>CP131457.1:45520000-47920000 GCA_030664755.1 Microcos paniculata | reverse complement strand
CATTTGCTATATTGTTTTTGTACTGGCCAAAGGAATGAGGGCGGGGGACCCTCTTCACAATTTTATTGAGCTGTACGCAGAGAGCAATTAAGGTATATTGACTGCGGCAGAGAAATCGTACTATCCTTCTACTTCAGTCTGGTTCCAGCCAGTTCAGCGACCTTCCAAAGTTACCACAGAAAATATGGCATCGACGCAGAAACCACAGAGGGCCCAGCAGGGCAAATGGTTCGTTTGGATTTAGATTTTCTTGGGTTTTATGGCCCAACAATTATAGGAAGAGCCCAGGATTAAACTTGGTCCATCTTTGTCGCGTCCAAGAAATTCACCGTGGTTCGTGTTAATGCTTTTACAACACTAGTTGCCTCTACATTTAGACCCCAAATTGGGTTATTGGGTCATGGTTGGGTATCCGTATCTCTTCTGAGGTCTGACAATACCTCAATTTGTATCATGCTGTCTACTGTTTCATCGCCTGCTGACTTATTAGTGAGTTGAAGGCCGCCAAGCATCGAGCACCCCAAGATCTATATGCGTGCATGAAATAAAAGCTCTCTTTGAGGTTAATTAGAATGCCAACTCATTTTGCCCCCCCCCCCCCCAAAAAAAAAAAAAGAATGGCAAATCATTTATGTAAACCTTAAAAGTTAAAACAACCTTTTCGACAAGACAAGATCAAAATGAATTATTTAACAAAAGTCAAGCAGTAGGACACAAACTGATCTTAATTTGATTCTCAGTTCACGTCAAAGCCTAACTTTCTTTATTATATTCTTATATATCCTCGATATTTCCCTTGCAATTCGCGTATCGGTAACGGCTTTGTCTTTTGTCTAATGTAAAGGACTACTAAGGGTCAATTTTCACTATGAAATTGCCCAAGGTCTCTGATTTCCTGGTAGATACCCTACAAAAACACATAAACTGATTCCCTCGCTAAAAAAACATACATTACATTATGAACTTGAACATATTTAATTAGTGTCGCCAAAAAACAGGTGCTTTCTAAAAAAGATTGGTGATTGAGAGTTGAGACAAAACACGGTTTTCGCTTTCTCAAAAATACCCTACTGGGATGAGGAAGAAGAAGGCATTGTCGCTTTCCTCGTACGCTTCCCATGTTTATCCGTGTGCTGGCCTATAGAACCACTTCACTTCTGTTGTTGCTAGATAGAACAGAAATGGCCTTCTTGCGGGTAGTTAGTAATAACTTAATAACTAGTCTTCACTTCACCTTTGTTCTTTATATCTGTCTTTGAAGTTTGAATATTTGCTGAAGTGTAAGGGAACCATCGTTATGTTATTGTAAAAATTCTCTGCATGCAACAACATACAGAACATAACATGTTTCATCTGTCTATGTCTATCCTTAAATTACTATCTTATCTTTTTAACATTTTCACCTTTTTTTTTTTGGATAAGCAGAATTTCATTCATCCAAAAAGCAGTGAAAACTGCTACATACAGACAAGGATGTTCATCAAAAAAAGAACAGCAACTATATACAAGAAAGAGGTATAAGAACTATAAAAAAAATACTATTCTCCAGCGAATTTCATATCAAGTCCCCAATTCAAACGTAGCATTTCATTCACTGGATCCTTTGCTATGCCTGTTAATTCGGCAAGCCTAAATCTAATAGCATCTTTAATACAAAAGAATAGATCAGTAACTGTACTCCTATTTCCTCCACGAACTCTAATATTCCTTTCCATCCACAAGTTATATATATAGGCATTCCAAGCAATCTTCAAAATGACTGTAATGAGAGCTTTTCCTTTAATTTTTTGAGCTGCCCAATTGACCTCAAAATTCCAGGTTCCTACCTCTCGCTGTAACCCAGTAGCTTGCAGAATTTTACTCCATAGATTCCTAGAGAAAGCACAAGTAAAGAACAAGTGATCTCTAGTTTCAGGTTGCTGATCACAAAAAACACAGTTAATATTATCTAAATGAATGCCCAAAGTTGCCATTCTGCTTTTAGTTGGTAATTTGTCCAACAAACACATCCAAGCTATCAAAGAATGTTTGGGAATATGATTCTGAAACCAGATCAGTTTATGCCAGGAGACTTTTTCCTTTTTATGCCGAATCTCCTCATATACATCCCTGGCTCTATAGGTTGTGCCTGCTGTTCCCCAAGTGCCATCATCATGCAAAAACCTTGTAGCCATCATTCTAAGTTTTAGAAGCTTTTTAAAACTCCAGCTAAATCTCTGCAGTATTGGAATTTGCATAATGCATGTTCCTTTAAGAACATACTCTTCAACCCAAGCAACCCATAAAGAACCTGATTGAGTGTACACCAACCATAAATTTCCCAAAATGCAAGCTATATTCCACAGTTTCAAATCCTTGTACCCCAGGCCACCTTCAGCTTTAGGATAGCAGATGGCTTCCCAACAAACTCGTGCTCCCCTGCCATTTGATTCTCTGCCCTTCCAAAAATAGCTAACACATAACTGAGTGAGTTTTTTTATCACAGCCTGCGGCAATATGAAAGCATGGCACCAAAAGTTTTGCATACTAAATACCACAGATTGTAACAATTGTAGCCTACCAGCATAAGAAAGATGCTTAGCAGACCAGCTAGTGATTCGCTTAGTGATTCTATCGATGAGGGATGAGCAGTCCCTAACACTAAGACGTTTAGAGACAAGAGGAACCCCTAAGTATCTCACTGGGAGCTTACCACATTTGAACCCCAATTCTTGATGAATATATATCAAGTTGTCTTCAGAGATGCCAGCACAAAAGGCTTCACTTTTCTCACAATTTAACTGCAATCCTGAGATTGTGTAGAAAAACTGCAGAATATTTTTGATGCCTTCAACAGATTCAATCGTGCCTTTGGTGAAAATCAAAAGATCATAAGCAAAACTGAGATGAGTAAGACTTATCCTCTTACATTTAGGATGGTAAGAGAAAATATCGTGTTCAGCCCCCAGGTTTAATAACTTTGATACGACATTCATGGCAAGAACAAAGAGATAGGGAGATATAGGATCTCCTTGCCGAACACCTCTTGCACCAGCAAACATTTTCACCTTTAATGTTGCTATAAATAAATGATTTTTTCACGTAAAGCTGTTGTTGCTGCTGCTAGTCAACTGTGTTCATTCTTGTGTATCAATCATGTCAACTTCAATGTGTATATGGTAGCTCTTGCCTGGGCGGATATCCTTAATTCCTATGTCATATGGTTGATGATGCCATACCTGACTGATGTTTGGAAGCTTAATTTCACGCCTGCTGCGGCCATTGTCAATCTCTGGCGCGGTGCGATTGCCACGCTGCCAATGTTGTTGTTTCTCACTGATTCTGTGGGGGGCAAGTTTTGGATGCTTCTCTTATCGAACGTAGCTTGCAGTACGGTAAGAATCTTCTGAACACATAATTGTTTCCAATTTTAGCTATGATTATGATCTCTTAAATTTAACAAGAAATAACATAGTAACCAAATGGTACTGTAATTTATTATTACGTCCAGGGAATGGGGTTATTGTCAATGTCAACACCGCCAGTTCTAGCAAAGGAATTTGGAAGCTGTGATTCAGACGAGCCCAACTGCATCAACTACGAACAGAGAATTCTCCTCTTCACTGCATTGTCTCTAATAGCTTTTGGAATATCAGGTCTAAAATCTTCCCCATCTTCATTCCTGGAAGATCAGGATACGGAAATAAAGGAAGAAGAAATAGGATGTGGGAGGGCTCTAGGCCTGTGTTTTGGAGTGCCTGCTTTGTTCTTAATTCCTTTTGCAGTAATTTTATCATTGAGTTATATAAAGCCACGGTCTCTTAGGTTTGGGGTTCCAGAGATATGCACCACCACTGCAACCTTAGCTAATTTTCTGACTGGCTCATGTCAGTATAACCGTGAACCTCCACAAGGGAGCCCATTTACCACAATATTCAGGGTCATTCTTTCGGCTACTTCCAAAATGTTCTTACGGTCACCAAACCCTGCTCGGCTTTACGAGAGAAGAAGAGATCATGCTGCTAATGCTACCAATACCCTTTGAATATATAACGGCCTGGTGTCAGGTTTTAGTTCTCTCTTGACTATTTCTTAGATGTTAATTTCACTTCAGCATACCTTGGGCCAGATTTATTGAATCTCATGAATTTTTGGTGCAAATGTCTGGATAAGCTGCCATTATATTGCCAAACCAACCTCTGCAACTACAAGAAAATAACCGATGGAGGAGACTTTGTACAGTAACTGAAGTTGAAGAAACGAAGATTATCATTCGCATGCACTTATTTTATCGCTACGGCAAACAACTTGAACCGTACTTATCGCGGTAGGCATTATCCTCTTCTAATGCTTACATACTTCTGTGAACTTTGGAAGTCAGACTACTCTCGTGTCTACATAAGTTGTGCACACAACTCAGGTAGACCAAGGAAGTATGGGCCCCTAATTGGCATTGGGATCTCCATGATTTTCGCCACGCTTTGTTGTATAACTGCTGCGAAAGTTGAGACTTGGAGATTAGATGTGGTTAAGGGTCATGGTTTACTCGACAAGCGTGATGCAGCAATTCCCATGAATTTCTTATGGTTGATACCACAGTTTACTGTGCTTGGGGCCCTGGATGGGATTTTCGAAAGAAGTGTTGCCGGTTTCTTTACAAGTCAGGCTCCACCCTCCTTGACTCCATACATGACAAGTTTGGGTGAGGGCATTCGGGGAGTTGGGATAATCAGCAGTGTGCTGTCGGTTTTTGTAGTGGGAAAGATCAGTGAAAGGGTAGGGAAACACCGCAGTTGGTTCCAGGAAACCTTAAACAAGAGCCGATTGGACAATTATTACTGGACATTAGCCGGTATGGTTTCGGTTAACCTTTTTATCTACATGTTCGTGGCATTTTGTTTCGACTACAGAGATCCAATAATATCAGAGCATGATTCTGATCAAGCCTCTGAATTCGGTGAAGTAATACAAGAACTTGCCTTTCAAGATCCAGAGAACGCTTGAGTATGCTCATCGCTCATCATCAGCTGCCTTTGCGTTTGGCAATGTTGTTGGCTTGTGGCCATAGGCCATAGCTCCTACAGAAACAAAAATGCTACTCTCATAACTGGGGAATTGAAGACAAATTGGAACTTAGATGTTTGTTTATGCTTTGTTTGTTTTTATGTTTTCTAAATGAGTTTAAGTTATATTAGGGTGATCCTAAAAGGTGACTTTTTAGGCATCTAATAATTAACTGACACTTCATTGATTTTAAAAGATATTAGGATTTTAAATATACATTCACTCTAACCAAATAATTTTTTTAAAAGCTGAAAAAATGGTCTCTTATAATAAAGTTTAGCCCCTAATTAAAATTTTTTTTATTTTTTTAGGGTAAGTTTCAACCCATTTTATATTTATTGTTTTAGGATTTAGTTTAAATAAAGAAAAATTTTTTATGAATTAATAAAAATTGATTTGGTGTAGAGGGGTATAAAATAATTATGGTATGTCTTCTAAAATCTATGAGGTGTTTAAATACTATTGGATACCTAAAAAGTCAAATTTTAAGATCATCCTAATGTAAGTTATATTCTTTCTAAATCTGTAGATAGATGTTGTTAAAGACATAACTAGTACAAACTTGTAAAAGATAACAGAGTTTTTGTTGTTCTCTGGATAATTTTTTTTTTAAAAAATGATGACAAAACTTTTAGGTCATTCATAATTTTTGTTGGAATATGTTACCTTGGTTACAAATTACCGATATCCGATAATCATATTAGATTCTAATAATTTGGAATTAAATTATATTTGATTCCAAATGAGGAGAAGTCCTTCTAGATTTATTTAATCCATTCACAATACTTAAATTTAAAATAAAACCTTTGTGTAATACCAAGCCAACTTCCTACAATAATCATCCAATTTTGAAGCTTGGAAATAAAATTCGAATTTTTTTAATAAAATAATTAGTGTAATACTAATAAATCTATTTCTCCATTTTTTCCTTTAATTTTTAGAGCACTAATGAAAGAGTTTTCATGCCACGTGGAAAAAATAATACTAACAAAAGAAAAAGGAGGAAAAAATGAAAAGAGCGCCTAGGTACAAATTCTTGGTTTCCCTTGCGGCAAGAAATATTCAGTAGAAAGAAGAGAGAAGAGAAGAAGCAAAAAAAAGGGCCCAGATTTTGAAAGCGAGAAATTCAAGAGGAAAAGGAAAAAGAAAAACAGAAATGGACGTGATAAAAACCCAGCAAATATCGACTCGGCCAATAGAGAAGGTGATAGTCCATCCTTTGGTCCTCCTCAGCATCGTCGACAACTACAATCGCGTCGCTAAAGACACCCGCAAGCGCGTTGTCGGAGTCCTCCTCGGCACCTCTTTCAAGGGCACCGTTGATGTCACCAACAGCTACGCAGGTTCCCCCTTTATTAGATTTTTTTCCTTGAATTTTTGTTTTAGATCTGATTTATTTCGATTCCTGAAAGAAAAATGTTGGTTAGGGAAATCTTTATGTTCTTATCTTTGCCGAATTGCTGATTCATTTGAAGTTTCGGTTGAATTCTAGTCGTTAATTTAGGTTTTCCGAGACTGAATTTTGGATGTTAGGGTTTTGTAGTTCGAAATTTTGAGTTTGAATTGAAGGCGATTTGTTAGGTTTCTTGAACGAAGGTTTCCTGTTTTCTGTTTGAATTTCTGGAAATTAAACACAGAGAAGTGTGTGTTATTGAAGTATGTGGCAGTGAAGTATCTGATGAAACGCCATGACCATCCTCATGTGTTGAGAGTGTAGTTTCTTATTTAACCTCGTATTATAGCTTCATTTATTCTATTGTGATTATTGTTAACATGTCTAATATAGAAAGTTGAATTTTCAGTGCCTTTTGAGGAAGATGAGAAGGACCCTAGTATATGGTTCCTTGACCACAATTACCATGAATCAATGTTTTCGATGTTCAAAAGGATTAATGGTAATTATTTTCTCAACTTACAGTAAACAATGTAGCTAGATGTTGTTTGTTTATGATCTCTTCTTTCTTGTTTTTGCTGTGGGAAGTCATATTCTTTACCTCTGGATATGTGAACCTCTGATAATTGTTGCAGCCAAGGAGCATGTTGTCGGTTGGTATAGTACTGGCCCAAAATTGCGGGAAAATGATCTAGACATTCATAGATTATTCCACAAGTAAGAATATATTAATTGTCATCTCTAATACAGTTTTTGACTTTATTTTGGTGTTCGTTCTTTTGATCAAGGTGTTTTTGGTGTTGCAGCTATGTGCCAAATCCTGTCTTGGTCATTATTGATGTCCAGCCTAAGGAGTTGGGAATACCAACCAAAGCCTACTATGACGTTGAAGAAGTTAAGGAGGTAAGATCATTTTTGGCTGCTCTGCCGCTTCTGGTTCTAGACTTGGTGTGCATTTGAACTAACATGCCTGTAATTTTTTGCAGAATGCTACTCAAAAGAGCCAAAAGGTTTTTGTTCACGTTCCTTCAGAAATTGCTGCTCATGAAGTTGAGGAGATTGGTATGTCATCAGATGAAATTTGATTAACTTCTTAGAAAATTACCCTTGTGTTAAGTTGCTAGTTGATTGAATGTTGACCGTTATATTTGTTACCAATATTAATCCTTTTCACCGATTAACAGGAGTGGAACACTTGCTCAGGGATGTGAAAGATACTACAATTAGTACACTTGCAACTGAGGTTTCTTTTCTTTCTTAAAGTTATCGATTCGAGTAGATCTGATAAGTAAAGCTTCTGCTTTTTTGGCAAGTTGAAACTTATGAAAGGGAGTTTATATGTATACCTTTCGGCTTATGCCCAGGTCACTGGAAAGCTCACAGCTTTGAAGGGTTTGGATGCAAGGTTACGAGAGATACGTGCTTACCTTGATCTTGTTATTGATGAAAAGCTTCCTCTGAATCATGAAATACTTTACCATTTACAGGTAAACTAACTTCAGTGAAAGTTGAAAACAAAGTTAAAAACTAGTCTCTAATACTTAACTGCTTAACTTTCCTCCCTTGCACGTTACTTTCTGGTTGTGCCTTATCCGGAGTGTAGACAAGATCTTGTGACCATTAACCTATTTTGGTTAACATATGCCTTATGTTCTACCATGATAAAATTGCAGGATGTGTTCAACTTACTGCCAAACCTAAACGTAAATGAATTAATCAAGGCTTTTGCAGGTAAAACCAAATGCCCATGTCTTTTGGATTAGATAGGGATATTTGTCAAGTCTTTTAGATTAGATATGGATATTTGCTAAAGTTCTGAACTTCGTTGATCCATATTCTCTTCTTCTCATGCAGTAAAAACCAATGACATGATGTTGGTTATATATCTGTCATCTCTCATTCGAAGTGTCATTGCCCTCCACAACTTGATCAATAACAAGGTGAGAAACTCAATCCTGGTTTCCCCATTATATTTAAACCATGCTTAAGCATGTGGATGGTGTTTTAACTGACATATTTTGGTTTTCAGATGCTGAACAAAGAACACGAGAAAGCTGAGGATGCAAAGCCAGCAACCGTACCAGCTGCCAGTTGAAGCTGAATGCCATCGGTATTGCTTGGGGGGTTCCAGCCACTACAAAAGCTTGAGCATATGGTGGTAGTACCTGTTATAGGATCCGCATTCTTAAGATTTTGTATTCTTGACAGTGCAATCAGAGATCACCAGGCTCCGAACTCGAGCATTTTCAATCTTGTTGCTTTTTATACAAATTATTATAGACTGGTGAAATGAAGTGCTTCTCCATTAGTATCATACTTTCTGTCGAATTTAAGCATTTGAGATTTAGAGACTGCTTATGCAGCTATTGTCTTTGTTCTGCCATGAGTTTAAAAGTCTTCATTTGCATTTTCTTTATCATATTGATAAAATAGATATAATACATATCATTGAAGAAAAATTTGAAATCGTAAGCTGCTCGGTGAGGCAACGGTCTCCTTGAATATTGCCATGAATGCGGTTGTGTTAATGAACCAACTGGGCGAGGCTTATCGTCCTTGATCCCATACAACTTGGGCCATTTTAACTCTCAAAAAGGGTGTCTAACCAAAGCCGGTTCATGTTCCCGATCGGTTTCTAAGCCGACCCAAAATAACACTAGCAAGAGGTATACAAGCGGGCCCGAGTATTCAAACATTGTGTTTCCTAATATACCCCTGCCTTTATTTTTAATTCCCATCAACCCGCGGAAGTGTTTTAGAGTTACAACTCCCATCCCAGCCTGCACTTACCGTTCTGTTTGGAGCCTACTTTTACGAACTTTGTCTCGCGAATTTTGTTTCACTAGGAAAAGAAACAAGGAGCTGCAAACGTTTGAAATTATGGGTAAAGCTTCCAGAGATAAGAGGGTGAGAGGGTTTTTTTTTTTTTTTGTTTCTTTATTGGGATATTCGGTGATTTGGCAACTTACAACAACGGTGAACTGCTTGATTTGCAGGACATTTACTATCGGAAAGCAAAAGAAGAAGGTTGGCGTGCTCGAAGTGCCTTTAAACTTCTTCAGATAGACGAAGAATTCAATATTTTTGAAGGTCAAATCTTTATAGCGTACTTCAAATCGCTTAAGATGATTTGTATTCGTTTTGTATTCACTGGTTTTTATTATGTTTTGATTTATAGGAGTAAAGCGCGTGGTAGATTTATGCGCTGCCCCCGGTAGCTGGAGTCAGGTTTCTACTAATTTAATGATACAGCTGATAGCCCGATTAGCCACCTTAACTAGTTTTTTGCTTAAACTAGCTCGCTAATAATGTAACAGGTTTTGAGTCGCAAATTGTATCTTCCTGCTAAGCAGTCGCCTGCTTCAAAGTATGTTCCCTTTGTGCTCTCTTGTTTTATATTGCCTTCAAAAGTTTATTTCTTGATGCACGCCCATGCATATACCTTTACTTTGGTCTTGGGGTTTGTTCTTTCTGCATCAGAAATTTAGGCTATGTTTGGTATAAGAAAACATTTTTTGTTTTCATTCTCTAAAAAATATAAAGAAATTACCATCTAAAATATGTGTTATAAGGGGACATGTATACAAGTTTTAGAAAATGAAAATGAAAATGGACCTAGAAATGAGATTAAAAAATTTTTGTTCTTAATTTTAAGTCCATTTTCATTTTCATTTTCTAAAACATACATACATTTTTATAAACTACTCATATCTTACATAGTAATTTCTTTGTATTTTTAGAAAATGAAAACAGAAAATGTTTTCATGTACCAAACATAACCTTAATTTGTGGCTACCATTTTCATTTGGTTACAAAGTTTGAAGGATTTTGGATGATAAGACCAGGATCTCTATGCATATTACCTGTTATTCTGACGATATAAGACTTTGTTGTGACTTTCAGGGATGTTGATCTTCCCCTTATTGTTGCCATTGATTTGCAGCCAATGGCTCCAATTGAAGGTGTAATTCAAGTGCAGGGTGACATAACTAATGCCCGAACAGCTGAAGTGGTAAGGATAGGTTCTTCTTTTTCCTGATTACTTTTGTCAAGTGTCTTTAAATTTATGATATGAACGAATTTGCCATTCTCCTATCTGTTTAAATGCTAGCAAGATAGTAGAACGCCTGAATGCCAAAAACTCCTGGGAACAGAGAACCGAGTAGTATAGGCGAGGCTCTCTTTACTTTAGTTGAGATTATTTTGCATGTTGTTTTTGGTGTTGCATCTGAATCATTAGCCTAGTTAGACAACATTAACATGATCAATATGAACCTTGATCCACTTGTGATCTATGATGATTCAATACTCACTGTGCTTGTGCTTTATCACCAAGAAGGTTACATAATGACGATATGGATGATTCATATATATGATTGCCTTGTTTTTAGTCTATTTCATGCTACTCAAGGTTTAATATGTTTGACTTTAAGCTGTTTGTTTTAATCATGAATGTATATATATGCCATTGATTGTTATTAATCTGTTTCTTTTGCAGGTAATTAGACATTTTGATGGCTGTAAGGCCGATCTTGTTGTGTGTGATGGTGCTCCTGATGGTAAGACGATATTTCTGGTTTTTAACTTCTCAGCCTATGGTCTATAACAGCATTTTGTTAATTCTTTTTTCCCCTTAAGTTTCTTAAGCTTGCCTTTGTCCCTCTGGATTTGCAGTTACTGGTCTTCATGACATGGATGAATTTGTTCAGTCGCAACTCATACTCGCTGTAAGTGTCCTGATTCCTCTATATTAGCCTGTGTCTCTATCAGTCTAATGAGAAACTCATTTGTAAAAAGTATTGGATTGTCTGATTTGCATGGATGTTGTAATGCCTCATCATATAATTCTTCCTTCCAAGATCCCGCCAGTCATAAACCTTTTTGGTTATACAATTCTACTGTTTATGACTTTGCATATCCTTACAGGGTTTGACGATTGTTACTCATGTACTTAAACAAGGTGGAAAATTTATTGCGAAGATATTTCGTGGAAAAGATACAAGTCTTTTGTATTGTCAGGTTTGTTAAATTCTAAAAGCTCTCAACTTAAGTATCTAATCTTGTGACATATAGTTATGAACCTTACCACAATGATTAATCCCTTAAATGGATAAATTTTCTTCCATTATACATTTATCTTAAAAACTCCTCCTTTCTTGCAGCTGAGATTATTTTTCCCTGTGGTGACATTTGCAAAACCAAAAAGCAGCAGAAACTCCAGCATAGGTAAGAATAATAACATGTATAAACACACCAGTACTTCTTCTTCATAGCTCCCTTAGTTTATCTTTGTTATAATAGATATACTGTTTGGATCATATATTCCTCGGAAAATGCTCTCTCTTCCTTCTCCTACTTTTGTAAAGTTGTTTGTAATGTCAACCTGGCATTTTTTCCTTCTAGTGCACCTGAGACATTACTCACCCATTGCAATAGAAACCTGTACAATGATCTATATTGCCTTGTATAAACGGGGAAAATTGATATCAATTTCAATTTCCTAGTCTCCTTTCTTTTCCCTTCTGTGGATCAATTGCTTCATAGCATTTCCAAAACAAATACTACAAAGTGATTTAACTTTATTTGTTGTGGTGCGTGGCTAATACTTGTCTTGTTTGTTATACAGAGGCATTTGCGGTTTGTGAGAATTATTCCCCTCCAGAAGGATTCAATCCAAAAGACTTGCATCGCCTCTTGGAAATGGTGGGCAGTCCTTCAGGTGTAGATGATCTAGGTAAGTGAACATCAATGTTGGAAAGAAAGAATCCTGGTTTCTACTTGTTTGAAAATCTTAGTTGTTGAAATTTCATGATGCTTGGATATCCTTTGGCTCAAGAAAAGATTAGCATTTCTGATTTTCCTCATTGCTGTGACAGATTGTAGTAGTGGATGGTTAGAAGGGCCGAATAAGGTTTATATCCCATTTTTAGCTTGCGGGGACCTCAGTGGGTATGATTCTGACCGTTCATATCCCCTACCGAAAGTTGCTGATGGAACTTACCAGAGCTTGGATCCTGTCCAGCCGCCTATTGCCCCTCCCTACAAGAGGGCTCTTGAAATGAAGAAAGCTTCCAGTCACGGTCTCCGAGACCTTGAAAAGCTTTCTTTGGATTCTTGATTTTAGCTTGCATCCTTTGCTTGATCCGAAATGGATAAATCCAATTGTGATACCAAGTTATTAATAGAGAGGCGGTAATTATTGTTCTTGTTTCATACTATATTCTCTCTCTTTACTTTTGTTTCCAAGAAAAGAAAGTGTAGTGCTCTCTCATAATGCCCTGCCTGCCCCTCAAACTATCAGTCCTCGTAATCCTTCCATGGCATCTTCTTCCAAACAATGATCATTGTAATTTCTTAGAGTCCCTAGTCTCTGTTCTTTTCTATATAAAGAGTAGAATCATGATTGAAAACTGAATATTTCAATTCAAATTTAAAACCCTTTTAACCATTGACCAAAACCCATAGCAGTACAAGGGTTCTTCATGTTACTGTGAACGCATTTTGTTAATCAGAAGTACATGTTTAAGAACTAAATACATGTAACATGTGTGAATGAGAAGAATCCAAGTCAGCAGCAAATTTTCATCTACAGATTCAAAGTACTAAAATAAATGAGTCACCAAGTGGGATACCTACTTGGCTGAGCTATCAATATCATCAGCCGCGGTGCTGACAGTGACTTTTGCTTTGAATATTTTGATCATAAAGACCCAAACCAGCTGCCACAATGGCCCTGGCATAGAATGGTTTGTTTCAATGTATGGTCGCAAATGATTATGCTCGACACTTCTCCATTAATCACCACCTAATTCTTGTCTGCTGAATATGGAACCAGGGCATGGCATAAAATTAAATTGAATGAAGTTGATGTGTTGTTCGAATAATGAACAGAAACAAGATGAAGATTCAATTCTTTTCTCTAAATGTATGATGAATTACTATATCGAATCCCTTTTTTTGTTTCATTTACATATATGTTCTTTCAGACAATTTCTAGCAAGAACATGTAGAAACCGAGTTCGATCTCGACAAAGATGAAGAAGAATTCAAGAACTCGATGCAATCCTCTATAGCTTCGGCACGATGGGAGTCGATAGATTCAGCTAGTGATCTTGACCTTGCCAGCTTGGAAGAAGAACCCTGATGCGAAGAGTTACTCCTTCTTATGGAGACAAACCGTAGAGCTCTTGCAACTTTAGCTCCAATTCTCCTCAACAACCTTACCGGTGAAATCCTGGAGCTTTTGACAAGCCTAAACGTAAAGAAACCGACGATGACTCTTCTCCTGTTCCCTGATCTTGTTCTGCCACTGCCCCCATTTTTCAGACAGATCGTTGGCCTTTCATTAATGTCGGGACTGAAACTCACTCTCTTGCTTGTTCTTCTGGACATTTTGGACTTTGGGAAGAGGCCGAGGGTGAAGAGATTGAGAAATGGAGAAAGAGGGAGAGAGAGAAAGGAGTTCTCGATATGCTGTGAACAAGGAAGAAGGGGCGGTTGGTAGGATTTTTAGGGGTATTTATAAATGAATTATACTGAATAAAGTGAAAACTGAAAAGGAAAAAAAAAGAAGATGCTGAAGCAAGAGAAACGATAGGATTTCATCATTGAAATGAGTAATTTGGCCGGAGTACTTATGTATAAATTTGCTGAGTGCCGAGTGGGAGCATATTATGTTGACTACAGGGCAGCAGGGACAAATTATTAAACGTTTTGGCTTAACCAACGCCCCTTTTCAAACAAAGGATTCCAATTTCACAGCTAGATATCTATAATTATACGTGCATGAGCCATGCATCTGGCATATTTAAATTTACAATTTTTTTGGTAGAAAAAAGTTTAGAAGCAGGGGAGGTTATCATCTCGTCAAGATAAACCGTAGATCATTTTAATAATTTACTGATCCAAAATAAATTTTTACATGAGGACTTTCCGAACAGACAAATCTCTGAGGCTTGTAAAGGCTTGAACCCGGATGTTTTACACCACAAGTCCAAGTCTTAACTACTTTGATAAACCCATCGCTTGAACGTACAATTCCTGTTTAGTTTCACTGATTATTGAAAGCCAAAAGACCCAAAACTCACCATCAAACGCAATCTGTCATTGTTAGTCATAATTGCTTCATAACTCTTTGATTCTAATTTTATGATTGCCCAAACTGAAATTTCTGTTTCAATTGAATCAATGCATTATTGATCCACAACCCCATTTTTTATGTTGGAGAAATTTGTTGGAAAACAAGAGAAACCAGAGTAATAAACTTAGGTGAAGTGGGTCTGTTTACTTAATGTGGGGTTTTAATACAAGACAAGACAGTAGTGAGAATGAAAAACGTAGGCATACGAGAATTTGGACCTAGGAAAAAGGAAAGCAAAGAGAAAAGTAAGGAAAAGGAGTTTCGCTTGTAGGGGTTTGGTCAAAAATAAAGAAAGAGTTAGCAGCAGCAACTATAGTAGCCAGGGGGAACACAAAGAGACAAGCACTCGATACTCTTCTTATCAGCGTTGCTTTTGAGGTGCTGTGAGGCCCTACTTTTATTTTTTCTTTTGTTGGCCATCTAATCTTTGATTCTGTTCTGGAAAAATAGAATTATGTAGAAGGATGGTGATGATGGCCCCATTTTTTGAACAACCATGAACAAAAAAGAGAGGGAATCTATTTGAATATTGGGCATTGGGGGAGTGTGGGCTTTGGCGTGAATATGAGGGAAACCATCTCTTTTTCTTTCTTTCTTTTGCCTGTCTTTACCACTTTTGACAGAAGAAAATTGCTGTTGAATTATCTGCCTGCTTGTGCCTGAGGATGTTTTTTGACCGGGGGAGCTACCACAAAGGTGAAAGGTCCCAGTTTTGCATCTCTATTGGAGTGCATTCCTGGTCAAGTAATCAAACAAAGTCATGTTAAAAGCTTTTGAATGCAGAGCAAAATCAAAGGGAAAGCAGCAAAAGTGCGAGAGACTCAGCCACTCGGCTTTCGACAATAGACCTACCCTTAATTCCTGTCATTCACATACTGTTATTTAGCCTTTGGATGCTGCTGTTCTTCAACTAGATTTCTGTCTCATAAATTGTGACTTCAAAATCTGGTTTAGTCACCATCTTACCTAATCTAATGCTAATTATATAGCAAAAATAATCAAATTTATGATCTAGGAAGTGAGGCTACAGCCTAGAGGATGGTCGTTTTTTCCCTTGAATGGTCCAAAAACAGTTTGTAGAATTTTGCGTCTTGTATTAAATTCCCTAGGTGTGATAAGCATGAACCAGCGCTCGAAAGTCGAACCACATTTTCCAAGCAATAATTTCAGTTCAAATTTCAAATCAAACGTTGGAATTCAGCTCCATGTAGAAAATTTGTAGCTTTGTGTTTGGACAAAATCTTGGCTGTCAACATACCCCTTTGGAGACGAAAATGCATTTCTAGACCGTGTTTACTGGAACTAACTCATCTGGTTGACCTTGACCTTTCTTGATTTGCATCATAACTAAAGTTTAGGGGCCCGCCTTTCTGTTTTCATTCCAAAACAAAATGGAACTAAAAGGTCTATGGGCCTGAAATCAGGAAGGACTCTTTGGCCCATCAGACGGTTCAGCCTGTTTGTGCCTCTGTCATTTTAACTTGGAAAAGGCTTCATGGTGGGCTGATAATGTTTACAAGAAGGCAACTCTCAACCTATACGATTGGGCTGAACCATCATCAAGCTTAGAATTTCCTCTTATTTCATAGCGGCAGCAGACATCGGACATCAAGTTGCATTTAAAGTCCAATAAGAGTTACACAATCAAGAGGCTGGCTAATGACTAATCCAGGGATATCCACAATCTCATTTGCTCTTTTAACAAATGATTAAGACTTCAAACCAAGCTTGATATTGTCAAGTTGCTCCATCATAATTGTCTCTATACAGATGCAACTCCCATTTTTTTTCTTTCAATATTAAGAAAGGAAAAGTCCAAAATAGTTACACGAACCCAACAATTATTCACGATAAAACTTGACAGAATAATCAAAGAATCCAATACAATCTGTATTATGTGCATACAAGATCCTGCAGAAAAGGATGAAACTGATGTTAATTTGCATGTGCTTTAGATATTATATAAGGGTGAGTTAGAGTCAGGTTGCCTTATTAAGTTATAAAACTATTCTAATACACAGATTTATGAAATCAGCCAATGGATTATTAGCTTGTGACCCACAAAACATATAGTATAAAATTAGTAAAGCATGCAAAGAAAGGATATTCATGGAATATGTCATGATCCCGCAGATTTGAACAGTTCATTGATCGTGATTCATAATTATCCTACACAGACGTATGATAACAGTAAGTGAAGGCATAGAGAAATTAATAATCATTATGAATCAAATTCAACAATTAATGCTATAATCTATGAGAAAATCTCTACCAGGAAGCAATTAAGGTTCCTTAATTACCTGGAACTGTCAAAGAGTGACAAGGTTTTATCTTTCCTTAAATTCTATATCCATCAAGATACTTGACAGGTTAGCCTCTGAAATGCCAAGCCAACCACAGGCTGGATTGGCAATGGAGAGAGTGAAAAAGAATTCAACATTTAATAATGAATTCATGCGGGGTCATGTGCTGATATATCTTTTGTGCTAAAGGATATAGAGGTACGAGCCTATAGAACAGATCCTGTTCAAGTAAGATCGTTGTTGATATATCTTTGAAAACAAAATGTGCTTTGATTCTAGTAGAAGACAAGCAGGACAGGCCAGTTTTCCTCAGCAGAGAAGCCAATTTGTGGTACTACATTTAGCTGTAGGCATCATTCCGGGACAACAGAGTAGGACCCTTACTTTCATGTTGAAAGGGGACAACCAAATTCAACTCTATCCCATTTTGTCACATGTTCCACCATAATTTCCAAAGATGTGTACCCAATAAAATTCATAACCATGACAGTAAAACAAACAAAATGACAGAGACAAAGGGAAGTTTTGAGCTTGAGAAAAATCTGAACCAGCAATCATTTTTTGTTTTTAATACTTTGAGCTACCTTAAGTTTGTGATTCACGAAACTAATTAACTTCACGCATTTGAGATTTGACCAATCCCTAACCTAAGCCACAAGGAAGAGGCTTCATGGCAGAGGATTCATTATTGTTTCTGTCAGCATAATTTTGTTCTCTTAATCATTCAATGAAATGTAATAAGAAAAATAAGAGAAACCCACATAAATTAAACTAATTATAAAGAAAATGATAACCAAAAATGGAAATTGACAGAGAAGAGAGGCAAGGCCAAGTAAATTCTGACATAGACAGTTGCCAAATTCCCAATCTGCCAGTAAGCATATACTCAGAGAGCTTCCTTTGGATACTCCTTTGTTTCTCCCCTTTGAGAGAATATCCAATCTCTGTGTATTCCGTAGGCTTTTAGATTCCTTTAAAACTTTCTTATATTCCCGTTTTGATCAATCAATCAGAAAAATGAAAAAAATGTTGGTAACTGATACTTATTCAAAATCCAAAACTCGTCACCCTCCCGCTATAATTTATAGCACGCCATCATCAGCCATGCCCCCCCCTCTTTCTCTTTCTATAAATCCTTCTCTCTCTCCTCCTTTCCTGGCCTACCCTTTAACCTTGTCTTCTTGTTATTGTCCTTCTTCTTCTTTGTACCCTGCGAATTCTGTTAAAGTTTGGCCTTTTTCTTCTTCTTCTTCAAGAATACCCATTAGCCTGATTGTTAAAAGAAGTAATTTTCCTGAGTCTTTGAGGTCGAAGAGTGAGAGATATAGGAGGATAGCTGTTGTTAGAGCGAGTAAAGACATGACTATTACGGAGGTGAGAGAAGAAGGAAATGAAGACGAAACTGCTCCTTTGATTGATTCTGAAAACAATTCCAGCCCTCGTCGTATTGCTCTTTTTGTTGAGCCTTCTCCTTTCTCGTAAGTCTCTCTTCCCTGTGCTTTCTTTGCATGGAGTAACTTTGTTTGAGGACAGCCTTTCCCTTTTTGTAGTGTTTTGGTCTTGCTTCTGTTGGAACTTGGAGTTCTTCAGTTAAAGCGTTATTGTTATTATTATTTTTGGTTGTTAATTGTTGTGGTTTAGAAATTGAGAGGTACAATTTGTGGTTGTTATTTTTGAATTTGTAGACTCTAAAAGCACTCCCCAATTAGTATTCTTGATAGACTTTAACAACAGTCGGAAGAAATTTATGAATTTGTGTAATTCCTTAACAAGATCCAGACATCACTTATAAGCAAGTCAATTATATGAAAAGATTAGATCTTTGCTGATGTTTCATGGAATGGCTTCAGTCAATGTTGCATATTCTGTTAAAATTGTAAGATCTTGGTACTTACTGACTTTCCATTTTGCAGATATGTATCAGGGTATAAAAACCGGTTTCAGAATTTTATAAGATATTTAAGGGAAATGGGTGATGAGGTATTCTCATTTTCTGTCTGCACTTATGCTTACTATTTTGTTACTCGATGATGTTATAGCAGTGCCCTTAGATGGTAACCCATGGGAGCTCAATCTAACCCCATTGCAATTTAGGAAGCTTGATTGCTTGGAGGCTCATGTTATCCTTATTAAGAATTTGATTTCATAAGCTATATATTGGTATAAGTGATTTTTAGTTGGCGAAGGTAGTATTAGAGGAATAATGATTGGAAAAGCCTGAGCTGGCCATATAACATCTGATTTAGCTTAAGTTCATTTTCTGTTATCAATTCATAGCCAAACTAATGAATGGTTTTGGTCAACAGTTTTTACTATAGTTTGCTGACACTTGATGCAATGATGAACTAACGGTAAGGGTATTGGTCCTTTATAGGTAATGGTTGTCACAACACATGAAGGGGTCCCAGAAGAGTTCTATGGAGCGAAGTTGATTGGATCAAGAAGGTTGGTATGATCAACTAATGTTTCTTTTTCTTTTTGGCTGGAGTGTTTGTAAACAACTAATTTGAAGTGATGCTTTCTTCACATAGATTCCCTTTTGTTCTTAACCATGTTTTTCTAATCTTCAATTTCTCTTAGTGGGTTTCTAAAAATGGAAAATGAAGCTTTTTTGTTTTTAGAAAACAAAAAGGTAGCTGCTTAATTCTTTGATTGCATCCTATGATGTTGACAAGCATGAGGTGACTTATTTTACAACCCACAAGAGTTACTACTCAAAACATTCTTTGGATTATAAACTCCGGAAAGTTGGCTGGTAGATAAATCAAACAACATTATTAATCCCTTAAAATGGAATATATGGTTGAGATGCTATCAGTTAAATCTCGCTTGTGTGTTATCTACTTGCAATCGACTTAGTGTGCATTTCTTTATCACCAAGCGTGAACATAGCTAGGTTTGTCTACTGGTTTTTTATATTTTATATCTTCCTTCCTAATTGCAGCTTCCCATGCCCTTGGTATCAGAAAGTGCCCCTTTCTTTGGCACTCAGTCCAAGAATAATTTCAGAAGTTGCAAGGTTTAAGCCTGACATAATACATGCATCTTCACCTGGGATTATGGTATACTTCTAACTGCAGCTATTTGAGTTCTTGATAGATTATTATGATTTCATTTTTAAAGTGAAAAGTTAATGAATAGTGGAAGGAGACACATTCCTTATTGTTGTGAACCGCATTGCAGGTTTTTGGTGCTCTTGCCATTGCAAAACTACTATGTGTACCCATAGTGATGTCTTACCACACCCATGTTCCAGTGTGAGTTTGATTCTTCTTTAGTTCATCTGATATATCCTTTTGTTACTCCTTGCATTATGAAACCCAAAATTCATTTGCTGCTTTCTGGAAGGTTTATCATTCCAGGTTCAAAACTACATGAACTATCGTATGGCCCCCTATTCTAACTTTGGTTTTATTCTACAGGTATATCCCAAGGTACACATTTAGTTGGCTGGTGAAACCTATGTGGTTGGTTATAAGTATGTAAGACCTTTTCTTTTTCTCATTTTAAGCCAATATTAATGCCAGAGTCTGTGCAATTGACAGAATTTTTGCTCTTTTTTATCAGAGTTCCTTCACAGAGCAGCTGATCTTACACTAGTTCCATCTGCTGCAATTGCAAGGGACCTCGAAGCTGCTAGGGTAACTGCAGGTATAACATTGACAGACACTATCAAGATATCCTTATACCATTGAACTTGGTTGTTCTAATACAAAGCTAAAATCATGTGTATTAATCTATTTCCACTCTCCATTGCTTACCCTTAGCGTAGTAAATGCATGATATGCTTCATTTGTTCTCTTTCCTTTAACAGATGCTTGCCTGTTAATAACTAGATAACTCAACCCTAAACTAACCTGCCTTTTACTTAACACTTTCAGCTAACAAGATTCGTCTTTGGAATAAGGGTGTGGATTCTGAAAGCTTCCACCCTCGATTTCGCTCTCATGAAATGCGGTTAAGATTGAGGTCCTCCACTTATCCTTTATTTTTTTCCTCTCTTCTCCATTAGAATGTATTAGTATTTCTCTTAACATCATACCGTTTTGCTTTATACAGCAATGGTGAACCAGATAGACCATTGGTAATTCATGTTGGGCGTCTTGGAGTTGAGAAGAGTTTAGATTTCCTCAAAAGGTACCCATCTATTGTTTGCATGAAAAGTCATTGCTAATATCTTTCTTTATTTGAATTTACTTTAATCATTGGTTAAAAAAGTGATTCCATGTCATAGCTGCAAATGGAAACATTATCAACTTTTTATTGCAATCACTGCTCCCTTCAATTTGTGAATTTCAAATTTGTGACTTGGGGTTGCCTGATTTTACAGTGTCATGGACAGACTTCCAGAAGCAAGAATTGCTTTTATTGGGGATGGACCATACAGGTAATCCTGATGCTCACGAACTTACCCTATTCTAAAAAGGAATCTCTACATCTTGTATTAGATGGCTAAGATATTTTATACTTGTCACCATTTGATGTTTGGGATATTGTTCCTTTTTAGCAAGTTTTAACAGCAATTATTTCCTTATAACTAGTACTCTCATGAGCATATGATAGAACTAGGGTGAGGAAATGTAAAACTAGGAAAATATATCTTGCTCCTCTGTTGAACATAATTTGGTGTCTTCTTTGCAGGGAAGAGCTGGAGAAAATGTTTTCTGGCATGCCTGCAGTGTTTACTGGGATGTTACAAGGTGAAGAGCTGTCCCAAGCATATGCTAGTGGGGATGTGTTTGTGATGCCTTCGGAATCTGAGACACTCGGACTGGTCGTTTTGGAGGCCATGTCTTCAGGAATCCCTGTGGTGGGAGCTCGTGCTGGGGGAATCCCAGATATAATTCCCGTGGACCAGGAGGGGAAAACTGGCTTTCTCTTTAATCCCGGAGATCTTGACGACTGCTTGAGCAAGTTGGAGCCTCTGTTACGAAATAAGGAATTGAGAGAAACCATTGGCCAAGCTGCGCGTGAAGAAATGGAGCAGTATGATTGGAAAGCAGCCACTAAGAAGATACGCAATGAACAATACAATGCAGCCATTTGGTTCTGGCGGAAGAAGAGAGCACAGCTACTGAGACCTCTGCAATGGCTGGCAAAACGCCTTTTCCCATCGCCGGAGATCAACTATAGGTGATGTGGGTATATTATATAGGCTTTGCTTGCTGGAAAAAAGGGAAATAGCATGTCAGTAGGGATTGTAGCTTGCTTTGGGCTTCAAAGAAGCTCCTCTATGCTGTATGAATGATTGATTCTTTGCAATATGTTAATTTGTTGTATGTTATGGACTTGGAATGATATGAATGCAAGTTTACACCAGGATGGTTGCCATTATTATGAAAATCCCACGGGTAAAGACTATGGTTCTTGTCTGATACTTGAAGCTGAACTAAATTCAACTTCAACTATTTTGCCGACTCTGAGTAGACACATCCAAAGGGGTCGATATGATGTGCAACAAATGGTAACTGGACCCCTTGGCCCAATAACGTAACTGGACCCAAGATTGAAAATGTTACCTTGATTGGGCCCCAAGCTGCAGAAAGCTGATTAGAGCCTCGTGTAATTTCCTGGTGGACAATGCTGATGGTAACAAACTAACAATTTCAAGCTGCTCATTCCCTGGTTTCATCATATTTATTCGTTTCTAAGACTTGGATTAATTATCTAATATCATTTGGAAGCTCAAAAGTCAGTTTAATCTAATCAGCTAAAGACTGCATTTTCATCAATGTCTCTTAAGTAAAGTTTCGTATTCGAGTCTTGTCAATAGAGAAAATAAATTTAAAAGAGTTTTTTCTCATTTAAGATCCAACGCAATTAGAACATGATTAATCGTAAATCGTTAAACGGATACATATGGTAATGATCATACCAAAATAAAGAATGCTTTTTTCGTTTGTATTTATACGGAACACTTGTCCAATTGGAGGAGAGGAGACTGTAGATAAATACAGATGAGATTAAAAATATTTGTTCTTTAAAGAAGTGGGAACGTGGAATGCTTCATTCCCTCGCTCTGCACAATCATTTTGTCTGTGTCTCTTTTTTTTTTTGTTTTTTATTATTTATAATTTACTTCCATCAGTTTCTCTCCTTCATTGTATTTGTAGGTTAGGACTTAGGCAACTTGTGATTAAATTATTATAATGAAAATCCAGTCATGCCCCCTTTATATATCCAGAAAAATAATAATAATCCAAATAAAAATCTTGCTTTTGATTTCTTCACGTGGAAAATTAAAGCTTCAATTTAGAATTTACAGAGCCCAACATCAACTTACCAATTCCCTGGTAATAAAAGGCTAAAAGCTCTTATGATTGATTTTGCACAAATGTAATCACAACCGTCCAATTATCATCGCTTCCTCCACCCCAAGATTTGGATCACGTTTTAATAACTACCCACCAATAATACACCGCCACCTGGAATAATTCTTCCCCGCTCCTAAGTCTTACTAATAAAGAGGTTAAACTACAGTGTACTCACTCGTACACGATAGCCGATACATACTGCATAAACTCGGCGTCGTTCTCAAGCCCAGCCATCGTATCAGGCGCCAAAACAACTTCCAAGTCAACGCTTCCGTTTCCTTCTCTCCCGGGAAAGGCTGAGATCTTCCCATCAAACTTATTGGCCCTCCCACTCCTCACTGCCAGTGGTATGCCCCACCCGAAATCATTGTTGTACATTGGAAATCTAGGAGAACTTCCCATCGTGATTGATGCACCGTCGGGGTTCCCCAACGGAAACAACCGCGGCTGGTTCTCCCAGTCCGCTACTCCTCTCCGCACCGTATCATCGTCGTGCGCCACCACGTTTTTGTGAAGCAGACCGGCTCCCCAGCTTAAGTCTTTAGCCAGCAGCTCACCGGCTGGAGCGAAAGTTGGGATGCTCTGAATCGCGTTACCGAAATAGTACGGCTCTAGCTTTGGGTCCAATCTGTGCCGGCAATTCACCGCCATCCTAAACGTCGTCCTTTTTGTGGGCCCCAGTTTCCTGGCACGTGTCACTGACCTCCACAGCTGAGCAGAGAGTGATTGGAAAGATGAAATCTCAGCATAACTGTTTTTGACCTTGCCGTTAGCTTCTCCGTTAACGGGTTTCCAACTGTCGTTACAGAGCTTCCCTATAACTTCGGAGTTCGTTTGTTTAGTTAATAAAGAGCCGTAATTGGCTTTGTATTTAAGCTTCAAAATGGCCTCCCTGCTGAAATGGAAAATCCTTTCCCTCAACGGCTCGTCGCCGGCGAAAGTAACGGTGGGTCCTCCGGGAGGGAATTTAAGTACGGCTTGAGTATTAAACACGGTGTTGCGGCAAAAATCGGGAGTTTTCGATATTTTTGAAGCCCCTTTAGTAATCTCTGCTAAGGTATTAAAAAAGTGCCAAAACGAAGTCCCATCGGTTACAGCATGGTTCACGGTGCACCCGATGAAAACCCCGTCGGCTAACTCTGTTACCTGAACCGCAACCAAGGGCTTGGAATGGCCGGTATAACTAATTGTCCTGTCATAGGTGAAAAACTCCTTGACACAATCGGGGACATCGCCGGGGCACAAAATGTCGTGGATGGAAAGGTTGGGGGCTTTAACAGTGAGGAAGTCGACGCCGGCGTCGTTGCAGGCGATGTAGACGTGGCCGTCGGGGTCGGTGGTGAGACGACCGGCCAGGGGAGGGAAGTGGGACAGAGTAGTGGAAACAGATTGTTTAAGGAAAAGCAGGAAGTCGTCCAAGGAGAAAGGAGGAGACGTCAGCAAAACACCCTTTTGAATGTACTGACATGAGAGCATGGGGATGTCTGAAACAGAGAGCTTTAAGGCTTTGATGTTGGATTTTTGGTCTGGGAAAATGGTGCATTTGGAAATAAGAGTAGCTGAAGAAGAAGGCATGATGATTCTATTGTGTAGGTTCCTTTTCCTTTGATTTAACTCACAAAACAGGGTAGCGAAGCTAAGGAGGGAGTGAGGAAGAAGGAAGAGGGGAAGGGGTTTATATAGGAGAAGGAGCGGGATTTGGTTCATGAACTTAATAGGGCTGGTAGTTTCGTGGTGGTTGTTTGTTTCTTCGCTTTCTTATTTATTTTTCTTTTTAATTTATTTTTTGGGTTCTCTGCCTCCTCTCCTTACTATATCCATTTGTTTATGTTATGGATTTTTAATCATCAACAGAGAGGATATACAGACATAAGAGAGAGAAGAGAAAGAAAGAGAGTGGCGTGGCAAGAGAAGGTGGAACTTTGGAACAGTAAATTAGGAAGCTAATGTTGAAGTTCGAGCAACTACAGTAATAATAAACTAATAATCCTTCCTTGTAATGCCTAGGAATCTCTTCCCGGTCTGTCTGGTAACTCAATCAGGAAATTTTTCTTAGAAAATCTTGGAAAATATCAGTTCAGTTCTGGGATGCCTAGGAATCCAACAAGTCCATCATTTTCCTGCCAAAATCAGATTCAGATCTTCTTAAGACTACTACTTTATAAATTTACTAGTATATGCTAAAAACCTCGTGACTTGCTGCAATTTTTTCCCTTGAATTTCACTATCGTCGCCACTCGCCATGCCATGTGTCGATGGAGAGATCTTCATGATTCAGAGCAAATTGTCTTTGTTGTCCGATCTACAGTTTGGAAACTGATCGTTAGACTCAGGATTTGCATTTTTCTCACATGTTACTTGAAAAATCAACTACCACATTTTTTTCCACGAAATTATTAAGGTACTCACTAAAAGTTTAAAACCAATGAGACAAGTCTTTTCATGAAGGTTTTAACCTCACACAGAGCCTGTTACTTTCAGTTCATTCACATTTATTACTGCTACTTTAAGTCTGGACTGATTACCAACTAAATAATTGAGCATTTTCCCTACCTTTTAACCGTAAGACCCATCTGTCAAAACCCTAGCAAGCCCTGTGGTTTCTTTTGTTCAGATTAATTGAAACAAAAACTTGGAATTCTGCAAAGATGTTGACACAATGATTATGAAAAGGAAAAAGGGGTCAGCATGTAAAACCAAAAAGAAAAATACAAAAATGAGGTCATCCACTATGTGAAGTCAATTAATCAGAAAACTGTTTGTGACGTTATGATTCCACAATCCCACGAAATGGACCTCATTTTCCACGCATTGTTACAATTGAACTACCTTCACTTCTCGGCTTCTGAGGAAGCTCGAAGGAACCTCAAGTGCGCATCGACGAAGCTCATGGTGAGTTAGGTCTAGGATCGACGCATCCCCGAGCCCCGAGCCCCGAGCCTAATTGTTTTGACTAAAAGAGTAAGTATAGGTTCATTTTAAACGTGAAGCAAATTGATTACATGAATGCTACGTTTTTCCTTTTTCAGTCCACTATACTACTATAGTCGTAGTTTTTGTTTTCTCACCAAGAATTAACAACTTCAATTTTGTCCAGGCTCACCAAAACTCACACCAAGATTCTTAATTAATTTGGCCGTAAGTTCACCACCGACCGTCGACCCCGTTCAGATTTTGGCCTTCTTTTGTTAAAATAAGGACCCATCTGATCTGCTAGCATACAGCGTTCTCCAACAAGTCCATCGATTCAAGCTCCTATGTATGCAACAGCTTTGGCTCTTCGATGTGAGACCCTAACAACACCTCTAATTTGCATACGGACGGCAGACGCAATTCATTGTTGGTGGATATGGCATTGGCACGGACCCCCTTCTCACCATTTTGTCTATTGATTAACATATTAATAAACATAAAGCAAGCTAGGAGACAAAAGAAAAAATGCCTAATATCAAAATTGATCCTTGAACTATATAAAAAAGAACAGATTGGTCTGACCCTGAACTTTTATTTTGAGACAGATAGATCCTGAATGAGAAAAAAATTAAAGAAAATTTAGGGATCAATCTATTCTAAAATAAAAGTTCAGGGGGTCAATCTATCCCAAAATAAAAGTTGAGGTACCAATCTATCATTTTTTATACAGTTCAGGGACCAATCTGTTCCAAAATAAAAGTTGAAGGACTAATCTATCTCAAATAAAAATTTATGGATCAATCTGTCTCTTTTTGTATAGTCCAGGGATCAATTGGTGTATTAAGCAAAAAAAAACAACTTATTGATCACATTTTAAGTTGCTTTTTTATCCAAAATTTCTAAAACCGCTTCAAAGTCCATAGTAAAGCGATTGAAGGTCTTACCACTCTCTCTCCCTCTTTGTTGTCAAATCAAGAAAAAGAGCCCCTTTCCTTCCAAGGATATATAGATGTCAGTTTTAAGGAGGGATTTAAGGGAGAAATGTGGTGAAAAAGAATGTTCCTCCTACATGTCAAAATGAAAGAAAATATCCTATACACTAAGTTAAAACTGTACTAGTATAAGATATTTAGTCATTTTTTCTAAACCAACTAATTAGCTAACTAATTAGCTAGGAAAAAGGGACTCAAGTGACTGAGCTGCGCCTTGCAAACCAGCTCACTGAGGGACTGAGGGCCCTTTTCCCTATCTAATTAACTTTTTTGGTACAACATGGGGTACTATGACTCGGGGGTGGGAGATGACAGGGGTTGAACCCCTGTCTTGTGACCTCCCAAGCCTCTTAGTCACTAGATCAAGAGGTAGAGGTCACCTTATCTAATTAACTCGGAGATTATGTGATGAACTATTAATTTTCAGTCTTGTGCAAAGTGACATGGACTCTCAGTACAACCTTAACTTCAAAGAAAAAATCAGGTTCACTTTCCATGACATAAATATATGGTCAATATCTCAAAGGTCGGCCACGCCAGGCAGTATGTACGCTTGTAATTAAACAAGAATCCAGCAAATAAAAAATTCCATGCGCTTGGAAATAAGCAGCTAAATCCACATCCCATGATGGCACTGCTGCTAGCTCCTACTACTATTTAATTGTCCAGGCTGAAGTGGCTTCTTTTGACTGGAGATTTTTATCCAGGATTCTCCTTCCATGATGTGAAGCTCTTTAGAAATTAATACTTGTAAACCCTTTTCCTTTGAAAAGAAAAAAGTTGGCCTCATTCGATCTGAGATAAACAAGTTAACAACCACTAGTAATTAATTACTTCACAAACAAGAAAGGCGAGCTAGGGCTGATGCATCAGACATATACATATCCAAAGGGATGTGTATCAGTGTCTATGTGTGGTTCTAGTTTTCATGAAAATATTTATCAGGATATCTTAAAGAAATCGATTAGAAATAAAGATATCTAAACGATCTAATGTGACAAATCATGCCCCCCCCAAAGCTAGTGTTTCAGATAAGGACCTGAGAAATGACCCGGACGATATGTGTACAAGCTTGTCTGTTGTTTGTTCATCTAACCATTTGAGAAAGGGACCTACAAAATTTAATACAGGTTCCACCCCCGGTGGCAGATCCTCGTTCAGGTTTCCTCATTTGCCCAATCAAGACAGGAAAGAGAAAAGATTTTCGATTTTCCACTATAAAGATTACTACTACTTACGTGTAATAATTATGTCTCGTAAATAATTTGATTCTATCTGTCAATCTCAAATTAACATGTAACGATTAACTATACGAATAAAGTTTTCTTCGCCCAAAACTAACTGAAGCATGCATACGAACGAAGCGGCCTGATACGTGTCGAGAACCCGATGGTGAGGGGAATCTGGATATTTTTTATGGCAATCAAGGTGAAAGAAATAGGTCAACATGTACTTCTACATTCATGAATCTGAGAAGATATTGCCAAATCAGCCGTTGACGAAGTTCTTTAAGGGAGAAAATTATGAGCTGGACGGGCCATGGAGCAAGGGCTAGGGCTATTTTAATATATTTATAATCATCATTTACAAACTGTTATGTATTCCCAGTACAAAGTAGCGAGTAATTGGAACCTTAGTCATTTCAGGTCAAAAAGCACAGAATGTTCACCCAATTATTGAATGAAATCTCTGTTAATTTAATTTTCTTGTTCCCCCTTTTTCTTTTCTTCGGATTCGAAAGCCTGCTGGCTGATAATTAGATTCCACATATTCAGCTCACCACTCTCATGGCTCCGAGAAAATCATTGGAGTCTATATAGATCATCCAATATGAATATGCGGGGTGGGTTGCTTTATTATGTGCTTCTCAAGGACTTTTGGAAACTATGAGAGGCTCACATGGAAAACAACTTTAAGCAAATAGTACCTCAAAATTTTTTTGACCATCTTCAATGATATTGATACCCCATTTTTTAGGTCCCACACACTGAGTTTCTTTGGAAAAATTCATTCAATGTTTAAAGCAAAGCATGACTCTCCTGTTTTAATTTTCCTTTTTCCATAATATGAATAGTGGAATACTTTTCAAATTTAATTGGAGTATATCTAATTAATTAAAAATATTTAAAGTTTCATTGATTCTCCAAATATTACCATGGCTATGGAGGAAATAAAAAATTCACTCGGAATCGACAAAAAAAGAATGGTTGAATACCTAAATTAATCTTGAAACATAAAAAAAAGATAAATTGACTCCTAAACTCTTATTTAGATAATTGATCCCTCAAACTATTATTTTTAGATAATTAAGCCCTCAAACTTTATTTTAAGATAAGATAAAATGGAGGTTCCATTGAATTAAGGGTTAAATTGTTTTAAAATAATAATTTGAAGACTTACTTGTTTCAAAATAAGAATTTGGAGGGGGGAGGTTAATTGTCTCTAAACAATAATTTGAGAGATTAATTGTCTTAAAATAATAGTTTGATGGATTAATGGTTCTAAATAAAAGTTTGAGGACTAATATATCCAAAAAGATATAATTTAGGAGATAATTTGGGTATTCAGCCCAAAAAGAATAATGACTAAGATTTTTAATTAGCAATGTAATCCTCTATTATTCTTATAACCTAGAGAGCCAAAATAAAGAAAGTTGTCTAAGGTGGGAATTTTGAAAAACCCTAACTCCTTCAAGTTGGCCTGAGTAGAGGGGACAAAACACAGTGGCAACAAAAAAGACGAATTGCTTTCCATTAATTAAATTGATAAATTATGTGTTTGGTTTTGACATGATAAGGTGCTCTAACTTTCCACTAATCCCGGTCTTGCTGATTTTATCTGTTTTGGCAATGACAACTTAATTATTGGAATCCTAATGATTATTTGTCCATGGTGCATGTATGCAATGATGCTCTAACTGGTAGAAAATCAACAATCTGCTAGCTGGACCGTTGGTAGTTACCAAAGCAATACTATAAAATATACTAACAATTTTTGTTTTCAATGGACCCAACTTCGGATTAGTTGATGTCCAACATAGTAACTTGATACAGATGAGTTTATTTGAAAAAAAAAAAAAGAAACACGAGATATAATAACTATCAGCTGACAAAGCTAATTAAGGTGAAAAGTACAGATCTATCGGAAGATATTGATAGTTAGGTAAGGTCGATCATTTTGTTTGACATCTTATTACGAGTCCATATAATAGGCGCTTAACACTTCTTTATGTACGGCTTCGTATATGATCTATCCTGGTGTGGCTAGGAAAAAGTGCTAATTATTTGAGGTTTTCTGAAAAGAACCGTGTATAATAGGAAGTTCTCACTAATGGTAGCGACAGTTTTTCGGCAAATATTCATGTATTCGACGGTCAACTGTTATAGGGGTGCAAATACATAGTATATGTATTGGTGTAAGATTAAAAGTCGAAAACATTATCGTTGCTGTTTTTAGACCTTTAACTTAATAGTGTAACGGGTGTTGGGCGAACAAGTGAGGACCGGACAAGGACATCCTATGTACAAATCAAAACACAAAAAATCAAAAGAGAAAAAAACTTTTTACCAAAATGTCTGTCATACATCATGGCTAGAAGGTTGGTACTTCTCTTACATCAGGCCTTTCACTTTCTTTAGCCAGCCCCATGTTGTCGAGGGTCGAGATCAGCGATTGATCGAGCAAAGGTTCGTGGGGTACCATTTTGATTATGCTCCTAATTTTCCATGGTCCATTGTGAGCTTGACCACAAACATGCACTTTCTCCAAATCATGTTTTCTTGCCAATTGTTAGGTTCAATGACTCGATCAAATGGGTTTTGGTGCGGAGAGTTGAAAGTTCTTTTACCAGTTTTCCATTTTGGTGACTGATCGATATGAAAACAAAGGCTAGATAGCTAGCTAAGCTATCTCTATCGAGCGACAAGCTGGATATCCATGTGCATAGTCTCCCTGGCTCTATACCGTAACTAGATTGAGTGGCTTTGAATATTGCGGGCAAATATTGGCAGGTTAATCGATCCTTTCACTTATTTCTCACGAGAGTTTTTGTTTGGTTTGATGGTTGGCCACGTCGCGGGTTCACATTTTGCAAAAGGACAATCTCGTTTGATTACTAAACAGAGATTGGCCCATCCCTAAGGTTTGGCAGACCAATTGAATCAGGGACTTTGATATAGTAAAAATATATGTATAATTTTCAAGGAGGTTCCAAGTGGGTAAAGATCAACTTGAGTCGACTCGACATGAACAAATCCGACAGACCCAGATGGCATCACAGGAAAACTGAATATCCATGTCAAATAGTGTACTCAAATTTTGCTGCACGAGGACAAACCCAGCTTGTCGTTTTCCTCTCCACCATGCCACAATCATTCTGGATAAGGCCGTACCCCCGCGGCCAATTTAGGTTTTTCCTCTTTTTCATATTCCAAAAGCCAATTTCTCTTGTTCTTGCTGCCTGCACAAATTAACTTCTTTTCTTTTGGGGGCCGGGGTCAATATGAGCGTGCTTAGTGACAGTGAGAGTGAAGTGAGTGGTGAACGAACCGAACATAGAGGGCGGAGTGGCGGCCAGTACTTGATGGTTCCCATATGGTTGGTATCAAACTGGTATCGTCTCGTGCGCTACACTCCCAACATTGAGCGTCACTTCAGTTTCATGCAATTTGCTATCAAATATCAATTCATATTTTTCCTATCCGGCATACTCTTCTAACCAAGCATCAACTTCAAGTCCAAAATAAAATCTTTCTGCTTCCTGGAGTTAAAGACCAGGCTACTGAGAGACTACTTTGCCATCAAAATCTTTCTGCCATTCCGAGTTGTAATCATTAATTATTGTCTCTCTTTTTCTGTTAATAATCTACTATTTTCTAGTTGTTTTCCCCTGCTTTAGATAGAGATTTATATGCCAAGTGTATATATATAATTCTGAGGATGAGGTGATGGCGGCTCAATCCATCTTCCGTGAGATTTCTTGGCTTGTTTGCAACGGATAACTTCTCCGGAGACACTTCCGGATAAGGGTTTTAATGAAAAGGAATTAACTACTAGTTGAGACTTGAGATGGTTCACGAAAAATCTATACTTCAAGTCAAAGATATTTGTTTGTCAGAAGCGTGTGTAATCTACTATTCGATTAATTAAACTTTCCTCCCTTTAATTAATTAATTATTAATTGTATTAATCAGTTGTGTTATTATATATCATCTTAATTATTATTATACTATAATAATAAAGCCAAAAACTACCTTACCATTAAAAGAATGGAATTAATTAAAGCTTGTGATTAGGATATGACATCGGCGTCATTAGGGAAATAATTAATCTCACACAGGATTAATCCCGTACATTGCATTTGGTATCAGTATGGACCATGACATGACTTGTTTTGTTTTGGTTAATTTTACATATTTTTAATCTTTAATCACACACATTAGGTTTATAATATACTAATCATTAGTAAATTAACTACCTAACAGATGCTTTTTGGGTCAATGGGAAGGAATATTTCGATACCCTTAATTTAAACAGAGTCTTTTGAGGTTCGTTGACTAGACTTGAGCTCTAAATTAGTTGAAATTCAATGTGACGAGAGGATATATTGAAGGCTTATATAAAAAAAGAATTAACTAGTTTCAATATCAAATTATATTTTTTGGTTACAACAATATCGAATTATTTGCAATTGCACATTTCTTATTTGTTATCAAGAATATACTTTTAGTATCGTTGTCAGAGAATCATTCTCATAATCTAATCTTATGACACTCTTTGAAAGGGACTTATCCCAAGATATATCAAATATACTACTATTAAGAACTGTTAACTATTTTAATTTTGTACGCATAATATTTAGTATTTAATATGATAAATAATTAATAATTTTCGAATGTATTTTTCAAAAATTTTATTAAAATTAAAAAGTGATTAACTCTCTTTTTTCTGCTTATTAATTGGGTTTTCTAAAATTGATTAAAAAAATCTATTTTTCCATTTGATAACAAGAAAATAAATAGAGAGCTTGAGTCAAGAACTTTTAAATTATTATTATTATTATTATAATCACTACTTAATAGGGCCGCAATTGGAAGAAAACAACTTGGGCTGCTTCTAAGCCTAGGAAAACTCATCACACTTTAAGAAATTGAAATCATCTTACTGAAAGGTGGCCCAACCCACAGTTAGAATATAAGACGACCCATTGGCATTGCCTCCCCAAGCTGACAACCTAAACCACTAATTAACCCAAGTTAACGTCACATGGACTCTATTTATTTTATTAATTTTTACATTTTTAAAAGATCAAAATTTTATTCATTTAATAATAATGTAATATACATAAATTCATGCCATAATAATAATAATAATATATTCACACTTGGTAAATGCCTGTTGGGTCAAGTGGAAGAAGTCCGATGCTCCTAGGTCAAGTGAAAGAAGTCTGATGCTCCTTTAAGTGCTTCCTCAGTTTCAGAATATAAATAATTTTTAACTGTTTTACTAAAATCAAGAAAAACAGTTTTATTTGTTAAATTTTATGTACTTACCTATTTTACCCCTATTTCACTTTTATGATTTCTCTCATTTATGACTATATTTGCCATTCTCTCTCTCTCTCTCTCTCTCTTTTAAACACATCTTTGTTTCAGATAAGATTCCCTTTCTTTTGTCAAACAGAAATAGAGATGAGACATGTATTAAAGAAGAGATTTTTAATTTGACAAGGGTAAATTTGAAAAAATATGAAAATATTGCCTGGATTTTGTAAAAGGGACAAATATTTTGAGACAAGAATTTTTCCAAATGTGACTTATAATATATTCTGGGATAGAGAGAGTAAGATTTTATTTCGAATTTTGTGAATGGAGAAAATAAACTTGAGAGAGCTTTTCCTATTCAGGTTTTAATACGGTTCAATTCCGAATTAATGGTAGTCCAATGTGGCTATCGGTCCGAATATGGAGAGGTTAACACCAACAAAATAATAGTCACGTTCAAAAAGTGTAGATTGGTAAGTTAGGTAAAGTGAAAGAGAGTCCCTCTGACTCCAATATAATAGTACCAGTCAGCATGCATGATTCATGAAAAACGCCCAAATAAGAGTGAATATCCTTCTAGGTTTCCATGAAATACTGATCAGCTTAGGATCGAAGAGCAATCGAGGAATTGCACTGCTGACAATGAATCATGCTCATCTCATTCTGTGTACTTATTAAGATTTTCATGTGCGCCAAGTGGTTCTAATTAAACAAAGAAACAGGGTCTATTTTTTCCTTGATAATCAACCAATATTAACATTAAAGTAAGTCACTTCAAGATTTCTTGGTCCTTGTGGAATTATATATAATATCAGTTTCGTTAATTATATGTCTACACAACATATAGAGCTAGAAACTAAACGCATTTTGTAATAGGACAGCACAACTTAGAGGAGGCTATTATTTGCAGTTATCGTCGGTCTACTGATCCCACTAATTTGCTTTGATTGATGGTTGGAAAAAAAAGGGGAAAAGACACATGCTGTCTTCACAACTTTCACCACTAAAAAACCTGACAGGGAAGTCCATTGATGTTCCTGAGCTGAAAATTCAACTGCTTGTCCTATGCGTATTGAAGGGTTCTTAGGGCAGGAATAGGAGTATATGATCTTGGTTGCAATAATGAGGATTAAGAACAGACATCTGAATTTGACAGGTTATTAACTTGACCCTTTGTCGATTTTTCATCAGAATTAGTCCATTTGCAGCTGTATGCTGAATTCACATTGTGAATATTAATACCAGGATATAAAATTGGGAAGGAGTTCATCTGGTTTTGGAATTCTTGAAACATTGTCCCAGAAGAAACCTTCCGCTTCAATGTTACTGCATTAATTGACGTTGTTGTGTTTCAACGGATGCTTATTGTTAGTTTCTGCCATGTTTATATTTACCGGTTCATGAGCCAAGAAAACTGGCTATGTGTTACTGTTAAGCTACATGTATTAGGGAAGACAGACGCTGGTTCACAAAGGACAAGTTGGTGAAAAACAATGAGATTTGAGCTTCAAGCAAACTGGGCCACGAAGTAGAACAGAAGACTTTTTTTATTTCCCTTTTTCCCAAATTTTAAACGAAAGAGAGACAAGACAAGGAACAGGAAGTGCACCCTCATCACATCACCAAATAAAATCAAACAGGTCACAGCTCATTGGCTCTGGTAGGAAATTGAAAATTTTCTCAACAACCACTTATACAATTGGAAATAATAATAATTCAGCAAAAATTAAATGAATGAAATTGTAATAGCTGATGCAAGATGGCAGGGTTCTTTGCATCTGATATGTATATCCTGCACATATAGGCGTGTGTAGGTAGAAACCTGTATCAACTTTTTGGAAACAAAATGTGCAGCAAGCAATATTTTGTTTCTTGGCCAGTAGTATTTTCTAATTAGTTTGATTGGTTGGGTGGATTTCTTTTTTTTAATTTTTAAAGAAAAATTGTTCAATCTTTCTGTCTTCTTTCATTTCTTGTCTATCAGTCATTCACTTGTATCAAAGGCAGACTCAAAGGTATTATTCTTTGGTACCTCTGGTCCTACAATTATGCAGACCAATGGGAGATTCTTAGCAAACGTTTTGTCATTTTCTTCTCACAAACTTATTTCTGATTTTCCCCAATAATAATGTGAGGGGTCAATCAAAAGTATTGAGGAGAAGAATCAGAATGTTGAGGGTGGAAGAAAAAAGAACAGTGAGGAAAAAGGAAAAGACTGGGGCATTGAAACTGGGATCTGTGCCCCTAAGGACTTGTAAGGGAAGGGTTTGATTGAAAATTAGAATAAAGTGGAGCAAAGTGCTTTTCCTATGCCACTTGCAGAGAAAAGTGATCCCTTTTAAAAAGAAAGTGGGCAGTTTTGTCATTAATCAGAGGAAAAAAAGTTTATTGTACTTTATATATTGCTCCATGTTGCCTTAAATTGCTTGTCTAGTGGGTGGGACCAAAAATTATATGTGCATTGTGCAAGCAATATGGTGGGCACTGGACCTTTTCCTGAAGCTTGCTGGAGCAACAATTACAACAACAACAATTTTAGTGACAGCAACAGCAGCAAAGAAACAACAAAACAATGGAGCCAGATGGTCCAGCAGTGTAAAGAAATTATTAGTAATAGTGAAAAGAAAGCTTTATTCATTTATGCTTTTGCTTTGATTATTTGATCAAATTCTCGACTTGAATAGTAACTAAACAAGTACCATACTTTTCCAGGAAATCCTGCTTTGCTGTTCATTTTTCTGCCACACTTGAATAACGATAACGCACTTTGAGCATTGCCCACAACTCCTTTCTTTGTCATTTTCATCAAGCAAAAAGTAAAATTTAGAAGGGCTTTGGTATTTTCTTACCTAGAATTCTTAGTCTTATGTATGGTAAGGTTATAATTTGGTTACAACTCACGTCAGGATTCCCCTCTGCACTAAACTATGGAGAAGATTCCTACAAGTTTTAAGTGCTTCTGCAAAATATGATAAAACATTATTTTTTTCTTCTGCAGGAATCTTTGAGGTCCATCCTGGAAAATAAAGGGAAAATGGAGGCAAAGAAAATACTTCAAGGTGGTCACCTATATATATATATATGCTCTTCCTCGATTACAATCCCACCATGTTAGAAGAAGAAAGATGCCCCATTTGACGGGAGGGTCGTGAGGAGAGAATAGAATTTAGACATCAGATAAGAGGCTTTCTAACATTTTCTTTCATCAGCTGGAAAAGATTTGAGAATCAATGATCTAAGATTCCTTCAATGACCATGATCATCAATACGGGGTTTGAAGAATCGGGAGTCTTTGGCAAAATAGTCAGTCAGTTTAGAAAGAAGGGTTTAGTTTAGGCAACCCAAGGAACAAAACAAGAAGACGTGGATGTTTTATTAATTTGATTACTCACTAATACAGGAGAAAATCTAAAAACCAGACAAATGTCGTACTCGTGAAGGGAACAAAGGAAAAAAGAAAGGTGGGATGAAGAATGAGATGCTTAAGTTAGTGACTCTCAGTCTAGATTTCTGTCAAGATTCTATTGCCAAGATTAGTCAACTAATTAAAAACTGCCATTTACTTTCTTTCTTTTTTTCCAAAAAGGAAAATATAATTTTATTAAAGCTTATTGTCACTAAAATATGAACCCGAATTTGCCCGAAAGGCATCAGCATTAAGCGCAGTCATTAAATCATACTTAAAATGCATGCATAATGACTCAGGCCAATGACACCGCATATTGTCCAAATCAACTGGTTCCACTTAGACTTAGGTTATATATGCATCCATGTAGACCACAATAACTTCGCCCTGTCCAGAATTTATAGAAGGAAGGTTTTTTTCTTTTAATATATATATATATATATATATATAAACCCACCCGTATTAGATAACTATATTGGATTCAATTACTCTAGAGTTAAGCCACATCAAACCTCAAACACGAGGAAAACTCTTTAAAGTTTATGTTTTCCATTTAGATGGCTTGAATTAAAGATTTTACTTAAAGGACATTGAATTCTTTCTACTCGATCCAAAAGACATTGGTTTTATAGAAGGTTTTTTTTAATATTCCATTACTGTACCATAATATGTGCCCTAAAGTCATTTAAAAAAAAAAGAATTATCATATGTAAATATTAGTAGTAAGTTAACTGTCAAATATTGCATAAGACTGCATTCCCCCTGGTCCCCTACAGCCCTTTCCAAGCAAGAAGCATCAGGGAATTTGGTTTCATTTTCATCTTTGCTCAGGACTTTTCTCGCCATATAATCTTTGCTTAGGAATTAGGACAGAATTTGAATAATGAAAAGGCTTAAGAAAGGCTCTTAAATGCATTACCACAACTCATAAGCAACAAGCAAATAAAAGTCTCTTGACTAAGAGACCAAAGAAGATCCTATGATTTCTTCACTTTGTGTCCATGATGTGAACTCGAGATGCGCCACAACACCGCACTTGAAGCAAGTAAATCTGAATTATTGGAGTCTATTATCACGTTTTAAGCCTTTTAGTACAGTCTGTCATGTTGCAAATGCAGAGGACTCTGACCCACATGGCTGTGTTTATAGAACAGCAATCAATCTAAGAAAAGCTGATAAAAACAGAAAATGGAGACACACGACTAGATGTAATTAAAAGCCCCAAGCTTCATATAAATAATGCTTCCTTTTCTTCAGTTCAATAATCCAGAATTTGAATGATCGATAAATCATAAAAGGACCTAACTGATCTCTCTGTAGAGTGATAAACTATGGACTAATCTGCATCTTCAACATATACACGTGGCATGGACAAAGCTAGCGGACAACACTGTTAGGCTTTATCTTCTTCATCTCATCCATTAATAATTACCTTGATCTAGAACTGATCTTGCCTGCCCTTAATCTATGAATTTTACTGATGTTGCATTGACTGCATCTGGAAAAGAGAGTTGTAAGATCCGAATTGAGATCTGGGAATGGTTCCTCCTAGCAAATTTTGTTCTTCCACCTTGGGTCCATACGAAGAAATCCCACAGAAAGGGGATAGGAAAGCATTGCCACTCGTCTGGTTGAAAACCATAGCTGCTCCTACTTCATTTTGTTGCTTCCACTCAAATAACTCTTTCGTTACACCGGCTGCTTTTCGTTGCTGCTGAGCCTGCATGACTGCAGCAGAATTATTCGGAGACAATGGCTTGCTGTGATCTGGAGAAGAAGTGGGTGTGTCGGGGACGTTAACCGTTGTGATATCATGGATACTGGATCTCCTCTTATCTTTCCCTCCAGTCAGCTGCCTGATGAAGTACTTTTGAGCATGACTAGCAACCTGAGTTGGTGTTCTGGTCGTCACGAAATTGCGTGAAATGTTTCTCCAATCCCCTTTACCGTACTTTTTAAGTCCCATTAAAAATTGCCTGTCATTAATTATAATCAAATGCAAAAACCATCATGAGATGCCTGCCGGAGAGGCCAAAAACATTGAAAGTACAGAATCACACCCGCAAGTAAAGAGACATCCACAAAGCAAACGTGTATATGTGTCTACCAACCACATTGTCAACATTCATAGAATTGCAAGGATCAATCAGAAATGTCTATTCCTACCATAAATTCAGATTTTTGTCTTCAAAACCAAACTCTACATCTGGTCTCAGTTATTTCACACTATCAATCTTTAACTGAAAGACAAAGTTAATTACCTGTGTTCTTCCTCAGTCCATGGTACTCCTTTCTTCCTTTCTTGATCAGAAGGTCGAGTTCCGGCCCCTCTTTTCCCACCTGGAGTGTAATATTGTCTGAATCCATCAAAAGCCTGAGAATCATTAACCCACTCCAATGTAAAAGAATCACTGCTATATCCAGGAATTGGTATCAACCCTGCCTCTATGTCACTAACATCCTCCTCCAATTCTCTGTACTGTTTGATCACATCTCCAACTGTTTTGCCAGGAATCATGGCTGCAACCTTAAGCCATCGATCTGGGGTGTCTTTATCGTATAAAGCCAGAGCATTTTCAAAGCACTTGTTCTCTTCTGGAGTCCATTTAGTACCTTTACTCTCTTGAAACAACCAATTTGAAGTCTGAAAATAGGAGGCTGGAGAGAGAATTTCAAGTCCCCTATTCATCATTTTTTCTTTTTTTTTTCTTCTAGTTATGTAACTGCCAAAGATGATTTGTCCGTACCCAAAAAAAAAAAAGACTCTGCTTTTCTCCCTCCTTGAATGAAATGTTCAAAGAGAGAGAAAAACCAAGATAGATAGATGAATGCAGAGAAGTGGCTGTTTTAAATGAGCAAAGAAGAAGTATCAAATCATGAAAGCATTTAAATGGAATCCCAGTACCCTTTTTCACATAAGATTAAATTTAGGAATCTCAAAAAGTAAACTTTCCAAAACCCAAGGAGAATTCAACAAATAGTAGGAAAAAAAAATTCTTTTTTAAAGAAAATAAAAAACAGATCTTGATGTATATATATTGATGAAAAACCCTAGACGTCCATAGCAGATCGAGAATAGGATACATCAACAAGCTACAACAATAAAAATTCAATAATACAAAATCAAAATTCAAAAACTGAAATCATAGACTAAGACAGCGAAGCTAGTAAGTATACTAAAAATGCATGAAGTGGGTAGAAACAGAGGAAAATAAAAGAATTTGAAGAGAATTGAAGTATTAAAATGGGAAGTGTTTTGCTTTTCTCCTTACTTTTATATTACTTTGAGAGTGAAGCAAAAACAAAGAGACCAAAGGAGAGAGCGTGGAAGAACTGAATAGAAATGTGCCAACTCCTATGAAGTCTTATTTTGTACTACTGCTTATAACTACGAAACAGAGAATTAGCAGAGTGAGCGCAGAGAGAAAGAAAGGAAGGTAGAGAGAAGTCAAAGTCGCTAAGTTGTGATTGGTGAGAATGGAGCTTTTGTGGGCGCTGCTGCGGCCAAAGCAAAGTTTTATTTAGTTTTCTTCTTTCTTTTTCCTATACAAAGAAGAGAGGGCCAACCAATCAAAAGAGAAAAAAAAAATGAAAAGGACATTATGTTATTGGTTGGTTGGTGAATCAAAGTGGGTGTTGGGTTTTCTAGTCATTTTATCTTTAAAGAAGAGACCAACCTTGGCAATGGTGCTGAGTGTTGACATTTAGCTGTAGCACGTGAGATGTTTGTCTCTTGTCATCGAAATTTGATAGTGGTTTTATCTAAAATTTTGTTTTTGGCCTTTGATGTTTGCAAACAACAAGGTCACTCTTTGGTTCAAGCATAAATGAAAGTTGGCAGGTTATGAATCTTCAGCGTGCATACACATAAACACATATTAATTTGAAATTTTTCGATACGAAAATTCTCGTAAAATCGAGAGTTCAATTACCATGCATGGATGAGATCAATAAATCACTTAGATATGGAGCAAAATCTACTTCAAAGATAATTTTGATTACATTGCCGAAGACTTCTCTACCTCTTACTTTCTCTTCAATAATATACTAGCATTTTAGGAGAAGCAATTGATGGGAATTGTATATAAACCCAATAGGTCTCCATCATTATTGGTCTTTATATATATATATATATATATATGTATATGTGTATATATATATATATATATATGAAATTCTCCTAAAAAAGTCTATAAGATGAAAATTACAGGCATTGGATTTCTTTAAAGCTTGGTGGCTGGTGCTTATCTTGGAGCCAAGTATGGGAAAGAAATTTATAGATATCATTTTGGTTTTAGGGTAAATTCAAAAACGGTCACTTAACTTCTAAAGATTTTCTGTTTTGGTCACTCAACTATCAAAACTTATATTTGGTTATTTATCTTTATAAAATTCAATATTTTGATCACTAAACCTTTTGAAAAAATTGATCTGCTGACGTGGTATGGCCACATCACCCAACATGCCACAAGGAATGATGACGTGACCATGCCATGTGGCATATTTGATGACATGGTATTACCACATCATCATGTCAAGGGACCCTTTGGATAACATGTTATGCCATATCACCATGTCACGTGCCATGCTAGATGATGTGGTCATGGCACGTCATCAACTTATTATTTTTTAAGAGTTGGACGACTAAAGTTGATAAATTTGTAAAGATAAGTGATTAAATCGTAACTTTTTATAGTTGAGTGCTCAAAATAGAAAACATTTAAAAGTTAAGTGACTAAACTTACAATTTACTCTTACTTTTATTACACATGCTTTTAAAAAAAAATTCTTCTTCTTCATAAGGTAATCATTTATTACAACATATTATTTTAGTCGAATTGGAATTAAATTATATCAAAATGAAAGAAAATCAACTGTGAATTAGGTGGAGTTTAATATGATTATAAAATATCAAAAGTTTATTAAAAAATGAGAGTATAGATCATATAATAAAAGGAAAAATACTTATTAACCCTCCAATACTTAACCCTCATGACATGGCTTTTTCTGATTTGTCAAGCTTTTATGAGTATTACAAAAGTTTTGCTCCTCATTTAATAAGGTTTAGCCCCACATTAAAAAGTTACCATATTTATAAGATAAATTTCCTTTTTCTTGACATATAAAATGATAGAGTTTTAGAAAGAAAATTAAATATAACATGCCACGTCAGGAGGGTTATTGGAGGAATGAATTTAGACGAGTCATGTAGTAGAACTTTAATAGAAGTACCTAAAAAAACAGTGTACTAATTAATTATTAATGGTGATGAGAGGTTCGTTAATTATTATGATAGAATGAGCCACATAAATCATTGGTTTGACCCAAAGGTGGTATATATACATGAACCTGAACAGCTACAAGGGTTCTTTGATTTCCGTTTAGTCAACTCATATTTAATGCTTTGGATTAGGGCAAGACTCCTTTTGGAAAAATTTTAGGATGACTTATTATATGTTCCATACGTGCAAGTATTAATCTTTCACCTTAATTATATATACTATTAATGAGTGATTAATAAATTAAATTATACCCTAATACAGTACACTATAACCATGATTTGCATCTAAACGAGAAAAAAAAAAAAAAGGAAGGGTAGTTCGTAACTTCATACTATATATGTTTACGAAAATAATGATGGTCTTCGATCTCTGATTCCTTTTACTGACGTGAAAATATGCTAAATTATTATTCTACACCCCAAAAAATGAAAATTAAAAATGGCAGAACCCAATGCTTTTATCTTTACCTTACCTAAAATGGCCAGACCTAAAGACCTATTATTAGTTAATAGATAGTATACCGGAAATTATCAAATTAGCCATAATAATGTCAAATATAGGCTGAATAATTCATATGCTAAGTTATTGACCCGACGAAATTTATATTATTTAGAGATAAAATTACTGTGTTGTTTTTTAATTTTTTTGTTTGAAAATCTATTGATTTATTTAAAATATAAAGTTTATAAAGTTTATTGGCTTAGTGAAGGTTTGGAACCATTCGAAAAAGCAAGAAATCTCCTAGAATTATTAGGCCTCATAATGCAAGAGAAAGAGCCTTTTCGAAAGAGGATCAAAATTCAAAAGAGAGGAAAAGAAAAGAAAATAAAAGGAAAAGAAAGTACCAAGAATCAACTTGGGGAATGTTCCCCTGATTAATGGGGATGCCCCACTGATCAGATGCGCCATGGCTTCGCTAGGATTATTTCTTAATTAATAATCAGGGTTAGGATTAATTCTTAATTAATTAATTTAACCTCAGGTAATGGGAAAAAAAAATACTACTAAGGAAGATTCTCCCCTGTACTTAAAAGCTATTATTAAGACTTAGGTAAACAAAATCCAAAATCCAAAATCCAAAATCCGTCAATAGGTTAGGTAGATAGGAAAATAATATTTACAAAAGCAACCAAAAAACCCATTTTTTTATCAGGAAATAAATAAATATTTATGTTAGAAAGAGTGGGTATAAAGTTTGGTAATTTGGTAAGTTATTTATCTAATACTAATATATTCCCCTATTATTTTTATATTCAAAGAAATAATAAACGGGTTGCTTTCATTTTGTTTTTTTAATTACACATATTCCCCTAAATTATTATTTTATTATTTGAAAGCATTGTTCTTACTTCAATTTACAGCCTGTTCAATTGATTAATTTATTTAGAAATTCACCAAGAAAAGAGTTGAAATATAATTTCTTAATGGTTTGTGAACAAAAATAAATAAATAAATCCCTATCATAAAGATATATATGTTTCCATCAAGTTTGGTAGGTCCCGTTTAAGTGCAAAATATTAATTTGACAAGTCAATGACTTGGATAGCCTCTCCCCTCCTTCCCTTAATTGATGATAGTCGCTTTCGCGCACACATCCAAAGCCGTACAAAAATGAAATCCTTGCATTTTTATTTTTCAACTAAACAATAAAATCATCCAAATTGACATGATTGAGTTTAAGTTTCCTTTTAATATAATATAATAAAAAGATTTTTAAGTAAATAATTAAGTCAATCGATATTTAACCTTTTAACCTTGTGTTGTTATTTTTTCTTTTTTTCCTTTTTTTTATATATTTAACCTTGTGTTGCTAATGAATTGAGTTTAGTGAAACAATTTTCCCTTGATGGTGGAAGGGGCACACATGAGGTGTGGTGTGGGATATACTACCCTAGAAATGAATTGTCATTTTAATTTTTTAAAAAAATAAAAAATAAATAATTCCCTAACTTATTGTCTTCCACTCTTTAAAATGGGGCTGTTGGGAATGATAATGACTGCTTAAGCAATGTAGGAGTCTTTCCACTTATGGAAAGATTCCTCTTCTTTATTAAAATCATAACCTACAAATTGGGTAAGTGGCTTAACCCTTTCTCTCTGTTTATTTCTCTTTTTTTTTTAAAATTCAATTCTATGTGTTGGGTTTGTTTCCGTGCATTGCATTACCTCATGTGGTTGTCTGCGCAAAGCAATTTAATACACACCTTCCAAGGGAAATTCATCAGCATTTCTATGTGGGGCTCCCATCATTTGCACCTTTCATGCCCTACATTTTTAATACTAACAAGAAAGAAATTGTGGTAATTGCAGATTAAGATCATCATACTCACTATTCAAAGTTACCGCTTTTTCCAACATGAAATTTGATTGAAAATGGATCAAATATTTGATGGAAGATTCACATTTAGAGGACAATTATATGAGACTTGTGTACGATCAAACTAATAATCTTGTAAAGAACTTTACAGGAGTTTGGAGGGTAGCTTAAAATGATAAAACTAGCAAAAGATACATAATCAACAAGGAAGGACTCATAGGCTAAAGCGGATATTTTTTGGGGGTATAAACCCTCTTCAATATTAGACAATCACATTAGGTATTGAGTAATTTGAAGTTGAGTCTTGTCGGATATTAAATGGGGGGAAACTTTTCAAAGCCTATTTTCATTATTTATAAGAGTTGAATTCGAGATTTTATTTAAAAGATATTGAATTCCTTTTACTCGATTTAACATGTGTTGATTTTCATATAGTAGTATTGATGATTGAAATAGTAGAAGAAAAGAGTTCGAGAGAGATTTTCTAGGAAAAATAAGATAAGGTTTCTAGTTTAGAAAATCAAAGATATCAAATGGGTGGTTTTAAAGTATACGAATTACAATTATTATTTTTTTTGAAAGGCAGTGATTTATTAAGAAGGTGTCATAAAGGTAAACATGAAAAATTCAAAAGCTGAAGCCAAAGCAGAACAAACAGGAAAACATTCAAAAACAGAAAAATTAACTAAAGCATTGAAGCCAAGGAGAATGTCTATCCACGCCAGTCTTTGCAGGGATATCAACTTATGTATTGGCTTCTCTCAAAACATGCCGAATCTGAAACTCTTTGAATTCTTTTTTTCAAGCATAATTATTTGAGCTACCCACTTTCTCATCTTCCATGGACAATCCTACAATCCTTTGGGTTTGTGATCCATGCATTCTTTGAGGCTTAATACACAAAATAGCCCTCAAACTTATATAAAACTGTCGTTTTGACTCTTCAACTTTTATTTTGAAATTTTTGACCCTTAAACTTTTATTTTGTACACAATATAGTCATTGGTGCTGACGTAACCCAATAAAAAAATTTCAAGTGTTATATGAAAATTTTACGCGTCAATATATAATTAGGCCACATCAGCATCAAGGGTTACATTGAACACAAAATAAAAGTTCGAAGACTAAAAATTCTAAAATAATGTTGAAGGACCAAAACGATAGCTTTATATAAGTTCGATGGCTATTTTATGTATTAAGCCATTCTTTGAGTCACTTTCAAGTTGAACTCCATGAGAGTTCTTCTATCTAGACGCATAGAAAATTTTCACAACTTCTTTAATGGCCAGCACTTCAGCTTCACTGGAGTCATAGATTGCCACCGAATTTGAGAACTTAAACCAAACTTGCTACAATCATCTCTAAAAAGTCGGGCTACTCCCCTTGGTCCTGGTTTCCCTCTTCCGGAACCATCCACATTGAGTTTCATAAAACCACTTGAAGGTCTATTCCATTCAGTGTTGCTTCTCCTATTCATCACTCTGTCAACTGTTCTAATTGACAACTGTTTTTTTTTGAATAAAAAGTTTAGGTGAGGGGAGGTTGTCCCAGTCCAGTGTCAGGGCATGCCGTAGACCTTAGAGAGAGCTGACAGTGGTACTTATAAATCATCCACTAATGAGGATCATTGACACGACTCGAACCTTAAATCTTTCAAGTAGAGATTCAAAACCTTACTAACTCAACCAACCTCAATTGACGACAACTATTATTACCTATTGTTATTATTACGGTTAGAGGTTCTAAAAGGTCAAAAATGAAAAATATTATACTATATTCATAGGAAGAGGGGAATCCAGCCTGAACTAGGTATACAGAACAGAGATTGGTCCCCGGTCCTTTGGTAAATGTAAACCAAAAATTGGTCCCAAATTTTGTCATCGGAATGGGGCTTTCGGTTTGATTATTAATTATATATTCTTTACTGCCAAATCTCAATAATCCACGCCAATGCTAAAATTTATGTGCAATTAAACTTTGACAACTCAATAGATTGGATTTTTAAAAATGTTAAAGTAAAGAGGAGAAAGCAATAGTTAACTTGATGGCGTTTTGTTTTTATTCCCATCCTTGGATAGAAAAATATTACTAGTCCTCAATGAAAATTTCATTTGTAAAAGCTAAGACAAAGTCTTTACTTTTCAATTAGAAATCGACAGCTAAAAGTCCCAAGCTTTGAAATAATTGAGCTGATGGGAGGTCAGCGTCAAAAGTGTCATCCCCATAATTTCTTCCACAACCAAGGCATCCCCATAATTTTCTAATTTCTTTGTTTAATTTGTTCTTCTTCTTCTTCTTCTTCTTCTTCTTCTTCTTCTTCTTCTTCTTCTTCTGCTTCCTCTTCAGTTCATTTCATTTCCCATTGTTTTCTCTTTCGAAGAGCATGAAGTGGAGGAAGATTTGAGTTTGGGGCACGTTGTGGCCTTGTACAAGATATTTTGTACCATAAAGTTACATGAAAATTGTTTGTTTTTTTGGAAGTAAACCAGGGAAAGATTGATCATTAGATATTATTACACAACAATGTCATTTGTCAATTTGTGAGATTCTTTTCTATCTTGTCAATATTTCAAGACATGGCTTTTACCATTGGAAGGCCTCGTTTAAGAACTTCCTCCATCCTAAAACAATTGGCAATTTGCACTACTTGCTAGATCTTTTGCCTGTGGAAATTGATTCCTTGTGGGAGCTACCATTGCTATTGTTAGCATGATTTACCCCATCCTTGAATTCGCGCTTTACCGATCAATTCAAAAGATAATACTGCAAGTGACAAGGAATTTGTCACATTGTGTATGTAAAATCTCAGATTTTCTTGGCAAGCTCGTTAGAATGTGGTGACCATGCTCTTGGCAGACACAAATTTCAAGTAGAGTTCTCGTTATTGGATAGAAGCACAAGATGGAAAATTTCTATTTATTTTGACTGGTTATTCTGTATAGGGCCTTAGAACTAAACAGAAATCAGCATAAAAGATCAAATCTTCCAAGAATTTCTTCACGCACACAAACATAAACAGGCCAAGCCCGTCATTATTTCACTACTTGGGCCTCGAATAGATAGTCCACAGAAGAGTTTTTCAGATGAAAATTCTAAGATGGAGGCACAGCCCAGGGCCCCTCATGGACCAAGGCCTTCCAGAGTGCAAGCATACGGGGTGAGGGTGCACAGTTGGCAAATGCGCCCACATTGGCTAGAGTGACAGGCACACTGGTCAGTAAAGCTGTCAAAAATTGATTCGAATCTAAAAATATGACGCGATCGATTTGAACCCAAAACTAACTCGACCTGATTTGTCAAAAAAGAGTAAACGATACGAACTTGATCAATTTGAAACCCGATTGACACGAAACCCGATAAACTCGAAATCTGATTGACTCGAGAACCTAATCCAAAAAGCCCGAAAGAACCCGACAGACCAATAAAAAACTCGCTCTGTCCCTATTTATCTGCTCCCTTCTATAAGCTTTATTTATTTCTAGAAGCTTTATTTCTCCTTTTTTATCTGTATATATCCCAACATTAATTAGTAATTTTCTAAAATTACCCTTTCAAACTACTTTCTTTCTCTCTTAAATAAATATTTTTCTTAAATAGGAGAGAGAATTAAAGAGGAAGAGAGACAGGGATAAAATAAGAAAGTCAATGTAAATATGTATGAAATTTTACACCATAATTATCTTTTTTACCCTGTATGAAACGGTTAATTATGACAGAGAAATAGGGGCAGATTGAGTAATTTTATATACATCCTAAACTTCAAATTTAATAGTTGCCAAAAAAAAAACTTCAAATTTAATAAATAAATTTGATAAAGAAAATAAAAATAAATAATTGATAAAATTTTGATCAAAGTGAACTTAAAAAAAAATTTTTTTATAATAAATTTTTTATATTTTATTATTATGATTGAATTATATGAATTTATAGAATATTATTACCTAAATTTAATAATATTAATTATGAACATTATTAAAGAACATTTGAGAATTTACAAAAGACCATGTTAATTTTATCATTATTAATCAAATCAAGAAATAAACTTTTCCATGTGAATGATAATTTTCCATTCTAACTAAGAAAATTTATAAATTATAGTAGTATTAATAAATTACTAATGTTCATATCAAATTAGTGAATTATCTATCCAACAAAAAGCATCTAAACATTAAAAATTTGAAATTAAAGTTTCAATTTGTTGTCATATATTTTCTCCTTATAATTTAGTTCTCGTCAAAACAAATAATTTAATGAGAATAACGAATATAGTGTATGTGCAAGTTGTTGTATTATACAGAAGTGAGTGATGGTAATCACTAATAATTATAAAGTATGGTCTATATACAAGTCTTAGAAAGGAAAGAATAAAACAAAGTTATTAGCACTAAGATAATAAGATATTAAGATTAATTGTTTATGGTGGCCCTAGCCGTATAACAATCAGAATGGTTTATTGGCTATTGATTATTCCTTTTCGGCTATCCTATTCATCAACCAAACAAAAGCTTTTAAATTTTCAATTCTATAAGAGGAAACTGTAAATTTTGTAATTGTATGTCAAAATTTTGACTCCTTAGTTTGTAATTGTATATCAAAATTCTTGTTCCTTAGTTTGTGATTGTACGATGGACAATTCATAATTATATATTAATGATATTATGAATAATGAATTTATCATATATCAATTAGAATTTAGAAATGAATTAGTAAATAATAAAAACTTAAATATTTATTTTATTTAAGACTATAGATAATTTATAGGAAAATTTTTAAAAAAGTTATAAATATTACTAATTTAATTAATACATTTATAACATTACAGATTTAATTAATTTAATTACAATTTATAACAAATTTAATAAATGATATTTTTGATAAAATCTCTCTTAAATATTAATTTGTTGTGGAGACCTGGCTCAACCTGTGAGGTATTGTCCACTTTGGCTCGAAGCCTCACGATTTTTTCTCACTCAAAAGGCGCCTTACAGTATTGGGTTTGGGTCTCACTATATATATCACATTGAAATCCCATATCCTGACAATGTGGGATTGGGGTATTACAATCACACCCCGTTAAAAGCTTGACGTTCCCTGCAAGCCCAACACACACAGATCTAGGACCACACCAAGCGTTAGGATTCTAGAGGTGACTCCCACCGCGCTCACGCACGATGTAGCACTTAGCTCCCAACCCGCCTGGTGCCTGCTCTGATGCCAATTGTGGACACCCGGCTCAACCTGCGAGGTATTGTCCGCTTTGGCCCGAAGCCTCATGGTTTTGTCCCACTCAAAAGGCGCCTCGCAGTATTAGGTTTGGGTCTCACTATATATATTACATTAAAATCCCACATCCTGACGATGTGGGATTGAGGTATTACATTTGTAAAATCAAAACTTTAATTCAATTTAAAATAATCGGGAACCTGAATGACTTGAGAGTTAAATATGAAAAAATCGAATCCAAATGATATAAAACCCAAAAAACCTATAACTCGAAAAACCCGATGGTCAAATCCCAAAAACCCGAACTCGAAACCTGAATGAGCCGAAAGTCGACAAACGCGAGGACAAAACCCGAAAAACTTGAACGTAAAAGACTTGAGACTCAAATGACCTGAGGCCCGAAAGACTTAAAACCTAAAAGACCTGAACCTGAATGACCCAAAACCCGAAATGACCCAAAAATCTCTTTTGACCTAAACTGACCTGACCTAATTGACCTAAACCCGAAAATAACCCGATTGACCCTATTTGACACCTCTACTGGCCAGGGTACAGGCAGATTGACGCCCAAAGTAGCAAGACGACTCCAGAGACTTGCATGGGAGTTTGGTTGAAGGATTTTGATTGGTTCAGGAAGAGATCTAAGGAGTCCAGGAACATCTAGCATAGCCTGAAATTGCTTGGCATTGTGTGGACTATTCTTGAAGGCTCCAAAAATCTCTATAAGCTTATGTACAAATGTAGAGTTCTCTAGAACGTTGTAGATAGCCTCAGCCTAGAGAATGCTAAGAAGACACTAGATAAGGACGTGTCTAGATGGCTTGTAAGATTTAGCCACTTGGCTAGATTCTAACTGTTTATTGAGAATGTCGAGTGACTGTAAATAGGGTGCTTTGTACATCATTTGTAACCATGAAAAGCTCATTTGCTAGCAATATAAGAATACCATAAATTCATACATTCTCCCCAGCTATTAATTAATAATTGGGATAGGTGCCTATTTATTGATAATTGCATATAAATGTCATCTTGCACATGCACCAAGCATGCATATTAGTCATATATCCATCTTGATTTTTGGAAAATTGTTAGATTCTTGGAAAGAAAATTACAATAAAAGTAGTGATGAAAATTTACAGGTTGCAATTCTTGAAAGCATTCTAGCATCTCGTCCAAGCGTGAGAGCAAATATGAGCTATTCAATTTCTTGAATAATGTTTCACCCCAACCATATTCCAAAGGAAATTTTGAAGGAAGCTCCACAGTGAATAGCTTCCATAAATGCCTAATGTATTGAAAAGCAAAGGCATGCAAAATAAAAAATAAAATAACTGTGTTGAATTGAATATGGTTTAAAGCAAATATGATTCAAAGCAAATGCAAGAATACATACAATGTACTTACCATTAACACAAACGTACAGCCTCCAAAGCTAACCTTGCCCTGCTTAGAAGTTTTAGTCTTAACAGATTCCTTATAGGCGAGCAAGCTATGGTGGATTTCCACAAAGGCAGCTTCTCCCTAGGAAAAACTCTTGATCTCATCAACAATTGTCACAAATTTTCTATATATAACTCTCATATATGGACAAGAAGAATTAGGACAAATAAAAATTCCTATTAAAAATAAAACAACCGCCTTTATTCCGAACTCCAAAGGATAACTAAAATTATTTCCCTCTTTGGCAGTTGCAATCTCTTTTAGTTTCCTCAACTTAAGCCCCTCTGTTTAACATAAATTTCCTCTATGTTGGGAAAAATTTCCTTAGCTATATCATCCCCAGCATCTTAGCTTGTTATAATTGGTTTACTACTAATTGGCAGGTCAAGAATATTCAGTATGTCTCTCAAACCAAAATATAATTTAACATTGCCTTCGGGACCGAAAGAAAATACTTGCTTGTTATAATTTGATGCTAAAGCTTCAATCAAATCTCAACAAATTCTACACCCCGTTTTGGTAAACATTAGTAGGTTCTCAAATCCACTACCTCCTAAGAAAGAAAAAAAGGCTTCACCAACATCAAATTTTTTACCAGCTTTGTAGTATGCATAAACTTTCCCCAAATAAAGTCTTGCAATCAAAGAAAATCCCATTAACCCATAATTGGATAAAGTTTTTCCTTCAATTGACGAAGTCTATTAATCAACAAACAACTTCAATCATTAAACTTACTGGTAATCTTCCTTTGAGGGCTTTCAACATGATGTTTTCCACTCGATTTCCTTGTCATTTTAGCTACAATCAAAGAAAATTCCATTAACCTACAATTGGGTAAAGCTCTTTTTTTTTTCTTAATTGACTTCCAATAAACAAACTTCAATCAATAAACTTATTCACAATCTCTCTTTAAGAACTTTCAACATGATGTTTTCCGCTCGATTTCCTTACCATTTTACCTGCAATCAAGGAAAATTCCATTAAGCCGCAATTGGCTAAAGCTTTTTTTTTTGTCAATTGATAAAGTCAATCAATAAATGAACAACTTCAATCAACAAACTTACTGGCAATCTCTCGTTGAGGATTTTCAACAAGACATTTTTCACTAGATTTTCTTGCCATTTTACTAAACCTAGTGTGTTCTTTGAGGTATGAAACTGAATATATATATATATATACATATATAAACACACACACACACTAATATCTTCGCACGTGCATTGCACATGTGTCGCACATTGATAATTATTTATATTTTAAAATTAAATTTTAATTTAATTTCATATAATATAACAAACGAAAACATAAATATGTAATACATAACAAAACTCAACCATTTAAAGGCCTGCGTAAGGGAAACTTTTTGGCTTCACCCCGCTTAAGCTTTTATTCTTCCTCATGTCTCAAATGTCGATGCCACTGTTGCCGGTTATTTCATCCCTAAAGGCAGCCATGTCATGGTTAGCCAATTAGGCCTTGGCAAGAACCCGAAAGTTTGGGATAAGCCATTGGAGTTCAAACCTCAGTGCCATTTGAAAGATGGTGATTCAAGCAGTAAAGTTGATCTAACAGAGTCAGAGCTGAGGTTCATGACATTTGGAATAGGAAGGAGAGGGTGCATGGGCATGGCTCTTAGGTCTAAAATAATTATAATGATGTTGGCTAGGCTGATTCAAGATTTTACATGGAACGTGCCGCCTAATGAACCAAAAATTGACCTCTCCGAATCCGAAGATGATCTCTTCTTGAATTTATTATTTTTTCTTAGGGATTGTGACTTTTAATATATAAATACTCAATTAAGGATTATGGCTTTTAAATGAAGTCCGTGTACAAGATTTAGAATTTATTCATTTTTTAGGGATCATGAGTTTTAAATAGAGACTGTATACAAATATTAAATTAGGGATCATGACTTTTTAATGGGATCATGTACAAGATTCAAAATTTATTCTTTTTTTTTTGGATTGTGACTTTTTAATATTAACCATATATAAATACTGAATTGGGATCGATATAACAAGAATTCAATAAAAATTTATATATACAAAGGATTAAAAAAGTAGAAGTATATTTCTTTGAAAAGATATCAGGGATGTTCTATTAGTATAACTAATTTATACGATATTTTATAAATTTATTATATATTATGTATTATATTCCTATTTATTAAATTATGTGTAATGAAATTATGTTTTCAGTGTATTTCTTTGAGGGCTGAAACTGAATATATATATATATATACACAGTAGTATCTTCGCACGTGCGTCGCACGTCGATAATTATTTATATTTTAAATATTAAATTTTAATTTAATTTCATATAATACAACAAATTGAAACATAAATATGTAATATATAACATAATAAATTTGTAAAATTTTCATTAAGGTAGATATAATGGTGAAACTACTCAATTAGTCCCTATATTATAGCGTTGTGTTTATTTTAGTCCATATACTCCAATTTTGTTTAATTTGGTCATTATACTCTTTTAAAAGTGTTAAATTAAGAAGAATCACTAATTCTATCTATCTGTTCTGTTAAATCAGATGACATGACGCTAAGGTGGCAACATACAATAACGTGTTCTAATCACAAGTTGACAATGGCATCTATGAGAATTTAAAAATTGAATTATTTTTTTAAAATATTAATCAAAAATTTTTTTAGAAGAAAAAAGAAAATAAGTGAGAATATGTACAGGTACAGCACAAAAAAATTGGAAATCTATACTTGTACTATAAATATGGATGTCATATGTCAACTTTTCATTAGTCACGTTTTCATATATTATCATATCAACGCTATTTCATTAGATTTAACATAATAGATATTGATTGTCCTTAATTTATCACGTTTAAAAGAGTATAGAGACCAAATTTAATAAACTTGGAGTACAAATACTAAAATGAATAAAACCTTATAATACAGGGAATATTTAAATGGTTTCACCTAGATATAATAGAACATACTTGATATCTTCTCCAATAAATATATTTAATCTTCTATTTTTTTTAAATCTTAGTATATATAAATTCTTATTATATTGATATTAAAATTTTAAACTACTCTTACCACTTTTACATTTACTGTTAATAAATTATCATTTTTATGTCATGGTTCTCAAATTGAATATTTGTATACGGATAAAGATGATCTGTTTACTCTTAACAAATCTTATATTCTATTTTTTTACGTTTGCTTTTATCAATTTTACATTGTGGTTCCATTTAAAAATAATCTCAATTTATTTTCCTCCCTTTAAAAAATCATAAATTTCCAGTAGAGAATTTGTACACAGTCGAAGTCACAACCCCAATTGAGTATTTATACATTGTACCTATTTAGTTACAATCCCTAAAAAAAAGAACAAATTTTAAATCTTATACAAAATCCTCCTTAGAAAGTCATGATCCCCGATTAATTATTTGTACATAGTCCACATTTAAAAGTCACAATTCTAAAAAAATGGAACAAATTTTAAGTCTTCTTGGGTTCTTTTTCCCTTTTTTTTATTTTCTAAAAAATATATTAATTAATAATGAATTATAACTAGTAAAATTAATAACGAATAATTATTAGATAGAGGAATTAATAATTGATATTTAATAATATAATTATAAATTACCATTTCACCTTTTCATTTAATGAAAGTATAAGATTTTTTTAAAGGTTATTAATGTAATTTCATAATTGAATTAATAATATTTAAAATAAATAGATAAATATTTGCTAAATTCCTATTATACCTCTGAAATTAATAAAACAATAAGATAATTTGAATGGGTATTTAACTAAATCAATATTAAACTAAAGAAGTCTACACTTTTATATATATATATATATATATATATATGAATCGTTTGAAAGAGCAAAAATGAAATTTGAATTCTTTTTCAATTTGGAAGAGAAAAAACACTGAACACACTATTTAATGTTTAGAAGAGAAGAAAAGACCGCCAAAATATAAACATAAATATAAACATAATTATTTGAAAAACTCTGTCAATATTATAAACATAAGTGACACCATCTAAATCTTTATTCAAAATTTTAAGCGTATTTCTATATTAAATTAACGCAATTGCATGGCTTAATCTTAAACAACTAATAAAATGGAAAAACAAGAAAAGAAAGTAAGATATACTACCTTCTAACAAATGTGATTCCAGCCTTCCCACTTTATTAGTTTTAATTAAAGTTTTAACCTAATTAATAAAGTAATAAGGATATATTTTCACATTAAGAAAAAAAAATGTAGGAATCGTTGAGCCATGGAGGAGACTAGGAGAGCAATTAAGAGGCAGACCATCCATGATCCCAATTTCATTATATTGGAGCCAAATGACACCATCTACATTTTTATTCAAAATTACATTAACCCGCTTACGGGTATATGTATAAAAAAACTGAAAATGCGTTATCTTGCCTTAACCCTCAAGTAGGTTATTTTTGAATGGGTATTTAACTAAATCAATATTAAACTAAAGAAGTCTACACTTATATATATATATATATATATATATGTATATATGAATCGTTTGAAAGAGCAAAAATGAAATTTGAATTCTTTTTCAATTTGGAAGAGAAAAAACACTGAACACACTATTTAATGTTTAGAAGAGAAGAAAAGACTGCCAAAATATAAACATAAATATAAACATAATTATTTGAAAAACTCTGTCAATATTATAAACATAAGTGACACCATCTAAATCTTTATTCAAAATTTTAAGCGTATTTCTATATTAAATTAACGCAATTGCATGGCTTAATCTTAAACAACTAATAAAATGGAAAAACAAGAAAAGAAAGTAAGATATACTACCTTCTAACAAATGTGATTCCAGCCTTCCCACTTTATTAGTTTTAATTAAAGTTTTAACCTAATTAATAAAGTAATAAGGATATATTTTCACATTAAGAAAAAAAAATGTAGGAATCGTTGAGCCATGGAGGAGACTAGGAGAGCAATTAAGAGGCAGACCATCCATGATCCCAATTTCATTATATTGGAGCCAAATGACACCATCTACATTTTTATTTAAAATTACATTAACCCGCTTACGGGTATATGTATAAAAAAACTGAAAATGCGTTATCTTGCCTTAACCCTCAAGTAGGTTATTTTTGAATGGGTATTTAACTAAATCAATATTAAACTAAAGAAGTCTACACTTATATATATATATATATATATATATATATGAATCGTTTGAAAGAGCAAAAATGAAATTTGAATTCTTTTTCAATTTGGAAGAGAAAAAACACTGAACACACTATTTAATGTTTAGAAGAGAAGAAAAGACCGCCAAAATATAAACATAAATATAAACATAATTATTTGAAAAACTCTGTCAATATTATAAACATAAGTGACACCATCTAAATCTTTATTCAAAATTTTAAGCGTATTTCTATATTAAATTAACGCAATTGCATGGCTTAATCTTAAACAACTAATAAAATGGAAAAACAAGAAAAGAAAGTAAGATATACTACCTTCTAACAAATGTGATTCCAACCTTCCCACTTTATTAGTTTTAATTAAAGTTTTAACCTAATTAATAAAGTAATAAGGATATATTTTCACATTAAGAAAAAAAAATGTAGGAATCGTTGAGCCATGGAGGAGACTAGGAGAGCAATTAAGAGGCAGACCATCCATGATCCCAATTTCATTATATTGGAGCCAAATGACACCATCTACATTTTTATTCAAAATTACATTAACCCGCTTACGGATATATGTATAAAAAAACTGAAAATGCGTTATCTTGCCTTAACCCTCAAGTAGGTTATTTTTGTCTAAAGAATAACTTCTTAAGTTTATTTTCAATAGACGTCTTGTTAACCGCTCTGTGTTTTAATGTGTAAATTAATGGATGTCTTCATTGAGAGATTTTTTTTAAGATATATCCCCTATATACTTGGCACAAAAAAAAACCAGCAAAGATTTGGCATATTGTCAAAAATATATATTTATGAAAAATAATTAAAAACATAAAAAACTCCAACTTAAGCTAGATGAAAAGGGGAAGGGGGAAAGAGAAGAGAAGAAGGGGGTCATGATTCTCTTCTTAATTTTTCCTGATCCGAAAAGGACAACAACAATTCCAGGAGACAGGCGCCCTTTCTGTTCTGGCTGCTGAGCCGGGAATCACTTCACGATTGGACGGCTAAGCTAAGCACCAACTTCCGCAAGGACTAGTGGCGGATTATGGGACAAAAAATAAACCCACTCGGTATCAGACTTGGTACAACCCAAGGTCATCATTCTCTTTGGTTAGCACAACCTAAAAATTATTCCGAAGGTCTACAAGCTTGCTCATCTTAGCACTTCCACTGGATCGACAAGGAAAGCAACTGGCATTGGATCTCAAAAGGCCTATGCACTATGTTCGCTTGGCTGGGAAGGGCTTAGCACTAGAACTTAAAAAAAATGAAGGGGGGGCGGGGGGGGGGGGGGGGGGGGGGGGGCTGGGTTTGAAAAACAAAAGCAAAAGAAAAAATAAAAAAGAAAAAAGAAAAAATAAAAAAGAAAGGAATTGGAAAAAAAAGTCAAATTAATCATCAAATAAAAGCCTATCAAATTAGTAATGAATAATAATTACTAAAATTGCCATCCAATTTGGGACACCTGTTATCATGTAATGCATTCAATTTTTCAATCATCTCCCATTAAACAATGGGAGAACCTATACTAGTTCGTATTGATTATCAAAGTTCCATGGAAAACCAGAAAGTGCAATTTGTATTCACCAAATATTCAATAACCTAATATTCAAACAATTTTTTTCCAGACGCTTGTTACTACCCTGTTTTTGTTTACTTTTTCCAGAGGTTTGAATTTAAATAAAATTGTGAAATCATTCCAAAAATACAAATGCTTAGGCAAATGTTATTCGGACACGCTTGAGTAAATTCATTCATTTACCCAAGAAACAAATTCAATCTCGACTGTCACTTATGCTTATTAAATAGCTCCCTTTTCATTCCACATCTCTTTCGATCTGGAATTCTTCACCCCTGTTTAACATTTTGGAAGATCGCTTGGAGGAGGAAGAAGTGACTGGTTCGGACCTTTCCCGTTGTCCACCAAGAATGCCATCTTAAGCCCCCATGTTGTGTGCACTTCCAAATGGCAATGCATGAACCAAACTCCTGAACGTTTTACATAAAATAAAGAGAAGCAAATAAGATATTGAGATCAGAGAGAATTCAATGGGATGAAAAACAAAAGAACTCGTAAAGGCAACAGGATTCAGGGACATTAATGTTAATGTACCTGGGTTATCTGCACGGAATCTGATAGCTACCCATCCACCAGACGGTACCCCAACTGTGTTTCTCTCGACAGGATCAACAAGATTAAATTTCTGAGGATCTGTTTTCGGATTATAGTTTCCAATTCCTCTGCCGACGGCGAAGAAATTGAATCCATGTAAGTGGATCGGATGGTTTTCAGGGGATATGATCCCGGTGTCTTGCAAAACAAGTTGTACCGTAGAGTTATAGGCCAGCCTGAAAACCTTTGTTCCATTCATTGTCTGCAAGTTTGTTGGTGGAGTTCCAGAGTAATTAAAGACGTGCGGTGGTTTAGCAGGAAAATCAGTCGTGAAAACCCCGCTGATGTTGAAGAAATGTGCTTGAAGTAAGGCTGTGGTAGGCATAACGAATGTCACATTGTTCATAGAAGCTACCACCCGGCTGCCGTTACCGGCTTTGCAAGTAGGACAAGGGTTAACTCCCAGTCCAACAGTGAAGTAAAGATTGTGATCAATAGTTTGTGGGACTAAGGCAGGGAATTGTTTGGAATTGAGGGCACGAAGAGAGTTTACAAAGCTGTTGGCTACCGAGGTGGCATTTTTGGGTGGTGGAGTAGTCAGAGTCCTGGGGGTATTGGCAAGTGTGCCTGAGTAATGTAAGGTTGCTGTCGCAGTCAGGTTATCCACTGCAATCGGAGCGTCCATGAAAGGCGAGGCGGCAACCAAGTACTTTCCAGAGTTTTGGTCGGCAGAGACAAGAACATTGGTAGTTTGTCCCGGAGCAATTAAAACTGTATCAGTTTTGAACGGTTTAACATACGTTGCGTCAACTTCCACGACAGTGAGCTTGTGCCCGGCAATCTTGAAGAAGAGCTCTTCATTGAGTGCAGCGTTGATGAGACGTAGCAGATAGGTCTTTCCGGCATCGACTGGCAATGTGAAACCTCCTGCGCATATGGTTTATAATAGATTTGTATCAAAGATTTTACTATATTAAACAAAGTTTCTCTATTCAAAGAGAAAGAGGAGGGAAATACGCTGTGAAGAACAGTTTGAGAAGGGTCCTGGATGGCCATTTATGGTGTGAGCGTCTGAGACATTTGGAGCCACACCAGACTTGAGAGCTTCATTGATCACAGCTTCAGTGTCGGATTTCCACCACTCAGCTGCCACAGTAATTGAAGCATCCAGTCAAATTATCCAATGGCGGGAGGGAATTAACCTCAATGAGCGAAAATTTTAGCTCACCTAATATAACGACTACTTCCTTGTGGGGTTTTGGAAATGGATAAGGCACACCACGCTTAGGTAAGATAACAATGGCGCCATGGACGGTGGACCTTAGCCAGAGGATATGAGCATGCCAAAGCAGGGTGCCTCTTTGCCCTGTGATGGTGAAGTTGTATACGTAGCTTTGCCCTGTTGGGATTGGACACTGTGTAATGTATGCTGGCCCATCCGCCCAACCTGTTCGGATTTGCCTGACACCATGCCTGCAAAATTACAGTGAACAAACAAATAATAAAAAAGGTCCACTTTTTTGTTTGATTTTTACAGGGATAAAAACAGGGGATTTTGGGGTTCTCACCAGTGCACGGAAACGTTGTATTTGACATGGTTGATGACTTTGACAAGCACTGTATCGTCTTCCCTGGCGTATAAAGTTGGCCCTGGGAACTTACCGTTGACTGTTACAATGGGCTTGCTTGAACATAATCTGGTTGTATTCTTCAGGACCACCTGCGCATGTAACCAACACCGCGAGCTCACTTAATACTAAGTAGTTGGTGACCGTTTTAAGTTTGTACCTGCCCTATAAGGCTATAAACCCATAATTTGTTACTTTATTTTGTTCTTTAAATTGGATATACAAATGATTTTTCCATAGCAAGCAAAAACATGTAATAATACGCGGTACGTAGATTAATGAAGAAATGGTATAATGTGAAAAATAAATCATGTCAAATATAGAAGCTTGGTGCTACAGAGTGAAGACCATGCATGCAAGCTCCAAAGAACATTTTGGTCAAACAATGCAACTTACATCAAACTTGTAGTGTCGAACAGCGCAGTCGACAAGAACTGGAAAGAAGCATGCAACAATGACTAGAACTCGAATGCGAGAGTCCATTTTCTCTCCTCTGACCTGTCTCTCGTTCTGTTTTTTTCTTTGGGATATTTGTTTGATGACTTAGTTCCCTTCGGCCTTGCTGTAGTCACCCTTTTAAAGGGCTATAGAGCAATTGCTGCCATGTCGTTTTTCCTTGGTTAGGTGAAAGAATGTATCCTTTTGAAACAAGAATTATTGAGAGAAATACCATGGCTTCTCCCATTTGAATTTCTTGCGTTTTACATAAAGTTGTTTTTTAAGCACCAAATCATAATTGGAAGTTAAGTCATTGAACCTCTTAATGCCGTTTCCAGTTAATTACAAACTTAATCAGAAATTTGGTTGGTTTGAAGTTAATGGTCGATAATCTACCCTTTTGGCCGACCTCTTTATCTATTCCTCTCCAAGACATTGTCTGATTATTTTGTCCCACTTAGGTACTTTTTGCTTAAATCATTCAACACATAAAAAGTTTGCAATGCTGAAGAAGTAGATAGACTTGGTCAAGTCAGAATGAACTCAAAACACTTGAATTTCTAATTTTCTTTAAGTTTTGTAAATGATTTTCTCAACATTATATCTATGGGCCATCTATACTTCTTTCAACTATATTATATATGCATTAATAATATTAATTAATATCCAAATTACTTAAACATATATATAGAATCTTTATATTGTAAATCTCTACATTTTTGTTTATACTATAATTTTGAAGACATGTTGCAAAGAAATGTTTTTGTTTGTGTAGCGCAATGATTGAATATTGGGAGCTCATCAACAAGTAACACTTAAACATCAGCTTTTACTACTAGGATTTTCCCGAAGAGAAAAAAGGCAAAAGGCAGAAAAAGGTGGTCTAAAGACACCCATCACCATTTCGAGGTGTCGTGGGACAAAGATCAGCCAGAAAATAAAACGAACTTTTTTTTTTATTTTTTTTTTATACAATTCGGGATCTAAGACCAAGGGGAGGGGGTGGTAGGGGTTCAACCCCTACCTTGGTAACTTTCCTTGCCTTTTGGCCACCAGGCAAGGACCCCTGCCTTGATAACTTCCCTTGCCTTTTGGCCACCAGGCAAGAGGAGAGGTCAAAATAAATAAATAAAAACTTTGTTCTCTCTAATCAACTAAAAAAATTAGCAGAAGTGTGGCCCGTCACCATGATCCAGCTTGGAGGTTTAATTTACACAAGATTAAGCTCCACGAAACCGAGGTAATCATTGCAACTCCTGGAAAATATTAGGAGTCTTTTAATGGTCTTCGGTGTTGTTTTCTTCTAGTTGACCGCCATTTGTTGTATGCTTTAACTAGGGAGTAGCTAGGAATCAAAGTTAGGTTTGGGGTTGGGTCCAAAACACCATCAAACAACAGGGCTGGTGATTATGGCATTTCAGCCTTTCCATTAATTCTTCTTTTAACAGAAGCAGAAAGCAACTGTACAAAGCCTACACACATTTTTGGTCGCATGCACCCAAGGAAGCCTGCAATCCAGAGTCAATGCGTGCTTTCAATGACTTTAATTGTATCACAGATTTTTTCGCATCAAAACACCGCAATTTGTTTGAAATCTTTGGGTATCTAGATGGTAGTTCAGTTGGCTACAATTAGAGGTACTCTCTTATAATCCCCCCAAATAGTAAACAGAGGCCAAATTTGGATTAAATTCAATGAAATTGGAACACGCAAGTAGTAGACGATTGACCAAATTTAGACGTGGATCCAAAAATGGGTCTTTGCCCTTAATTTGTATAAGATCAGGAGCATGAAATTATCATAAAAAGTTGAGTAGAATACTTCAAAATACGAATAAGAACTGATTTAGACCGGATGAAAGTAGGTGAATAAGGTCGACGTAGGGCAAACGAGTAGTTGATATGAGTATGGTAGCTAGCATGGCAATCCCAATCCCATGGTATCTTATCAACAAAGATAATCAATGGTTGAGAGATGGCTTTCATGTTCTCCATCAGATGGCAACCCAACAGAGAATAATGGTGGCTTGTTTGAAAGCTAAGACTAAACCAACCGAGAGCGAGTAACAAACTCTCCTCCCCCATTTTATCCACTCTGCCTTCCTCTCTCCTTCCAATATGTGCTTCCCCATTGAGCAATTTGGCTAATTAGTTGTTAAAATGGTTGATTACTTATTTGAACCCGAATTGCTTTTAAAGTCAAAGGTTAGCTAGCAGATTATGATGAACCCGTTTGGAAATGAGTCCAAATCACGCCTAGTCGAAGGTCGATGAAGTTGAAGCCCACGAGAAAATTATTTAATCTTGCTCAAATTCTTAGTCCAAACTTGATACCCAAAATAAAAAGAAATGGTAAATTCAGTTTCCCATTTTGGCTCCAAGGTCTCCCAATCTAGCCCCAGACGGTGGATTTCGTTTCATTTTCTCTTTCACAGTTTTTGATTAAAGCTTTCATCAGTATAAATTAACCTGATCAATAGAATTAAGCATCTTTTTTTTCCTAGCTTTTGACTAGTATTAATTAGTCGTTCATGCAGGCCATGAACAGGCAGATAGCTAGAGATTTTGTCAGCTTTTTGCTTAGAATGTAAGAAAAAGAACATTAACTGTCTTGCGTCGTTGACTATCTTTGTTGGCAGCGACATTACTGGGATTTCTTGTTTTCATTTTTCCATGGTATTAGTCGTTTTCAGTTTTAAGTGAAGGTAGAGAGTAGCTGTTGGTAAGTTAAGCCTGAGAAGTACCCTTGCAGTTCACTTTGCCATTTTCAGACGGCCATTAACCGCACTGATTTAAAATTTAATCTTTTTTATGTTTTATTTTTGGCAATTAATTAAATTCGTAGTATAGAAGACATGTTATAGGTGGAGTGGACGTAATTATCGCAGGGAAGACTTTTAATTAATAGTTAATTTCTCTTAATTTGCATGGAAAAATCTCAGTGTGCAACTAATTACCTATTAGACTCGTTAGGGAGTGATTCTTAAGTTTTGTACCAAGAAAAGCTCAGAATGATATCAGCATCAGATCAAAGCCTTGCCTAGATGGGCTTTTAATGGGAAAATTTTGGACCCATTGTGATGGAGCCTAGAGCAAAAGCCTAACCCACCATTTTCCATTGGCAAGATTAGGGCAGTAATAGAGCTGTACCTCTTAATGGATCAACTCGGTAGAATTAGTTATAATTTTTTAAACAGATGTAGATACGGATACTTATGGTTTACAATAAAAAAAGAGTCTGTATAACATCGATTTAGATACTATTACCCTGCAAATAGCTAGGTAGCACTGACTCCCATTCCTATGGTGGTGTGCCATGGGCAAAAAAACCTCGAGCAAGAGAAATGAATGTGGGCTGTATACACGCAAGCTTTGTTCTGCACTTAAATTTATTGGCATTTACATCTCTTTGACACATCTAGATAACAGAATTCCATGACCACCGCAATCAAGAAAATGACATGACTGCTTCACCACAAGCATTTAACTCTTGATCGAACTGTGTGCCCAAACATATGCCTGGAGGCAAAGTATAAATATGTGCATGGGCTTACAGCCTCGCTTAAAGGACTTCCATTAATAGGCCTCTACCTAGGATTAGCCTTGTGAAGGACCAAGCAGCTGTTTTTGGAAAACAGTTACTAGTACAATAGTAGCTGTAAAGACAGATTAACATGATAAGATGAAACATAAAAGTCTTTAGGTCGAGCATCATTTATTGCAGAGAAATCTTAACAAGGCTGGCCTATAAATGATAACTTGGCACCCGTACATAAAATTGCCTGGGGAGAGGATAAACTTAATAAGGAGAAATTCTTCACAAAACAAGGTGAGAATCCACAAACTTCTTAGCTGCATTAACTTTTATGTGTTTTGCTTCGAAATTCAATTGTTCACTCGATGGAAAATTCGGTTGATTTTCTAGTTATTAAGTACTATATAAGCTGCAGATATGTCTTCTGTCTGAGCTAATGAAACTTGTTTCTGATCACTTTGGCATGTCTGTGCTGCTTGAATGAATTGTTTACTCTAGAACAGTTCCGGAGCTTAATTTTCATAGGGAGGGTATAATCTTTAATTGCAAAACATGATGATTGATGCACTTATGTTCTGTTAATCATTTCTGGATAATTGGCAGCAAAGCAGGAAAGAAGTCAGAGTCGCAAAACTAAAACCCCAAAAACAGTGAATTCTTGGGGTTTAAGAATTCTAATGGCAGAAGAAGATATCTACACCAAGGATGGAACAACTGACTTCCGAAACAAACCAGCCATAAAAGATAAGACAGGGACGTGGAAAGCATGTCCATACATCCTAGGTATTATAATTATTTTCTGATATTTATCGAGTATATGTTCTTTTGTCTGATTTAATGACCTTGATAAATTTTCCATGCACTTATATTTTCTGCAACAGGAAACGAATGCTGTGAAAGATTGGCATATTATGGGATTAACACAAACTTGGTCAACTATCTCAAATTCCAACTCAATCAGCGAAATGTTGCAGCTGTTAGTAACGTCACGAATTGGTCAGGAACATGCTATGTCATGCCGCTAATCGGAGCATTTCTAGCCGATGCCTATTTGGGCAGATACTGGACAATTGCCTGTTTCTCCATCATTTATGTTTTTGTAAGTTCATCTGATTATATGTTGGGGTTTTTGACGTTCTTCTGGTTTTCATAATCATTAGATTTGTCCGGAATCTTAAGACCGAGTTAATGTCTGTGTAACTCTGTTGCAGGGCATGACAATATTGACACTGTCAGCATCTATTCATGGTCTGAAACCACAATGCGAAAACAATGTTTGCCATCCAGCAGGATTGCAAACTGGAGTGTTCTTTCTAGGACTGTATTTGATTGCCCTGGGTACCGGAGGCATTAAGCCTTGTGTTTCATCCTTTGGTGCGGATCAGTTCGATGACTCTGATGAGGCAGAAAAGAAGAAGAAGAGCTCTTTCTTCAATTGGTTCTATCTTTCAATCAACATCGGTGCCCTTGTTGCTGCTTCCGTCCTTGTCTGGATACAAACAAATGTAGGATGGGCTTGGGGGTTTGGCATTCCAGCTGTTGCCATGGCGATTGCAGTTGCAAGTTTCTTTTCAGGCACTAGTCTGTACAGAAACCAGAGGCCAGGAGGGAGTCCCCTGACCCGCATCTTCCAGGTTTTAGTTGCTTCCTTCAGGAAAATTCGAGTAGAAGCTCCTGCTGACACGTCTCTTCTATACGAGACTGTGGATGAGGAATCTGCTGTCAAAGGAAGCCGAAAACTTGATCATACAAAGCAGTTAAGGTATAGAAAACAATCATTCATTATAATTACAAATAAGCTTTCTTTTAAGTATTACTAATTGCATTTATCTACCTTTCTTAGTTTCTTCGACAAGGCAGCTGTGGAGACTTCATCTGATAGAATCAAAGGATCCATAAATCCGTGGAGACTGTGTACTGTAACCCAAGTTGAAGAGCTTAAATCCATCATAAGGTTACTTCCTGTATGGGCCACAGGTATAATATTTTCTGCTGTATACACTCAAATGGGCACATTGTTTGTCCTACAAGGCAACACCATGGACCTTCACATGGGGAAATCATTTGAGATCCCTTCAGCTTCACTATCTCTCTTCGATACCATCAGTGTCATCTTCTGGGTTCCGGTTTATGACCGTCTCATCGTCCCATTTGCGAGGAAGTTCACTGGCCATAAAAATGGATTCACTCAACTTCAACGCATAGCAATCGGCCTCGTCATTTCTATCTTTGCCATGTTGGCCGCAGGCACTTTGGAGCTCGTCAGACTCCGGGAAGTGAAGAAGCACAATTACTATGAGCTTAAGCACATGCCAATGTCAATATTTTGGCAGGTTCCACAATACTTCATTATAGGCTGTGCTGAAGTATTTACCTTCATTGGACAATTGGAATTTTTCTACGAGCAAGCTCCGGATGCCATGAGGAGTCTATGCTCCGCTCTCTCCCTTACAACAGCTGCCTTAGGAAACTATTTGAGCACATTTCTTGTTAACATTGTGACGGATTTCAGCACCAGACACGGTAATCCTGGTTGGATACCAGACAACTTGAACTTTGGTCATCTTCACTACTTCTTCTGGCTTCTGGCTGTGTTAAGTGTGCTCAATTTGGGTGTCTACCTTATGGTTGCAAGGTGGTACACTTACAAGAAGCCAGTTGCTTCCCTCTAATCTGCGTTTTCTAATCAATTTTTAAATTATGTCAGCTAAATTACTTAAAAGAAGGCAATTTTCTACCAAATTTCTTTAGCTTGACCCTGTAATCAAAGTCCTCGAAGCTCAATTAACTCGTGGATTTGGGTTTTTTTATATCATAGCCTTTTATCTTTGATTGCGTGGAGTAAATGTAAGCATAACCACGTCAAGGTCACAAACTAATCCTTGTCAAAATCGGGCCCAAATTATGCTTATCAAGAGAAAATCAACTCAAACAAGTATTTACAACAAATGGGGTCAAGCAATGAATCAGTGCTTCAATCGGCTTGAAAAAGATGCGCATGTGAATAGCCACCAAAACCAGGCTTGGTCGGCCTTGGCCTATCTAACTTTTTATATAATCTGAACTTCATGCGTATACTCTCCTCTCTAATGGGTGACAAAGAAAAGCAAAGAAATGGAGCAATGTGTGGAATAAAGAGCAATAAAGAAGAGAGGCCAATTTGAAGAATTGGATAAATAAATCTCGTCGATCGATTTCAACAATCATTGATTTGGACCTATAAGCAATAGGCCAAAACAATCCCACTAAAATATGAACCATAGAAAAGCCAATACTTTTCCCACGGTTTCTGCTAAAGTCAAATACGAGATTATGGTTTCAATAATTTCAGCGACTCTTTCCAGAGTTGACATCAATAGCCGTCTGAACTCGGAATTAAGCATTATATTTTCCTTGCTCTAGCCTAGTATTTAGGCTCTATATTTACGAGCTGGTGAGGGGTTCGATTCGAACCCCTACCCTTGGTAACCAGTTCACAAGCCTTGACGTTAGGGCAGGCGGAGCCGGTTTAAGCATTATATTTTTCATGAAAGAAAGATTACAATAAACATGCATGGATGATTGATGATGAAGATGGATAAATATGAACATGAATTGGACCGTCCACCCACTTCTGTTTTGAGAAAGAAAATTTTTCCAAATACAGAAGAAGATCCCGTACAAGAGCACACCACTGCGAGCAGATTGTTTACGAAATCCTTACCTTAGATAATTTCGATATCACTTTCATTTGAAAATGCCAGCCGACTCTGGGAAAATGGCAACATTTCTGTCCTACTAACATACCATATGTGAAAGAATAATTGAAATTTCTATTTGGGAATGTGAAAATATTTCTGAGCATTTGAGTCCAAAATCAAGCAGTAGGAGCAAATTCAACAGCAAATTACACTAAGAAAAGGGCAAGTTTTTCATATATGGTAGTAAATAATAGAGCCAGCAAGCAAAGTGCCCAAATTCAAAGGTCAGCACTAATAAACAAACAAGATTGGAAGATTCAGATTTTGGAATCCAACCGCATACATGAAGGGAGCATTTATTTATAGAAAATCCCACCTTGTTAACCGGCATTTAAGTGTATTAAGTTTGAGATTAGCCCCCTATTTACTTGGCTACTTTATCTTTTAGTCCTCTATTCAATCTTATTTACACTTTCACACTATTTGGATTTCTTTCTCTAGGCAATAAATCAAACTATGCCTTTTATGACATTAATTAATCATATGTATGACTATATTAATTTTTATTGAATTTTTATTTGATTATTTCAATAATATTTTAAAGATAAATGTTTTTACATTGTCTTAGAACAAGTTTTGACCTCATTGCAAAAAGGATTAAATAATTAAATAATTAAATAATTAATTGTTTTTGTGGGTTGTGGGGAGTTGGGGGTTGGGGGGCTATGAATTATACTACTTACTAATAGTCTAAACAATCGAGGACTAAGAATGCAAATAAGAAATAATTTAGGGGTAGGAATGCAAGGAATCTAAAATTTTCACTTCTTGAATCTCTTAAAAAGGTTGCACTTGCACAGTATGTATCCAGCTTGAATTCAAACCTCTTTACAGGAGTAGGAACCGGACTTGGCTTGGCTTCTCGATTCTTATCGCTCCCCTCTGTCCTTATTTCTCTCATCTATTCACTTTCTTCACTATCTCTTCTTCTTCATCGCCCTTTCCAAGGTATGCATGTCTCAACTCTCATCACATTCTCACACTTTTCTTTTTTATCTCTCTGGAAATTCTCCCTCTGTTTCCTCTGTTTTCGCATGCATGGCTTAGCATGCAGATTGCCGATGACTGAAGTAGCTTTCTGGTTTTTTTTTTCTTCGTGATTTTTTCATGCTCTGTTTTAACGTTTCAATGAACTTTTCGTGGATCTGAGATATAATAACGCTTGGATTTGTGATAGCTTTCATTAAATGTTATGACAGCCTTTTTTTTTTTCCCTTTTTTTAATGCTTAGTATATACATTTTCTTTGATTTGGCCAGAAATTTGTGAGAAAATGTTGTCAGTTGCATCGTCTTGTTAATTATACTGATTATTTATTCTTTTCAACTTTCATCGATTGGGTTCTAGCTTCTAACCTTGGTAGCGCCTACTGATATGTCAGGGTTAGGCTTGATGGTCTCTTCTCTTCTTGTTGTTTGTGTGAATTTTGAATCATGTAATATGAGTTTTTGGATTCTAGTGTCAGTACTTTATGGGCTATTTTGTCCTTGTACTGATTTTGTTTTGTCCCGTTGGAGGTTGCTTTGATATGTGGCCATTGTTAATTATTAGTATCATTGTACAATATTCTTCAAAGAAAGAATTATCGAGCTGTTCCTGATTCGTTCTGAGTGAACCTGATACCCATCTTTGCTTAAAGAATTATAGAATAATGTCTGCTTCTATATAAATTCATGTTCTGCGGATTCACAAGGTTTTCTGGAGTTGAAAAGATTGTCATTCTTTTAGTTTTATTTACTTTGTTATTTGAAGTTGAAGAGTGTTCCCTCTGCAATCGCATTGATCAAAGTGGATTAAAGTGTACAGAACGTTAGTGTGGCCAGAGTTTGTACGATTTGTTGGGGGGGGGGGGGGGGGGGGGGGGGGGGGAGGATTAGTTTAATGGGCAAAATCCCATGTTTAAAGATTAATTATGATGGAATAAAAGATCATTATCCCCTCCTATTTGTAGTAGATTGGAAGAGGAATTTCATGTTTAAGCTGCATGAGAATTTTGTTAAAAATGTTTGCTATAAAATTCCAGATCCCTTTCATTTGTCAAGATGCTTGCCTTAGTTTCTTAGGATCTTGAATCATGACTCTGTTTTTAGCTTGTATGGCTAGTAATTTATTCATCAGCCTCAAGATATATTGTTGACTTTGTTAATATTTTCTTTCTAAAAGCAAATAGATTGGACAACTTTGAGAGGCGGAGAGGTTGCTCCAAAGATAAGATCATGGGAGCAGATGATATCTATACCAGTGATGGGACCGTGGATGTCCATAAGAATCCTGCCGACAAGAACAAAACCGGGAATTGGAAAGCCTGTCGTTTTATTCTCGGTATGATTTTAAGTCTATTTTTGGTTGGTTTTCCACCTTGTTTAAAGCATATGTTGTTGTTGTTGTGTGTGGGTGTGTTATAGGTGACTTGATAATTTGCTTTGCAATTGTTTGAACTTAAAATTTCATCAGGAAATGAATGTTGTGAACGGTTGGCATACTATGGGATGGGTACTAATCTAGTAAACTATCTCGAACAACGTCTCAATCAAGGAAATGTCACTGCATCAAACAATGTTACAAATTGGTCCGGAACTTGCTATGTTACACCGTTGATCGGAGCCTTTCTAGCTGATGCATATTGGGGAAGATTTTGGACAATTGCTTGGTTCTCAATCATCTATGTCCTTGTAAGTTTGGCTTTAAACATAGTATTTTCCTTTCTGAAATGCTTATGCTGAAGGCATTTATAAAGTATAGAATTGCTGAGGCTCACGAGCAGTTTTAGTTGTCTAGTAAAATATTTTTATTCAATCCCATGGCTGATGATTATCTATTTTGCTTGCAGGGCATGACACTCTTAACATTGTCTGCTTCTGTCCCTGGTCTAAAGCCATCGTGTGATGGTGATGTCTGCCACCCAAAAGCAGGACAATCTGCAGTTTTCTTTGTAGCTCTATACATGATTGCACTTGGCACTGGTGGAATTAAGCCATGTGTCTCATCCTTTGGTGCCGATCAATTTGATGAAACTGATGATATTGAGAGGAAAAAGAAGAGCTCCTTTTTTAACTGGTTTTACTTCTCCATCAATATTGGAGCACTTATCGCTTCCTCTGTTCTAGTATGGATACAAATGAATGTTGGTTGGGGTTGGGGTTTTGGAATCCCAGCAGCTGCAATGGCCATTGCGGTTGTATTTTTCTTCTCTGGTAGTGGAATGTACCGCCTTCAAAAACCTGGAGGGAGTCCACTAACAAGGATTTTTCAGGTTATAGTCTCATCCTTCAGAAAACTCAACGTCAAAGTTCCCGATGATAAGTCTCTCTTATATGAGACTGCTGATGAAGAATGCAATATTCAAGGAAGCCGAAAGCTAGAAAACACCGATAAGTTTAAGTATGTTGTTCAGGCTCATTACTTATGAAATTTCATTGGTGGCCATAGTGAATATCATAATTAGGATAGTAAAAGTAGTAAATTTTGCTTTTAATCTCATCACTGATATCTAAAATTACAGGTTCTTTGACAAGGCTGCTGTAGAGACCCAAACCGACTATGTTAAGGGCTCGGTAAATCCATGGAGACTATGCACGGTTACTCAAGTTGAGGAGCTCAAGGCCATTATCAGGTTACTTCCAATATGGGCATCTGGAATTGTCTTTTCAACTGTTTATGCTCAAATGAGCACCATGTTCGTTTTACAAGGCAACACAATGGACCAACACATGGGACCACACTTTAAGATCCCTTCCGCATCTCTCTCCCTCTTCGACACTTTGAGTGTGATCTTTTGGGCTCCTGTATATGACAGGATAATGGTCCCATATGCAAGGAAATTTACAGGCAAAGAGCGAGGGTTCACCCAGCTCCAACGGATGGGCATTGGCCTTGTCATCTCTATCGTTTCGATGGTCGTTGCAGGTATCTTGGAGGTAATTCGACTCAAAACTGTGAGGAAGAACAACTACTATGATCTTGAGTATATCCCCATGTCAATTTTCTGGCAAGTCCCGCAATATTTCCTGATCGGATGTGCAGAAGTTTTCACATTTATTGGGCAGCTGGAGTTTTTCTATGACCAGGCACCTGATGCAATGAGAAGCATGTGCTCAGCTCTCTCACTAACAACTGTTGCATTAGGGAACTATCTAAGCACTTTGCTTGTCACCATTGTGACTAAAGCTACCACAAGGAACGGAAAGCTTGGATGGATTCCGGATAACCTGAATAGGGGTCATCTTGACTATTTTTACTGGCTCTTGGCTATCCTCAGCCTGCTAAACTTCTTTGTCTATATGTGGATTGCGAAGTGGTATACTTACAAAAAGCCGACTGGACGCCCCAATTAGACGCCTTAAATCCTAGGCTAGCACACCAGGGTGCTTCTATTGAAACTTATTACTATTATGTGTGTTTTTCTTGATATTTTCTTTGCTTGTTTGTTTTTAATTAAGAAGAATTAATTAGTTTTTGTAAATATTGTTACACAAATTCAATTCTTGATTCAGTTCAGCGTAGGATGGGTGCTATATTTGTAGGTCACATTTATGTTCTGTCTAATTGGGTGTGAGAACTGGGAATAACAGCATTAAATATTGGTCAGATATATGTTTGATGACGTGGTTTATCTAGAGCCATTGATTGGTATTTTAATTTGATATCAGACCGTGAGCAGGTCTCTACGTAAATAGCAATCCCTTAAAACATCACTTGGGATATGTTTGTGTGGCAATTCTTGAACCGTTGACAGTATTTGGAATCAACCCATGCCTTGTAGCCTTAGAAGAGTATCTTACTTGAAAATGACTCCTAAAGGAAAAAGTTGCTTTTCCAATTTAATATTTCAAACTTTGAAGCATCAAATTTCTGATTCATAATTCTACGGATTGAGAAAGTTTTTGTTTTTGCAAAAGGGCACAGTCTTGCAAGTACAATTTCCCGGTTTCATAATTTGAAAAAAAATAACTGAGATTCTTTAGTATTCATGCACATAAATTAATTAAGAATCAAAATTGTCGACTGATATGTTTCACCCAGAAAGGATTATATTCAGAATGGTTAGAAGAGAATATTTTTAACAAAGCTGAAGAAGAGATTTCCCTTTCAAGGAAAGAAAATGGTAATTTCACACTGCTTGAAAAATGGACTTCTCTCTATTATAGCAGTATAATATAATATATATATTCAAAAGTGGATAATGTGCACGAAATGAGAGGTTCTAAAAACCTCCCAATGTAAATTAAGCATTTTTGTGCTTCCTTCTCGGCTTCTAGCATTTGAGGAAACAGGGCAAAAAGATGATCGCCTTGAAAGCCATTCAAGCCTCCTTTACCCCCGGGAGGCATACTTTTTTCCGCACAAGAAGATTCCCACACGGTACAAAGAATTCCATCCTGTGTCTCAGCAAGTCCAATGATTCAGAATCTGATGACGAGTCCTCATCACCAGCAGGAGACACTCAAAAGCAAGAGCTGCTTGCGCAAATAGCAATGCTACAGGCTCAAAAAGTTCGTCTCACCGACTACTTGGATGAAAGATCTGCTTATCTCACCCAATTTGCTGAAGAAGCCAATGCTGAGTTTGATAAAGTTGGAGAAGACGCTCTCAAAGGACTTGAAGAAGCCGGAGAAAGGGTAGGGTCTGTATAAGGACTATTGGTTGTCTAGGTTAAGTAGAGAAAGAAGAGTCTTGGTTGACGTGCAATTTGCTGATAACTCACTTCTTATTCATTTGTTCTTAGCAGATAATGGAGAATATTGAGAGCCAAATGCAAGCCTTTGAAGAATCCCAAGATTTGAATAGAAAGGAGATTGAGATGAATGAAGACCAGTTAGCACAGTTCGAAGGCAAAGTTGAGAAAGACAGGAACGAAGGTTTGTTCTTTAAGAACTTAACCGCGAGAAAGCCTGTAGACAAGGCAAAAGCAAAGGAAGAAGCAGAGAAGATCAAAGATGTTACTAAAGAAAAAGCTGGGTCGAAAGCGAGGAGGAATATTTACCTTGCTCTAATTGCACTGCTAGTCATTGAAATTGCAGACTCTTTCATCACTTCATCTGATTGGCGAAAAGTTGCAGTTCTTGGAGCTATTTTAGTTGTTTTATTTTCTCAGTTCGTCTACGAACAGACATTGTTATCAGAAGCAGAAAAACCAAAAAAGAAAGATGAAAACAAGTAAAGGCTCTTTTATGTCTAACTAACAAACTTCTGCTGTAAAGCTGTTATAAATAATTTTTTAGGCAGATATAGCATGATTTAATAACCCCAAGTAACAACTTAATACTTGGGTTTGATACATCATCAAGCAACTTTTCTTTTGCATCATCAACATCTGATCTTTAGTGATATAGCTGCAATCACCAAAACCAATGTGAGCTACCAAATTTGATGCTTTTATGAAGATTTTCTCACTCATCGTACTGGAATACAACAAATGTGAATATTCGAGAGGGATTTCAGGACTAACCTTTGGTCCAATAGGTAAGTATGAGTTCATGTCAATATATCTAAACTGTAAAGAACATAAGTCCTGCCTGCAAGAATTTGCACGATGTTAAAAAGCAATTAGTTAAAAGTTGGGAGTGGAACAAAGTACAAACAAGAAAGGGTGAACAATAGCCAATAAAAGGAACTTGACTTTCAGGTGCTCATGCATCCATACTTCCAATCACTCCAATAGTATTTTCCTGGCGCAAATCATCCTCACATGCACGTCCAATAACTCCTTCAAACGATGATGATACAAGTGCTTGATCCCATAAATTAGTAAAGAATTTAGGATCTCTCTCTTAAGGGTAGGTAGCTCGAAGAGTGGTCCCCAAGATTCTTGAGGTGGCAAAGAATATCCAATGATTTTACCGCCAAATAGAGGAGTTCCAGAAATGGGAACTTTACAGCAAGTTATCCTAAATCCAGACAGTCATGTTTTAGCCTGTCGCCAGTACTGCCCTGACTAGTATGTTCCATGTAATGACAGTTGGAAGGATTCCACGTGCTAAAGCATCATCCAAGAAGCAAATTGCATCTGATATCTTACCACAAGAACAAAGCCCCTTGAGAGTAATGTTATAAGAAATAATATCTGGCTGTAGTCCATCAACTGAAATTTGAGTCCAGATCTTTGATGCATTCTCATATTCTCCAGCTTTGTAGAGCCCTTCCATCATGGTATTGTGGGTTACGAGATTTGGAGCATAGTTCCTTTGCCTCATACTTGAATAGACCCGCAAAGCATGCTCAACTTTGCCAGCAGAGCAAAGGCCATGAATGATGATATTGTGCATTCTGACATCTGGCTTGAAGACCTTGTTAAGCACATAGTGCCATAAGCTGAGTGCCATGTCAACATTGTTTCCTTGGAAAAGACCTTTTATCAATGAGCTGTACGTGATCATGTCTGGTTTCCACCCTTTCTCCAACATTTCCTTCAGAAAACAGTACGCCTCCCCAAATCTCTCTGCTTTACACAAACCAGAAATAAGAATATTATATGAGGCGGCAGTAGGAGAGTAACCCATTGAGTCCATTCCCCTGAAAAATTGAACTGCGTCATCAAGTCTAGATGCTTGGATAAAACCATGAATCAAGGGATTGCAAACATAAGGATCCAGTTCACAACCACACTTAACCATCCAACCGATTAAACCTGCTACTTCGTATAGTCTCCCTTGTTTGCCTAACCCATTGACCATTGATGAATATCCAAAGCTATCCACTTTACCTCCCAATTGACCCTCTTTCATTATCTCTAAAGCCTTTTTTAAGTAGCCATTCTTACATAATCCATGAATCAAAATTCCATAAGTGGAAGCTTCAGCACCGGAAGCTCTCTCAGGAAAAATCCCCCATAAAGCAATGGCTTCATCCACCTTTTCATTCTCTAATAAACCTCTAATCAGTATATTAAAACTAACAACATTTACACAACCCTCCTTTTTCATTACTTTCCACAACTCAAAACACTCTTTAAGTTTCCCGGCTTTACCATACCCATTAAGCATTGCATTATAAGTAACCACATCAAGCAATACCCCACTTTCAACCATCTCTTTATAAATTCTCTCTGCACCATCAATATTTCCTGCCTCACACAATCCATGTATCATGCTACTATAAGTAAACAAATCCTTCTCCCTTTCATTCTTCTTCATCCTCTCCCATATCCTTAAACACTCATCAAACTTGCCACATTTACACAAGCCATTAATCATAACATTATAGGTAACTGAATTTGGATAAGCTGAAGAATCTTCCAGCAACCTCTCCCAAATCTCATTTGCCTTGACAAAATCTCCTTTACCGAAAAATCCATCAATTAGTATATTATAACACATAACATCGGGGGTCACTTTTCTTTCAAACATTTCATTGAACACTTCCAATGCAACCACCAAGTTACCGCCTTTGACAAGCCCATTAATCAGAGACCCATAGCTTTGTACACTTGGATGAAGACCCATTCTCCAAATACAATCCAATAACCGCTTCGCATCCTCAAAGTGCTTCTTTTTACATGCAATCTTAATCAAAATATTATAAGTTTGCAAATTTGGCTTCACGCCCACTGTTTCAAAGTACTTAAAAAACGACTCAGCTTGTTCCCAGCGATTCGCCTCAGCAAAAGCGTTCAGTAAAGTGTTGTAAGATCGAATACCAGGTTCACATCCAAAAATTTGCCTCATTCGTTGAAAGGAATCTAATGCTTTCTCAGGCATTGAGTTTTTGGCATAAGCTTTCATTACCGTCAATGCCACATCTTCTGGGCAGTGACATTTCTGATTTTCGATTAGTTGGACGATCCTACTCACATGGGAAACCAGACGGGAATCGAGTAGTCGACGAAGAATGTGGTGGAAAACGTCCGGTGAGTGGGAATAACCCGGGTGGCGAGTTGCAGAGTCGAAGAGAGCGAGTGCAGATTGGGGGCTTTTCTCAGATTTAAGGAGCTTGAGGACTCGCTTTGTTGACAAGTTTTTGGGGAACTCGGCCATGGCAAAGATGGTAGCTTTTGGGACTTCTTAGTCCCATTGTTAAACCATCGTGTGTCGGTTCCGCTCTGCTGATAAATGGTTTCCCGGTAACCAGAAAATACGAGAATTTGAAGGGTAGGGCCAAAATGGGCCGAAATATGGGCTAGCCAGGGTCATATGTGGACAAGTTTGGGCCGAATTTGAGGGGTGGTTGTTACTACAAACTTATTTGGGCAATGATGAGCACAAGTTTGGGCCAAAATTTTGGGTAACGAATTGCTCACTTCCTAATTGAGCCCAAGTTGAGATATTAGGCTTCCTTACCCTTTTTTTTTTTTTTTTTTAAATTGATAAAATGTCTCGTTACTGCTTACTATTATAAACCATGTTCGAAGACTTTCCGCACTTTCAGATACATAAAAATTCCTTTATAAAATTAATTTATATATCCCTTCAAAATCAACTGGATTGAAGTGAAGGCAGGCACCATAAAAAGTCCAAGTATTGGCATATTAAAAAAGGGCCACGATCAAAACACAATAAATCTTGGGAGGTTCAGCCATGGAGTGTACAAACGTTGACAAAGAAGCTCCTAATTATCTGCTGATTTTGGCTTCGTTGAGAGTTTCTTAGACAAGCCATTGGGGCTTGAGCTTCTTTTTCATCTTTTTCTTTGCTTTATTTGGTCTATGAAGGAACATGGTGGGATGTTTTCCTGGTCACCTTTTGACTTTAGAGGTAAAAAAATTTGTTGATGATGGAGCTTTTACATGTTTAGAGAAAAGAAGAAAAGCATGATCTCAAACTCTTTGACTGCAAAAATGGTTGTTCGGTTTAGATTCCTTTGGCATCCTTGTGAGAGGGAATTAGAGGGAATTAGGGGAAGATTAACCTTGTTAATGGGGAAATAATCATTGCTTTGCTTCATTTCTGTTTCTTGCCAATGTCCAATGGGGGCCGCAAAATTCATGCACTAAATTAAGCTTCAAAATTCCTATGGCAACAAAGTAGGGAAAGTGAACCATTGGAGGTCTAAAATTTCGGAGGACAATAAGACAGAACGAGGATGAGAGTTGGTTTTGTTTTGTTCTTCCTTCTTTTTGTTGAACATGGCTGGAGGACTTGTACGGTCTAATTGATTTGGCAACTTTTCCAGCTCCATCAATGTTCAAATTATTCATCTATATCTAACTATTTAGCTAACCAAGTTCCCAAAATAAACAACAGTTTTCCTCATTCTTCTAGCCAATCTTATACATTGAAAGATACTGGCTATTGAAGTTCCAAGGCTGCTAAGTGCCAAGCATCAGCACTAGCAGAAGTCCCAAACCCCAAGAAATATTCAAAAGCAAAGGTTTACCTCTGAGAAAAGCGAGCCTAAAGAAGCTAAAAATAGTTATACTCCACTTGGAAAAACCATTTACATCATGTCAATAAAGAAGTTGAGCCAGGTCAAGTTGCAGTAGTATGTCATGTCCCCAACCTAACATATGACCCAGGCCGAGCCACAATCTTCACAATCCATCCCATGGGAAAATTCATTATTACAAACCTTGCATGGAAGTTAGTTTAATTAGTTGATAGTATATGGAGAAAGGGCATGGGTTGGCCGTATTTCTTGTCTTGTATGGGTTGTTGATTCGTGACAAATATGAAATAGCCACTTGAAGAGGGCATGGCATGAGCCCACTTCCACAAAACAGTACACAACATGCCAAATGCAATGACTTAACATATTCTTACAAAAATGAAAAATTTGCAGCCTTCACCAACTATTAGCCAACTCTGTGTAAGACAAACATATGACACACAAAACCAACTGAATCAATGGGAAACACATCTATATCTTATCTGGACAAATATTCTCTATGTCCAAGCCTTTTCTCTGGTAAAAGAGAACAGAAGAACAGGCCAGAGGAAGGGGAGAGACTCAGAAAACATTAACAAAATGTGATTAGAAACAAGAAACACAGAAAATTTTGTTATTTGAATAGTGGAAGAAGCATGCCACTCACAAGAAAGGCAACAAATTTAGGGTGCTTTTTTTTTTATCCAACCAACCAGCAAGAATACATAGGCATGTGTGGTTACACAACAAATGCAGCAAAATTAACAACATTAAACCAAAGAAACAACCTTATGAATCTCAAATTCAGTACAACCTCAGTACGCTCCTCGCAATAGAATGTGCATGGCTTGCCTTGCTTTTGCCTGACCCACCTCTCCGGCTGCTCCTCAGCGGTGTCAAGTAGAACCTTAACAATCCATTATCAATGTGATTTGGTGAATATCTTGCACTCCTATTCCTCTCCAGCACAAACTCATCTCTCTTCTTCTTACCATGCCCATTTGACTCAACACAGTTCTTCCTTGCACCACCAAATGATCCACCAAAACTGCTTGAATTCCTCCAGCTTACGCTGCTATTGCTCCTCAAAACCTTTGGATTAAAACCCCCTCTCATATCTCCGTTAATCCTTTCCCCTCTCAACTCAGGCCAAGATTCTGAATACGACCTCTCCACACCATTAACTCTACTATACCTATCTTCATCCTCATCTTTGTTGACAGTCCTCCTGTGAATAAACCCCCAAATGTTCCAGGCTTTACTCCACCTCCGAGACTTCTTGGATGACCCTTTCCGTTCCCCATTCCCAATCACTGACGCATTGTCCCTAAAGCCAATCTCAAAAGTCTCAGAGTAATCATCCCTCAAAGAATTCGAGTTTGAATCCCTGGAATCCCTGTCGTGTGCAACAAGTTTAGGCCCATGGAAGTACTCAGCCGTTGCTGGAGAAACCTTTGCATTGGAAACAGACTTCATTTCATCCATCTCAGCCACTACAGCTGCTGCAGTTTTCCTAATAGAATTGGACCTATCAAGACTCTTTCTTCTCCTAGAAGAAGAATCAGAATAATAATCCCTTGTCTGAACTGAACCTCCAGGAACAGATTCATCCTCATTAATAGAATTCATAGCCGGTGGTTCCTCCACAGGAATTTGAGTATCAGACCTCACAACATGATCAACTGGAGCATCTTCCACAACAGAATGCATTGGGGGCATTCTAGAGAATGTTCTCCCGATTAAATACCCATCCCAAGAAGCTCTTGGCTCATCAAAAGAATATCTTGGATCATCAAACGACATCCTTGCTGCATCAAAAGACATTCTTCCTGCATCAAGTGAAAACCTTGGATCCGTGTCACAAGACCTTCTCCCGAACCCATAATCGGCAATTTCAGACTGGGTTTCTCTGTATTGCCTCCCAATCGGCTTCTCCACTGGCAATCTCGCTGACCCACCTCCATTACTCCTCTTTTTAAGCTTTTGCTTTTGCCTCCATTTTTGCAATTTCTTGCTAAAAACTGAAGCAGCTGACCAGAAACTGCCGGCAATCTCTTTAAAATCTCTTCCAGAAGCCTTCTTTGTTTGCGCATCAAGATCTATATGATCCTTCATGGGCTTCAGCTCCTCTTCTTGACCTAATTCCTTCTCGTATTCTTCCACAATTTCCTCAACCTTCTCTTCGATTAAACTCCCATTAGAAACAGCCACATTGGGTTGTGGCTCTTCTATGATCTCAATGTCGTCTTCGTGATCGGTTTCACTCTCAGTTTGGTCCTCTTCTTTGCTTTCAAAGACAGGGCCTTGAACAGCACTTGTAGAAGCCAAATTTCGAGGTTCGACTTCAACAATTTCAGAAGACCTTCCGTTTCCAGCTGCTTCTTTCTTATGTGGGTTCCTCTCGTCGTCTTGATAAAAGAGTGACCAAAGCGTGTTTCGAACCCTAACGTCGCAGGATTTCCTCTGAGGCTCAAAAACCCCGGAGAAACCCTCGTTTTTGGAGGCAGAAAATGACTTAGTCCGCCGGAGCTCGGGGAAAAACCCGGGTCGAGAACCACCAGCTCCAGAAGGCTTGAAAATGGCTTTAAGAGCGGCAGTGGCGGTGGAAGTAGTGGCTGCGATGGGGGGTTTCCGAGAAGAAGAAGCAGAAGCAGAAGAAGAAGAGGGTTCGAGGACAGCGAGACGCTCGCAGAGGCATGAGGGGCAAAAGCCAGTAAAATGCTCTTCGGGGTGGCGGTCACAGGAAGTGGAAGGACGATGGGGCTGCGGCGGTTGTGGCGGCGGTGCTAATGCTGGTGGTGGTGGTGGCTCCACGTTGGGATTCATAACCGGTAGTAGTATGAAATGAGCACTCTGCTCATATTATTAGCTTCAGTGAAAGAAAAAAAAAGAAAAAAAATAAGAAAGAAAGAGTTTTTTTTAGAGAGAGAGAGAGAGAGAGAGAGAGAGAGAGAGAGAGGGCGTGTGAAAACTGTTTGGTTCCAACGGACAGTGAGAGGAAAGAAAGAAAGGGAAAGAGAATGATGGAGAGGAGAACAACGGCAAAAATTAGAAAAAGAAAGTGAAAAAAAAAAAGAAAAAAAAAAGGAGAGCAAAAAAAGAAAAGAAAATCTTAGCGTAGAATTAGAATGACCCACACATACACACACTCTCTCTACTCAAGCTCACTTCACTCTTCTCCTCTGTTCCTTTTGATCCTTTCCTTTCCTTTCTCTTTCTCTCTCTGTCTCTATATCTTTGCTTTCCTTTTCCTCTTCTTTTCTTTCCGTTGAGCTTTGCTTGCTTGTTTCCTGACCTGTCAACTAGTTTTCCTGGGGGCACCCGCTTGTCCAATGACTGTTTTGGGCATGCTTCTCTAAATCAAGCCATTATTATTTTATTTTTATTTTAATTTATTCTTTATATGGAAGACACTAAATATCAACCCAAATTAAATCTAAATATGCCTATTACTGTAACAAGAAAGACAAAATTTGTAGGAGAAAAATATTTTTGATTCTCTCAAATTTATCTCGTCTATAACCCTCCCTCCAGACGTATTTAACTAATCCGAATTAGATCCTAAGTCATTGGATCAACAGTCCCACTGTCTAGTCAGGGTTTAATAATTATGACTTGAGCTAATCTTGGCAAGCAAATTATGGCAAAATTAAGGTGAGTAATCACCCAAAATGGGTAGTCAAAACTTGGGGTGCCCCAATTACAAACACTTTAATTGTGGTTTTATTTTTTTTTTCTTTGTTAAATTAAATGTATCTTTGGTTTGGGTTGGGGCCTTGGGGGGATGCTTTGGATTTTCAAAGATTCCTGTCGAGAGAAAAAGTAAAAGCAAACCACGCCATGACTAGAGAGGGAGAGAGGAGAAGGGCCAAGGAGGAGGTGAATGTGAAGTGGGTGCCTGTTTCTCTCTCTCTCTCTCTCTCTTTCTTTTCTCACATTTCGCTTTCTTTGCTTCCTTTTTTTTTAGCTTTTCCTTTTTCCTGTTCTTGGCTCTTTTTGTTTTTCGGCTTTCTTTTTCTGAATTTTTTTTTGGGGGTGCTCCAAATAAGTTCAATTCTTGTATATGGTTTTCCCATTTGGATTTACTTTGTGTGGATTCAGAGATTGTCTCACCAATGTATCAGCATGTACCCATCAAAGGTCACTCTGATTCCAGACCAACTTTGTCATTGCAAAACGGAGTCGTTCAGCCTTTGCTCAGTATAACTAAACTAGTGTAGCACTACTGTGCTAGTGCTACATGATTTAAGATGACGTCGTTTCCTTGCCTATGTTTCCCTTTTTCCATAAAAATGAAAAATCAAAGGTAAATAAATTGCTTCAATCTTGCTTTTGGGCTTTGGCTTGCCCTTTTCTTAATTAGTTTAAGGGATAGATGAATGAGGGGGTTACATAACAAAGACTCTAAATACTTAAAAATAGAATCACTCGGATATATTCAAGTTATGTCAAACTTCAAATGATAAGAATTTCTTTCAAAATAATTTTGTTAGTTAGTAAGATTCGGATTTAAAATTTTATTTAAAAATTATCGAGTTTTTTCTGCTCACACTTATCAAACATATGCCTAATTCTTCAAAAGTAGAAACTTCCTTCTTTTTTTCATATAAAACTTTGTTCTCCTTTGCTTGCTAGCTAGCTAGAATCCACACATGACACATTGACTCAACTCGGATTCATTTTCCATTTCCTTTTCCAAATTCTTACAACTTTGTTACGTTCATGGAAATTTTGATCTATTTCTATACAATGACTCAATGAGAGGAGATGAGTGGTACACGTGCATGGGTAGGGATCACGTAGGCTTACGTCCGTCGTATGGTACCAGAGACGATATACTAGTATTTTAATGTATTCTTATTATATACAAATACAGGTCAGCAGTGGTCACCTCGAGATTAGATTGATTAAGGAGCGCGTGGGATGCACGTTAGAATCTAAAAAGCCCAAAGGGAGCAACCGGGCTAGGGCCCACGTATATTAGCAGTAGTATTAGTGGGGGGTTGTAAATAGGGCCACCACAGGGGAGGGCCAGTCTAGTCTATTGACTTGATGATATCACCATCTCTGATGATCTGATTGAAAGCTGTAGTTCAATTTTGTATTCCCACGTGTGCCCAACGCGATGACTTGAAAGACGAATCTTCATTTTCCTCTATTTTTATTTATATTTATTTATATTTATACGTGAAATTATAATACGAGTTTAATTATTATAGTAAATGGAAATTTTGCACCACGTAGCAAGGAATCTCTATTCTATAAAGGAATGGAGGGAAGGAGGGGAAAAGCAAAGCATGCATGGTGATGGAAGGAGAATGATGCCGCCGCTGAATCACGAGAGAGATTAAACTTTAAAGCCCTCCGCCGGCTCTTGTGGATGAGCTTTAGCAACAAATTAAGGCCACCTGTCTGTCGTCTGTGATGGTGGGGTTGGGGGGAGGGGGTCCACCAGGGGGGCTCCTCCTCCTTTCGGTTGCCATTCACGGGGGTCCCATCAAGCCAAAACCAACCCTAATTAGCTTCCACCCTTCAACACCTCCACCACATTAATCACATGCATCTCCCCAATTTACACGAGATTGTGGCCAATCACCAACGTATAAGCCCGCACTGTTGTATGTATTTTTTTCTGCATGCAATATGAGCTGATAAGAGTCGTAAAGGCCTCCCCCGTCCTCTCTCTCTCTCTCTCTCTCTCCCTCTCCCTCCATGGCTCCACCTTTACTTTTTCTCTTTAAATATAGAGTATACAAATATCATTATTTCTTTTTTTGAGAGAAAAAGACCAAAGGGCTTAAGGGTTTGTCTGGCTTTATAATTATATTCTCTCCTCTCTAGTCTTCTAGGGCATGATTTGTCTTTCTTGGGGTTTTGTTTGTTTTGGGTGGTTGGAAATTTTTATTCTTGTATATCCACCCCAAAGTGGATATACATGTACACAAGTACATGTGTATCATGTAATGTAATATATATTGCAAGGTTGTTGGTAGTGGGTGGGGAAGAGAAATAAAATCAAAAAGGAAATTAGATTTGGGACAAAAATTTTCCAACAGTGTGGGCAGAAGTGGCCCAGCAGCTTCCATCACCCCAAATCAAACCAAATTCCCTTCTCTTTTGTTCCACTATGGGAACATTCACCCATTGTTTTCAAACCTAGCTTTTATTTAATGTTCATTTTGGATATGGGTATATTTGTGTGTGTATGCTTTCTGGTTTGCTTCATCATTTTGTTATCAGATTGTGATAGTCCAACTTATATTTAGTCCCCACATTAGGGGCTTGCATGTACAAAATAGTATTATCACATTTCTTGACCATATAAGCCATACACATGTCTCTCTCCAATCAATCATTTTTTAGGTATATTTGTTGTCCCCAGCTTGTTATATACTATTTAATATATCATATTCATGACAACGACCTTTTTGTTTATTTATACTTATTATTCTCACCAAATCTCTCTACATTCCTTTTGATTAATGGGCACTTCCCACTGTCCCTATTGGTTCATGCTAATTTTCCATCTAACATAATCAACATATTTGTGGACTTTGGCATACCTCAGACATAGATTATAGTCTAGACAAATTTTGTAAGTATGCATGACAACTTAGGTGTGGATAAAATGACACTTTGTCTAAAGTAAAGACAAATGGTTGTATTTGCCTGAAATTAGAAAAGATCATAGGGCCTATATCCATATCTGAAAAAGTAGATTTTTTTTTGGTACATTGAAAAAATAGATTTTGTACATCGATTAAAATTAATTTATATACATATGCACGCACAAACATTTGATTTAATTATTGGTGCATGATCCCGAATTTAAATTGCATGTTCGAAATCCTCATTTCCTGACTACACAAAAATGCTTTTTTTTTTACATGAAAAATTGATATAGATAAATATATTGCACTACTATTGAGAATTGCAGGAGGAGACATGTATGGGCAGGGGAAAGAATACAAATAGAATACCCATTTTCAGGGTGAGAGCTACTGAACTTGAAGATGGTCAAGTAAATCGTGAACACAAATACTAAAATTAAGCTGCACGCTCCTTGGTGTCTTTGGAGAAGGAGCCAATGAGCCAAAGCTATATTGGGGGGGTTCACATCTGAAAAACCAGTTTCTGGTGCATATTTTTCCTAGTGATGACATGGAAAGGAGCTGATCACTACTGTTTCAGGCATGCAAACAAAGATTAGGAGCATAAGACTTTTGGATTTGGGAGCAATTTTTTAAGTTTGTTTTCTGTTCTTTAGTGAGGAACTGAAGATTCGGTAGTCAGACTACTAGTTTTGTCTCTCTGAAGCTTTATGCAGTGAGAATGAGCTTTCTTTTGTTTCTTTCAATTTTTAAATTCTTGTCATTTTCTCAATGAAAAAAATCAGGCATTTAAACCCTAAAGAATAAACCTAGGACAGAAGGGAAATTCCTCCAAATTAATCATACAAAACCACATTGCAATGATAACATGATCTCTGACAACATGGTAGGCCAATATAACCCTCAATGGAAATTAATTTTCATGATTTATGTTCATGTTATGTGTATCTCTCTTGACCATCATTAATTCATAATCCCCCCTTAATTCTTCCACCCCACTGATGATTCTGGTATAAATGGTGAACAGGTTTTGAGTAGAAGCTCATAGTACGTAGATCCCCAAATTAAGGGGGTGATCATTTTTCATGATAATTTAAATCTCGTAACACTATATCCATCTATGTCCGAACATTTGATTCAATGGTAGCTGCATCCTTCCCGTGCTTAAGAAATTAAGTTCGAATCCCTCGTCCACAACATCTCCTTACACCATGCATGAAGTCTAATTCTACTCGTACAAATTGCAGAGATGACAATCATTTTGATTTGGAGCTGTAAAGCTACCTTTCCTGCTAAAATGATGAAGATTAATGAAGATAAAATTGATTTGGGAACAGTGAAACGATTGAATAATGCATAGATAAACATGCGCACCAATAGATTCCACAAATTTCGCATAAGCCATTATATCAAATTATGGTGTCTTATTATAAGACTAAGATCATTATAGTCCATAATTACAGAAACCATATTGACAGATAAAGTTATTCTCTCCTCTCCTTCTGCCATCTGATATAGGAGTAGTTGATCTGTTTGGAACAATTTTTCTTTCTTTTTTCTCCCCAAAATCTTTATATTTTTCTAGGAGGATAAGCTGTAAAGAAAAACTCATCAGATGCAAATACAACATGTCTGACTGTAGATAAAAGAGAAAAAGGTAACCTCCATCATTACCAAAGAATTATGAGTTGCAAAAGGACAATCTAATTGAGTCCCATTGCCCCACACACACACACAGCACATACAAATCAGAGGCTTTATATTTTCCCAATTTTAAAAAACCAATGTGAACTGTGAAGAGAATGAATGATATATAGTCCCACTTCAAAAGAAAAAAGCCTCCATTTTGGACCCCAACATGCCTCTTCAGAAAACCCCATTTCCCATTTGCAATGAGTTATTAATTTCATTTTGAAATCATATGTAGGAAATCATAATTGTTTTATCTTAATCATACAGGGCAAAAAAGTGATCGGTGCATGTGTGTGACAATTAAAGGGGCAAAAAAATTGCACCCAAAGTGCCCATTTCTTGTTACTTGCCATTCTAATAACTTTTTTCCCCTCATCAAGGGAAAAAGATATGCTACCTATAGCTAATAGCCATCCTCCTGAATGCCCTTTTGATCAATTTTCTTAGTATTCTGGTAAAAAGCTTCCAATCAAAATAGTTAAAAGAAAAATGTGGAATTCTAAGTTGTGGTTAACATCTCCATGGTTCCCTTTTTTTTTTTTTAATAAATCCACCGATATCCAGTATGATTAATCCGGTGTTGAGTTGTAACATCTCCATGGTTTTTGTAGTACCTAATTATATAGGGCCTCTTCGCAGAGCTTGAACTAGGAATGATTAGTCTAATTCTTAGGAATTAGGTTACCCATGAACTAGGTGAATCATATAATTAGGTAGTCCAAGCCACTAAAATTCCACGTGGAAACAAATATGGCTACTCATTAGCTTAAAAAAAATTATCCTATGTAATTATACATGTAGAGTGAAGGAATCCCAAGAAAGAAAAATGGGAGTTTTGGCATGTTACTAAAGCAAGACAAAAGCATATGGAAGTAGCAAACAGGGCATTCATGACCCTCAAAGAGGGTATAGTTTTCTAGGCAAATTTTCTTAGGGATTTACATATATTCAAACACTGATCCTTGCGTGGTTATTATGAAGGGGGCTAAGAGAGAGGAGAGGAGAGGAGAGCTACAAACTTCTGACAGACATGCCTTGAAATTTACAATAAAATAAAGAGCCCTCTCTATTGTTGTTTTATATTGTAAGTACTGCATGAAAATCATCACTAGAAAATGTTTTTTATTTCAAAGGTGGAAGGGATGATAAGGAAAAAAGCAAAGATGAGTCTTTACTCTTTGGGCTCTCTTTGCTTTTTTCCCTCTTCCCCTTTATCTTTTCAATGTTAAAGACTTGTTAAAGTTGAGAGAGGCCAATGAATTATGGTTGGAAAGGAAAGGAAGTGTGCATTCCTGCAAGAAAGATCCAAAAATTTTTTCCCCCTCTTTCTGCGAATTTTCTTTTTGAGCAATGGAGCCCAGCCCGTTGATTTCAGTGCTACAAAGATCTTGCTCCTTTCCCCAACCTTAATTAGAGGCAACTTTAGGGCCTGGGAGGCTAGAAATGGGCCAAGTCCTGCATTCCAGCCTACTCCAATGACCAACATGGGCTCTATAGTCTATTCCTAGCTTCTCAGTCCAAATTCTAGTTAAATATCTTTTGACATTATTATGAAAATAAATCAAGAAGATTCAAAATTGCATGAATCATTTACAGAAAATGGTGTGTGTATATATATATACAGCTTGTCCTCATATTACGAGAAGAGAAACGAGTTAAACAGTACCGAGTTCGACTCTTTGCTACAGGCTCTCAGCAGTCGTTCCTGATGAAGGTTTGAACAAAGAGCCTTCGGCTCTACATCTGGACGAACCGATGTTGGTAGTATTATTTTGCACCAATTCAGCCACTGCATTGACCTTTTCAGCAATCTTTGGAAGTAGGTTAGTTGCTTCATCATAAAACCGAGCTCTGGATCCACTTGAAAACTCTAATTTTGCAAATAACTGCAAAACATTCTCAGCAGCTGTGTCCAGGCTGAGCAATGCTTCTCTGCATGCAGTGATTTTCTCCTGTATTAAGTCACTTCCTCCATAAACACATTGGTTTCGATCAGCCATGGCTTCTTCGGTGGTTGATGAATCCGATTCTTTATCCGTTTCATCTCGAGAACGAGTGCAACTTGGGCTAATTAGCAAGCATTCTTTTGACTTCAGGACCTGCCAGAAGGCTCAAAATGTTAGCTCGCAGATGTATTGAACAGTACTGCAGAAAACTTGAAACAAGGTAAATAACGTTTCATCTATGTTAGATATGGACTCGGAGTAGAGTGTGGGGCACAGCCGCACAAGTACTTGTTCGATACAGGAATGTCATATAAGAATGAACAGTAAAGTGTCCTAGAGGTTTGGAACACAATGTGCTAGGGTTGTCCCCACTGAAGTCTAAAAACCCTAGACCCTAAAATCTTCATCTTCACTTTACTCAAGATGAACCTTCAAATGTATTTTCTAGGGAGGAAAATAAAGCAAGTTGTTTCCAGAGCAGCGTCAAACAAACCTGATTAGTAGAGCCTGTTACTTGCTGTTCCTTGAACAGGAGATCCAAAGTTACATTGGCCGCAGGTTTTTTCTCATTATTCAGCAAACCTATATTTTGCCTACACGTGTCAAAAAGTCTACTACAGCCCACAGGATAGTCCCGTCGAACAAAATATTGTGAAGAGTATCTTCTTCTGGCAGATGATCGCCTTCTTTCAACCTGTAAAAAGATCAAGTTTAAAATGTAAAAGTGTTTGGAGTCGAGAAATATTTATGATTTGTCGTGTACCTTTTGCATGTATAAAATACTAAAATCTACTTGAGCTTATAGGCGTAAGGGCGAAGGCAGAAGAATACAGCCCAACCACTGAAGTGGAATAAAACGAAAAAAAAAAAGAACACCAGAATAATTCAGGTTGCCAGACCCACCTACAATTCTAGCCACCTCTCTGCTCTTTTCTCCAAAAATTTTGAATGAAAATCTGTTTGAGAGTTTAAGTTACTCTGATATAGCAGGAAGGGAAACTAACCTTGACTATTCCATACAGGTTGCCAAAATGCTCCTTGAACAGATCGCTGTGCTCAGACCCTTGCTCTGTTTTATCAGAAAACAATTGCTCTGTCGCATCAGGAACCACCTCATTGTAAACATTTATTCTTACTCAAAAAAGCAAGTCTAGTAAGACATGAATGTTCTGAGGTGGCAACCTTACCATGATCTGCAAGATGGCCTTCATGACCAAAAGCATAATCACTCTCACTTGGTATCTCGGCGAAGCCTTGCACTGCAAGAGATGTACCAGAAAGGTCAACAACAATCCATCTTACGCTTAGGTTACTTAATTAGTCCCTTGTTTATAATATTTGGAGTCATTAGTTTTCCTTCTTCACATTGCACTTTCACCAAGAGTAGCAGCCGCTCTAGAGGGTCTTTCCCTAAACTAATAGAGTGTTATATTTGCATGTTATAGAAACTAACCCCATAAACATTGCTGTTATTAGATATCTTCGGTTTCATCCTTCGTCGAAGTCTTTCTATTTTATTGTATTACAAGAAACTGGCTTAGGAGTTGTAACCATTCTCTTCAACTTTGCTCCCACTACAGTTGGGCATTAAAAGAACTTTAATTTCAAGATAAAATTAGCCATACCCAGCTTTGGTGAAGACACTGGCAGTTGTGCATTTTTCAGATTTTGCACCTCTGGGGAATTTAGTAGGTCCAGACGTACATTATAGACAGTGAACCATTGGTCTTCTCTGGCTGAGCTGCTGAAAACCATGAGGTAAGAAGATAGAAACTAATAGCGAGTGCTCACAAACCTTATGCAAAGCAAAGAAACCATAAGTGACGAAATTATTAAACCCTCACCTAACAAGTTCCTCTGGCAATGCAGAACTTTGTCTTTTACTAACATTGGAAGAACTTCTGCATAGGCAACTGAGGCAGGAGTCGCGGCTTTCTGGCCTCTGATCAGATGGAGTTTGGTGTTCATCGTACAATGAAGCATAATGCGCACAGTTGCTATTGCTAATCAAAGGTGACAAAATTTTGGGTTCTACTCGGTTTTGCTGGTAGGCATCAACAACAAAGATAAACCGAGATCAATGAACACAAAGTACTATCGCGGCAATTCTTTATGATAAGTATTGATTGGAAATTTAGAAAACTCGAATAATATAGGTATCTCTTTTCCAAATTATCTCTAAACCTGCTTCAGCAAATTGAAAGAACCGAATGAAAGTTTTCATTACTCTTAAAATCAGATTGGTTTCCTTTAGTATGGCTCCACATTAGAAAAAGAGGGGGGGGTGGAGGAATGTTATTAATCCCATAAATAAATGAGAAGTAAATGTAACTACTTCTTTATTTGATTCAATTTAGTTTAAAATTTTCTTTTCTTTGTTTTTTCACCTTAGAAGTATAAGCCCAGATAAAAAATGACAGAGCCTACCATCAAGGATACCTGGGGTGACGGGAACTCAAGATTTCTCTGGACAAAATCCGAGTTTGTTACTTTGTCTTGCGCCCATTTTGGAAGTCTTGAAATGCTTAATTTAAAGGCGAAGGTCTCTTGGGAGATATTCGCTCTCTGTCTCAGTTGATTGGAGTTCTCAGCTGGCAATACATCTTTGGAAACAATTCTATATGGCTTTGGCTGGTATCTATCTCCAAAAATTATGGCTCGACTGAAAGCTACTGGCACCTTTGGGGTTCTTGGAGACAATGAAACAGAATTTTCCTTCACTTTGTGCAACATCCTGGAAGCAAAGCGGGCAGGAAGTTTCCACACAAAGATACAACCTTCACCACCTACCTGAGTGCATCATAGAATTATGTTATAGGGAAGACAACATAAAATTGAGATGAATTGAGTGAAAAACATAGATAGAGTTTGCCTAGAATCAGTTCAATTTAGGCATGATAATTAGCATGACAGAAACTCACAGAAACCATATGCTTGCTATCAGGTAGAAATATGACACCGGTCACAACTTCTCCATGTCCTACAGCTTGAGCAATCATCTCTCCGCTCATGAAGTCATACACGCATATAGACTTGTTTGAAAATGAACAGACCAGGTAGCTCCCACTGGGGTCCATTGTAACCTGTCAAACATATCCAAGTGGCAGCATACAATTCAATACATATAACAGTGCACATCCTACTGATGATTAAGTAATTATTAACTCATAAGTCGTTACTCACCTTGATTGGGTCACCAGAGTCTTTATTTTGCTTGAATGATCTGACAAGCTTTCCACTAACAATGTCAAATGTGTTTATCCTCTTATCCTATGAGTAAAAAGGTAATGAAATATTCAATTCAAATAATTTGGATGCTAAACAAGAGGCATCCGCTAAATAAGTCTAAAACTCAATTTTGGGTATGGTAGCAATTACTATGATGGACGTATGGGGGCTCATTCCAAAAAATCCTTTGAGGCAGTCCTTGTAACGACCATTGGCATTGGAGTAATGCTAGTTACTCCCTAGGAGCTAATAAAATGCTAACTTACCTGGCCAACAGTGACAACAACCTCCTTCACTGGATCTACAGACATATCATAGACAGTCCCATGGGATGCCATTTGATGGTGACGACGTGAAATCTTACATCTGCCATCAGTGAAACTGACATCACGGAACACAAGGGACCTGTGGGAATAGGGACATCCATGGCGAGTATGAGCTATGATCTGATAGAAACAAAATTGCATGAGACTATTTAATCTGAATCATAACTGTTTGGTTTGTTGCAAATAATATGACAAATTAAATCCATTTCAAATCCCATTGACACAAAATTAAACTGTCTTGAGTACAACCCGAATAACAGTGATTTTATCTCATTTTCTGAAGGACCTTCCTAACTGGTCTTTATTTTCCAGGGGTTATATATATATAAAGCAAAATACCTATCAGCACTGCAACTCAGAATCTTACATCCATTGCAAGCAAGTTTGACAGACGTCACAGCAGCTGAGTGGTCATCTATACTTTCAATAAGCTCAAAATTCCTGACACGAAATGCCAAAGATCAATTTATATGCAGATGCAACATCTTAGATAAATTTTAAAGGAGAAAAAGAGATGCAAAAATACTCAATCAAAACCTCTTAACATCATAAAGATGGATTATTCGGTCCCGTCCCCCTGAAGCAAGCAAGTAATGATTGTCCGTGTCTCCAGATCCAACACCCTTTGTGCTTGTCAAGCTAAAACTCAGTGAGAGAATCTCGGCATCATGAGAATCCTGTCACATTAAACAATGTAACTTATTGTTAGATGGACAGAATTAGGAGACTTGTTGTCAACATGGTTACCATGCCTACAGCACTCAATTCCTTTTCCAAACAAATATCTTAATTTATTATGGTGGCCCCCAAGTTTACCTTAATGCACATATAATCAGAATTGTGAAGATCATAGATATGAAGGTTTCCCTCACAATCACCAACAGCCATGTACTTCCCATCTGAACTAACTGCCATTGAGCGAAAACCTTGATTGCTAAAAGCTGTATCCACTGAGTTGATTTCGAACTTTCCAGCACCCACTGCTTGAAGTGAAAAATTGCAGAGAGGGGAGGGGAAGAGGATGGATACACACAGAAATCAACTTACTAAAAGACAATTTTGCAGCAAGAGGCATGAAAGTTTTAAGCAACTATAAAATAAACAGTTCATAATAACTCCGAAATCAGTTATAGTGCTTAGAAAGAAAACTTATAGAATCTGCTCATTTTCACATGTTTCCAAGTAATGCTACAGCCTCTTACAAATAGGGCCTTTACCTATATTCATAGCCCCCACTGGTTCAGCGATCAAAGAATTATTGTCAACAGCATCCCCTAGCAAAAGAGGTTGTAACACAAGATCCCATAACCTAATTGTGCCATCAACTGAACACGTTGCAAAGGAGAGTCCTCCTGAACATCCCTTAGCAGTACACATGAGAGATGGATCGTGCATGTTTTCACAACAGAGATTCTTGATATCCCATATACAAGCAGAATGAGAACTAAGAACAAAAGACCTGGTAGCCTGAAAGGATGCCAATATAAGTATGCTTATTAAACTCTAATCTGTTAATAACCAAAAACCAACTTAACGAGAGAAGAATTAGGCTGTCACTATTCAGAATCTAAATATTATGAAACAGGGATTGAATTCAGCTTTCCTCCTTAGACAGATAAAAAAGGAATAGAACTAATCTTGTACAACAATTACCTCATTCTCTTCATGGAAGTCCCATAAATGGAGACTATGATCCCCATAGATGATGACTGCAAAGGAGAAAAATCAAAATTGACCTTTTTTAGTTACGAACCACACAAAGTACCGAGAGTGAAGACAATGAAGTGAGAGTTATAAGCTCACCAAGCTTTTTTTCAGAGACAAACTGACAAGCAACTGCATCAGGGAGAGTAGGTCCTGATTGGAAATTATTTTCACTGGATTTAGGGCAAAAAACATCAAATTCACCATGACATGCTTTGGCCTTTGAATAGAATAGGTTTCCGACGTATCTGAGATCCTCAATGTTAAAGAGTTGTACTAGTCCGTTACTGCATCCACAAGAAACTAACTTGCTGGATACAGATAGAGCAAATCCTTTTTCAACCTGAAAGTTAATTTTCAGATGCATCAAACATGATCTCAATCACAAATAATTGAGATATATAATCCTCTGCAGTTTTAGACAGCCAAGTTGACATGTTACTAACTGCCATTATCAGTTTGATTCTTCAAGCGCAAGTTACGCATCCTATGTTAACCACATTCTGTAATTTACAAGCCTGAGTGACAGAAACTTTCCAGCTGTTATAGCAGGCAGCAATCCACTAAGTTACAGAACTCAATCCTTCCTTACCAAAATCCAACCATCTTAATCTTACAGCACAACTAAAATCCTCAACACATCCAAAATTTGAGGAAGTCAAAATTGATCATTGCGCCTGAATTTGAACAATGAGACTCCAGCATGTGCCTTGAATCCATCATTCCATCTTGACTGCCTATTTAGTATGTTGTACTTCACTTATATCCAAAACAAACAACCATAGGATTTTAAGTCAAACTTACCTTTAAATCAACGGAATTCCTTAAGGACAGCTCAGAATCAATGAGGCATAGAACTCCTGTAAGTAAAAGGAAAAGGATGGCACTCATCGACTATGCTTTAGAAACTCTAAAGAGTTATAACTTCTTTAATAATCTAGAAAGTAAAATTCAACCTGCATCAGTCAGTGCGTATATAGGAAAAGGCTCATCAACCCGATCACAGTTCACAACACCACCGTTCGTCCAGATGGTGCACGTGACTGATACAAATGAACTTCCTTTCTGAGGACCAAGGTTTATAGGCTTCGCTTGAATAGACAGCGACGTTGTCCCTTTGTTCATGCGAGTCCTCGGAGATGCTCCAACTGCCCAGAATTTGAGGTGCTTCTTCCCGGCAGTAACAATGTATTTTGCATCTGAAGAAAAAGTAACAGACGTAACAGCAGAGCAAGATGAACTTGCTTTAAGTTTCGTAACCAACATCCCACTCCGCCAATCCCAAAGATAAATGTATCCGCCAACAGACACCAAATGTTCCCCTATAAAACCAATTAAAATAATTAAAACAGCAAAGAAGAATAACATCCAAGCTATGCAGGTTAAATTTCCCAATCTATTATTACTCAGTAACTAACCATCAGGCGAGAAAGCAATGCATTCAACTCCATATAAGTGACCTTTCAGCTCAGATACAAAGGCAAGAGTCACGCAGTCCCATACTAACACCGAAGGTTGATGCCCTGACTGTAAAACCACATTAGATTCATATGCATAGCCACAAAATTCAAACTTAAGTAACTTGCAACCGAATCCATAAACATAAAAATTTGTGAGTCTATGAATCGATTCAGAGCAGATTAAAAGAAAAATCTTCGATTAAAGCGTTTCTAGTACCTCTCCAGCAGCCACGAAGCGGCCGTCACGAGACACCGCGACGCAACTTAAAGGTTTAGGCATTCGCTGAGAGTGCAAGAGATGCGATTGCGTCCCCGATTCCGCATTGTAAACCACCGCGACGCAACCGGCTAAGTAAACGCAGGTGGAGTTCGATACGCTGGAAGCTAATCCGTTGGCATTCTTCGTCGTTAATCCGATAATCTCTTTCAAAACCAGCTGCGATTAAAATCAAAATCAGAGTTTGATACGAAATATTCTTCATTTTCTTCTTATGCTACTAATTCTAGGGATCGATTAGATATTTAAGCGATTACCTTTGATGATGCTGCACCTGCATCTGATTTCTTGAGCTTCCGATTTGTTTTCATTTTTCCTTTTTACTGGGGGGAAAAAGGGGAAATACTTGAGTGAATGCTTGAATCCAGAACTTGTAGTCTGTTGGTAACGTTCAAAAGAGAAAGAAGGGGAGGGGGATGGGGCGGGAAATCTGTTGCAAAATATAAAATGATTGAAAATTTTTGCGTTATGATTTATGAAACACGTGTGACTGACGGTGTAAGCAGTGAGCTGGGCTGGGCCGTTAGTGGGCTCCGCCATCTCTGATTGATGGGAATCCAGTAAAAATGTAGCTTATCATCAAGCCCAAAACCACCCACTTTTTTATGGGCCCAATAGCCCATATCATCTACCGTAAGAAACGAAATAAGTGTGGCCCACCACACACCACAATCATAACTTTTTTTTTTTAATTTCTTATTTTTTGCTTGGTTAAGTTTTTAAGTGACTTTGAGAGAAAGTTATTAAGTATGGATTTTAATTTGTTGTAATTATTATTTTAGATTTTCATTTGAGCAAATCGCAAAAGTTTAGGATCTGATTTGAGTGATTAACCAACAAAAATTAAATCGGTTTGTTTCGACATGTAGAAGTAGTGGCATGTAACATGAAGATCTTGTTTCTAAGCTATGGCAAATGGCAATTTTAATAAACAAGACCAAATCTCTAAAGGGCTCATACTTTTTTTCAGGTTGTGGACAGCAATTTGCCAAGAAGCAATCAATATTTTGGTATGTTAAATTACAATTGTGGAAATCCAATTTTAGAAATCTAACATTCTACCTACCCTGTATGGTAGTACTAGTTTAGTTTGAGGTCATGAGTGAATAGTGATGATCAATCCATAATGCCTATCTATACTATTTAATTAGTGCTACCATAAGTAATTCATTCATTAATTAACAGTTTAATACCTCATTTACTTATCCATAATTGACAATCATCATTATGAACTTTTAATTTGGATAATTTAGCATTCATTTACTAAATCTAGGACAATATCACCATCCACCATTAGGGCTCCACTAAGTCTGTTGATGTGGAATTTTCCTCTCCAATGTGGGATGCCATGCCATATCAACGGATTTAATGAAACCATCACGATGAATGATGACATTGTCATGGATTTAACAAGTTAAAAGTTAAAGGTGATAATTATCAATTCTGAAAAAATTTCAAGAGTTAAAATTAGATATTAAACCATTAATTAACCCTCGAATTGAGTGCTTAAACTCAAGTCTATCTATCCTCTAATATAAAGGTACTATCAATATTGTTCTCCCCGATACTTAATAAGTTCAAAAACAGTTTAAATCCTTGGGTTAAGTTTACCAAACATATCTATATGACTATCTCTAATAATAGAAAGAAATCCGGAAGGATTAGTCATGATTGAAGCGTCTTATACGTAAGCAGGAAAAAAAAACAAAATTAGGTAGTACTCCCTCTGTCCTTATTTATCTGTCCCGTTAACCGTTGCACATAGGGTAAGAAAAATAGTTAAAACACAAAATTTTATAAATATTTATCTTAACTTTCTTATTTTATCCCTATTTCTCTCCCTCTTTGATTCTCACTCATATTTAAGAAACTATTCATTTAAGAGAGGGATGAAGGAGTTTGAAAGGGTAAGTTCGAAAAATTAATAATCAATGTTAGTTAGGGACAGATAAAAAGAAATAAAAAAATCTCAAAAAAGACAAATAAATAGAGACTGAATGAGCAGTATTTATTTTTGGTTACATACAAATAATTAGGTATATAGGTCGATACTCAATTTAACTAGCCTTAGCCCTTGTATATATATATATATATATATAATTAATTAATTGTATTTCCCTTTTGAGTGGAAAGGAGAATAAGTATTGGGTAGAATTTGATTGTCATCATTAAGAAGTCATTGACAACAAAAGGAATTGTTCTTAATTATTAATGCAAAGTCCACTAAAATGAGTTTGGTTTGGTAGACCCATCATCCATCCAAGACTTGAAAAATTAAGAAGAGAGTAAAACTTGACAACTAGAAAAAGATAGTAGCAAAATCTAAACCAATCAAAATAGCTTTATTTTTGGTTGAAATGTTTTTGAATTTTATTCTAATAAGAACCCGAAAACTGCTACTGATTAATTAAGTTAAATGAATCTCTCTAATTTCAAATTAATTAGCATTACTCGCATCTCTTCTCTTGTTTGTACTGTCTTCATTAACGTATAATAATTTGTTCAGAGTTCTGTCCGGTCGCCGCATTTGAAAATTTCAGCTCCTTTTTGGGATATGTAAATTTGTACTAGTAATTCCTCAGCGACAGAAACCAAGACTGTAGCGATTTTGCTGCTTTTTTTTTCTTGTTGGATAAAATGTAACCAAGATTCTTTGGTTCAATATCTTTGACTCCCGAGTGCCGGCTGAGTGAGTCAGATGGATCCATAAAATTTCCGATTTCCAAAAACAAAAACGAAATCTTTTTATATTCTTTAGTCTCCACCGTGATTGAACCGATATCAACCGAGAGTTCGAATGTTGACTTTTGACTTTTTTTTAGGAGACTGGCAATGGCGAATTCCTGTAACCACTAACCAATAAAGACTGGGGGTTGTTGGAGAATCAGAAATAACCAGGGGAAGAAAGAAGGGGGTAGGTAAACAAAACTCGGGAGCACCAAATTTTGCCACGTACAAGTCTTCGGTCATCTAGTAGAGTTTTCTTTGTGTCGAAGAGACCGGTTCTCTAGTTTTGTTTTTTTGATAAAAAAATTTAGGTGAAGCAAGACTCTACCAGTCCAGCAGCATCATGCCACGAACCTCAGAGTTTGCCTTGCCTTGCCTTCCCTTACCTTGCCTCAGAGGCTGTCCCAGTTGGTTAAAAAAGACCGGTTCTCTAGTTTGCCTTGCCTCTCCCTGTTCCTCGACGACCCCACCATTTCTTTTTCTTCCTTTTTTTCTCGTCCATTTTGTTTAATATAGGAGAAGGCAAAATCTTACGTTGATTTTTATGTTAAATTAAATATATACAATAAAGATTCATTTAAAGACTTCCATTGAACAATATTTTTTTAATTTTTCATTAATGCGGTTACCATTTTTATAAGGGGCAATCGCAGACTCATCATTTCTCAACCCTACAACAATGGCTGCTAAATCTTTGCTGCTCCAATCTTCTTCTTCGTCCAGCGAGTTATCTTGTTGTTTCTCGAGCAGCTCTCAGTCAAGTTTGATCGAATCCAGGACGGCCAACATTGGGTTTAACCATAGAGTCGTTGGAAAGGCGCAGGTCAAATGGGAGAGCTTGGGGTTGAAGAGCTTGATCAGCTCGTCACCGAGGAGGAGAGAGGCTTTGAAGAAGAAGAAGGAGGAGAGAGGAGGTGGAGGGGTGGTCAGGTGTACGGCGGAGGGGATAGAGAGAAGGATGGTGATGGGGGAAACCGCCGTGAAGGTGCCGGAGAGGTTCAAGGTGGTAGCTTTAATGGCCTGTGTAATGTGTTTATGTAATGCCGATAGAGTTGTCATGTCAGTTGCCGTTGTTCCACTCGCCGATAAGCTTGGTTGGTCAAGTTCATTCCTTGGGGTTGTTCAGGTATCATTCCAAATTCATCTCCATTTGTTTTCTTAAACGCTTCTCTTCGTTACCCTCTATGATACGTTAATTACGGAAACTTTAATTATATCATCAACAGTTGTAAAATTTGTTTCATTAGAAAATAATAATAAAGGAAACAAAAATGAGGGTAGGTGGTCATTCGACTAGTGGTTGGTGATTGGTGGCTCACCGCTTCACAGCCGCCAGAATTCAGCAAGCACTGGAAAATGGAAATTAAAACCGAAATAGAAGTAGGCAAAGTTGAGTTTTATTTCTGACGTGAAGAAACAGGATCCGTGGCCAACTTCCCTGTCGCAGGGTCCGCAGGGTTTCGATTGTCGTTTGGACTTTGGATGAAGGACAGTGGGCCTAGGCTACCTTAAAAGGTGGCCAACTTTTTGTGGACAGTGGACCTTGCGGTTTGAACCAAACCCAATATAGTAGTTTGGTGGGGCGACCAAGTAGTTATCTGTACATGTAAATAAATTTGTAGCAAGTGTAGAAAAGTTTGAAATGAAAACATGCGTCAAATATAAGGAATTAACAGAATTGATAAGAAAAATTGCTATTTGTATGTTCTTGCATTTTCTTGATTGGTTAATGGTGATGAGAGTTGAGTATGCTTAATTTCTTGTAGTCATCCTTTCTGTGGGGATATATATTCTCCTCTGTGATTGGAGGAGCCTTGATAGACAAATATGGAGGCAAAAGAGTTCTGGCATGGGGTGCGGCCTTGTGGTCTTTGGCTACACTTCTCACTCCATGGGCTGCCAACCACTCCACCATCGCTCTCTTGGCCGTTCGAGCCTTTTTCGGTCTGGCTGAAGGCGTTGCTCTGCCCTCCATGAGCACACTCTCATCAAGGTAATGTCTCCCTATTTCTCATCGAGCAAGCATCTCATATCAATACTTTGATTAAAGAAAATATGATGATACTGATAGGCCTTGATATATACCAAGCTGGTTTAAACTGTTTCTTTAGGTGGTTTCCAGGGAATGAGAGAGCAAGTGCAGTTGGAATTTCCATGGCTGGATTTCATCTTGGTAATGTTATAGGCTTAGTTCTGACTCCAATCATGTTGTCATCCATTGGAATTTCTGGTCCTTTCATTCTCTTTTCGTCTCTGGGGCTACTGTGGTTGTCATCATGGTTATATAAAGTTAGCTGTGATCCTGGAGAAAGTCCATTTATCAGCAAAGCTGAGCTGCAATTAATCCAAACCGGGAAAACTGATCCTCCAAAAAGTACTGGTCAGATTCCACCTATAGGCCTCCTCTTGTCAAAGTTACCAACATGGGCAATCATATTTGCTAATGTGACTAATAATTGGGTGAGTTGTTTTCATCATATATTAAACTTTTCAGTGGATTCATTAAATATACTATTGTATGATATTTACTGACTCAAGGCATACCTTTTGTTTCAGGGTTATTTTGTTCTTCTCTCATGGATGCCTGCTTATTTCAAGACCGTATGTAACTTATCTCTCATCAATTATTTCTGTGTTTAGTACCTATTTTATCAAGTCTTGAACAATGTTGAAGCCATTTGAAAGGATTGCTGGCATTCTCGGAAGATAATAACTTTGATTAATATAGATATGTGGATCTATCCTTTGACCTTTGTTCTGCTTCTCCTTAATTACCTTCATTATTTAAGCATCCAGAGACTTTTATTTCTATTCTTGCCGGTGTCTAGTATGGTGAGGACTTCCATGTTCCTTTCTATATACTAATAAGTTGTTCTGTACTGGATGGATTCAGGTGTTTAATGTGAACTTGAAACAAGCAGCTTGGTTTAGTGCTGTTCCATGGGGGACAATGGCAGTTTCGGGTTATGTTGCTGGTGCAATATCAGATTCACTAATCAAGGCAGGCTACTCCATAACTTTCGTTCGAAAGATCATGCAGGTAAATCTTCCAAAGCTATTAGACCACATAGGACAGATTGCACTCTCAGGAGTCTAAACTCTAAAACAAAATCAGAAATTCAAAAAATTGGTTTTGAACGCTAAATGTAAGCAAGAGTAGAAGAAATTGGAAGAGGTAAGGTAAGAAAGTAGATTCTAGAAGTAACAAGCATGAAATAAAGATAGAAAAAGACCTTTTGAACTTGAAAGTTCTTCTAAGGTCACTAATTTACATAAATTACTTTATTTTGCTTAACCTTTTCTATTTAAATACGACATCTAATAATGTATAAACATACATGCTAATAGTCTATAGGCTTCATCGGCCCTGGGGTGTCACTGCTCTGCCTGAATTTTGCAAAGTCACCTGCAGCTGCAGCTTCATATCTCACAGCAGCCTTGAGCTTGAGTTCTTTTAGCCAAGCTGGTTTTCTTCTCAATATGCAAGTAAGTTCATATTGTCCATTCACAAACAAATGTTAATCACTCTTACTTTTTTGGCCACTCAACCATAACTTGTTAGATTTTGGCCTAAAAAAAACACAATAACTTGTTAGACACATAAGAATTACCACAAACTAATGCTGCTGCCTTGGTTTATCTGATCAGGATATTGCACCTCAGTATGCAGGATTTCTCCATGGTAAGTTAAAGCCTTTCTATCTGTTAACTTCAACTGAGATTCCCATTTTCCTAACAGTAAGGATCCTACTTTGATGGGCAAACAGGCATAGCAAATTCAGCAGGGACACTGGCTGCCATAATCAGCACTATCGGAACAGGGTATTTTGTACAGTGGTTAGGATCTTTTCAGGCATTCCTCACTGTCACAGCCGGCCTCTATTTCATTACAGCGATTTTCTGGAACTTGTTTGCTACCGCGGAACGAGTTTTCTAGAGTGTCAAAGAAGATAAACCAATAATGCAGCATCTAAAAATAGGGTTCATGCTGCCAGGGAAGTAATCAAGCGTTCAAATTTTGGGGAGCAATAGAATTTAGTAACCACAAAGTCCTTGGTTTTGCTTCAGGCAAAAGTGCCTCATTCTCTTCTCATTGTACAGTTCTCTTTACCTAGCTGATATATCCATCAGAATTTTATTATACTACATAAATCATGTGTACACTCAATCTTGCTGTTTCCTGAAACTTGGTAATGGAATTCATCAGGATGACAGAATCATGAAATTCACCAAAATAAAAAAGCAATTTTTTTTAATTATTACTACTATTTTTATATTTCTGGGAAAAAACAAGAGAGGAGAACCACATAATGACCCTTTGAAAGGTAAAAAATTGGTCACGTTTTATTTTATATAAATTCTTTACATACTAAACTTCTGAAAATTATTCTCATCTTCATGTCTTATCTAAAAAGTTTTATTAAAAACGTTTTAAATTCCAATCTCTCCATGTTTATTTAATTGCTTGAACTGAAAACTCTGCAAACCTGTAAGATAGTAATAAATTAATTTTGACAAATATAAAGGAAAATATGAAAGTTGTTCCCATGTAAATATAAAGGAAAATTCTGACAAAAAAAATATAAATATATATAGAGGAAAATTTTATAAAATGGTATATATTATTTTATTATTATTATAGGGTGAAAATGATATATTCTCTCGCATCATTTTTTTAGTGTTTTTTTTTGGAGGAAGCAAGTACAAATTCTCTCCATCACATATCTGAGCTGACAAAGCCCGTGTAACTGTTGCATAGGAGACTCCAAACCTACTTCTGATTCCTTCATTTCCAGAGGACCAGAGACAACAACTAATCACCCTTTTCAACTCTCTTACACCATTCTTACATTCTTAATTACATCAATCCAGCAAAGTTCCAGTTTTACAGATAAGGAGTGACAGCGTCCCAGAATCTAAACCAATCCACTCTCTTGTAATTTTCCTTTCTTGTTAATCCCAGTCAAACCCAGCTTTTCTTCTCCCAACTACTTAATTTTGTCCCTATTTTATGTGATTTCAAACCAAAAGCCAACAGTCAAACCAACCCAAGATCGGATTTTCCTTCTGTTCGCTTAATTTCTGACAAGGTTTCTTATCAGGTGGTTCGAGTGATCAACTTTCTCAACTGGGTTCTCTTTTTCTAGTTCTTCGAAGAGATGAATTTCAGGAGCTTGGAGGAATTTTGGGCCTTTTATGTGACTCAGCACTCGAAACAATCTACAAGGCGCTGGCACTTTGCAGGCACACTCTCAAGTATTCTGTTATTTATTTATTCTCTTTTGTTTAATTGGTGGTTCTTAGTCTTTGTCCCAATATTTGGTTATGGACTCGCCTGGTACAGCCATTTCTTTGTGGAAGGGAACGTTCCTGCCACTTTTGGGCATCCATTTTGGTCTCTTTTATGTGATTTCAGGATGTTTGGATTGATGCTTACTGGGCAAATGGATAGAGAGATCAAGAGGCTTGGGAAGAGACCTATCTTACAGGGCTTCTAGGGCTCTTCTGTAAGATTTTTTGTCTGTTTGATGCATGATACAATTACTTGTGTCTGTATTTTAGGGCGCTGTCAGCACAGCTCTAGTCAAACTCTTGTTTATTACATGTTGCTCTGAGTATGTTTAGACATGTTTTCTTAAATTTATGATCAATAATTGAGTAGAATTCCTTGATCACAGAAATCTGACTCTGCTGGATGATTGTGGGCCTGAATATAATCATGATCTTTCTGCAGGTTGGATAGTTTTGATTAAATTTTACTCAGAAACCAGAATGGTATTTATGCTGTTAATGTCTACACTAAGCTGAAGAATCAGTTTGTTTAGACAAAAGGTTTTCTGGCATATAACCTCTAGGCCGTAGGTTAACCAAGAACATTGCTGGTTAGTTCCTTGGTTCATATTCATGATTATTGGCTTATTATATTTGAATTATGACATCTCCCAAAATAGAGTTTGCATTTGAGTTGAATTCAATATGAATCTTTTCGGTGAGCAAAATCTAAATGATTTTGCGAGCATTTTCATTCGAAAGAGGCATGGGATTTGTGCTTTGAGTCGCTGAGAAAAGTTGTATTGTAGCTTCTACCACCATTGCTATCAGAGAGAGATGAAAATTTCAGTGAGAAATGTTGTCTTATTTTGAGGTGCGGAACACATGCATTGCCTAGTTCTGACAACTTTGGTTAGAGATTTCTGTTTTCTGGGAGTGGATTTTAAGATGACGTCTTTTATGACACAATCTTCTTTGAAGAATTTGGTCGTGTGGATGTTAAAGTACCAACACCCGCACGAGTATGTCTCTCTGTAAGAAGTAATCAATAGTTTGTGATTCCGTTTGTTTGAAGGAACAAGTCACTGTTTCATTGTTAGCTCAGGTGAAAGCAGAACCTTTATGGCTTGTTTCCTTCCTGACGAGTAAATCTAGAATCAACTTTTGTTTATTAGATGGCAGAAGGGGCGGCCCTTGAACCCTTTCCCTTTGTTTTAACTCTCTTTGTCTTGAGAGATTTCGGACGGTGGGGTGGTATTCCTAGTATTTGGGATATTCTATTCTGCAAAATAATAATGAAATAGTAAATAAATAAGCAGGTGCAAGCAATTGGCAATAGGCAATAGGGCACTAAATTGTCTTGAACGTGGAAAAATATTTAATTTGAGTTGTTGTTGCGTTGTCGTCATCAAATTGTAGCTGGCATTCTAACGTGAACGCCCGTTGGTGGGGAGGATAAAGGAAGTTGCAACAGAACTTGAATTTTGTAATGTTGATTTTGCGGTTGGGAAAAGAAATAAAATAAAATCTTATGCAGCCAATCAGTAGCGAGGGCTGTATTAATTCGAATTGATTTGAGAAATCAGAAGGGGATTTTGAGTTAATGACCGGCCAAAATGACTGCAAAAAGAAAGAGAAAAACACCGATTCTTGCCTCAAAAGGTCTTTCTGGATAAGAAATATGGAAGTAACAAACATGTGATTGCTTTCCCTTGGGCTAAGATTGAGTGCAAGATGAAATATACATATTCCCATTTAAACATGCGGAGAATAAAGTTTCGTCTCTGCAATGTTCTAACTGGTTCTTTTTTCTTTTTTTTTTTCTGTCTTTAAAACTGAATTTGGCCAACAGCGAAAAGCTACAGATGAAAAAGCAGGGAGATGGCGGACAGGGACAGCAGGAAGGCATCACTTCACTGTAGATAAATCTATTTCCTCAGGTCGATCCAAGCATTGTGACAATATGAACTCAAAGTCTCAAACTATCTAATGTCAAAAAAAGAAACTCTAAATTCGACTATGTTACAATTCTTCGACCTCCTTGATCAAAAATTCGAATCACAGAGAGGCCAACCTTTTAGACAAAGGAAAATCAATTTGATCAAACGCTTAAAGACACAATTATATAAGTGGCCTTTTGATTTAAGAAATCTGAAGTGTATCATGTGTTGGGGTCCAATATGGTGCGGTTGTTACAAGTCAGTGTTCCTGGAGAATGATGGCAAGGGCATGGCCTCTTGTGGGCGAAGGATGAGCAGCACGCCAAACATACCAAGCATTGGGATGACGAGAAGCCACTTTAGCAGTTTGTAGTAATACATATGGAATGTAAGGGAGAAGTCGTCTGAGAAATAGAGTCCATTTCGGTCTACCATCTCCACGACAACAGTCCCTGTAGTCCTTACTCCTACTGTTGGAAGTTTTATCCGATATTTTCCAGGATGCTCAAAAAGCTGGCTTTGCTTTATCCTTCTTTCTCCTTGGTAGTTACCCGGGACTAACAATGTTGTCTGCATTGTTTTAGCACAAAATCAAGTGTATGAAACAGTTGAACTACTCCGCAAAATAGGAATGGGAAAGGGGGGCCGGGGGACTACTTGGTGGCGGAGAGAAAAGACATTTGAATTGCCTTTAGCAATTGTAATTTGTAAATGAAATGGTCGCTTACTGTGACATTGTAAGGTGCTTGAAACCCAGATGGATATCTATGTTTATCGACAATCTCGATCTCCACCCAGAAGCTTTTACCTTCCTCATCACGGAAAGCTCTTGATGAATGCGTAACGTATACCCCCTCACGATTGTACCGGTTTGCAACATTGTTTCTTCCTTGGTTAGTTGATCTCCATGCCTGAAAACATTTATGATTAAATAACAAATAAAATTCTCAGCACTGTGTCAGAAATCAGTCATATATCAGGTTCAGATCTATCCTGCCTTGAGGGGATGGTGTGGAGCAGGGGTTGAGAAGCAAAAGACATTTCCATTCATAGTTGTAACAATAAGATCTAGATCATCACCACCATCAACATTGTCTGCTAGCACCATGCTATACCTGTCATTGAACGGTCCAAATATAAGATAAAGGAACATGAAAGGAGCATCGGAAAGATTTGGAACGATAAAGCTTAAGACGATTAACTTACGAGGTTTCACCAATATCTACAACATCAGCACATGATGTAGGTCCATCTATCAGGTACAAATAACCATCAAAGGATGTTGTGACAATAGTGAGTCCCTTGCTTTTTTCCCCACGCTTACTTAAGTCAACTAGAAGAACTTGATTCATTACTCTGCCATGAGTTCTATATGGATAGGGACGAACTTCTAAACCATCCTTTCCACTCAAAACATAAATATTTCCTGTTAGTGTGGGAATTACAACATCTGTGTGGCCATCTCCATCAACATCACCAACAGCAGGACCCTGGGAAATGAGATGTTATATCAGATACAATGATCTGAAAGTACTTCAAACATGTATATAATCTTGATATATATCAGCTAAGTACTTTAAACATGTATATAATCTTGATATACATCAGCTAAGTACTGATTTTAAGCATTATTTAGTTCAATTTAGAGATTTAAAACCAGAGCAAAGATACCTGAACAGATAGCTAGCATGCACCAGTCAACATATCATATCCCTTCATGCAACATTAGACTTATTTATTCTAGAGTCAGAATAACAAAATAATGAAAGTCATATGCAAAGAAAAGACAGTGGCTGAAGAATATCAAATTATAAAAGCATACAATGAAACTAGAAACCTGATACAGGATCATCATAGCTTCATATACAGGGAAAAGTACAGAAAGGAAACAACTCACCTGGGGAATCAAACTTTTGACATGAGCTTGCCAAATTAGTTTCCCTTGCGCAGTCCATGCTGCAACATTTCCATGTGTATCTGTTGTCACTAGCTCAATCTTGCCATCATCATTGATATCAGCTGCAACTACAGAACTTTGAATTTCCGCCATTTCACGAGGAAACTTGTCTCTAACATTTCCTGGATAAAGTGAAAGAAAGTTGAGTATAATTTAAAGTCAGTTCAAATGGGAAAAAACAGAGATAGAAGATTTTCACTAAGAAAATGGCTTCCAATGAAAAACAACTGGCAAGAGGGCAAAAAAGGGGGATATAAAGTATTGTGATACAAGGAGAAGAAGTGCAATCATACTGCAAGAAGAGATATATAATCAGGGATCAAGCAGAAAATTTCAGAGTCGTATACAGAGCACAAAGGTAAGGAACCATATAAGGCATTTCAAACACACTCACATGTGAAAGCAAAATAATTGAATCAAAATCATGTAGCAGGCAACAAACTCAATGTACAAAGAGAATAATCCTAAAGGAATTTTGGGCAAAAAAAATGAAGTCATGAGCTCAAGTAGTTTCAACATTACAGGAGATTTGACAACTAGCCACTTGAACTGGGATAAGCACAAAGGTGGGGAATACTGATTAGATATGCCATCAAGTACAGGCAACTCATATAGGACAAACGGTAAGAAATCTAAACTTAAAATAGAGGAAGATAATTAAGAAAAGATTATCAGTGTAAAGGGATTACCATGGTGATCAAATACATAAAATAAGCCCATCGAAGTTCCGATAAGGATGTCCAAGTTCCCATCACCATCCAAATCAATAACAGTTGGAGAAGAATATATATATGCGCGGAAGTTTGAAGTATCTGTACTAATATCTAGATCTTTTGTCCATTTAACCTGCTTTGTATCAAGATTGAATACAACAATGCCACCAGCAACGTATTTTCCAATCTCAATACCTCCAAGTTCCTTCATATGCTCCGGATTGTCATAATACCTAACATATAATGTCAGTTTTTTAGCTCCTTCAATTGTAAAAGACCATCTCTCCTTCCATGAAAAACAAATATACTTAAAGCAGATTGTAAAAGTTACACGTGAAAATGGAAGAATAAATGCTACAATTCTCCTTGAATGAATTTCAAACTACACCTGAGAGATAAGCTAGATTAACAAGTCAGATTGAAAGGTGAGGAGAACTTACTCATGGTCAAAGAAATAGGAAACAGCAACAATCATTTCTGATACCCCATCATTATCGATGTCTGCTATGACCTGATCGTCATTAGAAAGCAAAATTTTTTTATTGTTATAGAAGAATTTCACTGGTGTCCTGCAACAAAATTCCTCCACTAGAAAGAAACACATTATCCAAGTGAAAATTATACTCACAGGAGTAGACAAGATATGCGAGTCAATATTCACATAATCCTCCAGATTCTCATGTTGTCCTTCAGTCCATTCCTCCTCTCCCCACATGGATTCATCAACATAATCATCATAATCATAATTATACTCATCAGCCAACTCTTCACTATCACGGAATAAATCAAAAGATGAATCTGCATCTGCTTCTAACCCTGGAACATTTTCCACAGTAGCTGCCTGACCATTCTCTTTTGAATTAGAACTACCTTCTTGGGAAACTTTGGACTTGTCATCTTCTAGAAGCCGTCTCCTAGCACTCACTTTATCATGTGCTTCACTGTTTCCTACTGATTCAGTTTTTACAGAGGAATCATTGACACTGGTAGACATCTTGATGGTATCTTCCGTTTGACCTCCATTTATTTTTGTTCCATCCTCTGCATTGGACAAGTTGACTTTGATAGATTGACTTTCAGTTAACGTTGAACCCGTAAGGTTAGATTCAGGTATACTTCCATTGGTTTCTGCAAGGATAACCAACATGTATTGCTAAGAGAGGCTAAATAAATAAAACCATCCTCTCCTTAGATTCCCCTTTTTTCAAAGAAGAATGCAATATTGCAGAAAACATAAAAACAAATTAGAAAGAGGTGCTGCAACTTAGTAAAAGAATAAGGGACTAAACTTTTGCAAACAGAACGATAAAATACTTTGCGCCAGTTTATTGCCTGCATATTACCATAATGTAGCAGAGTGCAACGGAGCTTTCTTAGCTACTGAGATAAAGAAATTTACAAGTGATGGCAACATAAAAATCTTAAAAATTGGAAACAGCATACTGTTTGTTGCATTCATTTTAGCAGCTTCCTGGGTGAGCAAATCATCATGGACATCCGGATGATGTTCAACAGGATCAGGATCCAATCCCACATACCAATCTTTACGAACTTTTCTACGAGGTACCTCCAATTTATCAGTCATCATGTAGCCAGAAACCCTAAAAATAATAACATCCAGACATTAGCATGCCAACATCATAACAACAAGATCATGTACAAATTGAGAGCACTTCCACCGATAAAACAAGTACACCTAAAACATATCACCTGAAAAAAAGCACTTCACCATTGTAGGTGGCCAGAGCAATTTCTCTCACACCATCTTTATCAATATCATACAAGAGAGGACTAGCATGCACAGTTGACTGGTGAAAAGCAGGCCAACCTGACATAATTTGAAAACTCAATCCCCTCAACTTCAATCAAGTTACTCTAAATCTATACAGACATGTTCATTTCATAAACTTAATTACCATGATAGGAGGAACAGGAAAAATTGATACCTGGCATTTTGTCACCATCAGAACCTTCTAAAACTTCGAGGTAGTGAACAAATGAGGGAACCACTATATCAAGCTTCCCATCACTAGAAATTATAAGATCATAGGAGTAGAGTCAACTTAGTTATTTACTAAAAATGACCAATTTGCTAAAAGAAGGGAAATTTTCTAAAAATAACACCGTCAAAGCTCACCATTCAATTAGAAAATGAACTTAAAAAGGAAGAGATATAAATTCACCTATTGATATCAGCGATTAATGGAGTCGCATAGATGCTAGAGCTGACCTCCGTTTGCCATCTAAGCTCTAAATTCCTAGGGCACCGCGTGTTCAACAAGGCATCTTCATCACTGCACGTTCGCAGACACAGACACGGAATTTATAATTTTGAACAATAGCTCCTCTAATTATCCAATTCAGAAATACAAAAAAAAAAAAGAGGTAAAAATTAAGATCGCGGAAGCTGAAAAAAGGACTTACATTTCAGGATAACCAAGCTCGTCGTCCGTAGCGCGTCGTTCACGGAATATATTCTTGGAATCCTCGGCATGAGAGAAACTCGAGTGACTAACCAAAAGGAAAAGAATCCACAAAACCCTAATCTCGAAGGTTTTCATGGGCGCGATCTTCGTTACACTCCAGAATTAGGCGATAAAGAGTATTTATTTCCTAGATGAGAGAGAGAGAGAGAGAGAGAGAGAGAGAGAGAGAGGTTGTTGGCGTTGGCGACCGTGGGAATGCGAGAATGAGATGATGAATTAAGGAGTGAATAAACCCCGGCTGGCGGGCTGGCTACAGCAGCGAAGAAGATCAGTGTCTCCCTATCAAGGATCTTTGGAGCTGAAGAGGAAGGACCTCGGGTCGGAACATTGACGATTTTGACGAGATTTGTACTTAATTCAGTTCAACAATCTACTGACCTCATATAAGATCTCTTTTTCCTTTTATAAAAAAAATGTAAAAAAGAAATGGTTTAACGATATTTTATTTTATTTTAACTCTTTAAGGATTTGCTCCGGTTTTAATTTTCAGTAAAATATCACACACAAAAAAAAGTTATATTTATATAACAATTAAAAATATTTTAAAAAAAAAACGGAATCCCCGTATTATAATTCATAATTGACTATTCATTAGTCTAATGACGAAATTAATTAGTCTTTCATTTTTCAAGAAAACATAGTTATTTTTCAATGAACTATTAAGAAACAGAAAAATTGTGTAATCATTTTTTGAGCCAAAGGTTGGAGTTGAAAAGAATTCTATCGAAGGGAGTTTGGTTATATATGACTTGTGATCTTTAACTTATTATTTATTATATTATTATGGTCAATTGTATATTGTTCCCCGAGAGCTTTCGAAAAGAAATTATAGGCATTTATAAAATTTTACTAGTACTTCTTTTTTGGAAAAAAGTATTTTAACAACTTTTCATTATTGCAGCTCAAAATTACAAAATACTACTACTAGTTACAAATATAAAACAGCCTAAGCTTCACACATTTGGCCTATAAACAGCGGCGGCAAAAGTGCAAAACAGTCAACCAAGGTAAAGCTGAGAAACTCTCGACTTGGAAAGAAAAAGAAACGAATCGTAATCAGAATCAGAATCAGAATCAGAAGCAGCAAAAACAGAACTCAAAAGTTAAGTCAACATACGAGCAAATATCGAGTCTCCGTTTTCCAATCTAATATTCTGAGAGCCAGATGAACCAAAAAAAAAAAAAAATAGAAGTGCGTTCCTCTTCTGGAAAATGGCTTACCTTTTAAAAGAACTTAAAAAAGAGATCACTACATAAGAGAGTGAAAATTTGTAACACTAATATACAGGGTTACCCTAATGCTAATCCTCTTGATCTGAACAACTAAGAAAAAAAGAGCGTCTCAGACGTGAACGTCGCGGCACTGTTCAAAGTGTACCACCTGGATCATACAAACTCACCAGCATAGCACACATACTACAAGGCTGACTAAAAAGGGGGTAGCTAATTACAAGACATCACAGCGACTTCTTTACATGATGCGCTCATCAGGCCCAAGTATGCACCTAACTTCTACCCGAAAGAAAACTGGAAGCACTTTTTTAATACAGGCAATGAAAGGCATACGCCCAACCATCCAATACCTCAATCAACTGCACATAATGACTAGCATGCTCTCCATCACCTGCGTCGAGCTGAATTTGTATGCAGGTGGGCCTTGCTGTCAATCCTTATTCTATCAGCATACATGGGCAAGCGAATAATCTCATTGATCTCGTTTAATAAAATTTCCTCTGTGATATTATCATTTATACTTCGCATGACCTGTTCTTGCATAAGCAAACAGCTTTTTAGTTACTACAGTTAGCAAAGGGAACAAACTAACTACTTTGTCAAATTAGAAATGATACAGACCTTCCTGAATGTATTGAACTCATTGGGAGTCGACTTATCTGTCCTGATCCGCATATAGATCCACACCTGTTTATCAGGATCCCAAGAACACTCGATAATCTTCCCAGAGAATGAAGATGGAGGATCTGAAACATCTGTAAGTTATTTATTGAAATGAAAAAAAAAATCAGAATCGACAGTAATCTCAAATGAAGAAGAAAAACAAAATAAACACGAGTCACATCAACCTCTGAATTCAACTGTATTCCCTTCCATCAACCTCTTTTTGCCCCGCTCATAGAGAAAAAGTTGTGGACAATCGTCACCGCCAATCTGTCAATGGATACAATAAAAACTTTTCAATATATGGATGAATCCCTACAAAACTTTGAAACCAAAAAGAGCCACAAATTCAACATTGAAAACAAATTATAAGCAAATGACAAACTTAACCTCAAATAAAAAGTCAACAGAGTTCAGCTGAGCATATTTCCACTTCAGAAGACCTTCATGAGTCCGAGGTACGTAAGGATCATCCCAGCCCTGGGATAAAAAACCATCAACGACCACTTAGCTCAATGCACCTAAAACCATGCAGTCTTTCCTAAAAGAGCATGTTTCCAAAAGCAACGAAAACATAAAGAGCAGATGCATGATTTATCAGGATGCCATATATGAAACGGATAAGAATCGAATGATTATATAGGGTAAGGTGTAAATAATAAGTGAAACGTAATTTAAAAACAAAAAGAGAAAAGAGTAAGACAAACAAGTTAGGTTTACAATTCATAATTCAATAATCCTCTTCAATCACCTGAAAAATAAGACCATCAGCCTCATGAGAGAGCTTGGGTATAAATTCCTTCAAAACCTTATTTACAGTAGAGAGCAACCAAAAATCCTTCCTCCGTACCTGAATAGCAGATTTAACTTATCAGCCCATTTCACAAAGGTAGGAGATACATCAATATAGTAAATATTGGTTTTCCACAATACATACCCTGAATGGTTCAAGGTCATATCGATAATGAGGATTCCGGCTCTGGTAAATGTTCTGACGTTCATAATTCCGAGGCTCAATAACTTCTTTCTCAAGCATTTTCCATCGTTCATAGAAAGGACGCTGCAGCAGTGATTTGATCTTTAGGATTACTAGATATGTTTCATATATTTTTCTTTTCATAATAGAAAATAGAAGGAATATAATTCTGAGAATGATAAAGGTACTTTATCTCTCAATTTGAATCTACTCTTTGGATCTAACAATTCCATCCTTTAATCTCCAGAAGAAAAAGGAACAATAAAAAGTAATAAGGAAAACCAACACAAAACTCCCTTGAGATATTTACTTTGTATTCATTAAGGCTCCATTATTATTTTCTTTTTGGATAAGCAAAATTTTTTCATTTATCCAAGCAGTAAAAACTGCTACTCTCCAACCAAAATATAAAGTCTTCAATCTGCTGAAACAGTAGCAGAGTTATTCAAGGGGACAAAAACAGAGACTGTACAGGTACAGAAAGTATTAAAACTGTACATAAAGGCTCCACTATTAAAGCTTTTGCCATTTGCCTTTTTTTTGTTTTTTTGGGGTGGTGGTGGAATGGTAGCAAAAACATAAACCAAACAAAACCATATTAATCTAACCATTATCTTCCATTACCCCAAATGGACGACAAGCACTTTCTACATCAATAATGTTGGTTGGAATGTTTAGGGGGATCAAACAAAGCAAGTTAAGAGTACTGATCATAAATGCATTTTTCTGAAAAGTCCCAACTAGCAAAGAGTAACCTAAACGGTCTCCAAAAAGCCTAGAGTAAAATCAGACAAAATAACTACATCCAAATATGTGAATTGAATTATCAGTTTTATAAAACAGTTACAATGCCAAAGAGGACAAACAATTAAGAGAAATTTTTTTTAGTAAATAAGCAGAACAAACCTCAATGACAGGCAAATGATTAAGTGCCATCATATCATAGATGAGATATCTTCTCTCTTGCTTCTGTGAGTCTGGCATGGTATCAATTACCATCTCCCCATCAAGCAATGTGAAATGATGAGTTCTGTCCCCTATACCCTTACAAGTGAAAATTTATGTCAAATTAACAAAGCTCATGAGACCAAATTTCCAGATTTCCCATTAAAGACATGCAAATACATACTTCAGTTGGGTGTCTGCATGGAAACCTCATCTGAACCCTTCGGAAATTAAAACTCCTATCAATTAAGTAACATCCATCAACAGTTATTAGCATCATATATCGTGTTCCATCTGCTTTCCAAGTGGCATAATAATAACGTTGCCTTAAAAGTTGTAAATTGTCCCTGCATCCGCAAATTAGAGAACTCAACTTTTATAAACATCAAAAAGTAAAACATGACTAAATAGGACCACTTTAAGAAGATAAGAAAGAACAAGTATCATAACCTTAATAACAAAAAAAATAATTTTGTTTGCACACAGGGTGCCCGGGGTGGTGGGGAAGTTTGTGTTACAATAAAAAACCACAATAAAACTAGTTACAACCACTTAACTGAGAAAACAGAATAAAACCAAGACATTTCACAGACCTGTTGAGTGAAACTGGATGTGATCCGGGAAATTGGGAATGTCCTCTACCCTGGTTTCAAGAAATGGCCATGTTAAACCAAAACTGTTGTAAATAATACATCAAGTGAAGAACTGATTGAAAAATGGAGATTCAACTTTCTGATTACTTCTATTTTAGAAGGGAAAACCATGACAACTAGAAATGAAATTAAATATTTAGAATGTTTCTATTCCTCTGCTTATAAAGAAATGCATTAACAGATATGAACCTTCAATGAAAACAACAAAAGACATGACCACAAAACGCACATGAAATCATCTGATACGCAGTTTAAACAACTTTTTCCCTCCCTACATGTGCACGCATCTGTGTATGTGTTTTCCACCATTCAGTGCAGCTCTTATTTATAGTCACTCAGATGTTTGTAATTTAAGTCTCCTCCAACATCTTTATATTAAGTCAACGATCAAGCAGAGTAGACGACTTTGGCTGTTCACTTCAGGGATCTCCAAAAACCAAAATGAGTATCAAAATGACTTTGGTTGTTTACTTAAGATGAGATGGAGTATGTTGCTTGTCTTTATTCTCTCTGCACATTTCTTCCGACTAATATTCTTATCGCATGGAATTTTTTATTTTGCACCTAATTTAAACATACCCCACAAACACGCTCCAAACAATGCCTCTCCAAAATCTTAGGTACACTGGGGAAGAGAGATTTGAACTTGCTAACTTCTCTTAGGTATAAGTTTTGTTTGAAACTTTAAAGCACAAGTAGGAATGGAAAACATTGTTATATATCTAAATTAGTAAAAATGCTCATAACAATATCTCATATTTCCAAATATTATCATTAGATTAGAAGAGCCATTCTAACATATTCAAAGCCCACTAACTCATCATCTAATTGTCCTCCCCAAAACTATGACAGATACAACAAAGAAGCAAAATAAATCAATCAAATAAATAAATCAAGTCCATAAACAATCTATGGCATGCTGTCATAAATGTTGATGAAAACTCTCTAAATATCTCATAGGCTTGACAGGGTAAATAAGTAGCTAAATACGAAAAGAAAAAAATTGGCTTTCAAAGTGCATACCCCAACATTTAACTTCAACGTTTGGTAACAGAACAACCGCAGTGATTCTAGCTGGTCAGGAGGTATTTCATCTCCCAAAATATCATCATTTGTCAACACAACATCCGTTTCATGATTCTCCTGAAACGACAAAAGAATTATAAAATCAGAAATCTAAAACAAAATGTCTTTCAGGATTTTGAGCCAAAACGAAACATCATATCTGAAACTAGAAGACACATAAACAAGCACACCTTATTATCAATTTGCAATAACTCAACAACAAAGCTTAAATTGATGCATAATTTGTAAGACTTTCATAACACCTAACAGAGTACCTTCTGTGATCTACATAATGAAGAAGACAAAAACAAAGGCTGACCACCAGCAAAGATTAATGATGTGATTATAAAAATAATTTCAAAATATGTATCTTAAGAAGGTTGTTTTCCATTAAAAGGTCAAATCTTACCTTTTCCATATGAAAGGAAGCAATGGATATTAATAAGCTTTTGTATATATCAGATATCACTTTTCTAATGCCCTTGTTACAGTCAATAACATAAAATGGGAAAAAAATAATAATAAAAAAAAGAGGAAATAAAAAACACTCCAAGGTTGTCTCTACCTGTAACGTAGTCAGACCTCCATCATCATCATCGTCCGCAACTGCTTCACCATTGAGATCAAGATCAGAAGATCTCTTCCACTCAGGAGTTGGCGGGCATACAACCATTTCAGGCCTTCTTTCATGATAAAATGCATACAAGGCATCAATATAGTCTGGTTTGTAGATACCTGGAGGGCGTGCCTCGGCAAAAATTTTTATTGCCTACACAAGGGTAAAACAAAAATAATATTCTATTACAAAACCCTAAATGACATAGGAAAAGAAAAGACAAAACGCAACAAACAACACCTGACCTGAGTTACAGACATTGATTGTGAACGCATGAGATAGTGAATAATCATGAATCCAGTACGGTTATGCCCATGCGTACAATGGACGAGAATATATTTCTTTGCTTTCTGACGTTGGAAAAATTGTGACACCTGGTGAACAATTTCATGTAAATCTTCATAAATTTTGGCTACAGCTTATATTAGAACGAAATCACACATCAGATTGAGAATGTGCATGTTATATCTATACATCAGCAAATACACTAGAATAGATGAATGCGAAGATGGGAGGAGGTACTGATTATAAGGTCTAAATTACGTTTGAGATTCCAAAACAGGAGCACCACAGTGATTAGGAAACACATACTACCATCCAAAACCTCAGTCATCAAGTGATGATTGCACCAACAGGTTTGGGACTAAATCTATCACATGAATCACATTATCACATTCTAAGAAGAGATGAAGGCAGATATTCTAGTTGATTTGGAAATGATGTGATTAGGAAACACATACTACCATCCAAAACCTCAGTCATCAAGTGATGATTGCACCAACAGGTTTGGGACTAAATCTATCACATGAATCACATTATCACATTCTAAGACGAGATGAAGGCAGATATTCTTGTTGATTTGGAAAATGATAGACAAGAACCATAGCAAAAGTTACCTCGTAGACAAAAGTATTTACTGACACATTATCAGGTGCAGCATCCTTTCCCTTGCATGCAATCTAGAAAGAAAGAATCAAGAAATTAAAATAAATGCAGCAAGCAACAGGAGAAGTATGAAAGTATACTAACCCTCTGCTCACCTTTACATACTTGATCCCGTCTTTCTTCAGGTCTGCACTTTGATAGTAACGAGTTGTGTTTGTCAAATCAATCACCAAACCAAGCTGCAAAACAGAACATGAAAGCTGCAAAGCAATTTGGTGGCATGCACAGAAGCACTGATTCAAATCCTTAGGACAAAAGGTTCAGTAAAATCTTAAACGCTATAACCATGCCCTACACCTTAGTTTGTATAAACTCATTATATGCATTTTCCGATTCTATAGAAACATCACCCAGCATTTTTGAGGGTACACTTTAATTGTAGACCCTTTCACAAGGATTTTGGCATACTGTTAACATGGTTGCGACGATAGTCATATCATGATAAAAGAGATCTTGGCACTTCATGGAATATTAAAACTGTGGAATGAGAAAAGAATTGCAATACACTCAATATACCTTTCTTCCTAAAACTCTTTGCTTTTGCATCACTTGTTTAAAAGAGTATCTTTTACCGGGAGGTATACAGTCATTGTAAGATTCACTAAGTGGAACCTTCGAAGGAATGATGCCGCATATTTCATTACCAGCTGCAGGACAATCCAGCCAACCTGCAAAAACATTAGAAGAAAAAAGATGAATAGTGATCAAGGTAACAACAAAAATTTTATATTTTAAAATAAATCAGTCAAGCATATCATCTTAAGCAGAAAAACGAAATAAGTAACAATTTAAAATCAACGTGTCTACATTTTACTGATGATTACAAAGTCATAGCGCTTTACAATTTAGCGATGACACCAATGTCAAAATGCACTATAACGTAGTCCTGAAAGGCTGAACCAATCAGTCAAGCATATCATCTTAAGCAGAAAAACGAAATAATTAACAATTTAAAATCAATGTGTTTACATTTTACTGATGATAACAAAGTCATAGCGCTTTACAATTTAGTGATGACACCAATGTCATAATGCACTATAACGTAGTCCTGAAAGGCTGAACCAATCATCCAAATCATCAACTTCTACAATGCATTCATAATTCTTAAATTGATCACTGATATTATAAATATCACTTACGTGACTTAATAACACCTAAAAACCATTAGATATCAAGTTGCATGAAAACAAACACATATACACACAAAACAAAAGATACAATTGGATAACTAACGTGGTCTCAAAAAAATGACATATTTGGCAACACAACACCGCAGTTATAAAGTATGTTGAGAATAACCATAAAACCACATAGCGATTATTGTGCAATGTTGGGGATCTTACCAGGAGGGATCCTACTTTTATCATAATGCCTGGGATTCTTATTTTGATAAAAATGATCATATATAGGAGGCTGAGAGACATGCACTGGCCGGTCATGGTCTTTCTTCAATCTCTTCCGTCTTTCTTCACGTTCCTAACAGAAGCAAATTCCATTACCATGCATGAATGAACACCGATGCTCAAATATAAGATAGAAACATTTCAAAGAACAAAAAATAAAAAATAAAAACAACACAGCATGACATGCTTAGCCTTGAGAGAGAACATATGAGGGAAGAGTAAGATGGAAAAAGAACGAATGTGCCTGTTAATTAATAAAAAAAAGATTAGCATACTGAATTTTCATAATTGCCAAGGAAAAATGAAGCACAACTATGCTAAAATTATAAGTACATCTACGCAATCCTTTGCGAATGAGAAGTATTTTCTAGTGCAACAAATATACAAGCCGAAAACTCCTCTCTCAATCCTACAGGTTGCTTTAACCAATGAGTAGCTATTAGCCAAATAAACTGCATTAGAACAAACAACTTCAACACTCCATACGCATATGATAACAAAAACCTTTGTCTTAGCTACAGCACTATGTTGCCTGCTATATCTGACATGTTCATTCTGACATTGCCCAAATCATATTACCATATATATATATATATATATATCCCCCACCAACAATAGATATCATTCAAGAGCAACTAAATCCATTCATCTTTAAATGGAAACAAAATAAGAAAGCTAGTCAAGAAAACTGAGAGTACCCGACGTGAAATTTCAACTGCAGACTCTGCATGTTCGTCTGGTACAGAGTAATGTTCTATATGTCTTTCATATGTCTCCTCATCATCTTCAGGCAATGGCGAAGCATTTAAGTCCATACTAGCAATCATTCAGCATCAATAGAACACCATGAACTTATAACCTATACAAAATGGTAAATAAAATCAAAACAAAAAAATATACCTACCCTTAAAACAGGAAATTCTTTAATCAATTAATACTAAATTCACCAAAAAATACAATGACTAGCTACCTCCTGGCGAATCGATTCGCAACTAAAGCCGAAATCAACTTAACAGCTCAGGTTGTTTTCCTCACACTCTCTCTCACTTGCTATTTTCTTATAATCTTATTTGGTCCTTTGTTTTGAAACTGTAAACCATCTCTAGACTCTAGCTGGTGAGCTAAGTAAATGAACAATTCAAAAAACCCTACCCAACAATATCATACAAAAGCAACGCAATTCTTCTCACATCAAAAAGAAAAGAAATAAAAAACGAAGCCAAAATTAGCTTGAAAATTACCAGAAACATGAAATCGACAGCGAAATTAAAGCAAAATGACGATCCACTACGGCGTTGAAGCAGCTCCAAGAAAAAGATTTCTTCTCTTTCTATTTTCTCGGAAAAAACAAATTGAAGCCTCTGGTGAATCCGATAAACACAAAAAACTTGTGCTGTAAGTTGCAAGAACCCTACCCGCTCCCCTGAAAGTTTCCCTTCGAAACCCTAGAGAGAGAAAGGTTGTTGGCTTCCGAAGGAGAAAGAGAGAGTGTATGGAAAAGTTAATAAATCACTCGTCCGGTCGTCCCATGTCAGGAGAGAGAGAGGGGCACGGAGGAGAAGAGAAATTTTTCAAGATTTGAGTCTGTGAAATCAAATAAATATAGAAGATAAAATAATCGAGATAAAATAAAATAAATTTTAGCATAAAAAAAAAAAATACGGAGTATATAACTATATATTACTAATAATAAAATAAAGTAAATAAAAAGAAATGGGTTATTTGCGGAAATGCCCGGGGGAGGCTTTTTGCGAGGTTGAGAATGGGAAGTTTGGTTAGGGGTAATATTGTCTTTTCGCTTACACTTTTTACTCGGTTTAAACAATGACTATTGTGGTGATTGGTGAAGGTAGAGAATGGAAAAAGCGAAAATATTTTTAGTAAAAGGAAAAAGAAAGAACTGAAACTTGATAGACGTACCGAGCAAGGCGATTTGGCGAAGCTAATAAACCCAAGTTTTATTAAGTTAAGATTCCATAATTCCCATTTGCCTTTCAACATTTCTATTTGTTAATTATGGTTAAGTGCTTGAATAGGGATTAAGTCATTTCCTGCCATCATTAGATTATTTTGCACTTTCAACTCAGAAATTTTTTAGCAAAAAAGGAACAGAAAAAGAAAAGGAAATTTACTTTAAAGTTGGTGGTTTTAATAAAAACATGCTCTTTATGCTTAATAGTGGTTTTCTTCTTTTTACCTTTGATTTTGAGTTTTTTCTTTTTTGTTTTAATAAATTTTTCGATATCTAATAATCATATTTCTCAACTAATTAATCCGGAATAGAGTTGTGTTAAATCCTTAATTATGAAAATCGATAATTTTATTTAAAAGATATCGAACTTCTCCCACTAGACCCAAAGTATTTGATTTGATTTTGAACCGTTTTATCAAATTATGTTTATGGTTTCTATATCCATAGTTCATGGAAAAGTTAGACAGAAACATGTTATCAGAGAACTCAAAATTTTGATCCCTAGCTAGCCTACCATTGCCGCAAAAGCTAATAATGCCCAAAAGTTTAATTAATGCCATGATAGATGCCTAACAAGTGATGGCAAATATGTGATTATTAGTATTGATTAACTTCCACAAATTTCCCAACTCCAAGGGAAATCCAATCCACCTATGTCTTCATCATGGTTTTTGAGTCAAAACATCTAGAAACCGTTAATGCATTGCTGTACTTTAAATCAAACATGAAGCAGAAAAAGGGAGAAAAATCCCTTGAAAAGAAGCAAGAAACGTGAGTGCAACACAATAGAGGGCATAATAATAAGTGAGGAAGGAGCAAGCAAGCACGTAGGCCGCAGCGTAGGCCAAGTGCAACCCGTGATTACTGGATGTGAGGTCTCACGGTATGTTCACAGTGAAAATCTAGAAGAAAAGCAATGTGAAAGGGCTGAAAAGCAAACAGGAAGAGAGATTTTGACATTTGGTTTGGGGTTGGGGTCGGGGAGCAGCAAGCATCGGGAACCTGCCGTGTTATTGACGTATTTGCCTTTGAAAAGGGTCTATACAACGAACAATAGTAGTACGATATCGCAAATGGATCAAGTTCAAGGACAAAAATTCCTATAGTAGTAGTACTACATGGAAGTGATATACTGGAACCATCCTCCTGTCCATTTCTCGATTTTAACTAAATAAATTAGAGTCCGACGTCGTTTGATATGGTTATCAGATGCTAATGAATTTATATTGAAAGAGAGAATTAATTCCAATTGTGGGTAAGTTGAATTTAAACTCCTACCTACCAGGTTTCAAGTTTAGATTCCATTTGTCATCTTTTTTTTTTGTACAATTAGGGGTACAGAGACCTAAGGGGAGGGGGATGGCAGGGGTCGAACCCCTGCCTTGGTGACCTTCCATTCGTCATCTTTATGAAAGTAACCGAATCTATACTATCCTAAATAAAAGCTTAAGTATATTAGAGGGAGGTGAGGTGCAATTGTCATCTCCCTATTAGTTGGTTTTTTCTTTTTATTTCATGGGTGAACTTCTTTATAGAGATGTAGCTTTGGTTTTATTTTAGATTTAGGTATTGATTGTGTTTGGGCTTATTATTTTGTCTTGAAGTCTATTTTTAAGTTTTCTTTTTTAATTTGATTTGGTAATAGTCAAATGATTTTGTTCATATCTATACCATCTATACTACCTTATATGAAAAGTGAAGCATATTAGAGGAAGAGGGGTACAATTGTCACCCCATCATTAGCTCTTCTTTTTTTTTAGGCTAAATGGCCCATTTGCTCTTTCTTTCTTTTTTTTAAAAATTTTGATATTTACTTATATTATTAAAATTTCAATATATTTTTTGTAGGATTTTTTTCCCTTGATAAGTATAAATAAAAGATTTAGTTTGGTGATTTTTTTGGGTTTGAGGAAATTTTTCATATGTTTATATATTATATATGTTATTAAAATTCATTTATTATTGAAGATTTCAATATTTGATTTATATTTTTTATTTAATGGTTAATCAATATGTTTAACTTATATATAATATTTTACATGTGTATTTTTATTTATTAGGTAATTAACATCATATTTGGTGTGTATATCAAAATGATTTTTTATATATTTTTATATTATATTTTGATTTACATGTAATATCAATAATCATATGTCACATTTTTTTATCTTTAGGTATTATCCCTATTAATCTCACATATTTTAAAAAGTAATATTTAAATACTTAAAATTAAAAAAATTTCGGGACGTAGCCGGGCTCAATTTCTAGTACTATTAGAAAAACGAGGGCAACCGCCAAGGCCTGCCGTGGCCCAATAAGTTTGGAGTATAGCACCAAAATGATAGTTGTTTTGTGCATGAGGCTGAATCAAATTGGTCATGCGTTTAAGTTTCAGCTCTTGTTTGAGTTGTTTCATTTCGGCCCTCGGCACCGTCTTTGATTACATCATCCTGATGACAACATAAACATTGCGTTGACTTATTAAGACTTTCAAGTAAAGACCTTGCTTGGCCCATGATTTGATTTGGCTTAGTGGCCCTTTTAAATTGGGCTCTTTTCACCGGAAACTAAAAAGTGGAAGCCCACTGGAAATTTGCTGCAGGTAAAGTGAAGGCAGAAGGCGGGCGTCTACTCTCCCTTTCATAAGGATCACAGTCCATATATAAAATAAACCTGCAGTGGGCTCACTACCGAGCTCGTAACACTTTGGGTTTCTGTTTGATCGTCTTAACGGGAGCAACTACGGCATATGTGCAGCTGCCGCTTCATCGGCCATACGTCCGAGTATCTCAGGCTCAGCAGTAAGTTGCATCTTCCAATCTCTGATAAAGTTTTTACCCTTTGTGGATTCTGTTGTGCTATTCTATTAGTCGTCAAACCAGATATAAATCCCAATCAAAACAATTTTTTCTTTCTGTTGTTTTGGCGTTTGAACAATTTGTTTTAATTACCTGCTGGCTACGCACTTTAATGGCTTCGGTTTTTATTGGAGTGATACAGTCTCTTGATTTTCATCTGAAAAAGTTTCAAGTTTTCTTGTTAACTTTGACAATATAAAAACTTCTCTTTTTCAGAGAAATGTGGTAGGATGGGGCAGAGGAATGTGAACCAGTTGGGAAGCAGAAAAAAACATGAAGGAACTCTCCCCAAACTTCCTGAAAATATCATCATTGAAATTCTTGCTAAAATCCCACCGAAATTTCTTTGTGATACTGTCAGGTACGTTTGTAGAGCATGGTATGGATTGATCAGCAGCAGCTTCTTCATCGATAAGAATGCCAATCACCATAAACCAGCTGGAATAATAATCCAAGCCCCTAAGTTCGCCTGCGTCTTCCCCGACCCTTCGAAATCATCCGGAGCAAGGAAACTTTCTTACAGATGGATGAAAAGGAGCATGACTTCAACTTAACTGATTTTGGGACGTTTCGGATGGGACAGATTAGGTCCAGTTGCAATGGTCTTGTTCTGGTGAGTGAGTCGTCAGTTCTAGGTGTCAAGAATATCTTGACCGGCTCTGTCTTGACTCTTCCTGATTGCCCTTCTGGCTGTAAACACGGGTTTAAAGCTTGTGGCTTGGCGCTTGGATTCAACCCTGTGTCGAAGGAGTACAAAATGGTGCACATTTTTGCTGATGGCTATGGGTTCGAGATGTTCACTCTTGGCTCTGTTAAGGCATGGAGAAGGATTCCAGGGCCCTTCAAGGAATTAAACGAGAGACCTTTCAACGAACGGGAATTTAGATGGAGTGACCCTGTGTCGATAAATGGGCAAGTTCCGCAAGTACTTAATCTCCATGGATATAAGGGATGAAAAGGTCAGCAAAACAAATCTTCCGGACTTGGGGACCAGAATCATGAGATATACTTGTAAGTTGGTGGAGATGGGCAGAAAGCTTTCTGTTATGTGCACAAGTTCCAAGTTCCAAATTGATGTGTGGATTTTGGAAGATTTTGGTAGACAGGTTTGGTCAAAGGAACATAGCATCATTGCTAAGTCTACAAACTGTGTGCCATTGAAATCTTCTCTAGCATCCACCAAAAAAGCCAAGTGTCACTCGTATGGGAAAGAAGAACAAAATGATGATGGTACATCAACAAATAGAGAACAAAAGAAAGATAACTTGCCTGCTTTTGTGAACCCAGCCGCCGTTGCAACCTTGCGAAATGGGGAAGTGATAATGTTCAAGCATTATAAAAGTCATGATGTCATTTATTTGTATGATTTCAAGAATGGGGAGATGAAGAAGTTCAAGATGAAGATGAAAGTGGGACAAAAGTTCATACTCCATAGGAGCTTTGTCAGTTGGAGAACTGAGATGGAGCTTGTTTGTACCACAATTTACATTTTTTAAGAAAAAGAAATAATTAGCTTATGTAGGTTGATCGGCCTATAAATCGGACTAGCAGGATGAGTTATTAGTTTAAAGTCAACGGCCTAAATCCAAATTAAGGCCGCACCAATCTTGAAAGATTGGAAAGACTAATTCAAAGTCAAACGAAATCAAAGGGATTCAGTCTTAAAGACTGAGATTTGAAAATCAAAATGAGCTGATTCAGAGGAGTTGATTGGGAGCTGTGATGGCTATATACGCCTCATCCTAGAACGGCTGAAGACACGAACAATCATCCACAAAAACCTCTTCAACACTCGAAGACTGCCCGATGGCCCTCGATCTCTAGCATTTTTCCTTAAGCTTTTCCACAGAAACGGCATCAACACTTCTTCAGACAAACCAGGCTGCACTCTGCTCCAACTTGCTCCGATTTCCTTTCTTTGCTCTATCAACCAGAGACCCTTTTCAAGATATGTTTAGTCCAAAGTCTTATTGCTTTCAGTCAATCCTTTGCTTTCCCAATTATTAACGTATGTTTAGCCTTCCATCGGCCATCTTTTTCTTTGTCAGTTCATTGTAAACACCCAATCGGGCCATATTCTCATTCAGTTTATTAAAGAAATTCCCTTTTTGTTCAATGATTTAAACAGTCCGACTGTGACTTTGAACAAGAACCCGCATTATTTCTACCTTTTTGTTGTTTTTCGTTACAAAAGCAACTGGCACACACAGCAACCAGCTCATCGGCCTGACCGCTTGGCTTAAGGAGATATTTGGTGCAACATCTCTTTTTGGCACATCCAGTGGGACAAATCTGGGTATTTTGCTTTATTTTCGCCACTTTGATTTTTGAATATTAACTTTTTTAATGGACATGGCCCCGAAAAAGGATATCGCTAAAACATTCGAGTGCTCTTAACACCCTATGGCACTTCGCTCCCACGACCGGAGTTCATCGAGCAGTCCCGAACGGGATCAGACTTCTCGGAGGTGGCAAGATACCATGGAGGCAATGGTCAGATCCATGAATGATAATTTGGCAAGGTTGCTTGATTCACACCAGCAGATCGGTCAACAGATCGCCCAGCAGATTCGCCAGCAGACTCGTCAAATTAATCAACAATTTGATCAGAGGCAAGCAAAATTAGTGGCGATGTTGGAAAGGCTCGGGGGGCAGACTCCTCCAATTATACACAATGTTGGCTCGCCAATAGGCCAGGACAGCCAATACCTCCTTGAAAAGATGGCTGACAATAAAGATCAACCATGTATCCTTCCTCCACAGCAAGAAAACCAAGCTAGACGAGAGGAAGATGTACCACTTGCAGTCCTTAATGGCAATGGAGATGGCCACCAGGCAAATCGGCCTGTTGTCGGCCTTGAACCCACCGGTTTAGGTTCATATTCTGGCCATCGGCCTGCTGCTCACATTTCTGCTCCTGTTTCTGCGCAGTCTGCTCCTGTTTCTGCGCAGCCTGCTTCTGTTTCTGTGCAGTCTGCTCCTATTTCTACGCAGTCTACTCCTGTTTCTGCGCAGTCTGTTCATAAATCTGCTTGGCCAACAATTAAATCTGCTTGGCCAACAGCTTATCCTGCTAGGCAAACAGCCTATTCTACTTGGCCATCGGCTTACAATATTTGGCCGAAGGCTTACAACGTTTGGCCGACTAAAAAATTCTGCTTGGCCGAAAGTCAAATCTGCTTGGCCAACAGTTAAATTTGCTTGGCCGACAGCTTATCCTGCTAGGCAAACAACCTATTCTACTTGGCCGACGGCTTACAATGTTTGGCCGACAGAAAATTCTGCTCAGCCGAAAGTTAAATCTGCTTGGCCAACAGCTTATCATGCTCTATCGGCCTATTCTACTTGGCCATTGGCCTACTATGTTTGGCCTACAGCTTACACTGTTTGGCCGATGGCACATTTTCCTTATTACTCTGCTAATCCATCGGCCTATCATGCTCCATCGGCCTGTTCTGCTTGGCCATCAACCTATCCTGCTAGCAGTTTATTCTGTTGGTGGCCTGTTCTACTTCAGTCGGTCTGGCAACAGTTTTATTTCTCGTCTTTCAGCTGGCTTGTTCAGCTGCAGCCTTGGATTGTCCAATCTGGACGACCTTGGTTTTGACCGATGGTCCTTTAATTTAAGTGTTTAGCTATAGGCGGCAAAATAAAGCTTAAACAAGTGCTTCAATTTCAACCGAAATTTCGCACTTGGGGGGGCAATGTTTGTACCACAATTTACATTTTTTAGGAAAAAGAAATAATTAGCTTATGTAGGCTGATCGGCCTATAAATCGGACTAGCATGATGGGTTATTAGTTTAAGGTCAGCGGCCTAAATCCAAATTAAGGCCGCACCAATCTTGAAAGATTGGAAAGACTAATTCAAAGTCAAGCGAAATCAAAGGGATTCAGTCTTAAAGACTGAGATTTGAAAATCAAAATGAGTTGATTCATAGGAGTTGATTGGGAGCTGTGAGGGCTATATACGCCTCATCCTAGAACGGCTGAAGACACGAACAATCATCCACAAAAACCTCTTAAACACTCGAAGACTGCCCGATGGCCGATCTCTAGCATTTTTCCTTAAGCTTTTTCACAGAAACGGCATCAACACTTCTTCAGACAAACCAGGCTGCACTCTGCTCCAACTTGCTCCGATTTCCTTTCTTTGCTCTATCAACCAGAGACCATTTTCAAGATCTGTTTAGTACAAAGTCTTATTCCTTTCAGTCAATCATTTGCTTTCCCAATTATTAAGTGTTTTAAACGTATGTTTAGCCTTCCATCGGTCATCTTTTTCTTTGTCGGTTCATTGTAAACACCCAATCGGGCCATATTCTCATTCAGTTTATTAAAGAAATTCTCTTTTTGTTCAATGATTTAAACAGTTCAACTGTGACTTTGAACAAGAACCCGCATTATTTCTACCTTTTGTTGTTTTTCGTTACAAAAGTAACTGGCACACCCAGCAACCAGCTCATTGGTCTGACCGCTCGACCTACGGAGATATTTGGTGCAACAGAGCTATCAACAAAAATTAGCAATATACTGTTTTACAACTTCTAAACTATCCTTTCGCTTTGTTTTCCTTTTCCTTTCTCCTCTTACGGCAACATTAATTTGGTTCAATTTGCTCGGTTGGGGAGAATTCAATCTATTGGTTTTATTGATACTTTATTCATTCGACATACAAAAACTACACTGTTTTTTTCTAGTACTTTATCATATAACTACACTGTTGTTTTTAGTACTTCATCATTCTAGTGGTATGATAATGAAATAATCCAAATTGAATTTCCTTTATCTTCCATTAAAAATTTTCATTCGTTTTTGTGAGATTAATAAATAAAGATTCAAGCCGATGGGACCATTAGGGGAAATATATTGGCTAATACTATTAGGAGTAGGTCTCGGGATGTCCATCTAAAAGGCTCCACGTCACTTTCTTTTTAACCAACCCAAATTGACAAGTACAGCCACTTTCCCAACATTCTTAAATTTTCTGGCTTAATAACCTCCATAGAAACAACCAGATTCACTTCTGGCTTCATAACCAAAATACAAGGAAAAGAAAAAAGATGCACTCGGACTCAGATCAGACCCTTTTTCACAACAGCCTCCTCGGTCTCTACCTCGTCGTCCTACCAACATGGATCAGCCTCAAATTCCTTCAGGCTCCATACGGCAAGCACAACCGCCCTGGCTGGGGCCCCACCATGTCTCCACCATTGGCTTGGTTCCTCATGGAAAGCCCCACTCTTTGGCTCACTCTCTTGCTCTTCCCTCTCGGCCAACATTTTTCCAACCCAAGATCACTCCTTTTGATCTCTCCTTATCTCTTTCACTACTTCAACCGAACAGTCATGTACCCCCTTCGCCTGTCACGGAGCAGCAACAGTAGCCAAGGTAGGACTTTCCCTGTAAGTATAGCTCTCATGGCTTTCGGGTTCAATCTTTTGAATGGTTATTTACAAGCCAGGTGGGTGTCTCACTATAAGAGTGATTATGAAAATGACAAGCTGTTTTGGTGGAGATTTGTTTGTGGATTGCCGATTTTTGCTGTTGGCATGTGGGTGAATGTTTGGGCCGATAAAATCTTGGTCGAGCTCAAAAAACAAGGTGGCGGCGGATATAAGGTGCCAAAAGGGGGATTGTTTGACTTGGTGAGCTGTCCTAACTATTTTGGGGAGATTATAGAGTGGTTGGGCTGGGCGGTAATGACATGGTCCTGGGTTGGTTTTGGTTTCTTTCTCTACACCTGTGCCAATTTGGTGCCGAGAGCTCGTGCCACCCGCCGATGGTACTTGGAAAAGTTCAAGGACGATTACCCCAAGGACAGAAAAGCTGTTATTCCATTTCTGTATTGAAGCTTCCTAACATCAAACGAGTAGAACCTTATGCCTCTCGAGAGAAAAGAGAAAAAGAAAGTGCCTTGAGGATTTGATCAAGTGATAAATGCTGTAGTTTCGAGTTGTTTGATTAATAAAATGGGGTTTTCTCGTTTGTTATCATTTGAACCGCGTTAGCCTTCTCAAACAGACAAAAAACCAAACATGGGCTTGCATGATAATAAGATACAATATTTACAACAAATATATAACTTTGGTCGGTATAATCAAAACAAGAAAATGTTGGTTGTTAGGGAAGAGTTAACATGCTACTTGTGTAGTGTCAAGTGTCGCTGTGAGTCTGTGACAGACCGGTTTCCCTGCTAGAGGAGGTTTCTGGTTTAACCGAGTGTTTTTGTTAGTTATACAAACGAGGAAGATTTCTAGAAAAGAGCATCCCCATAGAAAGCGTAGAAGACTTTCGCTTTACCTCTTTGTTTACAATCGTTTTGCACTTTGTGTTTGACTGATGAACAGCAAAATATGTTAGCGAATAGAGTTATGAAAAATCCAAGAATAATGGCGAGTGTCTTCACCTCTGAAACTAAGAAAAATTTGGTACCTTGATTGCTGAGAGGAGGAAGAGGAAGCCATGAAAAGTTAAGCCAAATCAAAGAAAAATCCAAGAATATAGAGGCTGGGAATCTAGTGATTTGGTTCTGGGAGCTCCCAATGATGAATGATCCCTGAGATCGGATGGATTACCTAAAAGTGACAAGCATAGATTTTGCCTCTAGCTCAAGAAATTTAGCAACCATGCAAACAACTTACAGCTGAAAGATACATTTTGGCTAAAGGGAGCCAAATTCAGAGCACCTTGCATTCCCAGAGGGCAGAGACTGTCTAATTGAAACACGATTCCATCATAACTTGGCATGGAAGCAAATAATAATATAACATGAACTCTTCGTATTATTGTAACGACAACAAGGTGTTCCAACTAATCGGTCAAAAAAGGGAAAAGGGAGAACAGTGTGTTATTCCTGATATTTGGAAACTAGAAGGCCACTGGCTTTCCCTGGCGCTCACACAAGCTATACAGTGTTCTTTGCCTATTGGTAAAGGAAAACACATTCTACCAATAAATATTAAGGAAAGAAAGCAAAACCCAAATGGAATAACAACCTAATTCAAAATGGCGAGTTTCAGCCTAAAGCGGGGAGAAAGAGCAATTTTGTGGGCAATAGCCAATCAGTGTCTTATAGATGCAAAAACTTGTGCCGTCTGGCCTGAATGTGAAAGTATTCAACTAGGTGGCAGTAGCAAGGCTCGACGTCGATAATTCTGTTGGAAGAAATTCTGGTTCTTCAGCCAAACTTCAAGCACCATCTCTTTCTGTGCTATCTACACCACTAACATTCTGACACAGTGGAGAACCTGTGGAGTAATAAGAAATTAAAAATACTAGCATCAAACCAATTAAACAAAATAGCGAAGTTATCATGACTTTTGAACTATAGTTATAGACAAACATAATCACTCTTTCATAAAAGGTGTTGTCTAATTATGATTAATAGTTGTGATTACATCCATTAATCACATAAGGAACATCAAAAATGCCAATGATGTTAGACCATATTTAGAATCATTCTGCATTTCTTTCTCTAACTGCAACAGGAAGAAATACTGAATGCAAGTGATAATAAAATAGTTATTCCAGGCCCTTGTTCTAAATGGTATACATCCTTAAGCATCCAAATTGAATGAGGCAGATATATCAATTATTCATCACAACTTAAAAGCAAAAAATAATCAGATAACTTATAATGGAGGAGGTACATACACTAAGCAAAGCTGCGGTTTGCACCCAAATTGATCTCTTCTCTAGATTCCTCATACTTGTTTTCCTCCTGCAAACTTCCATTCGTTCCATCAGAAGACCGTACGGCTTCAGAAATTTCTGCCTTCAACTCTTCAAGCTTCCCCTTTAACTCCGAGGAGCTGATAGCTTCTGAAAGTCTTAGCTTGATCTGTTCTTCTAGAGCCGCAATCTTACTTTTTGTCTCAACATCAGGTGTTTTTCCTGCCTTCGCTATCTCCAGCTTCAAGGACTCAATCATATTTTTCAACTCTGATGAATTGACAACATTTTCAATTTTCTTGTTTATTTCTACATTCAAGTTATTCACCTGATCTTTGAAGACTGAGAGTGAAGTTTGCTCACTTAGGACTCTTGCATTAGATTTTACAACCTCAACATCCAAACCCAAGGATTGAAGAGCATTAATCATTTCCAAATGTATCTCTTTCTTCAAATTCAGAATTTTGTCCTTCAGCCCTTGATCTAAATCCCCAAAGCTGGATGCACCAGAATTCTGAACCTCAACCTTTAACGCTTCAAGCTTCTCATTTATCTCAGGGCGACCCATGACTTCATTGAATTTGTTATTAACTTCCTGCTTCAGTGTAGCAGCCTCTGAGAGACTCTTGGCTTTAGAAAATTCCTTCAACATATCAAGCTTATATTTGAGGGTCGAGTAATTTGGAGCTGCCGCCAGGCCCTGGTTAAACTCATGTTTAAGCTTCTCAATCTTATCCATTATAACAGGATTCATAAGCCGGTCCTTTGAATTTACTTTAGACACTTCTTCTTTCAGCATCTCAAGCCTGTCCTTCAGGCCCATGGCTTTAACAGCCTCAGAGTATTCATGATCAACCTCCTTTTTCAATTTTTCAATCATGTTGTTTAGAGCCAACTCAGGAGGCTTGGTGGATGACTCCTTGGCTTTCAGGATTTGCTGTTTCAGTTTTTCAACATCACCCTCCAACTCTGCATTTGAGATTGTAGGTTGTTCTTCTCTCTTTTTCATATTGACCCTTTTCTTGGGATCTACTGGAATACCTTCTTGGAACCCACCCAGTTTCCTGAACTTAAGATTTCGATGCTTTAGTAGCTCTTCTGTGTCCATTGCTGTGAGCTCCTGCAGAATAAACTTTTGTTAATAAATCACAATATGATCCTTGATGAAGAACTACTGCTACTGAAACTTACATCCATTGCTTCATTAATTGCAGCTTTTATTTGCTGTGAAGTCCAAGCTGGATCTGCATGGGCACCACCCAGTGGCTCCTATCAAAGGTAAAAAAGAAGTCTGAGGTGCCGTGGGGATTAATAGCATAAACTTCCAAGAGGAAGTAGCAATCTGGAGCCACATTCAACCATTGAAGTTGTACAAATGCAAATACTTAGAAAACCAAATACATCAATCTCATCAAACATCATACAGAGATATAACATACATTAATCAGACTTTGATAAGGTGAAAGGCTTGTGTTTATCAGGAATTTGCTTAAGGACAATGTGGAACTGTGCTTTTAAGTTCACTGTTGTCGCATGATATTGCCCATAGCAGGTTTAAGTTATCACGATTATTTTAGTGTCTAGAACTAGGAAAAGAGGCAAAACAGAAAAAAAATGATAAAAGCAAAAGCAGAAAAACTTCATTGAAGATATCAGGGGAATGATGTTAATTACAGGAATGATTCCATCACAAATTTGTAGCTTGCATAACTCTGTGGCAGTAATCTTCAGCTTCTCAGCTGCCTGCATACGATGAAAACTTAGATTGTTCTCTCATCAAACAAATCAGTACTTAGATAAGCCCAGAAGAGATAATTCTTTTCAAACCTTTGGAGAAGCTTTAGCACTTTTCCACAAAATTGCAGCACATGCTTCCGGACTATACCATTAGAAAAAATCAAATCAGAGAAAGGCAAATCTCAGCACATGTAGAAATGGCATATAAAAAGGATCCACATACACAAGGCATAATAGACAATCTTCCCCAGGTATCATGAAGAAACATAAATATTTTACAAGATACTCCTAATGTTTCACCATGGTTTGGGGATGCAAGGACAGATAATATATGTTTAGTTAATATACAATAAAGACAATATTGAAAACTCAAATCACCTGGCAACATAGAAGACCGCATTTTCCAGCATTAACAACTTATTAGCACATCCAATTGCCAAGGCTCCACCAGAGCCACCTTCACCAATAACGATAGAGATGATTGGGACCTTGAGACCGAACATGGTCCTCAAATTATGGGCAATAGCTTCACCCTACATGAATGTTATGTATACAAATCAGTTGACAAACATTAGAAGTGAATTTGGCAAGCTTCAAAACTGAGAAGTGCTCATACTTGACCCAGCTCCTCAGATTTAAGGTCTGCAAATGCCCCAGGAGTGTCAATAAAAGTAACAATCGGGAACCCATGGTGATCTGCATAGTACATCATGCGTAGAGCCTTCCTATAACTGTATGTAATTCCAAAATATCCGTTCAGAGTGACATAGCAGAATTCCCTCTTCCAAATAAAATGAAAACTTCAAAGTCAAGCCACCAATATGTAAATTTCATTTAACTTACCCATGGGGAGTTGGCATTCCAAAGTTACGGTGAATATTCTCTTTAGTATTTCTACCCTTTTGGTGACCCATAAACATATACCTCCTACCATCTATGGTTCCTATACCAGTAACAACAGCTGGATCATCATACCCTGCTCGATCTCCATGAAGTTCGACAAACTGAATGTATGAAAATATAGAAACCATTATTAAGCCAATTCTTCAGTATCCACGAAGATGCAAAAGATATGTTGATGTAACTATGTGATATTTAGTATCTGAAAGTTGAAGAGTATATGCAATATATAATATGTGAAAGTTGAAGAGCCTATAACCACCAAACCTTATCAGTAATGCTGAATACATGATCAAGGAATGTAGGTCTGTTGGGGTGCCGGGCAATGTTCACCCGTTGTATAGGGGTCAGATGTGTGTACAATTCCTTTAGAGCCTGAAAGATATAACATAAAGGGTGAGAAAAATTAGAACCTGAAACCACCAACATGATGATATGTCAAATTCCTTGGCAGAGCATCAAACCATCATATGCCAGGAAAAGAGAATTTATAATTATATTTCATGGGAAGTTAAAATTTTGGCAACTATGAAGCACAGTTAACTGTAGGGAAGCCTTTTCCAAGACTTTGAATTTCAATCTCATCCCTCATTAAGCTTCAAATACTAAAGCAATATATCAGACTTACAACACACGCTTCTAGATATGGAAGAATAACATTTTAAAGTTTCCTACTATAGTACATAAAAAAGGATGCAATTGTTCCATATCGATCATCCTTTGCAGTAAGCGAATGAATACAAAACTAAATTTGGTACTCCAATCAAATTGGAAACAACCAATTGTGAATGGAATAGCAAGCGCAACAACTAAAACTTCGATTGACCAATATAGAGAATACAACAGATTAACCACATAAATAATTCCGCATTTCAGCTCCACTCTTATTAACTGGCTGAATAGAGTTATTGATTCATTGTAATTCAGAACATTTATCACTACAAAGGGCAATAAGCACTCTCACAATGTTTCAAACTTAATACTCAAACCTGTTGATATTTATTCTCCAAGGATATAATCTGATCACTGAAATCCAAACCAGTTTCATTTGCCATCCTCCTCACCTGCATATAAACAACAACATTTCAAGCAAGCATGAACAAATATATATCAGCCAAACCAAACAATGTGTAAATAAGGAGTTACGTCAATAATCTTCTTCTCTAAAGCAACAAGGGGCTTCTCAAAATCCAAAGTAACAGGCTTTTGCCTTTCTTTCAATGGCTTGAAAGGGGAGAGATGAGTTAGGACTCCGCCTTTCACATTTGGATCCGGATCCGCAGGCCACGGGTATTCGTGCTTCTTCACTTTTCTCATCTTCGCAGCTATAGTTACGTCCCTCCTATTCACGGAAAATCGTGCCTTCCCTAGGGTTTTAAGAGGTATGCCACTCACGCCGTTGCTGGAGCTCCTAAGAAGATCCGAAGCGGAAGTTCCCGTAAATGCAGCTGGAGAATACGATATTGAAGCCATCTCCACTCCAAGGTTTGATTTCTCCAAATTCTATATCAAAATCCAAACAGTTTAAAATCCAAATTCAATCTAATGTCTGCAAAAAAGGGAAAAAAAAGCCAATTTCCTTGAAGATAATTTAAACAGTAATGCTAAGTAAGATGAAAGAGGAAAAGGTAAGAAAAAGAAAAATTTAATAAAGTTCGTTCCTATTTTATCTTTCCAACGACTGAACAAAGAAACATTTTGATCTCTGATTTTTCCATTAAGAAACTCCCAATCAATTCTTCTGAATAATTAGTTTACATATATTTAAGCTAAAAGAAGCACATTTTCAGCTGAAAAATATAGACTTGAAGCCTCATTTTTCCCTCCATTTTCTCCGGAAACAAACAAAAACACCATCAAACACGGGAAAAATCACGATGTATGAATCAGCATGAACCAAAGAATACAAATTATAGTAATAACATCAATAAAAGCAGCTGAAACTAGTCGGAGATTTACCGGCGAGTGAATGAAAGAGGCGGAGAGAATCGGAGATCTTCCGAAACAAAAAAGAAGAAGAAGAAAGATCCGAGGAATAAGAGGCGGAGGGACAAGAGTTGAAAGGGTGGAGAAGAGAAATGAGATTATTATTATTATTATAAATTCCTTAGGGAATGAGAGAAATAGAGACAGAGAGGAAGAGCTTCGTGGAGATCGTCAATCCAAGGCCTTGTTTGGTTTTGTCAACTTTAAAGAGAGAGCGAGAGAGAGTGGGTGGTGGCTATGTATGTCGATACTTCTTATGTGAGAAAGCGAAAGAGAGAGAAAGAGAGAGAAAGAGAGAGCGCTATGTTTTTTTGTTTTTATAATAATTATAAAGAGCCAGCATTTTTCGGTTTGGCCGTTGAAGCCTTGAAGGAGAAGGGCGATTTGGTCCTGTTCGTCTTTTACCCTCAGTTTCTGGCACGTGTCGCTCTACTGTTGCACGTGGGAATCCTGTGATGGGCTTGATTTGGATTCGATTGGTTCGATGAGCGCTTTCGTAGGGCTCCCCTCCAGTGTCCAGACCTCTCTACCCTCCCTTGCTTTTGACTTTGACTTTGGTCTGTCCTTTTTTTTAATAATAATAAAATAATTTATCTTTTTTTTTGTTTTATTAAAAATGAATGGAAATTGAAAAATAAGGCATAATAAAGTGCAGCTTCATTGAATCCCGGTTGATCTGAAGTCAAGCCGTGTCTCTGACTGAAACCAATTTTCTTCATTTTACAGGTTATTTTTTTTTGGCCATTTCATTTACAGGTTGATTAAAATTATAATATAATTATAGATAATTAATTAACAGATTAAAATCTCAATTAAAGATCAAATATTTTTAAAAAATTTAGATTTGAATAAAATCTTTTGAGTTTGTCATTCAAGGTCCAATACCGATAAATTATCTCTATTTGATCTTTAACCTTTTACTTTGATCAATTAAGAATTCAATTCAACGTTTTTAGATTGAATCAAATAAGAGTTTAATATTAATCATCTAAAAGTTTTGAATGAAAATAAATTTTCCAAACCATAATTCTTTTTTTTTCAACTTATTTTTCTTTTAATAATATCGCCTAATTAGAACTAAATTTTAAAATTTTTCTCATTAGACTCAATCCAAATTAAAAACCTTTAGTCTTAAATTGATAAAATTAAAAAATTTAATTCCAAATCGAGATTTTTTTTAAAGATCTTATCCTTAATTGAAAATTGAAAAGATTTGATCCAACAATACAGTCCAAATGAATGGGAACTGGGAAGCAAAGAAAGAAGGCTTTCAGCTTTCCCAAGTCCCAACTGTTTCCAAAAGCTGCATAGACGGCATTGTTGGGAAATATCAAGTGTGTTTGTTAGGGTAGGTGATCTGCTGATTGCATTATTATTTTTTTAATTATAAAAATTTAAAATGAAAAGCAATAGGATATTCCATTGCCGGGACTTGAACCCGGGTCTCTCGGGTGAGAGCCGAGTATCCTAACCAACTAGACTACAACGGATTCTTAACGTTCTGCGCTTCCACATCCTTAATCACCATGCGGTGACAGTGTATCCGCTCTCAGCACTCTTATCCAATGCTCTGCATTTCTACTCAGTGTCTTTGCTTTCGGTATCTTTGGTGGATGTCCGATGGCCGACAAGCTTTTTAATGGTAATCTAAACTGTCAATTCAATATATTTGCTATGAATTCTCAGACAAGTTACGCTTTTTTTTCCTTCTTTCAAAATAAGCAGAGAACATTCTCGAGCAAATCAGACATGGAATTGCAAAGTTCGAGCTTGTTTCCTCCCCTGTTTCTTCTATTTCAACTCCAATCGTCTCCCACACATTGTCCACAGCTTTCCTAGGAGACAACAGCAATCGATTCTTCGCCAGAATTGGACCATCTCTGTAAAGCTCCTACTTTTCCCCATACATCGTGGCCTTCTACCTGCCTTAACAGAAAACCAGTCTTTGACAGTGACAATCTCATTTTATCTTTCATGCAGAGGCGGTGGGTCGCCGGCTACCAAAAAAACTGAGCATTTTTCAGTTCACAAAGTTACTGGGGATGGGCGCTGCTTATTTCGAGCACTGGTAACATTTTCATCTTCTTTTTTTTTCGCTTTCAAGTGGCGTTTAATTTCTTATTGGAATTTGGTGTTCTCAAACAAGTATAAGCGTGATGAAGAATGAATATAAGAGGCACTTTCCCAGCTTTCTATTAGCATACCAAGTTATCGCATTTCAAGGAAAAAGGAAGTTCTTTTTATGCGTTTCCCTTTAATGGAAGAGAGTGAACTAACAGTAATACCACTTCAATCTAACATCTAGGGAAAGCTAAGAGTTAGAATTGCTAGGTGAGTGCATTGTTGGTTTGAGTCTGCGGGATAAGGAATAAGGATATTCTGTTTTTTAAGGTTAAATCATGTTCTGTTTTAAAGGGTCAAAATTGGTTTTGCTATATAATGTGATTTGTCTGTCATTGGTTATATGAACGACAGAAAGTCATGTTTTTTTTAAAACTCCGATTTGGTGCCGAAATTATTCTGTTCCTGTTATACATTTTCAGCTTAATAGCTATGATAATGAAAGAACATATGAGTGACCTCAGAAAGTCAGTCTTTATTGCTCCTGAACTAATTCTAATCTTTATTACTCCTGAACTAATTCTAAGTGATGGGAATCAGGTCAAAGGGATGGCTTTTAACAAGGGTATTGCTCTAAGTTCTCGTGAAGAGAGAGATGATGCAGGTGTGATTCACATACTTTTTGTTCATTCAGCTTAGCTGAATTTTGCCCGTGCCATCTTTCTTTCATTCCTTTTGTTTAGGGAATTAGGGTTATCTATCACATTATCAGCAAAAGCAAGTTGTACAGTTCATATGGCTTCAAAATTTTAGTTGCATTACTCAATGCAATGCAGATGAATTACGAATGGCTGTAAAGGAGGTTTTATGTGATAGTAGTAAAGAGCGGCAGCAATATGAAGAGGCTTTGGTTGCAATCACAGTTGAAGAGTCTTTGAAACGGTTAGAATAAAATCTTAAAGCTGGCTCATGGAAGCTCTTTGGTTTCTTGATTTCCTTGACATATCCTATTGATGGCAATCAATCTTCTGCAGTTACTGCCAACGAATTCAACGGCCCGACTTTTGGGGTGGAGAGTCAGAACTCCTGGTTAGTGTTACATGTTTTAGAGTCTTTCTCCTTAAACATAATCTTTGCTACTAGTATATGTGTTTGGTGGGATTGGATTAGCAACTTTCTATTAATCACATTTAGCCATGTTCCTAAGAAGATGATTATGACCGCGTTTGCAAGAATTTCCTCTGCCATTTATTCATATGGGGGGAGAGACTGACAGATACTATTCTTGAGAGCCAACTTAAGCCTTCAATTAACAGTGTTTATATTGTTTAATTCACAAAGAGGCCTGCTGTTCGCTAATAAGTCATTTCTCTTTTTTCTTTGTGCACATGTTTGCAACTGTCTAGAATCACTTGTTTGGTTAAACAACAGATGCTGATTAATGGCCATTAACTCTGCCCCAGGTGCTTTCAAGACTTTGTGGTCAGCCAATTATTGTCTATATCCCTGAGCATGAGGTATGTTTGTCTCTAGGGCCAAAAGGTGGCATGTTTGTTTTTAGTTTTAGGCTGGTTTTGAAGGTGGGTCTTCCCCCTATCCTTTTAAATTATTCTATTCTTTTTTGTTGTATAATGGTGTTTATCTGTGTGTGTATGCCTAGTCTAACTCACAACTTGCATATACAGGCATTTGGTGAAATTTACAAGAACAGGAATTGTTTGTTCAAGCTGTAGCCTAGTAGGAAACAGACCTTTACATTTAGCTGGCTAGAATTACCTCAGATGCATAATCCTTTGTTTCTAGTTTCATTGATGAGCAAGTACAGTTCCTATGGATCCACAGGCTTCATAAATTTCAGTGTGCTTCATGCATTTTAAAAGAAAACTGAAAGTGCTGCTGGGGCGAGTTGACCATTACATTTGTGCATGAATCTGCCTCACTGCCTCTCCGTGCTTGTGTCTATGTGTGCATGCACTTGACCTTTTATTGTCTCAGTTCGATTACTTGCGTTAAATTTATTGATTTGCTGATAACTTTATGTTAATTCTGTGATTTTAACCATGTTGCAGCATAGACAGGGCGGACGGGGTGCAGGTTTTATTCCTATTCAAGAATATGGAGCTGAGTTCCGCAAAGGCTTCAGAAAAGGAAAACCAAGGAAAGTTGTGAGACTCCTTTACAGTGGCAGAAACCATTACGATCTTCTTGTCTGAGACTACTGTCACCGAAGAATGGATTACAGAACTGAATCTTACCGATATCATTAACCGAGCAGAGGGTGTTTCTCAACACATTTTTGTAGCTTCATTGCAGTCTTTGCTTGCTTACTTACTTAATAGAATAGTAAAAAAATTTTAATCTCTTTTCTGGTGGTAATTTGTTGTTGTCTCCTTTAAAAGGAGGAAAGATTCATTTGTTTGAACTATGAAATTTGTTAAAGTGAAAACAGCAGTGAATTGTTCACTATTTTGTTAAGATGAATGTTTGGGCGGTAAGCATTGACGTCGAGTTAATGGAGTTAAGCAAGTTAGGTTGGCCTGCTTTGGTGCTTCCTAGTTCCTTCTTTCTAAATCATTCTACACAGAAATCCAAAGTTGGAGCTCAAAGCTTTGCCAATTGTATCTTCCTTTTTCCCAAAACGACAAAAAGGAAGCCTTGAAGGAAAATAAAACGGCGTCATACGTGGCAATAGTTCCCTGCACGTGCTGAGTTTCCGATTCCGTTCAAACCCAGGCCAAGGGGCAAAAAGAAAAGAAAAGGAAAAATCCTAGCTAATAAATTAAGTTAAAGAAAAGAAACTAGTAATTTTCAAAAAGGGAAATAAATGAATAGTGGTAATAAATTTATTTAATACGTATATGTTTTTCTTTCTTTCGTCATCTTCTTCTTCTTCGTCTTCTTTCCATCGGAGCCGAAGCAGCTAAGGTCTCGGTGAATAAAACCAAATCAAAGGTTATCAATAAGTAAGGGATTTGTTTAATTTTAATTGAATTGAGTGGATTGAGGCGATGGAGGGAGTGAGCAACGGAGGGATGTTGTACCACGAGGTACAAGAGTCGAAGCTCTGCGCTGTCCATTGCGTCAACACGGTGTTGCAAGGACCTTTCTTCTCCGAAATCGATTTAGCGGCGTTGGCCTCCGATCTCGACACCAAGGAGCGCCAGATGATGCTTCAAGGCACCGCCGCAGATTCTTCTGCCGGCGATTTCCTCTCAGAGGAATCCCACAATGTCTCCCTCGGCGGCGATTTTAGTATTCAGGTTCTTTTTTTCTTTCTCTCTTTCCCTTTGCTCTTCTTGTTGCCGAAATTTGATTGTTAGATAACGGTAAAAATCGATAATTCAGTGTCAAGAATTGGTTCTTTTTGTTGAACATGTTGCGTTTGTAGTCGCTGATAATGTGGACAGAAGGAAGAAGAAATCAATTGGATATCTTACGAGTTATTCTTTTCATTCTTCTTATGTCTATGGTTACAAAAAGAACAACTTTATGTCAAAAAATATCAGTTAGATTTGAAAGTTTAGTTCTTTTGAAGTTTTAGTAATTAGGGTTAACAGTTAAGCAACAAAACCGTTCGATCAAGACAAGGATAATTTGAATGTTTCGATCAGTTTGCTTGTGACATTGTACCATAAAGTTGGTAATTTGGTATCTTGTTGAGGTTTTACTTTTATAGACTTAAAATTTGTGATTGTTTCTAGAGCTGCCTCTCTCCTTTGTTTATGTATTGATGTAGCTAATTTAGTCTGAAGTTTCAATCTTGTTAGTGAAACAAGCACTCCCATATAATTGGGAATATGTTGCAATCTTATGGTACTATGTGTTTCCCTTGGAATGAATTTGTATCTTTATTGCATTTATTGCAGACTGTGTCAATTTACTCAGTATGTTTGTTCCATGTCATATTTGCCAACTTGCCCTTATGCTGTTTCATCGACACGTGTGGAGAGTGCAATTCATGTGCTACAGTGTGTAAATCACTTGAAAATCCATTTTATTCAATCCAGCTTATGGCTGCATAACACTTTCTGTTATTTCTAGTTCACTGTAAAGCAACATGTCAAATCCCAAAAAATGGCCCTCTGCATGTGTGTAAACTGGGGTAGAGCAAGATACCAATAACCAATGCTTAAATAATCTCATCCAAAAAAAAAGTAGTCTTTAGAAGTATAAATTTCCATATGTAAAATGAATTTGAATCTTGACATGTAGATTGATTGGTTCTGGCATATTAGAATCCTGTTGTTATGATGATGTGCTGGTGGTTGGGGCAATTATCAAGAAGTGATGCAGGATAAGGGCATTCATCTTGTAATTTCTTTATGACAGTTTTGCTCTACGGTTTCTTCAACCATAGCTGGTTATTGGCTTCTAAGCATCTGGAGTTGGTTTTGACGTAAAGGTGCCATATCACTTATATATATATTTCTTATGAGAGCAAAACTATAATACACACACACTCACCTACAATTCTTTTTCTTCTTCATATTCCCCTTTTCAGTGTTGAAAGGAGTTATTTTTGTTACCTGATGGGGGTTGGTGGTTCAAACAAATGCATGCGCATGTCTGATCTATATTTTAGATGACTCACTTGGAACATTTATAGCATTGTGCTGATGATAACTATTCTGAAAATTCTTGTTTATAGGTTTTGCAAAAGGCTTTAGAAGTCTGGGATTTGCAAGTTATTCCCTTTAACTGCCCAGTTGCTGAGCCTGCCCAAATTGACCCTGAGCTGGAGAATGCATTCATTTGTCATTTGCATGACCATTGGTTTTGTATCAGGAAAGTCAATGGAGAGTGGTATAATTTTGACAGTCTTTATGCAGCCCCACAGCACTTCTCAAAGTTTTATCTTTCGGCTTATCTAGACTCATTAAAAGGATCTGGCTGGAGCATTTTCTTGGTGAGGGGAAACTTCCCAAAAGAGTGTCCCATAGCTTCCTCTGAAGCTTCTAATGGCTATGGGCAGTGGCTGTCCCCTGAGGATGCTGAGAGAATAACTAAATCATGCAACTTGACGCAAGCTCCTCCTCAGAGAAACAATATGGCTCAACAACATCCTGACCGGTTGCTTTCATTGGATGAGAGAGATATGCAAATGCTTTCAGATATGGAAGATGAGGACTTGAAGGCTGCAATTGCTGCCAGTTTGCTGGATTCCTCCCCAGTCACACCCAGTGTTGAGGCTAGCAATTCCTCCCCAGCCACACCCAGTGTTGAGGCTAGCCATTCCTCCCCAGCCACACCCAATGTTGAGGCTAGCCATTCCTCCCCAGCCACACCCAGTGTCGAGGCTAGCCATTCCTCCCCAGCCACACCCAGTGTCGAGGCTAGCAATCCTAATACTGAAAAAAAAGCTAGCCCTGAAAAAACTGCATAACATGAAACATTCTTTTCAGTTTTATATTTGCTGGTCAAGTGACAATGATTCATGTCAGGTTTTAAACGGTTTGAACAAACATCCTTGGCGTGAGGTTCTTGCCCTGTGCAGTATACATTCATTACAGATTTTCAAGTCGAAATTTTTAACATTGTAAAAGGCACTTTTCTGAGATATATATCCTCCTAGTTTTACTTATAGATGATCGCAGCTGGTTTTGGGGAGTATTCCTTACTTTCATAAGATATGAAAAATTAGATACTATAATTCTGTTAGACAACTTTTCCTTTCTCTGTTCTATAAAATCTTCGGATGCTTTCAAGTTTCAGACATAAGCCAGAACCAAGGTAAGAACGATGCTGTTTTTCTGTTAAAAGGATCAAAGGCATTCGTTTTACCCAATGGTGCTGTCGTTTCACCCAATGGTGGTGTCGTTTCACATCAATGCAATTGTCATAAAACATAATCTATCTAAAAGATCCAGCTGCCGAAGCCATAGTACGAGAAAAACCTCCCTGAATGCCAAAACAGCCCTTCAAACTCTAACAAGTGACAGCATTAAATTCTACTGCTCATTTACTACGCTACCACATCAGGACAACCTCGACAAACGACAGCAGTAACCTTTAAAGAAGCTCTAACACCGTAGAAAACAGGGCACATGACATGAGCATCTGTTGGCTGTGAAGCAGTCCGTGAATGGAATGTCTCCACTCTTCGAACTTACATCTATTAAATTATCATCTAATTATTTATTCCGTAATTCAATTAATACTAAATATATTTAGACATTTTTTTAAAAGAAATTTTTGGGATAATACTGGCAAATTTGAAAGAAAAAACAAAAGAGAAGAAAAGTTGGAAAAAGTATGAGTGGGATGACGCTTTTAGGCTGGAATCTGTGGCCACCAACCTTACCTTTCAACAGCCATCCCTATACAGTTCAAAGGACATTGGTAAAAGGTTAAGAAACCTATTGCTTTTATATATATTTTTTGCGCCTCTGAAGTCTGATGATATTCTCAAAACCATCTCATTTTTGGATTTTAAAGATCTAATATTTGATTCAACTTAGGGTCTACTTCCAGTTTCCTGAAAATGGGTTCACTTAATCGGCTGTTTAACAGACAGAGAACAGTTCATGAGATCCTTGGAGAGGGTTTAGGTAAAGTATATCTCATTTTTTCAGTATTGGGTTTTTTTCTATTGAATTCATTTTGATCGAGTGTTAAATTTGATTGATGGATCTTAGTTGATCGTTTCTGTAACTTTTGTAAATATAGCTCTAGGATCAAAGGCTTTGCTTTATAGCATAGGTGGCTTTTTATGTAATGCAATGACGATCTTTGATCTACTGCCATTAATGAAGTTGGTTTTGGAGATTTATTATGCACTCCATGGAAGTTTCATGATTGTTTTTGCTTTAAACAGTTGCAGATGTGATGTTATGGAGGCGAGGGAACTTGACTGTGGGGATATTGTTGGTCACTCTGGCTGCTTGGGTGGTGTTTGAGAAATCTGGTTACACTTTGTTATCACTTGTCTCCAGCGTTCTCCTCCTCCTCATTGTCATTCTATTTCTATGGGCCAAATCTGCTGCAATTCTTAACCGGTAATTTGACTGTGGGGTTCTTATAATTCTGGAACAAAATGCTGGTGATTGTTTTTCTTTCTTCATTAAGCATTTTCTTTTAGTCCTGCAGATTTCATTTTCTCCTTGGAATATCTGATTTAGTTATCTTTATATTGCATCATATTACTAGCATTAGAATAAAATGAAGTTCGTCTCAGCCTTCAGATTGATATGAATTTGCCCATCTTTTTGTCAATTAGAAGCTAGCAACTAAGTTCTACTTATTGCTGTCTTAAAATAGACCTGCTCCACCTCTTCCAGAATTGTATCTGTCCGAAGAAATGGTAAATGAAGTGGGAGCTTTCATTCGAGCCCATGTAAATGATTTCCTCTCAGCTTCCCAAGATATTGCACTGGGTAAAGATGCAAGAATGTTCGTCAAGGTTGTTGCATACTTGTTGGTGATTTCTCTTGTCGGTAGCTTAACCGATTTCCTCACTTTGGGTTATACCAGTAAGTTCTGTCTCTTAATGAATATATAGAATTCCATGGCCTAAGTCTTGATGCTCACTCTGTTTGCCACTTTTCTTCATGGCAGGCCTTCTTCTTGTTCTCACAGTTCCAGCGCTCTACGAGAGATATGAATACTATATTGATTCATACGTCATCAATGGGTGCAGAAAGATGCGGCAGTTATATGTGAAATTTGATGCCAAGTTTGTGAACAGAATCCGCAAATGGATCTTGGAGAGGCAGAAATTAAGCTAATTTCCTTTGTTTCTTCTTCGGCTTTCTTTCTTCTGTGGATTTTGTTTTCCTTTCTGCTTGGGAGTGCCAATGGAAAACACAAGTTTCTCGTTCAGCATTGGGGGTTGTGGAGAAATGAATTTTCTCTTTCTAAGATGAATTTTCTCCCTCTGTACTATTATTTCCTGCATGTGGGTTCATAGGTTTTGCCAGGAAAATGTCCCGAAAGCTAACTTTAATGAAATATTCTCAGGAGTGAAATGAATGATTGAGCAACATTTATACAAGCGAATAGCTTTTACTTTGAAATTTCATCTTAGCGTAATGTGATCGATCGCCATAATTCTTCAAGCCCTCGAACTTCATATCTTTATGTCGATGTTGAAGCTATGAACCAAAATTCATTATTTTGAGCATTGGTTAATGATACGCTAAAATGGAGGCAATTCCGCCCGTCATGAAATTGGAATATACATTTATAATAGCTCAAAACTTGGGGAATAATTTGGCTCTGATCCCAACCATGCAAAGGCAGTGGAGAGAAGAAATTTTCTATTAACACTTGAATATTAACTAGAAAATTTCTATTGAAGGACCTAGGATGGAACATAAAATGATATAAAAGGGAGCAGATCACGCTGAAGAAATTAAGAAATGAACAGCCCATTACAGCTTTAATCAAAGACCTCAATGCAGAGGCTCACATGTAAACCAACAAAAATACAGGCAATTTCTAGTCCTGGCTACTGCCAAAGCCATCACGGTTCTCATGCTGCCAGCCAAACCCTTGTTCATCACGACCCATATCACCGGAGTGGAACTTGCCTCGTTTAAGTTGTGACATATGATGCGGAAGTGGCGGAGGTGGTGGTGGAACTTGCATGGGCTGTGGTGCCAGTATACCTTTGCCATCCCTAGGGTCTATGGCATTACTGCCCTGCACAGCTTCCATCCCTTTGTTGACTGATTGTGGGGGAGGAATTATAGGTAAACCTCCAGGATTTCGCCCATAATCACCTTGATAATTGGCAAAAGCGTCCCCCATCATGTGACTACCTGGTGGAGCTTCAAAGGGCCCACCAGGTTGTCCTGCATTCCAGGGCTGAGGATAACCTGTCAGGAAATTCATGCCCCCAGGCGGACCTGGTGGGAAACCCAATAATGACCCCTGTTCGGAACCAACATCTGGAGCTGAACTCGGCCGAGCCATCTCATAGGGAGCACCATAAAATGGTTGAGTTCCCTCAGTAGGAAATGGAGGAACACCATATGGAGTTAACATAGGGTTTGAATTCATTGGCATAACAAAATTTGGTGGTTGCATGGAATGCATTGGCGGGTATTCAGAAAACTGGTTCTCAGATGAAAGTCCTGGCTGCTTGTCTGAAAACTGGCTAGATTCTGGTTGTGGAGTGCCCTGCCTGTCAAAGCCTTGTTGGAAGTGGCTGTGAGGGATAGGCCTATCAAAGCCTGGGGGATAGTTATTGTCTGGTTGTGGCTCTGACGGGTAATTCTGAACTTGACCAAATACTGGTGGCCCCTTAGGTTGCATCATTGGCCTTGGAGGCAGTTGTTCTCTAGGCTGCTGCCGACGGGATTTATCTTCAGTATCATACAGCTGGGGGTTTGAACCAGGAGAAATGAGAGACCTTGGAGGACCTCGAACAGTAGAATCTGAACCCGTAGGCTGTTTAGCACTCTGAACCTCTGATTCCTTACCATCTTCCTTCTCTGCATTAGGCTGTAAAAGGTCAGCATGGCTTTCGTGAATATGAGATTCAAATTCAGTCCTCTTCAGAAAAGATTTAAGACAGTGAGGTGCAGCACAGATGAAGATCCCTTCCATTATCTTGATTGTCTGAATCTTCTGTATGCGTTCATCACAACTGTGAAACAATATAAGAAACACTGTTTTTGTCAATTTCAAGTTACTCGTTTTCAAACTGAACAAAGATTAGTTCATAAATCAGCCAAAATCTGACTTCCACGTGAAAGTTCATGATTAAACCCCAGCACAACAAGGTAAAAGAAAGTCAATAACACATCTTAAATTCTTAATGCCTCATTCCAAGTAGAAACCCGAAAATCTTTTGATCCAGTCTGTGATTACTTATGAACCATTCAAAAGAGCAGAAGGATAAACTAGCTACAAAACTCCACTATATTTTAAACAGAACTTCGCATCAAAGAATTAAGAAGTGGTCACTTACAGATAGCAAATTGAATCACTCCTCGCACAATCAAGGCAGAAGGCATGCTCACAAGGACTCTGCAACCAAGAAAACCATAGACATATTCAACGGCAGAATACAAATACCAACTTAGAAAGGAACTCCCAACAAAACTTTTGGCACCATTGCAACCCTCAATACTTTCTTACCAATTAAATGTTTCAAGTTTTCAACTTTAGAGGGATTCAACGTTCAAAGCCTAGCAAGAAATCATCTTTTAAAAAATCTTTTCAAAAGTAAATTCGACTTATCCTCTTTTTTTTCCCTTCCAATTTATCAATAATATCTTTAACACCACAAAATTTCACATATTTTGGCCTAACTTATCTATTCATTATGTTCTGCTCTTCATCAAATTACTTGATTTTAATTCAAAGCTTCCTTTTTTTTTTTAAATAAATTGCCACTTTAATCAATATTGAAACGTACCAAGCGGCCATAGATCGCAATAGGAAAATCACAACGAACGCAGAAATGGACTCGCTCGCCGAGCTGGCGACGTGACCTACGACCGACGGTCTTCACGAGCGAGGAGGAGGTAGCGGCGCCAATGCTCTTGGCAACGGGAAGGTCGGCGAGAACGAGGTGGTCGGGGCAGGCCACCGTCACCGTCTCCACTGGCAAAGGCTTGACGGAACCGCCAGCGTCCGCGGCCGGGCCCTTGCTTAGTCGGATTTGAAGCATCTTCGTTTCAACTTTTGTTCTTCGGCTCTCTCACTTAGTCGGATTGATCTGGGTTCGTTAAATTGCTCTTTCTTCTCGGGTCCGTCCGATGCCTAAAACCTCTTGGGTCGGTCCTCCTTTTTCCCTGATATTGGCTGCTAGATTAAGGCCTATCTTTATTTCGGGCTTTCATTAAACTTTTGCTTTTGGGCCATTTGTAACTGGAGGTGGCCTCCTTTATGTAATCCAATATGAAAAATAATGTAGTAATGTATAAAGGAAATATCTTGACTCCCAAATACTTAAGGCTTGAACTTGTGGTGTAAAGCATTCAGGTTTGAGCCACCACAGGTCTTTTTTGATAGGTGATCTATAAGTTCGACAAATCCACAGTTAAAAGTTTAATGGATTAGTAAATCCCCAAAGGAGTTGGACCTTGACCTTAGAGATAGGGGATAGTAAATCCCCAAAGGAGTTGGCGGTCTGCCCTGACCTTGGAGATAGGGTAACCCCGCTACTCCTAAACCTTTCCCACGAAAAAAAAAAAGAAATATCTTGACTCCCAAGTAAAATCTTAAGTAACCCTAATCATAATACTGAAGTTCTAATTTAGCTTCTAACAAAGGAGAGAGATTGATATAACCCTTTGAATCCCGGATTGTTGTAAGCAGCGCAACCCAGTGATTGAGGGATTTTTTCAACAAGCAATAGTCTTTCTTTGTAGGCCATCATCATCTTTTCCTATACTTTTGGTTACAAATTCTGTGCGGTCATCTGTAAGACCTCGGTTTTAGAACCGGAATTTTAAATCTGGTTCCGATTTTTTACCACAGTTCTAGTTCGATTGCCCAGTTCAAACGTTGGTCATGCTTAGGGGAGGAATTGGCAAAAATTCAAAACTAGCGATTAGAGAGAAAAAAAAGGTCCTTAAAAATCTTTAATTGTTGTATCCGTTTTCAGGAAGTGGCAGATAAGCCAGAGTATGTGGAAAACCAAGATTCGGGGAGCAAGCATGAAGCGAACAAAGAAGAGGTTAAGGAATTGTGGGATGGCAGTCTTCCACCGGAGATTTTAGAATTGATATTGTCACGTCTGATCTTTGTTGTGGACATCAAGGTATTTCATGCTGTTTGTAGAGCATGGCGATCAATCACCATCTCTCCTCAACGTCATCGGCTTCAGCCTCCTTCCCCAATTGATTATGCAGATTCTTCATTTCCATTGTTTTTCCATAGCTATAGCCATAGATTGAAAGTTCACCGCCCTCTCTATAATTATGCTTGGGACATGCACCTTCCACCACAAGCATCAAATGCTGATATCTCTACTTCTCAAAGCATGGCTGGTCGCTGATGGTTCAAGGTTGGGTACATCCATTTTTCTTCAATCCCTTGACTCAAGAGATAATACAACTTCCCACTCTGCCACTCTCTCTTCGAATGCCAGAATCCATGTTCTTCACTTCTCCCCCTTCTCCGGATTGCTTGGTCGTCGCCATTGGAGATCGTTTTACCTACATCGCTGTCCATAAACTAGGAGAAGCTGATTGGAAGACACAAGAATTTGCGCGTAAGGATGAGGTTGGATGCTTTTCTTGTTTTATTTCTCTTTACAACTCCTATTCTCCTAATTAATTTCTGTCAGGGTTCAAGGGTGAGCAACTGCAATCCTGCCGCCGCCCAATTGGAAGCTTTTATACATTCCCTTGCCATCCGGTTTCATACAAAGGATTATACTATTGCTTGGATGGCGGAGGAAACGTAGGAGTATTTGATTTGAAAGACATAGAACACAGTCGGATTACTTACAAAAAGAAAAAGATTACGGGAATGGACCTCAAGTGTTCAACCTTTCGAAGGTCACTGGTGGAACACGAAGGAGAACTGTTAGTTGTTTATGTTATGAGGGATTGTCCGCGTATTTTTAAGTTGAATCCGTCGACAGGAAAGGCACGTGAACCGGTTGAGAGTTTAGGACAGAACACGTTGTTCATCGGTGAAGGTGCATCTTTTTGTCAAAGGGCTATGGTTAGAGGAACCAGTAACAAAATTTTTCGTCCATTTAGGAACAAGAATCACCATTTTAGCAGCTTCTACTCCTTGGCAACTAAGAAGAATCATTCTTTCTTTGACAATCTTTCTACTAGTAACAATTTGTTGGATATACGATTGATATCATATAGCTCCTGGTTACCTATGTAAAGATATTTTCATATTTTGAATGTTTAAATAAAATATTTTTATATTTCCATTTATTTTTTTATATACTGATATAAATGAAATTTCATATATAAGATAAATTTTTTTGCACCAATATCTATTAAAAAATCATTAGACAAATGATTTTGTTTTGTTTTTCACCATATAGTATCCGAAACTTGTTCCGACTAATCCAAATTCGAGCCGGGTAGGACCACAAGGGCGATAAAACTCTTCCTCTTAGATTTTTAAAGTAGCTACGTACCTAAAGATTCAAACTCGAGTTACTTGGTTAAACTAGAACAGCTCCCTACCAACTGTTCTACGCCCGGGGGTATTAGACACATATGATTTACATTTGAGTTTGTTCAATTGCGATCCCCTTTGGGTCTTTCTCATATCTAAAACCACCTGGGTGACCGGGTCGACCCTCCTCTTCCTTGAAATTGGTTGCTGGATTGAGGCCTGCCTTCATTTCGGGCTTTTAAACTTTTGCCTTTTGGGTCATTTGTGATAGAAGTAAGCCTATATGTAATTTGACTTTTTGGGGGTCAAATTTATGTAATTTGTTTGAAAAATAGTAATTAATTAATTAATTATAATAAATATCTTTAAAATAATTTATCTAAAGGAAAAAAAAAGTAACACTTCTTAAAATAATTTGTTAATAAATCCCAGCAAAAAATAATGATTTTTAAGTTTTATTTTGGTAAACAATTTTTAAGATTTAAATTCAAAATTTTAAGTTAATTAAATTTGTTAGCATAATATTTTGCTTTTATTATGGCAAGTTGTTTTCTCCCATCTCTTTGAGATTAAAGAGGGCGGGCATATGAAAGAAAGATATGCATATCAGTCCAGTTCAGAAGGCAACTAATGAACCAAAGGCAACGAAATTGTAATTAGCAATTTCAATATATCAATGGGATTATAACAAAAGATAATACAGTCCTAAAAATGACCACAAAAATTTATTTGATAGTTTCTGAGTTCTATGAAAGTTCGAAAGATTCCCCCGGGAGAAGTTGAGTCAACTAGCAAAATGACAAGAACAATGATATATTTTTAGGGGAAGTGACAAATTTGTATTATTCTCTGTAAAACTTCAATCGCAATCCCACTTGAATTGCTTGCTTAACTGGGATTGATCATCACTTTTGATCTCAAGATGATTCAAGATCTCTGACAATTTTCTTAGCCTGTAGGGGAATGAAGAATCAAGGAGTGAAGAAAGAAATATGTTAGATAAGCAAGCCAGCCATGAATAAATAGGTGCATTTATAAACTGCCTAGCAGAGAAGCAGCCCTTCTCAAGAATAAATAGCTAATGAACTAGCATTGCTGAAAAATAACAGTTTAACAAACAGAAATTATATATACGGCCTGCACAAGAAAACTCTCAAATCTCACTTCCAGGTAGGTCTTAGCTAAATCTCTGGTGAGGGAGATGAAGATGAGAAAATGGAATAAAGTTTGCAACTTCACCTGTTCTAAGGTAAGAAACATGATCACATTCCAAGATCCCAGCCGTCCAAAATTCGGGATAAAACCCTTATAAAAAGCCAAAGGTCCCTGCAAATGATAATGGATGCAGCAAGTTAAATGCTTGACCACATTAAGACTCTCCTGCCGCCAATATATCCATAAATAGCAACAAAATTTTTAACATACAAGCATAAAAAGGGTAAGTGACCATTTGCTTTTTCTTGTTTGATTTTTCTGATGCATAAGTAAATGATGTAACTGGTGAATAAGAATGACCCCATAACTCATAAGCATCAGGAACGTGAACCATGTATGTAAGTGAGACTTTGATGCTTAGAAAGGCAAACATTTATTAAACATAATCAATTTCCATTCATAACGATTCCTATAACTCGTTAAAACACTGACGGCATACTGATGCGAAGATGGCTAGGAGAAATAAGAAGCAAACCTACATCATTTTTCAAAGTTTTGATGAAACAATCAAGGGTGCTCTTGTAAGCTGAATCTCCCATCATTCTCGACTTAACCTGAGGGGGAAAAAGGGGCAAACCCATCAAAATTTGCTTGATACTATAGCAATTGGAAAAGACGAATACAGTAGCAGCACATTCAACGAACTGATAAAGCAAAAAGGATGCAAAAACACATCTAGCTGATTAGCTGAAATGAAAAACAGACCTTAACTCAAATATGCTGTTTCCTAGACAGAGCAAGTATAACTTCAAGTGGGATTACTTAAAACAAGAATGATGGAAAGAACAGATTAAAAACATGTCATAATAGAGTCTGAGCAAATTTGACAGCGGTATATAATGCTAGAAACACCAACTCACACAGACAAAGTAAAAGGAGTCTTATGACAATGTAATGGCTGTGGTTTCGTCTTCATACTATAGCATATTAATGTCAGAATGACCAGCAAACAGCAGAATATCTACCACCAACAAATTAAAAAGAAGAGCCAAAATATGAAACTTGATTGCATACCACATCAACTGGAGAACCAATACAGACAGCAAAGAATCCTGCCCCAAGACCAGCAAGGAGATGGGTGACAACATTATCCGTGAATCCAGGTAGTTTCAAAATTGACTGCGTTAAAAGGTAGGCATTAGATAGGCAAAAAGGAGCACTATGAGTTTTCAAACAAGAGGTACAACAACCATGAGCTTTGATTATAACTTTACCTGCTTTACTTGATCATAGCTTGCAAGTTCAGCAGCATTTATAATAGCATTTCGTGCTATATTGGGTCCAAGCCCAGTCCAAAGAGCTTTAACTCCTTCCTAGAGTTGGAAAAGTAAGATGAACTTTAGAGTCAAAAGCTAATAACAAAATGACCACTCATTATCTTTCTTCCCAGATTAGATAATATCTAACCTGTCTTGCAATGGTGGAGTAAGCATTAAGTGCCCCAGAATAGCGCCTAGGTACACCCGGTGGTAATCTCCCTTCTGCCTGAAGCCTAACCTTCACAAGATCAGTTGGATTTGCCACTGTAATTCCTAGAGCACCTGTTTAGCAAAACAACAAGATTAGAGCACCTATTTAGGATAAGCTTGCCAGAAAATAGAAAAAGCAAACTCCCATATCATCCATGGTCCTCACCAGTTGTAAGGGCAGCAAGTATTTTCTTGGTCAAAGGTACATCTCCAACATGGTCTTTTCCCACATAAAAATTCTTAACCTGTCATGAATAGTGATACAAGTTTATTAGCGATCAGATCATCAAGAAAACATAAAACACATAATTGGTTTCTGTGAGAATAAGATTCAACACCCACTGGCTCATACATCCCGATTCTCAAACCACCAAAAAGACACTGACGATGTAATCCAGGTATTACACCTTTCCACAGTGCTGCTAAACCTTCTTCCCTAGCAATGGTACCAACTGTACCCAACAAACCCCTGTATTTTGGTAAGGCCGCCGCATCTCCGCCAACAGCTTTCTTCTGAAGCTGGAGCCTAACTTTAGCAGTGTCCAAGGGAATGGTACATATCTGCATTGTCACACAAATAATACTACAATTTCAACTTCATATTACGGCAACAATATTACTTGTAATAATATTGCGAAAATATTATTCGTACCACACAGTGTAAAAATTTTTCAAATTGAGCAGTTGGAAATGTTGAAAAGATTTGAAATTTAGCATTAAAGATCTTCATAGCAACATTTTAAATACAGAAATGTAAACTTCAGTTGATCCTATCAAATCTTTGTACTGAGACACACATACAGGAGAACCGAATCTTGCATAGAAATTTTCAATCAAGCTATATCTTTTTACAATTTAACTCAAGTAAGGGCAAATCGGAATCCACGAGAGCGAAGAACAACATGCAAACATTCAGAGACTGAATACAAAATCGTGATCAAAGAGAAGTAGCAGAGTAACGAGAAAAACGAAATAGGCGGTAAATGATATTTCCGATTACCTCAGCGAAGCAAGCAGCGAAAGCGCTGCTGGCGAAGGTCCCGGCGAAGGAGATATCGGATTTACCCTTCTGATCAGCCACCATTTTCCAAAAATCTCTCTCGGGAAGAAAGGGAAGAGGAACAAACGGATGATTTTTAAAATCAATAATAAAGTAGATTATCAATAGAAAAAATGGAGGGGAGAAAAGCGAAAGAAGATAAGGTAGGAAACAAGGAATCTCGGAAAACGTGCTGACGGGGCTTGCGCAATTTGGTCTGCTGCCTTCTTCCTTCCTTCGTCATCTCTGGCCTAAGCTCCCTGCCTGCTTTTATTTACAAAGCACTAGTCTACGATGATTCGGCTTCTTGCCTTGTTGGGCTCTTCCACTTGGGCAATAATATAATTTTCTCATGCCAATAACGGGATCCTCTGCTTACGTTTGCAGCTTCCAAAGTTAGAACCTCGAATTTTCAGCAATTAGAACAAGACGCGTAGTAAAAATTGAGTGTAGGGGGTGCTGTAATTGGTCAGCTAGTTAAAAAATGGTAAGTCTTTTAATATTGACATTTAATTAATTAAAGTAAGCTGTCTTTAATTACCAATTAAATAGGTATTGACGGCCCGCCGCGAAAGTCTTTGAAAAGGATTAATTGTGACAGAGAATATTTTCACTTTAACATTGCATTATTACTGTTTTTTTTTTTTTACCAAAAGAAAATGACATTATTACTGATTAAATAATCCAACCTTTTTTTTGGCCGAAAAAATTATTTAGGAGTAGAGTAAGTTATTCACTTTTAAAGTTAAAGTAAGTTATTTTTTTTAGAGTTTATAAATTTTAATTTTATGAAACTTTTCAAACTTAAATATCGTATACTATGAGAACCCGAATACGTTACACCACTGATTTAAGTTCTTTCTACTTTGGTAAATCCCATTTGCAACAATCCAACCTGTTGAAAACATAATTAAAGACCAAATAATCTTACAATTTTTATTTTTTAATTATATTTTTTTCAGGTGTGACAAGGCTGGTCAACTTCATCGTGGATATCATGCTTCCCATTGGCCTCAGTCGGGCCTCTTTGGATCGAATCACCAAGTAGTCATTTTTTGTCAGTGGTGATTTTGTCAAAGATGGATGCTTTGTGAATTGCGACTGGCAGCCGTAGAAGACTTAAAGGGACCTCCTTAAAAAGCCTGAAGATGGAGAATATGGTTTTCCAGATGGACCACGTGTTAGCCCATCAAGCTGCTGATTGATGGGAGGTTGAGGTTCCAAGTTCCAACTTTCTCAATTTTGGAGGCAGAAACCATAAAATCCTCACAAACATGTCTTGTCCCAAAAGAAGATCGTCTAAAACATTCAACAAGCGGAACTGTTTTATTTTTGTATTCTTCCAATAAAAGCTGAAAATGTTGAATAAAACTTCAAAAAATTTGAGTTTAAGAAGATCTCAGGATAAAAATCTGATAATTGTTTGCCATTGCAGATCTTGCTAAGCCTTGAAAGTGCATTGTTAAGACCATCTGAGACATGGATGACAGAGCAGAATCTAAGGTCCCTTACCGCTGGCTGCTGCATCAATTTATCTTGGACTATCATCAATACCACATCTCTTCGGATTAAAAAATGACCAGAAATATTTCTTCCAGGAAAACATTCTGGGTTGTTTTGGATCCAGCATCATATCTCAAGGAAAGACAAAGAAATCTAGATGGCATATAGACTTGGACACTACTGTACAAGTACAGAGGTACTCTTGCCAGAAGATAAAATTTTGTTTGAGAATAGAATTCATCATCTGCCAGGGGAAGACAGACAGCTGGATTGTGCTCTAGTGGTACATGCAACTATACAGCATAGAATTTCCTGGTAATTCACTAGTGGTTGTAACTTGTAAGAATATTCCTTATGTTTCATCTAAACATGTTATGACTTGAGAACTAGAAACACCAAGCAAACTGACGAAAGAAAGGAACCTGGAGCCTTCAAAAGGGACCAAATAAGAAGAAACTGATTTATTAATAATACATGTGGATTTATAGAAAGTTAGACACAGCTCAACTCATACATTATTGTGTTTTAACAGTTGTTTGATATAAATCAAGATGAACAACTGAAGTATAATAATAATGATAAAATTGGCCCAAAAAAGTTTAAACAAAGAAAAAAGACTTATTGAGCTAGCTAGCTCCAATTGTATCATGCAAAGAAAAGTGAATGGAAATGTCTAAATGATTGTTGCTTGATTCCGGAAAATTTGAAGTATTGGAACTGCAGCTTGAAACAGCTAATTTTTCTGTTTTCAGATTTCTTAAAGACAAATAAGGGCAGAATTTGTGGCATTAGCAGCAGGGGCACCCGCTTAAACAAAAACTGAACAGTTTTCTCTGATGATGTTTGTCTTGTGAATTCACTGTACATTAACAAGATGTCATTTGTTTCCCCTTTTGGATTCACTGTACAGAATAACTCCAAGAACCGTTAGCGAGTAGCCCAGCATCCCAATGAATGAAATTGGATTCTTGAATATCAAAATTGAGACCACCACAGCAACAGCACCTTTTGCATTTCCCAGGACCTGAAAGATTTTACAGGACAATCATCTTTTTCAAAGGAGGAAAAGTTACTGACACATGCAAAGCTTTAAAATGAAATCTGATTCCTTCTCTAAAGAATTATCTCGTTGAATACCTGGAGAGTCAAGGCACTTGTGTGTTTGGTGACCAAAAAGTTGGTCAAGTTCACAAAATATGCAAGACAAGAATTGAAGAGCAGGTAGTAGACTATTCTGATATCTTTTCTTGCAAGAGTTAGAGAGATGGCAACCACATTTCTCTCCATCAACAAAGTGGCAGGAAGCAAGATGGCTACTGCTATTGGAGCCATGTACATCAGCAAATTCATTGAGCTAAGCTTTTCCCTGAAAGAATAAATTGGACTCGTTTTAATCTTTTCAGTAATTAATTTATGTAACTTTAGGAAAACACATTTCATAGTCCTTTGATTTCTTTAGATTTGGAAGATTTTGCAATTGAACTAAGAAAAATAAGCTTACTCTTCTGATGACAACAAAATAGCCTGAAGCACCGACTTAAACGCCCTTGCAGCAGTAGCTGAAACACACATTAGAAATCCGAAAAGGTGGAAACTTGGTTCACCCTACAAGAGATAAACACATATAATAGAAAATTTATTATCAGATTACGGCTGTCCCATCTTTCTCAAGATTAAAGAACCAGATTTAGCAAAAACAAAGTCATGATCGATCACACTAAAAATACATAGGAAATTGTTACCTCACTAGCAATGATGACTCCTGCAACAACAGGTATGAGAGTTAGGTATGTAACCCATCTCTCCTTCCTCTTGATCATCAGAAATGCGAAAACGGCTGTGAAAAATGGGGTCGTGGCACCAATAGCCTGGTTAAACGACACCGGAAGAAAGCGCAATGAGACGTTCCCAAGAACCACAGAGAAGCAGAAAACCAAGCTCAACCCAGTAATTTTCAAAAACTGTTTAGTAGAACCAATGCTTTGCATGGGAACCACCTTGATCCACGCTATGGCTACGTAGCTTAGCAACGAGCAGGCAAGCATGTGGCACATGGTCAAGAAAATTGGGTACTTGAACCCATAGTTGCTGAGCAAGTACTTATTTAGAAGAAGAACGCCAATGTTTGAACCGTACCATGAGATCACGATCCAGATCGTGGTCCATGGAATTACAGTCTTCATGGCTATTTGGCTTCAACCTTCAAGAGCTTCTCTTCTTTTACTTTTTCCGAATCTGGAAAAAGGCTGAGGATGGGACGCTAATAAGGGTGGAGCACCAAAGCCAGAAGAAGAGGAGACGTACCGGTAAGAAATTAATAAGAAGAGCCTTGTCACTTGCATGGCAAATACCCTATAATATTTCCCGTGGGACCTACTCTTTGTTCGAGTTAATGGTCCCAAAAAAAAAATTAGCCAATTTAATGATTTGCAAATGTTTGATTTCAGGGTTGCTGTCAGTGATTATAAGGGTAAGAATCTGCATTTTCGGCTGTTGTAAACGTGATATATTTTTGGTCATGTATGTGTCAAATGTTTTCAGGTATTTTTCAATTTTAAAGGCCTCATTTAGTTAGAGTTGAGCACCAATTCCACGCCCTCCATTGAAGAGGTTTTATCCGAACGAATCAGCCCCTTGCCTCTGAATCTCAATTGGAGTAATCGGACCAAGTTTAATTTCTGATCCAACAAGTGCCCGTCTAGCTCAGTTGGTAGAGCGCAAGGCTCTTAACCTTGTGGTCGTGGGTTCGAGCCCCACGGTGGGCGTTTATCACTCTTTTTTGCGCCCTGGATTAGTTTTTTTCCTAAGAAGGCCAAATGTCAAATATGCATTCCAATAATAACAACCATGACAAAACTGCTTTACAGAGAATCTAGTGACTGACAAGAAATACCAAGACAGATGCACATATTCCCTAGAATTGTGTTACATTTCTAGCTGTCTGATATAAATATATTTGGACAGCTCTTCTATAGTTTCCATCTCAGCTGTTTGTGCCTTGTTTTCTAAAGCTGTAGCCTGAAGAATACTATGTGCTTCTGCAGGAGAAAGTACTAAATGTATTCTTATACCAATAATCAATTAAGTTATACGGGTGATTTATATGATATCGCCTTATTTATTCTACTATAAAGGCACTTGAAGAACCTGTAAAATGGCGGATTGAACCAAAGAGTGATTTCGAAGCACCGAAATGTCTTATCCTGTAAACACCTGAGACCGCTGATTCTGGGATTCTCCACTCTATGGTTGCGTAACTCTGAGGACTTAGTCTTGCAGGCCTTGACCACTTAAACCATAAGCAAAAATCATCATCGTCATATGCTGGGATCCATGTCTTCTGATCTTGGAGAAGTTCAACCAATGCAAATGTGCCCTCAGTCATGAGGTCATTCCTTGGGCAAGCAGACCAGAAGGTGACTGAGACTACATTACCCTGCTTGAAGGTGGAATTAGAAGGAACATCATCTTTAACGTCCCCAAAATTGACAGCAGGAGGGGTTGCATCCAGGACAACCGGTGGTAATAAGCTAATCTGCTTGTCGAGTAGATCTGGTGGTTGTGGACCTGGTTCAACAGGTTCACCACTTATAAGAGCTGCTGCTAGTTTCTTGAACTCCTGTATGTAGGCATTAAGCGTGTATGGACCATACAGAGTGGATGCTCCCTGACAATAAAAGTATCCCCTCAAACAAAAATCAATAAGGAAGATGCAGCATACTAAGGTAATTACCCAGGAAACCGGGCAAAAACAAGAGCTACAAGGACTTGCATAAAAAGGCAATGGAATATGAGGAATGGCAGAATGCTAACCTCATATCTCTGCACTCGATACTCCTCAAAGGTGGTAACATATTGGGAATAAGTATTTGTCAGCCCCGCAATCACAATGTGGACATTGCTGTCAAATTGCCTATTGCTTCCAGAAATAAGCACCGTCCTGACAGCATCTCGGAGGCGTCTGCCAGCCATGGTTGTGAATTCTGCAAGAAATGCTAGCATAAGGAAATCATAGAGCATACAATAGGAAATGACCCTTGATTAAAGATAATTAGATCTAATTCGAGAGGTTTATCATGGTTGTGAACTAATTAAAAACGTGAGGAAAATGAAACTCACTCCTTAAATTCCTTTGCTCTTTTTGGATCATAGAAATAAAACTTCAAATTATTCAAAAAACAAAAAATTGCTTCTACCTGAAGGTACACTGAGAATGATAAGTTGCCCTATCTGCAGAATTTGAACTGGAAGTATTGAGGGCTGCATGGAATTATTTAATACGAGGACAAATATTAGTTTATATTTGTGGAATTGCTCTGCTGGTTAAGTATTCGCAAATTCATATTTAACACTTACTGCCCAGTCATATGGTTGCTTCATTTCACCAGTATCTAGCAAAATAGGTTTAGGTTTCTGACAATTGACCTGTTCCTCATTTGGTGTTTTCAGCAAGTTCCTGACCAATCTCCAAAAGGCATTCCCCTGAAAGGAAACAATAATACAATCATTTCACAAATTTAGCCATTCCATTTTTCAAGGGCATTATGAAAAAATGGGAGAAGTTAGCTGCAGAGCTTCTCTTACTTTATCATCTCCTTGTGTGAAATCAAAAGCTCCAGGCCCATCAGTTGTTCCTGCAGCAAAAGCAAATCCCATGGCAGCAGGACATGTTCTCACCATTTCATTCCCTCCTCCCTTTTTAGGAACTGAAACCTCAAGTTTAGAGAAATCTAGATAGGCATGTTGATACCCAACCTTTCCTTTCAACTTTTCAGTTGCGTTATTAAAAAGTTCGACAGCTTTTTTGAATTGCCTTTTCCCAATAATCTCAGTACTCTTAAATTCATCAGGGTAGCTGCAAATAAATGTTAATATGGGGCCATAAGTATCCAACCTGTAAACAAACTACAGTTACAAAGAAAAGAAACTGATATAGGGGGTAAAACTGATATAATGTACCCTGGGCCTCGGCCATAGCACAGCTCGTTTTTGCCATTGCAGGTGCTGTGATTGAAATCGCAAGGCAGTCCAGTGTCTTTGCAAAATGCACCTAGAGTGTTTGGGCTGACATCACCACAGTTTGATTGACAGAATGCGGATACAAACTGGGGTCTATCTGCCTGCCTTAAGGCATTCCTGACCCTTCTTGCAACGCTCAGTAATCTTGTAGCGGGACGTCCTTGAGAAGATTTGAATGAAGCAGCAAGTTCCATCAACTCATTACCTGTTTGGAATCAAATGCAAGTTCTGTATGTTAGCAACAATAGATTATATGCACCATTTTAATTGGCCTTCAACATTATGGATGCTTAACTCTATCCCTGCTGTTGGTTCTCAAACAGTTTACCTGGTTCTGATGGAATCTAGGTAGCCATGTTTATCAGGCCAACCTAAAGTCTGAAACCATTGTAAAGATGGCAGCTATGTTTCAAAACTAAGGAACCAACTCTGCAATTGCTCATTGAATTTGGTAATTATTATGAAATTTGTTAGAAAGTTCCATCCAGAAAACTATTTTGCATTTGCGGTCTTGCAAATTTGACTTAATTCTTGTTGTCTTCCTTGTAAGCATAATGACATATTATAGAAGAAGCCAAGAAGGATGGCTGCTGATTTGAACAGCTTCCTATATTTAATACATTATTCTGTAAATAACTCAAAAGCAAAAATTAACTTACGTTTATCATGAACATTAGGGACAATGCTTGAAACTCTACGAGGTATTCTATAAGTAGCAGAGTCATTGAAAAGCAAGCTGTACAAATCTGTCCTAACACCATTCTGTTGGAACCAATCTTCCATAAATCGAGCTGCAGCACCCTTGTTGTCACCACTGATCAATGCATTCGTACGACTCATAGAAGTTCCATGAGTTGCAAACCAGTTAAAGCTACCTATAGGACCCCACTCTTCATCAACAAACTTTATCAATGTCATGTCTTTATCAACATCATACTTATATTTACGCCGTTCTTCTGCTGGATTATTCAGATAAGCACTTGGACTGCGATTTATACCAGCATCCAAGAGCTTCCCTGTATCACCATGATTAAAGGTTAATATATGTAACTTTTAATGGAATAACATGTGGAATGCTGTTTGAACATAAAGAACACAAAAGAAAACCCCAACATCTAATTGCAACAGAACTCATTTAAGTCACAGGAACAAACCAAGTGCATCAGCAAATACAGAAATGTGCATTATGCTGCCACTGAACAAATATTGTGCATCTTAACATTATATCAGCATAAAAGAAAGAAAATATGTAGCAATCCGGAGTAAACATAAAGTTTTGCACCTTTATTAATCAAAATAGAACCGGGACGTAGATTTTCATGAGCTTTTATAATGCTTTTCTCGATCCCATCAACAATGACATCAAAAGACTGCCTTACAAATCCAAGGGAAGTTACAATATACACAATATATTGGAGATAGCCCCCAGGTCCAGCATGAGTATGAATGCCACTGATGGCAACATTCTTCTCTGTGTAAAGCTCACCATACCTAGACAAAGGAAAGTACTATCATAGAAAAATATGCTAGCAACTAAATCCTAACAGTCACTTATATAACTTATTCAAAAAATTCCAAACATTCTTGAACAGCATAAGAATGGGCCGTACCTTGCTTTTAATCTCTCAAGTACTTTAATTGTGACAATTTGTGAGGCCATACAGGCATCAAGATTCACAAACACTACACGGTTCCCATGAGGTTCAGCAACGATAAAGGCTCGAGCACGTAATCTAAAATGAATCCCAGATGTAATTTGTTCAATATTTGCATATCCCATCATATTAACATCAGCGGCCGGCCCCGTTATGTCATGGCTTCCAAGGCCAATCAAATAATTGGAAGCTGAAAAAGATCCTTCAAATTGCAGTAACAGAAACAACAAAAAGGAGAACCAAAAGACCATACATGGCCTCCCAATACAGCAACAACCTCTAGAAGCCATCTTCATTATAGCTTTATTTCATCCTTCACAAACATAAAATAATATAATTAGGCTGTACAATTCAAATTCATACAACCATAGGGGTTTCAATTAGATCTTACCTCAGTTGAAAATAATCAAAATTCTCACCGCAAAATATGAAATCTGGCAAAGGAAATGGTATAGATAGGAAAAAGGGAAGGTGGGTACCTGCAGGCTGCAGCACTGTTTGAGTTGCAATCTGAGCAAGTAAAGAACAGAGAATGAAAAGCGACTTGAAAAAGAAGACAAGTAGCTACTTACCAGATATATACATATACCGAGGCAGAAGAAGAAGAAGAGTGACAATGAATAAAGAACTCTAAATCTTCTTCGGTGTGGGGTCAAGTTGAAAAGAAAAAGGTTTAGATGATTGGAAAGTTTACAAAAGCTTCAAAGCAGGACCAAAAACTCGTGTTATTGAAGCAGATAAAATACTACTAAGCAGCTCGTTCAAGGGGAGAGGAGACTTCCTTTCTCAGGTCAGCAATTTAAAGCTGTTGGATCGGTTATTTATGGAAGGTACCGTTTTAAATGGGCGCGCAACTACCTGCCTAAAACGCAGAGGTCTCTGGCATAAAACGGCGGTGAGTCTTGGTCCCAGTTTTCATTTGAATGAAATTTTACACCTACGTACTGCCATTACTTCTCTTTATTGTTATTATATTATACTGTTATTATAAAATGGGCACGGTTGTGCGCCACTCCTACTAGCAAAGAGATGAGAACAATTTTTGTTGCGGTTGAAGTGTGAAAACATGCATCTAATGATCAATATGCGTGTGGTTTTGGTTTGGTAAGAACAGTGCAAATGGTGTGTGCCCAACACTGACCTTCCAACTTTCAATTTGCGATTGGTCCAACACATAGTTAGAAAGGTCGCAAAAGCCACTACTCACCACTCCCCAGAGCGGTTATTCCACATTGTCATCATTCATTCTGCTAAATTCAAACTCATCTGCAAACTTATTTTTCCCTTTTTTTTTTTTGGTTGGTGGGGGTACAGATTGCAAACTTGTTTTTTGATATAAGCTTGTGGCTTGAGATTAGAATCAGACCATATTTTCAGGAGGATCGGCTTGCATGACCCAGATCCTTGTCCAGGTCGAATACCATAGCCCAGCCCAATCTCATTGGATATTTAGCCTCCGGAATTTCATATTCAGCCTGGAAAGTTTTCAGACCCCTGCATGAGTCGAAGTTGAAGTTGCAGGCAGCTTGTTTGCTTTTTGGGATTACAATCTTACATTTGTTCAATCACAATAAAAAATTATATAGAAACCCATCACTTATGAATATAGACTTCATGATAAACCCTCACATAATTAATGTAAGTTTCATGGTAAACCCTCACACAATTCTTTATTGTGATTAGATTACCAAATTATTAGAAAAATATTTCAAGGGGCGACTGGTAATAAACAAGGCCCGTTTGTTGGGGCGTTTAGGCCAGCAAGAGTGCCAATTGGCAACGAAGTCGTACATTCAAGACCCCCTCCCCCAGCCTCGTATCAAGCTTGATACTCCCTGCAGTTGTATTCTTGTTCTTGATGAAACTGGCCTGAACTCCCGATTAGGAGGGTTCTACCTCGAAAACAACCATAGACAACTCTCGTCTAGCACATTAGGCATGATCAAGATGGAGAAATTCATTGAATTAAATAGCTGTAAAATAAAAAGACCCCAAACACCAAAAGGCTCTCCAGGGCAAAATATTCATGCCGCTCAAGATATCTGATGGTAGATTTAATGACTAACATAATCACGATCATAAGGAATATCAATAGTTTTGAAAAACACCATAAAAATAATAAAAGCAAGCTAGGTAGAATAGCTCTCCAGTACAAAACAACAAAATTTTAACTCTAAAATGAGATTTCATTCCCGACTCTGCCTGTCCACTTGCAATGCCTATCTAGCATCTACACCAATTCACTGCAAGACCAAAAAGGGAAAAAAATGAACACAAATAAATTGGATGTGCATATAACATGCAAATAACAGGAAAAAATATGCCAAACTAATTGAGATTTCAATCCTCCGCTAACACCAGATATACAAATATAATGAAACTTCAATCTTACCAATCATCCCTAACCAATCCAAACTCTAACTATCACTACTTAAATCCAGAGAAATCCAGAATAAATTTCAAAATTGATTTCATTAAACTAGTCTAAAACAGTTTAAAATTCAGAAATGTGCATCACCAGATTACAAAGGTAACATAGGAGAAAGAGTTCGGAACAATACATAACATACAAAGGGAATTAAGAGAATCGTTAGAAATTACCTCAAATGTTGGATGGATACATGAAAACTCTCACTTTATCACCCTATTCAACAATATACAGAAACCCAAATCAGTTGAACCAACCAGAACTAATAAGAATAGCTAAAAAGTAGTAAGCTTATTACAATTGTTCAATTACCATGGACTTGGGAGGGAGGTTAGACTTGAACTTGGCACGAACAACGCCACTGTTACCGTGGGGTCTGGTTACTTTACCCCAGATGCAACGATAATGAGACCCATTCTTCTTCACTTTGGCCTTGTAAATGTAAGCCATTCGCTTCCCGGCGTACCAGGTGACTTCCTCCTTCGTGTTCACTCCTTCGATCTGAATAAGTGACGTGTTTGGATACTGGTTCGACTTCGATCTTTAACAAGAGCAAACCAAAAAAACCATTTTTAATCCAAAAACTCCATTGCTAAGCTCAAAGGATCAAAAAGGAAAACAAAAAATTGTTACCTCTTGTAGCCAAGAATGGTCCCACGAACGTAGAGCCTATCAAACAGAAAAAAAGAAGACAAAATGAATAGAGGTTTGGCGAAATTAGTTAAAAATAGATTCGGGTTTTCATAAAATGAGACCTGACGCGCTCTCCTTGGCGACCTTTCACCATTTTCGATTCCGAGAAGAAGCCTTTGCTGCCGCTCTGTCTGCCAAGGAACAAAAACCCTAGTGGGAAGATTTTAAAGATTGCGGAAAAGAGGAATTTATATAGTTCGGGGGTATTACGCTGTGGGTGGCCGCATATTTTCTTGGTGGTCATGCGATTAATTAATACACGTGGATAATCGTACAAGCTTTTGGGCTAGAAAGCGGGCCTTTAAACTCCCCGTTTTATTGGGCCACATGACCCAAATGTTGTTTTGGATTAGTAGGAGTGGGACGTACAAAAACCCGGACCCGAACAGAACTTGTGGACCCGACCCATTTAATGAATTTTTATCGGAAAACGAATGCTGCTGATGAAGAGAGAAGTGAGTAGTGAGAAAACTCTTGGTTTGATTAACACAACGACAAAAGTGTTGACCTTTAGCTGTCGAATGACCTTCCGCTTCCTTCCTTGCTAAGGAAATTGGCCCATTAAGCTTCGTTTCTTCGTTTATCCACTCCACTGCCAGCGTTGCAATTGCCAACGAGAAACCATGGAAAAGCCTCTTCTCTCAGGTACGCCATTTTCTCATCTTCTTCCCCTTTGTTTCGATCATTTTCGACATTGTAAATGATGATCATAATCGACTAATCGTGAATTAATCATGGATTTTTGAAGAGAAAAGTAGTGAACGTGGAGAGAGCGAGAGGTTGAGCTCGTATCAGTACGTGGGCAGAACAGGGTCGGTGATTCCAACGGCTTCCTTGGCGGGAACTGAAGTTAGCATCGAAGAGATTCGGTCAGCGGCTCCGTTTCCTGGTTCTTACCCACCTTCGATTCATGCTCCTCTGATCAGCTCCCCCGAGCCTCATCCTGACGGTATCTCCTTCATAAGTCATAAGCGACTCTTTTTGATCAATGGCTATTTTTTATATCTGGATTATTGGGTGAAAGGTCTAAACTTTTTTGTTACATAATCGAGAAATTTCTTGCCTTTAAGTTTTCGGTTTAATTTGTGTTGGTGGGTGGGGGGAGTCAGCCGCGTAATTTATCCGAAACAGAGTTGCCGATGTAGATTCTGAAGTCTAAACTTATAATAGTTAACCGGTTCTATTGCCTGTTGCAGAGCAAGCTATTCTTCATCAAGGTCCTTACACAACAGATTATGGCGCGTCCTCTACTGAATTTCAGAGGTAAGGCTAGAATTTATAGCTGCATCTGGGAATTGGAATTTAGAAATAATGCTGCTGTCTTATTTAATTTGGTAGTTTAAAATGCAGCAACCTTTTTGTGCTAGCATTATTAATCTTTACTCTATATCACCTATATTGTAACAAATTTGAATTTTGGCTTTGAGGTCAACGAGATTTAAGTTCCTACATTTGAGAAATAAAACTGTTGTAAGTCATTTGTTCAGCAAATTTGAACTTCCTTAATGTTGAACATTGAAACATAAGGTAGTAAGTAGTCATATATGCTTATGAAATGAATGAACTACATGTAGGCAATTATTGGATGAGGTGGAGATAAGAGAGTTGCTCATTGATCACGTTGGTCATCGATGCTGTTGGGGGAGTCGTCCTGCTCGGACTTGGAAGATTGTTGCTGTGGAGGATTGCAATGTTTATGTCGGAACTCTAGAAACTTTCATAGAAGAAAGGGAAGTAATCAGAGAAACAGAGCCTTACCTTGGTGGCAAAATTGATGGAAAGGATAACAATCCTGAACTTGCTGTTTGGGAATTGGATTTAAGATCACAATTCCCTGTTCTCTTTGTACCTTATAAAGATACCAGGGTCAAGATACCTCATAGTGAAACCATTGAGAAATGTGCAGGTAATGCTACTTAAGTATAAACTCTATGAGGTCATTATTAGATAACTTTTACAACTAAAATTTGTATTAACAGAATTTCCTAATAGCTATCATTTTTTCCCTTTGTTCCCTTTTACCAAATGATTGATGCTTTATCTATTATACATGTCATTCACGGTGCCTGGTCATTAGTGCTTTGCCCTAATGTATAAGAAAAAGATCTGCAGGTTGTGCAGGACGAGGAGGTATAATATGTTCTACATGCAATGCTGACCAAGAACCCGGATTTTATAAGGAAAATCAGATGTCCCAATGCCCTACTTGCTATGGAAGGGGATTAATTGCTCACAGAGACGGATCAGACACTGTGTGAGCTATTTCTTCTTTATTTGATTCTAGAAAACTAAACTATGATACAGGATAGTTGGTTAGTAATATTAAGATATGAATAATTTGGTTAAGCTTAAGGCATGTAACTGGTTATGCAGTAGCTGTTAATTGAGAATTTGAAGTCTTACTGCTCTTTGAATTCTTTCTGTCCTAACATATATAGTGTTTAGGGGTGAGTTTTACATGATCCACTCGTTTCATTGACAGTTATTTCTATTATGCAGATGCACAAAATGTAATGGGAAGGGAAAGATTCCTTGTGCAACATGCGGATCTCGTGGCCTAATAAAATGTGAAACATGTAAGGGAAACGGTTCTCTGGTGACGCGCAACATTGCCATTGTCAGATGGTATGCATGTTAACAAATCTATGATGTTAAATTTGCTCATATGCTGGTACTACCTCAAGTGTCTTATTTGAATGATCCATGCGTGATATCTGAATGTGAATTCTCGAGCATTATCTAAATTCGGTATTGGTGCTTGTCCTCATGTGACGGCTGAAACGCTGCTCCTATGATACTTACTTTTGAGGATCATTTTGAGAAGGATATTCTCCTGATATTTCATCTGACTTTAGATTTTAGGCCTTTGGCATACTTATGACATTCTTTAGAATCCATATTTCAAAATCATCTCAGCTGAATATGATATTTTATGCTAATTATTAAATTCTCTACAATGATTTGGAAAAGAGGATCCGTGAAATATTGACTTTTGTTTTCAAAATATAGAATTTGCATCTCTACAAATTATAAGTGTATACTATCATGTATTCCCACTGCATTGAATACTTGAATTATTATTTTTTGTTAACAGGAAGACCCTTTCAACTCGAAAAGTGAGTGCAACAAGTGGAGCAGCTTCGGTTCCAGATGAGGTTTTCCATCGGGCCAAAGGGGTTCAGTTGTGCAATACGCAGGCATATCAGTGCACTCCAGCCTTTTTTGCCGACTCTTTTTACCTCAACAAGTTTTCTTCTGATGTTATTGCAGACAGGGCTGCTGTACCCCCTACTGCCAGGGTCATCTGCGAGAGGCATGAAATTTCAGTGGTGCCAGTGACACGTGTCACCATGTCTCATCGTCGTCGATCTTTTAGTTTCTACATTGTTGGATTTAGCCGGGATGTGTATTTGAAGGACTACTATCCTGCAAGGTTTTGCTGGGGCCTGTGTCCTTGTCTGGAATGGTTGAAGTTGTAACTTGGCAGATCTTCAGCTTAGAGATCCTTTGTTACAATCATTTGCGCTACTCATAATTTGGGGTTCTTTTTTCTTGTGTGGCTCATAATGGATTGGTTGATTGGATAAATATAAGATATTGGAGAGTGTAATTTCCTTGCATTAGCATCATCATTCTTGCGTTATGAACAGTTTGTGCTTTTCTTTGCTATGTGTAAACCGTTGTCACTACTTTTTCATTGGTCCTGGTGGGAAATTTACTTATTTGAAAAAGCATGCGTTGTTTATGAAGAGTTGAAAACAAAAGCTCAAAGCCCCTTTGCCTTAAAGATCTGGATCTCAAAGTGCAACAGCTTTTTTCACCTGGTCCGCAAGATTCCATTTCCCTTCACCTCTGTACCAGGGCCATGGTAAATCAGTTGGCTAGGGGCCCCAAACCGAAACTTATTTTAAACCAAGCACCGCACTATCAGACAAAAATTGGAGAGAGAAAACTGGTAAGTGCAAGAGCAAGAGCAAGATTGACCCCCTCTCTCTTTTTAATTTTATAGGTGAGACGCAATTACCGGCGCAGCAATGTCTCAACTCTCAACCACAATTCGTTAGATGTTCTCCACACACGCACCAAATGCCATATATTATATATAATTGTCCGAACCAGAATGTTATGACACGTTTACAAGGTTTGGTAGTAGTATGACGGTGGAATGAAATCTGGTAATCATTTCATGGAAATGGTCCGGTCCCTTTGGCCGGTAGACACGCACTGAACAAATTGTCTTCCTCTATATGTTTATATACCTACTAATTCCTTTTTCTCTATTTCTTTATTCTTTTCTATGTAAAAAAACCAGATTCTCCTCCGTTTTGGTCCACATCAAAGAACGAAACTTTTCCCAAGTCCACCGCATCTTTGCTTTAGAATGCTGGAAAACTTTTCCATGTGAAACTGGATCGCCATTTTCAAGTTTCAGTTTCTTTCTACTTACTAATATTTTCTGGCATTTTGTTATATGAAATGCGTGTGGACCCTCGAAGCCTTCTCTTGCGTTTACTGGATTTCAGGTCGGTTCCAATATTTGCCTTCCAGAATCTTGGTGGCAATCAACCAACCGGTATTTATGAAGCTGAGGACATCCGAGACATTTTGGTTCTCTTACCAATTTTTCTCACTGTTTGATCTCATTGACCATGCCAAACCGTTTAAATAATAAATTTGGTGCCCAGTTTTTCCAACTTAACGTGCACTTTAGTTGCATGGATTTAACTATTCCTTCTCTGCTGTACTTCAGGAGATTGAAATGAAATTGCGGAAAGCCAAAGTAAAAAAGAAAGTTTGAAAGCATCCTGATAAAATTAAAAACCCATTTTTGGAGTTTTAACTTGACTCATTGACTTTAAAGCACAAAAATTTTATATACAGTTGCATTCAACTGATGAACTCACTGGTTTTTGTCACCTCACCAAGTTTTCCCGGTTCCTGCCAATAAGAACTCAGGTGACGCCACCATGAGAGGCGAGCGGTCGATCCATTATTGCTACTTAGTGCGTATATTGCTTATATTGACCAAGTCCTTTTTACAATTTTATTCATATATATTTATATATGTCAAAAATATATTTCCTTTGACTTCTCTGATATGTACCAAAAACCAAAAAATATATTTCTTTGAAAAATTCTTATTGATCATGCTTAAAGCTTAAGTATGCTTTAAGCATGACATGGTGTAATATTTTTCCACATAAAACTGATAAAATGTTATAACTAGTATATTAATTAATATATAATAATGAATTCTGCTCGGGTCGGTGAGAAAAGTTCAATAATCGGAAGTGTATTTGTCGAAAAAGTTTTATATATCTGAAAGAGATTAATCTCTGATTAATAATGCATTGATACCCTTGATTAAAAACTAAAAAATTTATTACAGTTAATTTTTAAAAAAAATCTTCACCAAAAAAGAAAAGAAAATTTCTAAGGGACAGAACATGAGACAACGTGCGAGCTTTTCCACTCTGCCTGTGGATTCTCGCCGCGTTGGAAAATTTTTTGGCCCGTCTCTCACTTGATTTTCATTGCCACCGCATTGTTGTTGCTAAGATTACATACATTGCAACCTACCATAACTTCCGCTGCTTTCGTAATCACACATTTTGATTTTTGCCAGCATCAAAGCCAACACAATCGAAGCCGCCCGATTACGTCATGTGCGGGATCGGTCGTTGGTCCAGGAATTATGTATAGTAGTATTAGTAACTCCAATTGCAGCTGATCATAGCTCTTCATCCAACGGTTGCAATAAAGTAGGGAGAAAAATTGAGAAGTAATCAAAGGCAATCAGTGCGCCGACCGGAGATCGTACTCTGAGAGACGTAAAGCATTAAAAAAAGTAGCCACGTGTCTTATTCCGGTTTTAGGATTGGATAAAATATACTATTGTGCTAGAAAATGGTCTGTAAAATCAAAAAAGAATGTCAAGGAACCAATCATGATGGGAATTTTTAGATTTAAAATAGTAGTAGAATTTAAAATTTTAAGAAAATCAGCAATATGAGAAGATCGAGGAACGTTCTAATTTTTGGTGCTGAAAATTTGGTACGAAAATTCTAAACCTGAATTCCCAAATTGCCCTTCCAATTAAAGCTCAAACTTTATTTACCAAAAATAAAATGTTACGCTATGTTTGAATTGGGAGTGACTTCCCATTAATGCAAAAAGTTACTCATGTGGAAACGCCTTTGCATGGTTTCTACTTATGTAAATAATTTTTTATACTCGTATCAACATTTTGATGGATTAAGTAAAATGAATTCAACATCTTTTAAATAAAGTTTTAAATTTGGATATATTTTGAATTAATATATTATGAATTAAGAAAACATATTCGAGAAATTTCTTCTATTAATATGATTCTATTTTAAATTAATCGGAATTAATATGGATATCGTACACCAATATATTTATACTAAAAAAAATCAATTATTGTATTTACTCATTTTCATGAATTAAGTAATTAATTAATTATGTGTATGTAAGCTCCATTTAGACCAAATCTATAAGAATTGGATATTTAGCACTTGATTTAGCCATTAACATCCCAAATGTAGTTATACATTAACTTACCACTCGATTATATGACTGATTTTGGATGTGAAAATGATGAGTTGCATCACGGAAAATTAAAAGATCTGCGTGGATAAAAATTACCTTAAAAGTTCAAATTATATGCACTTATCAGTACGGAGTGTCCTATAAAAGAGATTTTATTATCTTAAACGGTCGAGATTTATATCAATAAGTGCATTACTTACTTGATTAATAGATAATTAATATAACAAAGTGCATGAATTAACAATAAGATTATGATGAGATTAACAAGAAAAGGTTGCCCAATTGATATTAGAAACTTTTGGTTAAGGTAAAAGACACAAAATCACCATCAAGACTATCTTGTCCCTGCCGATATCATCACCAAGCCTCTTTCACATGGAGAAGTTAACTTGGTTGCTTGCTAATCTGAGATTACTTCTTTTAATTAAATTTACATTTATGGACCCAATAAAATTGGTTGTGTGAGGGAGGCTTTAGTTCACACGCACGAAAAGATAAGTTTTGAAATTTAATTAATTCATTCAATTTGAAACCACGAAAAAATAAAGGAAAAAAATCAAACATACCAAAGGGAGATGAATTAATTAATTATTGTTCATGATAATTTGGATTTTGACAGAAATTATGTGGTTGCCTTAGAGATTCAACAAAAATGGAAAATGTAAAGAAGATTAGTGAAAAACTTTCCAGGACGAATATGCAAACATTTTTAGTGAGGTACGTACTCTGCTTTCTATTTACAAACTTTAGTAAAGCTCACTCTATACCTTTCCAAACAGATGCTTAATTTGTTGTCAAAGCAATATTATTTTCATAACTTTTGGATGGTTTCATAAAAAGAATATTTTCATCTTCTCTTTTTTCTCTCTGCACACATGGTCTTTTCTGGGGAATAGCTTGGACTTAAAGTGTATGCCTATGGATTTTTCCTTTTTTCTAAAAAACCAGCCCAGCATGGTTTGTTCTATTTACAATTGACTATTTAAATGCCATCAAAATTTCTCATCTATCCCTTTGGAAGGTTAAATATTTATCAATATTTGTTGGATCTAGTGAAAAAAGTTTTATAGATTTAACGTGATTCGATTTTAAATTAATCGAGACCTAATGTTATTACCATGATATTGAAAGTAAAATAATTCATTTTATTTGAGAAATATATAATAGTAATCTATATATGAAATGAAATTGATGAAAAATAAAAAAAAAAAGATAAATATCTTACAGTTTTAGTAAGTTTGGTACGTCAGATATGGTTGCCATAATTTTATAGATTGATTTCTTTCAATGGTAAGTCGTATATGGAAGAAGTATACAGTTACAAAAAATGAAATAAATATGGAACCTGGTCTGCAAGAGAAGTAAAAATCCTGCGGAAAACGATAAAACAAGGGCATTTTGGTAAGTTCAAGAGAAAATTCAACGTAACAATGATTGAAAAAAACCGAACATGAACATACATACTGTCAAAGCCGGACCATGCTTGGGATGAGAAAACCCATAAAAGCAAGTCCCCATTCCCCAGACGGCAATCGTCATGCTTTATAAAGAGAGAGAAACGAATACTACCAAAGAAAATCTAGAGAGAGAGAGAGAGACAGAGAGAGAAAGTGTGGCGCTCACTACATAATTCAAAGACAGACTTTTTTCACACCTCTGCTTCTGCCTTACATTGCGGAACTTTCCCTTCCCTCCTTTCTCTCTCTCTCTACTTTTTTCTTTCCTTCTTTCTTTTCTTTCCATTTTCCTTTTCTTCCACTCGTTTCTTCTTCTTCTTCTTTGCTTTTTTCGAACTTCCGGCGATACGATGTCGTCGGGAGGTGCAAACAGCACGCCAAACGGTGGAAGCCCAATACAGGGGGGACCTACCACTACAAGACGACGCGTGGCAGATCTTCCAGCAGCGGAGCCCGACAGCAGCAGCAATTGTAATTCTTGTTCCGACTATCATAGCTTGGCCTCTAACGATGAAGAAGCCGACAACCCCAACGGTTACATTCCCTCCAGTTCCTGCGGGTCCCATCATATGCACCACCACCAAAACCATCCCGTGATCAGGTATCTGCTGCTTCGCAGGAAGTTGTTGTTCTCTTGGGTGCCCGATGCCTGGTACCTCTGGATTGACGACACATGCCATTGGGCGGTTAATATGGCTCAGAGTTTGAGATCCGGCAGGAACATGGGCCGTAAGATCCTCGGTGTTCTGTTGTTGACGATGGCCGTTGTTTCGGTTTTTTCTAAGGTCTCGCTTCTTAGTAGTCACGTCGAGGTTGACGGCAAACTGAAAGGAGAAAACGGACTTTTGATATTACAGACGTTTAAAGAGGATTGGTCCATGGCCCAACGCGCTGTTGCCGAGACCAACACCCAATCCGAAACGGAACACTCTATGCCCAAACGCGTTCTAGAAAGGGTCTCCGTAAGTTTCTCCTCTTCTTCCTCACCTCTCTTCTGTATTTTTTTCTAGAACTACTTTTACCTTTCTTGCTTTGTTTTTCAAATTTTTGTCAAGAAAAATACATTTTTGTCCGTGTTCTTGGTACTTTGCTGATTTATTTATTTATTGTGATGAATTTTGAACGGTTGATAAAATGGGAATTGCCAGTATTTTCTTTTTCTTCTTTTGACTCACAAGAAAACAGTGGGGCACAAGTAGGCATTGAATTTTCTCGAGGGTGGTGGCCCTGACCAAACAGCGAATTTCCAGTGCTTTTTTTGTTTACTTTAATGATCATATGATTTGTTATATAGTTGGCTTTTATGTTCCTTTGATGGCTTTTCCTTCTACATTCACATGAACATTATAGGCAGTTTCTTTTTTGACTTCCTATCTATGGAAATTCTATTTATCTTGTCTTTTAATAAAATTCTTACCCTTTTTTTGGTTGGTGTAATAGTGGTATTGGTAAAAAAAGGTTATAAATCGGTTGCTTTATTTGTTGGTTTAGGAATTTTCCGTTTTCAATTTTGTTCCTCATGCTCACGTGTCTTAATGTTACTCGGCTTATCTACAGACCCCAGAAATTTGGATGAAACCAAACAGTGATAATTACCAGCAATGTATAACCCGACCAAAGAATCGAATAAGTATGTCATGTTCCTTTGTCAACTTGTTAAGCATCTTCATCGCAGAAAAAGAAAAACAGAGAACTTGTCTGTTTGTTTTTTTATTAATAATCTGATGAACTAACTGCAGGAACTGGATCAAAGACTAATGGTTATATTATCGTTCATGCCAATGGTGGACTGAATCAAATGAGAACTGGAGTAAGTTTGACTTTTGACAACTTTGCATTTTGTGTTTGTTTTTTTTCTTTTTTCCCACAAGCTAACCTGTTTGATCTATTGACCTGCAGATATGTGATATGGTGGCTGTTGCCAAGATCATGAATGCCACCTTGGTTCTTCCTTCTCTTGATCATGATTCATTTTGGAGGGACCCAAGGTAACATTAATCACTTGACCTCTTTGATTTCGGTTTTATTCTTTGTAAGGTTCAAGGAGTTAACTTTTTAAATTCGTTTCAACAGTAATTTTAAGGATATTTTTGACTGGAGGCACTTCATCAATGTACTAAAAGATGACATTGAGATTGTTGAGTATCTACCTCCTAAGTATGCAGCGATAAAGCCCCTTGAAAAACCCCCTGTTTCCTGGTCAAAGGTACGAAAACAATTGAAATTTGCCAAGTGCCTGATGACATTTCATTTGGTGTGGTGTTACTAGAATGGTGTCTCAGATACTTCATTTGCAGGCGAGTTACTACAGAAGCGAGGTGCTCCCCCAACTAAAGCGGCGTAAGGTGGTCAAGTTCACACACAGCGATTCACGGCTTGCTAATAATGGACTGGCATCCTCCATTCAGAAGCTCAGGTGCCGTGCTAATTATGAGGCTCTCCGATATACAAAAGAGATAGAAGATCTTGGCAGGACTTTGGTCGATAGATTAAAGAACAACAATGGACCATACATTGCTTTACACTTGAGGTACCTTATATCATTGCTATAGCATCTAGCGGAATTTCTCCTTATGAAGTCACTGAGCCGAATAGGCCAAACTTAATTGCAGGTATGAGAAAGATATGCTTGCATTTACTGGCTGCATCCATAACCTTACTAAAGAAGAGGATGATGAACTCACGGCTATGAGATACAATGTTAAACACTGGAAGATAAAAGAGATAGACAGTGTAGAACAGCGACGTCTAGGAGGATGTCCAATGACCCCTAGAGAGGCAGCTGTGTTCCTCAAGGCTATGGGTTACCCCTCTAGCACCCCTATCTACATTGTTGCAGGAGAGATTTATGGTAGCAGTAGCATGGCAGCCTTCCGTTCAGAGTATCCAAATGTCTTCTCTCATTCTACTTTGGCAACTGAAGAAGAGTTGGAACTGTTCAAGCCATATCAGAATCGCCTTGCTGCCTTGGATTATATTGTGGCACTTGAAAGTGATGTTTTTGTTTATACCTATGATGGGAATATGGCTAAAGCAGTGCAGGGGCACAGAAGGTTTGAAGGATTTCGAAAGACCATCAACCCTGACAGGTCTGTTCATTTTAGGGATTTAGATACATACAGAATTTCTTTCTTGATATGGGGATTTTGAGACCGCTGTACTGACATAATATCTTTTCTATTTTTCAGAGAAAATTTTGTCAAACTCATTGATCAGCTGGATGAGGGTGAAATATCTTGGCAACAGTTTTCTTCGGAAGTAAAGAGTTTACATGCCGATAGGCTTGGAGCACCATATCTAAGACAGCCAGGAGAGTCACCACGGCTAGAGGAGAATTTTTATGCAAATCCCCTGCCTGGTTGCATCTGTGGAAAATCTCGAAAGCAGCGGATTACCAGCGTGAAGTTCGATGAGAACTTGAATTCTGTTCAAAGATAGTACTTTAGTTAGTGGCTTCTGGCTAATGTCGGTTGAACTATAAACTGCCTCTTGCTGGATGGCTGATGGGAATTCTTGAATTAAGGTGCTTTCCCGTGGTGGGGAGACTTGCTGCAGCAGCCACCTACAGGGCTGAAAATTCTTACGGTTTCAGATTTTTCACTTTTGATGCCGGTTGAATTATACAGTACCTATTTCAGTTTTGTTAGGAGGACCCAAGAAGCAACTTAGGCAAGGCAGAGAAGATGATGTATAATTCTGAGGCAAATCAGGTTAGTCGTACAGGCACACACACGCATATATGTCACAGTGGAACCACATTATTTGATTTATTCATTATTATTTTTCAATAATTTGGTTGTAAAAATCAATTTGCCAAATTAGCCTCTTACAAATTCGGATGTAATATCTGAAATAGTACATAATGGAGATTGTTTTGTTTCCCAAATGTTTCGAGCAGATACTATTACTCTCAGCTTTATTTTCTTCATTTCCTTTGGAGTCCATAAGTAAAACATTTTTACGTGGAATTTTGTTTTCTACGGATTTCAGAACAACTTGCAGCTAGCAGCTGCTTGCCACCCCCTGTGTTTCTACGGACAAATAGGTGAAACATTTTTACGTGGAATTTTGTTTTCATATGATTTCAGAAAAACTAGCAGGCTAGTAGCTGCCTTGCCAAGTTGATTCTGCCGAATTATCTGGTTTAAATTAATGAAAAAGAAACTGGAATTCGTCTGCACAGCTGGATTTAAAATCATTTCTGGCCCATAATACACACAGAAAAGCTGGCATGCCGAACATTATTGGTATAAGAAATGGGTTGCTTTTTGACTAAAATGATAATACGGTTCCATAATTGAAAATTATTAGCCAAAGCCGGGTAATCAAAGAACTAACGGTCAAAAAATGATGCTTCTTTTTATTCCCCCCACAAGTCCCTAGGGAATATCAATTGTTTATTTACGTTTCTTCACCTTGCAATTTTCATCATATAGCCGTAATTTCCCACCGTCTTAAAGGTTTCAATGCCGTTAACTCATTGGATTAATGGGAAACTTGCTTTATAGCAAAAATATTGGATCATAGGCAGATGGAGATTATTGGAGAATTGCTGGTTACAAAAAATATATAGTATTCAATTAGAAGAATATATTGTACAATTCAAACAATCTAAATCTAGTCCTCACCTACACTTCTACAAGAATCAAGGACTTCAGCAACCCTAAGCCGTGTACATTACATGCAACTTTTTCCTCATAATCTGCCTAGAAAAGTAGTAAAATTCTGGTATCACGTTCTCTGCATCTCAACTACCACATTGAAGGCACATAAACTTGTTCTTTCAGATTTTGTGTAGCACTCTCAGTAGGAAAACCTCTAACAGCACCGATTGTCCACTGCGATATGATTCCAGCTGCAATTGCAAAGCGTAGTTGCCTCTCTAAGATGTCTTGATTTTCAAACATCTCAGGATAAGTGGTTAGTTTCCTCATGATGCCGGCCACAACAGCATCACCAGCACCAGTGCGATCACAAGTGAAGGGTGTTATTAGCACATCCTCTGTTCCAACAACTACACCATCAAATGAAGGTGTATAGTAATGTATTCTAAGTGTTCCATCAGTCACAAACAGAAATTTAAGTCCATCATGCCACAATGGAGCGATTTCTTCGCGGGTGTAATGATAGTAGTTTCGCCGATTCTTGGTCTGATCAAAATTTTCAGCATAGTATTGAGGCCTGTAATTTTTCTTCCTCTCATAATACTCTTCATCTAGAAGAAATTCCAGTTCTTGCCTTGAAACTTCAACGATGTCTGATTTCTTCCAGGCTTTATTTATCACCTCCCTCGTTTCATCACGTGATCTCCATAAAGGCAACGGTAAGTTCAAATCAAAAAATATTAGTCCCCCAAACTTCTTAGACCACGCAATTGCTTTAAAAAGTGTGGAATGCATGGAAGGACAAGTTAAAACCTCTGAATTGAAGTGGAAAATTCTGGCCTGCATCAGGTTGAATATGATCACAATCCAGATTCAGTCCATAAATGTTTGCACATTTTGCACATTACATTAATAAATCAATAAATTTTCTAATACAAAGATTCACATATGCTCAAAACTATCAATTAATCAATTAAAAATAAAAGTTCACTAACTAATTTCAGAAATGCCACTCTGTGCAGAATTCAGCAATCTCTTACTCTATGAAATTCACATGACAACAAAATGCCTAAAAAAAATGTGGAACTTTTCCTGTAATTTTCATTGCATTAAAACCAACATAATTACCTCTTTGAGAACAGCAAGATTCAATTCAGAGCAAAGAAGAGAGTCTTCAGCAGATTCTTTGGCAGTCTCCATCTTCAATTTTCCCCTTTCATCAAACTTAACCTTCATGTAAGTACACCCAGTCTTAACATTCGCATCAAACTTAACACCTCTTGTCTGCACTTGTTCTTTATTCAGCATCAAGACAAGCTCATCTCCAAAATCATCTTCCCCAACTTTCCCCATGAATGCAGCTCTCCCTCCCAGTCTCACGTGCGATATTGCCACGTTGGATGGAGGCCCACCCGGCGCCCTCCCGAACTCCGGAGGGTCCCACTGTAGCATTTTCCACTGGGAATATTTATCCGGGTCCATCGTATCCTCGTTCACTCTAACAGTGGGTACAAACTCCTTTTGTGCAGCGCCGAAGCAGCAGATCAACGGAGGTTGCTCGTACGGGAAGTCCATGCCATCGTCGTAATCTCCTAGTTCCTCATCTTGTCCCTCACTTTCAGATTCAGTAGAGCCATTTTCAGTCTGGGTTTTTCTCCCGCGCCTTGTTCTCCTTGCTGGAGAAGCGTCTGAAGATGTCGAAGTTGGCTTCTTTTTCCTGCCTCGGCGAGCTGGTTTTGGAGATTCAACGGCTCCATTTGTTTCAATTGAAGCTCTTGGCAAGGCTACAATTTTAGGAGAATTTAGAAACTGAATTTTGGGGTTCGGAGAGCTTAAGAAAAGTGAGAAACAGTGAGGAAGATGAAGAAGTGATGCCATTGTTTTGTTTCAAATCTTGTAGGGTTTATCCACGTTGATGTTGGGGTTTTGGGTTTTCGCCTTTTGCCTTTTTCCGATGAATTTTATCGGGTCGTGTTTTATGGGCCTTAAGTCTCGGACTCTCGGGTCATGTAAGAAGGATTCGGCCCAAATCAACGGCTAAAAGCTGAAAGGATGCGTAAGCAAGAATGATGTCGTCCGTTAGATCAAAAGATTTCCTGAATCCTACATGGCCTAATAAACAGAGATCCGCTGTCGTTTTACAAGTTTCTTCTTGGTTCGATTTCCTCAAAAAGGGTTTGTGGTTGAATCGTTGTTTGACTTCGTTTGCATTCCTCTTTGATCTCTGCTTTCAGCTGATGAAACCAATCTGTAATCTAACGAAGGAGTGCGATTTGTCAGTTGAACAAATTTCCTCTTAGAGTTGATTCTTGTCAAGGTGAGAAATTTCCCATCTTTGATTTTCTCTGTTTCTAAGAAATTAAGAAAAATCTCTGTTTGATCGTTTTAATCCTCAAATATGAATTATCTCAGGAATAAATTTGAGATTTTTCTTATGCTTAATTTAATTTACTTGAACCTTTGGAACATAAAAAACTGATTTGGACTGAATCTACTGTTCTGCTGCTGTTTATTGCATTTGTAAGTTGTTTAATTCCGTTGTTTGTTCATTAGTTTGATTAAGAAAGTTAATCAAAGGTTAATTTTTGTGCTAGTTATTAGGTTAATCAAAGGTTAATCAAAGGTTAATCACATTTATGTAGAAGGGCTTCTTTAACTTCTACTGGATTCTTCTTATGTTGCTCTGAGATTTAGTCATATTTCATGGACTTGTAGCTAATCATGAATCAGCTTTTCTGTAGTTATGGGCATGTCCTTTGCTTGGGTAATTATGATAGGCTAAGAGATAAAAAAAATTAGTTTGTGCAGCTAATTGTTAGATGTTGGAAAAGTTTACTGTCCTTACTGTTTTAAACAGTTTAGAAATTAAATGCATTGTTGTAATATTTGGAGAAATTTAGCACCGATAATTTTGATTGAAGCTAGATAAAGATCGGTGCTTTGCCTCAGAAACCAGCATGAAATGCCTAAAAGGACCTGCCGCTGGATATTGATGTTGGAAAAGTTTACGGTCCTTACTGTTTTAAACAGCTTAGAAATTAAATGCACTGCTGTAATATTTGGAGAAATGTAGCAACGATAATTTTGATTGAAGCTAGATAAAGATCGGGGATTTGCCTCAGAAACCAGCATGAAATGCTTAAAAGTACTGGCCGCTGGATATTGAGGGTACATTATAATGCATTGTTTGTTATAATTTGGGAAATACAGTTGAATTGAGCAGCCCTGCTTGCTATTCACAGTATTGTTTCTTGAGATATGTTTCAGCATTTTATGATTTTACTATTTCTTCAAGGAGTGTAAGACATCTCACCCTGTCACCCCAAACCAATCCATTCTAGTTTAAAGTTTCACTACCATCTTTGAGCATGAACCAAAGTGTTCTGACTGTGTGTCCAGAATCTGCGAACTGACACCTTATTCTTTTTGCAGAAAATGGGTTTCTGGACTTTGCTAGAAGGTTTGCTGCTCTTTGCCAATGCGTTGGCAATACTGAATGAAGATAGGTTCCTTGCTCGAAGAGGATGGACTATGGCAGAAATTCAAGGAGGGAGAAGAAATACGCTTAAGGGGCAGATAATTGGGCTCATACATGCATGCCAATTCCTGAGATTACCACTTATCCTGTTCAATATCATCACCATTGTAGTAAAGCTTTTCTCTGGTTGAGGTTGATGCGTTTGAGAGGTTCATGGCTTGGGACATGAATCAATTTAGCATGTTCTGATATGTTACGAAAGTGTTGCCTGCTCAATGGCCCTGATATGTGTGTACAAAATACTCGAAAATTTAAATCAGAGAAAGTTCATATGCTAGTAAGACCATATGTTTCCAGCAGAGGCAATCAAAATTCATTTCTATACTTCGATTCCTTTGAGTGTCAGTTTTGTCTGAATAATATTTACTTTTGGAAATATAACCAGAGTACCTCAGGCTAATTAGTTGCTATTTACTATTATAAATGGGTGTGGGGTGTGAAAGGCTTGCTGCATATGACATGATCCAGATACATTCAATTCTACTCTGCTGCTAGCAGTTGTTCTTTCATTTTGATTCAGAGTTATTCAATTTTGCTTTCCTTGCATTAAAAGTGATTGTAATGTTTTCTCTGCTTTAAGTTGTGAAGAAAAGTTGAGCCTTGCAGAAGACAGTAGGATTGATTCCTGTATGTATGTTCATACAACATGCCAAAAACCAGGCAGGCAAATCGACTTTGAGCCCTTGATAAATTCACCAACCTTTTAAGTTTTAGATAAGAGGACCCCAAGAATAGGGTTAATGTTGCATGCTAATGAATGAATAACCATAATAGTACTAGTAGAAAACTATTCCTCGTTACATTTAGCAGCATTTCTATCTCTGATATATTGTAAGCGATGAAAGTGATAGACACTAAATCCGTCCAAAATCTCAAAAAATACATATATACCATTTAATCTGTGATGACTAGCAACCTCTCAAGGGTCAAGACCACTTATATTGTGAGAGAAAGAACAGCTAAACAAACATCTTTAAGTCAAACAAACAGAAAAGCCACATAATTTGACACTACTCGACTGGTAGGAAGACCTCATTAGTCCTGAAAGCAGGCAAAGTCCAAGGAGGATTATACCTAGCTAACAAGAACTCACCAGCCACCTTGTATCCATCTGTCTCCAAGCTCTTCCTCAGCTTTTCCACCTTCTCCTTCACCACCGCATCCGTCGCCACTCCTCCAAACTTCACCACCCCATATTTCCTCTCCCCTTCCTCTCTTATCACCACCCTCTCGTCCACCGGCTTGGGCGCATCCTCCGCCTTCTTATATATCGATGGCAACAGAAACTGCATAGTCACCATGTTTCTTTCACCCTTTGTTACCACAGGAGCGGTCATGGCAATCTTTTCACTTTCATTCCCAGGAGATTTAGTTATCACAGGAGCCGTCGTGGAAATCTTTTCGGGTTTTGCATTCTGTGGATTGCCGAAGGCACCTATGTATCTTGCCAACACCGAAAAGCCACCATCTTTGTCCCCCTTGAACTGGGATGGATCGTACGTGACTTCTGCTATGACTGAAGGTGGGTACTCGCGGATTTCATAATCCGCTGAAGATTGGACAACTTCATATTTTGGAGTCTCTACGGATATCTTGCCAAAAACCATACCCATGATGGAGAAAGAGAAACAAGTCGGATTCAGAAAGAGTGAGGAGTTCGCTAGGAAAGAGAATGTCGAATGCCCTTGGAGTTCCTGATTGTTTGCTTATTTTGTCAAAATGTTAATACTGGCCACAAAACAAAAATGTAATTACTTGGGACAGGAGTAAAGACTTCGTTAATGTACCATCCTAGATTTTGTGGCACAAATTTGGAGATGAAATTGTGGAATTGATGCATCCACGACCTCAATGGAGAATGGGCCTTGGCTGTTACAGTTTCCTGAATCATACATTCATGTATATACAAGTACGAATGCTTCACATTGGACCTACTGCAGAAATTATCAGCTTGAGTAATCTAGGCAACAACATGCTTAATTGGGCCTTCAAGCCTAGTCCAATAACTTGATTACAGAAACCGAATACCAAACAAGTCCATGTCCATGTGATTACATCTCAGACAGGCACATCGGTTAAGAACAAGAGTTTACTTCCCGAGCAGGCCCTTTTAGGGTTTTGTCTCTAATAATAAGTCTCCGTATAAGCAGCCTCAGTTTCCATCAAACGCCGCCTCTGTAGGATTCTGCACGTTGGACAACCTAGGTTCCAAAGGTTCTTCTATATCATGATGTTTTTAAGAGCAGAACTTGTTCTGTGTTAAGACAACTATGGGTATGTTATTGTTTTTTATAACTTTTTGTGTTTTCAATGGTTAAAGAAAAAGGGCATCGATGAGGAGATGATTAAATGTTATCCTTGCACTTTGATTGTCAGTGAAGAAACAAAGTGGGCATGTTCTCTCTGAGATGCTCATTTTGAATCAGCTAATTGTTTTTCCTTTCTCTTTCTTTCTTCTTTTTTGGATCAAAGATGTTTCTTTTACTCTGCGTTGTCTATCTGATAGTGCTTCTTTGAAAGGAAATGGAGATAACACTACATGCTGAGATGAGATCCCATTACCTCTGATTGCTTTTATTATATTATTATTAGTTGGTTTAAGTGAATCCCTTTTAATTGTTAATAATCCATGTTTTAAGAGCTAGTGAGATGCTTGCATTGGATCCATGATGCTACTTTTATAAACTGCGTTATCTATCTGAACCTCCTTTTCAAGGGATTGAAGATAATTTTTCATGCTGAGATCCAATCCTCCTAGTAATCTGCTCACTGCCTGCAATGTCCCTTTGTAAGATTGGCTGCACTTAACTGCTATATCTAATTTCAATTCAATGGATATATTAGGACTTTGTTAGTGTATCCATTTTAGATTTTTATGAATCTGCTTTTCTCTATGCAATTTACTATAAATCACTCTTGAATGTTGATCATTCATTGATTAGATCTCTGTCACTGCTGGGACATTCCACTTGATATTCCTTGTTAATTCTTTGGTGTAGTTAGTTGATCTGTTTCATTTCCTACTGCACATAGCAGACCGTTCTAATTGTAGCAAGTTTAACTTGCTTCTTTGGATGGATAAAAATTTAGCTTATTCAAAGGAAAAATCTTGGACAAGATTTCAGAAATACACTTTAGGGGGCGTTGTGGTCTGCAACATTTTTCTAACTTTTCTCTCTTTTGTTTTAAGTTAAAGGTTTTTATTCATCCAAAAAAGCAGGAGATTCTGCTACAAAGTCTACAAATTGCTATCAGCAGCAGCAAGTTATTACATAAGTGAACATATCATGAGAGATTATCCAGCCTTGACTTTTTAACATTTGCTTTATTTTGCATTTGATCAAGATGTGTAATATGTAAGCTGTCAGTTCTATGATCTGAAGTAGAGGAAGTGGATGGAATTGATGGAGGATGAAATTTGATGAGTTAAATTAATTTCTTTCCAGCTCTTGCAGCTGGAAGAAGTTGCTGAGAATGTCAATAGCAATTTGCTTGATTGGGATTTAATGTACTTTAATTTAGTCTATATCTTCATCTGAACGATAACCTGTTTATACGGAATCTACCTTTGCCATTGTCTCTGTTGGAGAATCAGTTGAACTTTGCAGGTGCTGAAGATATGGCCATGGAAGAAATTCTAACAACCATGTGCAGTTGTGTAGCCAATGGAGCACCAGAAGTTGACCTGAATCTGAATGATGGTACTTGTATTGATATTCTGTGGAGTTTTATTCTTCAGCACATGCACTGGAATTTGATAAATGGAAAGGCTTATGAGCTGTAAAAACCTGGAATGAGGCAACTGTATTTTAGTATGCTAAAGAATAAAGATGAAGCATTGAAGCTGTATTAGAAATTCTCTGTTGGCCAATGTTGGCTTCCATGTGCTTGTTGCACTTGCTGCCATGTGAACGGATTTTCTAATTCTAGCACATGAAAATATAATCTGAGTTACTTTCCATCTTCCCAGATCACTACTTTCTACTAACTACCCATAATTTATTAGTTGGGCGGTCCTTGTTTACTGTATTGTAATCTGAAATTGGAAACCATCCCAGTGTTTTTTTTTTTTTTCTCCAATTTTCTCACTTTTATCTTCCAAAATCTCTGAACTTTGGTCTTTGTACTTGCTATATGGTATCTTCCCAATTTCCAATTTTCTCACTTTTATCTTCCAAAATTCAAACTTTCTGATTTGGACAAACTAGGAGCGGGAATGTGATTAGGACCATTAAGTGTACTTTTGGAAAATCAAACCAAAAAAAAAAGGGCAAAATTTGTCAGGGGAGAGCCTAAATTTGAATGGGAATCAAGGGTCAAAGTAAACTAAAATATGGGGACATTGGGGAGTCTGCTGTCTGTCTATGATTACTAAACTACAATCTGTCATTTTCCGACATGCCTATTTATTTACAATATGAAAATGGGACTAAAAGAGCATTAATAATCAAATCTAGCTGTTTCATCTCATTTTGAAATTCAAATTGTACCACCCACAGCCACCCAGCTCAAGTTGACCGTTACTTTTAGAATCCCCGTTTGAAAAAACAGAAAAGAAACAACAGAAATGAGGAAGGCAAACCAATTCTAAACAAAAACAAAAATCCCGCTTCATCATTCAAAAATAACTCTCACAAGTTCCTACCGTTAGCGTTTAGCCCCCCCTTTTCTATAAAAATCTCTCCGTCCCCACAAGGCAACAACTCTCCTCTCTCAGCTTCTCTCTTTTCTTTCTGTCTTTCTCCGTGTCTTTTAAGCTTTAATCCCATTTCTTTGAAAATGCGTGAAATCCTTCACATCCAGGGAGGCCAATGCGGCAACCAAATTGGTGCCAAGTTCTGGGAAGTTGTCTGTGCCGAACATGGCATTGATCCAACTGGGAGGTACCAAGGGGACTCAGATCTTCAGCTTGAGAGGATCAATGTCTATTACAATGAAGCAAGTTGTGGAAGGTTTGTTCCCAGGGCTGTCCTTATGGATCTTGAACCTGGTACCATGGATAGTCTTAGGTCTGGTCCTTATGGTCAGATTTTCAGACCAGACAACTTCGTTTTCGGACAATCTGGCGCGGGAAACAACTGGGCTAAAGGACATTACACTGAAGGTGCAGAACTCATCGATTCTGTTCTTGATGTTGTCCGAAAAGAAGCCGAAAACTGTGACTGCTTGCAGGGTGAGTTTCTTGTCTTTTCTTTCCTTGTTATTATTCCTGTATGGTCTCTCAGGCTTACATTGGTGTGGTTTTTGAACTGCAGGATTTCAGGTTTGCCATTCTCTAGGAGGAGGAACGGGCTCCGGCATGGGAACCCTTCTGATTTCTAAGATCAGGGAGGAGTACCCAGACAGGATGATGCTTACTTTCTCTGTGTTTCCTTCTCCTAAGGTTTCAGATACAGTGGTTGAACCTTACAATGCCACTTTATCCGTACATCAGCTTGTTGAAAATGCGGATGAGTGTATGGTTCTTGATAACGAGGCCCTCTATGACATTTGCTTCCGCACCCTCAAGCTCTCCACCCCAAGCTGTACGAACATCTATCACTTTTTCTCTATGGGCATTGTTTTTAATCTTCTAGTACTTCGATTTAATTAATTTTTCGTGTTCTTATGGGTGCAGTTGGAGATTTGAACCATTTGATATCTGCTACAATGTCTGGAGTCACATGTTGTCTGAGATTCCCTGGTCAGCTAAACTCTGATCTGAGGAAGCTCGCTGTGAATCTCATTCCTTTCCCTCGGCTTCACTTCTTCATGGTTGGTTTTGCGCCTCTTACATCCCGTGGATCCCAGCAGTACAGAGCCTTGACCGTTCCTGAGCTCACCCAGCAAATGTGGGATTCCAAGAACATGATGTGCGCAGCTGATCCTCGCCATGGAAGGTACCTTACAGCCTCAGCTATGTTCAGAGGCAAAATGAGCACAAAGGAAGTTGATGAGCAGATGCTCAATGTCCAGAACAAGAATTCCTCCTACTTTGTGGAATGGATTCCAAACAATGTTAAATCAACTGTCTGTGATATCCCTCCAAATGGCTTGAAAATGGCATCTACATTCATTGGGAACTCAACTTCAATTCAGGAGATGTTTAGGCGTGTGAGCGAGCAGTTCACTGCTATGTTTAGGAGGAAGGCTTTCTTGCATTGGTACACAGGAGAAGGTATGGATGAGATGGAGTTCACGGAGGCAGAAAGCAACATGAACGATCTGGTCTCAGAGTATCAGCAGTACCAGGATGCAACTGCTGATGATGAAGAGTATGAAGAAGAGGAGGAGGAAGAGGACTATCAACAATGATTCAGTTCTATGATGTTATCAGAGGATGTAAAACAATGCTAAAAATTGTATCCAATTGCCAGTCTCTGGCAACAGAAACGATTAATCTGGATAGCTGTATGAAAATATGATGTTAAATATAATATAATTCCAGTTCTGTTCTTCAAATCTCTTCGAACTGAAAGTGTCTATGTTTCTTACACAAATTAAACCGATGTGATTAAGTGTAGAACTGAGTGTCATAACTCGTATCTTAAAATTTTAGCATATTTTAAGAGTGCCACACCATAACTCAAGGCCTAACGCATTCTAAACCGTGGGATCTTTGTTCCTTCCAAGAGAAAAATAATTTTAGAGAGAATTTATAATAATCATAGGAGCCACTAGCCAGTTGAGAAGATGATTGAATTTTGGCATTTGTTGGTGCGTTGCTGCTTTATTTATTTCATCACATAGGAATCTGAGGATATCCAAAATTACTGTGCAAGTACAGCAAAAATGGCATTGAAACGTCCATGAACCTTGACCATCTTTTTAAGGCCTGCAGATTAAGAGCTCGTACCTAATTCCACTAATCACAAGAATGCCACAAGACGACTCAGTTCAGGCAAGATAGAGAAGTACAATAATCACAAGACGTTCACAAAGCATAAAGCCTAAAGCAGATTAATGCAGCGGGCAGAATAGCCTAAGTACAGAGTGAAGCTGCTACAAGTCTCTGGCAAGACTCCTAATTCTTGCCTTGATAGATCTCTCAATGAAGTCACAACAATAGATTTCTTACAAAAGGAAGTTGTTCAGGAATCAACATGCATTTGTAATTGAGGTTATAGAAGCAAATATAGAAGTTTGTACTAAACATGAAATCAATGCATCCTTCATTTAAAAATATGCAGCAAAGCTCATAAAACATAAGACATCCTTTTGAATGGAGCATTTAGCCTAAACCACAGAATAGACTATACTGTCCCTGCAAGGACCTTAAACATGCATTAATCCTCAAATTAGATCACAATTATAGATTTCTTAAATAAAGAACTTGCTCATGAATCATGAATTCACAATCAAGATTACAACAAGCAACATTGCAATTTATATTAAAGGTAAATCTCAGTGCTTCCATAATTAAACACTATGTAACAAAGAGCTACATTTTTCACAATTGATCAGCCAGCTACAACCACACACAAAACCTGCAACTACAATTACAAAAGGATCATCAATTTACAGCATAAAACAGCCAACAGGTCCCAAGTCTACTTGCCATCTTTGACAACTTTGTCAACTACTACTTTGACCTTCTTGTACTCAAAATCCACAGGGTGCAGACCACACTCTTCGGGTGCTACAGGGCGCCGATTACCAAGAATGGTCCATAGGTATAGCAAGCAAGAGCCCATTAAGCCTCCACATGCAACACCTAAAACGAACACAGCAAACACTCTCCAAGAACAATTGCTACTCTTATGCACTGTTGTCAGAGGTTTGGGGTTCTTTGCAACAGCCTTCGGATCAAGTGGTTGAGAATGCATCCAATTCGGAACCTGCCTTAGCTTAAAACTCCACGAGTGAATAAAGCATGTCTGTGAAGAGTTCCCATTTGAAGAGCTTAAGCCAAGAAACACTTCCTCGTCATGCCACAGCTTTGACAAGTCGATTGAGTATGAAAGCAATGGACCATCAGGCCTGGTACTGCCAGATTGGCTCAACCTAATCTCTACTCTCTTCGAGCTTGCCTCGTAATCAATCCAAGAATGTAATTTTTCTCCATTGTTCAATACCAAATTGAGAGATGATAAATTTCTCACTTTAGCTGATACAAGACTACCCACGTTAATACCCACATGATTTTCATTCAAATCGCCATACTTGGCATCTTTCAAGGTATCGAATTCAACAGCAAAAATACCGCTTTTACTTTTTCCCAATCCAGGAGAAATTCCAAACGAACTATTATCCAATACATTGACATTAAAACTATTGGGAACCATAACAAAAGCCAAACCATCACCATTTTCACGGGACATTGAGAAGGAAAAGTAAGTTTGAAAAGAAGCAAAGTTCCTGACTTTACCTTCAACAAGCTTGATGGGTTTCTTATACATGGCTCTCCCAGCACTCCAACTCACTGAGTTAGTTAGTTGAATCCATGAGCCAGCAACCTTTGCATCCCCGTATAAAGCAATATTGGACTCAAATTTTGGTTCTTTACCAAAACTGTTGAAGGAAAAAGAGGAACTTTTACTTTGGTCTGCAGCTAAGATTTTGAGGTGGAAAATGAGAAACGTTAGGGCTGTGAAGTAGTTGGAAATGGAGAATGTGGCCATCGCTGAAATGGGTTACAGCTGAATCTGGGGTTTGGTTTCTTTTCCGTTGGTCTACTAAGATTTCCTGGGTGAGGATTCCATTACAACTAGGCAATTTTCCCTTTATTTTTTAGGGTTCTGGCGAAGAACCAAAGGAAGGAAAGTAAAGAATAGGGGGTTGGGTTGGCTTGGAGGTTGTGAAAATTAAATACGTTTACTCGTTTCTGCAACTCTCTTTTTGGTTCACTTTCTCTCAGTGGTTGCTGACTGAGGGAATATTATAATGGACATTTTGCACTTTTGCACTTGTACTTTTTCTAAATTCTTAAATGTGCTCCATACTTTTGGTATTTGCATTTATATCCATAAAACTCCATTGATTTTACTTTCTCCTACTAACTTGTTTCATAAAATAAAGAAACACAATGGGAAGTTTTAATTTATGTAGTAATTTCACATAAAAGGTTGTGGCTTGTGACTTGCCAAAATCAAAATTTCCCTTGGTAGATTAGTACAAATATGTGAAACGAAGTGTGGGTAGTTGCAAATTTTTGGAAACAAGAGAGTTACAGTTGTCAAAGCATACTCGTTTTGTTTGGTAGCCACAACAAAAAGGAGGTTTAAAAAGAAAGAAAAGAAAAGATAGGATATCTTAGGTAAATTTACTCTCGGAGTGTAGACAGTGGTCTTAGGCTCTTCAGCTTTTGTAATAAAAAACACACACACAAACATGTGTGTGGAATGCAGGAAGCTGAGTGTCTCAAGTCTCTATCAATTCTAAGCAAAATCCTCCATTACCTCCTTCCTTTTCAATTTCCTTTTTGTTTTCTGAGAAAAAAAAAAAGCAAAGGTATTGTGTGGGAAGCAAAAAGAAAGATAAAAAAAAAAAAAAGGAAGAGAAAAGAAATGGATTCTCTTTGAAGAGAGAGGGACCATTTCTAACGTGCGAAGGGTCGGGCATTGTTGATAAACCCACCCAAGGTTGTTGTGCAACGTGCCTGCCTGGCCTGCCCACTGCTGCCAAAGCTCTTTCCAGGTAAAAACTAAATTACTAATGTAGGCGTGCCTTACTCTTATCTTGTTGGCAAAGCAACGAATAAGTGTTTGATAAAACACACTAAAATGCTTGAAATTTTTAGTATATTTGAAAAGCTTCCAATTGACCCTTGTCTTTGGGTGATTCTCGGGCGTATGTCCTTACCTCTAAGTCGTTCTCAGCAGCATTCAATTGCTTTATAGGATAGTGAGCAAAGGGTTGGCGATTATAAATGCAGTCAGTTGTTGCATTTAATAACCCTTCAAATCTTCTTCAAGGACTGGTATTTCACATTTACTCTAGGGTGGTATGATTCGTGAGCCTGGAAGAGAAGAATCTGCAGATTTTTGGTGGGTCAGGGTCAGGGACCCGTCCTCAGGCCGTCAGACTCAAGGCATATATTGTGAAATCTGAATGCTGAAGAAATTTAAGACTACACACTTTGCATTGAGTAATAATTATAATTAATTAGTGACAGATAGAATTGACCCCAATGTGATTGTGAAACACCCTAACAACTATAGAATTTGAAACTTTTACAACTTGCAATTGATTGATTCAAATCTTTAGTTTAGGGTCAATAAATATGGAAACAGTTTCACCAAGTCCCTGAATAATCGAAACAGGTACAGAATAATTACAGAATACAAGATCAGGAATTGTTTTCACCCTAAGCACGAACAAAAGTGTAACATGGCCATTTTTTTTTTCTTTTGATTTCGCTGGTTAAATATGCCCTTCTCTTGTTGTATCAAATGGTTCATTCGTCTAGCTTTTCACGTTGCTTGGTGGTGGCACAAAAGGCAAGATAGAACGGTTATCTACCCTCATTATTTACAAAATAATAATTGTTGAAATGAACAAGGCTATGGGAAACGGGACAAAGCACATGCCATATACTGAAGGTTACAAAGACCGCTCGCGAGTCTCGTGTGAAACTCTTGGGTGTCAAACTCAAACCCTAGTCCCTACTGCCCCAATACACAAAGGGACAAAGTTTAGAACCATAAGCACTGTTACTTGTTTGGGCATTAAAATTTTGAAACGTGGGAGGGGACCAGTAGCTTTTGAGGTGTAAGTCTCGTGAGGCTGACCCTAGCGTAGATTGGTGCCTTCGGATTTTTTAAGGACACTGCTAGATTGATTTTCATTTTCAACCCTATCGGGTTTGGTTGGTTTTCCTTAACCATGATAACATGAATTCTTTCTTTCATCTTTATGTTCTTCTCTGTGAAGCTTTTTGAACTAACAATTGTTCGTGTAACATGTTTCATAAGGCCTTTAATTACTTGAGTTCTAAGGTAGTTTTTTTTTTTTGGTTCCATGCCATGCATAATTTATGTCCTTGATTAAGCTAAATTGATTGAATAAACCGAGCATATATGTAATTAAACTTGTACTATAGCAGCAGAGTTTCTTTAGATATCTAGAGCTGATCAACCAGAAATTATGCATGAAAAAATCGAAACCTAATAAGTAATAACCAGTCCAGCTCCAAGAAAGAGCTAGGTTTTATGATCTGGTAGCTACAAGGGTAGTGGTTGAAGTGGGCCTTGATCATGTTCTGGCAATCAACTAGAGAATTAGAGAGACAAAGAAGACACCGAATGAAGATAGCTACTCATCGGTAAAAGAAAAATAAAGATGTGCCATCGGTTTTATACCAGCCACAGCGTGAAAGGTAGCATATGGTTCTTCTGTCGAGATCGAGGGCCGTCAGGTTACATTGAAGAAGCTGGCAAATTTAATAGGCAGGAGCCCTTTAGATTTCTAAGAAATAGAGCACTGGAGGACCACTGTTAAACCAAAAACCATGTAATGCAACCTAAACTCCCAAACTCAAAGTCGATGATCACCATGTTTATTCCTCTTAAGCCTCCACGCGCTTAAACATGAGGCCGGCTTCCTAGCCTTTAACCAACAGTCAACAAGCAAAAGCAAACTCTGGAGTTAGGCAGCAATTAGCTACATCCTACAATACATTGGTGGCTTTAATTAAAAATTGGGTTTCATTGTTACTTATATAGAATTGTCAGTCAATTAAGAAATAAGTTAGTGAATTAAGCACTTATGTACTAGTATAAATATTTAGAAACAACAAGAGATCAGAATGAAACTAAAAGTACAAACAATGTACTCCAACACGATTGAGGCCAACCAATTCCTCCTCAGCAAAACACTAGGCTAGAAATCAAATAATTTGATGCATGCATACATCATCATCATTAAAAATAAACTATAAATATAAAATATATTATTTGAGAATCATAAATATTCAAGATAAATCATAATTTTTAATATAAAAATAATTTAGTATGAAAGAAAAGTTTTTTAAATGGAAATCAGTCACTAGAGACATTCTGTCATGGAGAAAAGAAATAAGGAGATAGAATTAAGGAAGGCAAGTTGTTCAGATCAGTTGGTGGTGAAGTCAATATGGATAACTCTGGTGGAAACAGCTCATAGCTTAAGGGTGGGAGTTCAATCCTTTGATTGGATTGAATATGAAAAAAATAGTGAGTCTAATCTATCCCTCAAAATATCATCCATCCAAATTGAAACGAGTAAATATTGGTTTGCCCTGAGGATTAAAGGTGACCTTCATAAATTAATAGGGAGTAGCCGGCAAGCAGTACACTCAGTTATCGTGCAAACCCCATGACTCAATTGTGGCACATCTTTTCCCATGACCTCGGCCTTTTAGAATATAGCAATGAAGAACAAAGGCTCTGTTTTTATAACAGACAAGGCATTAAGGGAGAAAGTCTAACGGTCTCGCAGTCCTTTATGGAAAAGCCATATCAGCATCTTAATCCGTGGTTTCTTTTTGGCCTTTTTCTTTTTGATTTTTGTTAAGGCGAAAGACATGTACATTCTGCCCTTCTTTTTTGCAATTTGAGATTGATAATCTGTTTTTGTTAATTTTGGAAGGTTTTCATGTTGTTGAGTATAATCTGTGCATATGTATCATAGATCACACGTTTTGTCAAGAAAGATCAGTCTGTTGCTTCTGATAATTGCTTCAAATTTTGAATAGAGGGTCTTAGAAGGGGTGGATGGGGCTTGTGTATGATTAAGCAAGATTGGGTTTGAGTCTATTGAATAAATATGAGAAAATATAAACAGGTGAAAATTAACCGAGAGGCTTGAGTCCAATGGGCATATTGAATTGAGTGATTATTTCTTGCCTTTCATCCTTTTAGTTATTTTAATTGCAAGACGAAAAGAGGAATTCTCATTCTGTAGTAGTGTTGAGATCCTTCAAACAATTTTGCTGTCGTATAAGACTTCTGGAGAGAAGCACAGATCCTCTCAAATCTACATCATCCAAATTTGGTGGCATTTTATGATGTATTACCAGATAGAATTTGAGGAACCTTGGCAATTACAATAACTAAATACATGGTAAATGGATCATTGAGCAATGTCCTACTCAAGAAGTGTAGGTAATATATATTTAGTAGTTCAGTCTCTTGACTTTCTAGCCCACTTATTGATGAAGCATTTATGGGTTTTTTGGAATTCTTATGCAGATCACTTGATCGTCACAGAAAATAGCGTTTGGCATAGAATACTTGTTGTAGAGGGTTCTTTTGTTGGAGAGTAAGGAAACGTCATAGATGATCAGAAGGGATGTGTAAGGGCAACAAAGAGGAAGACTGAAGTAGACCTTGAGTGATGAGTGTAGTGGTGGCTGGTGAAAGAGATAATTAGGAAATTAGGGAATTTGATAAAAGAGAAAAAGAGTAGGGCTAGGTTTTTCTGTGAAGCAAAGAGAGTAGGTAATATATGTTTAGGAGTTCAATCTCTTGACTTTCTAGGCCACTTATTAATGAAGCATTTATGGGTTTTTTGGAATTCTTATGTAGATCACTTGATCATTTATACATGTGTTAATGTGTTGTATAGATAATATTAAAAAGCATGCTGACACAATTTTATTTTTTTTAATTACCTACTTACTTTCATTCAACATAATAAAATTAAAATCTACTGTTGAATTAAAAAAAGAAAGTGGAGAGTGGAAAAAAAAACATGAAAAATTAAAGATTAAAGAGCTACTTATTAGTTTGTTACTTAAGAATTAAGATTTACAATTTATAAGCTTAATGGCATATAATGTATGTACACGTAGATTCATGTTGAGAGATGACAATAAATAATTGATTGACTTCAGTTAGTTGATTACTTGATCTATTATTGAATAATTAACGTATAAATTTATTTTTTAAAATAAATAACTAGAAACTCAAATGAAAATGATCTATGGATTAACCCAAAAACCTAAATTGAACTCATGACTCGTGTCAAAATGACCCAATGAACAAATATGAAAAACCCGAGATTAAATAACTCGCAAGTCAAACTCAAAAAATCCAAGTCAAAATGACCCAAAACCTGAATAAGCTGAAGGTCAAACCCGAAAAACCTAAGTGACCCAAATCCAAATGATCTGAAATCCGATTGACCCAATCTAAAATTTTCTTTGAGTTAAATTGACCCGATCCGATTGATCCGAATCCATAACCCGCTCAACCCTCCCATTACCTCTAGATGATAGAGGAGATTCTCCTATTTCCTTGATGGAGTACTTGTCAAAGCAATAAGCAAAGACAGAGCTGATCCTTATAATCATTTTCTTTTGTGTTCCCAACATTATTTTGGTCTGAAAAAGGGCCCAAAGCCCAGATTAAATATCAAGGGATCTAGGGGTGGCTAACCCCCAAAACATCAGCCAGCCGAATACTCCTACCCAGTCCAATAGGGGGCGACTCAGCAGATTGAACACTCACTCTTTGTTACGTGCAGCTCCAGTCTGTTCACAACATTTCAGTAATGGGCTTAAAGATACAGTAATAATTTTGAGATCTTCCTGTTTTGGGCTGGGCCAGCAAACCCAAGAAAATGATTGGGTTTGAATTCTCTCTTGATTAAAGCCCTGGACAAAAATTTTGCCAACCACTGCTTTAAACTCGTGACTTTCAGTAGAAGAGTTGAGATGCTATATGATTAACACCTCATAATTTCTTGAGAATCTCAGTTATTTAACCCCTCGAGCATGAAATTTATGAGAAATTTAATCCATCGAACATCTTTACTTGTAATGAGCTGAAGACAAAAGCGAATTAAAACTTGGCAAAAAAAGAAACGAGAGAGTGAATTTAGAGTTAAAACAGCTAAATGGTGCAAGAAAAGTTGGGATTCAGTTGGATTACTCAAAAAAAAAAAAAAAGAATTGAAAGCACTTTTTGGATTCATTAATAAATCCTCAATAACACTGACCTTCTTACAGCACTCTGCCAACTGCCAAGTTAACATTAATACAGCTTGCACTTCAATGATTGTGAGTATATCCATATCACTTTGCTTCCAGAACAATATTCTTGACATCTAGCTCTACTACGCTTTCTTTCCCAAATAGTGTAAATCCCACCGTTGCCTGCAAGAAAGCATGGTGTTATTTCAAAAAGTTGTTCTAATTAGATAGTACATAAACACATAAGTTTCAGTGTTCCACTACCATTTTCATAAAGAATCTTAAGATTATTTAATCTTTTTCTAGACTTTCTCAAATAGCATACAAGCACACTGGACCACGTATGACCGAATGACGTGCTCAAACCTACTAATGTCATACCTTTCCAGTTTTCCGATTTAGTTTCTTAAGGCTGCCTACAAATTCTGCAAATGTCCCAGATACAACTCGAACCATTGAACCTGGGACAAGTCGCTTAGAACTCTTGGCTCCATTTGCTACAGTATCTGAACACTTTCTAGATCGTTGTTTTGGCGTTGAACTCAAAACAGAAGTTGTAACACCATTGGAATCTAAATCATATTCTATATTCATCTTATCAGATGTGAGGGTTTTTTCTCCTTGCTGTTCTTCCTCAAATGCTTGATCAGCTTTTTCCTGTTCGTCTTTGGCCTGTCTGAAGATTGCTTCCATGTCATCAACAGAAACTGGCCTAGGTTTGTTTATTTGTCTTTTTCTGCAAACCATGTACGAATGCTTAGTTAAATCAACAGGCACGGAACATTTAACAAAACACAAGGAAGATAGTAATAGTTTTGTTTGTATAACAGCTATATTAGGAATTCAGAACTACTAGTGCCCTTGAATTTTCTTAGTTCAAGTCCCAGTGTGCTGTCTTTATCTACCTTAATTTGAAATCTTAAAATATCTCCAAACAAAAACGAAAGAATATTCTACAATTTCAGATTTCTTCAGAAATCACGTAGGTTGTGTAAATCAAAGATAAGTTCATAATGAGATCTTACAATCTTATAATTCTATGCAACAGACATAACGGTTAAAGTCATGATTGTGGAACATTCAATTCTAGCAAATTTCAACAAGGATGGAAAAAATAACACTCACCTATTTCCTACCTTGGAACCAACAAAACCTCCAACACCATCGCACTCCCTTATGAAGTCATGAATCTCTTTGTTCAATACACATCTTAAGAAAACACATCCCGGAAATAAGGGCTTCGGTTTAGTTGATATCGAACCATTTTTTAATCTCCTCTTCTCCTGTACAGCTGGAGTGTATATCTGAAGACCGAAAAGAAAAACAACAGCAGCTAATGAATGTAAGTACACTAAACATGTACCAATTTCTTAACCATTGCTACTCTAATTTCTTATAGTAATTCTTAAAAGAATAACGCCTAAAATTTCTCAGGAACCTTTTCATTTATACACATAAAGAAGTTTAACGAGGGAGGGAGTTTCTAGCATTGGTTCCCAAGGCTTCTGAAGATGGATATCAATGGCTAGAGCAAATCCAAGCCTATGTCTTACCCTCCTAAAAGAAACTTAATATGAACTGTTAATATTGTTCTCTAACTTATATTTCAGTTAAATTCTCTGATAAATCCAATAGATAGATAAAATTAAAGTGCTAGGAATAAGAACAAACAAGACATTCTATATTTCAGCAGCAGAAAAATTTAAAAAGCAGCTGGCTAAACTATATTTGTTTACCTTAAATTCGATGTCTGGGAAATTTCTGGCGAGTGTTCGAGCCATTACCTCAGCTGTCTCGAAACCTCGAAGCCGGGAGACTCGAACAACCCACCACTGAGGACCCAAGTGAGCCAGGTTATCGAGATTGAGTTCCTCTGTCCAAGAAGTGTATTGCTTCTTGGGTTTCTTTATAAGCCTCTCTTCGACTTCTTCTCTCCAATTATACCCCGCTTTGCTCTCCCTTCTTTTGTTCCTTAGCTGCCTTCTCTCCCTCGCTGACAGCAGCTCCTGTTGGGTGTCAGTCGAATCAAGAGAGGCAAATACTGCAGGGAGTTTCGGGGCGTATTTGGTGGTCGGAATTTTGAGAGAAAGGGAGTGGGAAAACGGTGGAGATAGATAGCAAGGACTCCATAGCAGAAGCCCCTGCTGCTTCATCGTTTCTTATGACTTCTTCGAGCCGGAGTTGAAGTGGACGTTGGTGTCTTTTCGATAGGCATGAAGCAGATTAACGATGGGCGCATCTGTTGACATGGGCTGCCTCCTTTGTACACTTCTAGATGGACCGACATGGCCCAATTCATTTTTACTTTTTTTTTTAAATTGTGAAAATTTGGCTAAATGCTCAATTCAGGGCCTAATCTTTTAAAATTAACTCAATTAAGGGCTTAAAAATACAATTCGAACAAATTGAAACCCATACTTAGTAAATTGTGACAAATTGAACTTATTATTAGTTAATTCTAATGTGTAACATATATATAAATTGAAAAGTACGTGAAAATTTTATATTATGCCACATGTATTGAATTTATTTTGATTAGTATTGTTTGATTTTTAATTAATTTTACGACATTTTTTTTCAATCAAAATTAATGCATATATATGAAAAGCATTGATTTTCATATAGGGATGGGTTCAATTTGTCACAATTTATTAAATATGGGGTCCCAATTTATTCGAATTGTGTTTTTAGGCCCTTAATTGAGCCAATTTTAAAAGATTAGGCCCCGAAATGAGCATTTAGCCTGAAATTCTCTCTCTCTCTCTCTCTCTCTCTCTCTCTCTCTCTCTTTGAAGTAATATGAGAGATTACACAAATCTGTTACGGGATTATATTTATGTAGAACTTTAAATTATAAATTTATTTTAAAAAGTTTAAATGAAGGGATATGGTAACACTATTAATCAATTCTTCATAGAAATCTTGTCACTCATTAACCTTTCATGAAGGTTTTTATATCTTTTAATTTTTCCCTTATTTTGAGGGAAATCTTTAATGAAGTCCAAAGATTTAACAACGACAAAGTATCAAATGGAAGCCATTGGTTTGATTTTATATTTGATACTTTGAGTTAAAGAATGTAATATGAGTTTTATCTCCTTGTAGGTAGCAAATGTTAATACATTATTTCTCCATGTGGTAATAGTAATAGTAAGTATATTCTTCTACTGAAGATTTCAAGTAAACATTTGTTTTGAATAAACTCTTTTAAGGAATATTAGCACATGATTTAAACTCTTATTATCATTAAAATGTTTAAGGCTTTTGGCTTTATAGTTTATGTCATCAGAATGCTTAAATTATTGTAATTTGAATTATTAATTCTTATGATAATCTATAGGTATCTTACAATACGATTCGATACACAATATAACCGATAAGAGTTTATATAACGTGTCTGTTTTAATACATATCTATCGATACATAAGCGATTCAGTACATATCTTATGATGTACATAATACGTACGCGATATACACGATATCAAATAATTGAGTATATTTTAGTGTTTGAATAATATTTTCAATCTTATATCAAATAATCACTCGATTTTATTAGTAACTATAAAATTCTTATTTTTTTTATTCATTCATATGCATATATAATATTTATATTTAATTTTTAATTTTATATAACCGTATCTTACAATATAATACTCGATACTCGATATTTACAAATAAGAATTCAATATACAATACGTATCTCAATTTAACAACTATGATAAATGTCAATCAAGTGCTTTTCAAATTACAGGTCCATCAAATTAAGCACCTAAAGAAAAAGAAAATATGAATGTTTTCATCGACATGGCTAGACCTTAAAATTTGATTGAAAAAGATGTTTGGCTGGTTTTTCTTCGTAACCTTTTTTCTCATGGTATTGTCCAATCCATACAGTCAAATTCATTTTTTTCGCATGGAAATTGGAGGAGTGCCGATCATTGTCATTGACACCCCTATTTAGGTTGTATCTATGCAGGAACACTTCAGCAGGTTCAATGAAGTAGACACTATTCTACTATAATCTAATTGTACTGGCCATAAACAAATATCCCCAATCATCTCTGTCTGGTAAAAGCACTTTATTTCCTAGACTTTCCATCCATGCCCACATTTTGTTGCTAACATCAAGTCTATAGATCTCAATGAATCTGAAATCCAAAGTCCCCGCATCATCATTATAATCATATGCTTTTACAACCAAAAGTATATCCCTAACACTCTCAACCAAATGAAATGTCACGGCAGTACTAGGTCGAATTCCACGCTCAGGCTGTACAAATGTGAAAAGGGTGAAGAATGGTTTACCATAGTCATCAAAGTTTAGCTCATAATTGATTACTATATCTTTCAAACAATATATCTACTTGTTTAGCACTATGCCATTATCTAGAATTTCAGTCTTCCACCCTTGTTGAGTCCTTTAGCCTTACTGATGTCATATCATGTAAATTCTTTTCCCCAATTTTGCACCAGTAGAGATCTTGCATGCTGTATCCACCAAAACATATCAGTACTCAGGATCTGTTAGGGATGTAATCAGGATGGATAATTCCAAAAGAAATACGTCACAACATAAAGGTGGCAGTTCAATCCTTTTGTTGGATTGAACATGCAACAAAAAACTATCAAGCATGTCCAAACTTTCCTTCATCATAATCAGCCATCCAAACTGATAGTGCATTAGTCGTAGGTGGGCCATGTTAGCCGGTGTTTGGATTATGTCTTGCTAAGTTGAAGGTATCACTTGTAGAGTTGATGCAGAAGAAAACCTCTACCATAATCCATCTGCTCGAACCAATTCCAAGATTGGATGTAATGAGAAGTTTGCCATCCGTGACCAGAAAGACCTTTAAAGTAGTTGATAAGTGGAAGTTGACAAAGGGAAGAAGAAAAAGTTCAGGGTGGCTAGAAAGTCACAACTCACAATAACAACATTTGAGAACTAGTTCAATAAGAGTGAAAAGGAGAATGATGAGAGAGAAGGGAAAAGTGGTTTATTTCATTAATTAATGAATGTACAAGCAATGGTTTCCAGTATTTATACAAGTTAATAGAATCTTATGATAGTTGGAATTGAAACAAAAAGAAAGAAAATGCGTAACTACTGTATTTGTTTCCTAAAAAATTCCAGATGCCTCTAATCATTTCTGGCCCTCTCCACCTTAGTAACTTTGATTACTTAACTACTGCTACCTCATCTATTCTTCATGTATCAGTAATGGAAAGATTGATGGCATTTAAGAATTAACAAGGTCTCATCTCACCTGAAAAGTGCCACCTGAAGAAATCATTTTAGCATAAGACTGATTGGAATATGGACCAGTCTGAGGAGCCTTCTCAAATTCTTCCTTCCCACCATTTTTGGCCATTTCTTCCTGCTTTGAAATAATGAAACAGGAAGAAACAAAGAAAAAACTTGAATCCAACAAACCAAACAAAAAAAACAAAAAAAAAACCCTAAGAAGATGACGAAGAACAAAAAATTCTTCCTAAAACAGGTAACTGTGAATACATAAGCAATTATTGCAAAAGACTCTTAACTAAATTAATTTTTGTGAAAGATTGGAGAAGATGATTGTACCTTAGAAGGGAGACCTTGCGAGAGAAAAACAATTCTTGAGAGAGAAGATTCTTAAATTGGGACCAAAGAATAACATGAGTGAAAAAAAAAGAAGGAAAAAGCAGAGAAACCTTGAATCCAACAAACCAAGTAAAAAAAACAAAAAGAAACTAAGAAAATGATGAAGAACCAAAAATTTTTCCTAAAACAAGAAACCATGAAGAACATAAATGTAATAAAAACTTAACGGTCGTTTGGCATCGTTTCTGTTTTTTTGTTTTTTGTTTTTGTTTTGTTTTCATTACGCTGTCAATTTTTTGAAAATGAAAACACGTTTGGATATATAATTTTGTTGTTTGTTTTCTCATGAAAATATATTAAAAAAACATAAACATATGCTAGTTGGATATTAAGGATGCCATTAAAAAGTTATTGTTCACTTGTGTTATGAAAGTGTTTTGGAAACATATGAAAAAAAAAAATTTATGCTTCCACTTTTTTCTGAAACATGGAATTTGTTTCCAAAATTTTTGAAAACGGAAACATCCTGTCAAATGTTTATTTCACCTATTTTATTTTCAAAACATGAAAATGACAACAGAAAACAAAAATTGACAACAATGCCAAACGGGCCCAGCTTACATAGGCAATGATTGCAAAAGAATCTTAACTAAATTAACTTTTATGAAAGATTGGAGAAGATGATCATACCTTAGAGATGAGACCTTGCGAGAGAATAAACAATTATTGAGAGAGAAAATTCTTGAAATCAGACTGAAGAACAACATGAGTGAAGAATAGGAAAAAAAGAGAAAACCTTGAATCTAACAAACCAAATAAAAAAAAAACCAAAAAGAAACCCTAAGAAAATGACGAAGAACCAAAAAATCTTCCTAAAACAGGAAGCCATGAAAAACATAAATGTAATAAAAACTTAGCTCACATAGGCAATGACTGCAAAAGACTCTTAACTAAATTAACTTTTATGGAATATTGGATAAGATGACCGTATTTTAGAGAAGAGACCTTGGAGAGAAGAAATAATTATTGAGAGAGAAGATTCTTGAACTAGGACTGAAAAATAGCCAGAGTGAAGAACAGAGACATACGTCTCTATTTTTATAGTAGAGAAATTGAGGGAAGTTCTTGCCATGATCCACCAATGTGGCAAAGCCATATCAGCATCTTGATTCGTGGGCCACAAGAAGCGGTTAATCTCAACGGTTTTTTCATTTTCCTTATTTGGCGAACTAAGAATGAAGAACAGATACCTTTCTGTTTTCATAACACATGGATTGAGGGAAATTCCCTTTATGAACAAACCAATATTGTAATGACACGTCAGCCTATTAATCCGTGCCCCTAGAAAAAGTTTGTTGACCTCAACGATTTTTCATTTTATTTGATTTTCCTCATTTGGTAAATTAGCTTGTAATTAAAAATGAAAGTTTTCTTATTTTGATGTACAGATTATAAAAAATGTTGATCTTGAAGAATTGAGGGAGCTTGGTTCTAATGCATATGGAACTATCTAGAAAATGGGGAAACAGATGTTGCTATAAAAAGACATTCACTAATAATTTTGAGATATTCTGGTTTTGGGCTAGACCAGCGAATCCACGAAAGTGATCAAGTTTGAATAGTCTATTGATTACTACTATGGATTCTATACTAAAAATTGTGCCAACTATTGCTTTAAACTTGTGACTTGTCAGTAGAAGAGTAGAGATGTTATATGATTAATACCTCATAATTTTTTAAGAATCTCAATTATTTAACCCTTTGAGCATGAATTTTGTTAGAAATTTGTAATTAGCTAATGGCAAAAGTGAATTAAATTTGGCAAAAAAAGAAAAGAGAAAGTGAATTATAACAGTTAAATATGCAAGAAAATGTGGGAATGAGTTGGATTGCTAAAAAGAAAAATGAATTGAAAGCACTTTTTGGATTTATAAATCAATTCTCTATGACACTAACTTTCTTACAGCACTCTGCCAATTGCCAAGTTAACATTAATACAGTTTACACTTCAATGAATATAGGTCACTATGTTTCCAGAATAATATCCTTGACATCTAGCTTTGCTAAGCTTTCTTTCCCATTGTTGCCTGCAAGAAAGTATGGTGTTATTTCAAACAGTAATTCGAATTAGATAGATAAACACATAAGTTTCAGTGTTCCACTATCATTTTCATAAAGGATCTCAAGATTATTTAATGTTTTTCTAGACTTTCTCAAATAGCATATAAGCACACTAGACCATGTATGACTGAATGACATGTTCGAACATATCATGTTGTACCTTTTCAGTTTTTCGATTTAGTTTCTTAAGGCTGTCTATAAATTCTACAAATGTCCCAAATACATCTACGCACTCAGACCTAATTAAACTTTTTCGTAATAATTAGAATAGTAAAAGATGCGTATTGATACAAATAATACGTCCATCCAAATGTGTCAGATAAATAAGAGATGTTAAAGTTAGGGGTAAGACGGAGTTGGAAGATGAAGTAATTTCCAATGCATAGAAAGCCACTAAACACCAATTAGACTTCTCTAAGTCTATAACTAAAAGTTATGGAGCCCATTGGTGTAAGAGGTTGGAGAAATGAATTAAGGCTCAAAAATTTTAAAAAAAAAGTAGAAATGGGAAAGAGGTCTGAAGCAGGACCCGAACAGGTCCAGCACCTGACCTGTGTATATATAAGAGGGGAGGCCGAGCCTCTTCCTCCCATTCTCTTCTTCCCCTATCCTTTTCTTCCTCTTTTTTTCTCTTAATGAGGCATTTTAGATTTTTTACATATTCGAACAATCTGATAGACGGATAAAGGTGAGTTTCTAGTATGTTGGACTACTCACCTCACTCTTCAATTTGCCTAGCTATGCACGTAAATCCATGCATTAGTTTAGGAGAAATCACTGCTCAAATTTAGGTTTAGGTTTTTAGTTAAATTTAAACTTAGATTTAAATTCTAGGAAATTTAAGTAGATGATTACGATTTTTCTTTTGATGAAGTATTATAGTTGTTGTGGGGATTGTTTGTCCCAATTTGTAGGATGATCCGTGGAGAAATGGGAATGAAAATCGAGGAAAAAAATTTTTGGGCTCTCTGCCACTTCTCCTGAATGGGAGACGAGCCACTCGCGAAATTTAGCTCGGATGGCCATTGTGGCCATTCGAACCGAGTCCCGCATGGGACTTGGTCAATTCCACGTATGAGTCACTTGGCCCCTTAGAGGTAATTTCATAATTTTGCCTAAAATATCCGATTTTGACCCAAAACTTCATCGTACACTTTTCTAAATACCGAATCACATCCGAACATCATCTTAAATCATAGTAGAGCTTCATAGGTGCATTCATAGATTTAATTATGAATGTTAATACGTACTTTCATGTAATTAGGGTTCCAGACGATCGAGAGTGGCAACGCTCCGGAGTTCGATCTTCGTGGGATATTTAGGAGGATACGAACCTTCAAACATTACGAGTAGCTTTGTTTTAGTGTTTAGCCATTTAGGGCTAAATGTTTTTATTGTTTTATAAAAATGTTTTAATTATATTTATATATATATATATTAGGATTCGGGTATTCCCTCAGACTTACACGCACGTTATTTCATGCCACACGGGGCGAGATGTTTTAATGTAAATTTAATTTATGAAAATGTATGTATGTATGTTTATTTTTAGAGTTTAAATTATATTAGGATGATCCTAAAAGTCCACTTTTTAGGATTCTATTGATATAGTGACATATCACCTATTTTAAGAGATGCCTAAGTTTTAAAATGCACCCACTCTCACCAAATCAATTTCTTAACCTACCTTGACCTTGGTTAATTAAAAAAAATAAATCAAAACACCGATTCTTTTTTGGACAGAACAGCGACCTCTCTCCCTGTTCTCTTCCCTCTCTCTTTCTGTTCTTTTCCCCGTTCTCTCCCCCAGCCCTTCTTTTTTCACATCGATTTCTCTCTTCTGATTAATCTTGCTCACGGGCAACCAAAAGTAGAACATGAATTTAGATTATGTCACAAGGAAGGAAGGCTACAAGTGATCATACCTCTATGCAGACTAATCGGAAGACTGAAATCGATGTGAAAAAGGAAGGGTGGAGGGAGAGAACGGGGGAAAAAACAAGAAGAGAGAGGGAAGAGAACAAGGAGAGAGGTAGCTGTTCTGTCCAAAAAAGAATCGGTGGTTTGATTGATTTTTTTTTAATTAACCAATATTAAGATGGATTAAGAAAATTGATTTGGTGAGAGTGGGTGCATTTTAAAACTTAGGCATATCTTAAAATAGGTGAGGTGTCACCATACCAATGGCATCCTAAAAAATGGATTTTTAAGATCATCCTTGTAGACACCCTTTATTTTGACAATTCAATTTCTTTCTTTAGTTTTCCTTGTATTTTATTTTTATCTTACCTTATTCCATTTTACTACCTTTAACTCTTTTTCTTTTATTTTTATTTGCAAGAGTATTGGACCTCATAGTGCTGAGCCTAAGTTGGCATCCCACATTTCAATTGGAAGAATGGAATACAAAGTCAGCCTAAGTTTTGTAAAGTCCTGACTGAATTATGGATGACCCAAGCCCATTACACCCCAACGTTGCAGCCTAGACCCAATCACATTCGCCCCCAAAACAGAATCCAAAATTAACCCAAACCATTGAGCCCAAGCAAAAGCAGACTCCAAAATGACAGTGTTTTTCCAGATTGTGCCCAAATTTCCCATTTTGAGCAAAACAGCAACAAAACCGGAAAAGCCAGCTGTTCAGAAAGTTTCTCAAATCTGGCAAAGGGCACACCTTCCTCTCTTCATTGCAGTGGTCCGAGATTCCCGCTCATTGTAGCAACCACATTGTCAAGCCAACAAAATAGAATGACATCAACACAGGGAATAATCATAAATCAAGGCAGACCATGAGATTAGAACTGAAGGTAAATTTCAACCATTGATCTCGAATACAAAAACCACAGGAATCACAAGATTGAAAGCAGGCCTTCAGATCGAAACAGTAAAACAACTCACGCCAGAGAAATAGAGAGTAAAAAGGAAAGAGAGAGAGAGGAATGGAATTTTACATCCTTTTGCTAACTGTCAGATTCGTTTAAGCTTCTTCCTCTGCCCTTGATCAAAAGACCCTTCTCCAAGCTTCGGTGAAAATAAAGAAAGGCCTCTCCAAGCCCACAAACCTGCAAAAGAAACAGACAAAATAAGAGAAACTCATGGTTAGCCGTTGATCCTAGGGCTACAGATTGCCTTTTAGCCCTCAGATTAAAAAAACACGGGATATAAAAAATAAATTTTCGTACAGTGTTAAGGAGGGAGCCAAAATCCTAATCTGAAAAACTAGGGTTCACATTCAAACTTTGGTTTAGAAATTTAGGAGTCTCTTTTGAGGGGAAAATTGATTGAAAATGGAGTCGAAGTCAGTTGAGAAGGGAAGAAAGGAAAGAGAGGTTTTATCCGGTGATCATTTGTACACTGGAAGTTGTCAAGTCGGAGTTTTATTTTCCAATCGGATCAATAGGAAATGAGTGTTTGGGGTAAGGAACGATTTACCTTGATTGGAGGCCCACCTTATAGTGGAATATGGAGATCGGGTTCTTTGAAGTGGCCTTCTTTTATTCTTAGTTTTCGGTGCTTGCGAAATCATTTTCTAGGTACGGGTTCTCGGGGTTTAAGGGAAATAGAAGAAGGAGAAGTGTAGGGGTGTAAAAAGGGTTGTTCCTTTTAGTTTCGACGAGTTTGAAAGGCAGAGAGTTTTGGTGCTCTGTTTAGGAGAGGAAATCGGCAGCGGGATAAGAAACAAGTGAGGAAGAAGAGAACCAAAGGAAGAGAAATAAGTTTCAGCTGTTGGGTCCTAAACGTCATCGTCCCGGGGTATGGTTCTTTAACCTCTCCGAAATTTTGTTTCTTTGTTTTAAGTTGGTAATATTTAATTATCCACATGTCATGATTATTATTCTAGAATAAATCTTGCTTGGATTCTGATCCTTGTTTCATAAATTAGTTTAAATATTAATGGCAATTGGATTTTGTGGAGTTATATGTACTGTGCTGTTTGCAAATGTTTCAATGTGGGCTTTGATATTGTTTAAAACTGTGAACTATCATATATAGTCTGATTGTTAAGCCATTCATGATAGTCTGGTATATACCAAATTTGGCTGGATGAACTCTTATTTCTGTTGGGTTTATTAACATGGATTTCATGATGGGTTTGATTAATGGACTTGCCTATTTCATATTTGGGCTCAACGATTCCATGAGTTGGATTCTCATATGGTATGGGCTACGTATATTTGTTTAAGTGATGCGGGCCAAGGTTTTGTTGGTTGATCGAGATTTTTCGCAAGAGTACGAAATCAAGTAGTAAAGCTTAGAGTATTCCAAGGTATCGATCCCACGAAGACTTGAGAAAGCTAATAACCTAATTCCAGCTAAGTTTGTAACGGAAAGCAACTTAAATTGAAGAATTTATGTGGTAAACAATTAAAGAAAGATGATTGTAGAATTAATTGATCAAAACGAAAATTAAATAATTCAAAGAAATCAATAAGATGGGATTGAGGGTTTAGGCTTCTCTTCTAGGTATTTAATCCAATTATGTATGAATCTAATTATCAAGATTAAAATAACAATCACTAATCTTCTTAGGAGCCCTCTCAGATCACCCTAAGCTTTCCTAACTACTTGATTACCACCTCTCAGTGCCTAAACTAATTAGCTAAGAGCATTAAGAACCTGGGATTATAATCAAATCAGTTTCTCCACGACCCTAATTCAATTATGGTTATCACAATAAATTGAATTACTCTCGTATCCAATTAGATTGCGTCTATTCTCCTAGAGCACGAATTATATTTCACCTCTCAGTCCTTCATACAATTCTAAAGATCTATTCTATGTTGGCCAGACATAAAACGCATTAAGAATAAAGAAAACAGATTTAATCACAGATAATCAACTCATACAAGTACTGAATTAAACCCCTTGAAGATCTACCCAAATCCCCAACAAGAGAATTAGCTACTCATACTTTGAAAAGAAAACAAATTCATTAAATAAAAGAAAAGTAAAGAGATAGAACAATTTTCCCCAAATTGAAGACTTTATTGCTCCTCTCTTCTGAAAAGTATCAAAAAGGTTCGTCTAAAAGCCCTAAACGTTCGTATTTATACTAGAGAGATTACACAAAATCGGGAGATTAAGAGACTAAGTCGGATTGGACTCAAATGCTCAGAACCGGCGCCGTTCATAGTGTCAACCGGTGCCGCTTCTAGTCGCGTAGGAACTGAAGCTTCTTCCTCACAAACGGCGCCGTTTCTGTCATGAAACCCTCACCGTTTCTGTTCTATCAAGCCATTCTCCAAGTCTTCTACTTCAGGCGCCGTTTCTTGCATGAAACCTTGCCCGTTTCTTGTTTTCTTCCACTTTTCTTGACTCTTCGAACTTCTTTCGATCCAAGCTTCACTTTAATCATCTTTTTCAACCATTCCAGCTCCAAATTGCTCCAATTTCTACTCAATTTTCACCATATAGCTTTCCTACATACAATAAGACAAGAGTGAGAGTAAAGATAAAGAATTAAGCTATAATATTAATAAAATCATTCAATTATGCTCATAAAATAGCTCATAATAGAGGTATAAAATACACCTATCAAATTCCCCCACACTTACCTCATTGCTTGTCCTCAAGCAATATGTATCACTCTAATATACTAACTAATCCTAAAACAGAAAATTATTCCACTTTCGTAGGTGTACGGTGACATTTAGCATATGCCACAAGCCTTTAAACCCCTAGGTGTCCCTAGTGGAGGAGTTATAGTCTCCTGAGGGTTTACCAGGACGATACCCACAAACATGTTTTGAAAAACATTGACATACTTGAAATTAATAGCACAAGACACAAAACTCAAAATATCAAATTAAATTGTTAACCATCAAACACATGATAATTTGTAAGATCATTACCTCATAATTCAAATAATGCAAGCACCAATCAATTCCTTTCACTAAGATCAAATACTTCAAATTGACTAAACTCTCACAAGTTGGCACTCATTCACACAAGTGTTTAACAATTTTATGGTGAGTTACTCTCATCATCTTCTAATGAAATCAGACTTACCATAGGCTTGAGAAACATCTAATCTCCACTACTCCAATATATATACACAAGCACAAATCATAAGGTCTTCAAATTAGGTTGTAATGGGGCAAAAGGGAAATTGATTTAGGCTCATGGAAGAAAAAGGAATAAAAGATAAGCACAATTAATCCAAGATTAGTAAATAAACTAAATCAAGAAAAAACGGGATATCTCAATCAACTTAATCAACCAATTCTTCTTTTAAAATTGTAAGTACAGAATTTCACCTTTTTCTTCTCCCAAAATGTCAATTTCGTTTTCATCATTTTTCATTTTTTTTTTTGAAAAGAAAACAAAATTGACCCAACAAATATACATTCCACTAACAATATCCCCCACACTTTATCTTTTACAACCATATCCCAAAGAATTTCATACATCAAACAAGTATTTTCTACTAATCATGGATTTCAAAAGGGCCATACTTGTTTTTCTCAAATTAAGCTCAAGGTTCTTTGAATGAGGCTATGAAAGAAAAAGCTAAAAGTATTTCAATTAGGCTCAAAGGGGCTCACTAGTGGATTAATGCATAATGGGTTGGCTTTTTGGCTCAAACGAAATATCCTAAAGACCTTAATCTTAATACTTGCATATATATTAAAACATGTAATCTCAAAAAGATGAATCTCAAGTTCTAGAAGTCCAAAATCATAGAAGGAATCAATATCAAAGAAAAATATGGCATGAAGGCTCAAAATCTCACTAGGTAACTCAAGTCAATTCAAAGTATTTTTCTCCTAGCAAAAACAATCTCCTAGTACTTACAAAATTCAAATCAGAAAATAATTCCTTAACTCAAAACATGCATTCAACAATCAACAATTAATTCAATACTAAAAGAATTATGAACTCATACTATCAATTCAAAGCAACCAATGAAACAAATAATGGTTAGAAAAGAAGATAATTCACAAAGAAAAATTTGAAAAGTCAAAATTTCAAATCCACCCCCCCACACTTAAAACAATATTGTCCCCAATATTGTGCAAAAATTTATAAAGAATAGAAAAGGAATCGAAAACTTCCTGATTTTGAAGAAAAGGAAAATTCGATGACGAATCTACACCCAATTTGTTGCACAAAAGCTCAAGACCTAAGTGTGAAAAGAGAGAAAATAAAATAAAGTTAGAAAGAAAAATTAGTACAAAAATTAATACAAAAATTGAAATTAAATTCAATGAGGAGAACGAGAAGAAAGACGATCTATAATCGTCTGTTTGCGATGAGATTCTTAGACGAGATAAGAATTGCGCAAATTGGCCTTCTCCAATTGTCTCTTTAAAAACTGATTCTCTTCTTTCAATTCGTTCAGGACACGCTGTAATTTCTTAAGATCCACTTGCATATGCTCAATGAAAAGACATATGTCTTGCTCGAACTCTTCCAGCAAGGGGTCTTCTTCCTTTTCCATTAAATCTTCTTCTGGTTCTTCATCCGAAACTTCCATGGTGAGAATTAATGTGTCCTCATCTACTTGCTCCAAAGTAACTTTCTCATGAGAAGTCTTTTGTTTAGGAGAAGGTATCAAAGAAGGCAAAACTTCTTTCAAATTGGGTGCCATTGAAGAAATCAAGAGAAAATAAGAAGAGATATCAGAAAAATAAATTGCAGAAATCTAGTGAACTAAAGTTTTGAATTTAGAGTTGTAGGATAAAAGTTGTGTGAATATAAAAGAGCTTTTATATTGACTTTGAATCCTACTTCTCATGCAAAAAGGAATTTGATTAAAAACCAAACTAGTTCACTTAAAATTTAGTCCTATCCTCAAAAGAATTCAATTCCAAACTAAGTTAGAAACAAAATAAGATAAAGTCAAGATAATAAATAAAAAAAACGAAAAATAAAAAGATAAAGAAAAATAAAATACAAAGTAAAGTCAAATCCTTTTGGAATTGGAACTTAAGCACCAATGTTGACTTTAACCACTGAAATAACTAAAGAAAATTAAATAAAGTCAGTAAATATTAAATACAATCAAAGTTATCAAAGCAAATAAAAATCCGTACACAACTAAATTTAAAATCAAAGTAAATGGGACCATAAAATAAAATAACAATACTGAAATTTAAAATGCATGAAAGTCTAATATGCATACTACCTACGTAACTAAGAATGCAACATCCATGTACAGCCATAATCATTGAGGTGGCTGTGGTGGAAAACCATGTTGAGCCAAATATCCCCACAATCGCTCCCAATTAGCTTCTTGAGCCTGATGATTTGCAATAATTAAAGCCCTCTGATCATACAACTCATTCTGAAGTCCCTCCACTGCGTCAGCAATTCTTCTGTTAAATCCTTTACCCAACGAAATGGATGGAACAGCTTGAGTTGATGGACCAGCTTCAGCTTCAGTTTCCTCGGCTTCTTCCTCAGCTTCATCAGATTCTTTAATTGTCCCTGTCTTCCTACTCTTTTTCCAAATTCCTCTCTTCTTCTCATATCCTAATGAACTCATACGAGCCTTGTCAACAAAATGATGATTTCCAGTATTTGCCACTACTGTTTGTGAAACATCAATTCCCAAACTCCTAATCATCTGACTAATCAAAACTGGAAACACAAAGTGTTTTGTTCTGTGGCCTGATCTCACAACAGTACTCATGGCTCCAATCATCAATGAGGAAATTCTCACAGGTTCAACACCCAAATCATGATATAATAAATCCAATAAGTACAAATCCTGAGTTCTCACCTCATTCTTTCCACTGGATTCTGGCACCAAATTGTGAGCAAAGATATACACTATCAACCTCTGCTGAATGCTTAAGTCTTTCACTAAGACTTTGAACACTGGTAGCTGGCCTTCCCTGACTGTTTTCTTCTCCGAGAGAGGAATTTTAAATCGTTGAGCAGCCACTTGTTTGTTCCATTCCTTGTGATCAGATGGAACTCCAGCAGTAAGTGAGAGTCTCCTACCCCCATGAGGAAATTGAAGATGGTCTTCAATCCTTCCTTCAGTAATAACTATCTCTCTGCCTCGCATAACTGACACCAGTTTTGTTGGTCCTTTTTGCTTCTTATCCCGCATATTAGCATAAAACTCCTTGACCAATTCGGGATAATATTCTCCACCCAAGGTCAGTAATCCTTCCCAGTGGAATTTTGCAAGCCTCTCACCCAATGAAAACTCTGCTTCTATCTCATCATGCACTGCTTTTTCTATAACAAAGTCCATGTTCTTCATTTTATCATACCATTCGGACTCTCTACTGAGACAAACCGATCGTCAATCATAGGGACTAACTCCACTACAGGGGGAGCTTGAGGTTGCGGCTGTCGTGAAGAGGATGCACCTTTTCCTCTTCTGGCAGCAGCACTCTTAATTCTTGGAGCCATGACAGCGTCAGGAATTCAACAGAACAGCACACAAACAGAGCAGACCGAAACAGACAACTTAGCCAGAGAACCACAATAACAAAATCAATCTCAACAATCAAACCCAATGCAATATTCGGCAGTCTAGACAACCCAATCAATGCAATTCCCACTAAACTCTCGGCAGTGATCAAAGTAAAACAGAGCAAAACTACCAATCAAACCACCTTGCAACTTTAGACCCGAAAATGACAATAAAAGAGAAGAATGTACCCTCTTTTCACCATTTGAAGCTGACGAGATAACCCCACAATGCTCTGTTCGGTGGCCACTCTTCAATCGTGAAATGAGTTTCGGGTTAGGCTAAGAAGATGACAACTTTGAGTTTTAAGCCATGGTAAGGTGCTTTTGGGTTGATGTTGCTGTTTTAGTGGGTAGAAAGAGCTTCAAAGTGTTAACAATGGAGGAAAAATGGCAAAGGATGGTGAGAGGTTGAAGAAGACTTGGTGCGGCTGTGAGAAGAAAACAGAGGAAATTTTGTGTTTTCTGCAAAATGGGGCCAGGGTTAGGTTTTTGACTTAGTCAAAGAGGGCAAAACGGCACCGTTTCACTCATGTTAGCACGGAGAAACAATTCTGCATGTATGATCCGGCGCCGTTCCACATTACAACCGGCGCCGTTTCTTTGCGAAAATTCTGAACTTTTCTGATCGTGAACAAGCGGCGCCGTTTCTTTTAATAAACGGCCGCCGCTTCAAGTCTGCAACTTAACAACTTTGGCTCCTTTTTTCCATACCAATACCGGCCCTCTTTCTTGTATGAAAAGGCATGTGTTCCATGTTCCGGCCCTGTTTCATAGTTTAAACGGCGCCGCTTCAGAGCCGTAAGCGTGATTATTCACGTTTCGGATTTTCTCTCTCTTCAGACCCCTGTTTCACTCTATAACCGGCCCCCCTTCTGTCTTGGGCTTCAAAATTACTTACCCTCCTCTATGATTAATGGCTTTCCATGAATGCAATGCATGTTTGCTAAATTATAACAATGAATTCACATGCAAAGGAATTAAAAACAAGCAAACAATCAATTAAAACATAAAATTTCGAAAATTTGATTGAACTTACTCCCCCCCCCCCCCCACACTTAAAAATATACATTGTCCTCAATGTATAAAAGTAAGTGGCAGCAGAAGCTTGAGCTTGCTCAATAATTGTACCTGCAAGAAAAAATAGGGACAATGAGAATAAATTCACAAACTTTCAAAATAAAAGAAAATAAAAGGAAAGAGAAAGGTAAGAAAAATATTGGGTTGCCTCCCAATAAGCGCTTGTTTATAGTCATTAGCTTGACTATTTGCAAAGAAGAATTAATCATCAAAAGAGATCACATGGACTTGTTCCACATGATTTCCTACAAAATAGTGCTTCAGACGTTGTCCATTCACCACAAAACGTTCTTCTTTGTTATTTTCTACTTCTATTGCTCCATTGGAATACACCTTCATAATTGTAAAGGGTCCAGACCATCGCGATCGCAGCTTACCTGGAAATAAAGTAAAACGAGAGTTAAATAATAAAACTTTCTGACCCAATTTAAACTCCCTTTTTAGAATGATTCGATCATGGAAAGCCTTGGTCCTTTCTTTGTAGATTTGTGCATTCTCGTACGATTCTCTTCTCATCTCATCTAGCTCATTCAGTTGGAGAAATCTCTTTTCACCAGCAGCCTTATAATTGTAGTTCAGCTCCTTGATTGCCCAATAAGCCTTGTGTTCCAGCTCCACCGGTAAATGACATGATTTACCAAAAATTAGTCTGAATGGAGACATCCCCAAAGGTGTCTTATATGCTGTCCTATACGCCCAAAGAGCATTATCCAGCTTCCAAGACCAGTCATTCCGAGGTTTATTCACTATTTTCTCCAAGATGGACTTCAATTCTCGATTAGAAATTTCCACTTGACCACTGGTTTGTGGATGATATGTGGTTCCAGTCTTGAAATTACAGCCATGCTTCTTTAAAAAGCCTCGAAATTGAGCGTTTTGAAAGTGCACTCCATTGTCGGTGATGAATGCTTTAGGAACGCCAAATCTTGTGAAGATATGCTTCTTCACAAATTTCACCACACTAGATGCTTTATTGTTTGGCAAAGCTGCAGCTTCAACCCATTTGGAGACATGATCGACAGCCACCAAGATGTATTCGTTATTATTAGACTTAGGGAATGGACCCATAAAATCTAATCCCCACACATCAAAGATTTCAACTTCAATGATTGCTTGTTGAGGCATCTCTTGTCGTCTGCCAATTTTCCCGATTCTTTGACATGGATCATAGCCCAGAATGAAGGATTTAGCATCCTTGAATAACGTAGGCCAAAAGAATCCACATTGAAGGACTTTAGCAGCAGTCCTGTCGGGTCCATGATGTCCTCCAGATGGTGATGAATGGCATTGATGAAGAATCAATTTCATCTCTTCTTTTGGCACACATCTACGAATTACTCCATCACCACATCGTCGAAACAGTAAAGGCTCATCCCAATAATAATAACGAATTTCAGCAAGGAATTTCTTCTTTTGAGCAAAGGAAATTTCATCAGGAATGATGCCAGCCACCAAATAGTTCACATAATCAGCATACCAAGGGGTAGATTCATGAACCATCCAAAGTTGCTCATCTGGAAACATGTCGTTGATTGGTTCATCTCGCACTTTGATTTCAGGCTCCAATCTAGACAAATGATCAGCCACAAAGTTTTCTGATCCCTTTTTGTCTTTTATTTCCAAATCGAATTCCTGCAAAAGAAGTATCCAACGCATCAGTCTAGGCTTGGAATCCTTTTTGGCAAATAAATACTTAAGAGCAGAATGGTCAGTGTAAACGATCACTTTAGAAGCAACTAAATAAGAGCGAAATTTGTTAAAAGCAAAGACAATAGCCAAAAGTTCTTTTTCAGTTGTCGCATAATTGATTTGAGCTTCAGTAAGAACTTTGCTGGCGTAGTGAATGGCATGCAATTTCTTGTTTTGTCTTTGGCCTAAAACAGCTCTTATGGCATATTCACTAGCATCACACATGATCTCAAAAGGTTGAGTCCAATCGGGAGTAGCCATAATTGGGGCCGAAATCAGCTTCTTTTTGATCCTATGAAAAGCATCCAAACAATCATTAGTGAAATTAAATGGAACATCTTTTTGAAGTAATTCACACAAGGGCTTAGTGATTTTAGAAAAATCCTTTATGAAGCGCCTATAAAAACCAGCATGTCCTAAGAAACTTCTCACGGCTTTGACCGATGTAGGAGGAGGCAATCTTTCAATGACTTCAACTTTTTCTTTGTCCACTTCAATTCCTTTTTGAGATATTTTATGACCCAGAACAATTCCCTCTTGAACCATAAAATGGCATTTTTCCCAATTAAGCACCAAATTGGTCTCCTCACATCTCTTCAGAACCTGTTTCAAATTCAAAAGACATTCGTCAAATGAGTGACCAAAAACAGAAAAATCGTCCATAAATACCTCAATTGTTTTCTCCACCATGTCAGAGAAAATAGCCATCATGCAACGTTGAAAAGTAGCAGGGGCGTTGCATAAGCCAAAGGACATTCTTCTGAAAGCAAAAGTCCCATAAGGACAAGTGAAAGTAGTCTTCTCCTGATCTTCAGGATCAATTGGTATTTGGTTATATCCAGAATAACCATCAAGGAAGTAATAGAATGCATGACCAGCTAGCCTCTCAAGCATTTGATCAATGAAAGGAAGGGGAAAATGATCCTTCCTTGTTGCTGCATTTAGCTTACGGTAATCTATGCAAACTCGCCATCCAGTCACAGTTCTTGTAGGAATCAACTCATTTTTTTCATTGGTAATTACGGTCATTCCTCCCTTCTTAGGTACAACCTGCACAGGACTAACCCAAGAACTATCAGAAATCGCATAAATAATACCAGCATCTAAAAGTTTAAGCACCTCATTCCTAACTACTTCTTTCATGTTAGGATTCAAACGGCGTTGACTCTCTACAGAAGGTTTAGCATTCTCCTCCATCAGAATTTTGTGTGTGCAAATAGATGGACTAATCCCTCGAATATCAGCAATTGACCAAGCAATCGCTAAGCGATGTTCACGTAGAACTCGCACAATATTTTCTTCTTCAATTGCTTTTAAAGATGAGGATATTATCACAGGAAAAGTGTTGGATTCACCTAGAAAGGCATATTTAAGATGTGATGGCAATGGTTTCAATTCCAATTTTGGTGGCTGTTGTGTTGAGGGCAAAGGTTTAGGTTTTCCTTCTCCTAAGTCTTCAACGACTTTTGAAAATTTATTCCTAATTGGTTCACCTTCTATCCTATGAGTACACACCAAAACATCTTCCTTAGTCTCATCCTCACCTAAAGCAATACAGGATTCTAAAGGATCATCATAAGTTAATCGAGGTAGTGAGTCCTGAACTATAGAGTCCACACAATCAATCCTATAGCAATGGTCATCTAGGGTTGGTCCCTTCAAAGCCTTGAAGACCTTAAATTCCTCTATTTCATTACCAATCCTAAAGGTCATTTTTCCAGCTGGAACATCAATCAATGCTCCACCAGTGGCCATAAACGGTCTACCTAAGATAATAGGCACATCAATATCATATTCCATATCCAAAATCAAAAAGTCAGCAGGGAAGATTAACTTCCCCACTTTAACCAACAAATCTTCTACTATTCCAATTGGATATCGAATAGATCGATCAGCTAATTGCAAAGCCACTGTGGTTGGCTTCATCTCTCCAATTCCAAGTTTCCTGAATAATGATAAAGGAATCAAGTTAATGCTTGCACCCAAATAACATAGACATTGATAAATGTTAGTAGAACCAAAATGACATGGGATGATGAAACTCCCTGGATCCTTCAGCTTAGGAGGTAGTTTCCTTTGAAGGATTGCACTGCATTCCTCATTCAAAGGCACTGTTGCAAATTCTTCTAGCTTCTTCTTGTTAGAGATCAAATCTTTTAAGAATTTGGCATATGTAGGCATATTAGCAAGAGCCTCAGCAAATGGGATGTTGATTTCTAACTTTCGGAAAATATCCAGGAACCTCTTGAATTGACTTTCATCCTTCCTCTTCTTCAATCTCTGAGGAAACGGAATTGGTGGAACATATGGTTGGACAGATGGTTGTGGCTCCAGGACAACACCGGCGCCGTTTCTAATCACTTCAGGGGCCGTTTCTGAATTGGCAGGAAGCAGTGAAGAAGTCGATGTAGTTACGGCGCCGTTTTTAACATCAACCGGTGCCGTTTATTTCTCAACAGCAACGTTACTTGGACTTTGTCGACTTGAACCGGCGCCGTTTGTCTTCATAACCGGCCGCGTTTCAAGTCTGCTCTCATCACTTTCAATTTCTGCTTCAGGGACTTCATCAGTTGCCACTCGGTTATTTCTTTCTGGTGAGTCTTCAAGCAATTTTCCACTACGAAGTGTGATAGCCATCACACCTTGCCTTGGATTGACTTCCGTATTACTCGGGAGTTGCCCTTGCCCTCGTTCATTCATAGTTTTTGCCAATTGGCCCATCTGAATCTCAATATTTTTAATGGCTGCTGAATGAGAATCAACAGTCTTCTCCAACTTGTCTATTTTATCAAGCTTCTGAAGTTGTGAAAGCTGAGAGCTGACTTGAGTCATGAAAGTTTGAAGCTTGTCTTCAATTCCAATGTCTTGTACAGTTGGTTGAGAATGTTGTGGGCGCTGTCTTTGCAAAAGATTTGGAGGTCTATTAGCGGCACCTTGATTGGACCATGAAAAATTTGGATGGTTTCTCCAAGCTGGGTTATATGTAGGTGCAAAAGGATCATTCTTACTCCCTTGCTGTCCTCCATACGTACCCATATAGTTAACATTCTCTGAATATTCATCATCTTCTTCACCAGGATTATCATTCATGCAATATTTGGGAGAGTGGCCATACATACCACAGCGGTAGCATGCCTCTGGTTTCTTTGGCTTTTTGTCAAGAAATACCTTCATCATCTCATCCATCTTAGTAGCTATTGCATCCAATTGACTCTGATTTTGAGGTTGAGATGTGCTTGATCTGGATTTCTTTTTTACCATCCTTTGTTGAGAACTAGCAGCCAAAGCTTCAAAAACATTCTCCAATTGTTCAGCAGTCCTTGTAGTGATATACCCTCTAGTGGCATTGTCTACAGAAGATTGATATTCAGAATCCAAGCCTTCGTAGAAAAATTGATAAAGAAGATTGATTGGATAGCCATGATGAGGACATTGGCACACCAATCCCTTAAATCTATCCCAAGCATCATGAAAAGTTTCGTTCTCTTCTTGTACAAAATCTTGGATCTTCTTTCTCAATTCACTTGTCTTCCTAGGAGAGTAGAATTTACGGAGAAAGGCATCAGTTACCTTCTCCCAAGAATCAAGAGAATTTTCGTGCAAAGTTGTCAACCAATTCCTTGCTGGTCCTTTCAAGCAGTAGGGAAAACATCTCATCTTCAATTCTTCTATTGAGATATCGGTGAGTGGAAGTGTAGCCACTATATCATGCAATTCTTGCAGAAAGTTCAGTGCATCTTCCGAAGGCAGACCATGAAATTGAGGAAGAATGTTCAACACCGTGTGCTTAAACACATAGTTCTTTGCTCTGTCGGGAAGTCAAATGCTTGATGAATTGTTTCCCATCTTTGGTCTTTGAATGTCTGCCATAGGATGAGCAGGTTGAGCAGCAGGTTGAACTTGATTTCCTTGATTTTCTTGATTTGCTGGTGGAGTATCATTAGCTCTATTGTCAGCCATTGTTAGGACTCTCCTTTCTACTTCTTGAAGTCTGACAATTTCAGCTCGAAGTGATCTTGCTGTTTTCTCTAGTTCAGGGTCCCAAGGAACTTCTGGATTTAATCCTTCAGTTCGTCAGTCATAAACTACCTAAGAAACAAAGAAAAGAAAAGTAAGCTAATTTAAATTAAACTGAAAACAGAAAATAAAATTAAAATTCTAGAACTAAATATATTAGCAATCAAATCAAGTCCCCGGCAACGGCGCCAACTTGATCGAGATTTTTCGCAAGAGTACGAAATCAAGTAGTAAAGCTTAGAGTATTCCAAGGTATCGATCCCACGAAGACTTGAGAAAGCTAATAACCTAATTCCAGCTAAGTTTGTAACGGAAAGCAACTTAAATTGAAGAATTTATGTGGTAAACAATTAAAGAAAGATGATTGTAGAATTAATTGATCAAAACGAAAATTAAATAATTCAAAGAAATCAATAAGATGGGATTGAGGGTTTAGGCTTCTCTTCTAGGTATTTAATCCAATTATGTATGAATCTAATTATCAAGATTAAAATAACAATCACTAATCTTCTTAGGAGCCCTCTCAGATCACCCTAAGCTTTCCTAACTACTTGATTACCACCTCTCAGTGCCTAAACTAATTAGCTAAGAGCATTAAGAACCTGGGATTATAATCAAATCAGTTTCTCCACGACCCTAATTCAATTATGGTTATCACAATAAATTGAATTACTCTCGTATCCAATTAGATTGCGTCTATTCTCCTAGAGCACGAATTATATTTCACCTCTCAGTCCTTCATACAATTCTAAAGATCTATTCTATGTTGGCCAGACATAAAACGCATTAAGAATAAAGAAAACAGATTTAATCACAGATAATCAACTCATACAAGTACTGAATTAAACCCCTTGAAGATCTACCCAAATCCCCAACAAGAGAATTAGCTACTCATACTTTGAAAAGAAAACAAATTCATTAAATAAAAGAAAAGTAAAGAGATAGAACAATTTTCCCCAAATTGAAGACTTTACTGCTCCTCTCTTCTGAAAAGTATCAAAAAGGTTCGTCTAAAAGCCCTAAACGTTCGTATTTATACTAGAGAGATTACACAAAATCGGGAGATTAAGAGACTAAGTCGGATTGGACTCAAATGCTCAGAACCGGCGCCGTTCATAGTGTCAACCGGTGCCGCTTCTAGTCGCGTAGGAACTGAAGCTTCTTCCTCACAAACGGCGCCGTTTCTGTCATGAAACCCTCACCGTTTCTGTTCGATCAAGCCATTCTCCAAGTCTTCTACTTCAGGCGCCGTTTCTTGCATGAAACCTTGCCCGTTTCTTGCATGAAACCTTGCCCGTTTCTTGTTTTCTTCCACTTTTCTTGACTCTTCGAACTTCTTTCGATCCAAGCTTCACTTTAATCATCTTTTTCAACCATTCCAGCTCCAAATTGCTCCAATTTCTCCTCAATTTTCACCATATAGCTTTCCTACATACAATAAGACAAGAGTGAGAGTAAAGATAAAGAATTAAGCTATAATATTAATAAAATCATTCAATTATGCTCATAAAATAGCTCATAATATAGGTATAAAATACACCTATCATTGGTATTTGGTCTGTTGTAAGTTTTGGGAGTTGGGTTATATTCCATAATTTATTTGGATGAGGTCCGTTTAATGATGTTGGGCTCTGTGTATATTGTCCTCATTTGTGGTTTGGGCTATTACATGCGTTACTATTTAGGTTATATTTTGCTTTTGACCTTTGACTGTACTGATGATATAGAGCTAATTTCTTGCAAGGTGACATGTGGGTTTTAGCAATTGCCTATTTGGGATCTTTAAATTTGCATTCAGGATTAGATTTTAAACTCAATTAATTTCATTTGCCATTTTAAATTTTAGGCCATTTTACATTTTCTATGTCATTTAGTATTTAGGTCATTTCATATATTTTCATCTCATTTAGAAATTTAAGTTATTTTAATATTTTTATGCCATTTAGTAATTTAGGTTATTTTAATATTTTCATGCCATTTTGGAATTTTAGGTCATTCCATATTTTTATGTCATTTAGTAATTTATGATATTTCATATCTTATGTCATTTAGTAATTAGACCCATCTTATTTATGTTAATGTCATTTAGAAAATTAGGTCCATTTGCATTTTGGTTAGGCCCATCTCGTTTAATTAATGTCATTTAGTTAATTAGGACCATTTTCATTTTAGTTAGGTCCATTAATATTTCAAATTATGTCATATAGCTAGGCCCATTAGCATTTTAATTTATGACATTTAGCTTAGGCCCATTAGCATTTTAATTTATGCCATTTAGCATGTAGGCCCATTAGTTTTTTTTTTGTGTCATCTAGCTTAGGCCCATTAACATTTTAATACGTCATCTAGTTTAGGTTCATTAACATTTTAATATGTCATTTAACTTAGGCTCATTCACATCATTTCATGTCACTTTAGAAATTAAATTCATGTATCATTAATTACTTGTTTAATATATACTTAATATATCTTTCGTGCTAAATCATTTTCTTGGTTTACTTTGTCCCATCATTTCATGCATTTAGTAATTAAATCATTGTTTTCAAAAATCGCATGTGCATGGAAATTCCGATAATGGGGAGTTTGAGGGGATCACGCAATTACGAGGTTCTCAAAGGCTTTCTTAGGGTGAGGGAGCTTTCTAGTTCACTTTTTCGGAATTCCGATTGGGCCTAGGAAGTTTCCAATAAACCAATTTCCACCCCAATTTCAAAAAATACAAAAAAGAATGATTTTAATCATATTTCAAAAATAGCATTAGCATATCATATTCATGATTTTCTCCAAATTTTCAAAAGTTTTTCTACGAATTTCGTTTCTTAAAAAAAATACCAACAAAAGGAATTTTAATTCCGACATAATTTTTATAATATGAAAAATGTCTTTTAGGAAAATTTCAAGCTTAATAAATAGTTGAGGTTTTCTTATAAAAATTAAACTTTGATTAGTTTCTTTAATCAAAATTTTAGAAAATGAGATCCAATAGTAAAAGGAATACAATTATTCTAACATTATTTTCAAAAAGGTAAAAAATGTTTTGAAAGATTTCAATTAGGCTCCCACATTGGAATTTTTCCATTCAAAATTAAACTCTTTTTAAAATTTTGCTTTTAATCAAAATTTACCATCAATAAAAGGAATTTGATAATTCCGACATTAATTTCAAAAACCCAAAGATATTTTCGAAAGATTTCAATTTAGTTTTTAACGATTGAGGTCTTTCCAAATTTAATCCCATCTTTTTCAAAACCCTTATTTTCTTTAAATCAAAATTTATCTTTGACAAATTATTTGTTTTAACATTTTGATTTTTAAAGTTTATTTTCGGAAGTTCTCAACTCGGTTATTCAACATTGAGAATTTTCTAACCAAATTTTAATACTGATCTCATTGAATCGAATTTTCTTTAAGGGTGAATTAACCCATAGTAAAAGGAGTATTACTCAGACATTTTAACTTTTAGTTTTTAAATTATTCTCTTCTTCTTGAAAGCATTTTATTATTAGCCCTAAAACATTTTTAAGACTTTTATGATACCGATTTTTGAGCGCTTCGGGGGTGCTAATCCTTCCTCGAGCGTAACTGACTCCCAAACCTAAAACTTATTTTCGTGGACCAACATTTGTTTAACCTAAGATAATCTTTTTAGATTATGTTAGGTCAAACGGAGTCAAAATAGGTGGCTAACCTACCTAAAACAAATGGTTAGTAGCGACTCCTTTTGTTTATTTTCAAAATCCTTTTCATTTCTTTAAATTTTCCCGTCGGACGATCTTTTAGACGTTTCGACAATCCTAATATAATTTAAACTCTTATTTTTAATTATATATATGTGAGGTATGAGACGAGTGCCCGACGGGGCATAATCATACGAGATGAGGGACGGAGTCCCAGAGGGTTAAGATGAGACTCGATGATCCATGACCGAGCGAGTGGACCTAGCGGAGTATGCATCCAACTAGATTTTTACTTTCCTTTTTAAAATTGTGAATTTTTTAATCTACTATGGGATTATATATTAGCACTTTAAATTATAAATTTGCTTTAAATACTTTCAATTAAGGGATATGGTAACACTATTAATCAATTCTTCATATAAATCTTGAAACTCATTAACCTTTCATGAAGGTTTTTATATATTTTTTTAAAATTTTTCCCTTGTTTCGAGGGAAATCTTTAATAAAGTCGAAAGATTTAACAACAACAAAGTATCAAAATGGAAGCCGTTGGGTTGATTTTATATTTGATATACTTTGAGAAGAATGAAATATGAACTTATCTCCTTGTAGATAGCAAATGCTAATACATTATTTCTCCTTGTATACATTGAGTTGAAGAATGAAATATGAACTTATCTCCTTGTAGATAGTAATAGTAAGTATATTCTACCTAAGATTTCAAATAAACATTCATTTTGTTAGACTCTCTAGTCAACTCTTTTAATATTAGCACATGACTTAAACTCTTTTTATCATTAAAATGTTTAAGGCATTATAGTTTATCATCAAAGAGCTTAAGGTCTTCCTTTTTTTTTTGGTCGCAACTCTCAACCTTCCTTCAACTAATACTACCTCTTTTTATATTTTTTCTTAATGACTTATTGCAATTTTTTTTAAAAAAATTCTGTGTGATGGCAATCATTTACTAATTAAGTATAATAGCACTAAGAATCAAGCATATAATTATATATGTATTCAAGCTAATTTGTTAAGTACTTATCTTCATAATATCAAATTAGCCCCCCCGTCCGAGCTGGCAGTTTTAGCTCCTTAAACCGGTTGTTACATTTTTACCGCTAGGCAACTCCATTTACCCGGCAAAACTGAAATCTCAAATGCGAGGAGGTAACAATAACAAAAATAAAAATTTCACCGTCCCACTTTTCTCTAGTTGGTTTTCAAACTTTCCCGCGTTTTCCTTTCCCCTCAAAAACATTCCCCTCCTTCAGACATGGCGCCATCTCCCATTTTCCCTCTTTTCACCCAAATCTCTCTTTAATCCTCATTCTCAAAACTATCTCGCCTTTCTTCTTCGTCTCTCTTTGCATCTTTCATTTCTGAAGAAAAATGGGGAAGCAAAGCAGATCTAAGAACCCGGAGAATCTGGGCAAAGGCAAAGTGACTCCAGTCCAAGTCGCGTTCATCGTAGACCGTTACCTATCCGATAATAACTACCCCGAAACTCGTTCCGCTTTCAGAAACGAAGCTTCTTCTCTCATCTCTAAATCCCCCGTTCGAGAGGTAGGTTGCCCGGTTGACTGAATCCGATCTTTTTTCCACAGATGTATTTCTTTTTTTTCCAAAAAAAAAATTATTGTTCTTAATTTTTGGATAGGCGCCGAAGAGTTTGTTGAGTTTAGGGGCGATGCTAGACGAGTACATTTGTTTGAAAGAACAAAAAGTGATTGTAGAGCACGAAAGAGCCCGTTTGGAGCAAGAAAAACATAGGGTTCAGACCCTTTTGCAGGGGATGCAAACTGTGATGAACGCTTACAATGCTAGTGGGTCTGCATCAGCGCCTATGATCCCTCACGCTAATGCAAGTAAATCAGTACCCATGGTTCCTCAATCGGATCCACGTTCTGGGTCTCCTCCAGGTACAAATCTTGAGCTCTAGTTTGTCACTGGTTGATTAAAGATCAGTCATTGGTTGTTTCATGTTTGGTATTGATTTCACCAGTGTGGCATTGTGATTTGAGTTTCTATACAAAGATGTCAAACAATTAGATGTTGAAATGTTTATCAGATTCAGATGTAGATGTAGTTGTACCTAGGTTTGTTAAATCTGCAGCTTGGGTTCCAAATTTACCTGATTTATAGTGAACCTTGTTTAGCGGTGAATTGCAATTTGTTTTTGCCAAGTTTTAAAGTGACTTGCATACTTTTCTTTGCTTAATATTTGTATTATGCTTGCTGCTATTTTCCTTAGGCCCTACCATGTATGGGACACCGACTGTTATTCCAGTATCCGGCCCTTCCACTTCCAGAACGGAGCGTGATAACTACTATTCGCCAGCTACAAATCAGCTTTTAACAAAGAAGAAGAGGGGTTCAGAGGCTGTTACCGAAGCCCCGGCATTTGCAAAGAAAAGTCGCACCAAATTGACCTCCAGGAAGATAACAACTCAAGGTAGATTTTTTACTTTTCGAATTGACATGATTTCTTGCCTTGTTACATCCATAACATCCCTGACCTGTTGGGTGCAGAGACAGAAAAGCTTCCAGATGCTGATAATGCAATCAATAAAGAAGTAACTGTTCAGCCAATTTCTGCAAATCAATCATCACCACCAAATTGCACTGCCAATGAGTCGACAATGCACGTGTCTGGTGTTGCCAAGTGTTTGTTCAATCAGCCACGAGTGTCTCCTCCAACCAATTCATCAGGTCCTAAGACACCTCCACAAGCAGTTTCGCCTCAGAGTGACAAGTCAATGACTCCATTGGGTGTTTCTTCAACTCCTCATTGTAGTCACAATAATACCCCACAAGAGATCACACCTACCAACTGTACTATAGTTTCAACGGAGAGAGTTACAGTCAGTCCCTTGAAACAAATGACATGTTACACCATTGAGAGGAACCAATGCATTTCTTCTTGTTCACCAGTTAAGACATGTTTGAAGAGGCTTGGCAAGAGGGATCATGTAAAGAGCAGGCTGGACTTTGATGTTTCTGATGCAACAGTGAATGTGGACAAACCAATAACCAATGAGACTTCAACATCGGAGTCCGACATCGATGCTGATATCTTTGACCTGGATTTGCCTAATTTAGATGCTTTTGGAGAAAATTTCTCTTTCTCTGAATTGTTAGTGGATCTTGATCTTGGATGTGAAGGAACTGGTTATCCTTGCCAACCAACATTAGGTCCTTCTATAGATGCTCTTTCTGGGTATTGGTGCTACTTCACTCATATTGCGTATTCTATTGACCAACAATTTCTCCACTTGTTTATTTACTACATCAGTTATTTTTACCTGATGTTTTATTCTGTCCATTCTGCACAGGTCGTCACCTGACTCAGGGGAAGGCAATCTAGGAACTACTCAAGTCATGTCAGAGTTTTCATCCACTGTCACAAAAGTGTTTTCAGAGAAAGACATGAATGCACAAGGTAATAAAGCTCATTGCTGGATCATAATCTGATAGCAATAGCATCCGTATTGTAATATATTTGTATACTTATTGCAATGCTATATGGTGGCAGGACCAGACACTGTGACTTCAATGAAGTCTATAACCAAATGTATAAAAATATTAAGCCCTGGTAAAGTGCCACTACTATATTTTCACTTCTTTTCTTCAATTTGAGATTTATGATTTATTTGCAGCCTTTGCTCATATTTCTTCTGAAATTGCAGCTAAAGGGCGAAGGAGTTCTTTGGAGCAACAGAATTGTTCTGCTGCTAACTGACTGGTTTTGCTATCAAGATGACACTTTTGGCTGACAAGCACCATTACAGCACTCACTGGAAGCAAAGTTTAACAACACATTGTTATGATCAACAAATTTAAAGCCTTTTAGGGGGGTTTAACATAGCACAAAACTAGTATCTTTGTAAGGCTCAAGCTGTGTTTGAGATAACCCACCTTTGATGTGCCCACATTTCATTTTTTTGTTAAAATTCCGGGCAACATAGGATGCTCTACATACTTAGAAATAGTTAACTGAATTCAGTATTTTGTGATTAATCATTAAAAATGCCTTCGGAGTTGCAGCTAGAAGCTTGATTGTGACATCATGTAGTATTCCAATTCTTTAATTGAAGATTATTCCCTTGAATATCATCATCATATGCTTGAAAAATGTTCACTAAGGAAAGTTGAAAATCCCGACTCAAGCCAAGTACTTCTGTAATTTCTGAACTTCAGCTGGGCTTCCAATGAAAATGGGTGCACGCTGGTGTACCTGGCAATATAATACGGTAAAACTATTAGTGATATTCACTGATTGAGTTACCATATTGTTTTTTGTTTGTTTGTCTAGCTAGAGCAAGGAAATGTTCCTGCTAAAATCAAAGCTCTCGAGAGATAAATTTGAAATCCTCTAGGTTAACTGGTTAAGCTATTACCTGTTCAGGTTTGATGTCAAGAATTCTTTGGACACCATCGGTTGCAATGCCACCGGCTTGTTCTACCATAAAGCTCATTGGTGCGCACTCATACAGCAGCCTTAGATTTCCATTTTTGGCTTTCTTGTTCTTAGGGTTGCCATAGATACCTCCACGGAGCAGCATTCGATGGATTTCACCAACAAGGCAACCTATGTAGCGGCCAGAATAGGGTTTGTCATCGGATCCAGGTTGCCTAAGGTGGTCAATGTATTTCTTCAGTTTTTCATCCCAAAGGTCATAATTTCCTTCATTGAAAGAGTAAATTTTACCCGTTTCAGGTATTTTGATATTCTCATGCGTTAGCACAAATTCTCCATAAGTAGGATCTAGAGTGAATGCAAACACCCCCTTTCCTAGGGAGATGGTGAAGACTACAGAGCTTGAATATAGACAATAGCCAGCAGCCAATAAATTGCTCCCTGGCTGGCAAACGTTGATGATGCACTTTTCTCTTTCTTGATCAAGCTGTGTTGCAAAAGAGTTGAAAAGTTTAGGTAGTGGAGCAAACGGTGCATACTGAAAATGATGGATGCGTCTCTTTCTCAATTTCATTTTGAGGGACTAAAGTTCTGCCAAAATTGGAGCCTCCTTCAGAAGTGTCTGAAGTCATTTTAAAGCTATAACTGAAGAAGAATGGAGCTTTTTCAAAGTGGAAGGTGATTAACTCGTTTGGTTTGCTACAGAATTGAGCTTTGAGCTGATAATTTTACATTCTCTGGTTAGGTTAGACATTGCAGATGAGAAATTACCGTAGAGGTGTCGTCGAGATCAATAAGGCATTGCTGGTCAGGACCATATATGCCAAAGATGGATCCAGTTGTCAATGCAGTGTCGATATTGGCGGATCCATCAACAGGATCAAAGACAACAATGTAATTTCCAGAATAAGTTTCTTCAACTGCAACAGGAACCTCTTCTTCTTCTGATGCTATGATCCCTGTTCGCCCACTTGATCTTAGGCAGCTACAGAACAGCTACATTTATAATACTGTAACTTGAATTAGTGAATAAACAGCATGATATTTGGATGAGACCAAAAGTGATGATAAAAACTTAAAACAACCTCATTGGATATAACGTCCAGCTTCTTCTGATCTTCACCTTGGATATTGATAGTACCCTGGCCGCCGGTGAGATTGATAATGCTTGATCTTTGGAGGAGTGAAGCTATCTGTTTACAAGCCAAGGAGATGCTTGAGAGAACAACCGTGAGCTCAGCATCAATATTGCCATCTTGTTCTTGCTTCAAGAGCCAAGATGTTAAATTCTCAATTGCAAATCGGCTCTTCCTTGCTTTCTTGTTCTGGACTTCTGTCTCTGTTGCCGCAGGCAGTGGAAGTCCCACTGCTTTGCATTGAGCGCCAGTTGAAATTCTGTGCACACAATTTTGTACGCGATTGTCATTATGCAGATTGAGACGAGAAACAGGAGAGACGGAACGATGTGATTTTGAGAAGAGGACGTTCCATGACGATATTACAATTGCTTGTACCATTTCTTCTCTGTTTTGTGGTTTTCCTTTCTCTTTCTCTCCTCGTGTGTTTCGGCTTGGCTTATCCTCCTGTTTCTGACAAATGTGTGATCCTGATTAGCCTGAGACCAATCTAAATGGTAGGTGCCACTGCCAGCAACCATTTGGCTTGTGAGGACCCACTTAAGTCAAAGTTTCATTGTTTTGTTGTTTGTGGTTATCTCCTATGAGCTTTGGGTCAAGGATTATTATGTACAAAATGGTTTTGGGGTCTAATTGCTTTACATTTATTTACTTTTTATTTTTACTTTAGGACAGTAAAGGCTCCCTTTGAAGGCCTGGATATACATATACGAGGGAAAGCACAAATTTTCTCGTTTGGATGGGTTGAGGAATGGTCAGATGGTGATACGCTATTACTTTTTCTTCAAACCATTCCAAGCATGTAGAAATAAAGAAAAACTATATGTGCAGTAAAAGTTTTGTTCCGATGAATGATTGCTTAGTTTCCTAGTTCCAAAATGCAAAGATAGTTGCCAATTGAGGTTGGTTGAGTTGATAAGGTTTTAAATTTCTACTTGAAAGGTTTGAGGTTCGAGTCGTGCCAATGATCCTTATTGGTGGGTGATCTGTAAGTATCACTGTCAGTCATATCTGAGGCTTGTGGTATGCCCTGACTCTGTACTGGGGCACAGCCTCCCCTCACCTAAACTTTTAATTTCTATCAAAAAAAAAATGCAAAGATAGTTACTTTGTTCAGTAACTTTACTGTTGCAAACTAGGGAATTCCACAAAATTTACAGAATGAGACAGACTTTATCTTCATTTTCAATTGCAATTTAATGTATTTCCTTATATCCATAAAACAAAAATACTCTCTTTGCTTTTGCATCTTAATCAAGCCAAATACTTCTCCAGTTTCTCAACCTCCTCCTGGCTTCCAATATACAGCGGCACACGTTGATGTATCTGTTAAATAAGAACACATAAAGGCAGTGTGATTATCAGAATTGCCTTTAGAAAAAGAAATCACAAACTAATCTGTAGTTTAATGTTACTAACCTCAACAGGTTGGATATCAAGGATTCTTTCATGTCCATCAGATCCCTTCCCGCCAGCTTGTTCTACAATAAAGCTCATTGGTGCACACTCATACAAGAGCCTCAACTTGCCGTTCTTGCTCTTCTTGTCTCTGGGGTAACCATATATTCCACCATATAGCAACGTCCGGTGGAAGTCTCCGACCAAGCTTCCGATGTATCTAGCAGAATAAGGCTTGCCACTGGGACCAGGGTCTTTGAGGTCATCAATGTACTTCTTCAACTTGTCATCCCACAACTGGTAATTCCCTTCATTGAATGCATAAATTTTTCCAGCTTTAGGGATCTGAATGTTTTCTTGGGTTAACACGAATTCACCATACATGGGATCCAAGGTGAATGCAAACACCCCATTCCCTATTGAGAGCACGAAGATTATAGAGCTCGAGTACATGCAATAGCCAGCAGCCAGTAGATTACTTCCTGGTTGGCATACGTTCACAACACATCTTTGTTCTGTTGAATCAAGCTGCAGGGGTTTCCATACATGGAACAATTAGGATTTTCTATGTAAAAGTAAAATCATCTGAAATTTGCTTATAAGTATGGAAGTTCAATGAAGTATGGACTTACAGTGGAATCATCGTCAACATCCGCCAGGCACTCGTCGTTAGGGCTGTATATGCCAAAAATTGAACCTGTGGAAACAGCAGCATCAATGTTGGATGATCCATCAAGCGGATCAAATACCACAATATAGTTTCCAGAGTAACTTTCTTCGACTGCCACCGGCACATCTTCTTCCTCTGATGCTATAATCCCTGTCCTTCCACTTGATTTTAAGCAGTTGGAGAATACCTGTAAATGCAAAATAATCAGTTTCTGCTATTTCTCCTGGTAGCATAAGAATTCTTATATTAAGTATTGCTTCTTTTCAGTCAACTCGTTTAAGCTAAAGAAATGCCAATTTCAAGAAATTTAACACTTGTACAGGTCTGAAACCTGTTTTCTTTAACTGTAACGTGTAAATAGCAAAAACCAGCAGGGTTTAGTAACATAATTTCATATAAACTGAACTCGTTGTTGATATGTATGTTCAATAACAAGACCTCATTTGAAACGACGTCAAGCTTCTTCTGGTCCTCTCCTTGAACGTTGACAGCGCCCTGGACACCAGTCAAGTTGGAAATGCTAGCCCTTTGAACCAAAGAAGCAATCTGCTTACATGCCATTGAAATGCTGGAAAGAACAATAGTGAGCTCTGCATCAATAACACCAGACTGTTCCTGCTTTAGCAACCAGCTTGTAAGTGTCTGAATTTGAAACCCACTTTTCTTCGTCGCTTCTGCCTCTGATGCAACTGCCATGCACTTAACCCCGGTAGCAACACGTCTTCTCTTGACAATGTTTCTGCTGTTATTGCTGGCATATGACACAAGGCTTTTGGAATCAAAAACGCATAGCTGAAAGGGAGAAAGACTTGACAGAGTGCGGGAGCTTGACAACAGAAGCTGAGATGATGCTGTTGCTGCAGCTGCTGCAACCATTATTTTGATTCTTTTTTCCTGCTTTCTTCTACCTTAATTCTTGTATTTGCTGATATTTTCGTTCTCTTTCCATTTACGGCATCCCAGCAGCATCGACTGGGATTATGTTGTGGACATTGAAGGTGAGATTGTGAGGCTGGAAAACGATTTCTGTTATTTCGGGACCCACTTATCCTCCCCGACACTCGTCGCATTTGTTCTGTGATGATGGTTCGTTCGAAGACTCCGAATTGGACGAGCCTGGCTGTGTGCGTATTTCGATTTCCTAGTGGGTAGTGGCAGACCAACTTGTCTCAAAGATGGGCTTCCTAATCTCTGTATTCTGGGTTCATGACTCAATGTCAACCCAATCTTGGTCAGTCCAAACAGTTCAAAATTAGCTGGGCTAAGGCTCTGCTAATTCATCTTTAGCCCAAAAGGAAAAACTTGGATTTGTGCTGTCATTTTGTTGGAACTGAGCTGCTGCCTTGGGTCATTTCGTGCAGGTTAAGTTATCTGCAAGGCCGACTTTGTTAAGTTTATTCCTCGTTGCTTACCACTTATCATCAAGACGATAATATCTGATTTACAAGGAAGTAGATTAAACATGACACGAATACAGACAACAATTGGTATCTCTGTAACACTCGCCGGCTTTTACTGATGTCTTGTAAGTTCTTGGTTAAAACAAATGGCGACATCTGCCACTTCTTAGAAATTGGAGTTTGATTTACAACGTAAGACGTAAGGCATCCTTGAAGACCAAGACAAGAAAAGCGTCAGTTTTGTCATTGTTGATCATTAATGCCAGCAGGCAGCAGTAAACCAGTTTCCTAAAATTCTAACGAATCATCGAATCAAAGTCTGAAGACGATAATTTCAGATCATGACGTTTGCAAATGCAACATCATTCAATAAATTTCCTTGAAAGCTTCGAGAATAAAGACCTAGTCGTGTTTGCGTCGCAGAGACTCCAAAATTGTGGAACAGAACATGAATAATGAACAAAATTCTTTTGCTTTCTGATACAGGCAGCTGCCTCTACACTTCCACGAAGACTAGTTTTGGTGGTTTATTGAACTTTCCTTTCACGTTCACCGTCGAACGGACAAAGCAAAGTTGACAGATAGCAAACCAATTAACAACACCGTGTATCTCGATGTGAACAAGAGAACCAAAGTGAGTTCGAGAAAAATAGCCGACTTTGAGTTAAATATTTAAACTAAAAGTGGGTTGACCTATCACTTTTCCAGGTTCAGGGAAAAAAAAGGAAAAAAACAAAGGAGAAATCAGCTTTGTTTGGCTTGATATTTTGGGTTTGGCATATGGCATTTAACAGGAAAATTGACCCCGTCTTCATATCTTTCTTTTGGTAAGAGGAATTGTTCCAAAACTTAACAAAAAAAAAGTCAATATTCCACCAAAAAAAAAGTCAGCATCTCATAATTGTCAATTTTATAACAGAATTTCACAAATAACTCCATGATTCCGAAAATATATTAACAATGGGTTTTTATTAGCATTAATTTCTGTTATTTTGTAGTGTGTTAGTAATTGTTAAAAAAAATTGGACAAATCCTCCATCTTCCATTTTGGTTGCCAATGGGGCTGAGCTGACTAGCTCCTAAGCTAAGCCAAGTTGTCGAAAGTTGAAACATTTAAAGATCTAGAAACAAAAGCTTGGAGGGGAACTAGGAAAATTCCATGGGATTGGAAGTTGGAACTTGGAAACTTTAGCGTGCGACAGTCAAACAAATTAACACGTCTTATATAGTTAAGTATGAAACAAGGAAAGCTCGTATCAAACAGAAATTCGACTCTTAAACTGGACGAAAGACAATGACATATAAAAAATAGCATAAAAAGGAAAAAGAAAATTAAAAAAAGATGTCCGAGAAATGCAAAGAAGAGACTGGTAAACGGCCAAACACGTCTTTAACAATAAAGGGTCAAAATGTTTGAAGCCAATGACACAAAGACAAAGTAGAGGCTAATAAAAGGACCCAAACCGATCGAAGCCGGTGTTTTGGTCTATATATAGAATATAGAGATACCCATTTTGTTTTGTCCTTCACATTTTCTTCTTCTATATATACCAGGCCTCCTCTTATCATTCTCCCTCACAAAACCATTCACACACCCAGCCCTGTTTTGTCAATCTCTCCTCCGTCTCATCAGAAACCTACAAACTTGTTTGATCACCAATTTCATTATGGCTTCCTTCAGATTCCCCTTGTTTCTCTTGCTTTCCTCTCTTCTCCTCCATGTCTCCCTAGGTACGTTTGTCAGCTCATGAAACGAACAAACTTTTATCAACTTACATATCTTTGATTGTTCATGTAATTATATGAATATCTTGGTTTTTGCAGCTGAGATTATTTGTGAAGATTTGCCGAAGGATGTGTGTGCGTTTTCGATTGCGTCTTCCGGGAAGAGATGTTTGTTGGAAACAACGGTGGAGAAAGATGGGAACGTAGAGTATCAATGCAGGACATCGGAGGTTGTCGTGGAGAGAATGGCCGAGTATATTGAGAGCGACGAATGTGTTCGTGCTTGTGGGGTTGATAGAAACGCTATCGGCATCTCTTCCGATTCCCTTCTTGAGCCACAATTCACTGCTAAGCTTTGTGCCCCTGCTTGCTACCAAAAGTGCCACAACATTGTCGACCTTTACTTCAATTTGGCCGCCGGTGAAGGTAAGAAAATCGCCACCTTAATTTTGTTGTTTTGAATGAATTTCTTGGTGATGTCTCAATGTTATTGGATGGTGAGAAATATTTTTCAAAGCATATACATATATTTATTCTGTTGGACTATAGTTCTCGCTGCAGAACAAAGGAAGCCATGCAAGGTTTTATTTCTGTTTTTTAATCAGAAAATAATTTTAACAGGCGATCTCCTTTCATTAAACCGGCTTATAATTGTAATCATATGAAATTCCCATCATGATAAGCCCTGGAATTAATGTTTATTATGATTCTTAAAGGAAAAGAACCACAACTTCTGTTTCTAGAAAAAACTATGAAATTTTATAGTTCTTTGTTTACATTTTACGTTTTCCACAATCTAAAATTCCTCTAATTACATACTTTTTATGCATGTTTTCTACTTTTTGATCTCTTTTTTTTTAACACGTGAAAGTGTCATGATACTTTGCTTGTGACGTCTTACCTTGCGATTCAATGAAAGGATTGTTGGGTTAATAATTATGAAATCTCAAAGATAATTAATGTACTGTTCTTCTTCAACTCCTGCAGGAGTGTTTTTGCCTGATCTCTGTGAGGCTCAGCGCATCAACCCTCGTCGAACCATGTTCGAGCTTTTGAGCTCTGGTGCTGCCCCTGCCCCTGTTAGTAGCGAATCAGTGACTGCCGAAGGTCCCGCTGCAGCTCCTCTGTGATCAAGTTAAACTACCTATCTCATTGGTTTCTTCAGAGAATTACATTGTTTCGACATGTAAATTGATTGAGGAGAATAATTTCACAGAATCTAAAGAGAGAAGAGGGAATTCGGGTTTGTTTATATGAGTGGAGTTTTCTGAGGGCTCACGGTGTACTGGCTGCAGAGCAGCTGCTTTTTTCCCCTTTTACCTTTCTTATACGAGCGTATCACATACTTGTTCCATTCATTATAAATTAATATACTATTCTCTCTTGGAAAATGGTGATTCTTAGTTTCTTACGAGTACCTTAGCAAATTCTTTAATTACTTTAGTTTATTTTGTAATTTTTTTTCTTTTTTTCAGAGGATAAAAATATTTTATATTAGGATTAAGATTGGACCTGGATAGAAATATTAAGCAAATGTTGGTCTCGTTTAGTAGCCCAATAAGAGTAGGAACAACGGGTCAGTCTGTAGAGTAAAGATCCACTGGTCCATTCAATCTATCAAAAGGTTTTGGCCATTTTGGGCCTAGTTGTATCACAAACTGTAGCTATCATGGAGGTAAGGTAGGTAGTGGAAAGCCCCAATTTACCATAGCACGTGCCTGAGTAGGTAGTGGAAGGAGATCAAATTTCAAAATCACAAGAAAAACAAAAATCATAAAGGACATGATTTGGCTGTCCCCCTACCTCTACCAAATTTTAAGATTTTAGTTTATAATTGATTGGGAGTAATGACTGTTGAAGAATTTTGGATGAAAATTTCAAACTCTATGATTAGTGATTAAGTACCTTATCAATTCAAAAAGCAAACAAATACACTTGTTGGGTCAAGTGAAAGGAGTTCAATATCCCTTAAATTAGGACTCAATTCAAGTTTTTTGAATGGAGAAAATAATGCTATATTTGGTATGAAAAAATATTTTCTATTTTCATTATCTAAAAAAAAAATAAAGAAATTACCATATAAGATATGTGTTATGAGAGGAAATGTATACATGTTTCAGAAAATGAACATGAAAATAGATTTACAAATGAGATTAAAAAATTTATTCTTAATTTTAGGTTCGTTTTCATTTTTATTTTTATTTTCATTTGTTAAAACATGCATACATTTTTATAAACTATACATATTTTAGATGATGATTTTTTTGTATTTTTTAGAAAATGAAAACATAAAATATTTTCATATACTAAATATAGCCTAAGTTTGGGGGAGTTTTCTTCCATTTGGGATGCATTGCAGCTCGAACAAGACTATTTGTAAATCGTAAAACCAATACGGATACCTATGGTTATATAAAAAAAAATCAAACAAAAATTAATTATATATACTCATCATGAATCTATAATTTTACTATTAAACTATCTTGCATAAGATCAATACTGGCCAAAATATTTCTGGAATTGTGTAATCAGAGAACCAAGACATAGGGACAAATGAACAACAAGAAAGATAAAAAAGGAAGGGAAGAAAATAGAAAAAACAAAGAGAGAATAAATTTGGGAATGAGTTTATTAATATCATTGTTGTGTGAGCTTAAATACAACTTGGTTTCAACTTGTATAATGAATACAATTGATTTTGGATTCTATAAAATTGCAATGGAACCATGAAAGCAGATGACAAAGGACCATTAACCAACATAAAAGAGTTGAGGGTATATAATTTGAAAACTTTCAGCCGATTTTGCAATCGAACTTTTCTAGCATTTTGGCAGATCCGCCGGCGGTGGGGGCAAAGTTGTCTCTGAAGTTGGTCCGTTCTCAACAAGGAAAGCAGTGGCCAGGCCCCAACCCAAATGCACGTCCAAGTGACAATGCATAACCCATGCACCTATACGTACAGGATAAGGTTGAAGAGTTTTTAGAATACAATAATTAATTAAGTACTAGCAATTAAATTCAATCAGCAAAACATTGAACTATATATATCTAATTAAACTAATGGATCGAAATTAATTAATTAACTGAAAATTTAGAAAATCAACCTGGATTATTGGCTATAAATCTGATGACAGCCCATCCTCCAACAGGAACGCCGATGGTGTTACGCATTAGTGGGTTGACAAGGTTGAACTTCTTCCTATCAGTGGCAGGGTTATAGTTCCCAAACCCTTGAGCCAATACGTAAAAGTTGAAGCCATGGATGTGCATGGGATGATTCTCCACTCCAAGAATAGCCGTGTTCTGCAAGACCATCTCTACCGTCGAGTTGAACCTAAGCTTCGTCACCTTGGTTGCCTTCGGAGTAAGGAACAGAGCTGGGTCGGTGTTTATGCTAGTAGCATTGGTGTAGTCATATTTAATTGGGGGGTGGGCAGGGAAATCCGTCGTGAAAACCCCGCCCACATTGAAAAAGAAGGCTTGTAGCAAAGAAAATGTGGTAGGTAGCACGAAGGATTGGTTGTTCATGCTGGCAGAGGGTCTTGTGTTGTTTGGGCCCTGGCATGTCATGCTCGCTGGACAGGTTGCGATCCCCAGACCGATCGTTACAAACATTCTGTAGTTCACAATTCGTGGGACCTCGACCCAGTGGGGCCCACCATTCAACCCGGTTAAGTTACTGTAAAACTTGTGGGCGGTGGGTGTGTCATTGAAGGCTGGGAGGTCTGGCATCAGCGGCGTTGCAGAAGATGGGGTGCCATCGTATTCGATGATTCCCCTGGTGGTAGTATTATCAAACGATACACCAGCTGCGCTAACGTATGCTGTGGCGGCCATGTAATACGAGCCAACTTTCTGATCCGTGGCTAACAAAACGTCGACTGTCTGGCCAGGGGCTATAACGACGACTTCTGTGACGTATGGTTTGGTGTATCCGGCATCGACAGCGACAACTTTCAGTTTGTGATTGGCTATCTTGTAAAAAAGCTGGTTGTTGAGTGCAGCGTTGATTATGCGTAAGAGATACGTCTTTCCTTTCTCCACCATAAGCTTGTACGTATCTAAACGAGAGTCATAGCATAAAGTACATTATACTCTTTAACTGCCGCTAAAATTTATCATTCAGAACTATGATTAAGACATTATTAGAGTAATCAAAGAGCTAGCATAGACAACAAGTCTCTACTCGGATTCGGGTCAGTGTCAGATTCGGGCCGCTTCAATTTTCTTATTTAAAATTTTTCCATAAGTGTCTTTTGGAGGTCATCAAATTTCTAAATATATTCATGACTTTAATTGCAAGACATGGATTGAATTATAGGATTACTGGGTTGAGTGAAATAAATTTAATGCCTCTTAAGTTTAAGGTTTGGGGTTGAATCTCATGAATAAAGTAAATGTGTTTTGAAAAGTTTCCATTTGAGGTTTGATGCATTTCAATTCAGTATTAGTTAGGGGTCCAATGTGATTATTGAATACCGAGAGGTTTATACCAAAAAAAAATTATAGGACGGCTTACGGTTTTGAGAGCATGGGTAGAGATCACCAGGCCAGCCGTTTATCATGTAAGCATCAGAATTGTTAGGAACACCGCCAGTAGCAGTTGCCTGGTTCTCAACGTCAACGACATTAGCATTCCACCACTCGCCTGCATTCACAATAAATATTTTATTATTTTTCGATTATATAAAATTAATTACATCGTTCGTTAGGAAGTAGCTTTAGAACATTCATCACCTTCGTCAAACAATAAAATGAAACATTTATGGGAATCTATTAAATTAATGAGCGTTTAAGACAAAGTGGTTAAATATTACCTAACAAGATAGGGACCTCTCTGTGGGGCTTAGGGAATGGATATGAATGTCCTGATTTAGGTCGAATAATGAGCGCACCGTAGACCGTGGCTCGGAGCCACGAGACATGAGCGTGCCACCACAGAGTCCCTTCTTGACCAGTGATGTTGAACTTGTATGTGTAATTGTTTCCGGGGCGCATTGGACACTGAGTGATCATGTTAGGTCCATCTGCCCAGCAGCTCAGTTTTTGAAACACTCCATGCCTGTTAATATTCAACCACACAATAACCTTAGCAATTAGCAACTTCTATTCTTTTCGTTTACAAAGAAGGAAGAGGTAGGCGGGACTCGAACCTGCGCTTCCTGTACAACTTCCCAACCTCTCGAGCCACCAGGTCGAGATGGGGAAGTTACCCTAATAATTAGCATTGCAGCTAGTTAAAAAGTATCTAAATATTTAGCTATATATATATGTTAATACAGATTAATAATTGGAGATAAGGTGTCGGAACATTTATTTTATGTTCTTGATAGTACTTTAGAGACTCAAGTATACTTGTCCATATATGAACGTGGGTATAGGTGTAAACATAGCTGAACCAATTAATGAAACAAATTGGATGGCTAAATACTTTGGATACTATTAGGTTTATTATAATTAATTGTATATTATAATAGTGGTTAGAGTTGAGCAATCTTTAATTTTGTACGACTAATTAAAAAAGGATATATTAAATTGAATATATTATATAATTGATGCTGCCATCAAAGAGGAAATTGAAAGCATCTTGTGAACTAACAAATCAAGAACTGAGTTTGGCTTCGTGAAGTATGCATCGTAGACTTGAAAATCATCAAAATATGCAGTACTATGTAATCATTGCATGCTAGAAAAGTCAGGACTATCTTCTCAATGTGAATATAAAAATATAATAAATTAAAGCCGAAGTTGATGATTTATAGAAACAGGGTACGCGTAAAAGCTTTGTGTTTTTTGAGGAAAACGTGGAAGCTTTGTGAAAGAAAACCGGTTTCTAATATAAATTTCAGTTAGCATAATGCAATGATGGTGTGAAGGAGTAAAGACTACTAGTACTAACCAGTGAATAGTCAAGTTGTATGGTGATTTATTGTAGACATGAACAATGAGTGTGTCACCCTCTTGGAGTCGGATTGTTGGGCCAGGGAGGCTGCCATTGACTGCTGTAATCACCTGGCGATTGCATAGCCGACTAACAGTCAAGTTTTGCACCTGCAACAATTCAAATTCAAGTCAGAACTCGGAACTAGAAACTTTTCTATCTATCCTGAGAGTCGAAACAATCTCTTCTTCTGGAGGAGATACTAATAAGGGGATTAAAATCCTCTCTTCAATTTCAACAAAATGTGGGCAGAGATTATTACATGGAATGTGTGTTCCACTATTGCAGCCGAAGCTGTTGAAGCGAGGCAAAGAGCTAAGCAGCACACAAGAAAGAAAACATGGCGCCCCATTGTGAAGAATGGGCGCACAGCTAACTGGAAAAAGAAGAGAAAAAGAAGAGGAAACGAAATGAGGGGCAATCAGAATTGGAGTCCCCTAATATATATCTCATATCTGAGGATCTGGGGTTCTCTATTTACTCATTTTTTCTGTCCGGAATTTTAAACCCTTTATCTTTGTTTCTTCTGTGACGCAATCAATAGTCAACTGGAGCGCCAATCATCTATAACATATACTTATAGTTAATCAATAATGTATACAGCTTACCAAAATTATTTTGCTGGGAGGTTTGAATCACTCGCAATGCATGCCGTGACAGGCAGAGCCCTCGTCATATCGCACATTAAATTTGTCTGTCCAAAAATTCATACAGAGACAAAAACAGGGGACTAATATACAGATACGATTTCGGCTTTTGATTGCCTTCTAGATGTTGTATCTCTTTCCAAGTAATGTCTGAGGAAATTTCATCATTAATTAGTTCGTGACTCTTCGCAATTTAAAAATCTTGAATTTCTCATGATCCCAAGTTTATTTGTTATCCATCAAGATCTATTACAGTACTTCAAAAGATCTCAAATGTCCAAAATGGTGCTTTCCTGTACGTGACAGAAAAATGTGTAATCTCATGTCTCTATATGCTTCATTTCTGCTGATCCTGTTCCATGATAAGTCTAAAATTCGATGTTTCACTGTCTGTAATTGAAGTGATGTGTATTTTGGTGGATGTTTGGATCGTTAAGCAAAAATAAATAAATATTTACGGTCTCATTCATGGAAGTCTGGCAATTATAGCAAAATGCTCCGGGCATCAGCCTCCTGTAATAAGGCCAAGTGAAAAGGGAATGTTAATAAAACAAATGTCATGCTCGCCTTGGATAAAGTTAACACAGTTAAAAAGCGTTCGTTAGTTGCTCGATTATACAATTATTATTTTTCCTTCAAAGAAAAGTTTTTTATAGATAAGAATTATTAAAACCATGCCTAATAATTGGTTGCTTCCCAGTGAATCCATTCAACATATTACTTAATTAACCCAACATGTAAATCAAAGACATGGAGAGTGTATCAAAATTTTGCCAACATTAAACGTTTCATTCGTCATCTCGAATCTCATCTCTTATTGGATTATAAATGTAAAACTTTTGTGAGACGAGATGTTAAACAAATGATATTTCCTCGTACCATTAATTGAAAATTTCTAATTATATGTGTGCCTTCCCCGGCCGTTGCTTGACGGCTTGACCCCCTTTATAATTACTTTTAATTATTAATCTAATTATTTCTAAGGTAGGATTCCAAATTACTGAATTTGCCAAAGGAAACAACTTGCTTTAACTTGGCAAATTTTGCCAAGTGCCAATATATTTGTTAGTAGTAGATTATGGAAATGTATTTTAATTGGCACTTGGCATCAATATTAATTGTTCCCTTTAATTGGCACTTGGATTCGGTGGACTCCGCCTCCTGCCGGTACTTTCTTGTTAAATACAGATGGGGCTTACAAAGCAAGCTCCAACTTAGCCTCAGCAGGTGGTCTCATCCGGGGTTCAGATGGAAGATGGATTCAAGGTGTGGTAAACATCGGGCACACAGATAGTTTTTCTGTAGAATTATGGGGTGTTAGGGAAGGTTTGCGTTTGGTTAAACGGTTGGCACTGCCGTGAGTGATCGTTGAGATGGATGCACAGGTTGTAGTACAATTTCTGAAACAGGGTGTTCCCCTTACTCATCAGAGCTCGACTTTAATCCATGATGCTCTCGCTCTTATCCAGGAAGGATGGGTGAGCGAAGTCCGACACATTTTGAGGGAAGAAAAATAAATGTGCAGACTGTTTGACGAATATGGGCCAAGTTTGTCCTTCAAGAGTGATGGTGCTACATGACCCTCCTCCGGGTTTGGTAGCAATTTTGGAGCAAGATATCCAGGGAACGTCTTTTCTGAGAACTTAGCCTTTTCTGGCATCTTACGTACCAGAAAAAAAAAAAAAAATAGCATGTGTCTTTTTTGTGGAACATCTGTTTGGTCATTAACATTTTATTACCAAGTCACAGATGCAAATTTAGGCTGTTTTTGATTGTTTCCACTCTTACCAAATGGGCTTTGCTCGAGTTATAAATCAAAGTTACAATGGGCCCTTCCTAAGCCTATAGGCGACTAATAACCCAACTTCCATCTTTGATGTACCATACTTCTAACTCATGAAAACCCAGTTAATTAAATAAATTATCTAATCCTTGTCCTCATTGTGAATGCCACATCAATCATTTTATTTCTCTTTGTGGAAAGAAAAAGGGAAATTTCATCTAATTAAGCTTCCAACATTCTAATTAATTACGTATATAAGATATAAATTGATATACTAATATTTTTAATTATTATAGTACTGATTAATTTAATTAACTGGCCAACTAATAATAACGTGCAAGTCTTATTTAATTATCCATACAACATATACATGATCCAGCATCAAATCAAATGTGTGAATAAATTAAAAAAATTAACAAATATAAGGTATACACGAGGAAAACAGTTGCCAACAATATATGAAGCAACATAATTAACACTCTAGGATCAGACCCTCGAAAGCTAGCTTGTAGTTTTCTCTTTTATAATTTATATGACCAAATAAAAAAAGGGGGGGAAGTGACATTTACGTAGAAGAATAAATTACTGTTTGTAGATATAGTTGTATTTGTACTTTAAGTTAAAGATTAGTCATCGTAATTATTTGCGATTTAAGATTAATTGCATGAGAGAATGTCTCTTTCTTTATTAATGTTAAAAACATTACTTATTAATTTGATTATCTTAGTGGAAAATTTAGATCATTTATGTGTAAAGAATGGAGGGATTGAGTTTGTTTTGAACATTAATTATCCAATCAAATATTTTGTTGCAATTTCTTAACAAAGCCAGCGGATCTAGCCTGCCTACCAGGTGGTGTCCAATTGGACCTCGCTGGATTAATACGATTCCAATTTGAAATATTTGTATTGAAATTGTGGAAAGTGGAGGGTGGAATCAACTTCCACCATACGGTAATTAATCAATATTTGACCAAAAGGGGTTGGGTTTTTAGTGGCACTTATTGAAGTTAGTAACAAAATCTCTTTATGCTTTATAATTTTGGTTTATATATGCCTTCAGAATTAATGCTAAATCATGCTTAATTTCTAGCTAGTAATTCCAAATCTGTCTGTCTGTGGAAATTCAATAAAAGACTTCTTCTATTGCTATTTTAGTTAAATTTAAATAACATGGTTCTTTCTTTTGTTCCCTACTTTCTCCCCATCACTTCATCAATTTCCTATAATAAACACTTTTCTTTTTATTAATGCTTGATGGGGGCATGGGGGTGGAGTGTTTCATTGGACTTCTTGAAAGGCTGATGACTTTAATGTCCCCATGTGCATGCCGTGACATTCCTTACCCCAAAACAACATTAATTTTCATAATTGAATTATTAATCCAGCTATAGTTAGGTATATAGCCCTTTAAATAAATATAAGTCTTAATATGTATCTTTTTAAATTTCTCGAACACTAATTATAAAATAATTACCAAAATATATTTTTTTATAAGTTATTAAGTTATTGAAATTTTTCCATGATGGGGACTCAATACTCATCATTCACTGACTTACATAGTCTAATATAGAAAAATAATAATGGAAATTTAAATAGAGTATATATTATATATACATGCACGTCTCTTCATGTAGAAAACAACAAAACAGGAAAAACGATAAATTAATTTGCTAGCCACTTGTAAGTTTATATACAGTTCTCACCAAAAAAGTTTTTATACAGTTGTCAAAGAATCAATTAATAATTAATTAAAATAGTACTAGTAGTAGTTAATTTCCGAGTTGGAATTAATTAATAATTAAGTAATTAACTTTCTTCCAAAAAATTATATATTCATATGATAAGTTCAGAAAATTAGTAAGTTCTGCATTCGGCTAGGAATACATAAAGGAAAAGCAAAAAGCAAAAAACAAAAAACAAAGAATTATACGTAAACGACAACTTTTTCATTGCATGCAAAAGAATCGAACATTAACAATAGAGTTTTTGACTTATGACAGCAATATAATGAATGTATAGGGTAAATTATTACATCAAGAATTACATCTTGCCTTGAAACAATGAAAGTCAAATCCAAATCGATCCAATACCTATAAATAAAGAATTACGTCTTTGATCAATCAATAATCTTGTTTCTAGCATTGTGGTAGATCCGGCGGTGGTGGAGGCAAGGTTGTGTCCGGAGTTGGTCCGTTCTCAACCACAAAGACGGTGGCCAAGCCCAATGGCAAGTGTACGTCCAGGTGGCAATGCAGTATCCATGCACCTGTACAGTTGAAATGAATAGAAACAAGAACCATAAGACGTTGAATCTTTCACAAAATTCTCATGGCTTTAACGAAAAGATTGATCCGTTGAACTATCACTTTCACTTTCATGGGTTCATCTCCAATATTGTTAACCTACAACTATCAATTAAAGATAATCCATCCACCTCCCCAGAGAAAGAAACTTAAATCAAATTCACCAAGTCAAATATGAAAGTTCGTTTCTTTAATATATATTATTCCCTTTTGACATGGTCTCTTAGCTCACATGAACTATACGTGCTACCATATACTTAGATATTTACTAGATGAAAATTTTTGGTGAAAATATTAAGCAAGAGGTTGTTAATTAATGAGCATAGAAATTAAACCAACCTGGATTATTAGCTGTGAATCTGATGACAGCCCATCCTCCTACTGGCACGCCAATAGTGTTTCGCATTTGTGGGTTGACATAATTGAATTTCTGTCTATCAGTGGCAGGGTTAAAGTTTCCAAATCCTTGAGCCAAGACGTGGAAGTTAAAGCCATGGAGGTGCATGGGATGATTCTCTATTCCAAGGATAGCCGTATTTTGGAAGACCAACTCCACCGTCGTGTTGTACTTGAGCTTCGTCACCTTGGTTCCTTTGGGAGCAAAGAGTAGCGGTGTGTTGCTGTTAATGCTTGCGTTGGTGTAGTCAAATTGAATAGGGGGATTGGCCGGGAAATCCGTGGTGTAAACCCCACCAACGTTGAAGAAAGAGGCCTGCAATATGGACAAGCTGGTCGGTAACACAAAGGATGCATTGTTCATGCTGGCAGAGAGTTTGGTCGTATTAGTTGGTCCCTGGCAAGTCCTGTTGGCTGGACAGAAATCGAGCGCCAACCCAATAGTGACGAACATATTATAGTCCACCTTAAGCGGGACCGGGACCCAGTGCGGCCCACCTACTAAGCCGGTAAGGTTAGAGTAAAATTTGAAGGCCGTGGGGGTGTCATTGAAAGCCGGGAGCGTGGGCATTAGTGGCGTCGCTGATGATGGGGCACCATCATAGACGACGACACCCCTTGTTGTAGTATTATCAAACGATACATTAAATGCGCTTGCATAAGGTCTAGCGGCCATGTAATATGACCCAACTGGCTGGTCCGCGGTTAGCAAAAGGTCGACTGTCTGGCCAGGGGCAGCAATGATGACGTCCGTCACATAAGGCTTGATGTAACTGGCATCAACGGCCACAACCGTCATCTTATGGTTGGCTATCTTGTAGAAGAGCTGGTTATTGAGTGCAGCGTTGATAATACGTAAGAGATAGGTCTTCCCCCGCACCACCTTAAGCTTGTACATTTCTGAGGAAAACCATATAGTTAATTAATTAATAAACATTAATTACTTAACATATACTAGCAATTTAAACCATTTAATTTAATTATTGCGTAATTAAGGATTAATCACTTACGATTTTGAGAGCAGTTGTAGAGATCACCAGGCCACCCATTTATTGTGTAAGCATCAGAATTGTTGGGAGCAGCGCCAGTGTCAAGTGCCTGGTTCTCCACATCAATCACATTTGCATCCCACCACTCACCTGTCAACGATGGCAATATTGCTATTTAGTAAATAATAATAAAAATAAAAAGGAAGGCAGCTAAAATTTTTGATGCTGTTATGGAAGTTGAAACGTATTTATTCATTATGAAACTATCTATTGTTTAATTCGTGATTAATTAAATATTTTTATATGTAGAAAATTATTTATTGCCTTAAATTAATATTTTTAAACAATAACCCTCCATATTCCAATGGTTTTTGATGTATAAGTTTCAGCAAAATTCTAATTTAATTTGAAATTATTTGTTAATTAATTAAATACAAATATTAGTAGATCCTAATTCCCAAACAAGATAAGCGTTGAATTCTAAAATATACCTAATAAGATTGGAACTTCTCTGTAAGGCTTAGGGAAGGGGTAAGTGTTGCCGGCTCTGGGGCGGATGATGAGAGCTCCGTAGACGGTGGCGCGGAGCCAAGAGACATGAGCATGCCACCAAAGTGTTCCTTCCTGTTTAATGATCGTGAATTTGTAGGTGTATTTATTTCCAGGAACGATTGGACACTGAGTAATCATGTTAGGTCCATCTGCCCAGCCGCTCAGTTTCTGAAATATTCCATGCCTGTTCATTAACCAACATAACCGTTAGCCATAGCCCATATGGTTAAATTATAATACAAATACATAAACATAAATAATGAAAACCTATACAGATTGTCATAATTAAAATTATTTTAATTTCCTTAGTATATATATAAGTTTCTAAGTAGTGGTTGGAGATATCCAATTCTTTATTACTTAACATGGATCGCGCGGGGATAAAATAATAAAAATGTAGACCAATATGTGTGGGACTTCTTCTTCGTGGCCATAACTACTTCAATGGAAAATAAAAAATCTCTGTTTTGGATTAACAAAGCAAGGGCCGACTCGGCTTGACGACGATTTATTTATGAAGAATAAGTCAATATAGCAATTGCATTAATGATTAATTAGCAAGTCAATGGAAGCAACAGGGTAGCACCTAGCAGGGGAGGAAGATTTGATTGGTTGTAGGAAATATGATGCATGTTTTAAAGTATAGTATATATCTTTGTCAATAAAGTCCGATAAGACAATTTGGTGAAAATTATAAATGAATTCACTTGGATTTGTAACGGGGAAATTACCAGTGAATCGTCAAGTTGTAAGGTGACTTATTAAAGACATGAACAACAAGTGTGTCACCCTCTTGAACGCGGATGGTTGGGCCGGGGAGGCTACCATTCACTGCTGTAATGACTCGCCTGTTGCATAGCCTAGTGACAGTCAAATTTTGCACCTGCATCCAATTAAAACAATACGGAGTTAGGGAGATTTATATTTATGAAATCAATATATAGATACCAATCAAATATTAATTGCATTAAAGAGGCTAATTGGTGAATTATATAAGATTAGTTCGCGACTCATGTTCCTGCCACTAATGACGACTAAATCATGTTCCTAAGCAAGGTGGCTAATTGAAATGATCAAAAGCTAATCAAAGAAGTGGATATGCATTAAGGAAATGTTAAGGTATTCGTGAGAGCCATTGGCTTTGAGGTGCATATCTGCAATGCATGGTTTTGCTGGTACAAGACAGGAATAAGACAGGAATGTAATGACAGTTTTGTCTATGATTAAGGCTCTAAAAACCCCTTTCTTTATCCTCATGGAATTTGCTTGAGTTGTAATGCAAAACTTTGACTCTCGGAATCGTAAAGAGAGGTTAGAGGTTAATAATGTAAGTAGAGATTTCGTACATGGAATGTATGCTCCACTATATTCGAAGCAAAAGCTGAAGCTGTTGAAGCAGCAAGAAGAACCAAAGCGCAAGCAAACAAGAAAACTGCAGGGCGTCCCATCTTAGACAGGACTCAAACGACGAAAGAGGAGAAAGATATCGATGGAGATTGGAAAGATAATAGAATAGTGCTTTGCTGGGAATGAGACGGTTGTGGAAATCCAGAGCTTCTATTTATAATGGAACTTGGAGGATTCCTCGTGGAACCTGACTTTGAGAAAAAACTTTTCGTCAAATTATTTCTCTGTCATCTGATATGCCAACCATAGCCTGCAATATCCGAAATTAATTAAATATAGATATAACAGTAATAAAATATATATGGAGGGAGTGGGGTCATACAATTGCGTAACAACCCAGCCAAAAGAATTGGAAAAAAATATTTTCTTCTTTTAGAGTTTTGAATTGTCAATCGATATGCATTAGTCGAACCTTCGTTGTCTATGGGGAGATTGAATTTGGTCATCAAAGTTTTACATTAAATTGTAGGCAGGCAGCAGAAGTCACACAAGACAAGATAGAATCTTGGTTGTTCAAGCAAAAAATAAGTCCTTTCGATTTCTGACTTATGACCCCTAAATGCGCTTCCAATCCAAAAGGTCGACCCTTCTTTTTTTCAATTAGGGTAATGTTTGTAGCTATAGGGTGTGGAAAGATTGGAATAGTAGTTTGTAAAAGACTGCGGGCATTTGCGTTAAGAAATCTAATTTCAGTGCAATAATTTTGAAGCAAAGGGCAAATCAAAGAGCTTTACCTTTCCTCAAACTAGACCGTACGTATGGCCCCTCACCGGCCAGTATATAGACTTCTATGCCTCTAAAAGTCTCTAAATGCATGCCGTGAACAACAAAATGAGTGAACTTTCATCAAAAAAGGAAGTAATCAGAGGAATTCTTTAGCAAGTGTATTCATTAATATGGAGTTAGTATGGTTGATTAATCGTATTTCAATCTTAATCAAGCAATCGGTAACCATTAAAATTGCGGAAGTAAATCGCCAATGTAATGAACCTTGAAAAAAAAAAGTATACTTAATTAGGGCAAGCAAATTCTTCTTTCATATATACTTGCATGTATGGACACAAGAAAATCATCATGTAAACAACTGTACTAATTAATTAATCATTGTGCTTTGAAAACTCTCATCTCATACACAACCAGGTAGCTAATACCTACTCCCTTCAATAGTTCAATAATATTGTAGTTGTCCCGGTCTTTAACGTGGAATTGGTAAATGTTCACCTTACTTTACAGGCCTTATGGACACTTGACGTGATTAAAGCATCGCAACAGGCTTAATTAATTGTTTGCAATTTGAATATGTTCGTTTGATAGCCTTTGCGGCCTCTGATCTGCACTTGAAGATTGTCGAGGATAATAAATGGTTCGAATTAATTGGATGTTTTGCTTATTATTATTCATGAAGAAATGAAACCCCTGTGTGTATATTTGGCCAAGTCGAAGGATGAAAATTCTGTGGTCAGCTGCTTAGATGATTGGATTAAGTCAAGAAGTAATTAAAACTTAAAAAGTTAAAACGCGTTGCTCTCGATCAATAGTCTTCATTGTATCTTCTTCGAAGGAAATTTTATATTAACGAAACCTACGGTTGGTGTAGGAATATTTCTAACATTCAACAGTAATATATTTATTAATAGCAATGTGTCTTCGGAACGTGTTTCGTAATAAAACCATTTTAATTAATTCACCGGCCAGCTCAAAGAACTTTTATTCTACGTGACAAATGTGTGTACCTAAACATCTTCTTCTAGTTGATCTCTTCGTTCAAGTTAATTATATAGTGAAAAATTGAAGAGCTAGAGAAATGAAAAGGAGACTAGATGAAAGATTAAGGCTATATGTGTTTGGTATGAGAAAATATTTTTTGTTTTCTTTCTCCAAAAAATATAAAAAAATTATCATATAAGATATGTATTGTGAGAGAAAATGTATATATGTATTAGAAAATAAAAATGAAAATGGATATAGAAATGAGATTAAAAAAAATTATTCTCAATGTTAGGTTCATTTTCATTTTCATTTTCTAAAATATATATACATTTTTATAAATTATACAAATCTTATATGGTGATTTCTTTGTAATGAAAACAGAAAACGTTTTCATATACCAAATATAGCTAATTAATTCAGAGCCAAGGAATGCTTGGGTGGGAAGCATATGACTCAAAAAATAATCAAAGGGTTTAGTGTATGCATGCTATAACTTTGAGCCATCATACACAACATAAGATTTTGGGGTTTGACCATTTAAAGAGGACAAACTCTGGAAAAAATTAATTAAAATGATATACTATATATTTATATTTTCTAAATCACTTCGTCGGAAGGATATATCGGAAATTAGGTAAGTCCAAGAATATTATTTTAGTGAGAATCTTTATCGAAACAGTTATCTGAAGCCTCCTAAGAGGGCCCCAAATCTGATTTCCTTTTGTTTTTTTCCTCGTAAATTTCATTTGGGTTTGTGTAGCTCGCTAGAAACGTTTTGGGGTTGCCTTGTTCGTTATGTGTTAGGCAACTAGAGTTGACTAAAATGTTTTCCCGATAGATGAGGGTTTGGTCACTTGCCTTGGGTTCAAAGCTATCGACATCCATCTGATCTCTGCCTCGGAGAGTCAAAGCGGATCTCTGCCTCGGAGAGTCAAAGCTTCTATATGTTCTCCTCCCCCGGTACTCCCCCTTTGGGAGAATTCTGTGGATTGCTTTGCCACGTACGTCCAAACATCCAATCAATTAAATTGAATCTTCCAAGCAATAATATAGTGTAATGTATCTGTATAGTACTTTTCTTCCAATATGAAATGGTAAAAACTTCATTCTGCAGGCAAAAACCCATTTTGATCAACATCATGAATTTGTCTTCTTTCTTTTGCACTTTTTGTTACATAATGTACAAATTAATTACTATAATAGTCTTATTTTGCTTGAATTCATTCCAGAAAAATCAATCCTATCTGTACGTGAGAGCGAAACCTAGAATTAATTAAGATTAGTTGCATATAAAAATTAATTACTATCCACTATAATTGGAGTAATTAAGTTCCATAAGAAAATAACCTACAAATGGCTAGATATCTAGGCATGTTTGAATATGTCAAATTCAATTCCACCGAGATTTTACAGCTGTTTAGAGCTTGAAAATACACTTCACATTTTGTGAGAGCGATGGTTATCCAAGTAGGAAAACGAATCAGAAATCATCTAATCTTATATGTCGCTTGAACCCCAAGCACATCATATGCAGTCAAGTTATTCTGAGTCTCATATGGCTGAATTTGCTGTTGGAACAAACTTAATTTTTTTTTTGCATCATGAAGATGATGATCACATCACGTACGTTCTGCAACTTGGTCTTCTCTGTTCATAACTGCAGCAGCCAGCTTCAAATGGACTTAAAAATTAAAATAAATAGTCGATCTAATCTCTCAATTAAATATATATGTACTTAGAATTGGTAAACCGTTTTAACCTATATATATATATATATATATATATATGGGTTTTATTAATTAATTGGGGAGATGTTGATTTGGTTAATTTTTTTCTTATTATTTTTTGGTTGCATATTTCTATATCTGTATTGATTTGTCAATTTTGAAAAAAAAAATAAACTAATAAAATTATATTAAGCAAAATATGTTGAAGAATGACAACCAATTAGGGCTCCAAGGGTATGATCACCAATTAATCTAATCCTAAATGGCTAAGGGAAAGACAATTTAGATTTGTAGCAAGATATAACATGGGATTTATATATAGATCTGAGTCCATTTATTTTTCCTTCAAAGGAAAACTTATTAATTCTTCTTTCAACAAGGAATCAATGTGCAATATTGTTGTCTTGCAAAAGAAATTTTCATTTAATTCTTCTTTCAACAAGGAATCAATGAGCATTGTTGACTTGCAAAATAAATTTCCATTAATCAATTTAGCTAACTTTTAAAATGGTTTGGCAAAATCTAGAAAGAAATGCAAAAAAAATTAAACTTAAGTTTTTCACCAGTTAATTACTTAATCTGTTTCGACATGATAGAAGTTAAATTAATTAAGTTATAGGGCAAGGTCATTGCTTTTAAAACCTTTTTGTCACTTTCTTTTTCTATTTAATTAACAATTGTTGGCGGGTCGTGCATGGAAGGTTTGGTGATTTACAGGTCATTTTGGGGAAAAATTATTAGGTAGACCGGGTCTACCACGTCATCTATAGACCCGACCAATAAAATTGTGACAACTCAAAAATTTTTCTAAAATTAAGGCACTAATTTAATAAAAGTTTAGCCCCACTTTACAAAGAAGGAGAATTTAAAGGGTAAGTCTTTAAATTTAGACTATAATTGTGGTAGGGTTTTAGTAATTATATCATAATTTTTGAATTATTACAATTTCATTGGTTAGGTCTACGGATGACGTGGTAGACCCGACCTATCTAATAATTTCTCCATTTTAGGGGAAAAAAAAAAGAAAGATGATGATGTGCTCTTGATGATCATAAATCATAAACCAAATGAGCTGATTTTGATTAATTCTTTCTTTATTTAGTCCAAATCTCTAATTTATTAAGTTTAATTAGTCGTATAGTAAGTGGTTACTTGATTAGACAAACCTGTAACAAGTTGACAGAATCCATCCTTTTATCTCATTGGCTGCTGTCATTTTCTTGAGGTAGAAAGTTCAAAAACTTAGCAATATGGGTTAATAGACATCCATAAGTTTTGAAGAGGTAAAAAATTCCATCCTTTTCTTTAATTTATTTTTGACTTTTTTTCCCTATAAACAAATGCATGAAAACAAATTTGTCAAACAGAGACACGTCCAAAAGCAAAACGCCAAACAGATTTATTTATTTTTTTTGCTAATTTAAGGAACAAGTATCCAACAAACCAAAATGAGAACCTGCATCCCACCTAAACATTCCTGAAACAACCGAATCAGAGCCTGGAAATTCGAAACTTTGGTCTGAATTTGTGTTCCTCGACCCACTGGTTACACACGGCGGCTGACTAAATTAAATAAAGGGATTATTTGATTAAATAAATTTCCCAAAGTCGGGATGTTGAGAAGCAGTTTTCAGAAAATATTTTTGATAAGTAAGTTGTAGCTAACTTAGATAGATTGAATATTTCAAATACTACTATATTAGATCAGGAGGTTAAAAGTATAAAGAAATAAATTCAATCAAATTTAATTAAAATAAATATGCAAAAAAAAAGTGACATATACGTTAGTTAAACTACTTAATTGAAAGTAAAGGATACTATTAAAAATAATTTCAAAAAAAAAAAACAAAAAACAAAAAGATAGGCCCCAAGTCTCTATGGAATCATGGCAATTTGGCAAGGGAAAATGTTCATTAATTTATTTCCTAGAAAATATTTTTGTTTGGTGGCAAGAATGTATGATATAATATCTGAAATACCCAAGATCTTAAGTAAATATTAGAACACCAATATGATAATACAATAATATACATACCTGATTGGGCAGCCATGATTATTTAGCGGAAGCAAGTGTTTCCGATCAAGCTATGATCTTACTCTTCTTCTTCTTCTTCTTATGGCAGATCTCAATGGGAAGAAACTGACGTTATGAAGAGAAGAGGGGACCTTAGCCACCTATTTATATTAACCTTAATTATCCCAGTAGTAATCCTCCCCATAAAAGGCCTACTAGGCCAGACCTACACAACTGTCATACCACATTAATTCAAAAGAGATGTGCAAAGCCCACACAATAAAGATCACTTATCAAAATTGGGCCTTCATGCTTGTTTCCCACATAGACCAAATTACTAGCCTGTTTTAATAAACAACAAATGACCAATTAATAGTAGCCCACAAAATAGAAAATTCTAACATTCTCCCACTTGGGCAATATTAATTGGTGTTTATTTTAAATTTTAGAAAATATTTTCAAAAAACATGACGCCAGGCTAATTAACCTAATTTTTGATGTGGCCACAATTTGAAAACAATTCAGTCCATAGAAACAACATCTCATGATCCTGTCCATTAAAACCAACAAATACTGAATCATGGCAGCCTTTGTACCCTTTAATGATACAAGACCAATCTATGGTTACAAGTATAAGTGATCTTATCAACAATGGATCTTAGTGTGGTTGTGTAGCAAGAAAATAGTACCAAATGTGATCTTAATGTGCTACTTTCATTGTCGGTCCTCTTTATGATTTCTCTAAACAATATGAGAAATCTCTTTGGCATCAACAATATGCATGTATGTCTCCCACTGATCCTTGAGATCACTATATGGTGCCATTTATGAGACATACCCAATTGACAAAACAGTCATACTTAAGATAGACACCAAGTCTTAAGATTTTACAACATATATAAGCAAATCTTCATCAAAGTACATGTGCATATGAAAATAGAAGATAGCATGGATTATTCTCAATGAGAATCATCAATCAATCATCATAATGATGTTTAAAAACATAAATGAGTCTCAATATAAATAATGTAAACTATAATGTGAGAATTCATAACTCCCACTAACCAAGTACATTAAAAGACTCAATAATACCCATGCTCTCAACATGTCTACTAAATACTATAGGTCTCAACCCTTTAGTCAAAGGATCAGCAAGCATACTATTGGTGTCAATGTGCTCAACAACTATGTCACCATTTTTCACAAAATCCCTCACCTTGAGGTATTTTATCTCTAAATGTTTAGACCAGCTAGTAGTTTTATTGTTCTTAGAAAACAACACTGCAGATCTATTATCACAGTAAATCATCAATGGTCTAGAGATAGAATCAACAACACAAAGGCCTGAAACAAAATTTTTAAGCCAAATAGCTTGCGTAGCAGCCCCATAACAAGCAACAAACTCAGCCTGCATAGTTGAAGAAGCTAAAAGTGTTTGTTTAACACTCTTCCAAGAAACAGCTCCTCCAGCTAACATAAAAATGTACCCTGAGGTGGACTTCATATCATCCTGACATCTAGCAAAATCAGAATCTGTATACCCAATAATCTCCAGATTATCCACCTTTCTATACACTAACATATAATCTTTAGTCTTCTGCAAATACTTCATTACTTTCTTAGCAGCAACCCAATGATCTAAACCAGGGTTAGAAAGATATCTGCCAAGAACACTTACCGCAAAGGCAATGTCAGGTCTGGTGCAAACCTGAGTATACATGAGACTCCCCACTGCACTGGAATAGGGAATGCTCTCCATAGACTTCCTTTCCAAATCATTCTTTGGACACTGATTGAGACTAAGCTTATCACCTTTAATGATAGGTGCATCTCCAGGTTTACAATTCTGCATATTAAACCTTTTAAGCACACAATCAATATAAGCTTTCTGAGAAAGTCCCAATAAATTCCGAGATCTATCCCTATGAATCTCAATCCCAAGCACAAAAGAGGCTTCACCAAGATCTTTCATGTCGAAAGTCTTGGTCAACATCTGCTTAGTTTCATGCAACAATCCAACATCACTACTAGCAAGTAAGATGTCATCTACATACAGTACAAGAAAAATGAATCTACTCCCACTGATTTTAAGGTATATGCACTGATCAACCTTATTCTCCTCAAAACCCATGGAAGTAACAACCTCATCAAATTTCAAGTACCACTGTCTAGAAGCTTGCTTAAGGCCATAGATAGACTTTTTGAGTCTACACACCAAGTGTTCACCTCTAGGCTCCTCAAAACCCTCAGGTTGCTTCATATAAATCTCCTCACTAAGATCGCCATTCAGAAAAGCTGTCTTCACGTCCATCTGGTGAAGCTCTAAGTCAAAATGTGCTACCAAGGCCATAATGATTCTAAAAGAATCCTTGGAAGACACTGGTGAAAAAATCTCATTATAATCTACTCCTTCTCTTTGAGTAAATCCTTTTGCCACCAATCTAGTTTTAAATCTCTCAATTTTCCCTTTGGAATCTTTCTTGGTTTTATAGACCCATTTGCAACCAATTGACCTACAACCTTTTGGAAGCTCAACAAGCTCCCAAACATAATTTTGAGTCATAGAGCTCATCTCATCTTTCATTGCATCCATCCACATATCAGACTGAGAACTATTAACAGCTTCACTAAAGCTCACAGGATCCACAACATGACTAATATCATAATCATTTTCTCCAAGAAAAACAACATAATCATCAGAAATGGCTGACCTCTTTTGCCTAGAAGATCTTCTCAAGGGAACATCAACCTCATTATTTTGAACAAGAGGAACTTCAATTGGAGCATTATCAATATTTTGAGGAGTAGGATCAATAATGTGTTGCCTAGGATCTTCTTTCTCAATATCCATAGGCACCACACTACCTTGTGAAACAGGCAGAGGAAGATCAACATGTCTAGCAGGTTCACTATCAACATTATCTACCACAACATCATCTGCCACATCCCATTCAAGAAATTTCGCCTCTTGTGACTCAACAACTTTAGTGCCACGTGTAGGACAATAGAACATATATCCCTTAGAATGGGCTGGGTATCCTATGAAGAATGAGAGAGTAGTTCTAGGTTCAGTTTTCTTTTCAAAAGGATTATAGATTCTAACCTCAGCAGGACAACCCCAAACTCGAAAATGGTTCAAACTAGGTTTCCTACCAGTCCACAATTCAAAAGGTGTTTTGGGAACAGATTTACTAAGTACTCTGTTAAGAATATACAAGGCAGTCTTAATGGCTTCACCCCAAAGAGACTCAGGAAGGTTAGTTCTACTCATCATGCTCCTCATCATATCTTTAAGGGTGCGATTACGCCTTTCAGCCACACCATTTTGTTCAGGACTACCAGGCATAGTATATTGGGCAACAATCCCACATTCTTGCAAGTATTTGGCAAATGGACCCATATGCTGCCCAATTGTACCATGTTTGCCATAATACTCACCACCACGATCAGACCTAACAATCTTGATGACTTTCCCTAATTGTTTTTCTACTTCAGTTTTAAAAACTTTGAATTTTTCAAGAGCATTTGATTTTTCATCAATCAAGTAAAGATAACCATAACGAGAAAAATCATCAATAAAAGTAACAAAATATTTGTTACCACACAAAGTAGGTGTAAGAGGTCCACTAATGTCAGTGTGCACAATTTGCAAAAGGTCAGAACTTCGAGTTGCCCCTTTCTTCTTAGTCTTAGTCATTTTCCCTCTAATGCAATCAACACATGTGTCTAAGTTTTCAAAATCAAGAGAAGGTAAAATGTTGTCTTTTATGAGTCTTCCAACTCTTTCATTAGAAATGTGACCTAATCTTTTATGCCACAACAAAGAAGACTTCTCTTTAATCAAAGACCTTTTAGACACAATGTTTTCAACATTCATGCAACTATACTCATTATTAGGAGATAAACTCAATTTGTAGAGACAATAAACAAGTTTAAAATTTCCAACAATATTTGAGTTTAAAATCAAATCAACATTTCCATTTCCAATGCCAAAATAGTATCCAACTTTGTCTAAAGCAGAAACAGAAATCAAATTTCTCCTAAAAGATGGAATGTGAAAAACATAATCCAAAACAAGTTCAAAACCATCACTCAAATTTAAACCTATGGTTCCTACATGCTTAACATCTACTTCAGCATTATTTCCAACTTTAAGCTTGGCCTCACTCTCACTTGGCTTCCGTTTGCTTTTGAATCCCTGTAATGTACAAGCAACATGAACAGTTGCACCACTATCAAGCCACCAAGAATTCGGTGGGGCATTAACAAAATAGGATTCATAACAAACGAGAGCTAGTGAGTTGAGAGTTAATGAGTTACCTCCTTGTTTATTCTTTTTCTCTAACCAAGATTTAAACCTAAGGCAATCGACCCTGACATGACCTTTCTTCTTACAAAAGAAGCACTTGACATCTTTCTTAATGGCAGCATTTGGACCTCTTATCCATTTAGTCTGACCACTAGCTTGTCCCTTATCGTCCTTAACCTTATTAGGAGCATTAAACCTAATCTTCTCAGGTTTTCCAAGATTCTTTCGATAATGAGGTTTGGAATATGTGGTAAGTAAGGCAATCTCATTTTTTTCTTTCTTGAGTTTTTCTTCCTCAGCAACACATTTGGCAATAAGGTCATTGACACTCCAGGTTTCATTCACAGCATTATAGGCAGTTTTGATTTGGGTGAACTCATGAGGTAAAGCATTCAAGGCATGGTGAACAAGGAATTGGTCAGGGAGAGAAATTTGATGGGCACCTAGTTTGGTTTGAATGTGGACCAATCTCATAATGAAATCTCTAACACCTCATTCACTGTTGTATTTCATACTCGTCAGCTCACTCATAAGAGCCCCAGCCTCAGACTTATTGGATTGTTCATACCTATTGCCTATAGCAGCATAAAGCTCCTTAGCATTTTCAATCTTTTCTAGACCACTCATCAGATGTTCAGCAACGGTTCTCCTAATGGCCTCTACACACATACGGTTTGCTCTATCCCATTGAGCAAACAACTCCTTTTCAATAGTAGTGCTTTGATCAGTGAGAGCTGCAGGCTTATCAACACGCAAGGCTATGTCTATCTCACTCATAACAAAAGCAAAGTTCAAGTCCTTAGACCACCTCTTATAATTAGAGCCATTCAGAATCTCAACAGTAGCTTGATTTTTATTCACACCAAAAGTCACTGATTAAAACAAAAAATAATGCAACTTATTAGTTAATGGGCAAATATATTAAGCAACAATTCATAATGTGCCAATGAACAACCAAGAGCCCTGGTGTATCATCACAGACTCCCCTTTGGGCAGAGAATGTAACATACTAATAGGTACTCTTCATATAAAGTTAACATGAGATATTCCAATTTTGAATAGCTATCCCCTTTGGGCAGATAGAAATTCTAAACCAGTTTATCGCAATCATAATGCTTTATATAACATACCAAATTGACTTACACAATAACCCCCTTTGGGCAGGCGATTGTATAAAACAATCAAGGTACAATCCTGTAGCCAACAAATGAGATAATTTTTATTAATATCCATAAGTGAGCCACTTTGGCAGCCAAACACTTATATCAACTAATAAAAGATTTTCTCAAACCAGGAAAAAATTAAATTTGCCCAATTACAAAAATTTGTATACTTGACAAAATGTATACAATAGACCATTCAATATGAGATACGGATACCAAATGTATCTCATGGTCTTTCAAAAATTATAAGTTGCATTTAATCACAATGTCTTGATCCTTATCAAACTGATTGGTTCCAAAATTTCAACAAGTCATGCATATATATTTTGGCTTAAATTAAAATAATACATAAATGCCAAAATATTTCACAATCAAACAATTTTAATAGTGACATTTGTCGGGAAAGTGTTATGAAAGTGGACATAAATGCCAAAATATTTCACAATCAAACAATGAGTCTTGAAATAATTGCCGACACAACAAGACTTGTTTTAAATAATTAAATAATCATAATAATTAACAATGATTACTAATACCAACAAAAGGTTATGGAAAAGTAATAGATGAATAATTTGAATATAATATATAAAACAAATGCCAATCGTCTTCAACCTCAAGACGGGTATAGCTCAACCCGCTAAACCAGTTTTTCGACCCATTCGGGTCAGCTTTATTTTCAACCAGTTTTAATAAATTTTTTACTACCGAAACTTCATGTAATCTCAATTTCAACATGTTTATACAAAACCCATGTATCAAAACTTATTAAAACAGTAAGAATTGAAATAATAAGCAAGAAGTATTATGGGTTTTAAGCTAATTCACAAGCCGTATAAAAACTTGATTACTAGTCAAGAAGAAATCAACTTTTATACGATCTAAACTTATTATTCGAACTAAATAAGACTTGGGTCCTAATATCACTTAAGATCTAGCTCTGAATACCACATGTATGATATAATATCTGAAATACCCAAGATCTTAAGCAAATATTAGAACACCAATATGATAATACAATAATATACATACCTGATTGGGCAGCCATGATTATTTAGCGGAAGCAAGTGTTTCCGATCAAGCTATGGTCTTCTTCTTCTTCTTCTTCTTCTTATGGCAGATCTCAATGGGAAGAAACTGACGTTATGAAGAGAAGAGGGGACCTTAGCCACTTATTTATATTAACCTTAATTATCCCAGTAGTAATCCTTCCCATAAAAGGCCTACTAGGCCAGGCCATCACAACTGTCATACCACACTAATTCAAAAGAGATGTGCAAAGCCCACACAATAAAGATCACTTATCAAAATTGGGCCTTCATGCTTGTTTCCCACATAGACCAAATTACTAGCCTGTTTTAATAAACAACAAATGACCAATTAATAGTAGCCCACAAAATAGAAAATTCTAACAAAGAAAACATAAAAATTAGTGTACATATGTATATTGTATGTACTTCAGTCTAGAATTGTTAGAATTGTTGAGAGTATTTGTTTTTATATTTTAATTTTCTTTTCATATAATTCCTTGGAAATATACTACGAATTTTGTGTATATAAATAGGCTATAGATTATAGTAAATGGGCTTCGAAAAAGATTTCATTGGGCCAAATTCAGACCATCTCAACTTTGGGGGACATTTTGGGCCAAATTTAGCCCATTAATGGGCTGTTCCAATCAGTTAACCACAAAACTACGTCGTTTTTTGGAGATATTTGTATCCTTTATATCCTCCTTTCTCTTCATTTTTTTTTTTCATCTCTCTAAAATTCTCTGAACACAAGAAAAGCCACCCTAGCCACAATCCGGCGAAAACGCCGCCGCCAGTAGCCGGCGTCGGAAAATGATGAAAAGAATGCCTTCTCTTCCTCGCGTCCTCTTTTCTTGACTTCTGTTCGTATTAATTTTCGCCTAAAACCATTTCTTTTGTCCTCAAAATTTCAAAAACACGAAACTGTGAAACCCTAGATCTACCCGCCGTTCGCCGTCAGATGGCCTCGATTATGAACTATGTTTTCCTCCGCCTCCTTCTCTCCCTTTTCACCGTTGTGATTTCTCAAAAAATCCCTCTAAAGCGCTAAACCGAAAATCAAACTTCAAAATCCTAGTCTCCCTTTTTGTTTTCTACTCCCTTTTTTTTTCCCGATTTTCTCATGATAATTTAGAGCTGTGGACGCCCATCACGCTGCGAAAGAAATGTAGTGCACTAGTGGCTAAAAATGCTGGAGGTAAACAATTCCGTTTGCATTTAGGTTTTTGTATTGCATAAACTTGAGAATTTTTTACCCAAACCTTGCATTTGTTGTCGTGAAGTATGCTTATGCTTGTATATATGCATATATGCATTTGTTGATCGCAACTTCTGCCGAACTTCTTAATAGCTTTGAATATTTTGTGGCAAAACAGAGCATGTTTTGAATATTTTGCCTTTTATTTTGTCGAAAGCAACGAAGTTGCTGAAAAATAAACCATAGGTTCAATGCTAGTTACAAAAAAGACTAAGGATAATTTATCGTTTTGTTCTATATAACCATTTTTAATCATGACACATCACCAGAATATATATGAAAAACAATGTTATATCTAGAAGATTATGCATATATATGTATACATATTTATATATTCAGGTATGTAGGCTATGCATATATGTATGTATACGTATATATATTCATGTGCCCTGTTACATGTGGGCTGGTAATTAGGTTATGGAGAAGTTCCTTTCCTAATGTTCCACCCATGGCAGACTTATTATATGAAGTGAGCTTATTGGCTTTGATGAAACCAAAGAAGCAAGTTGCTTTGTTGTGGTTTTCCAAGTAATATTACATGTGAATCTTCTACATTTTTTGTTTAAATTGGCTTTTCCTTATGAGGCTAATTAATGCTTCTCTTGGGGTGGCACTTTTATAGGAAAAAGCTCATGGGGACATGACTGTAGAGGAAAGGATTGGTGCAGCAGATCAAAGAAAGATGGATGGGAATGCTTTATTTAAGGAGTATAAATTAGACGAGGCCATGCAACAGTATGAAATGGTTACACACTTGTGTTCCCTGGTTATTGGAACTGATATCATACCGGATAATCTTGGCAATTTCTAATGGTTATTCCTTCTCTTTTTCCCCACACTAGGCAATAGCATATGTGGGTGATGACTTTCTGTTCCAGTTATTTGGGAAGTATCGAGACATGGCATTAGCTGTCAAAAATCCATGTCATCTGAACATGGCAGCTTGTCTAATAAAGCTCAAGCGCTGTGAAGAAGCCATTTGACACTGCTCCATTGTAAGTTCATATTCCGGCTGAACATCATGCTTTTAATTCAATTTCTTATGAAAGCATGTTAACCATGTGTAGCTTTATCTTGAAATATAGAAAAACACAGGTCTTGCTTATCTGCATTTGTCTCCACCATTTTGATCCTTGATTTTGCTGGTTAATGAATAAGAAAGTGATTAGCTTGTGTCGACTCACTTGAATTGTTGGAAAGAAGCAGTGTCAAGAAGGTTGCTGATGTTTTGTATCTTTCTTCTTTCATTCTTCCAAAAAGTAAACTCTAACTTAAGGTCATTTCAAGTTTGTATCTCATCCAGAACTAAGGAAATTAATAGCTGTTGCGATTTGCGAAGCATCCTGTGTAATGACTCTTTTGGCTTGGTTCAGACTAAGACAAATGTATATGTTTTTAGCTGAGTCACATCTTATTCACTTGGGCCACTTTGATTGAAATTGCACCCCTTGAATGTCTACGTCTTTAACTTAGTGGCTTCTTACAGACTTGGTTGTTTTATGATTATTGGATTGAAATTCCACCAGCGCAAAACATCTTAGATATGTCAAGATTACTTTCTCACTCTCTCCGTATGTTTTTGGATATATGTTTGGTTTTTAACAAGATCCTCACTCGACTTTCAGGTATTGGCAGAGGATGAAAACAATGTGAAAGCTATGTTCTGACAAGGAAAGGCCAGAGCAGAACTTGGGCAAACAGATTCTGCTTGGGAAGACTTTCTAAAGGCTCGCAAATATGCATCTGAAGACAAAGCAATTGCAAGGGAATTGCGCCTGCTTGCGGAACATGACAAGGCGATATATCAGAAGCAAAAAGAGATTTATAAAGGAATTTTTGGACCAAGACCTGAACCTAAATCCAAGACAACTAATTGAAAGGGATATGTATGCATATATATGTATACATACATACATACATACATCAATTTAGGGGAGAAGATTGGGAATTTCTACTCAGCTGTTATGATCCTAGGAGCACATTTGATGAAAGGGAGCAGATATGGCAGCATCGAAGGTGCTCATCTTCTCTTGATCTGTGATTTGGTACTATTTGGTATTGGATCTTTCAGACTTCAGGGATCAATTCTGTGTTGGACCTTTTCCTCATCAGGAAATCATTTGCTGAGTGTTCTTCTCTCACTTACATATCTCAAGCTATGCTATGAATGTCATGAACTCCTTCCTGTTGTTGGAAGTGGCAAATATATTACAGAACCTCTAATCACCGAAGGTGGTCGGCCCATTCAAGCCTTTTTAGTGCATTTAGAGACAAATTTAGGCAAGTTACTGGCACCTTACCTTCTTAAAATAATAGTTTGTTGAAGGTGAAATAACCCTGTTAATAATATGTGATGTATCATTCAGATTCCAATGCTATTACAGGAATGGTGAAGGAGCTGACTAGTTGTGGTCCTTTGGACAAGAAAGTAATCTAGTGGATGCTTACAATACATGAAATAGGTTGGTTCACTCTATTTTCCTTTGAATGTATGTCTCTCTTTGATTTATTACTTTCTTCCCTTCATCATGACCACTTTTCTTGTACTTAAATTTCTGCCAGGTCTTGATGTCATTCGCACTGACAGGACCTCAGTATTTAATGAAAAGCGAGAGAATTTCAAAACTTTGGAATATTCTTTCTATTTATGCCTGGATAGATACAGACGTTGGCTATTGTCAAGGTGTGGCTTTAAATGATGTCTTATTTCTTTTACTTTGAGGGTTTTCTAAAATGATGATAATAGTTTCCTATTAATAACTGCCTTAGTCAGTGAATCTTGGTATGTTCTATCTTAAAGTTCCATTAGTTGAGGCACTTAGTTTGTTAAACATGATAGTGACAGAATGTAAATAGAGGTTTACAAGTTTAAAATTAGTATGAGAGCCCTTGAAGTACATGAAACGGTGATTTTTTGTATAACAGATTCATCTGTTATTAGGATTAACTTTTTACATGATCTATTACATAATAAATAAAAAAGTCGCATATTCCTGGTGTTTTCGTTTATGCCATTCAGTGACTAGCCCTCTTTCCATCGTATCAAAAGATATGCATATTTTAAATGCTACTCTGATCTCCTCTCTTTTTTTCTTGACACGCTGACAAATAAACACATTATGCGCGCATGTTCTTTCTGTTTTATTAATTTTCCCTTGTCAACAACATATCTTATAAAGGAAGAAAGTTTATTAACTGTATAGTTTGTTTGTTTGTTTGTTTTTTTCTCAAAATAAGCTTCCAGAATAACTTTGTTAGATTGATTAGTCATTTTGGTTGAGTGGTTTAGTGACATGATCAGTATTCCTTATGTAGCTTGTTTTCATGTAATGTTGTATCTTTCATGTATTGTTTCTTTTGTGGCTTAAGCACAGGTAACCTCTTTTTTATGTAACTTTGGACTACAATGAAGGATGTTTTTGCCTCTTTTCAACCGTATGTTCTGTTATAAGCTATTCTAATATCAATTTAAATGAATGTTCAAGCCTTGCAAGAGGACTCAACAGGAGCAATTTCGCCTCTATTGATTTTGGTCTCTCATATTGAAGTTAACATTCTTCTGGATTATACTACTTCCGGCACGTCCTGGAGAGGGGAAAGCCACATGATGGAAGCCACATTATTAGCAAATTGACTGGTAATATTGTACAATTGAGTCAACATAAATATGCATCAAATATTGTACTTGTGCTTTAAGACTCTTTTGGTTACTTCTTGCAGCTGTGCGGATATATTAAAATCAGTTTGATTAATGCAACTATAGCAGTGTGCAGATATTCACTATGCACGGTCATTTCTGCCTTTCTTCATATGTTTTCACTGGCTTTTTCAGGCATGGAACATAGGTTGCTGACATGAAGTCAGGTTTTCTCCTAAGGTGGGACCATATTCTGGATGGCAAGGACAATGATATCGCTGACATATGGTTGAATTTAGGCAGTGTTCTCTACCAAATTTGTTGCCGTTCTATATATTTGCTGTAATTATGGTCTCCTATGGGAGGAATAATTTAATACCTGCTTGACTTCACTCTTCAGTGTTGACCAACATGGGAGTCGGTTTATCCAGCAGAAGCTGGAAAATTGCAGTGTGGAGGACAAGGAGTCTGTTTTCAGAGAAGTCCCTTCACATGCTTCAAGATTAATGACTGAAGTTTTTGGTAATTATGCTATTCAGAAGGTATGTGTCAATATGTTTTCTTATGAATTTTTTGGTAAATTGCCCTGATGAAGATGGTTCAGAATTTGAATGACATTGATGGATTGCTGAATTTTGTTGCTGTGTTGCAGTTTCTTGAGCATGGAAGTTCTGAGCAGCAAAAGCAACATGCTAACCAACTTGCTGGGAATATGCTAAACTTTAGTATGCAAATTTACAGCTGTCATGTTATCCTGAAGGTATGTGCAACTTTTAACAAGGATTATATGATGTTTCGCAGTACTAAAAGTCTAAGTCTGATACTTTATTACGCATCTACCTTGAAAAGCAGCTTGATGTTTGATGCCTAGTACATTCTTAATGCAATTACATTACACCTTAGCAGGCTGAAATCTTCTCATTAACCCCACATCAGCACAACACGACTTTATCACTTCTGCTTTAAGATTCTTTTGGTTACTTCTTGCAGTTGTGTGCATATTTAAAATTGGTTTGATTGCTTTAAGACTCTTTCGGTTACTTCTTGCAGTTGAATTTTGTGCAGGTAAAGCATTATTTCAAACCCATGAGAACTTGGAGCATTTGGCTACGATGGAGAGGGTGTCAGGATCTCCTGAGCTTGAGTCCAGTTGTCACATATGTTGCTGTTCTTGGTCTGATGAGATCAGGGTCGCTTCAGGTAGATGTCCGGTGGCTATGGCCACCGGTGTCATAGATCAAATTTATAAGACTGGACGGCTCGGAGGCAAGTTCTGGTTGTTGTTACTTCAGGAGGTTTGTTATGTGTTTCAAGTTTCAACCATAATCTCCAAAAACTATGGGATAATAATTATCAGGTATGTATCATTTACATGCTTGTGTTTGATGTTTCTGCAACTTATTGTCAAATGCTGATTGTTTTCGGTTTTGGTGTTGTACAGGAAGATTTTCCACATAATGTGCACGCTAGAGATATGGCGATTTCAATAAGCAATTACACCTTGAGGCATGGGAATTCAATGGACAAGCAGCCTCGTGTATGTTTCTAAGTTCTTTGTTATAGCTTCTACTCTTCAAATCTAGTTGCACTCTGTTCGGTGAGTCAGATTGTAAGAACTACTATGTTTCAATTGTATGGAAACCAAAGTTTTTATAATATTGTCAAGAGCTGGAGATGGAATGTGTAGAGTGGATTTTTTTTTTTCTTTGCATAGTCCTCTGGGATTAATTAACTGCTTTCATTAACATTTTCAGATATACCTAGATCCGTTTGAAGAAATTGGGATGGCAGAACAAAATGCCGAGCAGCATAGAAGAAGTGCGGGTGAAACGGAGGTATGGAAGTATCATTATCCATCAATGTTATCATTCTATTGTTATTGGTGTTGTAATTTCCGTGATTCTGCAACGAGATTTAATATCACCAGTCATGTTTTACAGTTAATTAAGCGTCAATCTTGGAACCTTGTTTAGTCTGCTGCCAAACACTCCCTTACTCTCTGGATATTCTAAAGTGCTTCTTTCTTTGCTACTTTAGGTATTTGTATTTTAAACTTGTATGAAACATACCTAAAAAGCTGTTGTTTTGCATTAACCATGTGAACCTATCAAAGTTAGATGTAGCTTTTTAACCATCTCTCTTGAGTTACTAGATGATGACTGCTCCTGAATGGACAAAATCTGCAGTACTAGGACTAAATTGATGTAACTTTTAGCTTCAGGATTCGAATACTAATACCTTGTATCATATATAGGCTTCTGAAAACTCTGGCAGTGTCAATTTTACACCATTTTGCTTTTTATGCATTCGATGGATGGAAAGGTGAAGTTCGATATAGAAAGAATGAGGTGCCTTTCTTTTTGGCAAATCAATTTTGATTCTTTTTGATTATTTTCGTACTTCCCTTCTGCAATTGGTCATATCTTCATCATATGTCAAGGTTTTGAATTTTAAGAAAAGGTATATGCACAGCTATAGTTGTTGTCACCTGATTTGGAAGTGTAGTAATCAACTACCTCATACTTCTCTACATCTAATATAGTCGTTTTGTTGGTTTAGAATGTTGAAGAACATTTTTCTGATCCGTCACAGCTAATTCCCCAACATAACTAGAAGCTACATGTGCATGCTCTCAATAGATGTCATCCTGGTGATGTAGGCTTTGAAGCTATTTGGATACTTGTACTCTGAAGTTGCATTTAACCTTAAAGTGATTTGAAATGATAATATAATAGTTGCTGAAATGTTATTTGTCACTGGAACCATCATGGGAAACTAGTGAAAAACAGTTGGACTAGTTTTGAATCAGCTTCAATTTCATTTAGTAGTTAAGATTCAAGTGGATGGAGAACCTTCTTGAACTAGGACTACTTTCAAGCTTGGACATGGGAAACTTTGTTTTTATATGAGCTTTACTTTTTGTGCATTTTATGTGTGTGTGGCTTCAGTCAGTGTAAGAGTTAGGTTCCCAAGATTTTTTCTGCTGTTCTTTTCAGTCATCTTGATTTTGATCTCTCATATTGAAGTTAACATTCTTTTGGTTTTACTACTTCCAGCATGTCCCGGAGAGGGAAAAGCCACATGAAAGCTGCCACACTATTAGCAAATTGACTGGTAATATTGTACAGTTGAGTCAACATAAAAATGCAACAAATGCTGTTGAGAAGTGCTTGGAGTATGGTGATAGTGCTGAAAGAGAGCTTATTGGACAATCTGCTGAAATTGTCACTTTAGTGGTGAGTCAAATAAAATGCATTAATTGCAACTCATTTGTCTCGGTTTCACTGATAAGCTTGGTGAAGAAAATTTTTTTTGTTGTGAGCCCTTTTTTAATAAAAGAAAAATTATTGGTGACTTTAGCTTTAGCCAGTTAAAGATGCGAGACTTGTTTAAGCCAAGTTTATGGGGCTCCTCCAAAAATGCTTATATACTTATTGAGGCATGCACATGTAAATGCCCCCCTTTTATTATGCATCTGTATCAAAAGTAGTCTGATGTTTTATGTCTCTATATTCTTAATGCAGTTACATTACACCTTGGCGAGTTATACGAAATCTTCTCATTAACCCCACGTCAACACAACTCGACGTTATCTCTTCCACTTTAAGACTCTTTTGGTTACTTGCAGCTGTGTGCATATCTAGAATTGGTTTGATTACTGCAACCGCAATTGTGTGCAGATATTTACTATGCATGGTCAGTTCTGCTTTTCTTTATATGCCTTCACAGAGTTTTTCAGGCATGGAACATGGGATCTTTACTCAGTTGAATTTTGTGCAGGTAAAGCGTTATTTCAAACCCATGTTGGAGCATTTGGCTATGATGGAGGGTGTTACTTCTTGCGCATGAGTCCAGTTGTCTCATATGTTGCTGTTCTTGGTCTCCTTCAACTTTTCACCATTCGGATTGTCCAAGTCTTTGTCTAAAGCACTCAAATCAGAAAATCACACCACCTAATCTTTTGTTTTAATTTTCTGTGATCTTTTTTTTTTTTCTGTGGTAATGCCGGATTCTTTGTGGTTTTTCTTGTCGTTTATTTTGGTGATTGTCATAGATTTTGGTGATTGTTTGTTGTGAATTGTGTTGCCATTGCATAGATTTGCTTGGTGTCGCTAACTTTTTTACCTCCTTTTCTGCTTCTGATGGCTGCATGCTCATGTTTCTGTTGCAGTTGTTTCTCTGTTGGAGCTGCGCTTCAGAGCTAGTGGTTTTTCTGATGGAGGTGAATAATATAATTGTCTGTTTTCCTTTCCTTAAAGGTTTATTTATCTTATTTCTAGGAAGCTTTGATAGTATCCTAATATTTCTCAAAGGCTAATTGGGAACAGCTAAAACTTGTGGTCAGGTTAATTTGCTTAATTTTGGTTTTGAATTTATGCATTATTGTTTAGTTTTAGTTTTGTATTGTAGATATGCATTTTCGATTTTGTTTTTCTAGAGAAGAATTAGGATACTGGCCATTAGATACCTTCCAAGTATCTTACATTGTTTCTGCTATTCATCCTGTTCAGTCAATTTTTTGCTTTTTATTAATTTATGAGTTTGTGATATGCAATAGTAATGGTAATATTTTTCTCTCCTGGTTTAGAGTTGGTTTTGCACATCAGCAACCCAAGAATTGGTTCAATAACGTTGAAGCTACTAGGAGATAAAGGTAATGTCTAGCTTTTCCTAGGGATAGTACTTGTAGGATTATAGGATGTTGTGTTCATACGTGTGCAACTTTAGGCTAGGCTATTATATAAGTTAAATTTTTATTTATATTTTGCAAGGCTGACATTGCACAATTTCTTTAGAGTTTCAGCGTATCCATGTGGCCAAACGCATGGAAGGTTCGAAATTGGAGCTGCTCAGCCGCAATTCATAGGACGCGCAGGATGGGATGGGTAGTTTGGGGGGGGTCAGCAGGGGTCCGGGTAGGATAGCTGGGCGGGTTAGCAGGGGTTGGGGTAGGATAGCTGGGGGGTTTAGCAGGGGTCGGGGTAGGATAGCTGGGCGGGTCTAGCAGGGGTCGGGGTAGGATTAGCTGGGGGGTTTAGCAGGGGTTGGGGTAGGATTAGTGGGCGGGTCAGCAGGGGTTGGGGTAGGATAGCTGGGGGGTTTAGCAGGGGTCGGGGTAGGATAGCTGGGGGGTTTAGCAGGGGTCGGGGTAGGATAGCTGGGGGGTTTAGCAGGGGTTGGGGTAGGATTAGTGGGCGGGTCAGCAGGGGTTGGGGTAGGATAGCTGGGGGGTTTAGCAGGGGTCGGGGTAGGATTAGTGGGCGGGTTAGCAGGGGTCGGGGTAGGATAGCTGGGGGGTTTAGCAGGGGTCGGGGTAGGATTAGTGGGCGGGTCAGCAGGGGTCGGGGTAGGATAGCTGGGGGGTTTAGCAGGGGTTGGGGTAGGATAGCTGGGCGGGTCTAGCAGGGGTCGGGGTAGGATAGCTGGGGGGTTTAGCAGGGGTCGGGGTAGGATAGCTGGGGGGTTTAGCAGGGGTCGGGGTAGGATAGCTGGGCGGGTCTAGCAGGGGTCGGGGTAGGATTAGTGGGCGGGTCTAGCAGGGGTCGGGGTAGGATTAGTGGGCGGGTCTAGCAGGGGTCGGGGTAGGATTAGTGGGCGGGTCTAGCAGGGGTCGGGGTAGGATAGCTGGGGGGTTTAGCAGGGGTTGGGGTAGGATAGCTGGGGGGTTTAGCAGGGGTTGGGGTAGGATAGCTGGGGGGTTTAGCAGGGGTTGGGGTAGGATTAGTGGGCGGGTTAGCAGGGGTCGGGGTAGGATAGCTGGGGGGTTTAGCAGGGGTCGGGGTAGGATTAGTGGGCGGGTCAGCAGGGGTCGGGGTAGGATAGCTGGGGGGTTTAGCAGGGGTTGGGGTAGGATAGCTGGGCGGGTCTAGCAGGGGTCAGGGTAGGATAGCTGGGCGGGTCTAGCAGGGGTCGGGGTAGGATAGCTGGGGGGTTTAGCAGGGGTCGGGGTAGGATAGCTGGGGGGTTTAGCAGGGGTCGGGGTAGGATAGCTGGGCGGGTTAGCAGGGGTCGGGGTAGGATAGCTGGGGGGTTTAGCAGGGGTTGGGGTAGGATTAGTGGGCGGGTCAGCAGGGGTTGGGGTAGGATAGCTGGGGGGTTTAGCAGGGGTCGGGGTAGGATAGCTGGGCGGGTCTAGCAGGGGTCGGGGTAGGATAGCTGGGGGGTTTAGCAGGGGTCGGGGTAGGATTAGTGGGTGGGTTAGCAGGGGTTGGGGTAGGATAGTTGGGGGTTTTAGCTGCAGTGAAGGGCTCAACGCATTCAGCCTAGTATGAAGTAAGTTTATTATTTAATTTTCCAACCTTTCTAATTAATGTGAAATGGTGCTTGCCTGCGTATGTTTAATCCTGCATCACATCACTTAGTTTTGAAAAGTGCTTTTGTTAATTTATGCTTGTGATGGAATTTAGTTGCTATTTTAAACTATGGGTCTGTCCATTATTACCAACTTGCGTGTTGTTTGTGATTGAATGGAGGGATATATCTTGGTATTTTGATATGCTCAATTGATATGGTCATGGAGTGCATTGTTTGTTTTATTTATGGTGGTTGTTCCAAGGTAACTTTATGGATATAACAGTGGTGCGGCATTCTTATATTTATTTGTTATTTTATTAGATTCATTGTATTAGGAATTATTGATTGTAAAATTTATTATAATTGATGTATTAATTTAAAAAGCATTGTAAAGGAATCTTTTTTCGCATCACTATTATATAAGTATTGTTACCTTGGCACGAAGCACCAATATGCTGATGTGGTAGAATGTTTAGTTTTCTTCTTTTGTTTGATAGTGCTCTACATTTCTTATTTAAGTTTCAGTATTTTCGAATTTAGGCATGTCATTGCCCAGTTTTCTGGTTTATTTTGGTTATAATTCAGTTATGTTACTTATTTCTCTTTTTCTTTCTTAGACCTTTCCGAAAACACGCTTTTACTTTCATTATTTATTGAAATGTTGCCCTTTATGTTTTATTATTGTCATTAATTAGTTATTTGTGCATGCTTTTTTAAAAAAAATTTTCTTTAATATCTATAATTTCTTTAAATTCATTCTAGTTCTGCTCTTGAATACTGTTTGTCGACGGATTTGCAAAAGTGTCCTTGAGAGAATTAATTTAATAGACCTTTTATATTTCATAATTTATTTCGGGTTATAACGGGCCAAAACTTGCCCTTCTTCTTGATTGATTATTGTCGTGAATGACTTGTTTGTTATGGGTAGTTTAAATTTCTTTAATATTGATTATTTTTATCTAATTCATTTATTCTTTGGAGGCTAATAAATTTTATCACCAAAATCAGAATTATTATTAACTAGTTAGTTTTGTAAATCCGTTTTAGTTCTCCCCCTCAAATACTATTAAATGTCTAATATGTGAACATAGAGTACCAAAATACTCAGTCGGTCGATTTGCAGAAGTGCGAGCGATAAGATTAGGTTAATGGTATTTATAATTTTGAGATATACAGTTTTTTGTACTTTTGCTCGAGGCTTACTCGAGGTGAGAAAAAAAATGGTTATCCGGTCAAATAGATTGGATGAACAGTATCCAAGGCAGAGCCGGATGTCATATATGCCTTGGAAAGAAAAAGGAGATAATCTAAATTATTAATTTTATAATAAAATTATGTTTATATATCAAATATGGAATTGTAGAATTATTCATCCAATCGCCAACCACTATGAATAGATTAGAGTTCAATTTCTCTTGCCTTCTTCATTGTCAAAAATGGCAGGCTAAAGATGGAAATTGGTTGGGGCTTGGGGTAACAAAAAATGAGGTAGAATACTTTTACCAAAGTGTGCTTACTTGATTATTGCAGCATTTGCAAAAGTAAACTCACATTAATTAGTTACTTAAGGAGTTGTGTGTTGTGACTTGAATAAAGATTTGAATACTTATTTTGGATCATAGTTGTCTTTCTCTAATTTTTATTAAGAAAAAAGAGAAAACAAGAGTGATATATTTATAGTAAATTAAATTCACCTAAATCATTTGCATTTTATTATTTTGAATATATATAATTTAACTCTGATTTTTGAGCAAATCACTTACTTAAGAACATGGTTCAAGCTTTCTCTTTCTGAATAAACATAGAACCGATGATTATGTAATTTCAAATCTCGATATTACCTAATAAAAGGGAAATCTAGCTAAATAGCTTTTGGCAATTTGTAAGGTATGTATGTACGACATTTTAAGAACTTAGAAGTTTCTCTTCTAAGTTAGCCAAAAGACAGCAAATTAATCACAAGTGAAGAAGAGGCAACAGCATCGCTTTAAGGGGAGGATGATCGGGTTCCTTCTTCTCGACAACCTTCGTCCATTGACATCAACAACCTAAATTCCAAGTACAAAGCGATTTGAAAGGCCCTAATAATGTTTAATTGCTGTTGGTAAAACTTTCAATCCATATGCGCTACTACTAAAGTCCAACTGTTTAAGAAATTAGCCCAATTTTAATCTATTTATGTATTTGAAGCTTATTGAATTAAAATTGGGCCTTATTGGGCCTCACGATTAAAATAATTATCATGTTTGGATCCAAACTGGGCCAGTATTGGGCTCTTAAAGAAAATTGCTACTTGGTTTGGATCAAATTGGGCTAATATTGGGCTCTGGACGGAATTAATCTCATCATATGGATAAAAATGGGGCCATTACTCCGCCTCAAATTCCACCCTCTGAATCATAATTGGGCCAGTATTGGGCCTCGAGGTAATAATAGATAATCATTACAACGCCTTAATAGGCTAGATTGGGCCTCCTGGTGTAAGAATGACAGCGATTTACGCTACAAATTTAAAATTTTTGGGACCAAATCGGCTTAATTAATGGGTTAAATTTAACGCATTTTATATTAGAAATAGGCCTTTCCAGGCATATATTGAAATGAGTTTACATTAATTTACACTAAAATTGGACCAATTCGGCCCCCAGTAAAGACAAAAGCATAAAATTAACAAAAAACTGTCGAAGCATTATTAGAAAACGGGCCTACTGCATAGGGAATTAGTTACATTTATTGAGCCTCAAAGTGGGCCACTTTGGAGGTCTTTTCGGCCTATTTTCAGGCCGAAATTTTAAGCTAAAATTTTTTATTCTCAAATTGGGACAGATTCAATTTTAGGGAAAAGTTAAAAAAGGTCTTTTGGGCCTATTTTCAGCTCCAAAATTTTAGGCTAATATTTTTATTCTCAATTGGGACAAATTCAATGTTAAGGGTAAAAAAAAAAGAAAAAAAAAGGGAAAACTACTATGGAACTAAGTACATACAAGACTCACATTCGTGCCAACGTAGCTTTATTCCTACAATAGTAGTGCGAAAACACATCCCCTTTTACAATGCTTTCGAAATAATACAAAAAATACATCAACAATTACACCCTTTCACAACAAATAATTCTTAATACATAGCATCTAATAGACCATTAACCTAAACTAAATAGGAATGCCGCACCACTATTGCATTCATAAAGTTACCTTGAAACATATCCATCCAATCACACAATATAAATATATCCATCCAATAACAAACAACATTCAATTATATTATATGCCATAAAAAAGAAAAAGAAAAAACCAACATCTATCCCCACTCAATCACAAGCAACACAAAAAAATGACTAATTTCATCATGAACAAAAATGAACGAATGATTGCATGCTACAAAAATAAAGGGCACATGATAAGATGAAACACACAAATACCGATAAACATATAAAACCAACTTACCCTTGAACCTAGCTCCAATAGTGCCATACTTGAAACTGGCCGAAGGGTAGGTGGGTGGAATCCAAATAAAATAAACAAACACAAACACACATGCAAAAACTCTCTCACTATCATCAACCTCGCCGCCCTATGCCTAAAAAAAGTCTCTATCATCAACCTCACCGCACTGCACACAACCACACATAAAAGAGAGAAAGAGAAACAACAAGAACAACAAAAATATCACAAATAATATATACATACACATGCAAAAACTCTCACTATCATCAACCTCACCGCCCTACGCCTAAAAAAAGTCTCTATCATCAACCTCGCCGCACTGCACACAATCACACATAAGAGAGAGGGGGAGAGAAACAACAAGAACAACAAAAATATCACAAATAATATATACAAAGACATACACACATGCAAAAACTCTCTCACTATCATCAACCTCGCTGCCCTACGCCCAAAAAAAGTCTCTATCATCAACCTCGCCACACAACACACAATCACAGAGAGAGAGAGAGAGAGAGAGAGAGCAAGAAGAAGAAGAAAGCCAAAATATCAAAAACAAAAGAATACACCCACACAAACCCCTTTCCGCATTTAGCAACTCCTCTTTCGAGCTTTCCTTGTACTCTGCTCACCACATGGATAAGCTGCAAGGGAATTCACATGATAAATTATATGATCAATAGGATAGCATCAACACTAGAGCTTGATTGGGTATTATGAAGAATCACCTGAAAAAACATCTTCTCCGTTACTTTTTCTCATAATAGGATAAAGTTTCTTTCAGGCTTTCTATAGTCCATCAATGAGTCGCCATCCTTCCATACCTGAAATTATAAAACCAAGGTCAGTATAATTATAAAATAACCCCAACAATCACAATTATCCAATCACACAGAGTCACCAATAAAGCAGCCAGAAAACATTGTTGGCGAAAGCAGCCACAACACAAAAATCAGAAAATTGAGGGAGAACATAGAAAAATAAAAAAGGAGGGACCAAAAGGAAAATAAATCGAACAAACTTTTGAACTCTAAAGACTTCTGCATGGCTCCTTATTAGAGAGATCCACTGCAAATACAAGTGAAATTCAACTGACACAATAAATATGTGCATTACAGCTCAAGGAAAGGCCTAATGATGATGATGGAAATATGAACAATTCATCCATTTGAATGCTAATGTTTGCAAATGAAACTTACTTTCAATTATATTATTTACATCTCTTTTATTCAAAACCTTCCGTATGGAACATGTGGTATCCTTTTATAATTAGTGGTACATCAATCTCATTATCTCTAATATGAAAGTTTAGCCGCTCATGCATTACTGACATATCAGATTTCAGCTTACTCCATTTTACTCAATAAAAATTTTGATCCTACTGCAAAACAACAGGAATTTTCTAGTCTACAAAAGAAAGAAAATTCAATAGAGAGCTCAAACAAAATAATTAGCATAAAGCTGTTAGAGACAATCAAATTCACCCAGAGAAAATGGCAGTTTGACAGGAGATTTTTAAAAAATTACCAACATAACAGCACACAATTTGGCAGCAAAAAATTCACAAGTGTTGAAGCAACAGTTCAACAGCAGTGCCAAAGGAATACATAACTGCTACACAAAAGGGGGTGTACATGGCAACTGCAAAAGAGATGTATAACATAAACACACAGCCACAAGAAGCCAAAAAATAAAAAACAAAACAAAACAAAAAGAAAATCAGCAACGGCAAGTAATCATCACAATGTTAGACCTGAAACGTTCCTCTAATATTCTCAGAAATGGCTAACGGTGCAAAAGAAGAGCAAGGACCATACATAGAATATCTAACCCTCAAAGTCAAAACCCAGAAGAAATAGAATGACCAGAACCTAGCATTTTGTATATCTAAAGATATCAAGAATTAAGATTATCTTAGTAGTTCAGAGATATAAATGTTTATAACAACTAATCCTTAATATGGAAATAAAATGGACAACCAGATAAAAAAAAATTGATTTATATTAATTAAAAAAAAAAAAAAAGCAAGTGTGACATGTAGTTCACCTTCATCAAAAAAGGCTTCAATGAAAAGAGAAAATGAAACCCTTGCTCTGAAGCTCTACTCCAATACAGAGAAGACTACAAAAGAGAAGAAACATAATCATGCAACAATCAAAAGCATAAAAAGAAAATCAGCACCAAGATGCAAATCAATGCAATGGCAACACAATTCACAACAAACAATCAACACAATCCAAGGCAAGTAAAACCACAAAGAAAATATGAAAAAAAGATTAGATGGCTGTGATGTTCTGATTTGAGGGCTTTGGAGGAAGATTTGGACGATCCAAATGGTGTGAAAAGGTGAAAGAAACCACGGAGAGCAACATATGAGAAAATTGGCCTCATTCAACTGCATAGGTTGGCACTAAATGCTCAAGAAGATGTCCTAAACTCTCTCCACAATTGCTGAATGCTACAAGTTCTCGGGTTTGAAATATGACCTTACACTCTAGTAAATTCGAACGCTGTAAGATCCCATGATCTAGGTAGGAATGAAACTGAAAGCATCACAAGAAATAGAGAACTAACCAGGCATAACAAGATGAGACACTATATCTGAACACATCTATGGTTGCAGTATTCAAACTGATTCTGAATCTGCACATAGCTTAAAGAAGTAAACAAAAGAGTCATAAAGTGCATGTGAGATGAAAAGCAATGTCTACAAACAGAAATCAGTAAGACACATACTTGCTTAGCTCTACTTAAGCCCTGAAGCAGGAGACAACACCAATCTATTTCAATTGCAGATTCTCCAAGATGAGCAGGTCCAACAAACAGGTTGCTTTCAATGCTCCTGCCATTGTAAAGCAGTTATCATTGAAGGTTGATGAAATGAAAACTACATAAATCACCTTCAAGAAGAGAGGGGGGGGAAGGATGACAATGAGAGATAGAGTGAGAAGACAAAGAGAGACAGATTTAGTTACAATACAAGAAAAAAACCTCATGTGGGAAGTTACAAAAATGTGTAAAACATTAACAACCTTGTAGTAAAGAATTGCAAGTGGAAGCTGATGTAGCGCGCGGAAGCAAAAAACAATTTAGGAATAGAAATAGAATAGCAACCAGGATCTAGGCTAACTAGAAGCAAATTGAGATCTGAACATAATTAGGTTTAGGGTTCTAAAACCTCTCAAAACCTTTATTTCTGAAATAATCACAAATCCATAATAAATCCTATTGACTAATGACCCTAAAAAGACTATTTATACTAGTTAAAAGATAAAATCTAACCTAATAAGAAAACTTAACGAACAAGAACTCTTAAAAGACTTAAAGACCAAGAAAGCTAAATAAAGAAACTAATTAAAATAAATCTAAAAATGGGCTGGGCTAATGCGCTGCATCATACTCCCCGGATTTCAAAAACTCGACTCCTGGCGAGTTGTCCTTGGCATGCTTTTCTCCTTAGTGTACTTCTTGTAGATATATGAATCAACTCTTGTAAACTTCTCTTCAATTATCCAACCACTATACAAAATTCTATGCAAAATTGTCCTTAGCTTACTGGCAAAAAACCCAACTGCTTTTGTCTTATCTTTTCCCTTTTCCTTGTCACAACTGGTATGTGTTTGGAAAATACTATGCGTTCCCCAATCGTCTTCGTCCTCCTTGATTGTTGTTGACATCACTTTTCGCATCACAAGTGACTCTCCTTGTGAAGGATAAACATCAATTTCTTCTATCTCTTCGTCATAAACGACATAAATTGGTTCACCTTGCGAATCATCCATCTCCTCATCATACTCATCATAAATCAGTTTCAATCCACCTCGTGCCACTTGATCTGTGGTTCCAGCTTCATGAAAAAGATTTTCTTCCCCAAGATCTTTAATCTGGGTTTTGTGGTCACCTTCCGAAATCTCCATTCGGGCTTCCACTGGTTCTCGTCGCTCTAAAGCTTGCACAGCTCGCGACAAATCTTCAATCATACCTCTCAACTCAGCCAATTCAGTTTGCTGGTTTTGATTTCCTCTCCCACATCCTCTACCACGATCAGTCATAATAAATAAGGAAGAACCCTAGATCAACTAGATCTATTTAAAGGTAACCTTTGCTCTAATACCAAATGATGTAGCGCGCGGAAGCAAAAAATAATTTAGGAATAGAAATAGAATAGCAACCAGGATCTAGGCTAACTAGAAGCAAATTGAGATCTGAACATAATTAGGTTTAGGGTTCTAAAACCTCTCAAAACCTTTCTGAAATAATCACAAATCCATAATAAATCCTATTGACTAATGACCCTAAAAAGACTATTTATACTAGTTAAAAGATAAAATCTAACCTAATAAGAAAACTTAACGAACAAGGACTCTTAAAAGACTTAAAGACCAAGAAAGCTAAATAAAGAAACTAATTAAAATAAATCTAAAAATGGACTGGGCTAATGCGCTGCATCAGAAGCTGTCTGTGCAAGTGGGGGGTTGCCTGAGCAATCAAACCTCAAAGACAGAAACTGACTGAAGACATTCAAAAAGACATTAATGTAATTCACTTAGATGCATTACATTGGTGACGTCATGATAATAATCTAGGGAAATTTTACCAAAACTTCAAGGCAATTAACATGGCATTGGTGATGAAAGAAAAGTAAATGTAAGAACGTAATGCATTCTGATAAAAATCTGAATTAGCATAACTGTCAACGTTGCATTGCCTTCAAAGAAGGGAAAAAAAAGTCAATTCTTTATTGCTCTAATATAATTTCTGATTAAAATAAGAACAAAAACAAAATAAACAAGCTACGATATTTGTGCATCAGATAAAAAATTATTATTACCAGTTCCAGCATCTTCGTGGTACTCCAAGATCTTGTAAACCTCCATAGGAGGGCATAACCATTGATCAATGAGAATGTACATACATCTGAGGCACACAGTATGAGGCTGAGAGTCATGGATCTAAGAATTTTGGCTATCTGCATGAACATGCAAAGAATATTTAAATATGAGCTTAGTGTGTTAGCCATAAAGAATCAAAGAAATGTAGAAGATGCCCACCATAGCTATAATAGAATTAGTCAAGATGAGGAAAGCTTTCAATGGCAGCTAAAGCAGCAACACAAACAAGTCAATATATAATATAAAGGAATCTGAACTGACAATTAAGATCATTGAATGTCAGATCTCGAAAGGTAAACAAGACGGATGTCAAAATAAGAATCAAGTAAAAAGTCAAATAAGCTACAAATTTCTCAACAGAATAGGACCGCCATTCAAAAGCATGCTAAAGATCATTCGGCATATGCAGTAAGAAATATGCTGCCTTTTCTTCCCTTACCGAACATATCATGTAATAAGATAAGCCAAAAGCTTATGAGCCAAAGCAAATTCTAGACCCTCCTTGAAAGTTGAAAAAGACACATATTGTAATATACTTTATTCATTTATCTATTTACATCCAGGGAAAAGAAACAGGAAGGATAAAATCCAAACAAATTGTTTCATGCATTCAAATTTTCACTCATCATTTTGTTATAAAATGTTTCAGATACATGACAATGTTTGCCATAAGAAACTAGAGTGTGACACGCAATAACTTGTTCAATTAGTACTGAAAATTCCCTCTAAAACTTGCTTACAAAACGTCCAATTTTTTATCTGGCTTTAAAACATAACTACATGACATCACCAAAAAGAAGTTCAAAACCAAGAGGGCAGCTAGGGTTTTAGGGTTTGGTATTCGGTTTAGGGCTTTAGAGGAGGTTTTTGAGAAATCAAAAACAGTGGAAAGGGAGAGAAGGCAGCGGAGAAAAACATGCTTCGAAATCCAATACATCTGACGGCGACCAGCGACTAGATCTAGCGTTTCTTCGTTTTGGGTTTCTGATTTTTTTTTTTTAACAAAGCAAATGGTTTTGGAGAAAATTAATCACAAAAGTCGGAAGAGGAGGACGAGATGAAGAGACTCACACATACCTTTTCATAGCCAGTGACTGCCGGCGGAGTCTTTCGCCGAATTGTGGGCAGATTGGGGGTTCTTGGCGCTCAGAGAATCTTAGAGAGAAGAAAGAGTTTAGAGAGAGAGAAGTGAACGTGAAGAAAGGAAGAGAAAAGCGGACTTCACGAATTAAATACTGGTCTCTAAAAACGACGTAGTTTTAGTAGTTTGGAGGAGCAGCGCGAACTGTAGGCATATTTCGTTTATCTAAGCCCAGTCCAAAGGAAGCAATTTGTAAAGGCTATTCAATAGAAAGAATGAAAACCCAGTAGCCCAAAGAACGTGAACAGTAAAATTTGGGCTCAGACTTGAGCCCGACAGCAAAGCAGCAGCTTTCCCCGTTTCCCGCCAATCTGAAACCGTGGTCGCCGCTCAACTCTAGGGTAAAAGTTTGTTAAGAATTGTCCGAATCAGGACCATGATGAAATTACAATACTAACCTCGCTGATTTTCCTTTTTTCCTTACATAAAAAGATTGCAAATTTTAATATACAATTTTTCAAATATAGATATTGTAATATATATATATATATATATATATATCCTCCTTAACACTCTTTAATTTCTGTAACTTTTTTCCATTAAATTTTCTTCAATGTATCTGAGTGTATAAATTATCCTACTACAAAAAGAAAATTTTTGAAGAATTGGGGGAAAATATTCTGAAAATCCTAGTTTTGATAGAAATTCAAAGGTAGGACAAATGCGTCAAGAGAAGAAACCAGGAGGATAAAACCGTCAAAGACTAAGGATTCCCAACAACTCTCGCCTAAGGAAATCTGTTTCAACTAGTCTGGCGTGATTCTTCACGTATGACGTAACAAACACTCTTTGCCGTTAAGTCAGGTACTCTCGAGACTCGAGACTGTCAAACAAAGTCGCACACTAATGGAAACGGAAATGGAAGCGGTTGAGAACGGAAACGACACGACCACGACCGTTACCGAAATCAACGTCCCATCAGCCCTTGATGGCGGCGAAGCGACCGATGAAGGCGGTGCCGAAGGGGGAGGCCGTGACGACTCGGCGGTCGGCGGGCGAACGCGGAAGGATCGAGTGAAGGGGCCCTGGTCGCCTGAGGAGGATGCGATTCTGAGTGACCTGGTGAGCAAGTTCGGGGCGAGGAATTGGAGCTTGATTGCGCGGGGCATCGCCGGTCGTTCTGGCAAGTCGTGTCGCCTTCGTTGGTGTAATCAGCTTGACCCAGCCGTTAAGCGCAAGCCATTTACTGGTAACAAAGTCTAAACCTTTGTTAATTTTTGATCTGTTGATGTGGTTCTTTATTTTTCTTCAATTCTGGGACTTGGGGTATTTTTTGCATGTTCAATTTATGTGATTATTTGAAGTTTAGAGTACCATCGACATAAATTTGTTCAAATTTGAGGCTATGTCATGTAATTGTTAGTAAAAAATAAAGTGATCTTATGTGGTTTTTTTTTTTTTTTAAATCACCAATGACAGAAGCTAAAAAAGTTACAATCTTTGGAGGGCTGTCCTTTGAGTGAAGATGCATGTCAATTCCTCTGAATTTGAACACGACAACAATGCTGAACTCTTTTTGTTTTTGAATTTAAGGATGTGTGTGAGAGAAACACAGATATTAGTGTAGAAAGTGAAACCGATGCAAGTAGCCAGCTTTTGCGGTTAAAAGCTTGATTCGCCTGTTTCTTAAAGAAATTGCACAGGAATTGAGTTCCTTAGAAATGGATGTAGTTTTGAAAAGTATCAGAGAAACTGATTGCTATTTAGCAAAGTGTCATTGTTTATAAAGTTTAGAGGAGGAGAATGTTATGTTTACATCATACCCTTACAGGCCAGAGTGGCCAGTATTAGGTTGCAGCTCTCAGTTCATTAGTGCTTTTACTGATGTATATGTATTTATGCATTGTGTAGTTGGTCAGTGTATTTAGCCGGCCTAAGTACTTACTACAATGGAAAATATGCTTTACAATGATGTAGGTAGTGCTTTCTGATAAAAACTGAGCTGATTTTGGTATTTTCTCCAGATGAGGAGGATCGGATGATCATTTCGGCGCATGCAGTACATGGGAACAAATGGGCAGTGATTGCAAGGCTTCTACCTGGAAGAACAGATAATGCTATTAAAAATCACTGGAATTCCACATTGCGGCGCCGGTATGCAGATCGTGGTATGATAAAATCAGAATCTGAAAATATGGTGGAAGATGCTAGCTTGGACAAAACCAAGGCATCATCTGAGGAAGCGCTGTCATGTGCGGGAGACAGTTCATTCAGATCCCTGGAAGGAAAAGATATAAGCTCTTTGGAAATGTTAGATAATCAATTGAAGGGCAAAGCACTGACAGGGGTTCAATCTAGTCACGAATCGATTGAACCACCTACTCTTTTCCGTCCAGTAGCCCGTGTCAGTGCTTTTAATGTTTATAATAATGTAGATGGACCAGAATTTGCTTCGCCACTTTCAAGGCCAGTTCCAATGCAAGAATCTCTAACTCAATCATCAAAGCCAGATGTTGGGATCTGCAAATTGCTTGAAGGAGTTTACACTGAGCGCTTAGTGCCTCTACAATGTGGTCACGGCTGTTGTGGTACTCAAAATGGTAGAAACGAAACTACCTCTTTGCTGGGGCCAGAATTTGTGGAATTCTCAGAGCCTCCATCTTTTCCAAATTATGAATTGGCAGCAATAGCTGCTGATATAAGTAACCTTGCTTGGCTGAAAAGCGGATTGGAAAATAACAGCATCAGAACAACAGATGATGCAGCTAGTGGTACAACATCTCATAAATCTCAAGCTTACATGGGACATTTTGAAGAGAGCAGAGTGACTGATCATTTTCGTATTGAAGAAAGAAACAACAAGATAATGGGCAGAATGACTAACCTGCTGTCAGCATAGAGTAGGAGGCAATGGTACTTCTAGGTTTAGCAATCACCTTGGCCTTGGTATGTGTTATTGTCTAAAAGGCTGTAAGAAAATGATGAAGATTGAAAAATGATAAGAAAAATGAATGAGATCCTGGTCTCTTCTGTGTTTGAAGTAAACACCATTGTTACTGACAGTCTTTGCTATGCTTGACCTAGATTCATAAATGGGCATAGTGGTTTATAACTATGAATATTTGATACAGGGGAGCTTGCTTACATGTTCATTTTACAAACAAGACCTGTTGATATTCCTGTATCAGCATGAACTGATGACAAAAAATTGGAATATTATTAATTCACATTCTGATTACTATTCTTAATCCTTTTTGCTGTGTTGTGTATTTATTTGTTGTCATTATCACCATTGAAGCTTTAACTTACCTTGTTGGGCTGAAAAATGTATACCCTAGCACCTAAATTGACCTCATGGTCCTGTTGGGCTGAAGAATTCTTTGGTTGATACTGATACCAAGGGGCAAATGTATGGCCTATCCAAAACCGTGGACTATTTAGCAGAAAACCTCTAGTTGTAAAACATACCGAGGGCAACTGCCTTGATATTTGGTTCTATTAGACAGTAGTATTTAGATTGAGGTAGACAATTAGGGCTTAATTATCTTTATCTTATAATGCTAGCAAATCAGAGTGAAAAGGTCGAAAGCTAGTGATGATGCCAATAGAAAGTGGAAGACATCTGGTTTCACTAACAATGAGTGGCAGTGCCCATGGCTAGCGACAATAACATGTTGTTGATGTATCCTTTTCAGGTTTCAGTGATTTGATTCAAGCCCTTCAATGCCAAAGTGGTGAATGGAAATAAAATTTACTCTTTCCTTGATACAAACCTCGAAAAAGACACATACCAGGGTCTGGCTGGAAGAGTAAAACATATGGTATTGCATTTGCAGAGCAAGAGCTGCTTTCTGTTGGAGAGCAAATGTGAAATATCCTTATATGGCTCCACTCTCTATTTCCCCTGATCTACACATGTTCTCCGTAGACATGACCATGGTGGTCTGGCCTCCCAATATATGAAAAGTGAACCGTTTAAAGGATAACGATCGCACTCATGCCAGATGTGTGCTGAGCAACATAGGAAATATCAGTACAATTTCGTGCGAATTCTATTTGTTTATGAATAGAAAGATTCAACTTCACGTACATACTGAAGTGAATGGATCTTGTTCTCTTTTGTTGTGTGCTGTGTTGGCGTGTGTTAACCAAGATGAATTGAATATGATCTAAGTTAGACACCTTAGCCTCGAAATTTCACTGCAAAAGTCGTTGGAATCTTGAGATATCATATTCGGTCAACAAACGCAAAGTAGTAGACCCCATGGACTCTTAAGTTAGGACTTCGAACCAAACCCACAAAGTGACCTTATAAAACAACAGACAGAGATTAGAGAAAGAATCAACGGGTAATATGATAAACCTGTTCATGCTGGCAGACATACAAAAGAAGGCTATTAACTTTTCAAGACAAGATGATTCAGCTCTGATTCATTAATATCCAGCTGTTATTACACCTCAAAAGCTATTTTTAAAGATAAAGAAAGGGAATATTAGGGAAACAAAGAGGGGGAGGAAGATTCAACAAAAAAGGGCACAGCAGCCCCACCAGCAACGCAATTCACTTGCTCCTCTTGATGGGAAGTGGGAAAATTTCAGAAGTGGGATGGTTGGTTGGTTCCACCTTTGATGCTTGAAAGCGATCCAAAACCGTTTTCCCTCTCCATTTTTTGAGTTGTTGGTTGCAAATAATTTCCCATTTCCATGCTCATGTCCATTTATGCTTCCTCCTTGCAGCCAGACTAGATAATTAAAATGAAGTTGGCAAACATTAAATCGACTTGATTCCTCCATTATTATTGAGTTGAAGTTAGCTTCAAGTATCAATGCTATCAATGCCAGTGTAATTAACCATATCCATCCATCCATCTCATAATATTGATTCCCCAGAAGAAAAAGTAAACGCAATGTGCAACCCAACAGTTTGCCTTAAATGGCAAATAAGCATATGGCTTTGTATCCAAAGCAGGCAGTGGTCCATTTCCAATGGATTCTCTCAAGCTAAGCTCCCCACTTTTATTAAAGATCCTTTTGCTTCCAAAGCTCAATTCCAGATTACCAGTCGTGTCCTCAAAGCAATTTTCACATTCCATTCCATCTCCCCCACAATTATTATTATAGTAACTTGTTAAAATTAATTATGGTCTTTCAGCCTAATGTTCATTAATTACAAAATTTAATAGTAATAATTACTACTAAAAAATGAAGAAATCAATAATAATAATAATAATAATAATAATATAAGGATAAATGCATGCACCCGAATATTGGTAAACGGCCAGTCTTTAGTCCTATCTTCATCATAATTTTCTTATTGTCATTATATTAAGAAGTTTGGCTTTACAGCACTGAGCAAACCCCTTTCGTTTGGAATTTTCTCTCTCTCTTACTCTTTCTCTTTTTCTTTTTCTTTTCATTACCACTAATAAACTAAGCAAATTAAATAAATAAAAGATTATAAACTTGAGTAGCTTTAGTGTTTTTCACGCAAACCGGCAAATGTCACACTGAGCATGACCCAGGGTGGTCCACCTCCGGTCAAACCGCTTCATACTTCTAAATCTCAGATGCTTCTTCGCCAACTTTTTGATCACATGCTTCGCTTTGTTTCTCAGTCTCCATGCACAGAACCTCCTTTTCGTACGTTACTTCCCTTCCCTCTTTCCTCATCATCTCATCAACTGTTCTCAAATATTTTAGCTTCATCAATCGATTGATCAAGTTTAACCCCAAAATTTATCCAAATAATTAATCCCCATATCTACATTTGACTCTCTATTAAAAATCCTGTAAACTCTTAATCATACGGATAAGACTTAATTAACTCTTAACTGCTCAAGCTCGCATTGATTTAGATTGAAAAAACTTGTGTGGTAATTAAAAGGTCATTTGACATCATTTCTTTTTTTTTTGTTTCGTCTTTGTTTGTTTTCGTTGTATTGTTAATTTTTTAAAAATAGAAACATGCTTAAATATATAATTTTATTATTTGTTTCCTCATAAAAATACATTAAAAACACCTAAATATTGTTAATCAGGTATTAAAGATGTCATTAAAAAATTATTATTTATACCTTTCACTTTTTTCTAAAACACGATATCTGTTTCCAAAATTTATAAAAACAGAAACATTTTACTATACACGTTTTTGCCAGTTTTGCTTCTAAAACATGAAATGATAACAGAAAATAACAATAATATCAAACAAATCCTAAAAAAGAGTCGTAACTTAACAGGCAGAAGCTGCGATGCATTGAATAATCTCTTGCGGTTTCTGGATAATGAAATGGGCGCTTAGCGCATTGATTGGTGTATCGGTTAACTGAAAGCTTTCAGCTTAAAATCAATAATTAAGTACTAAGAAAATCTTCTTTGTTTAATTGAAGACAAGCCAAACTCCAATGTGGCCAGCCTCAACATTTTCACTTGCCAAATTTATCCTCCTAATTATCATCGATCAGGCTAAAAGCCGAGGATAAATCTGTCTTCTTGTCGAGTAAATGATACGCTAGAAGATAAAAAGAGAGAAACGACAAGAATGACTATTTTTCCGACATGTAAGTTGTTGTTATAACCTCAAAAATTCTTGTGTCGGAAAAGGATCCTGCTCTTCTAACGAGTATGCACACCTCAAATCTTAACCGTCCGATTATCTGAAAGTTGCACCGATCACTAAACCGATACCATCGGACGTACAGAATCTGCTTAAGACAAAGATCCCAAAGTACCAATACCAAATCTTCCAACAACTCTGTTTCTGTCTTCTCTTCGTTTCTTCCTTTTCCCTTTTTTAATTGTCTAATGTAAAGAAAAGAAGAGAAAAGAAATCTCTTCGCAGTTCTCTGTGCACCCACTGCACGTTTCTCTTCTTCTTTGCAGTGCGTGTCTGAGTCCCAACAATTGTAACAGAGCATGAGTCTTTTGTCTTTAAACACCTCTTCTTCTCTTTACGTTTATTTTTCATTTTCTCCATCTTCTTCTTTGCCTATGCATTTTTCTTAAGCACAAAGCCATGACTCTCTAAATCTCCTGTCACGTTTTTACCTTTGGTGTTCTGGGTCACTCGCGTTTTGGGTTGTTCCAATTTTTGCCATTTAATAAATTTTCTTTGTTAGTGGGACATTAATGGAGGTAAAGGGTCACCTAATCCAATAGTAACTTCTTTAAATTCTCACATTTTATCGAAACTTTGTTCAAAACCCGCTGAAAGCTTGAAACTTTGAGCCTATTCCGTATTGATCCTCAAACCTTAAAAGTTTAAGCCTGGTGATGCTCTTTACAAGGTCATAACTCCAAGTTTCAGCTTCCAAGTCCTTTCAAAATGTCATCTTTAGAGATGTCGCATATCGATTTAGAACGAGGGACTCATCGCCGGAACGGGAGTAACGTCAGCGCCGGCGAGGCTAGCGTCTGCTTCTCCGACGCCGACGAAGATTCTTGCTACTCTCAGTTCTATTCCACTACGGGTGGTTCTTACGATGACTGCAGTTTTGCTTGCGCTTCTGATGGGGAGATTGGTGACGTGACGGATTCCAGAAGAGCGTCTTCTGTCTCGGATTGTTCAGTGGAGGTGGAGATTCAAAGGGGAGTTCCAGAAATCAAGGTGCATTTGGCGAGAGTTGAGAAAGATTGTAGAATTTGTCATTTGGGTCTGGAGAGTAACAGTCACGAATCTGGTGTTCCTATTGAATTGGGTTGTTCTTGTAAGGATGATCTTGCTGCTGCTCATAAACAGTGCGCTGAGGCATGGTTTAAGATCAGAGGAAATAAGTAAGTAAAAGAATTCTCGCCCTTTCTCCGGTTATATTTTAATGTTTACTTTTAGCTTCTGGGTAAAATGCAAGATATCCACTCGGTAAATTCTTAAAATTATTAACTAACTTTATGTCTGGGATATTATAGTCAGATGTTCTGTTAGAAAGAATTGCTCTCTTTTTGTGGATCATAATTGTAATTTGTATGTTTTGTTCTTTGATGATTGCTTAGACTTGGGATTACTCTTTCTTGATAGTGTTTAGAAATTTACCAGTATAAGGCTTCCGGTAGTGATTGTAATAATAACCCACGAAAGCCAACAAAAAGTTAAAAAAATTTTTATCATTTTGGGTGTTAGTTTTAAACTCCTAGTTAAATTAAGCTATAACGTGGAAAGCTCCATGTCAAAAGGAGAAATTTGCTTAATGGGAAAGAAAGTGGAAAGGATAATACTCTTATAAAGGAGGTTGATAGGAATTAAAGTAAAGCTAAAGGCTAAAGCATTAAGAATCCCTCATGATATGGCTAACTAAACCGACAATTCTTTGCTGTTATGTGCTTTTTTGAGGTTTAAGAATCTCTCTATCTTTTCCTTCTTGGTCTCTTTCCTTGTAGGAAAGTGTGGGGATTTGACCTTTCTTGATGCATTCTTTAATCTTTAGTTGCGGATCATGCTTTGCTGGTGCGCGACTTTTAAATTTTTAATTCGCAGTTACATATTCCAGATTTCTTACTTGACATTATTAGGGATTACTGATATTTTAGATGGCAAACCATTGGCGCAAGAATTTTGCTGATTCTGAGCCGTGGTTCCTAGACTTTTGGCTGATTTTGAATCGGCATGTTCTGCACTCCACGGTATCTAAATTGCTGTTATGATTCGGTAAAAGGATTGTTGATGCCATAACCACTGCAATCACGGTGGACCTAGTGATGGTTGCGAGTGTTCTACCGTTTAATATTCCAGTTCAGTGGTTGATTGGCCCCGTTATTGACATGGATGCTGTATTTATCAGATACGATGTGAAACTGTCTAAACAGTTAATGTGATCATCCTCCAGATAAAACACCATTGTACTGATCTTCTGACTTATTTCTGACTTGAAAGCCAAATGGAAGGTCCTCTTTAATTAATTTACTAGTTTTTGGCTAAGAATTCAATTTCCATGAAATCCATCTTTCACCGTTCACATAAAGGTCATATGCAATTTAATGTTTTCTGATGTAATCAGGTAGAAAATGCACTTACCATTGCAATTGATGAAGAATGCCACTTAGCTTTAACTTTTAACTAAAATGCGGGGTGGGATGATTGTATATTGTATAATTAAATCTATAATGCTGCATGCTCCACTACTCACTGATCATCTTTATAGAATGTTCTTGTATATTATTATTAGCTCCTCCTCATACTGAGTTTCCGCGAGAGTGATTTTTTTCTTCGTAATCTGATCACACCTCTCTTTATACTCACTCATTTGGCTTTATCTTCTCAGGACCTGCGAGATTTGTCACTCTATTGCACGCAATGTCGCTGGCGTGACTGAGATTGAGTCGACAGAGCAATCAAATGAGACCAATAATTACACGGGAACAGCTGCAATATCTGGAGCAACACCTCATACAGACTCTCGAAGCTTCTGGCATGGCCATCGCTTCCTCAACTTTCTCCTTGCATGCATGGTATTTGCATTTGTCATATCATGGCTCTTTCACTTCAATGTGCCATCAGCCTAAACTCTGTGGCACGGTTCTTCAAAAGAAAATTTAAAAGAATGAAAATAAAGAAACGGAATTACTGTAAAGAAGATTGGAGAATTTGTTGCCCGAGATGATGAGCAATGCGATAATCTAAGAGTCTTGTGATGGTTAATAGGTATTTTAAATTATACGCCGCCTCCCTTCTACTCCATACATGTGGAAAGTTTGTTATATCTAACATATGCCCATTCATCATAATTATCAAAGCTGTGTCTTGCTTTTGTGCTTTAAAAGCAGGCAATCACCGTATCTGGTCTAGGAAGAGTTTTTGATGGTCCTGCTCTTGATCTGTAATCTGTACAATAGTTGGGAGCCCACGAAAATTTCCATTTTTCCCTGGCTTGTGACTTCAAGAAAAAACGTTGTAAAGGACTTCTTTGGTTGGAAATTTAACAAAATTTTCCTTTTGCTGATTATCTTAATTCATACGCGAGGTAGTACCAAGACAGCAGGTGAGAAAGTTGCCAATTTTGTTCTGGTGGGTGTTCGTCACTTGGTAGAAATTTGTTAGGAATTTGCCAGGGCCATCAAAACGCATGGAAGTTGCTGTCATATGGAACCTAACCTAACCACCTTGACTTGCGGGAGCCGTAGCTGGTTGTTACAGCTGGTGGTACAGTTTTAGCAGCTCCCTTTTTTTAACTTCTTCCGAGTCACATTTTCTCCTTGTCTATCACTATTAGGTCCGGACGATTTTGGTTGCCGTCTAGGGGGCAAAAATATGATGCAAAGGGATGCCAAAAATTCTACCTTTTACTGGCCAATTAAGGTCGAGTGAGGAGTGTCCTGGCAGTAATGGTTGCCCGATAAAATTTAATTTCTCTATATGCAGTTTTCAAGTTCTATGACCCACCGCAACTGATGGTAAAGAGAAGAGTGAAGTCTTTGGTCATTTATTATCTAAATTCTTTGCTGTATGCTCTCAAGTCTCAAACAGAACCCAGCAGAAGATTGAACAAACCAAAACCAACAATAAATATTAAAGAATTCTGCAATGCAGCAAAATCCCAGAATAAGGAATACATACAGGAGCCTAAAGAAGACTAATGGGTGGAGAGAAAAAATGAAAACAAATAAAACAATTGGAAAACCTATAAAGAATTTTTCAGTTTTTGCACCTTTTGGCTTCCAAGTTAGTGCCGTCTTTGAGCGTTTCTTGGCCGTCACTCTCCATCCCTAGGCTAAACAAGCAAGCCGCTTGAAGATACAAAGCAGTGGGCCACTCAGGAGAGACCACCTGTGCTTGCATGGCGTCCCCAAGGGCCTCCTGTGGCCTATCGTTCATCAAGTTAGACAAGCAGCGTCTGGCATAGACGGTTGGTGACACCATGGTCCCGCCATCAATGAACTACAAATATAAGACAGACAAGATCTTTGAGTCTATCTTGTTCTTTTAAACCATCAAAATCTTCCCCGTATTAACGCACAAGTTGTCGACTTGATAATGGTCTACTATATTTAATGATCGAGTTTAATGCCTTCAATGCCTACTAGCAATAAATTTCCAGAAGAAATTTTGGTGGGGCACATGTGGCAAAACCAAATAAGCTTATACAAACTCGGAAAAGAACTTTTCTTTTGTTCTTCTCTTTATTCTTTCTGGAAAACCACTTGTCCAAGAACTTTACCCCATCCAAACTTTTTCCAGGAAAATATGTATATAAGCAATAATTAACAAACCCACAAATTCTTCTCTCCCATGCATGCTTTTGCAACACAATCTTTATCATGTAGAAAGTCTTGAGCTCAGTATGATTTGCACATGGGGAACTCACCTGTGTGTAGCAATCAATTGCACTTGCAAAATCTTTAGCTCGGAAAGCAGTATCTCCATGTTTCTTAGAATTCAAGGTTTCCTGCATTTGGCTGGTCCACATTTGAAAAGAAAGCTGAAAGGACACGGAAAACAAAATCATTGAGATAGAAATCACATGATTGCTGAAGTAACATTGACCAGGCAGGATATATATCCTTTGCTCTTTACCCACCAAATATGAACTGGGCCTTCACTGTGAAACATTTTGCAGTAAATTGGTTATTCATGGATTACTCTTGCAATATGATAATATGATAGCATTTCTTTTCATCTATTACCTATTGACCTTGTCTTCCTCCTACCTCAAACATGAGATATATATATATATAAATATATATATATATATGTCAGAATTAAACTTCCTCCCGTCATTTAACAATAGAAGCTTGCTTGCCACTAATGTTTGGTTATGCGGAAAATGGCTTACAGAACATATTTACACCTCATAAATAGAACATTACGGATGGAGTACCGAACCTCATTAGCAATCCCCTCATCATCTTTGTATCCCATCTTTTCCAATATTTCATGTATGGCAGTCAGATCCATCCTCAAGCAAGCCTCTCCGAAAGGTGTCAACAACAATGGCTGCTTCGAATTAGCAGTTTCTTGTGGAATACCCATCAAAACATATGATGGTACCTAGAAAAGCTCCAATTAGTGAGAAATTTAAGTAGTGTTTCAAATAGATTTTCCCCAATAATGATGGGCATGAAGAAATGAATGTAGGAACAAAATACTATTATGTCCTTTAAATGAATAAATGCGCTATGATAGAGAATTTGAAAGTTGGGAAGATATTAAACTACACAAAGTAACAGCTACTGAGATATGAACTTGCAGTGGTCAATTCAAGAAGAAACTATATGTACCTCTGCCTCCTTTTGAAGTGACATGAGAGATATGACAAGGGACTTGGCATTTGGCCTCTCACGAGCTTCATACTGCAAACAGCGAGAAGCTAGCCGCACTAGCTCTGTTCCATCCTCATTGGAGAAATGGCCCTCCAAAGCAGAATCCATCAACATAAGAAAATTCTTGCCACGAATCAAGTCAAGTGCCTACAAACATGGCAAAAAGACACTTCAATAACCATGGACTAATTAAACTCAGATACACTAAAAGTCAACAGCATAATGTCGGCATCACATCTTCATTTCAAAAGCAGGGAAAATTTCTACACCATTGAAAAGTTTTAGAAATGATTGTTAATTAGTTTCCAAATTTAGCCTACAGCATCTTATGACTAGGCTAGCTGTCTTGCAAAGAGAACCCCAGTAACATAGACAAAATCCTAATTGCAATAGAAATTATCATGAGACAAAGAGAACTTACATGGCTGGGAGGAATATGTTTGCCACTCATAAGATCTAGCAGCAAGGTTCCAAAGCTATAGACAACACTTTCTGGTGTCACTCTACCTGCCAAAGAAGCACATCCAGACTTTGAATTGAGATTCCAAAGTAATGCATTTCTTAACGTGCAGAAATGATAAATATGAACAGTTTAAACGCTTAACCTGTTCTCAGGTATTCTGGAGGTGTGAATGCTAGGTTTGTACTATAACTCTTGCCATCTCTGCTGTTCTTCATGAGCCCAAAGCAAGAAAGCCTGGGATTACCATCCTGTCACAGAAAAGAAACCCGGTTCAGATATCAAAACCCAGATGGCTAAAAGGGTCATTTCAACAAGTAAACTCTTCATCAAACATTACATTATCAAACAAAATCCTGTAAGCATTGAGATCATGGTACAAAGCTCTTCCTTTACTGCTACAATACTCCAAAGCTTGCGCCAAGTACAATGCCACCCTCAACCTCATTGCCCATTTCATCGGCTGATTTTCCCCTGACAATTCAACCCAGTAACTTTTTTTTTTTTTACTTTAACTGCAAACTTCCCTTTGAGACTCGATTGAGCTATCACTTTCACAGCGGAAAAGAGAAAGTACAAACTTACAGTGAAAAAGATGTTTAGCCAGCGTTTCATTGGGCATAAACTCGGCGACCAACAATCTCTCCTCGCCTTCACAACAACAACCAATCAGATTCGCCAACCGCTCACTCCTTAAATTCCCGACGGCTCTTGCTTCCTCCTAAAACACGTTTAAAAGTAATCTTTTACTTTTTAGTTTAATTCCAATGAGATTAATTTGATAAAATTAAACAATGGCGAAACACGAGGAAGTCATAATTTGGATTGAGTTAAAACGGAACGGACGAGGAATTGGCGAGAGTCGGGCCAGGCGAACTTGTTAAACCGTTTAACGGCAACCCAACGATCATTGTCGAGCTTCCCCTTGTAAACAACGTTTGGAGCTTTTTCACCGTGTTCCGACACTACGTTATCGGAAGAGAACCCAGAAGTGGCACCTTTCAATTGCTCCAAGCTAAATTCAGCGAAACTCGGCCATGTGTTCTTCTCACCTTTTCCCCCATTCTCTGCATTAAATTAGTACAATTTTACTCAAAGAAAAAAAAATGGGAAAAAAGAAAGATTTTTTATAAGCAGAGAAACAGGAAGACAAAGACACTACCAAGATCGGAGGATTCCAGGACGGAAGCTTTGAGTTGAGATTGAAACCAGCAAATGGAGAATTTAGAACAACGAGCCCCCATTTTCAAGTCAAACGATCAAGCAAAGGAGAATTAACGGCAAGTCAAATGATCAGACGCCGTACATTGCTGCTACAATCCCAATCTCTGATAGTCGTGAATCCAAAGTTCTTTCTTTTGAGTTTGTTTTGGTTCAGCTTTAGTAGTACTACTTTTCTCCCTCTCTTACTATAAACCCAAAGTTTTATTATACAGAAATTTATGTAAAAATTTACGAATTTATCCAAAAAGGTTCCTTTTTCTGTTTTTGGGTTTCAGCTTTTTCCACAATCTCATCATTTGCATCCCCTCTTTCCTTCTCTTTTAAATTTTCAACTTTCTGGGTGCTTTTTTTCTCTGGGAAAATATCTAATGGTTTGTGTTTTCTACGCGTAGACAGAGAAGTGGAATTATAATATCAAGGGTCGATATAGTTTCGGTTTGGTCAAAAGTCAGACAAATCTCTGACGTGGAAAGAGCGAGATTTACACCTACACGATTGTGTGTCAGCTTGTTCTTAGATTTGGTAAAGCTGCATTAAGAATTTGATTACTTTTAAGTATCACTTTCACTTGTTGAATTCAGATTATTACCCAATTCTGCTAAATATCTTCACTGACAGGGACCTAGTCAGCTTGTTCTTAGATTTGGCAAATGTGCGGGGGAATGAATCTGTATCTCAGCAAGTTGTTTCAAGTGTCACGTTTTGCATGAAACAAATTCACCCATGGAACAAGAATCGTGTTTTATGGCTGAGATCAGGAAGATCATCCGGAAAGATTCTCAAGACAGAATTTGAAATTCTAGGCTTCATTGATATATAATTGAGTTGAGAAGAAAGTCTGCAAGAAATAGTGGGAACCCATGATTGACAATGAAGCAAATTGTGATTTGAGTTTGACATAAATTTTCTCTTTTTCCTTTTGTTCAATTTTCCTTTCATTTTGCAATAAACAGGATGGGGTTCCAATAACGTCAATCCGGGAAACCTTAATCAATGGAAGAAAAGGCAGATGGCTTTTTGAAAAGAGATTGAATTAGTGGCTATAACTTACCTACAAAGCACATATCTTTTCAAAGAGTACCAACTCTCAGTCCACCACTGCTCTTTTCCGTAGTATTGAAAGGTAATTGAGCAAAGACCTGTCCTAATGCCCTGTTTCCGAATTTATATCAGAATGAATTGGAAGTCAGAACTTCAGAATTTCTATCTGTTTACTGCATAGTTTAACCTGGATATATTTTGCCATCTCTAAGCTAAAATGAAGCAGAGAATCAGGAAATGGACCCAAGAAATCGGATAGAACAAAAACATAAAAATCCCTGTTCCAATTTAAGCATGCTATGGTCGCACTCATCCACCGAGAGAGTTCATGTCTGACAGGTGGTGACATAATGAGTACCACCCAGTTAGGGTTCAAGAGGACCCCTTTTGCCTTTTCCAGGGAAAAATGAAAAAGGGGGGGACATGCAAAAGGATGAAAGTGATCGTTATTCAGACATGCAACAATGATGAAAAAGAAATTGCAGATTTTTTTTTCTCTCAGGCTGGCCTTCAGCTCTCAATCAGACATGCCATTGTTCTCCCACTCTTCTCTTTATTGACCAACTTTTAAGAGCTTAAATTGCGCCAGCACGCTTACAAGATCACCGAATAGAATACTTGTGGGGGGGGGGGGGGGGGGGGGGGGGGGGGGTGGGGGGGGGGGGGGGTGTGGGTGGGCCTCTTCGCTGTCAAGTTGTCGAGACAAGAAGTATGCTCCAAAGAGAGCCCACATGGGCAAGCAAGAGTGCAAGACTAGCTGTTATACAGCCCATATCCTTGAAATATTTATAAGGATATATATACGCAACAAAAAATGATACTAATACATACCCTTTCTTTTGTTTTAATTCTTTTCAATGATGTTAGAGATAACTAATAATTGATTTGTTCAAATAGTTTGGCACTTGTTTCTCTTAAGTAAGGTTTCAAATTTAAATCTTGTAATTAGATAAAATTATTGTTGGGAGAATTTTATCTTTATAATAGGTTAACCCAACTCGAAAGGAATAAATCTTGGATCAAAGGTCTAGGATACCTTATTACACAAAAAAAATGATGTTAGAGATAAGATGGATCCTATTCAAATTATACCTTGTTCTGACAGAGTTTGTGACCCAAGAGCTCCCTTTTTCTTTCAAAAGGGTAAGGAAATTGTTTAAAGTATTAAATCTTTATGAATCCATACTCACATCCACTCGTCCACATGATCTTCATAATTGGAAGTCATATCAAACATGTTCTGGTCCCTCCCATGTTATATTTGTGTTTTTCAACATGGCCACGCTGCTTTTGTTGGAATCTATTGGCAGACAATTGTTCTCTGGTTTACATTCTCTTCAATATGTTGGAAATGGTCAGTACATTTCAGATGAATTACAGATTTTAGAGGTATAATTGTGAACAAGAATGACATGTACTGTTGACTTATCATCCGAAAGCCCAACATTTAGTCTCTGTTAAGATGAGTTGGCCGAAATTTGCAGAAATTGAACAAAGCAGAAGGTACCATTGGGACAGCTTAGGGAAAGGGTTTCCTACGACCATGAAAGATGAAACAGACTGGCCATGGTGGCCTAGTGATGGAAAGAAAAAGAAGCCTTCCCTGCGCATCACGGTGCCTTTCAAATGTATAAAAGGGACATAGACAATACGCATTGGCTTACATCACCAGCACATGCTACGGTTAAAAAATGGAATGTCATGTGCTCCCTCCACTCAATGCGACCTCAGCCATTCGGTTTCCTGGTCACCATTCCTACCCCCTCAACTACTCCATATTCTAAGATCTTTAATCACAATTTTCATTGCCTCACAGCTTATAGTTGGTTTTCTGTTGCATTAGTATTCAAGTCCCCACCAGCAATCCTGTCTCGACCCTTGAGATATATAAAAGATTTTACTTAAAAGTAGTCTATCTCAATGGCCTTCGGCATTGAGAGACGACCAATTATATTTCACCATTCAACGTTATGGAGAGAAACATCAGTATTCTGACAGCTACAAGTATACGAGGGCACTATCAACACGAGAAAGAGAATGACAACAGCATTTAGGAACTTGGAAAATTCCATGTTACATGTTGATGCTGATGATGGCTGATGATTTTAACCATCACATCGGACGACTGCACAGTGTACAACTGCACTACTCAAGTTCTGTTTTCTTAAGAATACAAATCAAATTTACCGATCTTGGAAGAAGCTAAAAGCCTTTAGTCCAAGATCATACGGATTTAAGCAGGCCTCTTACAGTTACAGCAGCAGCTTCCATCATCTATGCACCATTCATTGCGTTATCAGCATGCATTCCATTAACATCTTCCACAATCTTACCATTAACTTGAGTTCTCGGCCTCTACACAATTAAAAGAAAAAGGTAAATGCAAACGTAAATTAGATTTCACCATGAAGATATTCAATAAGGAAATGAAAATTAACTAATCAAATTCCCATACCCAATCTGCAGGGTCTACAGAATTTCCATTCAAGAGCTTGAGATTCTCTTCTTTAGTTTTACCATCCTTGTCTTTGGTGCTCAATGGTAGCAACAGAGGTGAATTTCCACCGGTTCTGTCAGGCAACTCTGCAGTGATATTTTAGTGTCAGAACCACTGTTAAAGGCTATGCCCAAACCAATGGGGGAGGAAATAAATAAGGTTAACCAGATAAGATCAGATCCAAACATTCTAACCTGGCAGTTTCTTGTCTAAGAAGAATACCACCAAATTAACAGTATACCTGCAAAAAGCCATATTGTCAAACTCAATTCAAAGAAATAGAAAATTGTAATGATAGATAGAAAATTTTTAAAGCCTACATCATACCATGCAACAACTATATCAACTGTGTAATGTTTGCGTGATGCTACAATCAAGAGACTTTGAATAATAGCTACCGACCAAGCAAACTGCTTTATAAACCTGCAATTATACCACAATAAATCAGAAACCAAACCAATCAATCGTCTATTCATACGTATGTCCATGTATCAAGCTAGAATGCATTGCCCATAGTAGACTGTTAAAGGGCATACAGGGACAAACTGATCTAAACATTTTGGTAGCAAAAATTGCTTACAAGCATGATACTTTTTAACATAATCGCTTGATATTCCCAATAATTGTGTTTCCTTTGCTCTCATCTTTGGAGCTGATGGGGCTAAAATCAAGTAGTATAAATAATCCATGTTTTACCTTCTTGTGCCATATTTCTGATAGGTGAGCACAAAAACCAGGGAAAAGATCATGTGTGATGAAAAAATCAAGTCACCACAACCATAGATTACACCTCGAGGAACTGCAATTTTTGACAAGCAAATGAGCCAAAATACAAGAACAAAGCATTTTTTTATATTTAAAAGCAATAACTTGAAATCTTGAATGAAATAAGACTGCGTACAATTAATTAAGAGGACTTCTAGCACACTGTCGGGTTTTGGCAACGTGGCAAGCTTTGAACCCTGCAAAAGAAACAAGTTATCTACCAAAACATTCTCAGAATCAAATTTGACATCTTAAATTAGCCACAGAACAAAATGTTCAGTGCAGAAAAAATTAACAAAAGAACACCAATTCAAAATGTCAGCATAAATACAAGGGCCAATACACATATGTTAAGAGTCTCAACCTCTCGGCAGTGATAATTGGGACCAGGCAGCTGAGTAGAATAGAATGTGATGATTCGGAGAATCTGAGAAGCCTGCAGCAGATAAATAAACAAAGAGAACAAATGTAAGTAAAATAGTCCAGAAATACTTAGAGGTTAAACAAATTCTTAAAGTTAGTTGAACAACCTCAGCATTGGGTTTCATTTTGTTGGGCTACTTATTGATAAAAATGGTACTTCAAATTGACAGACACGTTTGGTTACAATGAAAAAGAAGAGGAAAGGAGAGGCCAATTTGATATCCTGTTTGAACTAAAACATAGCTCACCTGAGTCTAGGCTACTATTGCACAGGGGTTAGATAAGCTTATCAAATTATATCAACCGCACACTAAATTACAAGCCAGAGAATGAGGACAAATATTCATCCAATAATACATAGGCATAATGTGACAGAGGGAAGAAAATAAAAACCCCGTCTAGAAGAAGGCCTATATTTTGTGCATATTTAATAATAACAAAGTTATAGACTTAGCATGAGCACTTACTACTAGAAATGCTAGCACTCGACACCAAACTAGAACTGTGTAGATTTTTTTGCTCTTGAAGATGAAAGGATGGAAAGTCCACTGCAGACAGCGATTGACATGTTAGCAGGGGAGACATAAGAGAAACAAATAGAACTGAAATAAGATAACAGCAATAACCTGTAATAAATATGAAAGAACAGAAAAAAAAAAATGAATGGAAATGGAATTATCAATAGAGAAGGAAGTAAAATAAAATAATATCGAACAACCAAAGAATAACTTTACCAAGACAAATGATAAAAAGACAAAGGTGAACACCGTCTCACTGATGTAGGCTTTATCTTGCCCAAGTTCCTAAATTTACAAGAGAATTCAATGTAAGAAAGCACTTCACCTGATAATGGCACATAATAGAGATAAGCAAAAAGCAAACACAAAAGGAACTAGTTCTCACTGGAAGAAGAAAGAATCCAAGATCCTGAAGGACAGGCCCTGGCCGGTGTAGATAATGAACCCCTCTGGCAGCTAGACCATGAATGTACTGCAGAGAAGAAATGCACATTTCAGACCCAGAAAAAATTAGGTCACAGCTTTCCGAACATTCTGACTTTAAGATGACCATACATAAGTATACTTGAATTTTTGAAGATACGAACACTAAACAAGCTTGGATGAACCCGAAAATCTTTTCAGAAGCAAAAAGATAACGTACTAAGCTTAAACAAACAACAATGACGTCCATTTTTTATCCAAATTTCAATTGCTAAACCAATGATAAAGATTTATCTTATGCTAAAAGCATAAGCTTCATTCCTCTAAGTTACAAGTATAAGAAACCATGATCATTACAGTTCACCAGATCCTTTTTTTTCCCATTAAAACAAGCATCTCAATTTTTTCTAACAAAATGCCAGCTTTGTGACTCCCCTCAATCTAAGAAGCTTAACCCAAAGGCAAACTTGATTCAAATGCTAATGTCCAGCATGTTGGGGAGCAAATAGGTGACAATAGAAATGGGTTTAATTTGAATGAGACGAAAAACAAAATGAAACCTGAAAAATGAGACCGGCAAGAAGATATTTCCAATTCTCTAGAAGAAGGTTAATCTCTGTACTTGTCTCTGCACAAATTCTCTTCCATAACTACAAAAACAAAAATTAAAACCCCAGATATCAAAAAACCAAAAACTCTTAAAAAGTTTCCATTTTTTATGAACAAAGAACAAAGGGAAATGAAGAAAAAGAAAGAAAACCTTTGAAGCTTCGCGACCAATGTAAAGCGTCATCTTGTTGTCGTGTAACAACCAGTTCCATAGTACTTCAAAACCCACCAGTTAAGGTCAACATCATTAAAAACTAAAAAACCGTCAATCCTTCCGCCAAATCCCCTTTCACCAAAAACCTTAACCTCCGAAAAACACAAAAGAGAAGTTAGCGAAATTAATCTTTATGTGTTTCTCTTTCCTTCCTTCCAACCAACTTCTTCAGTTCAACGCCGCCGTTCAACCGATCAAAAGAGACGCGATCCCACGATCAAGATCGAGAAACAAGGATGTCAAAGAAATGGAATGGCTGGGGTGAATAGGTTGGGATTTCAAAGGCTTCCTCGGCGTCGATATAAATGAAGAGAAAGTTTTGGTTTTTTCCCCCAAATAATAGTGTATATAATACCGAAAGGAAAAAGAAAAAGAAGAGAAAAGTCTGAGATTCTGTTTCTCGGTCTGTCTCTCTGTGTTTTTTCTTTTTCCTTATTTTCTTTAATTTAGTAATTATTTTGGGGGTTATTTCATTTGCAGATTTTCTCTGCTAAGAAACGCGAGTTCAACACGGAGAGACAGTTGAGAAATAAGAATTCAACCCAAAAAATTTTTGTTATAAAGAGCCCTTTTTCACTCCTCCTTTTTTAAATTACTTAATTATTATTAATTAAAATGAAAAAATAAAAAGAAACTTCGCGGCTACTAATAAAAACTAACTTCAACTGTTACTATGAAAGCGAAAGCGGGAGAGAGAGAGATTTACAGTCCCTTAATGACTTACATTATTTTAATTAATTAATCAATTAATTAATAATCAATGGTGAGAAAAAAATTAAGAAAAACGAGGACGAAAGGGGGCAGATATTCTCCACCTCGAAGAAGATCGTGTTGTTTTTAATTGTTTTTTAGCAATTAAAATTTACAAATGGGACGGCAGTATTTATTTGTTACTTTTTTACTTTTACCCTCGTGGGAGTGCCGAGTGAGCAGGGTTTTTCATGTGCCCGGCCTCGGCCTGCCATTCCGGTCTGCGGGTAAATATTTTTTTAAAAATAAATTTTGTCAACATTGAGGGTCCATTTATAACGGAATGACGAAAATACCCTCAACATGGTGGGTGAGAGAGTCACGAGCGTCTCGGCTTACGAGAATTAACGGACTGCCCTTTGCTGCTTACTTGTTACTCCCTCGTCTTGATTTTCAAATTTTGAAAGTTTTGAGGCCAACAAAGTGGACCAACCAACCAACCCAACCCAAGTCTATGGAAAATTATTATACTATAGTGTAAAAAAAGATTACTACTATTTAAAAATTTAGGAGATTAAGGGGAGATTAGTATTAAGTTAAAGCCATAATCAAGTGTGAGTAATGATTTGAAGTGGGGACAAATCCACGTGGGAAAGGCATGTTGAACGCATTACCCCCCAAAACTTAGGTTAAATTTTCTTTCATGTGCCAAATTGCAACTAATCAGATTTCTTATTTCGTGGTATGTCTGTCAATTTGTCATCTCTTGGTCAACTTTTACCCAATCCCACATGCTACATTGCTACTTTTCTTTCATGTGCCAAACTGCAACTAATCAGATTTCTTAAAATTTGTTCGTTTGCCGTCTTTTCTAGTCACGTACTATATTGATAGAATATGATGTTGTTAAATTTTTTATATAAATATTTAATATCCGATAATCATATCAGATTTCAATTAATTCAAAATTGAATCACGCCGAATGATATTATTAAATCTTAATATAACGGTTATGTTCAATGTTCCTGTAACTTTTAAGTACGGGGAAAATTCAACTCCCACATTAAATAATTTAGGAAGGGAGAAGCTCATCTTTAATACTACCAAATGAAAAGGACCCCAATTAGGTACTTGAGAGTTGAAAGCAATCGGCAAAAGTAATTAACTTCCTTCTGTGTGGATAACAAAAGTAGCTAGGGAGTAGCTATTGTCACGTACAAACTGGATTTGAGAAAGAAGGAATAAGTGAGAAATAGATTGGGGTAATTGATTTTACTTCTTTTTCCTTCTCAATTGATTGCACTACCATTTTAGTAAGAGGAGAAAACATCTTTAAGTGACATGACGATTGAATTATATGATTTATCATATAAATTTACATATAATTAATAAGAAAAAAATTTTAAAAGGGGTTATTATAATATTTAAATTAGTTTGAAGTTAACCAAAAATGGATAAAATTTAAGTGCATTTCATGTAAATATCTATTTATTTATGTACATTACATGTAAGTATCTAATAAGAGATTGTTACACGTCATTTTGAGTCTGTTATCTTTTTCAAATATTTAGTTATATACAGGGAAACATGATATTATCTTATTGGATACTTATATGAAATATACTTAAGTCATATCCATTAAAAATTAATCGTGGGTTATTGACTATAAATATATGGAATGATAAAATATGATTAGCATGTGGTGGAAAAATTATAGAAGTTCCTTGCCACTAATGTTGTTGTATTGTCAACACTCAAGACTCATTAATTAAAATTTTTCCAAAGTATAGATGTAGATGACCTAGAAGCTAATAATGCAAAACTTTCCTTATTTAATTAATACTAATATAAAGAATAAGAAAAGCTTGTTTCATCAAATGGAAAATAAAATTCAGATCCCACTTAGCAGCTCATAACGCCATTATTATTATTGCCTTCCTGTTGATTGTTGAACTAATATTGGCTTACGTAATTTGATAATGTGAGGTTTTGAATATTTTACTTGTATTGTTATTTATCTATATATATTACAATTTTCTTTTATAAAATATGTACATGTTGATTGTGTCTTATTGAACTAAAACATTTCTACTTTCACTATTTTTTTATTATAAAAATGGGTTTCTATATTATACTTTAGTTTATTATTATCTTCAAAATTATTTCAACAATATTTATTATACTATTTAATAATGCCATTTGGAATTTTTTTTAATTTTTTAAAAGTTATACTTCAATGCAATACACGAGAGGTCGTTTGGGAAACTTCCATAAGCAATTTGGCGCGGTGAAGAAATTTTCAACACAAACAACCTTGACAAAATATGCCCTTTTGATGGGCTGAGTGAGTGGCTGACATCTACACCCCTTGAAATGATCATAGAACCTCGTAAAGATTAAAGTAAGATGACCCGATGACTTTTTGTCCATCTTTTATTCATTTTGTTTTATTTTATTTTATTTTTATGTACATATTGGCTTTTGTCTTGTTTAATTCAATTGTTTTTACTTTTTAGGCTCATAGCAAATGAGAGTGAAAATCAGTGGAAGTTAACATAATCCCAAAATCTTATATATAATAATATCAAGAATCTTGACTCAACCCAGTCCATATTTTAATTAGAATTCGTTTAAGCTCGAAAATTAACTTTTTTCACTCTTGTGTTTAGTGGGATTTGTTTGCATGATCTTGGACCCACTAATTGGCATCAATTTTAAATGAGATGGGTCGACAGGGCCGTTGGGTTTCAAAGATAAATGAAAAATTATAAGCAATTTTTTTGTTTTTGTAGGAGTGGGACATGGCTTGTCCTGCGACCATTTATAAAGTTATAATTACACTTAGGTGAAACCACTTTTTTCCATGGTTTGATGTATGAAGGAAATTATTTCTTCTTTTGGGTTTTAACGATAAAAGTCGATTTTCTTCCTAACTTCACCAAGTAATGTTCCCACCATGCTCCCAAGGTGAAAAAGTGAACCAATTACGAAGGAAATAGTCGAAAACTATAATGGGTAAGTTATACTGTAGCCGTAGGGTCTTAGTTCTTTTTTTGGCCGAAAGACTCATAGTTCATCTGTGCTATAATTGATAATCAATTCTCTTTTCTTTTGTTACTAAAATTATTTGAGTATCGACACTTTTTGGATTGAATCTAAAAAAATTGATATTCAAATATCAAGTTTAAATTTTGTAAATGAATGACAATAATAGATTTCAAAAAATTTTCCTTAATTTTAAGTCTTTACACAATTAGATTTCAAATTAATTAGGATTAATGTAATTATTAGCTACCTACATCTTTCTACCTATGTTAAGTTCCCACAAACGGTGTCAATGTTGAAACTGTTTGCTTCGGGGTGATTGAGAAAGATATCTTAACGAGTGCAAGGGAGTCTTCTGGAGGGCAATGCTTGCAAGACAAGGGGAGAGACCGACGTTTAGCTAACGAATCCCTCTCCGACGGTCAAGTTAATAGAGCTCAATGAGGCAAAGTGTGAGAGTGGAAGAATATCTTATCATTGGGTTACTGTTGAGCCTATTTATACTGTGTGGCTCGAACCTCGAGGTCTGACATGGTAGATGAGTGTGAGGGTCATCTATGAGACTTATATTATTGGTGGGCTCATGGTCAATCGACATTAGGCACTTGAGGGCTCATGCTCAACAGTTTGATATAAATTATTGAAAAAGAATTTATCACTAATTATATTATTAAATATCCTTTTTTTCCTAAAATAATGGAAAAAAATGGGAAAAGAAATGGAAGGTCGGATGAGTGTTGGTGACTGGGTGGCAGTTAAGGGCAGTTATGCCAATTCATGTACAAAAGTAAGGAATTGTCAATTTGTCATTTACCAACAAAAATTTGATATATACAATTTTTAAGTAAATAAATAAATGAAAATAAAAAGAGTGCGGATAAGATAGCGGCAAAGAACAAGGAGGAGTGCGGGCATGCCGCATAAGCATGGTGCGTGGAATTCAACGAGTCAATGGTCGTTATTGCCGACGGACCGACTCCTCCCAATTTCAAGGTGGCAAAATCTGGGCTGCAAAATGGAGAAAAGAGAATGAATCAACAAAGGGCGGGAGAGGGGTTGGTTGATGTTGGCCTGTTTCCCCATTTTTTTTTGAAGAAAATCAAATAAAAACAGGGGACATAAGCCCCCAAAGGCGGCTTTCTGGAAACCAGATGGCGACTTTTCCATTTGTCGCTCTTCTCTCAAACATAACTCATTTCATCATATCCCTTTCTTCAATAAACAGGTTAATTTTATACATCCTACTATTTTGTAATCGAATTCACGTGAAGAGATCATTGTCATTTTTCATGGTATAAATGGGTCTATGTACTCTATATAAAATATAAATTTAGTCTATTTATTATTTATTATGATTTGATCATATTAAATTCCTTTATTATCATTTATGTAATCATTAAATTTAATCATTAACGATGTTAAACTTTTATTATTAAATATGCTAATGTAACATTGACCATGACTATATGTACTTCAAAAAATTTTATGTGACTTTTTTTTATACAAGGAGTATCTTGATATGTATTTTTTAGAATTTTTTGTCACATGGCATTTTCTTAGGTTATTTTTCATTATTTTTGTTTTTAATTTCATTATTTTTAGTGAAAATTTCATGATTACAATCAAAATGTATTATATGAAAAATTTATAACATTTTCTAGAAGCATATGTCATGAAAAGTCAATGCCATATCAACATAATCAATATTACGTCAACGTATTTAACGGTGTAAATTTAACACCATTAATGATTTGATTTAATTTGACACTAAATGATAGTAGATTGATTCAATTTAATTAAATTATAATAGAGGGATTAAATGTGCATTTTTCCATTTAATATAAGAATTGGTTGTATAATTTAATCATATAAATTTATCAATATTCGATAATCACATTGAATTCAATTGATCAATTGATTTATAATAACATCATATCAAATCTCAAATGGGAAAGCAAAATATTAAAGCGAGAGGACAAGAAAAGTAACCAAGGAAAAAGGGGAAATTCGAATCTAGAACATTGTACCCAAAAGTTAATTATAAGAAGCCAAAGTTCCACGGTTAATTACACTCATTAATCTTAATTAATTAATGCAACACCCTCCGAAACTAGCGTTTCAAAATTAGAAAGGCTGCTGGCCTGCTGCTGCCATATCTTGTTGAGGCCTAGGGGCTACGCCCCGTGGGGGACCCTGGAAAGTCGAACGGAAGGCCTGACGTTGCTGGGTGGGCTACATTCGTTTGTTGCTTCTGCTCCTGTTCTGGCAGTGTGTGGTACCAAATTACCCACAGCCACGAGCAGCACCTTTCAATTACCTAACACAATGTCGCCATATCCCTTTCGGCTTTCTTTTCCTTCTTAGTTCTTGGGGTTCCTTTGCTGGATATTCTTCAGTTAGTCTCCAGTTAAATTAAAATCACATGATTTCATCTCATTATTACTACATAAAAAAGTTATAATGTGAACATGTTATGATTTTTATCAAATATATTTAGGGTTTATCATGTTTTACTAGTTTCGTGTACGGGTGACGTTGAAGTTTGATGATTTTCTAGAAGATATTTGTTTTTCGTAATGAACTCGTTTACTTATGATTTATGGGACTTGAAAAGACTAATGTTGGGTTTGAATTTTCGTAGAATTAGAATGTTCTTAAGTCTAACCAAACCAAAACTCGTCTGTTATTAGATTTGTTAAAAACTAGGTCAAATAAAAAAGGTCTGGAACTTAACTTCAAAGTCTGTCTAGACTCATCCGCATGCTTTACCTTCCATATAAGAATACAGCTAAGCTAGTAAGGTGACGTTTGGTAAGGAAATCTCTTTCCCTTGCAAACAATATTTAATTTTTTAAATCTTTTGTCACCCCATCCATTGTGTCACATTCAATTAAAATATTTTAAAAAAAATTTACTTTCATATAATCCTATAAATTTTAGTTTATTTTATTTTTTTTGTCTTTTTGGGATCCATGGCTTGAGTTGATCGTTCAGACATTGACAAAAAAAAAACATAAAAAAGAAAAAAGAGACAAGAAAATAGAAAATAGACTGGTTTTTATTCTGACGGCAAAATTGAAATGGTCTCCCAAGAAATTACTTGACATGTGTAGTTTTCAAAGCGCGGAGTGTTTGTTTTGGATTTTTCTCTCTTTGTGGTATCAAATACTAAATCAAATAACGGAGCTCTAGATTATCTGAGCTAAAGAAGCTTCTTGGAAATTATTACTGTCTTTCTCCAGAATTTTCATAGTTGTTTGTATTATACTCCAAGAAAAATGAAAAGAGAAAAAGGAAATCCTTTTGATTCGACCAAATGGTCCAGAACTAAAAGTGAATAGTCCGGGCTTGATTTGAGCCCTACAATAATCAAAATGGGCTACAAGGCTTTATAAATAATTTTTGGTTGAAACACACATTGGGAGAGGATATGTATTTCTAGGCAATTTCTTTCTCTCTCTTAATCCGGTCTTCTAAATACATGCATGAAAAGCTAGAATTTTGAATGGGTGGTCTAATTACTGTACATAATTAATATATTATTATTATTATAGCACACGTGGTTTAATTACTACTCCCTTTGTCTTAAAATATATGTTACTTTTTTTTGAAGAAAAAATATATGTTACTTTTAAAATAATTTTTTATCCCAAAATATTTATAATTTTTACAAAATTAAGGTAATATTATTGTGTTTTTCTAAAATTACCCTTGTTATTTAATACATGTCTTCTCCCTATCCTCTCACTTAGTTAACTTTAACTAAGTGAGAGAAAAGTTAAATAATGAATAAAATAGATAAATAAGTGAAAAGTATATAAAATTTAACAAAATACTAGTAAATTATTTTTCTTGATCTTGTTAAATAGTTAAAAGTTACATATATTTTGGGGATAGATAGAGTGTAATCAAATGGATCATATCAACCTTCAACTCCACAATGTAGTTGTTTTAGCCTACAAAATTGACCTTTAGCTAATTAATGCTAATAACTCAAGCCATGACAAATGCAAATGCCCAATTCTATTAATAACTCAAGCCATTTGTGTATATAAATAATATAAATACCACTTTAGCTAGAGTAAAAAAAAAAAGGAAAAAAGGAAATAGAGAATAAATATGAACAAGACCGATTTGGTTTTTCGATGCCAAACCATGAAGCTTCACTAAGAACAGAAATTAAGGGACCCTTTAACAAAAGGCCAAAACTATATGCACAATAACGAGGCAAAACTACTACTATAAACATTAGTTACAAGCAAATTTTGTTTCTGCCACGGAATCATATGAACTACTGTCAATTGTTGCATATGTATCAATTAGATCTGACAGTTCGACAGTCACAAACGCCACAGAACGTTTCCAAAGCAATCAGAGCCAAGAGCAAGAAGGATGCGAGAAAAGTGAGGAATTTCCAGGATGAATATATGTATTTCTTCAACAGTTTATTCGACTTCACCTTGAGTGTATTGTCATAGTAACTGTTGACCCTCATGATTGCTTCATCTATGTTTATGTTCCTGTCTTTTGGCTCAATCGTTTCACTGAATCCATTAAACAGTTCAGCAATCTCGACACTGTGTAGATCACCTTTGATGATGTTTGCTTTCTTAAGCAAATTCGCGTCCTTATCATTATCTATGATCCCATTCATTAATTGGGTGTATCGAGTGAAAGGCAAGGATTCTGACTTGTCCTTGGACAGGCTTTCGTATGCTACTAGGTTTCTCAGAATCACTTCCGAAGTGAGCTTTGAGCTGAGAATGTTTTCTTGGTCAGGTTTTGATTTCAAGGTGATGACAGGAAGGTAAAGAGTTTGGTTGTCGAATTTGATGTCTCTGATGCCTTCACAGCTAGAGAGCTTCACCCCAGTGTCAACGAGTTGTGAGGCTGTAGGAATCCAAGCTCTGTCTTTATCGAAGAAATCGTGTGGGGATATTCCAAGTAGTTCAAGCAAAGTGAGAAGCAAATTCAGGAGCTTTTCCGGAAGAGCTGCGAAGTGGAATTGCAGTTTTGATAATGAAACCAGGAACCTACTGAAAACATTCCAATCTGGAGTTGTTGAATCCTGCAGCTGATCATTCTTCTGTATCTCAGATTTCTTGAAAGAATTGTTTCCATCTTCATTTGGACAAACCAACTGGTAGAAGAGATCCAACAAATGCTTGTGATTGACAACTTCTGAAGCTGGGAGTTTGGTGGCTAACTGAAGTGGAGAGAGAGCCTCACAAAAGTCCACGAAATTTTGGAGGCAATTACACCCATGGCAGTTATCTAATACTGCTTTTAACACTATCATTGGAATTTGATTCTCAAGCATCAGCATATCTCTAAGGATCATATCCAGGTCTGGGTTTCTTCCTGAAAAATCAAAAAAAGGGTTCTTTCCAGAAGAATCAGGTAGGCATTTGTAGTAAAATAGAGAAGAATGAAGCACTTTGAGCAAGGACAAACCATCAATGGCCATTATCCAAGCTAAAGTATCGTCCTGGATGTATAAATGTGTTTGGTAAGAGGTCCGAATATTTGCCTGTAGTTTCTCAATCTGCGCAACGAGCTGTTCAAAATCAACAGCTAGCCAATCTCTTTGTGCTTTCACAGCCGCGTCAACTTTGAACCTCTGCATCTGATAGAGCTTTGGCCGAAAATGATGATAGGGTCCAAAGGCTATCAGCTGCGGGGCATAAGCTACAGGATTGACAGCACATAGAGGTTCAGGCACTTCAAAGACAGAAACTGGAACTTCTTTAGCTTCTCTATCATTCTCCAGGCTGTCCTTGATCTCCACTATCCATCTTTCTTCAGGGAAAGATGGTGTGATGATTGATTCTGAGGAGATCACCATGTTGCCTTCCTTGATTGATTCTGGGGAGATCACCATATTGCCTTTCTTGATTGATTCTGAGGAGATCACCATATTGCCTTTCTGGTCAAATTCACAAGCCCTATCACATGAACTTCGTTTTTCTAATAACAACTCTCAACCCATTACCATCTCATAAATGTTTATACAGCGATTGAGTAAATTGAGTAATACATAATATTGTATTGTATATATTATTACTATATAGCAGGTGTGTGGTGTGCTTCGCTCGTGTCCATGAGTCGTCATGATCTACGGATCTCACATCGGTAGTGTGTGTGAGTTTGACTTATATAAGAATTCTACGCTTAACAAAATTAGTTATGATTTTATTAAGTTGCGCGTATCCTGTTCTGTGTAAAAAAAAAAAATTTAGAAATTCATAAACACTTCTTATCTATGATTACTTGAAGCTTAATTAGAATTTGTGTAAGTCAACTTGCGTTGGAATTAATTGAGAGGTGGAGATTAAAACTACTTGAAATATTTTAAATATATATAATAAGAGCAAGTTGGAATTAATTGAAAAGTACTGAATTTATATATAAAAATTGTTTAATAAATAAATGTTGAATATAAATATATTGTTTGAAAACCATAAATGTTGAAGATTTTTAAAACTCATTAGTAATATCTAAAATAAAGGTAATTTAGTATAAAATTAAAGTTTTTCAAATTAAAACCATTAATTTTTTCACCATTCAATAATAACTAATAAGTAAGTCTTCACATATTTTTTAAATTCAACACTTTTTTGTCGAAAAAAATATTTTAAATAATGATTTGTAAAAGTTATTAAATATGTTGAAAATCTAAAAATATTAAAAATTTTCATTTTCAACGATTTAAAAATTTTCAATAATTTATCAAACAACTGTATGTGTGTCTCGGTGAAAGATTAAGACGTCCAAAAGACAGGTTGCCATTTCACTGGGGTTAGTGGGCTGTTTGTTCATAAAACTTGAAGATGGCATTGTTTGCATCATTGCATGTAGGAATTTGTTTTCATCTAGTTCCCAGTCTGGCAATTAAGCTAAATTGTCTGCGCCATTGAAAGTCGAATCTGCCAGATTGTACATTTTAATAAATTTTCCAGACCAAAAACGATTGTTTCTTCTGAATATTTTAAGTCCTACTTCCAATATTTAAGCGGAATTTTTTACTCTGCGCTGTTGAAAATGAATCTTCTCTCATAGCATTCCCTTAATACTACATTGACCAAATTCAGCTAATGACTCTGGCCCATGATTTATCTTGAAGTAATGTGGATTCAGCCCCTGCCCATGACCCAGTCTATGTTCAACTGGACTATCGAGTTCGAGTCCAATACAGTTTCTGGGTTTTACCTGCAATGCCCTCCCTCAACGACCAATAATTTCCGGTTCTGTTCTGCTTCCTGTCGCGATCCCTCTGACAGAAGATAGAGCAAACAAAGCAAAACCCTTTTAGCTTCAAAACCCGTAACATAATTTATCTCTGTGTTATAATACCTTTCTGTGTGAATAACCTAGCCTTTCATGGCACTCCAGGGATCTATCTTTTGCTATAATGTAAGTTTAATGTTCTCCGTGAATCTTTCTTGGTAATTCTACCTTTAGCTGAAGTTTTCAATTGCTTCGATTCCTTGAATTCAAACAAATGGGAAATTTTCATCTTTAATCCAGTTAATGATTCAGTTCAAGTTTTTTAATTTAAATCCTTTAGATATGGTTTCGAGCTCATTTTTTTCTGTTATAACTTTGTTTGGGAAAAAAATGATTTTTTTTTAAACAATGAAAGCTAAATTTTTTCATTTATTTAACCTTAATTTCTTTTAATTGTTCTAGGTAAATCTTAATTGCTCGCCATGTCCAAGCACTAATAGTTTCAGGAGACTTCATTGCCTTTTTCCTCCACCTCCAAAGCGATGTAATGCGGCTTTAGCTAGGACTTCAATAGGAGACAAGACACAGTCGTTTCCGAGTCACTGTCTGTCCAAGTTGCCTAGTGGAAGACCTCGTAAGTTTCTATAGTATCTGTGTGCAATGTTGTTAATACTATATGCTATGCCCAGGTTATGTAAGAAAGAAGGGATCGTAAATTGTGTTTGTTGTCCTCACAATTGCAGCTCCTTATCTTATATTTTCTTCTCTGTAGACCTTCAAAACTGATATTTAATTCTTTGTCATCTTTGTTCTGGAATCTTACACGATTTGTTCAACAACTGCTGCTGGAATTTCAGTTGTTCGTGAACCATGATTTAAATTCTAGGATGCATAGTGTATTTCATAACTTGCTGCCACAATAACTATGTTTTCAATTAAAACAAAGTTTCCCTTTGATTTTGCTAAAGCTTCGTTGCCCGTTGACCTCTTCCTTCTAGTATATTGATGGGGTTATCATTGCTTCGAGCCCAAACTTCCAAGGATATGTGTTTTATTGGATAAATTTTACTTTTATTCACATTTCTATCTTCACCCAACTGTGATTTCACGTATTTCCTCATGTGACTTGAAATTTTAGAAGTCTAATTCCTGATTAATTTAGTGCAGCACCCTTGAGACAAATTTCGCATATGTTATCATTGATGCCTTGTCAAGCAAAAGGTGATGATCCTGAGGGAACCCTAAGTGGTGAAAGCATCATAATGGATGAACAAACCTTACAGAGGGACTTACAGAATGCCATTGAGGCAGAAAACTATGCCGAAGCAGCAAAAATCAGGGATGACCTTCGAGTCCTCCATGAGGATAGTAAGGCTTCAGTACTGGCAGTAAATTCTCGGTTTTACGATGCTTTCAGGAGAGGAGATCTAGCCTCCATGCAGAACCTTTGGGCAAAAGGAGATGATGTGTGTTGCGTGCACCCAGGGGCAAATGGGATATCCGGTTATGATTTTGTAATGGAAAGCTGGGAAGTTGTATGGATGAACTATGAATTTCCGCTAGAGATAGAGCTGAAAAATGTTCGGGTTCATGTCAAAGGCGATGTCGGGTATGTTACATGCATGGAGTTTGTCAAGACAAAAGGTAGCAGTTGGGGGGGACAGTTTGTAACAAATGTGTTCGAGAGGATCAATGGCCAATGGTTTATAAGTATTCACCATGCTTCTCCAGTCGACTTGTGAAAGCATCAATTTATCTTTTAGAAACACGGTTCTCTATCGGTGTGGTTTCCACCTTCAGTCAACTTATTGTATATTCATTCCAAATTTTCAATTTAAACGTTTTGGCCCGTAGAACTGATTGTCTTGATCCCCTTTTGGGTAGAGTTTATGGTTTTTGTCGCCCTCAGTTTGGGTGGATGTCGCGTAATCAAGTCATTTCCTGAAGTATGTTCTAATTTCGAAAAGGGGCATCGAAGTTTTTTTTGGCTGCAGTTGGTGCCATTTTTGGCTACAGTGCACATTATTCAGCTCATGTTAGTCAATTTGCTTTTTAAAGATAACAAAGCAATATACAAAAGGAATCACGTAATTTATTGTTTAACTGGATTAGCCAAATCCAATTACCAGAAATGTTAATGAAAGAGGAAAACAGAAAACTTTAACCGACAAGGAGCAGATATATGTCTTACCAGAAAAGGCAGAAAGAAAGAAGAGATAAATTTTGCATTATTGCCGACCAGAACAAAGAAAAGAGTGCAAAATAGAAAAGACTCTGTATGACCACGCTGCATATTAGAACATTTCTGCTAATGTAGAGGGTGTTGCTGTTCTTGACTTTACAGAAAAACTCACTTGATTAAAACAGTGAGTGGTATTTTCAATTGCCATTATTTCCTTTATACAAGTGACCTTTTGGTAACGTTGTGCACCTCTTACAAAAACCAAGATGATTAACCATGTCTAACAAAGCCTATACCCCCTGATTTTCCTGAATGTGTCGTTAACGGTTGATTGTCAACCAAGGATGCACTTTTCAAAGGTTTGACCTGGCTTCCCATATTAGCACCTTTGAGACTTGAGAGCTTTACCTGAAAAGCAGAACACGTTCCATGTCTGAAACTATACTCTCCCCACAGGTGAATGAGGGGGGTTAGGAGCATATTTCGCAGGCATATTTGCAAGGACAATGGTTGGTTTGTTCTCCATTCCATGGCTGCCATTCAGCATGGTATCCTTTATATCTTTTCCTTCAGGTAGATTAGTAAATTCTGGCAGATCAGAGGATTTCTGACAGCTTATCAGAGTTACAGAAATGAAGAAGGCTTGTAATGCAGTGATTGATGAACTGAACTCAATTGCGTAGATTCCATTCTTATGTGGAACTAAGCTGAAGATGGGCCTGCTATGTTGTGCTTCTCCCTGCATTTAGTACAAAAAGAGAACTAATTTAGATATCCAGACAACATTATACAGTAGTTGGAATAACCGAGAAGTAATAAAAATAATGAAAGGGTACCTGGGCATATAATTCAAGACGATTGGGATTCAGGCATGCTTGACATGTCCTGGAGAACTTACAGAACCTTCTGTTCTCACTGGAGAGAATACGTAATTTGCAACCAACATCCCAACCTCCACAGTCACATAACCCACCAGATTTCCAGCGGTCAATTAATGGGGAAGGTATTCCTTTGTTTGGCAAGCTGTGGACACCACCAGGAAGTATGACGGTAGTACTATTAGAGCTTGCACTTTCCACAGAGCTGCAACCGCATGCATCCATAGCCCAACATTCTGTAAAGCCCTTCTTCAGTTTGTCTTCATCATCCAGTTGTACATCAAAACTTTCATCAGGCAGTTTGATGACAACAGCTGCAAGCTCTGTGTTTGGCGTAAACTTTGCAGATGTTTGATCCGCTTGTCTTTGCTCCACACCAAAAAGAACAGACTCTCTTAACAGATAGCGATTAGAAGAGTCCTGTGCAGTCAAGTCTGAAATGTGTGAGTTGGAAATCTTCATTTGTCCAATAATGTTATAGATGAAGCCACAATTTTTTTCCTTGTTTCCTTGACTTATCCAGCTGCTATTCTTCTTCTTAATTTCACTAACTGAAGAGAATATGTAATTCTGATCAGATCCTCCCTTGGCAGATGATGCTAGACTTTTCATGGTAGTTGCAAGCATGTTACTGCCATTGTCGACAACAAATCTGAACAGTGGCAGTCCATTCTTTACTGTAAGCTGTAAAAGAGCTGGAATTGTTGATGACTCAAACTTTTCTTCCTGAAGGGATACATTAGTATTAACCGGCCTTGGAGTAGAGGGATTCAAGCTTCCTTTTGATGGTTGAACAGTATCAGTGGAACGAAAAGAATTCAAGCCTCTGGACTTTAAAAGTGGGTCTAGCATCCTCCTTAAGGGGCTGGATCTAGTTCTGTTATGGCCATTCATCTTCTCTCTGTTTGTATCATCCAAAACACCATAAGAATCGGATCTCACTGGTCCAGACTTGACAGAAACATAGTTGGAGCTCAATTGTGGCACAGAAGAACCTTCCTTAAAACTGAAGCTTCTACTCATACGACTCAAGCTGAAACTAAAACGGCGATTAGGTGAAGTGGTTCTGCCATTTCTGGTAGCCAGTTGAGCCATTTCTTCTTCCAGCATCTTTAAAGTTTCAACATCAGCATCTTGAGATTTAATCTTGCTCTCTGCAGAACACTTGCCTTCAGATCTTAAACTTCCTGAGTTGTTTGAGCATTTAGACCCATGATATGCATCAGATGAAGGCTCCACACCCTCTGTTTCAGAATTCATGTCAACTCCGGAAGGCAATGGACAAGAACGAGGAACTGCAGAACATGCTTCCCCACTGCGAACCTTCTGAAGTAAGCCATACGAGAAACTATTCCGGCTTCCTTTATTCAAAGTCCCATCTAACAATTCTTGAGGTTCTTCGTAAAAGCTATTCCGGGAAGATCTTGGTAGAAGAAGCATGATATTCTTGCGCTGGCCAGGAGGAATTTGATGAGCAAGATCAATTTCTGAGCCTAGGTTCCCTTTCTTCTTAGTTTTCCCACTCTCAGCACTCAATGTTTTCCTAGAGCCCAGCAAAACATCATACTCACCGGATATGGATGAAGAAGCCTCCACGTTTGAAGTATTCTTCTCGTCCAAATCCTTTTTGTTTACATCAGTCTCGTGCCTTTTCTCTACTCTGTTTTTGGCTTCAGCATCAGAAACACTCACAGTTTCCTTTGGGGGAGGTGCGACCCCATGGTTTCTCATGTTTGATGACATATTTCCCATTTCTGAAGTAATTTTCTGATTCAAGTCTTTTTTCTTACCCTTGTCAAGATTTACATCTGAATGACCTTTACCAGAGGATTTATAGTTCTTGGATGTCTCCTTCTGCTGATCCAATGTGCTCTTGGAAGCAGTTCCAATATCTTGAAAGTGTCTAGCCTTCCGAGTAGATGGCTTTGCACCTCGAGAAAGGCCATCTTTTTGAGATGAGCTAAGACCGGAGCAAGTTGATGGGTGTTGCTTTCTTTTATTTGCAGCAGCAACCTTGGGAACTGCATTAGAAAGGGCAGATGACTTGGTATTTCTTTTCATCGATGAAATGGTGCTTGAAGATGACACATCATTGCCACTTATTGTAGGGACATGCTTTCGATGGTACTTCCATTTTTCTAGATGTGCCCAATCCAGAACTCCAACATTCAATGCTTTCTCTTGAAGGTTTTCTCCACTGTCTACGCGCTGTAGGTAACCCGGCAAGTTCGACATGTACTTGACAAGCTCATCCTCTTTAGTTGAGTTACCCTTGTGAGGCTGCCCCGGGCAATCTCCTAAGGATTTTGTGTGGACGAAGCTGCTGTGGATTTGATCTTGTCCTTCTTCGCCAAATGGAAGAGTGATACCATTCTTTGCTTTTAACTTGCCCAGATTCTTTAACCTCAGGTTTTCTTGAGGCAAATGAGTTTTCTCCTTCACTATCTTTGAGATTTCCTGCTGGTTTGAACTCCTTTTTGACTCTGAACCAAATCCCATGTCCCTTAGAGGTTCTAAGTATTCATTAGCTTTTCTTCTATCAAATTGCATCAAATCAAATATTCTTGTGCATCACCGAGACATTTTAGCTGCAAGAGTGGAAAGGAAGAGAGGTTCTCAAACAAGCAGTTCAGCAATTTGATTGAATAATTAGTTAATTACCAGTTTGCCAAAATATGCTAATTTTTACATGCAATGATGTACTAAATTATTCCTATTTTAAAAGTCACATTAACAAAACATTTCCTCCCCAAACCTATTTGAATATAAAGTTGTCCTAATCATCTGCGGTCAAGGAATGAAGCAGAAAGATTCATCCTAATCATCCAGGGTCAGACAAATCCTAGCTCATCATTTTCATCAGCCCGACTATGTTCCATTTCCCTCTGGCAATACAAATAAACTCAAAATCAAAGGAATTAAGACAGAAAAACGAGATTTACATTCAAAGATAGCAAAAGCAACATTAGAAAAGACTAAGACTGCTTCAATAATTGGAATCTATTGGCAGCTCAGTACATCAACGGATCAATAGAAATGACTTGGGTGATTCCCTGACATTTCATTTGATTTTTGCTTCCTTTTCTTTGATACTAATCTCATAAGTAATCACGGCTATATATTATTAAAAAAGGTCCCAAAGTAGCAATCTTTTCTTCCTATTTATACATGAAAGTCAATCTCTAGGTCCAGTAATTCTACAGAACAGAAAAGAGAGAAGAAAGATAGTACTAAATTCTTATAAGAAGCTTTATTTATCTCTTTTAATCTACAGCTAAATTAAAGTTCTGGTCCACAATCATCCTCCCGAAATCAAAATACAATCTGTCGCATTTTGACACAAGTCCAAAACAAAAAGCATCTCACAGATCCAAAAAGAATCTTGATCAAGAATCAACGAATCCAATATCCGTTTAGCGGTGAAGAAAATTGAGGAAAATGTAGCAAAACACATGAAATAAAGTTCACGTTTTTATTTCCTCTCATTAAGCTTAGCTCACATCTGGCAGTAAGCATTATAAATAGAACAAAGAAAACAAAAGCTCAAATTAAACTACTATTTCGTTACTGTTACTAATTTTCTTTCTGGTTTCTCAGCAAACAAACAGAGCATTCAACCAGCAAGAAGAACAAAAATACAAAGCGAAGTTAATCAAGATAAAGAAAAAGAAAGCATTCATTACCAGCTAGAAATGGAGGCAATGCAGGTCGAAGAAGGTGACGTGAATCTCGAAAAAAGTCGCCGATCTCGAGAAAGATCCGGATTACAGAGAGAAGAAAGTCGGCGAAAATCCCGAACACCAAAGAAACAGAAAACAAACTCAATACGTACGTTCTAAGCAAAGCAAAGAATTAAAGAATGACCGCCAAATGAAACAAAGCAAAGAACAAACGAACACTCGCAGCAAAAGCAATCACAATTCACCATTGCTTTCGTTTTACAAAAACTCATTTTCGTCAGTTTGTTTCAATCAAGAAAGAAAACAAACAACCAAGTGACAGAGAAAAAAAAACGCGGCTAGGAAAGAGAAGAGAAGAGAGAGAGTGTGTGTCGGGTACTGGCGTTATATTGGTTCAGATCGGACGGGTAAAAACTTAAAGGCGGGGGAAGCAAAGAGGCGGGGGATTTGGCTACAAAAGTGGGCCCGCTGGTTGCGACTTTGAAGACCATTTCATCCCGTGGGGGGGGGGTGAATCTCGATGTACGTGCGTGGGACCCACGCGCACCCCACCGGCCCCCCAGCGAGTCCACATCATTAGACTTCCTTCCCTTCTTTTGTTGCTATTTAATTTAAATTTAATTGATTGCATTATTATTAAATTAGTGGGTTGCATGCACCGATTGGAGGTCTTAGTCTTAGGTTAGGCGCCTATTGGCTATTGGTGTATTATTGATTGATTTCTTCCTTTCTTATCCTTTCTTTTTTTTTTTTTTTGATGGATAATTTTTACTAACTGTTAGATTAGTGTCTTTAATATTTGTCTTTTCTGCCTTCTAAAGTTCAGATTTTTTTTTAATCATCATTTTGACTCTCACTTACTTTCTAAAATCACCTTCTATGCTTCTTTTACACTCATATTTTATTCCCTTAATAATTTTTAACATTTTAATTACACATGAAAATTCATAATTTTTTTAATATAAATCCCATCTGTAATCACAGAACTGTAATTAATCTAAAATTAAATTGTACTTAATTTCAAATAATAGAAACTTTCATAAATTTATTTTTTCTATTCAAACTTAAGATAATACTTAAGAAATATCAAACTTATTCTACTAACCCAACATGTGTTGGTTTTTTGTTTCATTGTTTATGTTATTATTATCATAATAAATAAAAACTAATTCAATTTCGAAAAAAATATGCCAGTGTTATTTTTCTTATATAAGTATACGGGCTCATCCAACAAGTAAATCATAAGATAATATGAAATAAGGATAATTTAGGATCTTAAAGGAAAAAATTAAAGATGAAAAACATGTTTTCTTAAAATAAGTGGACTCTAAGATTTAATGTGAGAACGAAATACAACGCGTAATAGTAGTACCATTAATAATTAAGTGACCGAAATTTTCAACAAAGGCCTACTAACCATGCATGTACGACGCAGATTGGTACTGTGGCCGCGGCCGTGGCCTAGGCCTAGGCCTATTTTTGTCAAAAAGGCAAAGGCAATGCTCAGCCCCACAAAAATTTGTGGGGGAAATTCTTGGACTTGTATATTTATTGGGAATCTTTGGTTGGCTTTTATATTTATTTTGCCGATCTTTCTTTCTCTGGATCTCTTTTAGGATTGTCGTATTCCAATCTTGGCATGCATTCAACCTTCAACCTTTAATGAACCCAAAAATATGAAAAAGCACTGTGGGCGATTTATGCACGTACACTTTATTAAAGATTAAAGTGGAAAATGTTTATTCGAACTTCTTGTTCGTGGCCTTTGGCCAAAAAATACAGGAAAAATTTACATCTTTCCTGCCTCGCCAGTTTTGGAAGCCAACCTTTCATTTTGATTCCCATTATTGATTGGATTTCTTTTTGTTGGGGTTAAAGCCAAAATGTTACTTACGGATTGGTTAATTCTCCATAAAGGAAAAAGATTTGATTCTTGTCCTTTAATTTTTCTACAATTATTTTGTTGATTTAGAGATTGTTAGCTTGGTAATGAATGAGACTCGTGATTCCTAAATAGTAGTTAGTACTAGATTTATTTTGGAGTTGTAGTTATTGGCAACCATCAACTACTATCTTTGCAACTTGTTCAACAAATATACTAATAATAAGGATGAAATTTTATCAATTTGTATCGAAGAAAAGACAAATGATATCCAACGAATGACAAGACGATTCAGGAACAAGTATCATGTTAGGGACCGGAGTCCGGCTTCGCTCTATTGGCTCTCATCGAACCACTTTGATTCGTCTCTATTGATTATGTCGCATACAAAATTTTCCACTTTTTTTGGGTTCTCAGATTCGAGGTCACCCCTGATTGTGTGATCAAAGCCCAACCCTACACAGAATCAATCACGTGAAAGCAGGCCCTGTGCCTATCCATGAATCGGCTTGGGTCCTGCAAATGCCGTGCATTAATGTCAATGGGGCTGCAGCCGGGAGCTCAGAGGTGGGGCAACTGCAGCTACGTTTTAATATCTGTGTTCCTTTCACAATCACAAGGCAGCATCAAGCTCGTTGCCATGTCTAGCAGGGCTGCAATACTCTATGACTTGTCCGGTTTCCTGAAGCTTAACTCTTAAATTTAATAATAACAAGTGTGAAGTGTAGTATTAGAAAAGTATACCCCAAAGTCCAAACTTTTCCATTTTTGGGTTCAGGGTGAGGGCTGCCTATGCCCAATTTGAGAGCCAGTACTTGTGGGCCTAAAGAGTTTAACGATCATGTTTCACTTTGGGTGGGTTTAAGCATAACTCAATTTCCTTGACTTTTTCGTGAAATTGAAAACCTGGAATTCTGTAATGAGCTCACAGCCCACAGGCCTACGGGCCAACAAGTCCAACCAAACTCCTCCAGCATTCTTTTTCTTCTGCCACCAAGTACCAACACCGATGTTGGAGGAACTCATCATGTTCCTGTACCTAATAAAGACGAATCACCTTGACTTTACACGGTTTTTTTAAGGCAAATTCTAAACTATTAGCCAATTGATGCAGGAAGCTGAATTCACTGAAATCAAAATGGAGCAACCAGAATCGCAAGTACCACACGTTGTCTTCTTGCCTGTCCCTTCATATGGCCACAACAAACCCATGCTCAAACTGGCAGAGCTTATCAGCCATGCCGGTTTCCAGGTAACCTGCCTCAACACTCAGTCCCTCCACGATAGTCTCCTACTTTCCCTAGACATGCCAGCGTTCCATCGCCGCCACCCTGAATTTGAGTTCTTACCCATGCCTGACCCGGTTCCTCCTCCATCTCGTGTTCGTCAACGCCCCGGCCTCGTAACTCGTCTCTATGACAAGATTTTATCTCTCGCTGCTGTCATCAAGCCGGCACTCGGTGAGCTTTTGACTTCGATCAACCAGAAAAAGGGACATCGACAGCCTGCAACTTGCATAATAGCAGATGGGTTCCTTTGTTCTTGTGTTATCGATGTTGCAGAGGAGTTTCAGATTCCCTTTTTCGCTTTGAGAACATCGAGTGCTTGTTGCATGTGGACTTACTTTCATCTAAAAGAACTCATCGAAGCAGGGGATGTTCCTTCTCAAGGTTAGTTATATGGGATCAGATCTTCTTAAATTGTAAATATTCTCCTAATTATAATTTATAAGTACATTTTTAAGTCTTTGATCAATGATTTTGTGGTTCAGATTGAAAGCTATAATTCTGTTGATGTTGAAAACTTGAAATAATAACCAGTCTGACTACCCTAACTATTGTAAATTTATTTGAATATCATCACAATAAAATCTTTATGTTACTGCTGCAGATGAAGACATGGACGAGCTTGTCACTTGCATTCCAGGACTGGAGAATGTTGTTCGACGTCGGGATCTACCTGGAATTTTCAGGGTTGAGAGATCCAATGATCCAGATTTAGAAGCTTTTCTCAACGATCAAACTGTAGTCTTGCCCCGAGCATCTGCTGTAATACTCAATACTTTTCAGGAACTTGAAGGACCAATGGTAACTAATCTCAATTCTCATTTGACCAAACTGTACACCGTCGGTCCTTTACATGCTCTGTACAATGTCCGCATCAATGATCTTACACCTTTAGCATCAAGCACAAGTGTTACATCAAAAGAGGACAGAAGTTACATGACTTGGCTTGATTCTCAGTCATCAAAATCAGTTATCTTTGTTAGCTTTGGGACTGTAATAAGCCTTATGCGTGACCAATTTTTTGAGTTTTGGCATGGCTTAGTTAACAGTGGAACGCCCTTTTTGTGGGTCATTCGACCGGACTCGATTACGGGAGAGGATGATTCAACTCAGATCTTAAGGAACCTTAAAGACATGACACAAGATAAAGGACTGATTGTGAGTTGGGCAGCTCAAGAAGAGGTCTTGGCCCATCCAGCAATCGGTGGGTTCTTGACTCATACTGGGTGGAACTCAACCTTGGAGAGCATATATGCAGGTATGCCCATGATTTGTTGGCCTGGATTTGGTGACCAACAAATCAACAGCAGGTTCGTGAGTGATGTGTGGAAACTCGGTTTTGACATGAAGGATACTTGTGATCGATCAAGGGTCGAGAAACTGGTGAGAGATTTGATGGAGGATAGAAGAGAAGAGATCATGGAATCGGTTAATGAGATTAAAAAGCTGGCTCATGAAACTGTCAAGGAAGGGGGCACTTCTTTCTGCAACCTTGAGAAATTGATTGGTGACATACGATTGATGAGTCATTTGGCTCACAACAAATTTGAAGGCAATAAGTGATTCGAGTTAGAAAGGAAAAATTAATTGTCATTATAACCCAATGTCTTCTATAAGTATCTTTTTACAGTTACAGAAAAATGTCTGTCCAATTGCAGAAAGCACAGAGGCCAGTGTCGGTACAAAAAGATGTTTTACTAACTTTATCCAATATACGCCATATAACAGGAAATGGGGAAACCCCATGTTCTCATCTTACCCTTCCCTGCCCAAGGCCACATCAAGCCCATGCTCTGCCTAGCAGAGCTCCTCTGCCAAGCTGGGCTCCAAGTCACTTTCCTCAATACCCACCACAGTCACCGCCGTTTAAACAACCCCCAAGACTTCACTCGTTTACCCAATCTTCGATTTGAGTCTATATCCGATGGACTCCCCGAAGACCATCCACGTGACCTCTTACACTTCATGGACCTAGTACACTCAATCAAGACTGTAACAAAGTCACTTTTCCATAATTTGCTTATCTCTTTATCCCACAAATCTGATACCACTCCTGTTAGTTGCATAATAGCAGATGGGATTATGTCTTTTGCCATTGATGTTGCAAAAGAGTTACAGATTGAAGTGATTATTTTTCGAACTATAAGTGCCTGTTGCTTGTGGTCTTATCTTTGTGCTCCCGAGCTCATTAAGCAAGGACAGCTTCCACTTTCAGGTGAGTTTTAAACTGCTCAGCTTCAATTCTAATTTCATTTTAAATAGTTTCTTGGTTTCAGCATGAACTAAAATATCGTTACAGATTATGCCATGGATCAGGAAGGTGGCAGCATTCCAGGAAAGCAAGGTAGTTCTGGTTGGCATTATAGTCCTTACTCCTTCGGATTAAAACAATTGGAAGATCCTAACTTTCAATTCTTTGTAAGCGAGACTCAAGCCATGACTCAAGCTTCTGCTGTTATTCTCAACACTTTTGACTCACTGGAAGCTCCTGTTCTCTCTCAAATGACCCCTCTTCTTCCCAGAGTGTACACCATCGGACCTCTACATGCTCTCTGGAAATCTCGTGTTGGAGATTCATCACAACTTTCTTCACCCAACGGCAACCTGCGAGAAGCAGACTGCAATTGTATGACGTGGCTCGACTCACAGCCGTTAAAATCTGTTGTTTATGTTAGCTTTGGAAGCCACGTGGTTTTGGACAGGGAAGAATTATTAGAGCTTTGGCACGGGCTGATAAACAGCGGCAAGCGGTTCTTGTGGGCCCTTAGAGCGGACAACGCCAATATGATTGCAAGAGAGCTTAGGGAGACAACGCAAACCGGGTTCGTTGTGGATTGGGCTCCACAAGAAGATGTCTTGGCCCACCAATCAGTGGGTGGGTTCTTGACACACTGCGGCTGGAACTCGACCCTCGAGAGCATGGTAGCTGGCGTGCCAATGATCTGTTGGCCCAAACTGCCTGATCAATTGGTCAATAGAAAATGGGCGACTGAGGTGTGGAAGATTGGGCTTGATATGAAGGATATCTGCAATAGATCAACGGTGGAGAAGATGGTAAGGGCATTGATGGAAGATCAAAGGCAGGAGATCACGAGACCGGTAGATAGGATTTCAGAGCTGGCTCGTGAGAGTGTTGGACAAGGCGGGTCATCATTTACTCATTTCGAGATGCTGATCCAAGAACTTAATACCCAAGTAACAGGGTTTTGATAGAATCATAGGATATAAGCTTGTCTTTCAATGGGATTAGCTGTGATGTTATAGTAATAAACAAATGGGAAGAAAGTAGCCACTCATCATATGACCACAAGAAGTTCATATAAATCTCGTTATAGATCGTTCTTTCATATAAATCTTGTTATAGATCGTTCTTTCTTTCAAAGTTGAAACCCAGGAGCATAAGTCAAGCAAAAATCGATCACAAATGGATCAACTAGAACCCCAAGCAGTACCCCACGTAGTTTTCTTGCCCATCCCTGCCCAAGGCCACGTTAAACCCATGCTCAAGCTAGCAGAGCTTCTTAGCTGTGCTAGTTTCCAAGTCACATTCATAAACACTGAATCCGTTCATGATCGTTTCATCCCCTCCATCGACGTCCAAGCATTTTACCGCCGGTTTCCTAAATTTCAGTTCTTGTCCATCCCTGATGGCCTACCACCTGATCATCCACGCACCGGGTATGTCCTTGATTTGCTCTTAGCTCTCTTGGCTGCGACCAAACCGGCACTTCGTCAGCTGTTGATTTCTCTCTGCCGTAAAACAGAGGGGCGGCAGGCTCCCACGTGCATCATAGCTGATGGGATCCTGTCTTGTTCTGCTATTGATGCTGCAGAAGAATTTGGGATTCCTGTTTTCGCTTTTCGCACGTATAGTGCTTGCTGCACCTGGACTTACTTTCATTTGTCGAAGCTCATTGAAGAAGGGGAAGTTCCATTTCAAGGTTAGTTGCTGCCACTTACCTAGTTATTATTAAGTATTTTTTTAGATCTCATATAGTGATTGAAGTCTGGAGACTTTACTGCTATAAACTTTGAGCTAGTTTGTGATTTTCTCCCTAGTTCTTTCCTAATTGTAAGTAATTTTCTACCATGTTCAATAGATCAAGTAATGTTAGATCTAGCAGATATTATAGAAATTTAACAATCAGGTTCTTATTAATTATATTAACTTCCAAAATATTTACGCCAAAAGCTTTTGTGGCAATTATGTGGTGAACATTTATTGGCTTTCACAAAATGTAAAAATAAAAAATAACAAAAAAGAATAAGATTTATTGGCTTTCACAAGCCCCAAGAACATGTTCTAACTAGCACATGACCACATGCAATTCCCAGAACCTGGTTTGACGAGGACAAAATTTCAGACAATTTTTTTCATGAATATGATCAGAGACAATTCAGAGTTAGACAAGTTCCAGCGAATTCATAGTGTTTGACCTTTTTAATTTGAGAAAAATGAGAAGCGCATACATAGCTTATAATATGGGTATCAAACCCTTTAATGTCATTGCAGAGGAAGACATGGACAAGCTGGTCACGTGCATCCCAGGATTGGAGAATGTTCTTCGACGTCGAGATCTCCCCGGTATTTGCAGGGTAGAGCGAGCGGACCACCCATTCTTGGAATTCTTTATCACCCAGAGCTCCGCTATGCGACGAGCATCTGCATTAATACTCAACAGCTTCGATGAACTTGAAAGAACCATGCTATCTCAACTCAGCTCTATTTTTACCAAAATTTACCCTATTGGTCCCTTGCATGGCCTCTCAAATGTTCGTATCAAGGACGATCCAACGTCACCTTTAGCTTCAAACCGTAGTATTATGTGGAAAGAAGACAGACGTTGCATCACTTGGCTTGACTCGCGGCTATCAAAATCAGTTGTATATGTTAGCTTTGGGAGCGTAATACGCTTCACCCCTGAGCAAGTGCTCGAGTTTTGGCATGGCTTGATTAACAGTGGCAAACCATTTTTGTGGGTCATTCGACCCAACTCGATTACGGCAGAGAACGACGATCCAGATAAAACCCTGTTGGACCTTGAGAACAAGACTGAAGGTAAGGGACTGATAGTGAGTTGGACGGCCCAAGAAGAGGTTTTGGCCCACCCAGCCGTCGGTGGGTTCCTGACCCATACCGGGTGGAACTCTACCTTGGAGAGTATATACCATGGAGTTCCCATGATTTGTTGGCCTGCAAAGTTTGATCAACAAGTTAACAGCAGATGCGTGAGTGATGTGTGGAGAATCGGTTTTGACATGAAAGATAGCTGTGAAAGATCAATGATTGAGAAAATGATTAGGGATCTGATGGAGAGGAAGAGAGAAGAAGTTATGAAGACAGTGGACGATGTTGCAAAGCTAGCCAAGGAGAGTGTGAAAGAAGGTGGATCCTCTTATCTCAACCTGGAGAAATTTATTGAAGACATAAGGTCAATGAGTATGAAAGCTAACTCTCACCAAATGCAAGCCTAGAAATATGTCCTAGAAATAAATTGTTAGAACTTTATAAGATTATAATTTCTCATGTTTTGCTTGACTTCCTCCTAGAGAACCAGTTGGGCGAATAGTTTCTTCAAGTAACGATTAATGAACAAATTAAAGATATTATATATATATATATAAATATATATAGCAGAACAAATAAACAGGGGATACAATGAAATCACTGCATTTCTTATTTCTCTCACAGTTTTTGCACACTCACAATGCGAAAAGCAAAACAGAAACCAAAGTCACAACCAAGCATTATTATTGACGACAATATTGAACAAGCTTGATGATCTTGTCTAGCCGCTGATCTCAATGGACTTGACTTCGGGCTTCTTCTCTTCCGTCTTTGGAATAGTGACAGTCAAGACTCCGTTCTCCATTGTTGCTTTCACTTCATCAACCTTAGCATTTTCTGGTAACCTGAATCTCCTAAGGAACTTCCCGTGCCCCCTCTCCACGCGGTGCCACTTCTCATTCTTGTCCTCTTTCTCCACACTTCTTTCACCGCTTAGCTGAAGAACCCTTCCTTCCTCGAGTTCCACTTTCACTTCTTCTTTCTTCAGCCCGGGAAGATCTGCCTTGATTATATGAGCCTCCGGAGTTTCTTTCCAATCGATTTGGGCATTGGCAAATGTTGATATCTCATTGTTTGAACTAAAGGGTGCCCAGAGATCTGAAGAGAATGGATCGAAGACACTCCTGTTGCCAAAAATAGATGGAACCAGAGACATTTTCTTTCTTTCTAAAGTAGTGATCGATGCAAGAAAGAACTTTTTATATATTGTGTTTTAGGATACTGGGAACTAAACTTTGAACTCTAAAGACAATTTTCTTCACTGATTGCGAGAGCCAATGGTGGATGGTGAATATATATAGACTTTCAGTTCACAGTATCTTGAAGTTTCGGGGTTTTTCTCTTTTGTTTGTCTTGGATCTCCATTATTGATTGATATCGGTGGATGGCTCGATGTTTCAAGTTTCCTCCTAAATCTTCCACCAACTTCCATCTACAATCTTCCTCATTGCGTGGCAGCGTGGCAACAGCTTTTATGTCTCTCCCTGCCCATATCAAGTTCCTTGCATCGTAGAGAAGGTTCTGGCTCATGGACCACCCGGGCCACCCTCACAAGTCACAACTATTTTGTGTGCTAGCATCCATGGGCTCACCATCTTTAGAATCTTGGATTTATTTTTGGAAAGGCTCATAGGCCTTCTCATCGTGGTTGTTTGGTGACTTTCAAACCCAAATCCTTTAATGGGCTAAATTGCCCTTTTGAAATTATGATCATAATTATACGTCATCCTATATATGGCATCAATGTTCCTCTTCCTCGCATCAGCCTTATGTGTGCCGGTCGGGGCCGGCTGGCACTAAGCACTTCGTCAAGGTATTTGTTCTGAAAACGACCAGTCTCACTTGCACTAAGACCTCGATTAAAAGTTTGAGGCCACGACCTTTATTCAGATGCCATATTCGTTTATATCCCTTCATCAATTTCTATATCTGTCCATTCAATATTAATTCTTTCTAAAGAGCATTTCTTTTTTTTTTTTGGCTATATTTCTAAAGAGCATTTCACCTACCCACAACACGCAAGAAATACTATTAATTAGCCCCCACCATTCACCTGAGAATTTTTTTTTTAACATCTAGAATCTCATTTCCGGCCATTATAAATTCGTGTCCATGTAACTCAATCTCCAAGCCCTCTCATAGCAAATATCTAGCTAGCAGCCATCAATTTCTTGCATTACTACTTGTTATACAAAGATGTCAATTGCTCGGAGAAGCTATTTTCGCGAGCCTCTCTACCAGCAAGTTTGGGAGCCGTTCCCAGAATTTCAATACCGGAGCGCTCTGGTTGCGCCTCGTCCTGCTTTCTCCACCGAATCATCCTTCGGGCTGACGAAGATGGACTGGAAGGAGACCCCAGAAGCTCACGTGTTCAAAGCGGATCTTCCAGGGGTGACCGTGAACGAAGTGAAACTGGAAGTGGTAGACGGGAGAATCCTCAGCATCAGCGGCGAGAAGAGCGTGGAGAAAGAAGTGCAGGGCGAGCACTGGCACCGAGTGGAGCATAGCACTGGCTCGTTCGTTAGGCGATTCATGTTGCCTGAGAACTCAAGGGTTGATGACTTGAGTGCTTATTTGGAGAATGGGGTGCTCACAGTCACAGTTCCAAAGAAAGAAGCCAAGAATCACCCCCCTAAAAGAAGAATCCAGATCCATGGCAACTAAGGTCTGAGAGATTAATAATTTGGTGTTTCTGCTTAAGAACTTCATGATGACGAAATATTGAGATCAGAGGGTAAGCTATATTTATAAACACTTTAATCACCATAATCTGATGATCATGTAATATAAAAAAACAAATGTGGTCTGAGTGTGTTTTATAAAAGTTATACTAAATAATATAAATAAACAAACGTTAGGGTATTACAATTGGCAAAACTTCCCACGGATTCATGCCATGCTGTTAATCATGAAAATACATAAAGGAGGAGAAGATCATGTTCTTGGACCTGGCTGAGAAATTTGTACAGCGTTTAAATGGGCTAAGCTCAAAGGATCCCAACCCATATGCTGACAGGTAAAAGTGGTACAATTGCCCATATTTCTTCACTGTGATCCATTTCCGGCCCATAGATAAGTGCATTTTGAAACAAAATACTTATGAAATGTAGGGATCTTAGTTTATGAAGAGAGAATAAAACTCTGATGCAATCCGTTATTGGCTGTCATTCGCTTTTCTAAGCTTTTGCTCTCTTTTTTTCTTCTTAATTCATGCTTTTTCTAAGCTAATTCAAGATGGCATTTAATAAGCTACACACTACACTACACATTTTCCGTGAACAAATACTATAATAAACTTTCCTGAAACCAAACTAAATAAAGAAGAGAATAAAAATCTCTGCCATGGCCGTCATTCGGTCCGTGCGAACTTGGAAAATGCCAGTTTCAGGGGGAATTGCTTGGAAGCGAGTTTTGCAGGATTCTCTTAAACTCTCCTTCCCTTCCCCCACGCCCCTTCCAGGCACGTACTATACCCAAAACGTTACTTCAAATCATAACCATCGAAGAGTAGAGCCACCTTCCTTGGAGATGAGCGTGGACTCATGCAAACTCATCAAAACCCAGATTAAAAAAGAAGCAAAAAAATTACATAATCTTTATATGGTTTTTGCTCTGTTGCCTCTTTAAAAACCCTGCTTCTTGCCTCCTCTTCTTCATCGAAGACCAAAAAGAAACGGAGGAAATAAGAAACTAATGAACACAGCCGGGAACATGATTGAAACAACATCGGCTTGGAATACGCCGTCGGGACTCCACGTGCATCGGAAGTCACTGTTGCAAACGAGTTTCTACTGGGGTCACAAATCCCAAATCCTCTTCTCGGGTTGGCCGGGCTCCAACGCCGGCATGTACGCATTGGCCTTGATCTTCGTTTTTGTCTTGGCAGTGATCGTTGAATGGCTTTCTTACTGCAGCATCATCAAGCCCGGAGCCAACAAGGTAGCCGCAGGGTTCTTTCAAACGGCGATGCATACGGTGCGTGCAGGGCTGAGCTACATGGTGATGCTAGCAGTCATGTCGTTTAACGGCGGTGTCTTCCTTGCTGCTGTTTTTGGACACGCAATTGGGTTCTTGGTTTTCGGGAGCCGGGCTTTCAAAAAGTCGGGTGGGTCTGAGAAGGTGCCGGACCTTCCTCCAAGGAAGTAGGAAAATGCTGAGAGTGAATTGGAAATTAAACAGTGTTTTGAGTAAACAATGAGTTAATTATGATATATGATCATTGATTTCATTCATTTTTCTCAAGTCGTGGATTCTTAATAAAGAAATTGAATTACTGATAAATCAAGTTTTAATTTAAGTTAGAGGCTTTTTGAAACAGTATTAGCTACATTAAGCTATGCTTAAAATTTCATCAGGCTATGTTAATGTTAATTTTCTTGTGTACCTTGTATTTTATATTTATGCTCGTAGTTTGATGGGCATTTGTCCATAGAGAATTAAGCCCAAATACGTGTTTAAAGGGTTAGAAATGAAAGTCCTCTTGTGATTTAACAAAAATGGAAACCTTGGGTAAATTCCAAGTTCTGGCCTACTTATGTTTCTCAGTTTCTTTACAGTCCAGCCCAAATACAAAAAGAACAGATCAAGAATGCCAATTGTGTTTCAATTTCTTGCTCAATTCAGCCGGTGAAGATTTTACACGTGATAAAAGCTTAAAGATTTGCCGTACTGGGGATAAAATATTTGATAATTTATTATTATTCAATAAAAGAAACCATATTAAGGTGAAGTTCATTTTCCGTTTTTGGGTACAAATTAAACAAAAGAAAACCAAAGCATACCAACACTTGCACGGCATTTAATTAATTCCTAATTAAAGTGGTTAGAGCAATTAGATTATTAAACAAATGGAAGTTGTTGCATGAATATGATCATCATGAGTGAGCTTAATTTCGATTTTCGAATCATGAGGAGGAGAAAGTGACCATATGCTTTGTGTGAATGCATGTATTTTATTTATACTTGAACACGGCTGCGACCAAAAACTTCTCAAACCATTTGAAGAATCTATGTCTATATACGACTGGAAGTACAGTGAATATAATCCAAGTATTGTCTTAAAAGGCTCTATATCTCCAAGCCCTCTCCCACCCTACCGCAAGGAAATGGCCTCATCACAATCTCGTCATCCTCCTCCATCTGTCCTTCCTCAGTTTCTCTCCTCTTTGTCTTTAATCTTTGTCTTAATCATCATCATCGTCCATCCTTCGTACGGGGACCATGGGGATGAGCCTGTGCGTGGTAAAGCCCTTGCCATTGAGATTTGCAACCACACATCCGACAAGAAGTTTTGTGTGGATACCCTGCTTAAACCAGGAGCGACTCCCCCATCGGCGACCGCGAGTGACATTTCTAATGCTGCTTTGCGTCTTGCAGAAGGCGTGGCAATTGACGCCCAAGTTCTCATAGCTAGTCTGCTAAATGACTCGTCTGGCTCGATTCGGCAGCAGGACCGCCGGCTTCTCCAGAGCTGTCAGCTCCATAACAACAAGGCTAACACGGAGCTTGCTTTGGCTAGCAATGACATGAATTCCGACTCCTTCGATAGCCTGGTTGATGATCTGAAAAACGCTGCTAACGCCACGAAAAGCTGCCAAGATATCATCCGAGGAACCCGGTTTTCCGCAATATTGACTGAGAAGAATATGGATGTAATTAGGCTGTGTGAGATCTCCGTCGTCTCCACCAAATTCTTAACTATTGATGATTTGACTTAAAGACTTTTATAGATTGGGTTCTATTCGAAATACTGATAAGCAACTCATGGCCATCCACCACATCAAATACTAGTACTAGGTCATGGTATGGAATTTTTCTTTTTTTCCCCTCTTTTTCATGTCATCATGTGTAATGAATAAATCATTCACTGGCTGCGACATCAGCTGTAATTGTTGACGATGAGACCGTACAGAGTCATCAACATCATTTATTTAGCTAATAAAGAAGAGAGTTTTGGTTTTTTTTTTTCTCTCTAGAATCACGAGACCTAATTAAGCGCCGACAAGGCGACAACTGAAAAGTTCCTCGAGAAAGCGTATTCCATGTTATGTTATCACGGGCATTTCGTTCGTACTAACACGTCACAAGGTTCAAGTAGAAATGTTTGACATTGGTTTGATCATTGATGTTCATTCCTCTAAAAGCAACCCCAAAAAGCAACATAGCTAGTAGCTATTACTACAAGGGTCAAATAATTTCATTATAGTTTCTACTCTATCTTTATGGGCTATAATGGACCTACCATCAGCCTTCCAATTCTTGAGTCCGTCTCGGCGCCTCAAACCCAAAGCTTTATTTACATTATTATCTATGTTCCTTATTATTTGATCTTAATTTAATTTTTTTATTTATCATTAATTATTTATTTTTAATTTTATCCTTTTTTTTAAAATTATAAGAATCATTAAATTAAATATAATAATTATAATATTAAGCCAACTAATTTATAAAAAAAAATGACAATGAAATAAATTTAAGATAAATTTTAAAAATTAACTAAAATTTAAATAAAATTTTATTACTCAATTAATTTTTTTTAATCAAATTATTGATATCACATATACAGGAACAGAGGAAATATCTTTTAAGGCCCAAAATTTGATTAGACATACAAATCGAGACATGTAGAGGCCCAAACTAAGTTGCTATATGCCGCTAAACTGAAATTAAATTTTTATTACCATGGTAAAAAGGAAAAAAAATTCTTATTTTCTATTGAGCATTGAACTGGAAATTTCAAGGAAGGTCAAAGTTTTATTAGGAGATTAAAGCCTGAAATGGACAAGTTCACATCCCGTCAAACAACAACGTCCCAAGTACTTATTTGATGGAGATCATATAGCTTAGTTTAATACAATTTTTGCTTAAATTTATTAACGATATGTAGCATTATAGATTGATATGATTCCTCCAAAGTCCAAAAAATAAATTGATGGAAGCAGTAATTCTGCATTTACAATGTCCAAATATCACTTTAATACTTTTAGTGCACGCCCAAGCCCACTCTGTGTTGGACTAATGGACTTGGAGTGCCCACCACGCCATTCCTAACTCCTAAGTTGTCCTTGCCCCCTACTCCCGACCAATAGTAACAGTGTGTATATATCCATGTCCGGTATCCCACAGTGAGTCCAGGGAGAGCCAATTTTAAAAGTTGTTTCGGAATTGGTAGCAGTAAGCAGCAGCTTCATCTCATCTCAAGGCCTTTTCTTTTCTGCTGTGCTGTTAATATGGATTGTTAGGTTGTGCGCGATGTTATCATGAAACTCCCTACCCCAGTTATGGCCGCTTACTGTTTGGTCACGACTGGTGGGGCTGTCTGCAATATTATCAACTTTTTCGAGAAGAGAAAGGAGACAAGGGAAAATAGGGAAATGTTGGAGAAGGGGATGGAGGAGAAAAAACATTAGGGAGAATCAGGTGAAGAGAAATAGATAATTGCAAAACTACTGCTATAAAAAAAAAAGGCACTATTATTATTATTTTTTTCTTTTTATTAACGTTTGATATTTTAATTTTTTATATAGAGAAAATTAGTACTATTTTTTTTTTTAATTTTCTTTGTTGCAGGAGGCTTGAAGAATGAAGAAAGAAGGATATATATAATTCTATGAGTTTTAAAATAGTAGTAATGATAGTTTTAGGTTTATTTATTTATTTATTTATATTTTGATGTTAGCTGTCTTGAGTTTGGTCTTCAGCAAGGCATTTTTTTGCTCTTGATATTCGGTGGTAACTGATGTAAGAATCTTTTATATGTGGTAATGAATGAAAGCCTTTATTATTAATATTGATTAACTATCTACCTAATAAAATTTAATTGTAAGTTGAAAATCTTTTTCAATTTGAGGGCCTTATCTGTTCAAATTAATAAACCACCTTCCTCCATCTGATCTTGATTGCGTGCTACGGCGTGTAATTATAAATATATATATATATATATATATATATATATATATATTGCAAGGCAAATGAGTTACTTTGAGACCCAAAAAAGGATCACAATCAACAAAAAGGGAAAAAAATCAAATTTGAAAGTAATGTTTATGTCATATATATATATATATATGTATTAAAAATAGAAATTTCAAAACACAAAATAACTATATTTTTTGATATTGCTTGTTCCTCTAAAAGCAACCCAAAAAAGGAACATAGGACATAGCTAGTAGCTAGAACTAGAAGGGTCAAATAATTACACTATAGTTTCTACTCTATCTTTGTGGGCTATAATGGACTTACCATCTGCCATTCAATTCTTGAGTCCTCCTCGGCGCCTCAAACCCAAAGCTTCATCTATATCGATAAAATGGGCAATATCTGGGATGCCCATTCACTTTGCCAATATATTGGGATCCTCTTTCAAGGTCCAGAATTTGATTGGACATGTTTTGCTTACAAATCGAGACATGTAGAGGCCCAAACTAAGTTGCTATATACCACTAAAATGAAATTAAATTTTTATGCAAAAAAAAAAAAGCTCTCGTTTTCAATTGAATGCGAAATTTTAAGGAAGGTCAAAGTTCTATTTATTAGAAGAGCCTGAAATGGACAAGTTCACATCCCCATCAAACAACAACGTCCAGAGAGGAGAAACAGATAAATTTCTCCCAAAGTACTTATTTGATGGAGACCATATAGCTTAGTTTAATATACAATTTTTGCTTAAATTTATTAGCGATCTGTAGCATTCTGGATTGATATGATTCCTCCAAATAATAAATTGATGGAATGGAACCAGTAAGTCTGCGTTTAGAATACGTCCATGTCCAATTTTCTCATCAATCTTTTTCTTTTTGCTTATAAAAAATGATCGAGTAATAAAAGTGACAGAAACAAGATAAATAAATAAAAGGAAAGGAAAAGAATATGCGTCTTAATTCGTCATCACTTTCAATGTGTTAATTTCATCGTATTCTTCCTTGTTCTTTGTTTAATTTAGATACTCCCTAAGAAAATTACTTAGTAAGTTACCTCCCATTTCTCCAATCTTGACTCTCTCTGTCTCTCTCCCTCTCCTCCCCACCCCCACAGACACAATGAACATGCCTATGCCTTCAGGATCAATGAACAATGATACCATGAAATCATCAATGGATATGCATATGAACTTCTACTGGGGTAAAGATGTAATAGTGTTCTTCTCTGGGTGGCCTGGAAATAATTCCGGTAGGTATGTTTTGGCCGTCTTCTTCGTGCTGTTGCTTGGCGCAGCCATCGAGGTGTTGTCTTTGTTACCACCCCTTAAACCTGACACCAAACCCGTCGTCGGAGCTTTCACTCAGACCGCTGTTTATGCCGTTCGAATGTGCTTTGCTTACATGGTTATGCTCTCTGTCATGTCCTACAATCTTGGAATCCTCATAGCTGCCGTCGCCGGCCATTCCATCGGCTTCTTTGTCGTCAAATTCCGTGCTTTGGCTAAAGGAACCCAGCAGCAGTACAGGTCTCCCGACGGTATCATTTCTAAAGCTTGAGATTCTAGGGTTGAGTTGTACTGTATTTAAGTGTTTCCTGCCAGCTTTTTCTCTTTTTACTTTTAATCAATAAAATGTAATTTTGATTTTGCCAAGTGATCTCTCTGCATATATAATATAAATTATGGTTGATTATTGCCTAGAATTTAATAAATCATAAAAATTTTCGTTTCTTTTTGTTAATTCAGTTGCAAATATGTGCTACCAAGGCACTGAGTGATTTTTGTGAAAATAAGCCAGTCTTGAAAAAGATTAAAAAAACGGACCCAAAAAAAAAAGATTTAAAAAGACTAAACCCCACTCCACTCCGGAGCCAAAATTATAAAGGGAAACAATTAGGCCAACCAGTCTTCCTCTACTAGAGTATCAGTCCGATTTAAAAAAAAAAAAAAAAAGAAATCGTTTTTGGGGTCACGGATGGATCGACAATTACTACAGAACACCCATGTGAAGCTCCTAGGTTTCGATCTCCTGTCTCTAACTCCCTCCCCCGTGAACTCATCCACTTTCTACCTCAACCGAAACCTAGTCTCACGCGCTGAAATCCTGGGTGTAATCACTTCCCGGGACCAGAAACCCAACAAGTTCCTCAAATTCACGCTCGACGACGGAACCGCCTCCGTCACCTGCATCCTCTGGCTCAACCAGCTCGATTCCCCTTATTTCTCTTCCCGCCAACCGGCAACCGTTCGGGTTCTTTCTGACGTGGCGAAACGTTTGGCCTCCGATATCAAGATTGGGAAAGTCGCAAGAGTGCGCGGCAGGATCACCAGGTATAGAGGTGAGAATCAGGTTACCGTTTCCGATGTCTTGATTGAAAGGGACCCCAATGCCGAGACGTTGCATTGGTTAGATTGCCTCACCTTGGCTCGCCGATGCTACGGCAGCTAGTTTGGGTGAAAATGAAATTTAGTGAGTAACTCAATAGGCTCGTTCAGTGATTGTAATATATTGTTATTTGTTAGTAGTAAAGTTGAAAGCTTTGGCCTTAAAGACCTTGTATTTTGCAAGTATTAAAAAAATTTCGATAGTGAAGCTATAAAGAAGTTCGAGAAATTTTGGGTTTGTCTCCTTTACTTTGTCATATCTTTTTGTTTGTTGATCTTGTCAGAAGCCATTTGCAGTTGCAGATTGAGCACTTTTAGCTTGCCTTTGTTGATTTTGGAGCAGAAGAAAGCTCTTTAAAATTTTGCCGCATGCCACTTTAATGACGGTGGTTGTAATCATTGAATTTGTTCATATGGGGACACCACGACAATGGACAGAAGACAGTCCTCAATCACAGGTCTAAAGTTTGTTTTCAGCATTTTACAGACAAAAATGAAACGATTTTGTCCTGCTGAATACTTAAAATAATGGCAATTTTGTTGGTAACCAATTTGGTTGCAGTTGAAATCAGCCTTATAATTGAAAATGAAATCACGGGTTCTATCTGTTTTGCTCGTGAACAACATTTATGCCGATCACGGATCAGTTGCATAAAACTTGGGAAAACGAGACTCCATAAAACAGAGACCCCCCATTGACAAAATTCTCAGAACCGACATGATTATGAAGAATCAATTAGTGTTTCGCTTTTCTTTTATCATTATTATTATGGTTATAACTTATCACCATTCACTAATAACAATATAATATGTATTACACGGAAATTATTATTCTTTCCCGACAAACTAATATGAGCACATCCTGCAACTGCAAGTAGAAAGGTTTAGGGTCCCAGTCAGAATCTCACAATATGGAACATCTTTGGAGCCCAAGAGCAGAGAGAAGTCTCCTACCCGTGGGCCACACGTTGTAAAACCATCCCATCCGAGGTTGATCCGCAGCAGCTTCATGAGAATCCTGAGACTCATCATCCTCTTCTGATGATGATGACTCGCTATTCTTCTTGTTTTCTTCGGTAGTCTGATCTCCACTTCTATCTTCAACTTGAGCTTCTGCAATTTCTCCTGGCTTCTTGTCAAAAAGTCCTTTAAATTGTTTCCGAGCCTTCCGCTCTACTTCCTGCTCACGAATTGTAGGAATACAAAATGAATGATCACATTTCCACTATGCATGGAATAACACAAAATTTATTGCTGATTAACACACCTGCTCTTGCTTCTTCAGTTTTGTTAGAGCAGCTGTTGCATCTGGTTCCGAGGACTTATCAACTTTGATCATCTAGTAGTATCCGGAAACAGGATTAGAGATTGGTAAAGAATCCAGTTTCAGACCACTAAATTTAAAAAAAAAAAAAATTTGCATTATAACTACCATTTGGAAATCACTTCTTGCCTCCTCAAAATCTCCAGCTGCCATGTGAGCCATTCCACGACGGTATAGAGCCTTCACATGTACAGGGGTTGCATCTAAAACCTGCATAGTTCCACCAACAAATATCAAGATCCAATTTGATGGGTGTTGTCAAGAGATCAAATTTTTTTTTTTTTGGATAAGCAGAATTTTATTCATCCAATAAGCAGTAAAAACTGCTACATACAGACAAGGGTGTTCATCAAAGAAAAGAACAGCAACTATACAAGAAAGAGTTATAAGAACTATTAAAAAAACTATTCTCCAGCGAATTTCATATCAAGTCCCCAATTCAAACGTAGCATTTCATTCACTGGATCCTTTGCTATGCCTGTTAATTCGGCAAGCCTAAATCTAGTATGCCTGTCAAATTTTTTAGATATGCAAAACGGTAAAACAGAAGGCAGCTCAGAGCTAAGTAAAATTTTCACATCAACTGTGGTTTTGTTTTTCTCTTTATTTCTTCCCAAGGTTTAACCTTAAACCTCGAATCTTGATGTATACGAAAACTCAGAAACCAATATCCTTAACTCTGGCAGAAAAAGGATTTTAACCCTTTGGTCATTTATGATGTATCCCTTCCCATGAACACCAATAAATCACAAATTTTCACCTTTCAAATAAGGACAGAGAAAGAGAGAGTTCCAGTTTGAAGTCATAACACACCTTATTACAGGCCTCAATGGACTTTTTGCATTCGCCCATTTTGAGGAAGCATGCAGCCACATTCAGATGTAATAGATTCTTCAAGCAATAAAACAGGAAAAGTAAATTAACAAACCAGAAATTCATGCGTCTGACATCATGTAACAACTGCACGTCACAGAATAGAATAACTTCTCTCATTTATCATCAGGCAGTGACACTTACTCTTGTATCTAGAAACACTTTCCCATCCTCATCAGTTTGTGGGTTAACATGATTGAATTCCCGAAGCACCTATATATGAAGCACACATGGAATTAAACTAAATATTCGCATAAAGATTTATTGTAGAATCATTCTTACTGGTTTCACATGAACATCAGTTCATTAAGTTTATACAGGTTTGGACTCTTGGTCCATTTCCAATATACATGGAATTGGACGTTTAAAATGTTACAAAACCTGTGTATTTATTACTCCATTTGTAATTTGCTTTTTGTCGATTATTAACATATCTGCTTTCCACATGATAGGCCAATTTGTTTTCAAGTATTGGGCTTGGGTCTTTGCTTAGATGGTTAATGAGTTCACCAAAGGATAGAACAAATAGTATTAGTCTATGATCATACAGGTAACCTAAGATCTAGGAAATACAGTAAATATATAAACTACCTTTTCATACTTCGCCTTGGCAAGTTCATATTTTCCTTCTTTGAAGAGTCTGTTACCCTGTAGACAAAATGATAGCATAAAGGTGAAATATTCATGGCAATGACATTATAGAAACAGAACACACCAAACAGAAGGATGAAAAAATCAATTCACTCAATAGCTTGTAAGGAATACATATGAGATGGGGGTGTAAAGTCCATCAACAGACAACCAATAAGGGAAAAATAGCTCATTAAGGTAGAATGCTACATAAAGCCACATACCGTGACTTTAATTTTTTCTGCTTCATCCATTATACTCTGAAAGCTCAAACCAGTCCAATCCTGTAATAAAAATTTAAGTTAGTCAATAAGGCCAGTAAATTCCTGAAAGTTCAAACCAGTTATGCATACTGCAAATTACTTTAAAGGAAGCTACTTCAGAGTGATAAAAGTTCCTAAAAAGAATGATTTCAATACCTTTGGCATTTCAAAACCAAGAAGTTCAATTTCCCATTGAACATGAGCACCTTCAGGAACATTAGATGGCCTGCCAAATAGGAAGAGAGGCACTCAAGTCATGCACTAAGAAAATAACAAAACAAGAAACTTCAGGATGAACAATGGAAAAGAAAAAGAGAGCAACCTTGAAAATTTGTCATATGCGTAATCAGGAGGGCATGTGACAAGAGCAATCTCTCCCGGGACCATCAAACGGACACACATTTCAAATCCCTCAGGCACCTGTAACAGAAAATAATAGCATACAATTGGCAGATAAACAATTAAAGCATAATTCAAGTCTTAGCATGATAAACAACCCGTGCAAAATAAAAGATGTAGACAAAAACAATGATCTTTCAAGAAATTTTTTCCAACTTTGTACGGTGAACTCACCATCCCTTCTCCAGAACTGAACTCCAAAGGCTCACCCTGGTTATCAATTCTTGTATCATAGAAGATGGTCTTTTCTTTGTTAAGAAGCATGCCCTTGTAATGAACACGTAAAAGACTATCATGTAGTGGGCAATCCATGGGAAACTCCCCTGATTATGCAAACGACAGAGAAAATAATCATCCATGAAGCCCCATTATCAGGAACTCAGTCATTTCAAAGGAAAAGACACAATTAAGTCAAGATGGAAGCAGTCAGTGGCACATAAATTCCAAAGCTGGCAAAGCATCATCATAGGAATCATCAAATCAGAGAAGAATGAGTGTAAAATTGTTAAATCTATATTCCAAAATAAAACTTTCACACAAATGGATAATAAAATGACAATGTCTGGCAGCTTAAGAGCAAGAATCAACAATATGTTGTCATATATTTTTCTTTTCTTTGTAGGCTTCTTACATGGCAACGGTATCAAAGGGTGTTGGATAAGATAGAGAAAAATGAAGAAACTCTAACAAAGATATCTATCTATGGCAAAGTTTGACCAAATAACAAATAGCACCTTTTCCATCGTGTAGTCGTCGTTTAATTAGGCGTCCGTCTCCCAGCATGTCTCTCACCTATATGTCCAAGACAAGAGAGTTCAATTACTTCCACCAAACTGGTTCCACTATGATTAAACATTTATGAGAGATATGAGAGCAAACTTACCCAAACTTACCTGGATGAAATGGACAAGCTCCACCTCAAAATGAACTTCTTCATAACCTTCGATGACAGGCAGGAGGGGAGATGAAGTTAAGTATTGATTTGTAACATAAATTACTGCCTTCTCTTTTCGTGCCATTGTTCCTATTCCCATCTCTAGACCTTTAGGTACCTAAATTTATGAGATCAAGGACAAAACTTATATCAAGAGGAGCTCGAGTATATCAGACTACCTAAGAACCATACAAAACTTATTACTACCTAAGTTCAGTACTCACAGCAACTTATTACATCATGTTAGGTCAAATGAAGAGGAACCAAAACTATGAAACTGGGGGTGCAATTGCCTCTCATTACAGAACTCTGATAGAGCACTACATTATTAGATTAAGAAAATCAGGATAGCTAATTAATAACAAAACATAAAATAAAAGACAAATTACCAACCTCAGATTTCCCAAAAGTAAAGAAATACGGTTCCCCCTCTGTGTGTGAAAGAATCAAGTTCCCATCACCCGTCTTTGCAGAAATCCTGATCATGTAAGATACATCTGATAAATGATCAAGGAAGTTTAGTACAACGCATACATTAAAACAGGCAAAGGATAATTTGTTACCAAGCTTTTACTTCATATGGTTCCCTTGGTGATTCCCAACCTTGTCCTTCATCTACCACCTATGAGGAATACATAAGTACTAGTTATATCTTTCAGACAAGAAATGTGGTGTGATTATGGAAAAAGGAAAAAGAGTAAATACAGCAATAGATTGGAGGAAATCGAAAACAATCATGATGATTCATGACACAACAAATATTAAGATTAGTTAGTATTCACAACATGAAAGCATGTCAAAAAATTCATGAATTTCCCATTCCCTTCCCCCCACCATACTTCCAGCCAAACTTAAGCACTATTGTGGTGCTGTACCTTCTTCAATACTCCCAAATCATCACAAACAACCTGAAAATTGGAATAAAAACATGAAATTAGAACAACAAAGAGGCCCCATGCAAATTAATGAATGAGAGCTAGACATCATCAACACCTCAAACATCAGAAGAATTCCAATGAATAATATTTTGCATTACTTAGAATTTGCAGCATTAATGAAAGCATGAACGGGAAACAGAATATAGAATCTGCAGAGGAATCAAAATTACTTATGCAAAAAAGACAATTATAGGATTTGCAGCATTCTTGCCTTGACTTTGGAGAAATCTATCAACTCAATCTCAAAATGGAGTTCATCATCTTTTGGGAAATTACTTGGAACTGGAACAGGACAATCCTCCTCAGCATAATGCATTCGAGGTTTCATTTTGAACTGAAAAGAAAGATATCATCACTAAGAAATAAAAAGAAATTCCAATTAACTAGTTTCTTTAATTTTGCTTTTATTTTCATAATTCGGACCAACAAACAGAAATATGGTTCAGAAAAATACTAGGTTAGTACCATTGCCACTTCACCCTTCAACATTGTTGGAATTCCTTCCAACAACCCCAATATGATTTTGCTCTTGCCCAGCACATTTCTTATCGGAATACCTTTCCCTGGCACATAATCATATGTCAACTCAATCAGAAAAAGCATATTCCATTACATAATACAGCTATTAACATTCTTTAACTTGAGACCTACTATATGAAGTAAACATTCCACCATATTAGTCAAAGTTAAATCTACTCAAATGCTTATGAGATAATCACCTCCATATTCTGATCTTGTAGACTGAACAACAACTCCATCCAAAGTCCTAACGGCGCAATGATATATTACCTACAAACATCACCAAAAATAATAATTAAAGAGAAAGTTTTCCCTTCTCAGCCCTTCACATTGCTTTTCGAGCACCGCATTTTGTTTTTCAAACACCACAGATCCCGCATTTAACGATTACAATAACAACAATTGAAACACAAGCAGATATGAGCGAAGAAAAATAACCTGATCACCATCGGAAGGATTCAATTCACCCCCTCCAGGTCTCATCAAAGCTTTCATTAAGCTTCCAGGAACAATTTTCTTTCTCCTATTAATTCCAAAACTGGATATAAGAATCACAAAATTTTCTCGAAAAATTTAAAACAAATAGACCAGAAGAAACCGCAAAGTTACCTCTTATCTTCATCAGATTCTGATTTCTTTTTCTTTGGTAGATAGCTCTGCGCAGTATCTTCCACTACCTCCATCGTTACCTGAAGAATTCACCAGGATTTCGCTATAAGCGCAGCTTGTTTAACTTGAAATAAAGCTTAATTTTAACTAAATAATTATATGAATTGAGCTTCGATATATCGAATTAACAGTTTGAAACTGTTCCGCTTCCTCTATCCAGTAAGCAACACTAAGCAACCAAAGGAAAAGCCTGACGACTTTGAACTCAAAAAAGGCAACTTTAAAAACAAGATAAAAATAATCACCTGAAATTCGAATGTTGAAGAGCGATTGACCAAATGTCGTTGATATTTCCAAGCGCCCGGGCGAATCGCACAACGGGAATACGGCTTGCCAAATATTGGATCTTTGATCTATTTGAAATTAAAAACAACGACCAATCTTAGCCGTTGATGTTGCTGAAATATTTCACCCCTTTCATGAACCCGTACTAATCAATGCACGTGATCTTGCCCACGTATTTGGCGCCATTGTATGAGCCATCATCCGCAGCCGCACTAGGGCGGCTATTTCTGGTCACCTAATTCAGGCCTAAAAGAATGCTCGTCTTGTTAGTTGTTTGGGTTATTGGGCTTAAATATGGACTGATATGTCCTATCAAATGGGCCCGAAGAAACCCAACAACTCAATGGACTTATATTTTCAATGGTTTTCAAAGAAAAAGGGGTAAATTCTTCCCTACTTGCTGTTGACTTGCAAAGAAAGCAAAATCCATCCGATCTATTTATTTATATGGGGAATGGCTGGATTTCAACTATATTTATTGGAGCAACAAAGTTATGCATCAAATACTGAATTAATTAACAACGCCTGCTGAGTAAGTGAGAGGAGTTCGATACTATGTAAATAAGATGTTGGATACAAGTTTTGTGAAATAAGAAAATAAATTTAGAAGAAATTCCCGTTTGTGGTTCAAATTGGCTCGAGTTTGGATTAATTGGAATTTAATGTAGCTATTAGATACCAATATATTTAACTCCAAATCTCAATGTAATTATCAAATATCGGTGGATTTATTTAAAAATATATATATTGAATCAAGTAAGCAAAGTCAAGCATAGAAAGATGATAGGGGATAGATTTTCCATCCATTTTAATGGTTATAAGTTAACCAAACATGAAAACATATGATATGATAAACAAGTAGGCAGTAGCAAGTAGTATTAGATTAATGATGTATTTATCTTAATAGTAATATTTTACGTTACATGTACGTAATGCGGATGTTATATTTATTTGCATATATGTAAAAAACCCTACCCCACGTCATACGCTAGGAAACAAAGCCGTACGCTAAATATAATGCAATTTTATTTGACGTTGAAAGCTTCAAACTACCCTATCTGTCAGCAATAACATACCCCATCAAACATCACCATACTCCATTATTTCTCCACCAAGGTTTCTTTATTTTTAGTTTTACTTTTTTTTTTTTTGTCTATTTTCTGTTTTTAATGTTGTTCGAGGATCATCTCCCGTATAACAGGTTTGGTTGGTTGGTTGGTTGAGCAACCCGTTGAATATGTAAAAATTTCTGCTTTTCTAGATCGGACGGGGAGTGGTCCTGTCCTGTCTCGACCCCCACACTTGCACCTCAAATGAACTCCAACGAGAATTTTCTAAGATATATATTTTTCTAAGTACTACTACTACTAGTTACTTGAATACTTTAAATTAAATTATCTTGCCGTTTACTTTGCACCCAAGTGGCGGAAAACTGATGGTGCTGGCACAGGAAAAAGGCCCAAATGCTGATAACTCTTAAAAACGAGGGATGTAAGTAATACAGGACTACTCGTAAGTGACTCGATTCGGTTCGAAAAAAGTTTGAATTTGACTCAGTCAATGTCGAGCCGAGCTCGAATATCGAATCGAGCCCGAATTCGAGCTTTTTGGTGCTTGATTAGAAGTTTGTCGAGCTACTTGATTATTTGTTACAGTATTAATTTATTTTATATTTAATTATTAATTTATCCCTTTAAATTTAAATTTAACATATTTGAAAGCAAGCTCGAATCCAAATTCGAATTTGAGGCAGAAAAACTAGTTTTCTTACTTTAGGTATCTAGCTCAGGTAGCTTGATTACCTGTCTGAGCCGAGCTCGAGCTCAAGTTGGGATAGCTTACTACCCAACTCGGCTCGACTCGATTACACCCCTACTAAAAACCCGATTGTATTCTAAGCTTGTATAGTAATTGGGAATTTAGGATAACGATGTTTGTGATACTGTTCACTACTTAGCTATTAGTAAGTCATAATAATAACTACAAACAATTAATAAATCTCCGATGCCAGTGGGTGAAAGCTTGTTATGATTGGTAGGTTAAAAATTAAAGAAATAGGGCTAACTGTCCAAGCAAAGCAAGTTACTGGTAAAATGATTAGGTTTGATTTGGTGGCAATAAATTGCCATTAACTTCACTAAATACAAACCGTGTCCTAAATTCTCTAGAGACATAAACGTGTTCTACTTTTTCAAAGCAACTACGATTACACCGAGTTAGAGTAAAGTAGCTATATAGTACTACTACTACTATACTAGTCAGATTATTATTTCAATGTTCATTATATTTTACAGTGCCATAAGAGGGTCAGGTACAGCCTACACCATGCCGGGGTTTGGTTTCTGTTCCATCAGCCCTCAGTCAGCACTCAAGAGACAGATAACTTGGCAATGACATTAGCCTACATAAGATGATTAAAAATTCAAATTCATGAGGTGCACCCGTACTTTGAAATGCTGCGGCAATTAATTTGAGGACACCACACAGTATTCGGTTCTGATGGGTTAGCTAGCCACTAGCCAGGCCCACTGTTCGACAGCGGGCCGGGAAGTAAAAGGCAAAAAATTGTACCCACTTTTGATAAAAATGTGGTACTTACATTTGATAAAGAAAGCAAGTATGAAAAAAAAAAAAAAAAAAGGAAAGGGAATGATATGCACTATAGTGTTTGGGTTTTCACAACCAAAATCTGGTAGGATCCCATAATCAACAATCAATAATCAACGGTAAAAATTATGAAAGAAAAAGAATAAAATCAGACAATAATAATAATAATTATTATTATTATTATTATTATTATTATAGGAGAAGGTCGTTAGCAGAAAATCTGGACAAAGTCAAACATAAAACCCAAACCCCACAACATGCAACGCACATTACTAGCAAGTAACCGAGGCCGCAACCAGCACTACCGCCACTAAGGACACATCCAAGATCCAACCGACCTAAACCCACACGTCCGTCGACGCGCAACATACGCCAAATTTGGCGCGTGACTCATAGACCCCCAAACGTAGAGTAATGCGCACCCACGATGGTGCATGGCTCGGGACGTGGTCGAAGACCTTGTCCAGCAGCTGGTGGATGCTGGCCTAGGCGGTGCGACGCCAGGGTTCGAATGCAGTAAATGCGTAGACGAGTTCCAAGAGAGGAAGGAAGAGGTAAAAAAGGAAAAGAACGAAAGAAAAGATCTGTGCAGCTCTCAATAAAGAGAAAGGATACGGAAAGATCACAAAGGGAAGGAGGTAACCTTAATATCCGACACGTGTAAAGGCCACCTACGCTTTGGTCCACACCCTGCACTCAACAACAGCTAGCCGTAGGCCATGGCTCAAAATACTGCTAATATATCGTATGCTTCCCGACTAAGGAAAAAAATTCTTCATTTTTACTACCCTCTTTCAGTTTTCACAGAATAATTACTACAATAATAATTTACGTCTAATCTTTTAATAAAAATTTTGATTTGTGTACAAAAGAAAGTGAAAAATCTAACTGCCGGACCTCGGGAAAAGTAAAAGATCGCTTAAAAAGTAGTAGTCTAAGATAAAATTCCAGCTTCCAAAGGCATTAGCACATCAACGGAGTCCATTTTAAAGTAAGCATAATAATTAATTAAACACGCAAGGCAACTTAAGACCTTAAGCCCATGTTCAAAGAAGACATGTTGCTCTAGAGAACAAGACAGTCAGTCAGATTAAATAAGGCGGTTACAAATAAACAAAGAATTGTTCAATTATGCTTTGACCTCGATTGAATATTCCTATTAATTATAATTGTAATTGTAAAGTTTCAAATTTAACTATATTGCAGAACTGTCGTTTGATTATAAAACTAGAGAAATCTAATTTCTCTAACAATTGGGATCACCAGTTCACCACTCATAAAATTAAATCTTAATAAGAAATTAAAAGAATAAATTATATTTTCTGAGTAAATTGAAGGAAATCCAATTTCTTTTCAATATTACTGTCATGGCCATTGAGTGGATGTGGGTGCACACGATAGAAGGGAGAATACTCTACCAACTCTGAACATAGTACCATTGTTAATAATAATAATAATATCTCCGCAGTTTGGATGGATAGAGTGAGTCATGATTCTGCAAAAGATGGAGCCTGGATCTTTTAACCCTATTTCATTTCATTTCATTTGACATTCCATCTTCAACAAAATATAATGCTACTAAAAACTTATTGACCAACAGAAACCCAGATTACAAGAGTAACCCCATTTTATATTTTCACCCAAACTTACGGTTTTCACCAGCCCCAACCAAAATGATGAACCAAAAACGCTTCTGCCATGCTGCACCCATCACTTGAAATTTCTTTTATTTTCTTCTAAGCCTAACCCAAAAAACCATTTCATTTTTCCAAATGCAATAGAAACCAGATTTTCTTTCTTAATGCTATACCTTCCTATACTACTATTTCTTTATAAAGTAAACTAACAGCCTCCATTTCTCCTTCCCTCTAAAAACCCTAAAATCCCTTCCCCTTTCCTAAAAAACTCCCAAAAAAGTTGAAAGAAAAAAACCTAGTATAACCAGCAGAAGTTAAAACCAGAAACCAATGAGTCAATAAGTCCACTCTTGAGGTAACCGGACTTCATGGCTCAACCCTTGCTGCTGAGACCTATAATTGCGCTGCTTTGGATTTGACCAGACATTCCCACCACTTCTTAGCCTCAAGGCAGCAGCATCTACAAAATATGGCATAAACCAGAGTCAAAAACCATAACTACACACTAAACTCAAATTTGAAAAAAAAATCAAAGAGTTTGGCTAAAAATAAATTACCACCGTCAGCAGTAAAACTTGCATTGAAACGAGGATGAAGCTGGGGCTGAGCACCAATCTCATCAAGGTTTAAGTTCAAAGCCTGAACCACTCTGGCCGGAAGGAGAACAGTTGAACAACCTGCCGAGAAATTGAACATAAAAAAAAAACTCAGATCTAAATAAACAAGACGGCAATGCTTTGAAACCAAAAAAAAAATCAAGACATAAGGTACGGACCTGGCTTCTTGCGTGTTTCAACAGGGGCGCCAACTCGGCGAGGTAAAAAGACACCAGTTCCAGCACATTCCCTTTTTCCAGTTGGGTTACCCAAGAAAACAGCCCGCATACCCGACCCGTTTTGCAGTTGGGGTTGCTGCTGCTGCTGCTGCTGCAGAGGAGGCCATGCAGATGAAGACAAACCCAGAGGCCTACTGCTATTACTGTTACCATTTCTCCCTCGGTTTTGGACCACAGGGTAGTTGTGATGCTGCTGCTTCTGTCCACCCCAAACCGATGCGTTTTGTTGTTTCATTAGCTGCTGTTGCTTTAGTTGCTGAAACTGCAACAAACAAAAAGCCAACCAAATTAATACTCTGCAGAGAAAACATGGAAAGACAACAAAACGTTCAAATCTGTTTTTGAGGTTTCTCCTTACTTGAGTGGCCTGCATCTTCTGGTGAGAAAACGACGGGTGAGGAGGGTAAACGCTTGAAACATCAAGGTTTGGAGCTGGTTTTCTTGCTGGTTGACCGAAGAGACCTCTATTGTTGGAGCCACCGTATGATTCTTCATTCATCCGCATCCGTGCTACTTCACCCGCAGCCGCAAATAGCAGATCCCATGTTGCCGGCGGTGACGATACCCGTGATCGACAGTTAGGGCTTCCTCGGCTGGACCGTTGCTTGCAACCGCAACCGCTCCCTAACGCACAGAGCGTCGATTGTGGCGAACCGGACAAGGCCCATCCCTTAAAACGAAAACAGAAATAAGTCATACGAAACTTCCAAGTCAAAAAACTTAAAGGAGAAGTGTCCTGTTTAGTTCGTTTTAACAGACCTTCGAGTTTTCAGAGGCAAAGGCGCGGTCGTTTCGGCGAAAATCATCCTCCAGAGTGGAGTGAGCCATTTGACGAGTTAACCCAGCGAGGTAATCCTCTTCGTCACTCTCGGTTTCGGTAGAACCGACCACGGACTCAACTGGAGAACTTAGATCCGAAGAGAACCCAAAGCACCCAAACCCGTAAGGGAAGTCGTAGGGAAACAGAGACTTAGAACCATCGAGCTCGAAGCCAAACCCATCTTTGAGATTCTTGGGATTGTCCTTGGCCTTACTCTTGTCCACGAACAAGTCATCGTCGGTTAAAAACTGAGGCGGAAGCCAAAACTCGCCTTCGTCTAAAACCTCGGCCATGTGAAAAGAAAAGAAGCTAAGCTAAGGAAAGCCGGAGAGGAACAAGAGAAAATATCAGGTAATGAGGGAGAAGGGGTGGAGGGGCTTTGATGAATTGGGGGAGTAATGGGGAGTTTGCTGCTTGGTTAAGATTTAATAATAAGCAGTGCAGCCCTGTTGGTTCTGCTGGCTCTGGCAGGGTCCGGGGCCCAGCCAAAGCAAAAAAAGCGAAAAAAAAAATTAGAATATTACAGTAGTACTATAGTAGTGAGAGAAACTGGAAAAGGAAAAAAATCTCTGCTTCTTAAAAAGAAATGATTAAACTTAAGTGTAATACAGTAGTAACTGTCAATAATAAGTGAGAGAGAGAGAGAGAGAGGGCGGGGAGGGAAGAGAGGTGTAATGGAAAGTTTATATTTGTAGACTGAGAAAAAGCAACGAAACTAAGGAAGAGAATTTTAACAGAAAAAAAAAAAAAAGGGAAACGAAGGAAGAGAAAAGAGAGAGAAGATTGCAGAAAAAGCGGGCTCGAGTCTCCCACTCGCCCAGAGAGGGGAAGGTAAAACACGCCCGGGGCCATAAAGTGGGGCCCATGGAGGAGTTGCAGCCAGGTAAGTGGGGCCAGTTGAAATACAGGGAGCACTTGGGCTGCATGTGACGGGGCCACATATCTTTTTCCTTCTAAAGTTTGAGATATAAAACCCTTTTATTTTATTTTCCTCTCATTTTACATTTTCTCTGAGGCTCATTAAGAAGCCTAAAAAAAAAAAGCCCCCAATTCACAAGTTTTTTAACGTCCTCTGCAACGACGTGGGGGCTATGAACTACGATGATTCACCAGCACAGCAGACAATAGACATTTGTCCCGGCTATGATGTCCACTTGGCAGTCGGGGGACACACACAATGTACCCATTGCTCATAACTTAGTTAATTTAATTTACTTTATTGCCCTTGAAAATTTTGGTTATTGGCACGGTTCACGTTACAAACAGAGGCCCTTTGCATATAGTTCGACCCCTAATTGGCGGTAGACGAGAAAGCAACCCTGTGGAAATCCATTTCCAGAGAAAGCCTGTGGTCGCATCAGCTTGGGGTGCAGCGAGAGATCTTGCTGCATTGGTCGACTGAGATTTGAGACAAGTAGAGTAACAACAAAGCTTATCGGCTCTCGGGTTTAAGACCCAACAAGTCCTTACATTGCATGATATGTCGTTTTTGAAGTGGCGAAAAGAATATACGGCAAATTTTGCTTTAAGCTGCTCTGGCTTCTGCCAAAGTTGATTTAGCTTGTTTTTGAAACAATCCTCCAAAGGTATTCATTCAAAAAATTTGTCATGTTAAGATTTTTATCATAAAAGTAGTGAATAAAAAATCGGACCAGATCCGATTGAACCGAAAAATCGATCATAAATCTGATCCGTTAAAGGTTATCAAACTAGTTTTTTATAAATTATTTTAACCTAGTGAATCGATTGGACCGTTTTAATCGGAAATTAAATTTTTTTATTTTTTTAAGTTTTTTTAATTGACTAATCAAAGTTCAAAAAAAATCCAAAATCTAATTTTTTTTATTATGTTTGGACTTTTGCTTTTGAATTTTTGAATTTAAATTTTTAATTTTATTTATTCTAATGTATTCTCATAATAAAAATTTGATTTGTCATGAGAAATAATTTGTAATATTTATTTACATTATGTGATGTATTAATATTTTTTCTTTTTTCTTTTTTTTAAAGAATTTAAAAAAATTGAATTAAAAATTTTAAATTTAAATACTTTAATATATTTATTAAACTAAAATATTCATTTTATCGGTCAAAACGGTTGAATCAATAACTTCACCGGTAAAATGACCAGTCTGATTTTGTATTCATTGCATAAAAGATGCTGTGCCACACGTTCGGGTCATAGCATTTCCTTTTGTGAATTCTTGAAATTTAAGGTTTATTAACGTGAATGAGTTTTCTTTGTGAACAATGGGGATTTGGCAATGGAATGGAACCTTCAAGTTCAAGCCATGTCTGATTCTTTTTTAGCCCCAATTTTATGATTGGCCCTTTTGCCTTTTTACAACAATTTTCTGCCGATGAATATGGAAACACTCTCATCATCATATCAATGCTTATTGGAGTGGACATAGCTTCAAAGAAAGGTGCTTGGATTGAGAACTACGATCCAAGGAAAATTGAGAGAAAAGGACCACTAGTTTGGTGCATAAGAAACGGTTTGGCTCTAAAGGTTGAAGAATCTTTGAGATCCTTGTTCTATGTTTTAGTAACAGCGACAATGTTCTATCCAAAAAATAAAAATAAAAACGTTCAATTTAGTATAGTAATTAGTAGTAATAAATAATGTAAAAGGTTCATTTAGTATACAGCTAGCTATCTACTATGAAAATTTGTTAAAGTTAGTTAGAACTCACAATATTCAAAGTTCCAACATAAGTAAGAAGAGACCATATATAATAATGGGGTTATTAATGTCTAATAACTCTTTTAAGTTTAGTTAAAATGTCACTTATAGAAATCGTTTTGTATTAAATGCAATAATTAACAATAAATATGACAATTTTCTTTAAAAAAATAACAATACTATTAGGTCGAATAAAAAAAGCCCGATATCTCTTAATTAAGGGTTTGAGTTTCAGTTTTATAAATATAAAACACAAACTTAAATATATTCTATATTTTAACTCCATACTACTAAGTAGTTTGAGGTTATAATAACATTTTTAAAAAACATTTTCTATGATTATATTTCAATGTAAATCACAAATTTAATCTTTAATCCTACATCAACAACCTCCTATCTCAATTCATAAGGTTTAAATTTAAGACATTACTTTAAAAAGAAAAGCATCGAACCACTTAATTCAATCAATAATTAGTATTTTTCATAATTATATATATTTATATTGTAATTCGGATTTGGAAGGAGAAGTGATTAAAGTGTGATTAACACTGTTTCACACTAAACAATGGAGTAAGCATCCACTATAAAGTAGTAGAGTTAAGCCAACCGAAAGGAGATGACGTGGCGAAGATGCATCAGTTCATTGATTCGGCAGTTTTAACTGTCTGATCTGCCGTTGGTCAAACCTTTTTCTTTATTCTTTATTTTGGCTCTCCCCACCGTTTGTTTTAACGTGCGTCGTTATGTGTACGAATCATTACGGCGTGTCGTTTTCCACTTCCCCCATTTGCCGGCGTTGGACGGCGCTCCTATCGTGGACGCAACACCCTTTTATTAAACTCCATTTCATACCCCTTTTCAAGTCCATCCCCCTTTGGCCATTACACAAAAATCCCAAAAATAAAATAAATTCTATATATATTTTTGTGGTGGGGACAAGCTTTTGCCTGCGAAAAGGGACAGCTCAAGGACTACTCGGCTGTTTAAACATAGGCCGTACAATTCAAATCTCCATCAGATCTTAAACCTCAACCTACTCGCCATCATCACCGTTGGTTACCTGAACACCCCCTCATCGAAACGGTTTAGTGTATTTCCTCGCGAGAGTAGCGCGTGATTATGGAATTCTCAATTGAGTCGGCGTGCTGGACATGAACTTTCTTGTTCCCATAATCCCATGAGAGAAATTCATGGAAACGCTCTAAGAAAATGAAAATTAAAAGAAGAAAAAGAAAATTTGGTTAAAACCATTACTTAGTGATCTTTCTCTTTCCCGCCGAAAGATAATACTAAAAAAAAAAAAAAAAACGTTGTTTTCATATTAGAATCAGCATTTTCTTACTGATCCTGTGGTCCATTACTCTTGGTTGTTTTCAAATTGGAAGATTTGGGCTTGAATGGCCTCAACTTCGTCACCGATTATTCACATCTGAGTAGGCCCTCTGTCCAGCTAATTAAATTAAAACGCTTGAAAAACATGCTCCAAATAAGAAATTCACTGTTGGATTCGTGACAAACCAATTCCGATTTTAACTAAATTTCTTAGCCATTGTCGGCTCTCATTCAAATCTTTGCTCTTAAGCAATGGGGAAATAAATAAATTCCAGTGTTGATTAATGTCGCCATAACATGCATTACTTTTTGGTTATTCTTAGATTAGAAGTTTAAAATTCCAAGCAAAGTGGTGCGAGAAAGATATATCCTTTAAACAACAGGCGGCGGCATGCGATGCGAACCCTATCCGGCTACCAAGAGATCTGTGGAATGAGTAGTGGTGAGGAAAAAATTGGAAGGCGAATAACAAGTTGACAAGCGGAGAAATTGGACAGAGCAGACCATGCATTACACATGAAAATATCTGTCGTTTTTTGGTCCGTTTCATGTTTTTACACGCTTGTTTTGATCTGCAATCAACGGATCCATCCCTATCCTAGTTTTAATTAACACTTCCTTTTTAAATGGTTTGGGAGTTCAATTAATTTGAAGGATTTAAAATTTTGGACTTTAATTAGAGATAAGGTTATATACGAAAGCTTATTCGATACCCGGTCTTACTTTGGATCTCAAAGATGAATGTAGAAATTAGAATAGTTGGCAACTGGCCGACTATGCACCTTTTTTTTTTTTAAATTACTATATATGTGAAAGCAACAGCACTTTTTTACTTGCAAGGCATTTTCTTTCTTTCTTTTTACTTTTTTGGAGCAGTGACTAAGATCCAATATACTACATGAATTTGAATTAATTAATTAATAAAAATGAGGCGTGCACACTTGATCATGTTCATGATATGTAGGTAACATGTTTTTCCCTTTGTCTGATCTTGTGATAGGCAGAGAAAGTATTAAAATTTAGGATTCTTTAGACTTTAATTAAACTGATCTTTTGGAAACACGAGTTCGTGCATTGAAAGAGTTATTTGCAAGTCACTACTAGGACCGTGATCACTGATGATCGGAAATTTCTGGGATTTTTACATTTTTTTAATTGGCTTTAGGGAAAATTTTTGTGTTAGTAGAAAGTGTTAGATTTCTTCTTTTGATATAAAGTCATTGGATCCAATTGTGATATTAGATTGTTAATAATTTAAAGTCGAGTTATATCGAATCTCAAATATATAAAAAAAATCCTAAATCTATTTCTCTTATTCAAAAGACTTAAATTTAAACCTTAGTTGATTTTGCCCGTAAACAATAATAGATTCCTCATCAATATACTTGTAGGAGAGGGGAGAGGAAAAAATCTAGTAGAATGAAGTGGGCCTTGCAATGTGGGTATATTTTCATAAATGCACAAAAAACTGCCAACCGTTACATAATCCGAACGGTTTAAATTCATTTACGATGATTTGTGACTTAATCAAACTCACTATTTTAATCCTAACATTTAATGGACTTTTTTATTAAATCAAATTCAGGAGAAAACAATGTTTTTCATTACATTTTCATTTTTCTTCAATACTACTATATCACCTTAATGGACAATGAAGAGCCATTTGCTTCTCTTTACCATGAACCAAAATAATTTGCGGGTTGTAACAAAAAAAAATATAAAAATTTTGGGGGTCATAATGGTGACACACTTGTGGCATGCGGTCGGGTTTATGCTGCTCTCACCGAACAGGTTACAGGACCCACAAACAACTCCGTTTTTATCCACAACATCAGAAAAGGGACCCCAATGTGGCTGCCCTAAACATGGTAGACCAAAGGGGATATGGTTGACGAATGAATGTCCTGCTCTTATTTCTCTCTCCAGGTACTCCCAAGTCCCAACCATATGTATCTTCTTTTTCGATCCATTTCAATCCCAATCTTAAATTCCTAACTTATATCTATGTATCTCATTTACTATTTGGTTGTATGTCCATTTTGGGTCTTCACCATTTATAAACTCCCAACTTCCCCCGTGAAATTTATAATTTAGAATTAAATTCAAAACCCAATGTTTTAAATGAAAACAAGACAAAATTAATTAAATAAAATAAGAGAAAAGGAAGGGAATTGAAGAGAAGAAGAAGAAGAAGAGACAGCAAAATGTCTTTTTCATGAGTTGATATTGTAATGTGACACTAATAATTTGTCAAACATGTTATATGTTGCAAGGGGGATCATTTATAATTGAAGCCGTGAGTGGTGGCGAGTGAGTGGAGTCCAGGTAGGAGGGGTGAGGTGGAGGTGGGGCTTTTTCCAGTGTTTTCTCAATCAAAAGGGCGGTGTGAGTTGTGATGACAATATAATCAAACCATATCAAATCTATATATGAATCTATAATTATTTATGGGTTTTCTTGAGTGATCCTTAAGCTTGCTCGCATTATTCCCCCTCCTCCTTCTTCTGTCTCCCCATTTTCTTTTTTTGGCTTGTCAAGGCTGGACATGTAAAAGGGTAGGTCACAGTTCTAATTATCAGCCATTTTGTTCCTAAAAACAAAATCTTTTTTTTTTCTTTGGTATCATGATATACATCTTTCGTGACAAGAACCATTCTTAGAGCACTCGCCAGTAAAATCCATTGGTCTATTTTTAGGTCCAATTAAGTTAAGGGTTGATTCCGTTACTGCTATTAGCCTAGCTATAATTATTGTGTTTATATGACCATGATAATGAGCTCTCCATGTTGTTCTCTAATATTCTCTTGTGTATGGTACTTTGATTAGTCCGACTCCTTGACATAAAGCAGAAACATGTGTAGGTCCCAATCTTTCACATGCTTGGAGAGATCTTATGCAAATGGAGGCTAGGAAGGCAAAATATATATAATTATTATAATGAGCAGCTAATCATCAATATTCCTAGCTAGCATGACCATGGTTCTAAGACAGTAGTCAAATGGCAGTGTTAATTTTTTCCAAATTTTGATTTTATTTTATATATGTAAATCGTAAGCTGGTCTTGATTGTGTCATTAATTTCAACAAACATCATCAGAGCATATATTGATCAAACAATTTCCATGCATGATCAAACCAAATCTTGGAAAGTGAAATAAAATAAAATCATGGATTCAAAAGGATAAGATGAGGATAGCTTGATGGAGGCGCAAAAGGGCAGGAAGGCTCCCCATTAGTCAAACCGAAGTACCATTCGAAAAAAAAAAAGGGGGGAGAAAAACCCAGACCAAGGGTTTTATTATATATATCGCTCAATTAAAGGTACAAATACATCCAGCTTACGTTTTCCTTTACCTTTTTCCCTCGAATTCTCAGTGGTGGCAAGGTCCTGATCTCGCCCTTACTTTTTCAGTTTTCCTGCTCATATCCACGTATTCATATCATATGTATCTCTCTGTATTCAAATTTAAACAAAGGAAAAGCATAGAAAAAGATGGATCAGCTGGTCTTCTCTTCTCCAAAAAGTCCAAACTCGATCAGATCTTCTTATTCCTGTGAGTTGGTTCAAAGGAATTCAGGCTTCTTTTCAAGAGTGTTCACATCATTGATTTCTAAAAGAATGATGTCTTCGTATGGGTGAATTAGTGAAGCCAAATTGGATCGTATGGATCCGTCATGGACCGAATTGGGGCAAGCAGAAATGCACATGGGGATCTTCTATTAGTAATAATAACTTACTTTGGTCTCTTTTTTCCTCCATTTTATGGAAAAAGTCACTTGATCTTATTCCAATTAAAATTTCTTTTTGCCTGTAAACAAAAAAAAAAAAAATCTTTTTGCCCTTAGCTCTCACATGCGTGTGCGTGGGAAAGGAAAAAAGGAATAGTGAGTGAGAGAGGTCATGGTCTCTTGCATCAGAAAGCACCGCCCATTGCTTGTAAAGGATATATCATATAAGTGAACATGGCTTGCCACGATTTCACCTGACAATTGTCAATTGTCCTACAATGGAGTCTTGTTGTAAATTTCAATTGAATGAACAAAAATAATTACAAATTGAAAAACTGTGATTGGTCAATTATAATTTGACTAACTCGACTAATATTAACAATATAAATAGGATTTGACGTGTCTTGATTTTGAATTAGTTAAGACTTAATAAGATTATATATGAATACTGAATGGCTTTTTTTTTTTAAAAAAAAGTGCTAATACAAGCTGTTTTGAACCTAATTTTTGCCTAATATATAGAAATAAAGGAGGAAAACAAAAATGTGAAGTTGGAAAGGAGTTATTATGGCGATAAAGGCTACATTCATGAAGAGTTTCCTTACACGGAAACCCTGTCATGGCATTGCATATGATTTTCTTCTTCTTTTTTTTGGTTAAAAATTTAGGAGCATGATAGGTTATCTCACCTCTAAGGTCAGAGCAAATTGTCAAATTTTTTGAAGGTTTACGGACTCTAATTTTGTGAAATTTTTCAGACTTACAAATTACCTACCAAAAGAATCTATGAGAGTTCGAATCCAGATGCCTTACACCATTAGTCTAAATTCTTATCACTTTGGCTAACCCTATTGGCATATGATTTTCTTTTTTTCAATTTTAATTTGACGTCGAACATATTCATGAGCATATATCAGTCTTATTTTCACCAAATTGTTTGCGTATCTTGCAATGTGATGATTCATCTTTGCTTTGCCAACTTTAGTATGTCAAGGGATGACAAATTGGCATTTGGCAAGTTTTAAAATCCTTTTTTCTTTGTCCTGTCGAATATCAATAGATTTCGCTTTGTAATTGAAGACAGTGGGGTTGTGAATTTATGATCCTTTCTAAATTTTAAGACATCCAAGAGAAGAGAAAAACGAAAGGAAGGAAAAGAATATACACAAAATCCAATCCACTAGAATCCAGCAGGAGGAGAGTAAAAAAGATCTACTATGTTGTTGGGCACTTGGGGGTGTTTTGGCAGATTTTGAGGAAAATGTTAAGCAACAAAGCACCATCAAACATAAAAACAAGACAAAAGTTTGTTCCAGCAATAAAAATGGCCGGTTTAAGTGCAGAGACTGGCGCGTGGTAGGAGACCAGCTGTATAGGCCTAAACATGTTTGATTAAACTGATAATCAATCATTAATCATAATACAATTAACAGCAAAAGAAGTAGTATTAAAAGAGTTTGGGTAATGGGGCACCCCCAAAGGTTTTTTTCCAAGGTATGGGAGTAGGGAGAATATCGAGGAACATGTCCCTTGATTGGCGGGGAAGAATGGGTTTTGTGTCTGAAGCTTGTCGTTACCCTTTTTATGGTGGGAGAGTGTCTCACTGTCTACGGGAAAACTCTTGGGGGAGAGATTAGAGAGATTCTTTTTTAAGCCAAAACTTTGACCATCTGTCTCCTCCGCTATGCATCTTGTATCTGCCACTTTGACTAATTAATCCAATCCCAAAACACAACACACAATATCTCCACTACTCTTACCAAATCTGCTGATTAAAGTGGAAAAACAGAAGCGGAATCCAGCTTAATTGCTGAAAAGCTATAAGCTAAATTCCCCTGTTTATCCAATTTTTTAGTGATGGAATCATGAAATCTAATGGTGGGGTTCATTCCAAATGATGCAAAATGGGGCCGAGGATCAAAGTTTGTTACCAACCTTAGTACAATCATTAGAAATAAATTAATATCAACAAATAATGATGCTCTGTGTTCTACTGCAGATGATAATGACACTAATACATGCAATTACTCTCGCCAGGTTTAATCACTGCAGGTATTTTTTTCCTCTCTGGGGACCTTGCTTGCTTTCAAATATTTCGTTTTCTATTGGTCAAAAGCTTCACAGTGATTTAGATTAGTCAATGCTAATGACTTGGTTGGATCAATTATCAATATCTATTAACTCTGGGGAATTTTGCGTTCGGTCTTTCTTTGAAGCTAAACTTAATGGCCCTCTTGGATCGAAAAGTTTTGGGCTTTTGTAGCTTCATTGATGGGGCTTTAGTTTCATATGAACTACAGATTGTTCTCTGGACTAACTGGCTCATAGGCCGTAGGCCATACGAGGCCTAACATGATGAGCCCAAATCAGTTTTTTCTTTTGGGGCGGAACATAAATTCAAGTCTAACCATTTACGTAACAAAGTGTGATGAATCCTCTATTTGCTCCAGCTCTTCGATCTAGCACATGATTTTGCCGGTTGTCAATTTGATTTGTTTAATTAATACTCACCCTGTCTCAAAATATATGTAGCTTTTAAAAAAAAAAATTTATCCCAATCCATTTGTCACTTTTTTAATACCAAGGTAATATTGTTATATTTTTTAAAAAATTACCTTTATTATTTAATACATGTTTCTTTTCTATCCTCTCTTTCTGATTAAGTGAGATAAAAGTTAAATCGGGAATAAATAGATAAATAAATGAAAAATACATAAAATTTAACAAAAAATTGTTTTTTTTATCTTATAAAATAGTTAAAAATGTCATATATTTTAAAACATAAATAGTAGTATTCTTTAGGAATAACTTTACGACACCTTAGCACTTTTTTATTTCTCGACCTAAAACAAGAACAATTTAACACAAGACACATTGCATTATTGTAATTTGGAACAAACTTAGATTGCGACATAAAACTAGCTCTGGTAGCACTGAGGCAAACACGCGACAACCATCGGGAAAACGTTCACTTAAGAGGTACTAGTTTGTGCTTCCGCAGCTGCAGCAATGCGGCCTTTGAAGTAGCCCAAGAGTTTGTCTCTGGGAGGCAGGTTTTCCTTAACAATGCTACAAGCCACAAACTCGTCAGTCCATTTGAACAAGCCGGGAAATTTCTCAGCTGATAGCAATTCTTGCCCTGTAGCTTCTTGAATGAGCCTAAGCCAATAGGCGATAAAGTTGGCAGCAATATCTACCAATCCAACTGTATCACCTCCAAAGAATTTCTTCCCACCGAGTGCACCCTCAAGCGTTTTTAGACACTCGCAAGCTTCTTCCACTGCCTTCTCTCGCTCATCCTCTGGGCTCCATCCTGCTTTCCATAGGGCAGGTAAGCACTGCATTCATTCACACGGCAACAAAGTGAGACAAAGACAATTATGACTTAAAAAGATTAAAGAAATCTAAAAATTTGAATGGGTCAAACTAATCCAACACCTGACTTGGACGAAAGACTAAACTCTACAGATCATTAGCTAGGTGATGAGATTCTACCTTCTCATCGACGTATTTAGCCCAGAAGCGAGCCATGGCTTTGTCATAAGAATTCTCTGGCAAAATGGGGTGGCCCTTCCAAGTTTCGTCAATGTATTCAAGTATAACAAGCGACTCCGCAAGTGGTTTCCCATTGTGGAGGAGGACAGGAATCTTTTTATGAACCGGATTGTACTTCAAAAGCAAAGGGCTCTTGTTTTTGTGTACATCCTCTTCTATATACTCGTACTGAACACCTTTCAACTTCAAAGCAAGCTCAACCCTGCGGCTGAAAGGGCTCCCCCAAGCTCCAAAAACCTTCACTTCTTCAGCCATGATGTCACTTCTCTTTTTATTTTTTCCACACTTGCAAAGGAGGCTTTGACATGTGATGCTACTTATAGTGAGAGGATTTCATAGTTTTCTTAGCAAGGAAGATAACCTTCGCTGTCATCGTCCTTCACTAATCAATGACGGTCAAGTGAGATCGAAGTGGTTAGAAGGTCGGTTCATTGACAGACTCAAAAGGCAACGAAAACCAATTAATGAGCTTCGGAGAAATTTCGTTATGCTAATAGTAATAGTACTACTAGTAAAAGCAGCTCGGTCAAAGCAAGAATCAAGGAAAATTCTAAAATCATTTGCATGAGGTAAGCTAGTACGCTAGCTTAAAACTTGAAATTGGGCCTCTTTCAAATCCAACCAGTTTGGATTGGATTAAACAGATTACAATACTTCTTGTTGACGCTGCCCCAAGAGCATATCTTATGCTTATGCCTTGGCCTTTGGGTCTACAGCCTGAGTCAGGTTTAGTTAAGTGGGCTTTTCCCTGGATTGTCGAAGCCACAAGCAAGGCCTAAAGAGGCTCCCAGGCTTTCCTGGACGTTTATACAAGATCCGGCAAAGAGATCGAAACTACTGGTAGGTGTAGCTCTCCAAAAAATTAGTTTAGACTTAATCAAACTAGGGTCGCATCTTTGATCGTTTGTTTTGATTTTTCATTCAATTTCAAAATCAATTTAGAACAATTCAATTTTAAAACCCTTTGCATCTTCCATCCTACAAGGTGCTTAGTCTGACGACAACGGCTTCTTCTAATCAGATGTTAAAACTTGAATCAACTGTGACTATGAGCTACTGTTTAGTATCATATTCAAATCAATAGTCAACGATGGTTTTCTTCAGGTTTAAGCCAAATTTGTACATCAAAATAGCCTTAGCTTATTGAGCATTTGTCTCAAGCAACCAAATCAAACCGTTGAAATTTCTTTTAAAGATAAGGCATGATGAATACAGCTGGACACGGAAGGTTCCAAGCAGCTTCCTATTATCCCAAAACCTGATAATCTAATTATCAGGATAGCATTTCATCCAGCAATGCATACTTTACTAACTTTTGCCGGTTTAAGGATTAGAAAGAGGCCAAAATATTGTACATTTTTGTTGGTGACTTTAACTATAACCCTTTTGATCTTTAGCATTCTCTACTTAGGGGAAAAGATAAGTATATAGTTTTTGGAGCATAAATTAAAAAGGCAATATTATAGAGTGGGCAGAAAAGAGGAATATTTCCAATTTTCCATTTCATGATCACATGGAAAATGGAATACCCAAAGCCAAACGTTTGAAAATGAGGACCCCGCTTGCGTGCTCAAATGATTCAACCTAAAATAGCTAAAGCAAAATGTAAGCCTTCACGCCATCATCAATCCAATGGACGCCAAGCAAGGCACACCTTCATCATGACCCAGCATCGGACGGCCCATTTAGCCTTCTCCTTCTAATTACCTTATAAAGCCGCGCACTTGGTATCGCCTTATTCCTGCAACCGTCTTTTGGCTTTACAGAACCTTGTTCTTTGGCTTTATCTTTAAGGTTTAGACACGGAACTTGGTTGTTCTACCTTGCAAGAGCAGGAAAGGAAGAATCGCAGTTAGAGAAGAAACTGAGGGAGGAACAAAATGCCAGGAGATAGGAGCATAGGAGTGGCTATGGACTTCTCAAACAGCAGCAAGTGTGCTCTTAAATGGGCTATAGATAACTTGGCTGACAAGGGAGACACCATTTACATCATCCACATCAACCCTAACTCTCTCGACGAATCCCGCAACGCTCTCTGGGCCAAATCCGGTTCTCGTAAGTTTTCTCTCTTTTTTTACATCAAAGCTCAAAAGATTCTGCCTTTTTTCATCTCTGATCTGATCTAAATCTTGGGTTGTTTTCCCTTTTTGCAGCTCTTATTCCTCTGACAGAGTTCAGAGAGCCAGAGATTATGAAGAAGTACGATGTTAAACCCGATATTGAAGTTCTTGACATACTTGACACTGCTTGTAGACAGAAAGAGGTTCATTTTCTTCTCCTCCTTAAGAAACCCTTCTTTTTTTTTTGATACAAGGGGGGAGGGGGATGGCAGGGGTCGAACCCCTGCCGGGTGACTTCCCGGCGCCTCTTTTGGCCACTAGGCCAAGAGGTGGAAGTCTTAAGAAACCCTTCTTTGATGGTTGTTTATTAGGCTTTTTTGAGGCTGATAGGCATATGTTGGGGATTACAGATACACATTGTGACAAAACTGTACTGGGGAGGAGATGCTAGGGAAAAAATCCTCGATGCTATTGACGGTCTAAAGCTGGAATCTCTGGTTATGGGAAGCAGAGGACTTGGAACCGTTCAAAGGTACACTGAGAACAAAGATCATATTTTTTATCGTTTTTATCGTTCTTATCTTTGTCTTAGCGTCACACTGAAATTTCTGCATTGGTTGGTTTGGCGATGAAATACAGGGTCATCTTGGGAAGTGTGAGCAGCTACGTTACGCAACATGCTCCTTGCCCCGTTACCATCGTCAAGGAACCATCGAGCTCCGGCAAGAAATGATAAGTTTACATCTTCTGAATTTGATTTGCATAAAAAATAATTTGATCATCGAGTGTATGCTTTTGCCGGCTTGATCTGTTCCTGGTTTGGTTGATCATGGATGGTACTATTAAGTAGCTGATGGAGTTTACAATGTTCTGTACCAAAAATTCTGAAACTCGCACTTTATCAGTTGATATATGATCTACTATTATTTTCCTGGTCCCTTCCTTAGTTGTCGGATATTGATTTCTGGCCCTACTGTGTCGAAACCATAGCCCTTCATGGTGCCGAAAGCTCCGCAACGTATGAGTCATTAGATATATTGGAATATAATAACGAGTTTTGTCCTGTCCACATTATGAACTCTGTTTCAAAATGACAGATACCTCTTTTTTTTTTGCCCCTATTTTCACATCGGTTGATGGAAAGATCTAGATCTACGAATTTGTGCTGCTAATTTTGAATAACTAGCAAAGTGGGATGAGTCATCTATTTAATTTAACTTTTAAAATAATATATGGATTAAGATTATGACACAAAACTAGCTCTGATAGAAAAGAGGGGGGACACGCGACCATCATTGGGAAAACGTTTAGTTAATTGGAAGCATCACTTTGCGCTTCGTGGTTGATAAATGGCCGGCGTTGAGTGAGTTCTTTAGTGGTTGGAATCTCGTAAAAGTCAACAGGAATCAAGCGACGAACAGGAAATAAATTTGTTGTGCGGATAGTAAATTAAGACAGCGTTAATGCAGCTCAGTCAAAGTGAATCAAATGCCAAATTTCAAAAGAAAAGAAAAAAGGTAATTGCATTGGGTAAGATGGTGCGTTAGCTGAAAGCTCAGATTGGAGACTTGTAAATAGGGATGGTAATAGGGCGGGGCGGGGGCGGGGGCGAGCGCACTTTCAAGAGTTTTCAGACACTCTCTTACTTCTTTCAGGGCCTTCTCTCGTTCTTCCGCGGTGCCCAGAAGAGCTTTCCACACCGGAGGCATGCACTATACAAACAGAACCCAGATTATATATTTTGGATTACAAAATCTAACAACATTAACCGGGCAACGGATAATTGAATTCTTACCTTGTCATCTATAAACTTGGCCCAGAAACGAAGCTCTTTCACGGGGATCTTCAGGCAAAATGGGATTGTCTTTCCAAGTTTCATCTATGTATTCAAGAATAACAAGAGACTCCAGGATTGGTTTTCCGTTGTGCAGGAGCACAGGGACTTTCCTGTGAACCGGATTGTACTTTAGAAGGAAAGCGCTCTTAAACTTGTCGTCAGAGACGTTCTCTTCTTTGTATTCGAAAGGAATACCTTCGAGTTCCAGGGCAATCTCTATCCTCCTTCTAAAAGGGCTCCCCCACACTCCAAACAGCATCACTTCTTCGGCCATGACTAATATTGCTTCGCAGTTTTCCTTTGCACTTAAACAGGATTAGTAATCTTTGATGTTCCTTACGTCTAACTTGCTTCCATTATTGATTTTGGTTAGAGGGATGATAGGCAAATTTGGAGTGTTGTTTGAAACTTTTGGCAATGATTCCAGTGAATATAATATATATAAATCAATGGAGGCAGCAGTGGTTGTAAACATAAAAATAGCACAACAAGAAAAAGAGAAAACAGAGAATAAAGTTAGTATCATTTATAATATGATTGATGAAACCAAACACTTAGAATTTAGATAAGACACACTAACAATCTCATACCGAACCGAGTTTCGTTTGTATCCTTCCTGAAAGGACCTCTAGGGGATGATTGGCTCATGGCGCACTAGTCTTTTGAAGCCACTACTATGTTAGCATCCATGGGCTGACTACTGGCCGGTATTCTCATTCGGGCCAACATGAGAGTCGAGACTAACAAGAACTACTATTATTTGTGCTGCTAATATCAGTAGCATTGCAGACAATCATCTGAAACACATTGATTTGGCATCAATTACAGAGAGATTGCAGACAAAAAGTGAAGAAGCCATAAGAACTAATAGCATTAATCTGTCCATCCCTTGCCAGACAGCCAATTATTTATAAAGGTGATCAGTTTCTCCCTAGGAGGCAGGTGTTCCTTGACAATGTTCCAACTTACAAACTCGTCACACCACCTGATCAATGCTGGGTGTATCTCGGCTACCAAAAACTCTAATCCTGAAACTTGTTCAATGACCCTAAGCCAAAAGGCAATGGTGTTGGCAGCAATATCAAGCAGTCCAATCGTCTCTCCTCCGAAGAATTTCTTTCCATCAAGCACGCTTTCAAGTGCTTTCAGACACTGTCTTACTTCTTCCACTGCCTTCTCTCGCTCTTCCCCGCTTACTAAAAGAGCATTCCACGCCGGTGGCATGCACTAAAATAATGCAAACACAAATAAAATTAGTAATAAACTAACATTAATCCCGTAAGCCTGATGGTAATTGATCATTGAATATATCTTATTACCTTCTCATCTATGAACTTGGACCAGAAACGAGCCACGGCTCTTTCACGAGGATCTTCAGGCAAAATAGGATTCTGTTTCCAAGTTTCATCAATGTATTCAAGAATAATAAGAGACTCCAGGACTGGTTGCCCGTTGTGCAGGAGCACAGGAACTTTCTTGTACATCGGATTGTATTTTAGAAGCAAAGGGCTCTTAAACTTGTCTTCAGAGACATTCTCTTCAATGTATTCGAAAGGAATACCTTTCAGTTCCAAAGCAATCTCGATCCTGCGACTAAAGGGGCTCCCCCAAGTTCCAAACAGCTTAACTTCTTCAGCCATGAGTAAGCAGTTTTCCCTCTGAACTTAAACAGGATATAGTGATCTTTAATCTTCCTTACCTTCAATTTGCTTCCATTATTAATCCTGGATAGAGGATGATTAACAAAATAGTGGCCTTGTTGGAAAGTTTCAGCAATGATTCCATTCCAACGAATATAAAATACACAAGTCAATGGAGGCCGTGGTGGTTGTGAAATAAAAATAGGGAAGAAAATCAGAATCATATACTATTCGTTTGTAGTTGTATCCCTCCTCGAGCGACCTCTTGTTGGGGCCACTCAGTATTGGCCCTCATGATATGTGGGTTCGTGGGCCACGCTACTCAAAAAACCACTCGTAACAATGCCTCTGAACCATGAGGGCCACATATTTGCATCCATAGGCTGCCCATTCGCCTTTAATATTCACTTGGGCCAACCATGATCAAATGTGTTATTACAAGGACCGAAACATATATAAATGACAAACCCAGGTGTCTGATCTACCTTTTTGGGCTACTCAAAAGTACTTTACTTTGGTTTTGTCACGTTCAATATTTCTATCTCCCTTCATTGCCGCTAAACTTCAAAGGAAAAGGCTAGTGATTTTGATTCAAAATTCAAAAAGAGAATTTGATTTCAACATTAACATTCACTTCCTTCACGTAAATAATTATGGCATCGGTAGCTCAACACGATCCATAAATAAACATATTCAAAGCACCCAACGGAATTGCTTCTAACTCAACAGCAAAAAGCTTCCTTCCTTAAATGGCTTTCCATTCAAAAATCGAGTCTTGGAGCCCAAATGAACTTAAAATTCAAGAACCAAAAAAAAGTTATGGCATGAAAGAATCAAACGGTAGGTCAAAAACCCAAAGTGGGTATTCTTCCTGAGGCCTGCTAGCTTTGCTAAAAAGTAAAAACCCAAACCGGCTAGGGGTTGAAGTCTTGCTCAATATCCCTCTAAGGGGCTTTCAAATCAAAGAGTCAACATCGGGCAAGAGAAAATATTTGGTGACCGTTGGAGGGAGCCTATCCAAAGCAAAGCAAATCTTCAAGTTGGAACAACCGCGTCATAATGACCAAAGGGATGATATAACATTGGGATAAAGGTGACGAAGGGATCCAAAACTCAAAGCCTTGCAAGGAAAGATAGATAGATTGTGGGAATTGGAAGTGGAGTATGTTAAAACAAGGGATTCTTCTAATCTGACAATTATGAGATCTTCACTTCAACTCCAATGTCATTTTCCCAATCATTCTCAGTGTTAGTTATGAGAAAAATGCTTTGATTTGTCTGTTGTTTTCGTCCCTTATTTAGCAAGCTCCAAATCCTTAAAATAATGTCGTTTTCGTACTCGAACTTTCCACTTTTATAAGCAAGAGGAAACCACTTTAATCCACAAACACAGAAATGTGCCTTAATCATAAAATGTTATAGAGAAGAATATTGAGAAGCATTAAACATGATTAGTTGGTTTTTGGTTTGCCGAAAATGCCCCTTAAACCCTAACGAGGTTTAATAATATGGTAAGCTCTCATATCCTGTTTTATGTCATTAGATTAACCATCAACTGGATTGGTAAGCTCCCTCACAAACTATATGATATTGAGATCTAGTAGAATTACTAAATAACCCTTGGTTCCCTCACTAAATTGCCAAACTCCCCTGCCTTTCATATTATTCCATTTTGATTTTGCCCAAAAGACAAAAACATCCCTTTCCATTATCCTTGGTGCTCATCACAAATCCACAATGTGGTTCCTAAGAGCTGCCGACGTTTTATCTTTCTTGGAATTTCAGTTAATTTTTCTTATCTACTTTGTTTCTAGCATGCCCTGTTGATTAATTTCATTTGAACTTCACATAAGTTTTGACCATTTTGAATAGAAGATTTGACAAAATTTGATTTGGGTTTGCAAAAGAAGATTCCAATGTGTTTTTCAGATTTCGAATGCCTAGAGGATCTGCATGAATAGACAGACCAAGTAACAAAAGCGGAGCGTAAGCATCATAAAGACATAAAGTGAATCCATGTTTTGAAACCATGTTTTTGCCTTTTACGTTAGAAAAATGGCCATAAAGGGTGGTTAAGTAACTTCAACAACTGGCACTGAAGTGATTTGAAAGATTAGGAAGTTAAAAACATTATTATTGAAGGATTAATTAAAGGGTTAGGCGTCATGGATAGATCCGTCGCCTTCACGACTCCCGGCACCTTACTTTATCATTATTTTCATTTCAAACTAACAAAGCCTAGAGCCTAGAGCCTAGAGACAGGCCTTTTTATTGTCTGCTTAAAAACGCTGGCGAATTAGAATTTAGAGCAATTCAAAATCTGGGAAAAAAAAAGGAGTAATTTTCTTTTTTTTTAAAAAGGAAAAAACTTGGAAGGTCTTAAATGGTAGTAGGACTAGTTTCTAGAGGTGAAAAAAGAAGGCTCTCTCAAGTCTCAATCATGTTTTTGAGCAAGCCTCAGTAATCATAACCAGCTTTACTCCACACATATAAGAACACAAAGCTTCTCGCTTTTCCTGTCACAGAAAAAGAAAAAAGAAAAAAGAAAGAGAAAGAGAAAAACAAAAACCCCACACCAAATTTCTCTGCGTTTCTTTTTTGTTTTTATAGTTTCATTTAGCCCCACTGAAGCAGACATGGTTGCAACCCTATGGATGGAGCTTTCACCCACCAGGAGCTAATAGACTCCACCGAACAACAACAGCATTACCAGCTGAAGCTTTGTTTGCCTGTGCCAAAGCTGAAAGCTAAAGGCTTTTGGGTTTCAAAATCTGTTAGCTTGTGCTACGGAGCTCTGGAGTCAAATGGGTGTTGCTTGAAGAGGTTAGAGTATAGTGGTTTGATGGTTAACAACTCTGTCTTTTGTGCTTCACCTGGTTCTGTTGAAGAAGAGAAAGCTGAAATGGAGGGTTTGGTTGACAAAAGCGAGGGCTTTGAAGAGAAAAATGAAAGCTTTGGTGAAAATGGGGTTCAAATGGGGACATTTGCCGAGTTGCTTGAAGACAAGGGTCGTGAAAGTAGTTCAAGTTCTGATTTTTTGACATCAGAAACAACAGGGCATGAGGAGGAACGCAGTCACAGCAGTTCAGAGGACGAGTCAGCTTCACCACCTTCAATGGGATGGCCTGTGCAGGAAAATGCTGAGACTGAAGACTGCAGCAGTACTAATTGTAATGAAGATGGAAAGAAACCCCCCTTGGATGATAGGAAGTTAGAGAAACAAGGCTCCACAATTTCAGGTATTATTGACTATCCCTAAATACTATGAGAATATTTCCCTTGTTTGAATTGTTTTTTTTATTTGCTTGGTTGATGGGGTTATAGAGATTGAGTTGATGAAGGAAAGGTTTGCAAAATTGCTGCTGGGAGAAGATATGTCAGGCTGTGGAAATGGTGTTTGCACAGCCTTGGCTATTTCAAATGCCATCACTAATCTTTGTGGTATGGTGACAATCCCTTCCGTTTTGCCTTTTTTTGGATAGTTTTTATCATTTAATTTGTCAATGTGGACATTTTGTTTGATAATTCCTATTGGCTTTTCGTTTGATGGTTTTTTCTTCTTCACTGCCTCAATATTGCAGCCACCTTATTTGGGCAAATATGGAGGTTAGAACCACTGCCCCCTGAGAAGAAAGCAATGTGGCGAAGAGAGATGGAATGGCTTCTTTCTGTTAGTGATCACATTGTTGAGTTGATACCCTCATGGCAGACGTTCCCAGATGGAAGCAAGCTCGAGGTAGAGCTACCTAAACTTTTCTCTTTTTTGGATCAACCGTTGATCTTTTAAGGCCCCTTGAATGGCCATCCGGTACAATGTTCTAGAATAAATTCTTCTTAGAAATTCATTGCAAATATGGTTACAATTGCTGGCATTTAAATGTCCAGAAATAAAGAAATTCGTTTTAGCAGTTCTATCAAAAGCTTAATCCAGATATTAGCAAAGTCAGTATGTAAGCAATTCAAAATGTCTTTGTTGATGGTCCTGAAGGAATCCTCCTTTAGCACCCTTATTTAATCATGAAAAAGGAGAAAGGAAAACTGGGAAAAGACACTGAGTTTTACTGTGTATAGTATAAATACGTCGTTATGTTATTTAAACTATTTTCCATGGTTCTTTCTTGCTGTGATTTCAGGTCATGACGTGCAGGCCCCGATCTGATCTTTATGTTAATCTCCCAGCTTTGAGAAAACTGGACAACATGCTTCTTGTAAGATCCATCAACTCTTATTGGAATGTGGAAATGATTTCATTGGAAAGTTTATTCTGACTACAACATCAATTTTGCAGGAGATATTAGATAGTTTTGTGGAGACAGAGTTCTGGTATGTCGACCAAGGAATTCTAGCTCCAGAGGCTGATGGTTCAACCTCTTTCCGAAAGGCCCTTCAGCGCCAAGAGGAGAAATGGTGGCTTCCTGTGCCACGAGTGCCTCCAGGAGGCCTCCATGACAATTCAAGAAAGCAGTTGCAGCATAAACGTGACTGCACTAACCAGATCCTAAAAGCTGCCATGGCTATCAATAGTATTACTCTAGCTGACATGGAAGTTCCTGAATCATATTTAGATTCTCTTCCAAAGGTAAAAAACAGTAAATACGGATTTGGTGTTACACATTCTAGAAAGCATTGCTCGTTAAATCTTTGCTACAAACTTGTTTCAGAATGGCCGTGCCAGCTTAGGAGATCTCATTTATCGGTATATTTCATCGGATTTGTTTACACCTGAATGTCTTCTTGATTGCCTTGATTTGTCCTCTGAGCATCAAGCTATAGAGATTGCTAACCGAGTGGAGGCCTCAATTTATGTGTGGCGCAAAAGGACCAACTCTAAACCTGTCAACAATACAACCCGATCCAGTTCAAAGTCATCATGGGATTTGGTCAAGGACCTAATGGTTGATGCTGAAAAGAGAGAAATTCTTGCAGATCGAGCAGAAAGCCTCTTGCTTTGCCTGAAGCAGCGGTTCCCTGGCCTTCCCCAAACCACTTTAGATATGAGCAAAATTCAGTACAACAAGGTTTGTGCCACTTGCTTCAATTTGAGATTTGTTCTTATGAATGCCTTTAATTAAAAAAGGGCATGCTAATAAATGTAAGTTATGCTGCTATATAGGATGTTGGAAAATCCATCTTGGAAAGCTACTCTAGAGTGTTGGAGAGCCTGGCATTTAACATTGTGGCACGAATCGATGATCTGCTCTATGTGGATGACTTGACCAAGCATTCAGATCAATTCTCTTCGCTGTCCAGAGTTGGTGTAATTGGTCAGAAAAGTCTTTCAATTCCGTACTCAGTGCCCTTCGCAAGCACTCCTTACAGAACAGCATTTACCACCCCTAACTTTTCACCAGCACAGATAGTAAGCCCTGCCAGGGGAGATAGATCGCCATATCTCGCTAGCAGCAAAATTCCACAGCGTGGTATAGGTGTGAAAAAAGTCTTAACAGATTATCTTAGCATTGATTTAAAAGGGAAGGAATGCAGTAATCCAAATGAAGGAACAGAATCAGATTCAAGCATAGCTCCAGAAACATTGGTATCTTTCGAACGTCTTAAAGAGGTAGTCAGCCTACCAAAAGAGGAGCCAGTTCCAGATAGAGAGCTCAGCTCACGGTTGAACCATGAGCCAATTCCCTGAAAAGTAGTCTTTCCAGATGGCTCTTTTTTCCTTTTTACTTTCACTTTCCGGTAGAGATAGGAAGATGCTTGAGAATGGCAAACATTCACCTTATTTAAACTGTATTGTTGTTTGATGTCTATAAATGAGAATGAGTTGAATGGTTCATGCTTCTCTGTGCATCATTTATTCTCAAACTTGTTCCTGGTTCAACATTTTGTGGATAAAATGCAGAACAGAATTACCAAACTACCGTTGTATCTAAATAAACTTGAAATGAGATGTCTACTTATTCCTAGGTTCAAAGCATTTCAACTTAGGTGAGGCCTCGAATAGGTCCCTATTTGAGCGCAAATTATTGGAATCTTGGTCTGGTTTATGCCTAAAAATTGGCCTAGAAAGACACTTAAATCGGCCCTTTTGATTGAAATTAAGCAAAATTAGGCTCAAATTGTGGAACCTAGAGAGGCCCTTGAGACTCAAAATTTGCGATTTGCAGCGTACATTGTGTTCAATTCGGCTCAAAATAGGCGCAAGTTGGCCTTTTAAGGCCTTGTAGTAATTCACAATTCGTCAAGGGAAATTCCATCAATGAAATCAACATCGTTGTTATTTTCATCCTGAGGCCCAAATTTAGCCCATCAACGATCAGTGATACAAGATCTTTGAATTAGGCCCACAACCAACAGGCTCAATTTTTTTTTTTGGTGATAAAACGGGGCCAAAGCCCAACTACAGAGAAATAACACGGGGATGTCTGATCCCCATCATGTCAGCCAATAGCCATCCATTTAAACCACTGGGAGGTCGACTTATGTAGGACAACCCTCTCGCTTGAGAACAGCTCCACTTAGCCAACCAATCCGCTGCCATATTCATCTCTCTAGGGATGTGCTTCAGGGACCATCTCCAGTTGCTATCCAGCATGCCCTTTATCGCTTGGGTTAGGGGGTACAAGGGATGGTTCAGCTCCACTCCTTTCTCTATCGCCATGACTGAATTTTTAGAGTCTGATTCTATCTGAAGGTAGTCCAACCCGAGTTGCCTGGCATATTTTATACCGTGGTAAAGGCCCCACATTTCAGCAAGGTCAATGGAACAATCCCCTATGTTTAAGCTAAATCCTCCTAGCCAAGTTCCATTCGAATCCCGAAACAACCCACCAGCCGCAGCCTTCCCTTTAGCTTGGTCCCAACTTCCATCAATGTTCAACTTAATCCAATTTTCCCTTGGTTTTTCCCATGCAAGCTCTACTGTGGTTTTCTGCTTGTTAGGGATGAACCCCTCCCAGCTATCTCTCCATTCTTTCATTACCCCCCCCCCCCCCCCAACCATTTCCATTTTTCTTGGTACTGGAATTTCTTTTTTCTCAAAGACCCAGTAATTTCTCCATTTCCATATTAGCCAGCATACATTTGCAAAGAGTGCCGGCCAACTCCAGTCTCCAATGGTAATATCTCTACAGTCAATAATATTGCATTTGAACCACTCTAATAACGGCAGATTCCAGTGATCAAGGATTTTATCATTCATTAACAAGGCTTCCCAGACAGCTCTAGCTTCACAACAATCACGTAATGCATGAGTAACAGATTCAATAGGAGCATTACACTTGGAGCATCTGGCATTATCCGTCAGGCATCTCATTCTCCTATTCTCATTCACTAAAATTCTATTTTGAGTCGCTAACCAAATAAAAGTTTGGATTTTAGGCTGTACATCCAATTTCCAGATACATTTAATCCAAGAATTATAACTAAAACTGGCTTCAATAATGCTTTGGTAAGTTGACCTGGTGGTAAAGTTGCCTGAGGGCGCTAAGCTCCAGATAATTCTGTCAGGTTGGTTGGAGAGGACTTTGACTGGAAGGCACCTGACTTTTCCTACAAACTCATCTGGAATATACTCCTCAAGTCTCTCTATCCTCCATCCTCCTTCATTTATAAAGTCACTGACAAGAAGTTTATCCATATCTCTGTTTGGAGTAATATGAAGCTGCTTCGCTAAGGATTGGTCTCCATCAAGCCATCTGTTGAGCCAGAAATTCACTTTCGATCCATCCCCCACCCTCCATTTCAAACCTTTTTCAAGAACAGGAAAGGCTTCTTTAATGTTTTTCCACGTATGAGAGGCACTACTACACTTTGGAGCTCTTTAAGTCTCAACTTTTTTCATGTATTTATCATGGAGAATCTGTTGCCATAGCTCTTTCTCACTGGTCAAAAGTCTCCACCCCATCTTGGCAAGAAGTGCTAAATTCATTTCTCTGGTTTTTTTCAGCCCCATACCTCCTTCCTGTTTTGGGAGGCACACTGTATCCCAGTTCATAAGATGGATTTTCCTTCTCTGGCTAGTGCTTCCCCATAGAAAACTTCTATTGAGTTTGTCAATCTCCTCACAAACGCCTTGGGGAATTAAGGTTGACTGCATAGTATAAATCGGGATTGGTGCAGAAGCCGATTGAATTAAGGCAGCTCTCCCTGCCAATGAGAGTTGGCTTACTTTCCAACTAGCCAATCTTGCTTGAACCTTTTCAACCAATCCCCAGTATGTTTTCTTGGTCACCCTTTCATGTAATAGGGGGACGCCAAGATACCTACCAAGGTTGTTAGTTCTTGGAATTCCACTTCGCCTAGTGATGCTTGCAGCGATCCCCCTTGAGGTATTCTCTGTGATGAAAATTTTTGATTTGGAAAAACTGACAGATTGTTCTGACCATTCACAAAATTGCTCCAAAGTTTGTTTCACAACTTCAACTTGACTTACAGAGGCATGTGAAAAGAGAACCAAATCATCTGCAAAGAATATATGTGACACACCCGGACCACCTCTCGAAGCTTTAACTGGTTTCCATTGATTGTTCAACACCTTTTCTTGTATAAGATGGGAGAGTCTTTCCATGCCTAGGACAAACAGATAAAGGGAGAGTGGGTCTCCTTGCCTTAGGCCCCGTGATGGTTTGAAGCTTTCAGTTTTTTCCCCATTCCAGAGAACTTGAAATGAAGATGAAGTGATGCATTCCATGATTATGGTAAGTAGCCATCCTCCCACTCCAATCTCAATTAGAGTCTCTTGGATAAACTGCCAATTCATCTTGTCATAGGCCTTCTCAAGATCTATTTTCCATACCACTGCCCCGGCCTTTCCTTTCTTCTTCTTAAGTGAGTGAATCATCTCTTGTGCGATTACAATGTTGTCTATAATTTACCGTCCTGGGACAAAGCTACTCTGGAAGGGTGATATTAAGGTAGGCAGCACAGGTCTAATACGGCTAACAATGATCTTTGTGAGAATTTTATAAACAACATTACACAAGCTGATCGGTCTCAACTGAGTCATGCTCGTAGGTTGATTCACTTTAGGAATAACTGTTATCAGAGTACTGTTAGCTCCTTCAGGCAATCTACCAGAGCTGCAAGCATCAAGAACCATTTGAGTTACCTCTTTCCCGACAAGATTCCAGTTTCTTTGGAAAAAGCAAGCTTGGAAACCATCAGGCCCTGGTGCCTTAAAGGCCCCGATGGAGAAGACTGCTTGGCGAATTTCCTCAGGAGACACAGCTCTGTGGATCAACTCTAGCTCCCTTTGTCCAAGCCGAGGAAAGGATACTGATATGTTTGGGACTTTTGGTTCTATGCCAGGGCCTGTGTACAGATTTTTGAAATAATTCACAGCATGGTTCTTCAACTGCTCCTTTTCTTGTATCCACTGTCCCTCCTCATCTTTCAGAGTAACAATCCTATTTTTTGATCTTCTAATGAGGGCAACTGTATGAAAGTAGCTAGTATTCTTGTCCCCAGATTTAATCCATCTTGCTCTAGATTTTTGGAACCACATGATCTCTTCCCTTTTTAGGATATCTTGGTAGTTTCTTTGTAACTGGACTTCCAGATTGAACAAAAAAGGGTTGGGTTTCACTTCCAAGGATCTTTGTATGCCACCTAATCTGCTTAGAATTCTTTTTTTGTGCTTGGCTAGGTGCCCAAAGACTTCTTTGTTCCAGCTTAGCAGGTTTTTACTTACTCTATCTAGTTTCTCAACAAGGTTCTCTGTCCGTCACTCCCAGCATTCTTTTAAAAACTCTGCAAAAGTTTCATGTTCCTGCCAAGCTGCCTCAAACCGAAAGGGCCTCAATTCTCTCTGTGGTTGCCCAGGTCCCTGACAGTCAAGAAGTAAAGGGCAGTGATCAGATTTTAGTCTAGGTAAATGATACACTAAGGCCTCTGGGAATATAAGCCTCCAATCTGTATTGCACAATACTCGGTCAATTCTTTCCCATACAGTAGATATTCCCTGCCCAGCTCTTCGCCAAGTATATTTTTGGCGTTTAAAACCCAAATCTAGCAAGTTGCACTGTGAGATCACCTCTTGGAACTTTCTACATCTACTGACATCAATATTAGAGAAGTTCGACTTGTCAACAGCTGATACTATGGAATTGAAGTCACCCCCTACGACCCAGGGGCAATCAATGGACGAACTCTTCTCCCTTAGATGTTGCCAGAGTTCCTCTCTCCTAATAGGAGCAGGGCTACCATACACCACTGTAAGCTTCCTTGCTAAATTGTCCTTTTTAACTGAGGCTGTTACAGCTTGAAACATTACATCCTCCACCGTGACATCAACTTCTCTATCATTCCATAGGAGCCAAATGCCTCCTGCAAAACCTTGCCCTTCCACTACATGCCATTTTGGCAAACCCAACTTCATGATTATCTTCTCTGCACTTTCTTTTTGTACTCTTGTTTCCATAATACCAACAATGGAGGGTTTATGTTGTCTAACCACGTCCTTAATAACTCTAAGAAATTCCTTGTTTCCTGCCCCACGCACATTCCAAAATAGTATCTTCATGATAATAAATAAAAAAGATTCACTCAACATGGGCCCCAATGACCCCTACCATACCATTTTGATCCTCCATTTGATCAATCTTCATCTCAATACCTTCCTTATCATGCTCCACAGTTTGTATCGAAGCAGTAGGTTCTAGTTGCATTTCACATTGCTGTATTTCTGCCAGCCCATGTATTGCTGCATTCGATGCACCGTTGATGTTTTCTGCCCATTCGAACCCATCACTCATCCTACCTTCCGCACAAATATCCAGGCCCAAACCATCAAGTTTTTCCAATCCAGGGACGGAAGGAGGCATTTGTTCAATAGTGGTGGTAATGGTATTCTGAGGAGAATGGGTAAGGGTCGAAGAGTTGGTTATTTGAATGGAGAAGGGGTTAGGAAAATCGGTTTTAGGTGAAAAAGATGTGGTAATGGTTTTTTGTTTATAGAGAGGTGTAATGGTTTTTTGTTTTCTGGGGATTGATTTGAGTGAAGCTTTAGAATCTTCAGATGCCTGGCCTTCCTTAAATGGGCCAACTTCCAAAGGAATGACCTTCTCAGCTACTAAGTTTGAAGATTTATGGGATGAATTGGCCTTACCATGAACATTAGTAATATTTTTCAGTACCTGGTTTTTTCCTTTGATTTTCCCTTGGCCACTTGCGGATATTGCTAGCCCACTTGGACAGGGGGATGCGGAGCTTGCCTGTGTCTTCTCCTTCTGGCCTTCATCTCCCTGACTTGGGACTTCCTCAACCTCAAGCATGTTGAATCTTGAACCATTGGGCTTGGATCTCGATTTTTCGTTAACCCGGGCTATCTGTCTTGACCCACTCCCTTTCTTTTTCTGTACCGTCATCCAAGGCCCAGCAATTGCCTCTCCCGAAGGTTCTAGGGTTCCTCCCGCCTTCTCATGCTCATCCGCTGTACCCTTTTCCATGGCTACCTGTATGCCTTCCTCCTGTTGGCTGTTGGGATTTTTGGGACATTTCTCTGAACCTTTCCAGTGTCCATAACTACCACATTCAAAGCATATATTTTCCAAACCTTCATATTCTATATGTTGGAAAACAGGGCCAACTATAACTCCACACACCAAGGGGTTTTTGAGGTTAACTTCAACACACAATCTCACATATTTGCCTCTAGCCGAGACCTCTGTGGTAGTATCAATTTTCAGAGTTTTTCCAATGAGGTTCCCAATACCCATTAGTATTTGCCTATCGAAGAATTCCATTGGAAGTCCTGGAAGTCTTACCCAGACAGCTGTAGTTTCGATCTCCTCCTCATATGGTTTGAAGAGCGGCTTCCATTTGTTGACTGTCAAGTAATGTCCTCCTACAACCCAGGGGCCATCATTGAGGATTTTCATGTAGTATTCCGGGTGTTGCACCTTCACGAGGTAATAGTCATTACCTATATCCACCCAGGATAAGTCTCCTTTCAGGTGCCAGAGTTGGCTCAACCTATTCCTGAGAAAGTTGAACCCGATAGCTTTGCCCAGAATTTTTACTATTAGTGTTTTCCTCCAAGGTTCACACATTTTCTGGTACAGCTCTTCAAATAATGGTAGACTCGGCCAAACATTTCTTTTCATGTCCTCATGGACAAGGTTGATCTTCGATTCTTCCACATTCCCAATCACCTCCTGCCATGAAACTTGACTGTCTCCATCATTATTTATCACCATCTCCTTAAAGGTCGGGCCTTTACGTAGCCACGGTAACTCATATTCTAGACCCATGTCCTCCATTTGCTCATCTGTTCCAGTCGTCGTCGCCTCTTCTGTCCTAGATCTTTTTGATGCTAGTGTACGACGGGAAGAGGGACCACCGGCGGACCCTCCAGGGGGTTTTTCCATTGGTGGGTGGGAAAGCTATCGTGCGCCTTGATAAGTCCCAACGTGCGCCTTTTCCAGATTTTTTCCTTTTTTTTCAACAGGCTCAATTTTAATCTAAATCGTTGCTATTCTTCGTACAACGGGGCCAATTTCGCCCACATAGGCCCAAAGAAGGTCTATTTCCAGGGCACATTGCCTTAACTGGCCCATTAGGGCCTAAACCCTCCAATTTGATTTGGGTAGAAAATGATGCCGTTTTAATTTGTTAAGCTGGTGGCCAGATGGAGCAGTAAGTCGATTACGCGTTTCCACCAAAAATTGGGTTGATTGGAGCAAGCACTCTCTCCCGATTGTAGTTGGCAATGGAGTTCCAAGTAAAAACAGCAGCTGAAGTGGCAAAATGGAAAGCTTTCGAGGTTGTTCTCTGTCCTTGAGATGATTACAGATGGAGGAAAATACAGAAAAGAATCATCATTCTTACTATGACACCTAACTTTGACAGGACTAAACAAAAACTAGATAATGCTCCCTCATTTTCTTAAACCAAAGTGCTACAATAATATAATTCTCTTCTTCCTAGTGCAGACTCCATTACCATTAGTGGGTCGAATGTGCAATTCCATTTTTTGCTCCAAGTTACAGTATAAATACCCACTCGGGAGATGGGGATTCTACATTCATTCAGAGCGTCTTGTATTTGGTGTGAGACATAAATTGAGAAATGGCAGCTGCTTTGAAGTTCATGTGTGTTTTGGGATTGATTGTCCTTGTTAGCAATGCGGGGCTAGAAAGGGTCGATGCAGCAGGGGAATGTGGGAAATCGTCTCCTGACAATGAGGCAATGAAGCTAGCCCCATGTGCTGCAGCAGCACAAGACGAGAAAGCTGCTGTCTCTGCCAGTTGCTGTGCCCAGGTGAGGCAAATGGGCCAAAACCCAAGCTGTCTCTGTGCCGTCATGCTCTCTAACACTGCTAAGTCATCCGGGATCAAGCCCGAAATTGCCATCACAATCCCCAAACGCTGCAACATAGCCAACCGTCCAGTCGGTTACAAGTGTGGAGGTGAGTCATGATCTGATAGCTCCATCTTCACATTTTTTTTTGTTTTCTTCTTTGAACATCATTATCGCTTGTGACATCTTGTCTTGCAGCTTATACACTTCCTTGAAAGGAATATTTGTGGACTCACACTACCGTAAAACTGCTGGAGGCTGGAGTTTACTTGTTATAAGTAGTGCCTATGTATCTGTGCCTTTGTATGAATAAAAGCTTGCAGCTTGTATATATCTCATCTTGAATAATAATTCAAGAGAATCATTTCTGTTTCTGCTTTTTATTAGATTTTGTTTGCATTACCCTCAGTTCATCTCAATTCAGGAACCCATCAGGGAGACGCAACAAAACTATTCCAAAGGCATGATGCAGGATTTAAAAAGAAAAAGTATCAACATTCACCATTCATCGAGACAACCATTGATCATATGCAACATCAAAATCCCAATAAACTTTTGATAAAAATGTGATTGCCGAATATTTGTCCTGACCCTTCTTAAGTCTTCTTTAACGACCAGAACTTCTTTAACGACCATTGAAAAGCATTTTGTCCCACCAACTGATGGATAAAGACCGCTTTTAATCTGTGGGTCGCAGTTTTGGATAGGGAATAAAATAACCTTACGACTTTAAAGAGTACAGATACTAAAGATCTTTAGACTCTTAGATAAGAAATACAGAAAAGTAGAAAAGGACAGTTCGGAGACAAAACAGTTGGATAGACTGCAAAGATAATTGGGATACCTTGGCCATGCCCTCTTGAAGGATGTTTCAACTGTTTATGGGTGCGTGGCATCCTTAGAGGGCAATCTGAGTCATGCAGTGGGACGGTGGAGCTTTCAGGTATGCGTATATCTAAAGGACGATGGGCCATGGACTTTGAAGGAAATAATAATGCAATGTCCAATTCATCTTTTTGACCTGTTAATAGCGACCTAAAGGCTAAAGTTCCCTAATTGGTACTATTAGACAATAATCATTCAGAACTCAGGAGTGAAAACTGGTTTATTTTTCTTAAACCAGACTTATATATTCTTCTTTTCCTGTCATAACCAAAAAAAATATTATCATGCGCATCCTTTTAAAATATTAGATATCTAACTATTCTTTTTAAAAAAATATTAAATTAAATAAAAATAGACCTGATAATATTTTATTAAATATTGACATCTAATCAATTCTATTTTTTTCTCTGTTGTTATCTGGATTTTGGATCAAGACACAAGAAGCCGCCGACTCTTAGCATTGGAAGATTTTATTTAATCTTCCTAATCAGAACAAGAATCCCATAATTATCCAATGAAATGATCAAATCCCAAAGACAAAAAAGTCCCAAGTTTTCTTCCATTTCAAAATTAGATAAAAACAGTAACCATCCATTGGGAACAAGCTAAAATGAAACCCAAAATGTCATAATGATCAAATTCCATCCTCTCGTTTAATTGCAAAACGGTGACAGAAAGCGGAAAATGCTATCAGCAATCAAAACCAGATAGTCTAGCAGATGTAGTAATTCATCAAAATATATCAGTCACTTAAAACAGATATCTTCTACAGGAAAAAAAAAAAAAAGTTTCCCATCACCCTTGCAGTGAAGAAGGGGGGGAGACCAAATAACTATATTTGCTTGGCTGGAGAAAGTAATAACGGCCAGCGCTCTGCAACCTCTGACTACTCCAACAAGAGATAGATTAAACTGCTATGCTTTGTACCTTCCTCTGTACCTGCTAGATAAGTCAACAAAAGGATGCAACCTCATCAGAATTGCGATGAAAAAAGAAAAAGGCATATGATGAGTCAGATATATAAGTATCTCACACGCCATTTTTTATACTTATTTTCCATTTTTGTCCGTATATACCGGCTTCTCCGAAAGGTAAAAATGAGGGGGGTTGTAGGATGAGATACCAATTGATACCTACTTGATGAAAACTAGAGAAAAAAGGCAGAATGAACGTGGACTCCATCCATTACATTGTACAGATCATAGTGTTCACAATAAATCTAATATTCAATCGTGTAAAAGGAGGGTTTTATACTGTGTACTATTACTTTACAGGTACGTCGTAGAATTTGCTTCTACCAATTAATGTGATTGCCCCAAAATACTCCAAACTGCGACACGCTGACAAAATACCATTGAACACCAGTTGAGTCTAGGTAGTGATGGCCGAGAAAACCAGTGAGATCTCACACGCCTGACTAGTGGTCTTTGGAGAGAACTCATGGCGGTTTTGGTTTTGTTCAGGTTTTAAAGGTCTCAGCTACTTGAGTGAACGTTAGCAAGGACAACAAATTTAATGCAAAACCAACTAGAAGATCTATGTATAATTCAAGTGAACATTACTCTCTTTAAAGTTACCTTGATAAGTATGTTGCTGGCAAGCAAACTCTTAGTAATAGAGAGACCCTGCAGAAAGAAAAGGTAGAGATAACAAAGATGTCAACCTTATTGTTATCAACTATGCTCCTCTTTGCTCTAAGGCCGTTCAGACAGTAATACAGTCATAATCTCATACCTTGCCACCAGTTTCCTCTTGATGCCTTCCCTGAATCATCTTCTCCACCATCCTTCATGTACTAGGAAGTAACAAAAACATGTTAGCAGATCTCTAAATTAAAAGATTCATCAACCAAAAAGGAAAAACTTGAATTCACAATTTGACCAAACTTTCTTCCGGTCACAGGATACTGCATGAGTATAGCACAATTTGATGTACTCACCACTGAGTTTAATCCAGAGCCCTGGTTACTCTGAGGATGGTAGTATACATCTTGGCCACCATAGTAGATCGATGAACTTAGATGACATGGTTGTAAGATTTGCTCCTGGTAGATGGAACTCGGGTCTTTATTTGCTACATTCTGAGTTTCACCTTCATAATCTTTGGAAGAATTACCTGACAAGAAGAGGTTTATTCAGAGGAACGATTTGAGAACTACATAGTGCATCAGAAACAGTGCACAAAAAAGAATCAACATATAAAACAAGCAAAGGGTAAATGCTACAGATAATCAGTAAACAAAGACTGAATTGAAAAAAATAAGAGATGATCATAAGATTCATAACCATGAAAACATTTGTAAAAAACTTTATATCATGACGATTCTAACAAAAAGAGGAAAAAAAAACTTTACATCATGATTGAATAAAAGGATCTGCTTATTCAACAAACAATCAATTCATGATATTAACCAAATAATAATGTCAAATCAATTGCCATAGTCATAAAAGGCTCTTCCGAGAGAAGTCATATTTCATCAAAAAGGGGAAAAAAAATCACAAACTGAAGAATCCATTTTTCTTCTATTGAGTGATAATGGACCCAGAATCTTGTGCTGTTTATGAAAAAAGCAACTGTAAGCATGATTTATATTAAATCAAGTAAAAAGTTGGAAATAATGCACAAACCAGAGGCTCCAGGCTTTGTGTTCCAGGCCTCAGTAGGACAATCCTGCTTTTTAGCCATCAAATCAGGCCGCAGAGACTCCCTTCCTAACACCTAAACCAACACCAGACAGGAGAATTAACAACTCGCTGAACAAAAATAGGAAACCTTACCAAACTTGTCAAAACATTGAGAGAAAAGAGAAGCACAAAGAGTCAATAGCTGGCCTCAAAACAGAACTTGCATGCCATGCAGAAATATACATATGAGAAAACGCGGCAAATCCATACCAGATATATTTGAAAAATATGAAATTATGGGAAGAAAAGAACCAATAACAAGGAAGAATGCCAAGTCCTAAGCTTTTTAAGCATCAAACACGTTCATCTAAGCTCTCACTGGCAGCCTTATTCTTACCTACAAATCATTGTAATACTGCCTAACAAAATCTCAGTTTTGCAATTTGTCAAAACACTGAAATATATTGCTTTAATCATTCAAATACAAAACCACTTCAAAAAAATAAACTTTCAAAGTCCTAAATTACACAATTGATAATGAAAAAAGAAGGGGGAAAAAAAGATTCAATCTTTGAATCTCCACGGGACATAAACCAACCCCTCACCCACCAACAAAAACATTTGAAACCAGAGAAATGGAAAGAGAATTGGCACCCAAAATGGTAAAAGAGAAACAAAAATAATACAAGTATAAAAAGGATTTAATGAACATAACAATATCACCTTAGATGGAGGAGCAAATATAGACCCGAAAATCCCTTTGGTAGATGAAGGTGCAGGTGACTCTTTTGAGCCAAAGAGCTCCGAGGTAAAAGAGGAAGAAGATGACGACCCCACTCCTTTCCTTCCTTCCATTCTCTCAGCAGATAAGACTACTGTCTGTCTCTCTTCTCAATTTATATATATCTATAGAATAATAATATATTAAGCTCTGCTTATTACTCCCCAACAAAGTGAGATACGTATATATATATATATATATAGATATTATATATATTTGAAAGAAGCACCGCCAAAGGAAAGGAAAGAAACAAATAGGAAAGAGAAAGAAGGGAAACTAGAGAGAAAGGGCAACAAGGAAGGGAAGAGAGGAGAAGAAAACAGTACGCAACAGAAAGAGAAAAAAAATTGAAAAGAAAGACACGTGAAGATTGCGCTTTGTTTGTAGTAGTAATTTTTGTTTTCGCTGTAGATTGTGGACTTACAGAAAGAGAGAAATGAAACCGTCCCCTCTCAGTCTTTCCAATTTATACAGCGCCTATATTTACTTACTAACTAAAAATACAAGATACAAGAAATGACTCAGAGATGAGTCAGAGGCTGACTCATTCCCGCTACAATTACAAACTGTCTTAATGAGGTTGAAGTGTCAAGAAAAGGAAAGAGCATCGTCAAAAGAAAATTTTTTATGTTTTGGTGAAGAGAGAATAGAGAGAGTGCCGTAGCCGACGATCTGCCACCTTAAAATATTCAATGTGTTTCCGTTTCTGTTTTTCTCGTTCTTTTACTTTTTTGACAGACAGACAGACAGATTGGTGCCACGTAGAGAGCGAAGTGTAAAAGGTAGACCCTTTGATTCCAGTCCCAATCTTTTACCGCCACGAGTACCCTAGTGGATAACAACAATCGCCTTTCCCTCCTGGAGGAGGTTGAAAACAAACAAAAACAATCCCTTCTTTCTCTCTCTCTGCTCTGCTTGAATTCAATTTTGACTTCTCCTGCTCCTTCGTTCACTTGTTTTCTTTCTGTTACTTTGGCTACTTTCCTGATCTAGGCTACATTAACTTTAATGCAAACAGCATGCATATAATGGTGGTAGACCTGACCCTGACCTGACCACACCCCCCCTCCTATGACCTTATCTTTTTATCCTGTCGGACCCAGCCCCCCTGCTCTGCTTCTCTGGTGTTATTGGTCAGGAAAACAGAAATACCCTCTGTTATGTTTACCATATTGACGAATTATTATGTAAAGCGATCCATATTGATGACTTAATATGTGGGAGTTGGGATATAAATATCTGTAGAGAAATCAGTTGGCTCTGTTTTTGTCCCAAGCAGCGGGACCCTTCGGTTATGATTCTGATTGGATTTGGAACCCATGGGAGGAATGGAGAGGAGAAATGAAGAAGCTGATGTTGTAATCGATCCAATGTGTTTTGGATAAGCAGGCTTACAATTTTGATTACTATTTTGATTATGGGGGAGATTTTTGAGTAGTGCTGATGATAGAGGATGACAGAAAAATAGTCGTGATGAAAGAGAAGAGAAGGGTCCACATGGCGAGAAAGGACAGGGTGGAAAGAGAAGAGACAAACAGGTATCCAAGTGGAAGAGAAGGTCGGAGGAGACTGGGACTCTGGGAGTCGCCACTGTGGGTCGCCGCATGCTCTACATGTGTCCAACTTTTGGCCACATGGAGTGTCGTCTTCGGATGAATCTGTCAGCTTCTAATTTGGTTCTTTCTTTCTTTGCCTTAATAATATATATCCATTGTAGTCTACTAGTATAAACTTAGATTCTGTGGTTGTTGTCTAGCGAACATATTAAAAAATAAAGAAATATTAGTAAGATATTTTTTCCTTAATTCCATTCCATTCCTTTCTTATTCATACTAATAAAATATATACATACATATATATATAGTAGTACATAATGATAACTTTGCCCTTCATGATATTTCAACTGTAATTTCTTATCAAATTTGCATAGAATTAAATGGAAATGCAAATGATTATTCCACAAAAAAGAAAAGAAATTATTAAATTTTGTGATCATTATTGTGACTTATCATTGTCAGTTGTCACAGTATTCACTCCCAAATTTTTGATGTACAAAAATATCTTCTTAATTGCTGAATTACTGCTAATCTCCTATACATAAAATACTAACTTCCATACTCTCCATATTTTCCTTTTCCATTCATAAATAAATAATAAAATAGTACAGCAATCATTGTGAAAAATCTACCAAGAGAAGTTCTAAAATTAGAGAGATGATTAGTCATGATGACATCAATAGAAAATGAGTTAATTAAGGATAAACATGACATTAAATGCCAAGATAAAATTAACAAAGTATTCAGTGCATGCAAATGGGGAAAATAAATCTTTGACTGATCCTCACCCTATCCTATCAGCAAACATCAGGGGATTAAATTTCTTTGCACACAGATTATCATGATAAGATTATTCTTAGCATTAAAAGAAGTTGCTGTTTCCAAATTTAAAAGTATGCATATTTTCATAAAAGGAAAAAAAACCATTGAAAAATGGGCATAAAGAAGAGAAAATAAATGACTAAATGCTTAAATAAGGGTCTGAACTTTTAAAATTGACTCAATTAAGGGTCCAAAAATATAATTCGAATAAATTATTTAATAAATTGTGACAAATTAGATTTATTATTAGTTAATTATAGTGTATAATATATATATATAAATTGAAAAATATATGAGTTTTTTATATTATACTACGTGTATTGAATTTATTTTGATTAATATTATTTGATTTTTAATTAATTTGATGACATTTTTTTTTTCAAAATTAATGCATATATATGACAAATATTGATTTCATATAAAGATGATTTAATTTGTTACAATTTATTAAGTATGGATTCTAATTTGTTTGAATTGTGTTTTTAAATCCTTAATTGAGTCAATTTTAAAAGTTTGAGTCCTTAATTGAATATTTAATCAAAATAAATCAATATTCTTTGATTAATCTCGTGATCAGAAAGAAGAGAAAAAATGAAGAAAAAAGGTTATGGCGAAATCGTGTGGATGGCAGTGCAACAGCTGCTCAAGGTGTGGCATGGGATGGAATAGCAGCACAATCACAAAACGGCAAGCTAAGCTGAAATAATAATAATAAAAAATGGTTTCCGATAAGAACAAAAATACTCATAAGGAGGAAAAGAGGGAAGTTTTTGGATAAAACGGAGAGGGAACACGTTAAGATCATGAAAGTGAAGTGATGTACCCATTTTGGCAACTGCTGACGTGACGACGACGACAAGGAGGATCAAACGAGACTAGCATGTGATTTGCTTGCTACGGTCCAATTCTTGGATTTTGTTTTACCTTTATTACTTATTCCAACAAAGAGAAAGTTAGCTTTTTTAGGCCCAATTTTGGCCCTTTCTGCTGGGGATAACTGAGAAGAAAGACACAACATAATGGGCTTAGCCCAAAAGCCTCAGAATGGGCTCCGGGGTTAGGTAGGCCACAGAAGGTGACGGCAGGCCACTTTTGGTTATGCTGAAATCCACAATTTCATCACTGGCATAAGTGGAGATCAATTGATAGGAGGCTGTTTTAATTTAATCAAGTGAATCGAGTTCTAGTTTTTGGGTATTCAACTGTTTTAAAAATCTAGGAGAGAGATCTTTATCACCTTTGTGGTCCTACCCAGTTCGAATCCGGATTACTCGAAGTAAAGCTCTAAATATCAAATGGTTAAAAAAAAAAAAAATCCACAATTTCATGTTTGATGAGGTAACTTTGACTTATCTACCATGGGCTTTTCCTATTTTATTCTATGGTATATTCTTTTGTAATTTGGTCAATTTGAAGGTTAATATTCACCAAGAGGTTTATTGACGTGTGAATTTAAACTAGAAGTAATCAACCCTGGCCGCCTCTCCTCTCTCTGTTTTCTTCCTTAGGTTTTTTGGTGTTTTCCTTCACTCCTACTCCTCCTTGGTTATCTACTAATGAGGAGAGGGATTGGTTTTAGTTTTCTGTTATTCCTTTTCTTAAAATAAAGTCCTCATATATTGGATTCTAGTTAATTTATTAAATTTTGAGTTTGTTTTAAGTCAATTTATTTTTTAGACTAATCTCTAATGATAAATTGGTGTCAAATAAAAGGTTTGTTTTATGATTCAAAGGCCAATCATGGAGGCCTTCAAATCAGTTACTTTTTTATCATTGATAAAGGGTTTTGAAACTGCTTAATACACATTTTGACCCTCCAACTTAGTCGAAATTGTCGTTTTGACCCTTAAATTTTTATTGGACAAGTTTTGGCCTTTGAACTTCTACGTGGTAGTCCATGTTGCAAGAGCATTAGTGTTTCTACATCATGAATGCTACCTTGCCATTGTGCAAAGGGATGTTAAGGCTAGCAATGTTCTGCTAGATAAAGATGGATGGGCTAGAGTCACTGATTTCGGGAGGATGATGATAGTTGTGGGATTGTGTTTGGGTGAGGACTGAGGTGAGACTGAATGGAAAATTTTTTGTTTCTTCTTTGCTGGCTTTTTTGTGTGTACGAATTTTTTCTTCTCAATTTTAATTAGTAATTCTCTGAAAAACCCATGTCTACCCAATTTTTACATCTTGTTATTGTTGGGAGTTATGCAAAAATCTTAAATAATACTTTGCATTTTTGAAAGTCAATCTGTATTCAAACTTGTTTTGGCGTTAGAAACAAACTCATTTGGGTTTAGTTTGCAATTTTTCAAGTGGGTATTATCTGGATTGGATAATATTTTGATTTAGGTAACTTAATTAGTTTAGATTTAGCTGTGAGATTTATTGAGAGATTGACAAAGATAGTTTCAAGAAAATAGAAAGAGTAGGAAAAAAATATCTTCTATTTAATTTAATTACAAATAAAAATAAAAATAAAAATAAATTTATAATATATTTTTTATTTTTCTTGTGGGCCCTATTACATGAAAATTCCATGTGGCATCCAAAAAAGCCACATCAACGGCATTATAGTTCCGTTAGTCACATGATTAACGGAAATGGATGGAGGGGCCAACGGAAGCACAAAATCAAAGTGCAAGGGCCAAAACTTGTCCAATAAAAGCGTAAGGGTTAAAACGATAATTTTGACTAAATTAGAGGGCTAAAATGTGTATTAAGTCATTTGGAAACATGACAAAGCAAGCAAGAAAGTGATGATGTAAGGTGAAGTAATGGAAGGTTTGGGACAGATAATTTGGGTCACAAAAACAAGATTTAATTTCTTTGGTACAAAGAAGAGCACACAAAGTTTCATCAGAATGAAATCGACGAAGGAAGATAGATGACATTCTAAAGTTTACACTTTATTGTAATCAGTATTAGTTTTAGTGGTAATTTTATATTTTCATTATTACAACAAATGAAAGTTATTTATATTTTCTTAAAAAAAAAAGTAATCAACACGAATAGTTAATCTACTTATAAAAACCAGCAAAGCTATTGTACCCCTCATTACGCCTTAGAAGCTCTCTAATCACGCAAGATAATTTCCCTAAACTTTTCAAAATGCCCAAGTCTTTAAAAGGAATCTTAAGTTTCTTGTTACCCTGGCTAGCAATACACATTATTCATCGAACAAAGTGTTGAAAAAAAAAATGTGAACATAGGAAGTTCGGAACCAGAGGTTAATAAATCCCAAAAAGCAAGAAATATTGAGGCACCGCTGAATGTATCTGGAATCACAACATTGTGGACCTTTTTTGCTTTTGTTGTTTTTCATTGACCGACCCAATGACTCGTATCACCGTATAAAATAAGTTGCCTTGATGGGAACTTTGATAGCAAAGGGTGAAATATTTAAATGACTCCAATTAAGGTGCATGACTTACTGAGCACCCACTAACCTCCAAATCAATGCATAGGGAATAGGCTTTGCTTTGTCCCACGAAGACTTACCAGGTCAATGGGTTTATAATTTGCTCTAGTCTGATTATTGAGTGTTGGCCAGCCACCAAAGCATGGCTGTTGGATGAATTTTGCATCACTCTTGGTGGCCAACCACGCGTTTTTCCTTTAATTACCAGTTTTCTGATTGATATTTTGGATGGTTTTCAGCTCAAAGGACCTTCAAGTACAAACCGTGCAGATAAATGTCTAATTGAAATCTTAAATTGAGTGTTTGATCGATGTTATTTATGAGCTGTGCCCGGTAGCGGAAATAAGAATGGAAGCTATTAAGCTTTAGAACATGATTTGAAACTGAAATTAAGCTCTCAAGTGAGCAAAAAGTGGGCAACTATGATCTGATACTTTGGTCTTCATTACCGTAAAATATGTACACACAACCAGAACGGTGAAAAAAGGAGAGAACAAAATTTGGGCAAAGATCCTAATGTAGTTTCCATGGCAGGCACTTGAGCTGAGACCGAGGGCAGGGTTGTGTCCAAGTACTGGAGCATTCGCCTCCGGTTCCATTGCAACACTTGCAAACAACTCCAAGAGTGGCAAAAATCTTCGCGTAACCTATAAATTACAGAAAGAAACAACTTCATATATAAGTCCACTGAAAGGGAAAGAATCAGCAATCTCTAGAAAGTTGCAGAAATCTAAGGAACAGAATTCTTACTTTGTTGATCAGGCAGGATCGACAGTGGCCTTGCCTCGGAAGTCAGGGGCATCTGGGATGCAGAAACTGAGATTACAAGCAACACCAGAAGTAGAAACCGCTGACCTTTATCCATTTTTCCCGTCTCAGGAGTTTGGGTGTTTCTTAGCAATGTAGTCTCCTAAAGCATAAGACGCATCACAAGGGGATGAAATGAAAATAAGCAAAGAAGGGGTTCAATTTATTACTAATCAATTAGAAGCAGGGGTCACATCATGTAATTGTTAATCACTTAATCTAGAAAGGTGGCTGTATTTTTTGCGTTTTAACTAAAGTGCACGGATTTAAAGTATATGGTGGGCTCCTAGACGACAAAATTAAAGAGACGTGCCACACGTTTCCAACTTGTTTACGTTTCAAAGAGGAGGGCCAGGGGGGGCAACTGGCCGGAGGCAAAGAAGTGAACTTGGTCGAAACTTCCTGTCTTAAGTCAGTGGCAAACTGTGGGATCCACGAGACCCTACCTACGACTAGACATGACAAAAAGTATTAGCAGACATGGGATTGGGATTTTAATGTTTTCTGTAAGGGGCGTTGGATCTGGTTTAATTTGCTTTTACATACAGCTGATGAATTCTGCAGCAGAGGTTCTCCCACGTTTCCACAATTTCACATCATCTAGATGAGTGATCTTGGCCTCTCTTTGAAGGTTTATTATGTGGGTAGACTTTAAGCTTTTGGTCTGCGCTGATGAATCTTGGTGATGGTCAATTGTCATAACTCATAAATCATTTCTCCAAACCGTTTAAGCAACTATAGATGCAAAAGAAATGAAATCAGTGCTGTCTGAATGTTTTTGCTTGTAGACTTTTTATCCTTCTCTGAGTTCCTGTGCTAAAAAAGAATAAAAATTGGTAGAGGAGAGCAGGGATGCTATTGCTTCTGATTTGGTTTGGTGGTTTAAGCCCCATGGCTGGAAAAGTTGCAGCCATTTAATTAATCAACTGACATAACTGATTTTGATGGGCAGTTGACTGCAATAGTAAGGACTTACTGGATGCTTGTGTTCATGCATTTCTTTGTTAATTTGTTTTATTTTAAGATGAATGATGATCCATCCGATTATAGAAAAAATAAATCTATTTTCAAGAAGAAAATTACTAGTAATTATGAAGCAACTTCCATGAAAACAAGCTCAGGATAAGCTCCTTGAGAAAACAATTTTAAAAATAAATATTTTGCAGCAGCTGGGCCGCAAACTAAAGGTTAAGTGAAAAACTATAAAAACGTGGGCGGCAGGATTCGAACCTGCGCGGGCAGAGCCCACATGATTTCTAGTCATGCCCGATAACCACTCCGGCACGCCCACTCGATGTTGAATGGCTGACAATATTTTGCTAATTATATGTTTCATTATTTGGCTGGTCTGAGAGCAGTAAATCAAAATTAAATCAACATAATATCAATGCAATCTCTAAAAGTTATCCCATTGTTTAACGGGAAAGATCAAAAAATTAAATGCATTACATGGTGACAAGTATCTCAAGTTCGACGGTAATTTTAGTAATTATGATTAATGGTTAATTTGACTTTTTTTTTCCAATTCCTTTCTTTTTCTTTTTGCTTTTTTTTTCATCTAGGTTAAGTTGGAGTTTTTTTTTTTTCAATTTTTTTCATATATATATATATATATATATATTGACAATGCCAAATCTTTACTAGTGTATACTTTTTTTGGGCCAAGAACCAAAAAAAACCTCAAAGTTAAACTAGCTAATCAATATAATTAACAACAAAAGATAGGTAGGGAACTAATTTCAATAACCAATAATGATTCAGATGCTAAAAGTAGCCGTTCTTATCCTAACAAACATTTACGATTTGCACCTACAAATATGGTATGGATTCATTTGTGCTTAGACTGAGGCAATGTTAGGTAGCCCGTTTCAGCGTGTTTAAGGGGTGAAACGCGCTAAATAGGGCAACTGAACGCTTAAGGGTAATTTCAGTGCGTGGGAGTTTGCCAGGTTGGCAAGCCCCTCAACGCACCAGACCCCCTAGATTCTCATCGGACCTTTTTGGTCCAGTAGAGCCAACGGCAGCTCTTTTCCTGTTTTATACCCTCCTTTCTTCTTCTTTTTTTTTTGTTTTCTGTACTTTTTTATTAGATGTTTTATTAATTAATTACTTAAAATAAAACATATATTATATAATAATAATTAATTAATAATATTAGTTTTATTATGAAAGTGGACAAATGCAAGTTGTGCAAATTATTATGAAAGTGGACAAATGCAAATTATGCAAATTAGGTTATGAAAGTGGACAAATGCAAGTTGTACAAATTGTCCAAATTATGATTATTGTGATGATAATAATGGGGCTAATATGTGCAAATTGCTAACTTGTATAGCCTACCATTTGATGCCTATAAATTGGGATTCATTCTCCCTAATGATACTTACAATTCCTTCAATCTTATTTTCATTTCCATCTCTCTCTCTCTCTTTCTCTTGTTCCTTTAATTCTCAATTTCTCCTATTCTTATTTCTTGTTCTTGTTTAGTCAATTTTAATTAACATACTTTTCACAACACGTTATCAGCACGATCAATCTAAAGTAAAGCAAGTTTGAAGTTTGGTAAGTTCTGAAGGTTTGATTCCATACAAAATTTATTTTCTATACACAAGATAATTTTAATTTTCATTGTGTAAAGATTTCCTTCTAAACATTTTTGACACCAGAAGTTGTCAAACTAATTGAGACCATTCTTTTCAGAATTATGGCAAATATTGAAAAGCCCAAATTCCAAATTTTGGATGTAAGTGGCAATAACTACTTGTCATGGTGTCTCGATATTGAACTGCATCTCCAAGGCCAAGGTCTTGCAGCTACCATTGGTGAAAATGGAAATGCAAATGATAAAGATAAGGCAAATGCTTTGATTTTTATCCGTCGGCATCTAAGTGATAGCCTAAAAGTTCAATATCTATCTGTCCGAGATCCCTTGATCTTGTGGACAAGATTGAAAGAGCGGTATGATCACACCAAAACTGTCATCCTCCCTCAAGCACACTATGATTGGCAACATCTGAGGTTGCAGGATTTCAAGTCCGTGTCCGATTATAATTCGGCTTTGTATGATATTGTGTCACGGCTTGAACTTTGTGGTGTTAAGCTTACTGAGGTTGAGCTTTTAGAGAAAATATTCTCCATCTTTCATGCTTCGAATATTGTATTGCAACAGCAATACCGGCAGCGCCAGTTTAAAACATATTCTGAATTGATCTCAGTCCTGTTGACTGCAGAACAAACAAATGAGTTGCTGCTTAAAAATCATGATTTAAGACCTGCTGGCTCTAAGGCATTTCCTGAAGCAAATGCAGGCTCAAGTAAGAATGTTGGCCGTCCTAGAGGCCGTGAGCGCAGGCATGGGAATTTTTTCCGTAAGGGTGGTGGGAGATTTAACCGTAATATAAATAACTCCCTACACAACCCTAAAGGTAAAAAGCCCATGAAGAAGCATGATGATAGTACCTGTCATCGTTGTGGAATGATTGGTCATTGGTCACGTACCTGTCGTACGGCCAAACATTTGGTTGATCTATACCAAGCATCCCAGAAGGAGAAAAGCAAGCATGTTGAGACCCATGCCATTGACCTAACTGAGACTGATGCTGAAATCAATAAGGTTTTGGTCAATGAAAACTATCATATTCTTGGCAATGAAAAACCTTTTGAGGTTTCTGATTTCTTTATATAATGTTGATGAAAATAACAAGTCCCCAGAAATAGATCCTGAGGGTTGTCATCTATGTTTTGCCATACCCTTGGATAATTATGTTACCAAGGAAGATATTAAATAAATATGGTCGTCAATAAAATCATGAGTTTTATTCCATATTTGTTGGTTTATATTTTGCATCATATTATTAATTTGTTAAATTTTATGGAACTTGACACCTGAATATGTCAAGATAAATGCAAATGGGACACATTGAGAAAAAGGAAGATATATGTTTGCTTGATAGTGCTACAACGCATACTATACTTTGTGGCAAACACTTTTTCTCAAATGTAACATTGCGCAAGGCAAATGTTCAGACAATATCTAGTCCTGTTAATATTATAGATGGCTATGGGACTGCCACAGTTATTTTGCCAAATGGCACAACATTGTATCTTGAAGATGCATTGTTGAGCGGTAGATCAAAAAGAAATCTACTTAGCTACAAAGATGTACGCCGTAATGGGTACCATCTAGAAACAATTAATGAGCAAAATAAGGAATTTCTTTGCATCACTTCCTACAAGATGGGCCAGAAGACCATCCATGAGAAGCTGGAAGCTTCTAGTATGGGATTATATTATGTCCCAATACGAGCTATAGAATCATATGCTACGATGCCCTGGAAACTAGTGAACCCTGATGTGTTCGGACTTTGGCATGATCGCCTTGTTCATCCAGGAGCTACAATGATGCGAAGAATCCTTAAAAATACTCGTGGACACCCTTTAAAAGATACAAAGGTGTTGTTATCCAAAGATTACATTTGTGAATCTTGTTCACGAGGAAAGCTCATTACTAAACCTTTCATGACAAAGGTTGATTATGAATCCCCTTCATTCTTGCAGAGAATCCAGGGTGATATCTGTGGGCCGATTCAGCCTGCAAGTGGACCATTTAGATATTTCATGGTACTAGTGGATGCATCCTGCAGATGGTCCCATGTTTGCCTATTATCAACGCGCAACGTCGCCTTTGCACGTTTGCTTGGACAGATAATAAAGCTTCGAGCTCATTTCCCAGATTATCAAATTAAAAGCATAAGAATGGATAATGCTGGTGAGTTCACATCAAAGAGTTTTGATGCTTATTGCGCTTCATTAGGAATTGAAGTTGAACATCCTGTCCCACATGTTCATACTCAAAATGGATTAGCAGAATCCATGATTAAGCGCATTCAGATTATTGCTCGAACTTTATTGATGAGGACAAAGCTCCCATCCTCAGCGTGGGGTCATGCTGTTTTACATGCTGTATCTTTAATTAGATTGCGCCCCACTACTTCTCATTTATATTCCCCTCTTCTGTTAGTCTTGGGCCAGGAGCCAGACATTTCATATCTTCGCACCTTTGGTTGCGCGGTACAAGTGCCTGTAGCACCACCGCAAAGGACCAAAATGGGTCCTCAGCGCCGTTTGGGCATTTATGTTGGGTTTGATTCACCGTCCATTATTCGGTTCCTTGAACCATTGACGGGTGATTTATTTACCGCTAGATTTGCGGATTGTCATTTTGATGAGACAGTATTCCCATCACTTGGGATACCAAAAGCTTCCACAAATGGAAAACAGAAAAATGTCGAGATTTTCTCATGGAATGAGAAAAGTTTGTCTCATTTAGACCCAAGAACACCTGAATGTGAAAATGAGGTGCAACGATTGATCCATTTACAAGCTATTGCAAATCAAATGCCTGATGCATTTAATGAGACTGCTAAAGTTACAAAGTCTCACATCCCAGCTGCGAATGTTCCAGCTAGGATTGATGTTCCTGTAGAACCACCTGAAATGGATCTAAATGGCCCGCGCCTGAAGCGTGGTAGACCGATGGGATCAAAAGACACTGTTCCTCGAAAAAGAAGGGGGAGGAATTTAGAATCTGCTCCAGATGAGCTTATTAATCTTTCTCGAGGAAACCAAATTGCTCCTGAAGTGGCACAACATAATATTCAAAGAGAGCATATTGCCCCTGAAGTGGCACAAGTTCATGAGCATATTGCCCCTGAAGTGGTACAAACCCATGAAAAGATCACCAATCTTGGGAATACTGAAATTTCCATCAGTTATTGTAATGAGATATGGGATCGAAATGAGATAATCATCGATGATGCATTTGCTCTCTCAGTTGCTCATGAGATTATGAATGATGATTATGAACCTCGGTCCATAACCGAATGCCGTCATAGGCGAGATTGGCCTAAATGGGAGGAAGCAATCCAAGCTGAATTGACTTCCCTTGCCAAACGTAATGTTTTTGGGCCTATTACTAAAACCCCCGACAATGTAAAACCTGTTGGATACAAATGGGTCTTTGTCCGGAAACGAAATGAGAGAAACGAGATCGTGAGGTATAAAGCCCGACTCGTAGCCCAAGGTTTCTCGCAGAGGCCTGGGATAGATTATGATGAAACATATTCACCAGTAGTGGATATAGTTACCTTTCGTTTCCTTATAAGTTGGGTTGCCCAAGAAAATTTTGAAATGCGTCTTATGGACGTTGTGACGGCATACTTATATGGTTCATTAGATTCCAATATCTATATGAAAATTTCCGAAGGTTTCAAAATGCCTGAAGCATGCACTCCCCGCAACTTATTCTCAATAAAGTTGCAAAGATCTTTATATGGGTTAAAGCAATCCGGCCGCATGTGGTACCAACGTTTAAGTGAATACCTGACTAAGGAAGGGTACATAAATGATCCCATCTGCCCATGCGTGTTTATTAAAAGATCTGAAACCGGATTTGCTATTATAGCAGTTTATGTCGACGACATGAATTTAATTGGGACTCCTGAAGAGTTATCTGAAACTGCTGAATATTTGAAAAAGGAGTTTGAGGTTAAAGATTTGGGTAAAACCAAACTATGCCTTGGTCTAGAGCTTGAGCACAATAAGAATGGAATACTTGTCCATCAGTCAGCATACACTGAAAGATTGCTTAGACGTTTTAACATGGACAAGGCTCACTCATTGACCACCCCTATGGTTGTAAGGTCTCTTGACCCCCAAAAGGACCCGTTTCGTCCTAAAGAATCTGGTGAGGATATACTTGGTCCTGAAGTACCATACCTCAATGCAATCGGGGCTTTGATGTACTTGGCACAGTGCACGAGACCAGATATCGCTTTTGCGGTAAATTTGTTGGCACGTTTCAGTTCTGAGCCAACCCGGAGACATTGGAATGGGATTAAACATATCTTCCGTTATCTCCGAGGAACCATTGATTTGGGGTTATTCTATTCTAAGAATACTACTAACTCTGGTTTAGTAGGTTATGCTGATGCAGGATATAAATCTGATCCGCACAGAGCTCGCTCCCAAACCGGTTATCTATTTTGCTATAATGATACAGCCATTTCTTGGCGTTCCACTAAGCAAACACTAGTTGCTACATCTTCCAACCACTCTGAAATTATTTCCCTCTATGAGGCCGGAAGAGAGTGTGTTTGGTTAAGATCTATGATATCACATATTCACAATGCTAGTGGATTCAAACCGGTGATAGATTCTCCCACTATAATTTATGAGGATAATGCTGCTTGTGTTGCACAAGTCAGGGGAGGATATATTAAAGGTGATAGGACCAAGCACATCTCGCCGAAATTTTTCTATACTCATGAACTCCAAGAAAGTCGACAAGTTGATGTTAAACAAATTCGCTCCGTCGATAATCTTGCAGATTTATTTACCAAATCTTTGCCAACATCAACATTTGAGAAATTAGTTTATGGCATTGGTATGCGGCGAGTCAGTAAAATGCAAGATTGATTTCCCCAGAAGTGGAAATGTTTAGATGCTCCAGAAGTAGCAGTTTATTTTATCTCAGGGGGAGCGATTATGGACATAAGTGCACTGTACTCTTTTTTCCTTCTGTCCGGTTTTTGTCCCACTGGGTTTTTCCGGCTTAAGGTTTTTAATGAGGCAGTAATAGCACGTCCAATCAGGACACTGAAGTAGGCCCACTTATATTGTCTTGAAGACAAGCACATATTGTCCTGAAGACATATTAGACGGACTTAATTGTATTGTACTCTTTTTCCCTTATGTTCGGTTTTTGTTCCCACTGGGTTTTTCCGACTTAAGGTTTTTAATGAGGCAGTACACGTCCAATTTTAATAGTAGCATTTGTCCAAGGGGGAGTATTATGAAAGTGGACAAATGCAAGTTGTGCAAATTATTATGAAAGTGGACAAATGCAAATTATGCAAATTAGGTTATGAAAGTGGACAAATGCAAGTTGTACAAATTGTCCAAATTATGATTATTGTGATGATAATAATGGGGCTAATATGTGCAAATTACCAACTTGTATAGCCTACCATTTGATGCCTATAAATTGGGATTCATTCTCCCTAATGATACTTACAATTCCTTCAATCTTATTTTCATTTCCATCTCTCTCTCTCTCTTTCTCTTGTTCCTTTAATTCTCAATTTCTCCTATTCTTATTTCTTGTTCTTGTTTAGTCAATTTTAATTAACATACTTTTCACAACAAGTTTCTTGAATTTGTTTATTGTTTAATGTTTATATGTTTTATATTTCCTATATTTAATGTATTATTTTATTAAATAAATATTCTAAATTGTTATGTAAATAATAATTTTTAAGAAATTATTAAAAAGTATTAAAAAGAATATTTCTTAAATTTGTTTGTTTTTTATATATATTTTATATTTCCTATGTTAATATATTATTTAATAAATAAAAATAATATATAACACACTTTTATGTTAATGCCCATAATGGCCATTTTACATTTTCACTTCACTGCGACCGCTATTTTCGTCAAACACATATTTTCTCATCGTTAGTTTTAATCTAGCCATTACAATTTCAATCTTACATGTAATTAATCTCATCATTTCAATCGCACCGAAACCAATCTCATCGCCCTCCCAAATATAGCCTGAGTAAACTGAGTGATCCACCTATCGGGTTAGATTTATATATAACTTTAATTAATTAATCTATATAAAACAAGTAACTATCTAGTTTTGTTTAATACATTCACTACAGTTTCACTATCAAGGGAATGAGGTTTTCAAAGGAAGATCAAGATTTTTCAGTTTAATTACTTTTTCTTTGTTAATACTGGTGTTCATATTATTTTTTTTTTGGGACCGGGTGTTCATATTATATAAACTCTATACTTATTTGAACAACTTTTATGAAAATACTCTCTACCGGATTTTCTTTAGAAACTAATCTCCAATCATACAACTTTAACCATTCAAGGAATATGTGAGCGTTATCTTCAACTCCAAACAGAGTAATCGAGGTTTTATTCATATTCTTATGGACAAATCAAAGAAACTGCAGGAATAATCATGCCATGTTTGGTTGGGATGAAGGGAATTGGACCTGAATTGCATTATCACGGAATTGAATTTGAAGGGAATTGCAAACAAAATTCAGCCTTTATTCCATAGTTTGGTTGAAGCACCGAAGGGAGGAGGAATAAGAAAGGCATGAAGATAAAAATATAATTTTACCCTTTTATTTATTTAATTTTTTTCCTTTCTTCTTCTTTCTTTTTCCTTCTTCCCTCCACCCATCATTTGATAACTTACAGCCACTTGCCGGAAAACTTACAATTACATGAATTAAATTACAATTACTAGGCATTTAAATGCTTCCCAGTCATGAAAATCTTTACCACCATGAAAACAACCCATAGAAACATAACCAGTTCAAGTTTTTGGAATGGATGCAAGGTCCAAGGAAAGTGCGAGAAACCTGAAAAGGCCTCCAGCAAGGCCTATTTGAGCGAGCAAGACCAGATCAGCATGATGAGCACCAGATTTGATAACCAGTTCCCTAGTTGAAACTTCAAGCCTCGATTCTGAGTAACTTTTCTCTTCCCTGGTTTGAGCCCAGACGACTGAAAGTGAAAGGTAAAATTTTCAAGTCTTCCTCTAGACCAAAGAAAGAGAGAGATAAGAAAATGATAATTGGACAATGGCAGAAATTATGAAATTTGTATGAGGGCAATATTGGTACCTAAACAGTGGTTTTATTCCTGACATTGTCGAATTTCAAATTCCTGAGGTGGAGTACCGAATTGCAATTACGGGAGCTGGCGGGAATTTGCCTGGAGTTTGAAAAACCATTCAGGTGAAGCAAACACTTGCATAAGTGGGACCACCAAATTTGGGTGGAATTGAAAACTCCTTCACCCCAACCAAACATGCTGTGCAGAGTAGTTGAGGTTTCATTCTTATTCTTGTAGATAGATATGAAACTGCAAGAACAATCATGCAAAAAAACATTTCAGATCTAAAATGATGAACACAAGGAACAGAAACCATCAAACATGTTTAAAATTCGGGTTGAATAATTGGATGTGTTTTATCTATATTTTTATATTTCTATATTTCTATACTTCACTATTAAAGTTATCTCCAAAGAAAACCTCTCATGCATTCACGTAGAATTTTAAAAAAAAATTTTTAGTTTCATAAAAAATCCCAATAAATGTTTTTTTAAGTGAAGACTATATTCAATATACCATAATAATAAATTAATTATAGAAGTATTTATGATTTTTTTTGTTTTTCTAAAAAGTTAATTACTACCATGTACTAGGATAGAAACATGACTTATTATAAAGTACTAATAATTTGTTCCGCACTAACTATGCAGAGATATATAAAATTTGATTTAATCAATTTGTTAAGAGAGAAACAAAAAAAAAACTAATATGATGTTCATCTTTAACTACACAAATAATAATTAAATAAATTTTAAAAAATTAATAAACATATATATGAGAGAAAATAGAAGGAAATTAAAAAGTTAAAAAAGAAAGAATAAATATCAGCATAACTTTTAAGATATTGAATTAGAAAAACAAAGTTAAACTCTCACCTTTAAGTATTTTCAATAAATGTAAAAGGTATTAAACTCTCACCTTTAAGTATTTTCAATAAATGTAAAAGGTATTAAAAAAAGAAGTTTTTTGGACAAAATTATGAAATAATCCACTTCTATAACTATCCATTGTCAACTTACAGGTAAAAAAAGAGATTTTCAAGCAACATTGATTTCTTTAGCACAAAATTACAACTCAACAAAGCAAGCTAGCTATCTTATACAAGATTAGAGAGGTTGAAAAGAAATTTATTATGGGACAAAAATAAGATATAAGTATAGATTATAATAATTTTTTTCTTTTTTTCAAATAATTTTTCTTTTATATTAAGCCAGAGATGAATTTTTTTTTTTGTAGAATAAAGATAATTTTATCCATTTGCTATTTCATATAAAATTGCTAATGTATGTACATCTTATACTTGTTTCTTTTTTTTTTCGATGAAATGTTTAAATTTCATTCCATAAAGCAGTAAAGATTGCTATCTCATGTGTTTATTAAAATTGGTATATAGTAATATTACTAAAAACACACATGCATGTGTATATCTTCATGAAAATAGCATTATTAATTTCTTAATGTGTTCTTTTGATAAAGTATTATTACTTCTTCTTTTGGAGAGAATTGAAAGAGAATATTACTTAAATATAAAGTTATGTTGCCTTCTCTACTTATTGTTTGAACTACATTGAACAACCATATTAACAATTTTTTCAATGGAACAAGTTATTGAACGAATGATTAACGAACCAAAATAGTGAAATCCACTCACTTCGTTTTCAAAATTAATTGTTTCTAAGATGTTTTAAACATTATTATTTACACATGACATTGAATATCTTCAAATTTTTTTTCTCAAATATTACATCTATGATGTGATCATAAATATAAAATTATATGACTTCATACGACCATAGATATGTGTACAATTACAAAGATTGAATCATTTTCTATTTCATTATTATGTACTTCGTATTCAAAATATATTAAATATTTGCTCTAATAGATACAAAGAACACCTCTTAAATTCGCATAGACCTGTGGCAATTCTTTGTTATATGTTTAAATACAAACTAATTCTCCTCCCTCACCATATTAAAATCAAATGGGAGCATACACATAAGAGAGAGAAAAAAGGGAGGGGGGGGGGGGGGGGGGGGGGAACTCTAGCATTTCAGATTCATCTAAATAAAATCTGAACCACCTCCGAAGTGCTCCAGGTCGGGATGGGTACCACCTCCAGGTCGCCTTGGATTTCTGCAGTGGAAATGACGGCAATTAAATGTCATGTTATTGCTGATATTGTAAGTGTGCCAAAATCAACCAAATGGATCCAAAAAATTCAGTGGAAACCATCAAGTTTTCATGTACCTGACAAACCGACTAGGCTCAAAACCAGGAACACCAGGTGGGCCATATGGATCAAAACGAGCACCGGGAGGAACCCCTCTGTTTCAAGCAATCCAAATAAAATCTTCAGTATGTTATGTAAGCGGCACATGCACACGCTAAAACAGAGAGAGAGAGAGAGAGAGGGAGAGAGGGAGAGCTCACGGTTGTGGATCAGGGAAACCAGGATCCCTGCCAACTTGATCAAACCAACGAGGATCATTTGGTCCTGCTTCCACATTATAAGATATATTAAGCCACAAGAAAACGTGATAAGCAAATTCACCAATAGTTTTAAGACAGATGTTACAAACCTACAAGCATGCCACCGCCAACAAAATCACCCCTGAAAGTCACATTTAACGGAAAGAAACTTAATCAAACCAGTTCACAAACAGTGACCAAGAGTGAGGCCAAAAAACCAAAAAAAAAAGTGACAGAACACTGAATATGGGAGGGGAGATACCTGGTAGGATAAACTCCAGCACCAGGCCCAGGGAGCACATCATTACCACCAAAGGGATTAATTGGTGGAATAACAACCCTGTAAAGCAATTATTGGTAGGAAGATTATGTAAACACATGGCCAAGTAATTAGATACATAACCGGGAGATGTTCATTGAACAACTGAAAGAAATAATACTTGAAAATCTATCAATCTCAAATTAAATGTTTTTTCCTTTTCTTTCTTTTCTTTCTTTTCCTTCTATAGTACTTTTTAAACATGCAGCAGATTTTTTAACACATTTCCAATCAATATTGAAGATTTCATAAAATTGTTTTATCAAAGAAATCACCGGCTTGCAATGTCAATGTAATATGCAAAAAGTTTGTTATTTAACTTAACCTAAATCACAAAAGCTACAAAAGAACCTTAGATAATTTGAGAAAATTTTCACATCTCTAAACTACAACTTAATTACCAGATTTCCTGCATTATCTCATCGAGGTGACCTATATGATATAATGGTTTAACCTCCTTAATGAAGTTCTAACATATAAATTAAAAGACTACTGCATGATTATGACTTCTTGCACCGATGACAATGTGCTATAAATTTCAAGTTTGCAGTAAATCTATTAAGTAATGAAGCCGTTCGGTTCTAGCGAAGTGAGTAGTCAAGAAAGACCCAAATGAAGTATGCAGATGCTATAAATAAACAATTATGTTTCAAATCGATAAAACCAAAATCACTAAGGAGATGAAATATACCCTGAAGGATGGACTTGAGGACCTATTGGCTCATTGATTCTAACACCATCAGTCACATCAGGCCTCCAGCCTTCACCTGTTTCTAGACTACAAAACACAAAAAGAAAACAGTAGTTAAAATTAAGCGTTTACAGAGCATTCCCAAAGTAAGAAATACTGCTAACAGCTACTTCTAGCCAGCCAAAATTAGCTTAAGTACCTAGAAGGATTACTTGAAGAACTTGATTTCGAAGGTGAACCATATAGCTTGGATATAACTTCTTTATCCAAATTACTCACCAACTTCTCCAAATTCTTATACTGTGCGGAGTAATTTCCACTTCCATTCTGCCCAACATAGTTATCAATGCTGCAATGACCACACCAACCCCAGAATACATTTAGTTTAACCCAAAAACTCAAACAAATTCCCAAAAATTTCAATTAAATTAAGAAAAAAAAAGAAGGGCAGGAAGATTATAAATACTCGATTTCGAGATGAACAGGTTCAGAACTGCCATCAGCCAAAGCATCAACAAGCAATTTCCCATTCATTACGAGACACTTCACCAACACTTTCTTCGACCCTTTCTCGGGATTCGCATAAACAAACGCGTAATGATCATCGAACTCGTTCCAGTTATCGATTCCCACCTCATCTGAAATTGACACCGGTTCAACTTCCGAGATTAAAATAAAAAGAAGATGGAAACGGAAGAATAATCAATCGAGAGAGAAAGAGTAAAGTGGAATACCAGTAGAAGGAGACGATAAAGCGTTGTCGGCTAAAGCGGGCTGCCCCACGGCAGTGAGAACAAAACCGGACGAAAGAAAAGCGGCGTGAACGGCGAAAGCGATTTTGTCGTGCTCCCTCCTAAAGGACGGCCTAGCCGCTCTAATCACCGCCATAACTGATTTCTCGTTCGACATCTTCGGGATATTCCGATGGATTACAAAATCTAGAGTCTTCCGGATTTCCCTGAGAACTTTTTGATGAAGTCTTCGACAGACAGAACAGAGGTTTCGCGGTTTGGCTTTTCGAGAGTCAGAGCTGCTCAGTAGTTTCAGAATCCAAGAGCGAGTTTTTTTTTTTCTTTTCTTTTGGCCAGGATCCAAGGGTGAGTTACGAACTTTATGGTGTAGGGATTTTTTTGTTTGGCGCGCCGGGGGGTTGGGGGGCGGGGTTAAAAGTTGTAGGTAAACTTGCGCAGCAAGAAGAGTAAAGGGAATCTTTTTCCTTTATTTTTTTTCTTTTAAGTGCAAGTGTGCAACTGTGATAAAAATAAAATTGGTAAGTTGTGTGGTAAATTGGTAATTAAGTATGGTAAAATCGATAACATAACGTGTTAGTTTGATCCACAGTTATTTTGGACTAATGTAATTAACTTGCAATTCATTTTTTCTATTTGTAATTTTCTTTACATTTTCTAAACAGCAGGTGGCATTTAAAGTGCCAAACCAATTTTCTATTTGTATACATACACTTCAATTAGTGATTTCGGTAGTACTTTGATGAGTACTCTCTGATTTGTGTCTTCCAGTTGCTCTTATATAGCAGAAAACGGCCACCAGAAAAGTTGTGGCAAGACCTCCAAGGATCACACCACCCCCTGCAACAGATTTGTCAATGGAATTGTGACCCCTTTCTAGGCGGACAGCCTGCCCTTCAACACTCACATGCTCTCCATTGTTTGGTTCAACACTGGCTGCAGAGGGGCTTTCTCCAGTAGGCATGTTGCTTGCAGGCTGTGGAGCTTGAGATGGGCTAGAAGCAGGTGCACTGCCTGAGGTCTTGACCGCTTTGGGCTGGTGCTTTCCAAGTTTCCGAATTATGGGTGCTTCAGCTTTGTATGGAGCAGGTGCTGGAGGATTCTGGTAATCAGCTAAACTTTCACTAGCCATGGCCACTGCGGCATTTACCAATATCAAACAAAGAAGAAAAAACTGAGCCATTTTCGAATCAGATTGAATGATGGGTTATTAAAGATGATTCTGTTCCTTGGTTTTCAGGGGTTTGGTTTGTGTCCTCGTGGGGGATTTGGGTGTATATATATACACTGAAGTCCAGCCTATAAACACATCCCACAAGCATGGGGTCTGATGGAAGTTTCGCATTGCTGGATTCAAAGCATAATTTATAACAATTTCTTAATCTTCTTTAATTGAGTTGTCTGTAAAGTGGGGGATATTGAGGAAGGTACACGGGCATGCATTAGGATATTAGAAATACAACTAAGACTTCAATCAAGGGAACAAGATCTCTAATATGTTTATTTGTAAAAGTCTGTTAAGCAGCATGATTGAATTAATCATGGTGACCCATTAGGGGATGAGGATGGATCTAATTTTCTGAAAGAAAAAAGCTGCTAAAAGTAAAAAAACAAGAAGGAACTCAAACACTCCTATTTGAAACTTCCACCCTTGCGTGGTTGGGAGAAAGGAGTTGTGGAAGAGAGGGATTGCGACTTGAGAGGAGTCGAGGACGGATTGTATCTCTTCAAACTTCAAAGCCAAAAGCAAGCATGGTTGTTTTGAATACCATAATGTCACCTTTTGGTTCTTCAACATTGTAAAATTTTTTTCACTTCTTTTCTCATTGTAAAATTTGCTAGTCTTGGATGGACATTGCTACCAAACATGTCCGATTATGTTCTGAGAATGTAGGCACAATAATACGTTAATCAAGTCTATCCGGGCAGTGTCCTGTTCTGAAGATGCCTATGATCACAGGGGAAGTATCTTGCAATTTCCCATTTCTTTTGTTTATAACTTGTCTTCAAGTAATCTCCATCCACGACATTGGAGTAAAACAGTTTAAACAAATGATTCTAACCAACATAATATAAGAATTTGCAAGAAACATCTTCTGTCAGGAAACGTTCAAATTTCATGATCATCTGCTGCTTTAGATTTTCAAACAGACAATCCTAAATTTCCTAATGTTCAAAAACGACATCAAGTTTTGCCCAGACATGTCTGTACAAATCAACAAATCTAAACTTACCTACAGATGCAATAATAATAGGGTTGTTTCGAATTCAATGATATGGAAGCTGCAGATGCAATAATACAGGAATAAACAATTGTCACTAGTAGAGAATCATTTCACAATAAAAATTACCATTTATTTCACCTTGGAACTTGTAATCTAACTTTGCGCTGGATGCTTCAAGAACTTGAGACATTAGCGGGAGCACATAATTCTTTAGCTAGCAAGCTTAAGCTGCAATTACATCATCAAGTACTAAGAACGGAATAAAATATTGTTGATGCTGTCTGCATGGGAAACAACTGGGGGGTGAGCGTCTTGGAGAGAAAGTAGCAGGGGCAGAGTTTTGTTTGAATAAGGAAAGTCCTGTCAGTTTACTGTCTTTCTGAATTATTATAAGCATGAGCCTTGCTTTGCATTAGGTTGCTAAACCATAATTAACCCAAAATTTGTTTGCTGGAGATCTTATGCCAGCTCATTGCATGGTGATGGTCATTGGGTTGGTCAATAATCAGTGAGGCAAGCAACAGCTTGTTCTTTTGCACGTGCAAGAGTTTGATGGAGGAGCCCATGACTTTCCATCTCTTGGGACGGTCTTGCCAAGTTGAAATAACTTTATTCAGTTTGAGGTAACTGTGATCTGGTTCTCCGCCGGACTTGGATCGAGATTACTAAAACACAGCTGCATCCGTACAAGAAGCAGTAGGCACCAAGAACCATTATACAATATTTGAGCTCAATTTCTCATCCTCATAAGCCAGTTCAACAAGCACATGTGACAATCAGGTGCTTTCACTTCTGTTACTTTAAGCAGCAAATTGTGTAAGTGGCCTAAAAAAATGTCGTCTTTCTTTCTTGAACCTAATTAAAAATGTAGTACATATTGCAGAGTAGATCAAATAGATTGGATCAAAAAAGAACCAAATCAAATATCCAGAAGCTACTTACTCCTCCCTAAGAAGGCAACTTCAGTTAGTAACAGGCTCCAACGAATCCTGTCTTAAGATCCCAGAAAGTAGAGACCTATTGAAAAGTTTTTCATCGGCATATTTCCTACATCAAAGAATTCTTGATGGCATGCATTCTGCATTTTACTAGATTATTAAATATTTAGTGCTAAAATAAAACAGGGGAGGAAATGCAGAAGAGAATTTTGTTTCTTGGATTTCAACTGGCTCCCCTAATTAGTTGTCACCCTTCTTCTGAGCTCTGAGGCCACATGCTCGAAGCTTCAGAGGAGTAAACGGATAGGACCCACTGGTCTGAATCTCAGCCTAGACCTAGAGCACAAATAAATGTTGTATCTAAATATGCTTTCCCTTCCTTGGTCAGCAGCCAAAGTTATAAATCCAGGATCAACTCTAATGCCAAGTAACCCCAAGGCCCAACCATCCTCACATCTTTGATGTTTCACCGATACGGCATCTCGATAGATGTCAATTACATTGATTGAGACTATTAATTCAAATAATCAAAGTTATCTCCTCTTATTGTTTCTTTGATATAATTTTATCAAAGTTCTTCCCATTTTTATCAGACTGAAACAGCGAGAAGAGTAAAAGCATGAGAGCTGAGAACATATGGAAAGGCCTCATATAACTTCAGCAGCTGCAGACCGAGCAAAAAAAAGAATCAAAAACTTGCACCAGCCGGGAATCGAACCCGGGTCTGTACCGTGGCAGGGTACTATTCTACCACTAGACCACTGGTGCTAGATGATGGTGATAGCGTATTATTATCAATTAAAATCTTGCTTGTCCTGATATCAAGGTCCATTCGTGGATAATCCATAATCCATAATCCCTACCGTGCCAGAAAAACCCAAAGCCACAGGCTCCGGTCTTCTGCCAGGTTTCAAGCAGCTTATGCCATTTTCTTCCCCGATTCTCTGAAATCCCTTTAAGTCTAAAAAAATCACTCCTTTCGCTTCTTTTCTTTCTCCAAATTCAATGTCTTCAATCCTGAAAATGCCACTCTTAATCCCGGCTCCGTCTCAAAACCTCTCCTTCTCTAATTCTCTCCTTTCCCCAACTCCCCTTTTCCTCCACACCAAACTCTCCAGGCTTTCTCTCCAAACCCAATCCCGACCCGACACCATAATACGCATGGGAGGTGGCCCCAGAACTTACCCCGGTGGAGTTTCCAAATGGCAATGGAAACGCATGCAAGCCAAGAAAGCCAAGCAACTCCTCAAAGCCCGACTTGCCCGTGAACGCCACATCTACGAAATGCGCAAAAGAGCAGAGCTCAAAGCCGCCGTCTCCGAACTCGAACGTCCCTGGGAAGTTGTTGAAAAAGCACCTAACTTGTTTTCCGTTTCGGCTGATGAGCAAGTCAAAGTCTTGGCTGACAGATTCCAGAAACCTGGTGGCTTCGATATGTGGAGTGACAGAGACGGTCCCCAGTTGTTTGAAACTGTTGAAGGGTTGCCTTCTGCCAGGTTTTTTCCTAAAGGCGTTGTTCATAGTGTAAAACCGTATTTGAGAAGTAGAGATAGTGATGAAAATATTAGGCTTTTGACTGAAAATAAGAGTGAGGAGACTGAGTCTGAGATTGAAGATGGTACTTCAGAGAGAAATGGGAAAAAGAACGGTGTTAAATGGAGGAGGAAAGGGGTTAGGAGAAGGTTGGATGCTGTTGGGGAGGGTAGTTTTGATGGGAAGAGAAGTAATTTGAAGTCTCAAGTTTATGATAAAAGAAGTAATGTGAAGTCTCAGGTTTATGATAAAAGAAGTAACTTGAAATCTGAGGTTTACGATATGAGCCTGCAAAGGGATGGGAGTTATGGGATTAATAAGAGAAAATGACTGAGACTGGTATGAAATTCTGAAGGTAGGAAGGACTAAGGGAATGTTTTATTTGGTAAATTTTGTGCCTCAAATTGTCTCAATTTCTCTGGATGAAATGCTTTTAATGGTGTTTGCACTTTCTTGTTCTTGGTGAATGAGATATTTTGAATGTACATTTGTATACATTGTATACTATAAATTGATGAATAAAATTAGCTATTCATTTAGAAATTCCTTGTTGTCTCTAATTTTCTTTTGTCTGCTGAAACTGATGGAGTTGGATTTTATTTGCAACTTTGATCTTAGCTCTAGTAGCTAGAGTTCAAGCTGCTAAAGATAGCGGTTGAGTGGTTAGTTAAACGTAAATGAACCTGATGGTCGAGTCATAAACACTTTCACTATAAATTTTGCTCAAACTGTACTTTCCTCGTGGCTTGGTTCAGTATTTTCTGTCAATTTTGTCAAAAGTAGATGAAGTAAAGCAATAAGAAATAGTGAGTAGAACATTCCAATTTACAAGCTACCAATTTGATTGCTATTTTCGTTCTGATCTGACTTTGTTTCATCTGCAAAATTGCCTTTATCCGTAGGTTACGAATGAAAGCTCACTCCAATTCCTTGATATAGTTGACTGGAATTCAGCCAGCAACCTAGCTGGTAAAACCACATAGCTGCAATACATCACCCCTGACCTTCTTAGTGAGTCCCACAAGTGAAAAACAGAGTTGAGATGGAGCAGCTGTAGAATTGTTGCCAATCAATTGGTCTTCAATCTTCGTATCATAGTCTGATTGACACCAATACTATTTCTAGCTAGTTTAAATAGCATCATGAAGAACTAGAGTTTAGACATTCGGATTCTTCACTGCTGTCCTGTCAAGTCCACTATAAGACTTTTTGACTGATATTGTAATGGTATTATGGGCTGGAAAGGTAGTTCAGATGAGCATGCGATTGATGTAGTGTGGATATGATCTCTGAGATCTCTGCTTGGCCCTGCAAAGTGTGACAATGGTTGATGACTTGGCTCATTATCTATTGATGGCTGAGGCTCTGCATTTCTCCACCTTTATCATTTGAAACAGCTCAATCGTTGGAAGCGGAGTGATTGCACCATGTTTTATGTATGAGATAAAAGTAGAATGATTTTTGTTTCCATCTTCTCCCGCAATCAGACTTGTAACATTAGTGCACAGCAGATTGTTTAAATTCAAAATGTTTCTGCAATTATAGTTTCGGAGCATTTACTGTCATATGAAGTAGATGACCAAACTTTAACCGAATGATGAGTTCATGTTGAATTATCCTCAAATATCTCTAATCTTTCTCTATCTCTAAAATACGCGCATGTAGATGCTAAATTTGAAAGGATAAGGTCCATCAATCGTTGAATTAGCACCAACAAAAATTGCTGTGAAAGAAGGTCCGATTCTCAAAGGAAGTTGTCAATTGTCAAGAGCAGGCCTTTATTCCTCAATGTACCATAGACAGAACTGGTAAAATTCAACTTGTTCTCGTTAGAATCGATCTATATATCCTACCACCAGAGTCATTTTCTTCTTCCAATTCAAACTTTCATTCAATATAATCATTTGTCCTTGTCCTTTGGAGCTGGTAGGTTTTATTCCACTTGGAGAGGCATTACTGGCCCCTCCTCTTATCTGTCTTTAGAATGACAGAGAATCTCCTTCAATCCCAATCCATTTCGGCAGCCTCCAGTTGCGGTCGGTACCTTGTTAGGTCAAGGCGTCGAGCCAATCACGTTTAGAATACAGTTCGACCTTCGTAATGCGTCCACACTTCATTTTGTCAATTTAGTCAACCAGGCTCGTCACCCACCTTTTTACTACTCAAGCACGAAGAGTGTAATGGGGGGTTTTGAGCTCATCCTCTCTAAGACCCACTCAAATCTTCTTCGACACCTGTTCCCTTAATTATTAATTAACCTATCTGAAATTTTAGAGGAACTCAGTTAATCCAATCCTCAATCTATGAAATGCACCGATAGTCATTTTCGCAGATGGGACAAGATGGCTAAGTTCATCAGTTTGCTGCACCCTAAAGCTAATGTAATCATTTGTTCGATCACTATAAAGAAAGTGGAAGGGTTATAATTATCATTCGCGACTTTCATTCTTGACCGACAACACTTGTTTACGGTTAATTCATTTAGAAACATATTAGTCAAGATGAAACAGAGAGAGCTTCCTGATTAGATTATGTACTATAGTAATATTGTTGGCTTGGTCAAGATCTTAGTTGAGGCGTGCAATGAACCATATGGAAGGTTCAATGAGCACTGCAAATAACAATCACTCCTCACACAGCAAGATTGGCCAAAACCATAAGTGGGAGACTGCTGCAAAAGTTGGAAAACTGTTTGTGAAACTGAAGTTTTTCTGATTTATATATAGCATTTTTTGTTAAAATCATTTCGTGCTCTTCTACCGAAGTAGGTATACCTTTGTAGTTTCTCCAATATCCTCTTTTTTTATTTTTGTTCCGTGTGAAATTGAAATTGCTTAACAGAACCATAATGAAAGGTTATTGCAAAAAAATACAGAGTTGGTAGTGGGTGATGGGACGGTCTCTTCTTCTCTAGAATTTGATGGATAAACACAACTCTTCTCTGTGATTAAAGGCATTTGCCGACTCATCAAGCAATTCCTTCCTCTCTCTCTGTGATGCCTTTTTGGGGATCAGTGACTCATTGTTTATATCGATTTAACAGCCACAAGATGACTCAAGCTAGCAAAAATCTCTCTTTCATTGGAGCAAATTTGCCAAAAAATCTTGGAGAATCATAAGGTGATTTGAATTCCTAGGTAAAAGCATATCCACTTGTTGCAAGATATATATGGGTTGTTTTCATATATAGAATTTGACTCACATGCATGTCTATTGCATGCATAATTTAGAATTGGAAAGTCAGAACTAAAAGAGTTGTAAAAACACAGGGTGTTTCTATGAATTTCGTTTGAAAATTCTGATCATACCAGTTGGATTAAACAATAAAAAAATGTGAGAAATAATTGAAGTTGGAAATCCAATTCCCCCTTTACCTTTCTTCCCATAAATCCCACCTATCAAAAGCTGAAACTTTTGACACTATAATCAAAACATGCAAGAATATCATAAAACAACACGTGAAGAATTAGAGAGATTCATATATACTGAGAGATGATGATGACGACATTTTGATTGACTCGACAAGACTTCATAAATAAGCAAAAACCCAACAACAAGAGGAAAAATTAAAAGGAGAGAAAGAGAACAACGAGTCCCCCGCATTGAGGGAGACACCCTTTGGCTCGGCCACATATATCAGACACTACTAAAGAGGAAAAAGCAAACAACCAAATCAATTAGAAGAGACTTCCAGAAAGAAAAGAAGAAAAAAAAAAGATGAAAGCCACTTTGGGATTTCAAATCATGGCCCATTAGTTAGTCATAAAGTTATAACATACAGTTTTACAAGTAGAACTGCATTAATTCATTCAACTGTTTTAATGGTTAATATATCAGATAATTAATGAGAGATTAATCTTCTCATTATAGCGTTTAGAATTCTATAAACTGTTTAGATTGAAGATTATATCATATATACCATCGACCTTTGAGTTAGCTTGAAATTCAAACTGACCCTTCATATATCTGTTAATGGAAATGCGAATGCCGCCATTGTTGAAATTAAGTAATTGACCCAAATATTGTCCCTTTTCTCTGTGAGATATAATAAAAGGCAAACAATAAGTTGTCTGTAGGATTGAGGGAGAGAACAGAATCTCAAAGATTAATTGGTTCTGTATTCCTGTAAAAGCAACTTATGAGGATGGAAGCATGTGGCTCATGTGTTAAAATTCTTCCATGCATACCTAAATGTGGAAAGATCAAAGCAGAAGAATATATCCCTGGAAAATGACATAGCCAATTTTTCTTAAATTCCTTTTTGTATGCATGGTTTTACATGCTTGCTACTCATATTGATCATTAATATGCTCATTCCAAGGCTGCTGAAATACAGCTGGAATGAAAAATAAATGAGCAACTGAACTTTGAATGGAAAACTTGGAACATTAAAAAGTCGAACTCAGTGCCCCCAGTTTCAGTTTGAACTTTGAAGAAAGAATCAGAAAGAGAAGAACAGATAGTGACCCTGCAATTTATAGAACTAATAAAGAGAATTTTGATGCTAAGTCAAGCTGGGGGGTGCATTCGATCACTTTCTTTGTGAAGTGTACCTTTCTGGTTTGGTAGACAATTAATATGAAATAGAAGGATACTAGCTAGACAGGTGCCAATTGAGGAAGAAATATGCATGAAAAAAAAGACTGAAAAAATCTTGTGCGTAAAAATCACACGGTCCATTGCATAAGCAAAGTTTACCATGATATTGATGACACCCACCATCCTTTGCTTCAATTGAATATGGTTGAGGAAAAGGATAAACCCACCAATCTTTGCCTGAGAGCTTGCCAGATTAAGTTGAAACTTTTGGTCTTGTCAATGCTTTCTTCTTTAAGTAGATAGTCTATGCTTTGTTAAACTGGACATCAGTATTTTACTTTCAATCTCATTGTTGAGAAGGTTGAATTATGGTGAGAGAGTGCTCAAACCACCATGGAAAAGGGTTAAGCATTTTAATCAAACCACAGCCACTAAGAACTTCTCAATGCCTATGAAGTTGGGAGTTGACTTACACAGAAATTAGTTGTTTAATATGGCCACTGAGTTCAATTGCAGTTGATAATTAGTTGAAAAGTATTATCTGTCTGATCTTTTCAACTCATTCTCTACTTTATATAATTTTCATTTGCGTGTTTCTGGTGGCCAAGTGATTATTATTTAATATTGTTCCATTTTCAGCCCAGCTAATGATTCTGCTAGAGATGGATTAATGATAAGGCCATATTTAATGTATATTTAATGGTTAATTTGGATTATATTTTAACACTTTTATGGCTAGATTTATATGTAATTCATGATATTCTCTCATATTTGATTTGTTTGCTTGTAGATATTAAATTGGAACTAATTCCATGAAAAACTAGTGGTTAAAAGGCAAAAGAAGAATTCAAGGCTGGTTGAATAAGATGAAGCAAGCTGCTAGGCCAGAAAATAGCAAAAAGATGAGGTCAAGTTTGGGTTTTCAATTCAAGGCCTGGTGACATGATCAAAGAGTCCAAGTTTTATTGGGATTAGCTTTTCTTAACTTTCAAGCAATCTTATGTAAATTACTAGTATAAATATTCATCATAGGGTTTTCCTAGGATGTCTTAGATTTTATATCTTAGACCCTATTATTTTATTTTATTTTTATTTTATGAGTAGCTAGTTCCCTAGTTAGGGTTAGGGATGTAGCTTGTTTGGATTTTTAATTATCTATGTATATTTTAATTATTTGTTGGTTGAATTTATTCTTCTTATTCTTAATCCTGAATTTATGCTTGATCACCATAGATTCACTCTTAGGGATTGTATGAAGAACTGGGAGGTGAAGTATAATCCGTGCACTAGAAGAATAAACATCTTAGAATTAGAGATAGGGATATCCTAAACTAGGGTGATAACCAATGGATTACTTGTTCTTAATAAGTTTGATTAATTAGGTTATGCATCGGGAGATGATAATCACTTAATTGAATATACCTGTGTACCTTGGAAGAGGACATAGATACATTAGTGTAATCGTTATTTCAACTTGAATAATTAGAATTGCATGATAATTAATTATTCCTTGCAAGTGAACCCCAAAGCCCTAATGTTTTCTTATCTATTTATTTTCTCTTTATTTAATTAGTTGTTTTGATTAGTTAATAATTTAGTTAATTTCTTCTTTAATTTAATTTAATTATTTGTTTTAACTAGAATTAATTAAATTAGTGAATATTAGTCTTCGTAGGAACGATATCTTGGAATACTGCTTTTTCTATACTATCTCGATTCTGTGCACTTACAGATTAAGGCAACCAATTAATTAGATCATTAGAGCAAGAATATTTCTTTCGATTATCAACATTTTTTGGTGGCATTACATGAGGACTACATTTTTCTTCATTAATATATTAATAGCTATAAACACATGTTTAAGCTGTTCAACGTAGAATTTGAAGGATCAAACTAATTAAACTCCAAAAATCTTTTCCACTGATGTACTGGTTCAGAGAAAAATTATACCAAGTGATGATTGCAGCTTGAAAATGTTACGAAACATGTAAAAATGCCGATTTATGATAAATCATTGCCAATCAAGCACACTAATACAAATTGGACCTACTGCTGTTGTATTTTCCAGTTTTTCACAAGTTCTCAAACGCACTGAAAGGGTGAAACAATCAATGCCTTAGGTATCCATTTTGAAGGAAAGCTGAAATATAAAAATATTGTCTGGGTGCCACTAAGGGTATCAGCAAATGTAGAATTTGTTAGAATTAGCTGAAGCCAACATACAATTTTCATCTTTCTCTTTTGTCAACAGACATGGTCATGTCACCATTTCCTTCTGGTAGTTGAGGAAACTATTTAACTATATATATGTATGTGGGGGAGAAAATGGGCCATTAAGCTTTGGAAATTATGATCTTAGCTTTACCCATTCTTTTGCTTAATACCACTTTCTATTTATTTAAATTAATTTACTTCCACTAATTAAGTCAAGATGAAGGGGGTATATATCCAAACTACTGCCATAATTGGAAATTCTTGTGCAAAGCAAGACAAAATGGGTACGAAGTTTACTGTATATCTTCTTTAGGCTGTCTTCAAAGTCCTTGGAAAGAAGACAAGACAGCTATTTAAATCATTGAAAAATAGAAGACACGTGATAGAATTAAGTAATGGGCGGATGCAAATTAAGCAAGCCAAATTACTATATTATTATAGTATCTAATTATATACACAGAAGACACTGAAGATTAAGTAGTGCTTATTGTTGTCATTACTTTTATAAGTATTGGAGAAAGCTCACTTTGTTGGAGATTCGTATATATCCACCAGCAATCATAATCATAGAAAGTTAACCAATATTAAACCATATAATTAAGCAATTATCTCTTTAATTTCCCAAAGATTTATATTATATATTATATCGACTTATTGCACTTAAATAAACCATGTTATTTACAACATAAAATAAAAGAAATTAATAATAGAGCTAGCTAGCTATGTACTCCCTTCTTTATGTATAATCTATAGCTAGTCAATTGACCAAAGGGGAAAAAAATGAAAAGCAAATTGGGTTGGTTGATAGGCAAAAAGAGAACAGGATAAAAAAGTGAAAAGGATATGGTTTTTTTTTAATTATAAAAACTTGTTATAATTATAAAGCAAATGCAAAAATAATTAATAATCCATTAATTAAATACTTCATCTGTCCCAAAATAATTATTATTTTTAAGGGTTTCATAAGACCGATAAAAATAAGTTTTTTTGGTTAAATTTTATACATTTTTCATTTACTTTTCTATATTACCCTTTATTTAACTTTTTCATTTATGATCGAATGAATAAAATAGAAAAGACATGCATTTAATGACGAGGATAATTTTACAAAACTATAATAATATTACATTGATTTTGTAAAAGTGACAAATATTTTGAGATAAAAAAAATTCTAAAAAGTGACAATTATTTTGAGACAGATGGAGTATATGGTTATCATATAATAATAATACTTTTTCTTTTTGTATATATATGGGAGAATTCAAACATTGAAGATTGAACCAAATTTTATTGATATAGTATATAGTATACTCACTTGTTCCCACCTTTATTTTAATACATAGTAATGTACAAGACTTATATATTTTTCTTTAAATGCTTTTCATGTTAGTCAATAAGATATTATCAAGTGTCCTTTTAAAGCAGTAAATGTCTAACTATTTTTTTTTTAAATTAAATCATATGAAAGTACACGTAATGATATTTTATTAGCTACTGACATGAAAAACACCTAAATTATGTACTCTGATAATTATACATATATACAGTCTACTATTCTTCCGTCAATATGGTATTAGGTAATTACTTTATGCCATTTAAAGACAATTTGTTAAAATATGAGTGTTTGGCGGACTTCCTCCTTTTATTTACTTGACTTTTAAGTGCTAATTTATTACACATTTGCTGTTATGATATTAATTTTTTAGGTGAAATTTATTTACTTATGACTTTAAAAAATATATTAATATTTAAAAAGTAAAAAATATTTATTAAAAAAATTATGAAAGGACCAAAAATGGTTTAATTATCAAACTATAGAGACCAAAATAGTTTGACTTTCAAATTATAGGGCCAAAATAGAATTTTGAAACTATAAGCAATGAATAAAAAATCGGACCGGTGCTTGAACCGGTAAGGTTAAAGGTTCAATAGTTCAACTAGTTGAATCGTTTGGACCAGTTATATAAATATTTTAATTTTATTAATTTTTTAAAACTTTTAAATTTCAAATTTTCAATTCAAAAAATTTAAAATTCATAAAAATAAGAGAAAGTATAAAATATTAGTGCATTACATATAGTATAAATAAACGATACAAATTATTTTATATCACAAATTAAATTTTTATTATAGGAGTACATTAGAATAAACAAATAAAAAAATAAAAAATTTTAAGTCAAAAATTCAAAATCAAAAGTTCAAACATAATAAAAAAAATTAAAAATTTAGAATTCTCATTAATTTGGACTTTTTTTATATTTAGGTTAATCAATTAAAATAACTTAAAAAATAGAAAATTTAGTTTTTTACTAAACCGATCTAACCGGTTCACCGGTTTAAAAACGGTTCATTACAAACCCGGATTAATGACTTTTAATGGACCGAACATATGGCCGGTTCAACCGATTCAATCTGTCGGTCCAGTCTGATTTTTTATTCCTTGACTATAAGGACCAAAATAGAATTTGAGTCAAACTTTAGAGATCATTTGTGTTATTTACTCGAAATATTATATAATGATGTAGATTCAAATCTCTTCCTTCTCCTTCATCCTTATAAACAAGAAAAAAATGCTTAGGGGATATATATTTTTTTATTTAAACAGAAAAATATAAGCCATTACTTATATGTTGTCTTTTTTTTTCTTGCATTACTTTTTTTTTTGAGGAATTTTTTTTGCAATTACTTATATGTAATATGTTGTCTAGTCAGTGTTAAATTGACAATTTGAACAGATTTATATATGCTAAGATGTAGTACAAATTATGGAGATGTGCGCTTGCAATTATTATCCATTTTTCAACCAGCTATTTGTCTATAGTTTGTCGCTTTCAATTATGGAATATATATAACTTTGAAATGGACCTTCACTATATAATAACTGTGGTCATGGATTTTGGTGCAAATTAACATGAAATTAAAACAAAATTACTCAACAGTTTGGTATATTGATTCCATGTCCATCTTTTGAACGAAATCAGCAGTGACGTTTTCAGTTGGACGGAAAGAGTATTACTTCTATTTTTCTCCTCTCAAACAGATAGTACAAATTATTGCCAGAAATTAAAATCTACACTTTTAGTTTGTCCCATATAATTTACTGTACCCTTTCTTTTTCTCTCTTTGTTGTGGTCCTGTGGGGTGATTTTATCCTCTTCTCTTTCCCACCACGGTCCACACTACTCATCACTCATCACTCATCAGTCAAACAAAGCAATATTTTCCCCTATAAAAAGAGGCTCAGGGCCTTGGCCTTTTGCTCAACAAAACATATCTTTCTTCCTTTCCTACATAAACATAGTATTCTTTGAAAATTCTAATTATATATATCCATCTTTAGTTTATAGTCTTTCCTTCCTTTGCTAGCTAGCAAGAGATCAGAAGGAAAGATGATGGAGCAGAAGAAAGGAAATGAAATGAAAGATGTTGTTCGTGATGAACAGGAGAAATGGGTTCATGATTCTTCTGTTGATCATCGAGGAAGAGTTCCACTCCGAGCTTCCACCGGTGTTTGGAAAGCTTCCCTCTTCATTATCGGTAAGGAATAAAATACTATCAAGCTCTACTACGTATAACATCATTTCATGTCATAGCTGATGAAACAAACCACACACCCAAAAGGGTATTTGATTCTTTTTATCTATGAATTTGGTTCGCCAAGAATATCAAGGCAGAGGGATTCAAAGTCATTTCAAGAATTTCTTTTCTTCTTTCTCTAATCATATATGCTCTGGCTGCCACTCCTAGGATTTATGTTTTCAGCAACTTTAACCTTAAACCAATGATGTTTTTCTTTAGCAACGGCTACAAATCCCAATTATTTATTCTTGTCTCCAATCTTATTAGTTCTTTTTCATGTCACTTTCATTTTGTATTTGTAGGGCAGGTTGTCTTTTATCACCACTTCCTGTTTCACCATAGCAACTAAAGTATGTGATAAGGCTGGATTTAATGCCAAAGTCACAAAATTGCCAGCTTGCTTTTTGCTTACATGTAAAGTGTGTAATTTGTAAAACCAGTTTCTGTGTCAAGATCTTAAGGTACCTGGTGTCGGTATTGAGAAGATAACGTGACACAACTATAGTTGACGACATTAGTCCCTTAACTTAATCTCAAAGTTTAGGTCTCTCTGATACCTTAAGACATCAGCAATTTTCCTTTTCATCATCTTCACACCTTAGCAATCTTGTTTTTCGTTTTCATTTTCTTCCTCTTTCTTGCTTGCGGCTTGCCTTATATAGCTGATCTACGTTCAAGTTTAGGTATCTGTGGTAGCTATAGCTAGCTAGCTAGGGTGTATATATATGTAGAAATATTACAGTGAGATTTAGAATATCAGTGGGCAGAAATTCGGTTTCGCTTTCGCATGATTCTCATCTTCATGTGGTCATTAGTACAAATATAAGAATATTTTGCAAAAGTTTCAAATTGTAGCCATAAATCAGATTATGGAAACTAAGAGTCTCAGATGTCAAATACAAGTAGAACAAATAATGTGGGGCTAATTAAGGCGGAAGATGGGAATGGTGGGAGACCAATGCAGCGCCGAATAATACGAGTGCTGCTGGCTGCATGGCTTCTATATCTAGTATACGCTGGTCACCACACAAAGCTAAGCAGTGAAAAATGCTCGTATACAGAGCTTGCAACTGCATGAATATACCTTCGAATCAGTGGAAGTACCTCTACTTTTGACTTGTTGGCTGCTTTCTGCAAATGGGTTTCCCTGTTTTTGACCCGCCTTCATGAATTTGAGATTTGACATTTTGTTTTGTTTTGTTTTTTTTTTTCATTGTTTGAGAGTTGGCACTTTGCACATAATTGGTTCTTTGGTGCGTATTAAGTCGACATCAAGAAGTCTGGATGATATATTTTTAGGTTGATTACTACTATTATTGCCTTCCTCCCACGGTCACAAAAAGCTTATACCCCAGTATTATTAAGTTACGGAAGGCCCTACTTTTTTTTGGAAGTCAAAAGGGCATCCTTTAATCTCAAATACAAGAACAAATGCCTGAGGTCCACAAGAACAGGGCACAGCACATCAAGTCAGGCGGGGGAAAGAAAAACATACATCTCAGATTAATTGTTTAATAGTCTTTATCACAATTATTTTGCTGTTCATGACACTGATAACTGATTTGTTTTCTGATGAATTTGAGCCCAAATAAACACTATTTATTGGTTGACTGAATCATGAAATAATATGGCTGATTCTTTTGCAGCAATCGAGTTCAGTGAAAGGTTGAGTTACTTTGGTATAGCGACAAGTTTGATCATTTACCTGACCAAAGTGATTCACCAAGATCTCAAGACAGCAGCAAGGAGCGTCAACTATTGGACTGGGGTCACTACTCTCATGCCACTCTTTGGAGGTTTCGTTGCCGACGCTTACTTGGGCCGATTCTCCACTGTTCTTGTTTCTACCATCCTCTACCTTCTGGTAAAAAATTTCATTTACATACTCAAGTTAGAATTTTTCTAAGCCCAAAGTCCTACCTTTTCGGTCTTTCCTCCTTTTGGGCTAAGAATGACCTGGTTTTGTTCTCTGTTGTTGGGCTAATACACGGCTTCAGTTTCAGTAGGCCAATGTAAAATCTAAAAGTACAATTGGGTTTGATGGAGGAACTATAAGAACCTGAGCCCAAGAAAGGCCCAAAAAAGATGATCGTTCATTCGTCTCTAGGCTAACAAGGAACAGCAACCTTGTTTCTGTTCTTTGTACTTTTTTGCGAATTCTTCCTTCTTCTTTCTTTGGTACATAGAAAATAGAAAATGGACCTACATGGAGTTTCGAACCCAGATTTCTTACATAAATTTTTTAACCTCTAATCAACTATGCTAGAGGGAGAATTCAAATTCTTCCATTTTCAATTTTCTTAAGATGTGATCGAAAATTTACTTGCATCTAATCTTGCTTTGGAATTAAAAAACAGGGCTTGGTTCTCTTGACAATGTCCTGGTTTGTGCCAAGCTTTAGGGCATGCGATGCTGATGTGTGTGTAGAGCCTAGGAAGGCTCATGAAGTGGTATTCTTCCTTGCGATATACTTGATCTCCATTGGAACAGGAGGACACAAACCTTCATTGGAGAGCTTTGGAGCTGACCAATTTGATGATGATCACTCGGAAGAGAGAAAGAAAAAGATGTCCTTCTTCAACTGGTGGAGCTTTGGTCTTTGCTGTGGAATCTTATTGGGCGTCACCGTAATTGTTTACGTGCAAGACCATTTCAATTGGGGGTTCGCAGATATCATTTTGACTTTAGTTATGGCCGGGTCGCTGCTAATCTTCATTATTGGACGGCCATATTACCGTTACAGGGCGCCTTCAGGAAGCCCCTTAACACCAATGCTGCAGGTTCTTGTAGCTGCCATTTCTAAAAGAAAACTGCCTTACCCATCCAATCCTGTAGAGCTGTATGAAGTTCCCAAGTCAAAGGCTCAGGGGAGGCTTTTGTGCCACACCAAGAAACTTAAGTAAGATTGAGAACTTGTCGTTAATGTTACATGGATTGAACATGGATAGATTGCATTTCTAATTAATATTGTTCCTTTTAGGTTCCTTGACAGAGCTGCCATCATGGAGGAAAATGAAAATTCAATTGACAACCAGAGTACCTGGGGACTTGCAACTGTAACCAAGGTCGAGGAAATGAAGCTTGTTCTCAACATGATTCCAATATGGCTAGCTACCTTACCATTCGGAATTTGTGTAGCACAAGCTGCCACATTCTTTATCAAACAAGGTGCCACAATGAACCGAACCATTGGCAATTTCCCAATTCCTCCAGCCTCAATCTTCTCTCTAGCCGCCGTTGGCATGATAATCTCAGTAACCATCTACGAAAAGGTTCTCGTACCAGCACTAAGGAAAGCAACAGGAAACGAACGGGGCCTCAAAATACTCCAGAGAATTGGTATTGGAATGTTTTTCTCGATTACTACAATGATAGTTGCGGCCCTGGTCGAAAGAAAGAGATTGGCTGCTGTCAAAAAGGACCCGGTTCATGGCTCCCTCTCCATGAGTGTGTTCTGGCTAGCACCGCAATTCCTCATAATTGGTGCAGGAGATGGGTTCGCTCTGGTTGGCTTGCAAGAGTACTTTTATGACCAAGTCCCAGATTCCATGAGAAGCTTAGGCATTGCATTTTACCTGAGCGTGATCGGAGCTGCAAACTTTCTCAGCAGCGTGCTGATAACAATCGTTGATCACATCACAGAGAAAGGAGGGAAGAGCTGGTTTGGCAAAGATTTGAACAGCAGCCGCTTGGACAACTTCTATTGGCTGTTGGCAATCATAACCATGGCCAACTTGTGCGTCTATGTCTTCCTGGCAAAGCGTTACTCTTACAAAAATGTTCAGAGATTAGCTGTAGGTAATTGCAATGAAGAAGACGCTGATGCTGCCGGATCAATGGCTTAACAGTACATCTCCTTGGTCTTTTATAAATAAGAAACTGATGCTCCTACATATTTAATGTTCCTAGAGTTTTTTTAGGGTTAAATTAAGGAAAATTATGAAATTGTAGCATGTTAGTGATCGAGCTCAATTTGTTGCTTGTTTCAGCTTGTGAGATATATATCTGTTTATGGATGCACAGTAAGCCATCTTGCATTATGCACTTCACCGTAAGCCATAAAGGGTATATAAGAGAATTCACTAAGATTCAAAAGGACAAGTTAAAAATTAGAAGAAAAGTCTAGTGACCGTTATCAAAAAGGCATTCACTGAAGCTTCAACTTGACAGACAAGTATTATATTATTAAGTCTTTTCAATAAATATTATACTAGTATTATCACATAAAATAAATGCTTTAATGGTCAATCTTTATCCTTAGCAATAAGCTAGAGCATATTCTCCATTCAAAATGAAAAAAAGTAGGTTCGAGAAAATTTTCTCCCAACATCCGATATCCGATATCACTTGATTTCGGATTAATTGAAGTCCAATATAATTATCAGTTACCAATTTATACCCAAAAAAAAAGAGAAAAAGCTATAAAGTTTTCTTTTACAACATTATTGGTGGCGAGCCCCATACTAATACTAACAAGGTGGCAAAGTGGGGGCTCATTAACATTATGGAAGGGGCATATCAAACCAGGAAGGAGTTAACACTAGCAGGGTCCAGACATGGATCAAAAGGGCATTTCCATTTTCTTCAAGAAAGCGACTCGAGCTTGTACCATTACTCAGCCAAAATGAAACAGAAGGGCAAAGAGAAAAGTAACCAAAATTTTAGATGCGGGAGAAAATTCTGAATTATATCCTTGTCGCATGTTAATGAACTTTCATAAATTTAGTCTGCTCCACCCATCTTCCCTATAGCGACAAATTTATTTTCTTTAAATTTTACTCTTTATTATTCTATTTTTGTACAATAATTGAATTCTCAATTTTATACCATACTATAGTACAAGATAGTGGACAAAAAAGCTAAAATTAATGGTGTGTTTCATATAATTTTAATTTTCACAATAAAATACATTTGCAAATAAACAATTAAACATTCTATTACAAGGAAAGTTAAGACAATTTAACCCCCCAAAAAAAAAGTTAAAGACAATTGCAGAATTTTGCAATATTTGTTAACAATTAAACAATTTAAGGAACCAAATGAACCCAGCGTGCAACACTTGGCACGCCCTGGTTAACAGCAAATGCCATATAATACCCCGGCGGAGCAACCGCTCCATTTGGTGGCGCCGTACACCTAATTCTGTACCGGCCGCTGTCTGGAACCGATGGCGTTACGGGAAGTTTGACTAACCTTTGACCCTGGGAAAAAGAGTGCGTGGCAAAAGGCGCGCTCGCAAAATTAACCTCCACAATTCCCACGACCGGTAGCTCAACCGACACGAAAACATCGAAGTACTCGCTGTAGCGTACCCTTTCGGGAATTCCCTCGATTACGGGTCGAAGATTAGCCCGATCCGGAGATAGATACTCAGGTGAAAACGCTTCGATCCTTAATTCGGTGGGAAATTCAGCCTCGAAGTTGTAAAAAACATGCGGGTTACTACCCGCTAATAAAATCCGCCCATCGGGTAACAAGTTGGCGGTCGAATGGTACATTCTGGGAACGGTTCCCGGGTTCAAAGTCATGAACCGCAATCCAACTGGTTCATTGGGTCGGTAAAGAAGCGGGTATAAAGACGGGTTTGAGCCCATCTCGAAGCCTTGGGTCCCAGTTTGAGCTCCGTTGATGATCAACGTATCACCTGTGGGAAGCAATACCATATCTCCCATGACCCGCGGGAATGGCATGTCTTCCATTTCCCAACCCGGCTTTCGATCAGTTGCTACAATGCGCCCGCAGCTACAGAGAGCCGGTTTATCTGTACTCCTCATGATGAAAGCCCCGTATTGGGCTCCACCGCAGATGACAATCACAGCCTTCGAAAACTCACCTTCAAGGGCTAACATCACCGACGACCCAGCTGAGGGATAATTCCGCGGGCCCCCCGATAATGTTGGGTAATCTCGAACTACTTTATTGGCCTCGTGATCGTACATTACTGCTTTGTTATTGGCGAAGATGAAAAGGTGACCGTTGGGAAGGAGGTGGACGTAAGGGTATAAATTGTCCATTTGCTTGTCTTCCGCGTCAGCGAGGAACTTCAGTTCAATGGCGCCAGTTTTCCTCGATGGAAAAAATTCGACGGTGTTCGTTCCTCTCCCTCCGACGATAATCACTGTTCCGTCCGGTAATATTTGGTTCGTCGCATACCATCTGCCGTTAATTAACTCCACGTGTTGGAGCTCCACCCAGTCGCAAAGCCCAGTGGGTTTACACGGTTCAAATTTCCGGATCTTTCTGAACCCATCCAAGTCTCCTCCGGTTTGTAGAAGTGTACCGTCAGGGAGGAACTGACCCGATGAGCACCAAGTGTCAGTGAGGATCATCAACGGTCGGATTTGGTTGGTTTCCAGGTCTAAAACAACAGAATGCGCGAAACAGTCCTTTTTGAGGATGACGTCGTTTCGGTCGAAACGGCAGTGGCCTTTGGGTAGCAATTTACGAGATGGCCCGATGTTGGTCCGGTCCAAAAGAACAACCGTGTTGAAACGAGTGACCGCCGTGTGCATGGAGGCTATACCGGCGTTCGGGACGAGGAGCTCCCACGTGCCGGGGAGCTGAGCCCGTACGTTTAATAGAATCGTGAAAATTAAGACTAGCAGAAGCCATCGAGAAGAAGAAGAAAAAGAGTTCTCCATTGCAAAGGAAAGAGAGACAGTGGACAGTTCACAACGGAGTGAGTGACTGACGAAAAGACACTACTACTTTAAAAGGAGCTCGAGAGTTTAAAGTGCGGGAAGGTTCATAACAACGAAGTAAATGTAAGCCGTCGGATTAAGTGGAGCCGAATGATCCTACCAGAATCAGTTTCGCACGTGAGAAAATCAGGATAAAGGATTGGGGAGTTTATGGACTTATAGTTCACTGAATTCAACGGTAACGTTGTAATAGTGGGTCCATAAAAGCCACTGCATGTTGACACGTAAGCACTGTCGGGGTTATTTTCTTTCTATTTCTATTTTGGTTTACATAGAAGGTGGGTGACGAAAGCATTGAAAAGAGAGGGCAAATTTATAAAATTTGGAAGTTTTTGGGGATAAGAGCACGTGGTGCCGTGGTGGATCAACATCTAGGATTGTGTAGTTTTTGGTTTGTAATGACCACACAGTCATACTACACAAAGAGGCAGAGGCCAGAGCGTCCTTTGTTCTGGTGTTTCTTACGTTGTTGCATTGCATATTATAGGAGCCTTTTTGAGGAAGGCGGAAGGCTTCGACCTCAACTTCCATGAGGATAAGTGAAACAATGGCGGCCATTCGAACTTGGAAGGAATTAACCCTTTTGATTAATGACTTTTAAGTGAAGAAATTACATTAGAAAAAGCATTGATTAGCTTTGCTAGTAGCAGCCTAGCAGCAAGTCATATAGTCGCAACTTTTCATCTCTTTCTTGGGAAAGTTTGATAGATTCGGTGCTTTACTGGCTGACCCAAAGGCCAATTCCCCCACCCTTTTTTTTTCTCTTAATCAAACCGGTATTTATATCTAAATTTATAAAAGAGGTCATGGATTCGAATCGAACTCCTATATGAAGGATAACCAATCCGACGCTTTAACCATTCGGCCAAAGGTCAATTTCCCATTTAGTTAAGTTGTTTTCTTAATATATTCCTTTGTCTAGCTTGAGTAAATATGTTACTTTATCCACCAATTTACTAAGTTCTGTTTGAGACTTCTTTTATAAATTTCAACCTCTAACCATCTTAAATGAAAGGGTTTGGGATTCTAATAATTTAGACTTAATCTGGCTATAGTACAATTGAGCAAGTTCCATTTTAGTTTTTGAGATCACCTGCTTCTAAGTGGAAGTTATTTGACTTGCAAGGCATTGTAACGTAAGAATTCTTCATCATGATGGTCAGCAGGAGCGGCAGCTCGAGTAACTGTTTTGCATAATGGAAAAGGAAGTGTTAAAGGCACGATCTTATTCTGGAAAATTTTTCTTAATCTAAATTATTTACATTAATTATTATATCAGAGTCCCAAAAGTTTTCTTCACTTTGTTGTTGAAATTCAATTAGTTGATGTCGTTTTGGTAAGCTTGATTAATCTACAATTCATCCATTTTTTCTATCGTTATCTTTTTGGCCGAGCCATTATTTGGCTTATGATGTGTCATCTCCAAGCAGCTGCTGGACCAATGATCATCCAGCTCCCATGCGTGCCCTCTGATGTCATCATCAACATTCAGCAGCAGTCAAATGGATCTAAAGTGCAACATGGCCCCCACGGGAAATTTTCACCTAACGTCCAAAATTTTTCATCTCCATTTGAAGTCGATGGCGACTACGGAGTGCTGATTATTTTTTCTTCTTTTTTACAGAGAATGTTTCATGAATTTGGTTGATTATTGAAAGCTTTCAGAACAAGATTAACAGTATTTAGATAATTTATTGCTCTTCTTACTGTTATATTGTATTTCGAGATGCAAAATTGCAAGAAGAGGACGCCAAGGACAACCTGGCTCTTTTGCAGCCAAGTTCATATTGAGACACTAGCCATGTACGTATACCCTTATCTGTTCACAAATAAAAAGAATAAAAAACGTGGTGGGACTGTCGGTGAGTCTAATTAGGTGTCGGTCGTTGTTAGGTTCACCATTATCTAATTAATTAGAACTTTAACAACTAGCTAATGTCTCTTAATCAAAACTCACCAAATTTTATAAAACTTTGACTAGATATTTGCGGGCTTCCTCATTTAGGTCAGGGCAGGGTGATTTTGGTCTCTGAGATGAAGTCTTGTCAAATAAGACGATTGAATTGGGTTAAAGCTAGGACTTGTAAACTTTTCCGTGATCCTTTCAATTAAGTAACATTTCTTTTTCCATGAATAAAGGCATAAAGACAATATGATGTAGGCGAACTTTATTATTGGAATCGTGAAAGGAAAGCGAAAATGAGAGAGAATGAGAGCTACTCCCTACACATAATACATAGAAGATGCTCTATCTATATGTAGGAGTAGACGAATATATATATATAAGAGCTAATTTATATTATAAGCTGCAGGAATCATATCCTTTGTTTGTGATTGGGTTTGAGTGGCCTTGCTTTTGTTGGGAAAAAAAATGGGATAAAGTAATATTATAGGCACTAATTTTGGCCAAAAAGAAGAAGAAAAGTGTGACATAATATGCAGTGATGACTCGAACAAAACATTCTGGCCGAAGACACGATTGAGCCTGCATTGCACGGGACATTGCTTTGGGGTTACCGAAGACGAATGTTAATTAGCACTATAAGATCCATTAATTGTCATATGTATTACTTTTTTTTTTTTCATAGCAAAAGTGGTATTCAAAGCAGATCAATGGTTTGATTTGGATCCCTCTCTCTTTGACGGTTAGGTCAAAGAGGGCCGGTCATATGAATTTGAGGGTCGTTTTAATTAAGGAAAAGTACTTAATTCTAGGTAAAACGTACTTAAAAACTGATGAGAACATCAGCATAATAAGAATTGAACATATTAATTAGGTAGTTTTGCAGGAAGATGAGCTTTGGTAATTTCACCAAGCACTAGAGGGGCGCGAATAGCTAGTAGGATATAGCACAGGCTCGCCGGTAGGCAGCAGCCTCCCAAGTCCCAAGTCCCAATGGGCGCTATTCTTTATGGGCCTTCTTGGCAGTTGAAGGACATGCAGGTCCCTGAATTTGTCATAATTAGCATGGTATAGTAGTAGTATTAGTCAGTTTTACTGACCCATTACCCAACTTCCAATATTTATGAGCAGTTTCCTTTGTGCAATGGAGGGTGGGCTTCGATCCCACCAACCTTTTGCACTTTACATTAAGTTCTGGGTCGGACTTCATAGGTCAAATTGAGTTGGGCTGTGACAATAATGGCGGCCTGGTCAGGAACCTAAGTAGACCTACACAAAGTCTCAGGATTCAGATTTCGGAATCGAATGGGTCAATCTGAAATTCAACCTAACGAAGCCTGATTGTAGATCAAGTCCAAACCTGCAAGCCAGGCCCAAAATGAAAAATATACAGCTGCAGGCACATTTTAACCAGGGATTTTATTGTGTGGATAAAAGGAAGGGTTTGGCATTAGGCTATAGTTATACTTATACATAATTTGAGAGGCTCAGAATTAATCAGAGTCGGTGCCACTTAATTATCTGTCTTAACAGCTTCATTAATCATGATAATTGAAGATGGCAACTTTTCTCTACAACACTTTGACTGGAAACAGTGAAAATTGCTTCAAACACCTTCAGCTCATAGACTTCATAGTGCTTCCAGCTGCACAACAATTATTTACTCTCTTTAACATATTTGAAGCTACCCTTTTTCTGGGGCCATTTGAGAATTTCTATTTGCCTCCACTAATATAGCATGCATTAAATGACATTCAACATGTTGTAATGTGCTTGTCTGTGCCATCTAGCTGATCTCTTGCATGTAAGGTTGTTGAGGCTCCATCACTTTTCCCTTAAATGGCTTAATTATCCAGAAATTAATTGAAAAAAGTCCTTCATTATTGGATCTAATCCTGTTTATATCTTCTTGATTTGATGCTAGGCACTTACAATAAAAAAAAGATACAAAAATCTACTTCACAGTCACTGATTTTTCTTCTTCTTCAAGCAATCAGGGGCCCAATTAGTAGCCAATTAGCTAGACAATCACTTTACTTGTCATAATTATTTATATCTAATAACCAAAATTAGAACATCTACTAGATTGTCTGATAATATATAATATACGATCATCATACTCTTAAAGACTTCCTCTTCTAAAATAATTCACCAAAACTCTTGTTTTCATGTAATTTTACTTTTATTTTATATGATTGTCTAGCTACTTGACGAAAACCCAGCACAGATTTACGTCTCATCTTTGATTCAATCAACATCGAGAACTTGAAATGCGAATCAGAATGTCATGAAACGATAAAACTCTCGAGAGACAAAGATGACCCGATCGGTTACCAGATGATACTGTAAAGAAAGCTTAATGACAAATTACAACAACAGTAGCAAAGGTCACAGTTTGGAAGATTTTGAGCTAGCTGGACGGCCAATTCACGTTACGGGAAAAGTTTAAAAGGATTACTGTAATCTGTCTAAATCATCACCCTCCCAAGTCCACAATGTTTTTTGAACTTTTCGAACCAATTGATGAGTCCAAACGCAAGTTCGATGTTTTTTGTCCGAGAGGCTGCTGCGTCCCGTTTGGTCTCACCAATGTTCAGTCGATGGCTGGCAGTCTTTTTACACATTGTAGCCTGTCCTTTTTTGCTTATTGTTTGACAACTAAACCATGTATTAATCAAAGATAATTCAACAGGCTTCGATGTTAATCCTTTCTTTCTCATCTGAAAATAATGTAAGAGCAGGAAAAGATTGATTTGTACTGTTAGTTTGTAGAATTATATGGGGGGATATCAGATCAGGCTCGGTCATTATAATTGGTGAATGGAGGTCTCTTTCAGGGTTTCATCAAATTGGTTCGGATTTTGGAATATGCCAAAGGGCAGAGAAATCTGCAGGGGCCTTGGACGTTGTTGGTTTTTAGCTTGTGCATTGTAAGGGGAAAGTTGTGGGGGGAAACAGTGATAGATAGTAATTGGTAAAAGGAGGCAATTGTAATCGATGCCCCCAAAAGGCAAAAAGGCCGAGAACAGTTCCTCTTTCATTTTACTTGTAAACTGTACATGAACTTATAAAAAAATGGAAGTCCATCCATAACTCTTTGCGTCCTCTAGCAGTTGGTTCATGGCCATGGGGTGCTTTATTACTATTTAAAGCAAAAAATGGAAGTAAATCATGTGAATCTCACACGTAAAAAATCCCCATCAAATCTCATGTAGAATTAAAGAGTAGTACTCTTATATTTTAATTTGATGAAGATGGTTGGTACTGAAACCTAACAAGAGTACTACAAAAAAACGTGTATGCTTACAAAGCATTTATCCTTTCTGTGGCAATCACATTGAATACAGAGGAAAACGTAATTAGGTGAGGTGATGATGAAAAAATCCAACGAGAGGAGCAATAGAGGGTGCAGGCAGAGCAGTGCAGTTCACAGGTGAGCAGCAGCGGGGGCCGCCAAACAGTGAGATACTGTGCAGAGTAACAGTCTGAACATGGAGGGTGAAGAGATTGGATCAGGTTTGAACACCAACTTCGAGGACTATTATGGCTGAACCATCGGACGGTGCTAAGATGAGGAGAAAGTACTCTTATTCACAGACGATGACTCTTTCTGTTTGTATTTAATTTTTCCTCTGAAACAGAAGCTTTTGATTGCTCTCTCTCTCTTACAGTAATAACTTTGTCCATATACAGTGCGGAAAGAAAGGAAAACGAAAGGAAAGAATCAAAGAATCCTCTCCCTTTCACGCAAGCAACTGCTGACGCCATTGCAGTCCGCCAGTCCCCCCTTAATCATCAACAATCTCTCCACTCGAGCAAACAATTTTGTGCTTTATCATTTATAACAAATTAATTATTAGGGAAGGAAATAAAATTATTTCTATCTCTATCTATCTATCGATCCAAACTTCAAAACACAGAGAGCTAGAAGATGAATAGTAGTTCTAATTAGTAGTAGTAGAAGCGAATTATGAATCTCACTTTAACTTGTCAGAACTTTGCCACCCTCACGTGCATTAAATTTTATATTCCGACCCCTTTAATTTTCACTTCCCGTTAATTAGTGCTTAACCAAAAAATTGAAATTTGTTCGTTGGGTTAATAATTATACATCGGTTAACATCTAAACTACTAACATCATTTTAGTACCTAAAATATAAAATTTCTTAATTAAGGAAGGTTGCTCCAACGTACTAGCTTGAATACCGTGCAAGGTAACTTGGTAGCTTTTCTCTTGCGGTTTTTTGGTTCTACTGTGGTTCTTCGATAAAATGACGTTGGTTTCTTAACACAGGAGGGTAAAAGGAAAATACCGTGACGTCCTTAAACCAAAAAAAATAAATAAGATACTAATAAAACTTTTTAGAGTGCAACAGCACTTTGTCGCATTGGACTACGGAGTTCAGATTCTCTTCCTTTGTTAACGACGATGCAAAAAGCAACAATAAATATTCAGTATATTACTATGTTTCATTTCCAAGCCATAAACAGTTTACGTCTTGCTCTTGCCAAAACAGCGGCATCACCTGCTCTTTTCACCCATTTCTTGATCAGCTTTGCGGTGTTTCATAAACAAGGCGTTACAGATTACAAATTGCGATGATTCTCTAGCATGATCCATATCACAGTCTCATAGCGTCACAGCGTAAAGTTATTTGTTTGTCTAGATAATTTGTCGCTTTCTATTGATATCCAATAATTAAATTAAAACTTTATTAATTTAAAATTGAATTGTATCAAACATCAGACACGAAAGCTCTTCTTATATTGATAGATTATGAAGTTATACGAAACAAGTGAAATAGTCATGTAGCATGATCGATGTCACAGTCTCATTGGGTCACGACGTTAAGATTGTTTGTTTGTCTAGATTATTTGTCGCTTTCTATTGATATCCAGTAATTAAATTGAAACTTTATTAATTTAAAGTTGAGTTGTATCAAACATTAAACAGAGAAGCTCTTCCCATATTGATAAATTATGAATTTATAAGGAACAAGTGAGATAGTCATGCAGCATGATGGAGTTTCCAAAGAACAGGAAGCTTAATAAATGTAGTAGATGATACACACACATACATGCACGATAGAAAAAGAGCAAGAGCAAACACCCACTTGACGTTTAAAACAATATTGCGGTACTAACTTCACCAAACGGAAAGTGTAGGTTTAGGAATCAAAAGGAAAGAGTAGGTTTGCACATTAATTTTGATAGTAAATCGAAATTGGCCGTTTCCCTTTCGTCTGTTGGTGCAAAACATAAGGAGAGAAATTAAGTCTAGGATTTTCCTTTGGGAGCCAGCCATGAAACTTAATGGTCGTGCAATGGCTCCATCCTATAGATAGCTCTAGTCGATGATTTGATGCTCTCTTTCCTTTTTAGTTATCAGTACGAACAATCTACAGCCCCTTCTTTAATTTCGGTTAAGCGACGCCATTGACGATATATGTAGAGACTTTGCCAGAATTTTGCTTTAAATTGTCATCCAACAAACCTCTGCGCTCCATCCATAATTCCATAGCGTCCTACGTACTTCTGCAGGGGATAAGTGAAATAAAGTGTACCCACGCATCACATTGCAATACATTCGTCCTTACTCCCAATTAAAACCCATTAAAACTACCTACCTTTTGACTTTTGAGTTATTTTTCTCGATTAATCATTTTAATTTCTACTGTATTTGTATATTATAAGAAAAATTAATACCATGCTAGTCTGACACGATTCCAGTAATTTTCTTTCAGCAATCATTATTATTATTTGAGCACCTTAATTGCTTTTATTTTGCGTTTGACTCCCGAATTCATAATTATAAGTAGGTTACGGCTTCGGAAGGGGAATAAATAGTTACCTTGCTGTTGTTATTTAATTAATCATGGTCCAATGCATGTGTTTAATGATTAATCTGACCTTTAAGTATGGAGCCACCGTCGATTATGAGAGGAGGAAAATTTGGCATGCAAGGCAAAACCAAAAAGTAAACAAGTATTAATAGAATCCAAAATATACGTGCATGAACAAATTAAAGCAGCAGCCAATGTCCCGATCGTACAGCAATAATTAGGTGGCCATTGCCCTCAGAGACACAGTCGACCCAAGTCACCCAACCCCCTTTTTTGGGTAGGTCTAACACATACATAAATATAAAGCTAAGCTAAACTAAGAAATATTAAATGGTCTCTCGTGAACTCTGCCCTACTTCAAAATTAACCATAAAACTTAAACAATATCAATAATATAAATTATAAATTATGATAAAAATGTACGTTATGCTATTTGCTTTAATCGGAATCTCATATATGTCATGGTCCCATGTTAGATTGCTTTCTCTGGCTTCATTACGCTTCAAATTTTAATTCAATAATTTGACTTCATTTTCATTCAAAATACTAGTCGTAGAAAGAAAACAAAAAGATTGATTTGGTTAAGGTAACAAGATTATGCCTTTCCATTATTAAAAAAATAAAATGGAGGCCACAACAAATGTTTGGTGACAAGAGAGAATCCTATAAATTAATGAATAGATATATATATGGGTTCTAACAATCAAATCTAAATGGAATAAAGCTTATAATTAATCATTCCTTGTAAGATTTTCAACTTTATTATCATCAATTATACTAGTACACATAACATGAATTAATATGGTTACATCATTTCCATTTGAGAATAATATTAATATAAACAATATATAGAGTTAGTAAGTAATTACTACATTAATCTTGTGTACACACTTTGATTAGACACTCGATTTTCTATTATAATGAAGCCCATTCATCATTCCATGCTTAATTACACTATAATCTACTTAATTAATTGATTAATTATAGTATCACCTTTTTTTGAAAGAGATGTATGTCCCAAAAGCAAGATTTAATTATTTTCTTACACTTAAAAACAACTCAAAGTTAATTGCAAGTCTATAATTTATTAGTACTGTGGTATTATCTTTAATTTACACTTTTTCATAATAATCATTTAAATATTAGTATTAGGAATTAAATAAATAGAATAGAGAACAAAAGAGAGGAAGAGAAAAGGATGGAAAACCTCGGAAAGCGAGAAGGGAAAGCATTGGCCGGTGGGATGAGTGTTGAGAATGCCAAACTCTGGCTTTCATTTCATTCAATTCATCACTCACTCTGTGACTGTGTGCCTGTTTCCTTCCTTCTCACGTGCGTCATCCGCTAGGGATAGCAACGGGTCGGGTTCGCGGCAGACAAAAACTGCCCCAAACCCGACCCAACTATATTTATGTTTAAACCTGAAATCGCTCCCCCTTGGCATCCGATTATAAAATTTAACATTTAACACCGAAAATAAACTGAAACCTGTTTCCGTCCAACCCCCCACCCGAAATTGGTATGTAATATATTTTTAATGTAAATTAAATAATTATTACCTGTAAATATATAATAATATTTTTTTTGGCCAACCAAAGAAATGTTTCATTTCATTATCAAAAATCTCTTAGTTGTTTGTACAAGGTAGTGTTCAATGGGTAAAAAAACATATTTATAAATTTAATATACATTTATTAATATAAAATAAAATAAAAAAATATATTAATTTTATATATATTCCGAGGCGAGACGGGTTAGGAGTAGCTTAAACCAACCCGACTTTTAATTTCCAAAACTTGCCCTACTCCGTCCCAAAAGAACGACTCCAAAAGAAAAATATGCCTTTATTGGACGCGCGATGAGTCGAAACCTGTCAGGTTAGGATTATATTGTCTTTTCTAATCGCCCTCCCTTAGACCTTTCCTTTCTCTCTTTAATACTAAAACTAAAACAAAATTTCTAAAACAATATCATTGTTATATAGTCACCATAAAATAAAATACTACTCTTATTTTTAAATTATTATAAATAAATGGACTTATCATTTAATTTATTTATATTCATAAAAATGTATGTATAGACTATAGAGTATGGATTGTGGAGTATATATAGTATATACGTCATTTGTTTCTATATATCTGACCTCAATAAATCGAATCTCTTTTATTAAAAAAGTTAATTGAGTAATAAAATTTTATATAAATTTTACTTCACTTTTCAAATTTACTATATGTATTTTATTCTTCATATTCTTTACAAGTTAGTTGACTTAATATTGTAACTACTGTATTTAATGGTTCTTATAATTCCAAAGAAGAATAAATTTGAAAATAATTAATTAATATTTTATTAAAACCATAAAAAAGATAAATAAAAAGAAATACTAAGTAAAAGTGAGATAATAAAGAATAGAAGGAATATATTTTTTGTACAACAAATAATTAGAAATACACTAATATCTACCAGATTGCATGTAATTAAGTTAATGTTTTTAAGTAAGGTATTAAATTCGAATTTTATAAATAAAAAAAATAAATTTACAAAAACTTCTTCTAATTTAAAATCCGTTTTGATTAGAATAGTATTAATAATAAATGGTTAAAGATTGATTATAAAAAAACAAATAGTAATACTAATTAATTAATTAATACTAATAAGGCCGCTTTTTTTGATTTCTTGGTTAGAATAACACCGGGGCATAAAAGACCAAAAGATTTGATAAAACGACAAAACACCCCAAGCCTATTGTCAGAAATATCTGCAACACAGTTAGTTCAATTATTACCGGGAGTAGCCGGTCGTCCTCCAGTTCATCCAAACCCTGTGGCCTGTGCCCATGAGCCATGATCACCCAGACTCTCAATAGACAGATACCATTTAAAAAATATAAAAAAATTAATTACTTAATAGGAAAAACTGTAACAAAGATATTGTTTGAGTTTGAGATTTGAGTTGAGAGTGAGTGAGTGACAAATATAAGATTGAGATTGAGATTGAGTTGGGACTTGAGAGAGCCAAAATTAAAAGGAAAGGAAAAATAGTACTGAATTTAGATGCGTGAAGTGTGCACCCCATACCCAAAAGGCCAAAATCTCAGTCTCTTGAACTTATCGCTGCTAACCTGCGCCACCTCTCTTCGCTGCTCTGCCATGTTTGCAGCTTCAGAAGAAGATCATCATAACCTTTCATTTCACAATTTCTAATAAAACCCACATCTTTTGTTATTTTCATCAATCAAACCATAACCATATAGACGCGTCACTCTTCACTCCCCTTTTTCTCTCTCTTTCTCTCTCAGTCTTCTTTCTGTTTCTCTTTGCTGGTACTACTCTACTCTTTTGACTCGTTTTTAATTTGTATCGTCTTTTTAAAGTCTGTCAGTCTGTCTCAATCTAGAGTTTTTAGCTTAGAGAGGTTCTTTTAATTTAATTTCATTTCATTTTCTCTGTGGTGGCTATGGCGGAGGGTTTTGAGCCCTACCATGTCCCACAACAAAGTAGAAGAGATAAGCTAAGAATTGTGGCTCAAAACCACCCCGCTGCTGCTGCAGCTTGCGTTGAACCAACGGCTGCCACTCTTTCAGCTTGCTCCGGTTTACTTCCTTTATACGACCCTTCCCTTCTTTCCTCCGATTTGCTGACTTGCGCTGCCAACGCTGCTGCTACTGCTACTCCTGGTGCCCATGACTTTCACCACCAAACCAACCAGCTCTCTGCTTCTGCTTCCGGTAAAAACAGTCCCGTCTGTGTTGTTAAGGAAGAAGGTGTGAATTTCATGGGCTTTGTTGGTGGGATCGTTAACGCTTCTTCTTCTTCTTCAACTCCTCATCACCCTTATATGGATCCACAATCTTCTTTACCCTTAAACCCTAGCTCGATTCAGGAAATGAATAACAACCCCTTTCTTTACACACCGCATAGCCTTCAAAGCCTCAGAGATTTTGACCATCCTTATAATAATGGTGGCGAAGTTGTGGTTTATAAACCCGAGCCCTTGTCTTTGAACCATCATGAGTCTAGTACCACCGGTCAAGGCTTGTCACTTTCTTTATCTTCCCATAACACCCACCAAAACAATCTTCCTTTGGAGCTAAATCTACAGAGATACGAGTCTGCTATCTACAGTGACAAGGTTACTGCTAGTGGTTATATGGTTCCAAGCATTGTTGGAGCTGCAAGTGCTTCCACTTCAAACGAGGTTTCGAGGAGCTCGGTCCCTCTCGGGCCGTTCACGGGCTATGCTTCGATTTTGAAGGGATCCAGGTTCTTGAGGCCTGCACAACAGTTATTGGAAGAGCTTTGCGATGTGGGTAGGGGAATTTACGCTGAAAAAATCAGTCCAGATTCTTCTTTGATGGAGCCTCCATTGACTGAGAACTTAAGTGCTGCTGGAATCATAGATGATCCTCTCGGTGGAAGTGATGGTGGTGAGAGTAGAAGAAAGAAGTCAAGACTAATCTCAATGCTTGACGAGGTTTGCGTCTATCTAATTCGAAAGATACTGTTTTTTCTCATCATTTGCATTTATTCTCTAAATTGGGTTTTCAAAACGAATGATTTCTGAGTTTTGCTTCCGACATGCAATTGTACTTACTAATCCTGTCTTCTATCATCAACGTCGTCGTGTTTTTTCTTTTTTGTTGGTTTTTCTGGGTTTCTTGGTTTGCTGTCCTGATTTTGTTTTTCTGCAAAGTTTGCCTTATTGAAGTATTATTTGGATCCGTGTCCTCATCCCCCTTTTAAAATCTTCCTTGGAGAGATAGTTTTTTTATGAAACCTGAGCATTACTGTCACTGTAGAAGCCTATAACTGGCTATTATTAAATTGGCTTTATATTGTCAGAAATTGTTTAATGGTGTTAGGTTAGGTTTAGTCAGTTCTTGAACCAACATGCAACTTGTGGTATTGCATGCAATTTTGTGGCAATAAATCAATGCCATGCCAGCCATCTTTAATTAGGCCAGTTTTGTTAAATGAAATATTTTTTTTTTCTATATGGTCTTTAAACCTTTCCTCTATTGTAATGTGAATTAGATTCTTGTCTTTGATGAATGGCCTCGATGATCACAAAAAGAGAAAAAAAAAATTAATAGTAATAACCTTTTTATGAAAAGGTGATAGGAGGGAATATATGCACGACGATTGGTGTTATAAAGTGGCTGACAACTATAGAAAGAGTTCTAATAAGTGACAATGTCGCCAAGTTTGGGGCTTAAATATGCTTTTAAAGTGATTGAAGGAATCCATTTGAAAAGATTTATACTCCAAAATAAAGTTTTGTGGAAAGCATAATGGGTATTCCGAGCCTACAGAAGACAAAGATGAGTAGATCACAAGGTGTCTCTGTGACCTTTTTGCTCGGATAGGGCTTATCTGAATTTTAATTACTAGTAGTAGCTAAAAGTTGAATATCGTGTTTTTTGGTGCCAAAGATAAAAAGAAACAGAATACTTGTATAGATTGGTTGATTCCTCCAAACTTTTATCTGCCATTTTTTGAGTTAGAAACACAATAAAATCGTATAAATTTATTAGTTTCCTGGGTGAATTTATTTAGCTGCTTATTTTATAGTGAAAGAAGATAAGTTTTCTACTTTATCAGGAGTAATTATACACATGATAGCATGGATTTTAAATGTTTGATGCTGCTTTGCAAATAAATGAAAGTAATAAATCTCTAAACTTTTAGAGAGATCTATATAGATGTTGGTCGGGCCCTAAAAAAATGAAAGAAGTTACAGCTGCGGTTATTGGCTACAATTAGCATATCGTGATTGAAACAGAAGGATTCAAAGTGCTTATCATTTTTGAGCTTGCTTGTTGAAAAAGTATCGATGATCTTTTTCATATGAGGTAAGTTTTGTATTTTGGGGATAATTATTTCATTGGTCTTATGAATACTAACTATTGTCAAAATGTCTTTTGGTTTGTTGCGACTTGACTATCATCCTAGTGTTTCCTTCTATGATGTGCTTTATCAAAACCTATCTGTACCCTTTACCCCTACCACAGTATCTCAGCTGAGATATGGAGAGAGTACAAAGGTAATTGCACGTTGGAAATGTGGAAAGAAAAATTCAGAATCTGAATAAATGTCCATTTGTTTCCTCTACTTTTTGGTGGGGGAAGAGGGAGGAGAGAGGTGGTATAATGAGGGTTGTAAGAAGGCTTGCTCGGTGCTTGAGCCTTTGACTATCCACCACATAAAAAGGTTCAGGTTAGCCATGAATTCCACATGGGTCATTATGTTGGCTTATACTAATGTCGTTGGTATTTATTGTCCTCCAAAGCTCTGGAGCACAAACTTGAACCGATGTCCCAGTGATACAGTAGCCTTAATTTTCATTTTTCCCACTTTAGAAGAGCAGTTTCCTTAGAATTTTAAAATTGTCTCATTTGTGACCATTGAATTTCTCTTCTCTAATACGTATGTTGCATGGTTTCATTCTGAACATACGTACATAACCACACATTAATTGGTGCCCTCTGGCCCCATTTCCATTACCAGTATCTAATACCTTTCGCTCTCACCGGCTTTTGCTTTGCAAATTTTGGTGCTTCATGGTGTAAAAGAAGTAATAATGATAGCAGGACATTAGAAGGTGATATCAAAATAATTAAGGATTATGATGTACAGGGGCCTGAATATGTGTCCTTTCAGAAACTATGGTGTTGTCTTGGTCCAATAAGTGCATTGAGTTGCATAAGTCTTTGCAATTTTCATTTTTGTTGGTGTCTAAGAAAATTTCAGTATTCTCTGTTCCATTTCAATTGGGCAATGCGTGTAAATCTGAAGGATATTCTTTTGTGCAAGTTTTTCTGACATTATTGCTAGAGGATGTTTTAAATGGAAGTAAATAGAAGTTAGTTCCTTCCTGGATTCAAATAATATCCAAGTTTAGAGCAATGCATTTAGAGATTTGAATGTATTATAGTGATTTTCACGTTTTCAGCGTCACTAATTATTCAAGTTGCACGTTCTTTGCAACTTACTGACCATCTTTATCTTTATTAGGTTTACAGGAGGTACAAGCAATACTATCAACAGATGCAAGCTGTGGTTGCATCGTTCGAATATGTTGCCGGACTTGGCAATGCAGCTCCATATGCGCACTTGGCTTTGAAAGCCATGTCTAAACATTTTAAGTGCTTGAAGAATGCAATCACCGATCAGCTTCAGTTCACCAACAAATCTCATGGTCAGATAAGCCCTGGAAAAGATGAAGGTCCAAGGTTTGGTAGCACTGACAGAAGCCTTTATAACCGAAATGTTCATAACTCTGGGTTCCTAGAGCACCAACCGGTTTGGCGGCCTCAACGAGGCCTACCTGAGCGTGCTGTTACTGTGCTTCGAGCATGGCTATTTGAACACTTTCTGCATCCGTGAGTACTTGAATTTCATAAATTAGATTCATTGCTAGTACTGTTTCTTGATTCTATTTTTCACCATTCGGACAAGCTCATGTGTAGGCGTTTGTGCATTGACGTGTGTTCTATGCTTCAGTTATCCAACTGACACAGACAAGCTAATGTTGGCAAAACAAACCGGTCTATCACGTAGCCAGGTGTGCCATTTATCATCATTCCTACATTCATTTATATATTCTAGCATTTTGTCACATGAATACTGTTTGTAAAATCCAATGCCCTTCTTGCTTGGATGACGAAATTCCTTATCTTTTCCATGTTCAAACCAAATGGGGGCCTCTCTTGGGTTAATTTCTGACAAATCGGTTTATCAGGTGTCCAATTGGTTTATCAATGCGAGAGTAAGGCTTTGGAAGCCGATGGTGGAAGAAATTCACATGCTAGAAACACGTCAAGCTCAAAAATCTTCGCAAAAGGAGGACAGATCAAATGCCAACAAGTCGAGTGATCATTTGTCTTCAGCCAACTCACTCGTGTCTGAAAATCCATCTACCTCCACCCAAAGGGTTCAAGATGCCCCATCCAAGCGCACTCGAAGTGAACTTCCTGACATCCCCGTGGGAAGTGAGCCACTTAACTTGTCGTACAACAGCTTGTCAAGCCATCCACATGTTGGTGTTGGTGTTGGTGTTGGGGTTGGGGTTAGCATGGCAGGTGGAAGTAGTGGTGTTTCCTTAACACTTGGTCTTCATCAGAATAATGGCATCGGCTTGTCGGAGCCCTTTCCTATAAATGCGGCCCAGCGCTTTGGCCTCGGCCTCGAGGTAAGCAGTGAAGGGTATGTTATTGGTGGCTTTGAAGCACAGAATCGGCATTTCGGAAGGGATGTTATCGGCGGGCAGCTTTTGCATGATTTTGTCGGTTGAAAAATTTGTTCAGAGTGAAAGAGCTTTCTGGTCAATTATTTAATTGGATAGTTATTCACACTAACAAAGTTTCACGTAGATGAGCCAATATTTATTACCAGAAATGCGAAGCTGAAACAAAGAATAGAAAGAATGATTGTTCTCTTTTTTACGGTGTAAGGTCCATGCTATGCCATCAAAAAATTGCAGTGTATATTTTTCATTTAGAAAATGTCTTTCGACATAGCGATTACTGGTGTAAAATTTTTGCTGTAAATTCTTAAATTTACATGATAAAAAGGAGAATTATTATATTTTGAGGCCATCAAATCAAAGACCTGGCCTTAACTATGTGCTTCGTGCATGAATGCCGCAATGTTCAAAATGCACACATTTTTTCACCATAATAATGTTTCATCCTTGTCTTTTGCTTTGCCATCCCCCTTCTATCATTGGCATCGCTTTTGGAGGAGGATGAATACGACTATTTTCCTTTTTCTCTCTTTTTCCTAGGTATAATTTCGTTGGTATCCAAGATAATTACGTACATTAGACTTAAATTAATTGAGAGTACTCAAGTTGCTCGGACGTTAAATCGAGAGAATCTCTCTCTTCCTGAATCTCTCTCTTCCTGTTTAGGTGAAAGATTTTGTACAAGAGAAGATGGATTTGAATTTGGGTTACTCGAGAGAATCGTGTTCGTGTACTAATCATTGAATCAAAAGTTTGAATTAGTTTGAACTAATGTTTAAGTCATGAGATGTGAGGTAGTAAAGTTGACAATTAAGATGGATTAAATTTCTTAATTTGAATTAGATGAGATTTCCAATATGAACGAAAGGTGGTGCATGCCATCAAAAAGGCTACCAGTACTCTGTCTTGATATGGGTAACAAGCAAATCTCATTCAGTTTATCTGAATAGCATCTGCCAGGGCACCTAATTATGTGGTTTGAAGCCTTTTTTGGTTGTTGTCATTTAATTTCATGCTTACCGAACAAACCAAAAAAAGAAAAATTAAAAACAAAAATGGTAGGTTGAAGCCCTTTTTTCCCATCTTCATGCTTGCATTCCACTTGTTTAAAGTTGGAAATTTCAGCTGTTCAAAGAAATGGGCAAACAAATATCAAAGTTTTCCATTTTAAATTGACGAAAAGGATTCGTCATTACCCATTCATGCAAAGAAAGACAATATACATATTTTAGAGCTAGGTCAAAGAAATAAATGGAGCATGTACTAAGTTGGTTGTAACAGAGTTTTGGGAAAATGGTTTAAGAGTATAATAATAATACTAATAAACATAAAGATCTTAGTTGCCAAAAAAAAAAAAAAACATCAAGATCTTAGACTCTTAGTTGCATGGATAGATGGTAGGTGGTGCCCCTGGCGACAGTGCTTGCTTTCCAACTTCTTTTTCTTTTCAGTCTTTTGATTATTATTGGTATCGAATTCAATGATGCTATAGGGTTACGTTGAAGAGGGCAGAGCAGGGGCCTCGGCCTCGATTTCCTGCTTTTCCATTGGGCCCCCCGGAAGAGGCGGGGGAATGGAGGAATGAGGAGAGAGGAGAGAGGGTGAGTGAAGAGTTTACACTTTTACATTCACTTTGCATTGTTTGCTTTTGGGTTCAGAGTTCAGAAGTCGAAAGAGAATAGGGTGTGGTCCACTGGTAGATTGGTGAAAGCTGTGAAGAGATGTGGAAAGAGTGGGAATGGCGCATGCTTTTTGGCAAGAATTTTGTTTGAGTGTTGGAGCTTGTAATAGAAAAAATCATATGATGATGGAGGGAGATTTTGCAATCCGGCAGTTAGGTTAGGCATCTTATCATTGTTTATTTTTTTTGCTAATTAATCAATCAAGCAAAGGGCCGAGGGCGAGGGCCAAGGGCTAGGGGGTTGGGTTGGTAAAGGAGAGAAAGAAAGCGAATAAAAAGAAAAATTCTCTCCTCTCGTCTCAACCTCAGCTCAGACAAAAGTGCATCTCAAAAAGCTGGCGGGTGATTCAAGGTAGGCTTCAGGCCTGCATCAAAGGAGGTGGTGGTGGAGGAGCCACCTCTTGGCTCTTGCTAAAGTTTCTGAGAAAAAAAAAAAATTAATGGGGCCTTCTTTCGTTCTTCCTCCTTCATCTTGAGGAACATATAAAGATTAATTGCTCTAATAATCACAAATTTATAAATTAAATGTAGCTTGTAGCTGTTCTGTATGCGATAAATTAAAGTTTTCATTTCTTAAATTTGAAAAGGGTGAGCAAGGCAAGGAGCACAAATAAGTTTCTTTTCAATTTATATTTCAAGATTTATTTTGGAATTTCTTTTGAATGAATTTAGTATTTCATTTCAGGCTCACCAAATAACACAACGAAGTGAAAAACTAACCCATTTGAAGTAGTAATAAAAATATAAACATCGAAAGGAAGGTCCAAGACACTACCAATTGAGCCCCTTCATTAGCCCAGGTTTGTTTTCCTGAGACTGGGCTACGATGCCCCCTCCCCCCACCCAAAACCCCATCTACACTTGAAAGCCCAAAAAAAGGGGACCGGCCCAAGGTTTTGTGCAAACAGGTTTTCTTTTTAATTTATTCATTTTTCACAAAATCTCGATCTTTTCTTTTATTTTTTATTTTTACATTTCTTTTCCCTTTTTTGGGGGTTTGTTTTTTCCATTTCCTAGAACCCCAACATTACGAGGAAAAAACATTTATCAAATTAGCCATTAACTAATTCATTTTTTGGTTACATACTAATTAATTCATTGATTCTTCAAAACAATTTCAATGAAATTAAGGTTCACCAATTATTTTTGAATTAAAAGTCTGTTATGAACAAAACACGGTTTCCTTTCTCTTACATTTCTTGTTTGGAATTTACTTTGTAGATTGAAGGAAGATTGGTCGAAGAACTTACTACAAATTCATGTCAATTATGTTATAATCATGGAATTGGAAAAGTCATTATCATTTGCATGCAGGCGCAGGCTTAGTGTGGAAAACGTGTCAAGCGTGGTTGGTGCCCCATGATTCACTTGTGGTAATAAGATATTCAGGCCGAAAGGAAAAAGAAAATTTCAAATTACTAGTATTTCTTATATTATCATCATAAACTTGTAAGATTAAAAAAAAATTTGCAAACTCGGAACCCAATTGCAATTGACCATTGAAAAAGTTAAAAGAAAAAAAATAGAATGAGTTAGAAAATTCTACTAAAATTTATGGCAAAGTTAGAAACCAAAAAAAGAAAAAAGTTTTAATTGGAGAAACAAATTAATAATATAGAGTTGGAACTTAAAAAAAATTATAAATTAATTAAATTGAAAATTGTTTCGTCCAAGCAACGCAGAGGCAAGAGAGTATATTCCAAAGAACCAAAGAGTGGCAAAAAGTATCTTAAACCACCAAGGAGTAAAACCCCTTCTCTTTCTCACTTTCGGTCCCCATTAGCCATTAGGGTTCTTCTAGGGTTTCTCCATTTTTTTGTTTAATCTTTTCCTTCGAACTTCACCGGAATGAGCTAGCTGCTTCGTTCTTTTACGTTTCCTTGATCTTTCCCCTTTTCCTTCTTTTAAAACCCATGTGACATCAAACCTCAGGACTCCCAAAGCAAAAGATTTTGATAACCGAGGAGAAAACTTTGAGATAATATTATGAATATGGAGGCAAGAGTTGGGGTGGTGGTTGAAGGTGGACAAAGGGCTTTGAATTCGGCCCATGGAGCTGTCGTTGATGCTGGGGCTAGAAAGCTTTTACAGCAGCAACAGCAAAATCAACATCAACACGGGCATTCTTCGAAGCAGGGTTTGAATCCGCAGATTGGGACCATTCAACAGCTTCTTGCCGGTGGTATTGCTGGTGCCTTTAGCAAGACTTGCACTGCTCCTCTTGCTCGTCTTACCATCTTGTTTCAGGTCTGCTTTTTACGGTTGCTTCTTTAATTTGTGAGAAATGTTGATTCTTTAATTGAATTTAGGTGTTAATTTTTGTAATTTTTTTATAGGTTTCGTTTTAGGTAGAGTTGGAGATTGGGGAAAGGGGGTTTCTTTATCTCGGCTTGGGATTAATTTGTGGCACATTTTAAAGGAAAATTGTAGCTTTAAAAAACTTGGTCTTAATTTGTGTGTTATGGTTTCAAGTTTCAACCTTCAATTAAAAACTTGATGCAAAAGTCGGGGATGGTTATTCAGATTGCCAGAGGTATTGGGACTGTTGTATATTTTGTCAGTTGAGTGATCTCTTCTTTTCACAGGTGCAAGGAATGCACTCAGATGTATCGGCGTTAAGCAAGCCTAGTATATGGCGTGAGGCTTCTCGAATTATTAACGAAGAGGGGTTCAGAGCATTTTGGAAAGGCAATCTGGTTACCATTGCTCATCGTCTTCCCTATTCTTCAGTCAACTTCTATGCCTATGAACGCTATAAGAGTGTATGTTCTGATCTTCTATATAATGGCTTCTCTTTGTTTTCCCTACTGTCTTGTCTTTTCATTCATTCTGTTGCTTTTTTTTTTCCCTTTGCAGTTATTACAATCTATTCCCGGCCTGGAAAATCGAAGGGGAAATGCGGGTGCTGACCTCTGTGTGCACTTTGTGGGCGGTGGATTGGCCGGAATGACTGCTGCCTCTGCTACGTATCCACTCGACCTTGTAAGGACACGTCTTGCAGCACAGGTAATATCAGTACTAAGTAGTACCTGAGTGAATAGTGAATAGTGAATTAGACTTTGACTTTGCCTTTGCCTACCCTTTGAAGGGTCTATTGCTTCCTATTTGTTATATTATGTTTCGGCTTTTTTCTTCTTTTTTTTACCTCTCATTCAACTATTCTTCTGAACTTTGCAGAGAAATGCAGTATACTACAGAGGTATTTGGCATGCATTTCATACCATTTGCAGGGATGAGGGATTTTTGGGCTTATATAAAGGACTTGGAGCGACATTATTGGTATATTTACCACTTTCTGTAACTCTTTTATCGTCCTATCTCATTGTCTATAAAGTTGCTGAAATGCTATGTGCGATGCAGGGTGTTGGACCAAGTATAGCAATAAGCTTTTCAGTATACGAGTCTTTGAGATCTTATTGGCAGTTGCAAAGGTGAAAATTCTTACTGGTTTAGATTGATCAATATCATGTGCTCTTTTTTTTCCTTCCTGTTTGTTGTCTCTGCCTGGTACGCTCTAGCCGTAACACGTTTGAAATTTCTATGGTTTTACATTAGGCCCAATGATTCCACTATTGTGGTTAGTCTTACATGTGGCAGTCTCTCAGGCATTGCATCATCAACAGGTTAGTAATTTGCAACCTGCCTTCTGGTTTGATTCTCTCCTTTCTGTTTTGGTATAGTTGGGTTTAGGGGTTTCTTTTCCCTGAGCTGAGTGGTCTAAGATGTTCATGATGAATGCTTTGGTACTTATTTTCTCAAGATAACACAACCCCAATGGTTAAAACGTGAGATTTATGACTTGGAGTTCTCAAGTTCATACCTTAGGAATTGGGGGAGGGGTTGGAGTTTGTAAGATGTTACTTTGGTTGTGTAGCCCAAAGCCAATTGAAATCCTTATATACAGAAAAATAAAACATAGGAAGTAGTTGTAAGCTGTTTTTGATATCTGCATGACTTCCTTTTTTCTTCTCTGATAATTTGCAGCAACATTTCCTATTGATCTCGTGCGGAGACGAATGCAGTTGGAAGGGGCTGCAGGGCGAGCCCGTGTTTATAATTCTGGGTTGTTGGGGACTTTCAGGCATATAATCCAGTCTGAAGGCTTTCGCGGCTTGTACAGAGGGATTCTGCCTGAGTACTACAAGGTGGTTCCTGGTGTAGGCATTGTTTTCATGACATATGAGACATTGAAGATGCTTCTATCACGCATCCCTACCAGCTATTAGCCTCATCTTTGAGTTCCGTTTTCGGCCACAAAATTTGCATTTGTCAAGTCTGTTAGTCATTCAGTTCTCAAGACCATAAGTAAACTGAAAAATTGGGTAAAAAATGCGGTCAGTTAAAAGTGGGATGTAGATGAACAAATTGTTCTTTCTGTGGTATTAGTTGAGAAACCATGGTGGTAAATTTTGCGGTTACTTCCATGGGTATTCTTTTTAATGTATAGGTAAAGTAGCACCGCGAGAGTGACTTCAAGTGTATTATTTACCATTTAGTTCCAACATAGTTAGGCCTTGACATTCCGAGAATCACCAATTATTGATGATAATGTCATCATCACAGTTTTGTATTGTGACTTGCTTGTTACCTGCCTTTGTGCAGGTTAAGCCAGCTGCCGGTATTCAATTTGTATTTGAAGTGATTAAATTACAGGATGGATATTGACGAAAAACCAATGTTAAATTATGCTACTATTCTTGATTTTTATATAAAGAAGTTACCCTTTTTAGTTAGAAAATGTCATTGTTTTACTTTTAGCACTGTTTCACTAGAATTTTCGGAACCCAATACTAAAGGTATAGCCCTGTTCCAGCTATGTAGTGGCTTCCAGCGTTGCAATTTGATTAGAACCAAAGCAGTACAACTCTTTTTGGAAAAAATTGAGCGATCATCATTTCTCTCGAACATGTCATTGTTTTAGCTCTGTTTCACTAGAATTTTCGGAACCCAATACTAAAAGTATAGCCCTGTTCCAGCTATGCAGTGGCTTTCCTCCGTTGCAATTTGATTAGAACCAAAGCATTACAACTTTTTTTGGAAAAAATTGAGCGATCATCATTTCTCTCGATTGATGCATCCAGTTTTTCGACAATGGCAGCCATATTTTAATATTATCTTGCAGGTCTCTGATTGGAGGAGGTGGCATGAAGAAAAGAGGACCACCGGATTGCATTTGCATGCAGAACAGTGGCATATCATGTTGTAGCAAGTGTTGGGGTTAAGTTGTTAGCATAAAGATGCATGAAGGTGGAAAGTAACCATAGAATTGATTCTGAGCTCAGAAGTTGCTTTGCTTCTTTCAGCATATTTAGCTGAAAAAAGAATGTTCAAAAGGCCTTCTACCTCATTATGCTGCTTCCGATAAAACACAGATGAAATCAGACACAGGCACCACTTTCCTTGTCCACCAGTTTGATATTGATCTGTCAGATATTATATGATTGATGACTGCTTATGACATCCGAAATGACATAAATATTCTCAAGGGGAAGGAAATCCTGGTGAAGGCAGCAACAGATGGTGTTTGGTTGCATAGAAAATTACTTGTGCAGCTCTCGGTTGGTGGCATGGCTTTCAACTCTCTGGATGGTTGCATCTGCTTAATTCAATGGAAACTGCAGCTTTTTAGCAGCTAAATTAGCATGTAGTCCTTTAGTATAGTTCATAAACAATCTGCAACATGACAAGGTCACTATTTGCTCCTTTAACTCCTTGTTTGAGTTCTTGATATGCATATGCATCCTTCAGGTGTCTTCATAGCCAAACAAGCCCTTGGAAGATGGGGACAGTAAGGTGCCTTTCAATGGCCAAAAGAATAGAATATGCTAAGGCACATAAAAGCCGATGGAGACCATGAAACCAGATACTAACATCAAAATGTGGCATGTCCTTTTCCTTTTAACAGCTTATTATGTTCGAAAGAGAGAGCTACAGAGCCCCAAATTAGAAGATGTGTTCATAAAGCTCAAGATTCTTCAATTGGAATTGTAAGCTACAAGCAGACTAAATTCTAAAACCCTTCTTATTTTATACTGATAGGTTTTGGGAAAAGAATTTCTCCTTTTTCTTCAGGTATTTTCGACAGTGTTATAATAAAATTGAGGAGAACCTTTTATAAGTAGCCAGGGGAGATCTCTGGTCTTGAGCAAAAAGCAGCCCAGTCAAGATCAACACACCATCATTGTCTATGGAAAGTAAGGCCATCATTGGTTCGAGAAGAACAGAATCAACGATGATTCGCAATTGCAGCACCTTATCCCCCTTTATTCTATATGCACCCCTTTTACAGTTTTTGTCCTGAATTTATTATGGAATAAATTTCATGTTAGCTTTAGGAGCCACTATAAATTTCGGCATTCATGCATGAAGGCCTCAACCTATACCTAGTGTTTTTCATTCTTTTCCTTTTAATCGTCAATATTTATCTTCTAGCCATGGTTCATATCGGTTAGGGACGGGTAATCTGCATCCTGAGGTTTGGATCAACATGTAGTACTTGTTGCATCTAGTCCTCGGGCTGCAGATTACCTCTTCCTCACTGGCAATACAAAGTGCAAACCTTGTCACTGTAAACCTAAGTAGTGATTTGTAGTTACACCACAAAAGGCAGATCCATATAATCTACTTTGTTTTGCTTAAGAGGAAAACTGCTTGTTGTTGCATTTGCAAATCATTTTTCTCGTTCTCTCGCAGTTCATGCATCAACTGTGCTGTAACTTGTTGGTTTTTGTTTGAGGGCATTATTTTGCAGGTTCAACTTCTCAAGCGTTGCAGTTTCTTCGGATATAGCCTTTTCCTAGTACACTATGACTAGTAATGTGGTCAACAGTGAGAACTCAAAACATCTACGCCATCATTTGTAGAGCTTTCTAGTAGAAAACCATTTTATTTCCTTCAAAACCTGTACAAGTCTGACATGCTTTTAAGATCCTGCAAGGAATATTCTTGACAAATTTTATTACATACTTCCTACTTTTGTTGCAGATGTTTCAATCAAGAGATGGATGTAGAATCGTAGTACTAAAACCCAAACCAGTGAATGCTAGGTATAGGTGGTCGAGGCTCTATTGGCTTGGGGGAGTCTAGTTGAATTGGGAAAGAAGTTAGGTTGAAATCCTGCAAATCTTTAATATTCGAACCATTTCTTATAAATCATTTTACTTGGCTTTCTGCAGCACGCCAACGGCCTCTTCCTTGGTTTCACTGAAGTCACTGCCATCCTTGAAGATAAGAAACTCCATCATCTCCACATGGGAGAAAATAAAACTTCCACAAAAATGCGTAATGCAAGATCCAAAGTCCTTCCCAACCACACAATGGCATGCCGCCCCGTAAGCTTCATCAAACTTCTGTTTAGAAGGTTGAATGTTGGCTTAGTAATTAAAATCATCTTGACAAAATCTTCATGGACACTATTCTCTTAACATTCTTCAGACATACTTTATCTGTATGTGAGAACTTAAGGCAAGAATTGCCTTATAATTTCCTCAATTAATTTTTTGAAAACAAGAGTATCCAGCTGCCTATCAGATACCATAATGGCAGATAGATGAATTATAAAGGTGAAACTGTAGATTTTGACATAAAAATTCATTTAAACTATATGAAGCAAGCAAGGTAGGTAGCATCCTGGAGAGGACTATTTCATGGAATAGATTAGAGAATAAGTTAAAGGTGATGAATGATTAAAAGATATAGCGATTGGACAGAAGAGTGAACCTTTGAATCTTTTCTTTATGCATTGCTATATAAAGAAAACGAGCTTTCTAGTTAGCATTCGTCAGGATACTTTGAGCTTTCGATCCACTAGCCGCAAGTTTATCCTTCAATTTCTCCGACTAAACAAAGATTATTCAACAAATATTCATCTCTTTGTGGTGGCGAATTTATGTTTCTTTAATAAAAAGCAAGGAATGCACTATAAATATTCATTTCTAACAGCCTAATTTATATATACTACTTGTGAAAGAAGGCTCCCAAGGTTAGGAATAGACCTATTTGATGTAATGAGCTAGGATTGACAGTCGGAAACTTCATGTAGATGAAGACCCTGATATGCTAACTCCATTACACGGCTCTGCATCTCCTCCGGCATATCAGTTTCGCGAACTATAGCTTTCCCTTACAGCATTTTCTCTTCTACGTTCTAACTCTAAGCATGGGAGAAGCTTCTAAGCTAATTTCTGCTTTATATATAGTTCAATGTAAAAGAGAATTCTTTAGCAAGGGAAAACGAATGAGAGGTAGAAATTGGGAGTTGAATGCCTGATATTTCTCTTCACAAAGTAGTGAAATTTGTTTGCATTAGGAACAGTTACGATCAAAAACAGTTGGCATGAAGGGCCAAAAAATATCAAACAAGATGCAACAGAAGATAACTTTGTCAAGGAGGGACATTATAAAGTTTTTTTTTTTTTTGGTGAAGAAAAGTTTAGGAGCAGGGAATTACCCATCTCCAAGGTCAGGGTAAGCCGCCAACCTTTTTGGGGATTTACGGATCCATTAGACTTTCACCTACGGATTTATCGGACTTATAGATCGTCTATTAAAGGGGGCCTGTGGAGGCTCGAACCTAGGTGTTTTACATCACAAGTACAAGTTCAACCTTAACCACTTGAGCCAACCCCCGTTTGCGGGACATTATAAAGTATAGTATCAAAGTTACAGGTCCCCACCGTGCAATTTGGAACTCCGAAAACATTTATGGCTGTAATAATTCGAATCATTTTCATTTTTGTGGGCAATATTGGTTTCGAACCAAGACGGTTCCTGGTACCAGCTACTCAAGCTACATGGTAATTGTCACCTTAACATGGCAAAACCTTTGAAGATTTAATAATTAAACACCTTTAAAGGAATAATAATTATCAAACAGCTTGATTAATGAGTTCCTTTCTTTGTTTTATTTTAAAAATTTTACTCTTCGGCCAATAACCTGCTGCAGGGCCTGTGATCGAATATGTCAGATCAAAACCGATGGGGACTTTCAAAGGAGATCTTACAAAAAAGCCAAGAGTTCTTGCACTCGAGAATCTTGATTTTGAAAATACATAGCCAGATTAGAAGTAATGATGTGACATGATTGTAAGCAAGTTAGAGCTGTCAAATTTGCAAGTGTCCAAGGAGTAAAAGAATCAGCTAAGAACTGGAAAAAGCAGCAACGGGAAGTGAGCCAGGAAAAGGAAGAAAACAAAAAAACCCACTGATCGCAAAGAACAATAATCATAGACGACTAATTCATAGTCATGATAGGGAGGAACACAAAAGGCCAAATTGAATTAAACTTGCGCAATTCCATTCATATTCCTTGGAGGAAATTTTGTAATAGAAGTTTAACACATACCAAAAGCCAAAAAAGGAAAAGAGAAAAAGCCTGTAGAATCTGACATATCAACCTGCACGCTATTCTTTGACCAGTCTCCCCTAAACTGATCTTTCTCTTCTAGGAAAAACAAAAAATTGTGTACTTAAGAATAAAATTACAAGTGCAATGAACTTCTCCAAAACAGAGCAATTCCTGATAAAGAAGTTCCCCGCAATGCAAACTCAACTTTCAAGCCTCTTGAAAGAAACCCCAAGAAAAACCAAATTTCAGAATGTAAGGGGGTAAGAGAAAACCCCACTCTTCTTCCTAATCAAGGAAACCAAGAAGATGCCCTAAAAACAAGGGTGACGATAAGATTAACCCTTGCCCTCTCTTCAATCTTTGGTCTTTTTCACCTTGATCTCATCAAGAACACGCTTAATTCTTGGCCGGCACACTCGTCCGGGTTCACAAGGTGAAACGACTCAGAGTCAGCGTCACCAACAACATGCTCATAATTAGCTCTCATGTACATTATCTCCTCCGCACCTGACGACCCGAATCCAGCGGGTATCACCCCGGCTCCGACCGTTGTGGACTGCATGGTCTTTAACATCAGGCGGTTATGGTGGCTGGCTTTTCTTTTTGTAGCAAACCCTATCTTTCGACCATTGCAGTACATGGTCCAAACAGGGACCGAGCGGAGCGGACAGGAACTGAGTTCAGAACGGTCGCACTCGAGAGCAATGCGGACAATGCCACAGCGCATTTCTTGGACGAGTTGGTGAGTTGGAATGGAGAGTTCGAGTAGGAGGGAGGGTTTTGTGGAGAGACGATCGTGTTGGATGCAGAACCAGACGTGGCCTTTGCGTTGGCCGAAGATGGTACCTATTACCATGGACCTGGAAGGGCGTGCTGGGGCCAACGTGGTGGTTTCGATGTCAGTCGTGGTGATGGAGTCTTGGGAATCTTTGTCTTGGTTTGGGACTCTGACGGGGTCTTCGTCAAGGTCATCCCTTAGGGAAGTGCTTAGGCGTTTCTTGGTGGGGGTAACGGTGGAAATAGAGGTGTCGGCGGTGGTAGGGTAGAAACAAGAAGGAAGGAGTCGACGGAGGGCGTCGATCTTGGGCATTATTAGTTTATTCGGATCACAGAAGAGAGATAAAATCAAGGGACTCTAAGAGGCTCTGTTAGGTTGATGGCGTTTGCAACAGTGAGCTGAGAAGTTTGTTCGCTTAAGGAGTCGCCATATAAAGAGATGGAGGGAGTGGGGGCGGGAAAGGGATATAGCCGTTATAATTGGAAATTTGCTTTGTTGTCACTAGGTTGACAAATCAATATGTGCCACGTGGAAGAGATAATGCACAAGACATCAGTTGATTCAATTCAAACATTTCATGATGCAAGAGAACTCGTATCACCAAAAAGCATAGATTGTAACAAAATAATTGACTGGCTAATTGTAAGAAAACAGAATGGCACTAATGTTCTGCAGCCTGCATGCAACCTGCAAATGATGTCATTACATTTTACAACAAAAGTGGCACCTGGTTTGGTCTGTCTAACCTGAATCTTACTTTCGAAGGAATGGTCCCAAATCTGACTACCTTTTCACTTATGCCATTTCCAATGTTTTCTCTTCATTGGTCTGTTCATGATCTTCTGATTCTCTTTTATCAGCGCCAGCGTTCATTTTGATGAAACGTTTTGCACAAAGATTGAAGTAAAGGAGATTCACGGCTCCTATGGCGGCCACGACATAATAGAAATTCTCAAGTCTATCCTTGTTAAGGTCAGGACCACCTAACCATGGTGATTTCCCACCTTTGCTAGTTGTTCTGTAGACGATATTCACAAGAATGGAGTTCAAGTAGCTTGCAATGGATAAGCTGACAAAGAAGACTGCTCCAGCAACAGTTCTCATAGACTCTGGCAATCCCGTGGTCAGAAATTCCATCACGGCCACGGCAGCAAATGCTTCCACCAAACCTGATAGGGCAAATTGTGGCAGGAGAACTAAAATGCTTATAGGTGACTCGAAGGAACCTTTTTTCAAAGCTTCCTTCCGGCGATACTTCTCACTGACTGCACCTACCAACAAGCACAAAATCGAAATCACGATGCCGATGTTAATCCTCTGTGCAAGTGACAATCTTTTAGCTTTCCCTGTCTTTCTTTTCGACAGAGGTATCCAAATTTTCTCATAAATGAAGATCCATATCGCAAGGGCAATCATTGATGAGAGGCCTAACCAGGCTGGAGGGATTTGAAAATGGGATCCAAGCGCTTTATTTGACTGAATTGCTTGAAGAATTCCCACTGTACCTTGCTGGTCCATGACCACGAAACAAAGGATTCCTGCGAACCAAACAGGCATCATTCCAAGCAACAATTTTAGATTTTCTACTTTCTGGACACTGCATAATCTCCATTCATTCTTGGGCTTGCCTTGGTCATCCAACTCATTTTGATCAGCAATTATAGCAGCCTTGTCAAGGCAACTGAACCGGTCGGTGCGTGAGAGTTTTGATCCTGATCCATGGACGCCAGGATCATATAAGGAGTGCTCAGAAGCAGTTAGGCTACGCTTCCTGATGGCTGCTGTGATCACTTTAACAATGTCAACAAAAACACTTCCTTGTGGTTTTGTTACTATGTAGGTGCGGCGTCCAATTAGGAAAATGAGGATGGAAACGAAAAGGCAGCCCGTTGGGATGGCAAAGCCAATAGCCCAACTGATATTGCTCTGAACATAGACAACGACCGTTAGAGCTATTACGAGGGCTATGGTGAATGTGAAGTACCACCAATTGAAGAAGCTCTCAAGTTGCGTTCTTCCCTTCTTTGTTGTAGTGTCAAACTGATCAGCCCCAAAAGCAATGTTACATGGTCTAATGCCTCCAGCTCCGATCGCCAGAAATGCAAGACCGGCAAAAAGGATACCCATCTGCCAATGCTGAGGCTCTATGCAATTGTTTGCATCCGCGCAATTTGGAGGTCTTAATTCAGGCACACCTGCGGTCAGGGTGATGACAGCCATTCCCTGATTTACAAGTAATTTAGAACAGCCTATGAAAAATTTTAATTCGAGTTCATCAAATCCCCAGTTTCAGCATTTCGAAATGAAATCTCAGAATCTAGGGCATACAACTATCCACATGAGGGAAAATGCATTAATTTGAATTTTTCATGTCGGGCATCTGTCTATGTCCTAAACTGGACTTGCTAGGAATGTAACACATTGTATTGACCATCAAAGGTACAAAATTCAAAGACAAGTTCTGGGGATGCCATAATAATCAAATGCGATTTGTTGACATTCCAAGATCTTCCATTCTCCTATATCTCTCAAAATTTTCTATATCTATATTGTAGAATCAGGGAAAGGATCTTGATTTACCAGTAATGAGGAGATTGAACCACATAGGAGAGTGAGGTATCGTCCCAGAAATGTATCAGCAATCAAAGCACCAGCTATGGATGTGATGTTGGAGCAACCAGACCAAATAGTAACCACGTTAACCACAACTATCCCAGTCATGTTGAATTTGGTCTTTAGATAAACAGTCATGTTTGCAATCAGACTCATGGAAGCAAGTTTCTCGAAAGTCTCGTTCCCTGTAAGAGGAAAAACAATGAATTAAACATCCATTTCAAACATGATGTATTTGCTAGTTTTTGCAATGAACAATTACCTAGAATGTATTTGATAGCTCTCCATCCTCCAGGTTCCTTTTTGGACGAAGCTAAAGCATTTTGAGAGGATTGCGAGCTTTCATCTTCTGCATTGAATTCATCTTCCATCTCTTTCACAGTCATCTTCTTCCCTTTCCTTTCCTTTCGCTTCCCTTTTCCTATTGCCTCATTCTATGCTAGCTGCAAAGTGAGAGGAATATGTACATGTTGACGAACTTTGTGCTAACCGTGTGGCTCAACAGCTTGCTGACGTTTTTTTCTCTTCCCACGTGCGAACATGGCAGAAAACTTTTTTCCTATTTTTAACGGGATGAAATTTTCCACTTATAACTGACTGAATACTTTGTTATGACGTGGAAAAAATAGCCAATTTGGGGACCAAGCTTTTTTTATTTTAGTTCAAATAACGTTACCAGAGAAAGAAAGCCCTTTCGCTTTATGAATCCAACAGAAGTTTCCAACGAAGAAACAGAATTAAATATCATTGAAAAGTTTTTAGGGGTAGTTTGATATTATTACTGTTTTTTTATTTTTTTATTATGTTGTCAATTTTTTAAAAACAAAACTATTTTTGTTACGTTGTCAATATTTAAAAATAAAAACATGTTTAGATATATAATTTTGTTGTTTGTTTTCTCATGAAATTATATAAAAAAACCATAAACATGTATTTATTATATATTGAGAACGCCATTAAAAAGTTACTTCCTTCGTTTCTATTTATTTGACCTTAATAATTAAATCTCTTAGATTAAGAAAAGTACTAGTTAATTTAAAATTTCTATACAAATTTTATTTTGTTTTCTGAATTTATTCTTGTCATTTTCTCTCTCCTCTTGGGTCTTATTAGTATTAAATAGGTATCTCTCTAACTAAAAAAAATTAAAAGTAGAAGAAGGGTAAACTTGAAAAAAAATTAATATTTTATTGAAACTACAAATGCACAAATAAAAAGGAACAATAGAAATAGTCAAATAAATAGGAATAGAAGAAGTATCGTTCACTAGTGTTGTGAACATATTTTGAAAACATATGAAAACATAAAATTTCTGTTTTCACTTTTTCTGAAACACTGGGTCTGTTTCTAAAATTTTTGAAAACGAAAATATGTTTGATATCAAACGTGTTTCACTTGTTTCGTTTCCAAAACATAAAAATGACAACAGGAAACAGAAAAGAGCAACAGAGCAACAATCCCAAACGAGCCCGCTTCTCACTTAATGATATCAATATTTAATACGTAGAAAGATACAACAAAGACTGCATTCTATGCTTTTGAAGCTCACAAGCCAAAATTCATCTAATTCAAAAGATTCTTGGCTACATCCAAATTCAATTGAAATATGTAACCTTACCCCAATTCTAATGGTTAGGAAAGGCATTTTCTAACTAGATATATGGAAACTATGTGCGGTTACTGCACTCCACTCCACCTAGCCCAGTCTACAAATTGCATCCCAGCATAAACGTTGTTGGCAAATCGCACACCAACTGTGAAAGCCATTGCAACAGGCGGAACCCGCTTAGCCAAAAGTGATGCCTCCACTAGCCGTTCCAATCCATTAACGATTTGATAGCGAGTATTTGAAGAAACTGCAAGAAAAACACCTGCCGGTTTGGGAGGTAATGTATCCAGTTAGAATGCACAAATCAGATGCAGGATGGTCAGTTTGGGGGAGAAGTCTCTAAATTCTAACCGACAACACTCAAAATAGCAATGACGCTGAAGATTTGAGATAGTATGGCTTTCACGTCAGTTCAACAAATGAACTAATTGAGACAGTTTGTATGCACTAAACCAAATTTAGCTGGCAAACAACAATTAAGGAAACAACACAATAGCAACTTCATATCAGGTCATTAATACTATAACTTCTTAAATCTTTGGAATGGTGTCCTATGGTTTATAATAGTTGTACGTCAAGCAATGAAGGCATACATACCCCAGAGAGCTGCACTCTTCAACAGAGGTGGCACAGGTATGTCCTCTTCTGACTTCTTCACGGTCCTAATGTATGGAAAAGTATATGTAAGGAATGAGATACTTCAAGAAAATGGGTGTGGTACTAGTTGCTTCATCATTTACTTCACAGAAAAAAAAAAGGAAGAATGATGAATTATTTAAGTAGATGATATAGATCTGTAAAACAGCCTACTTATATTTCAGAGAAATGAACAACAACAGAGAGTTGGTGGAGTATAATAAGTATCTGAAACAAATATGGGATTGGGATGCATTTACCTCTTGGCAGTCATTATCAAATTTGCGATTCCTTGGCCTATAATACCGCATGCAAATCCAACTGATCCATACAAAACTCCCTGAGAAATTTTTGATCATTAATATCAATCCACCCAAGATGACTCTAGAATGTAGTTGACATATACATAACTCACCTTATAGAAGTATGTACCGATTCTCTGGTTTAGTGTAAATCTAGAACCTGGCCTTTCAGCTTCGAACACGCTATATGAGATAAATAAAAACACTAAATAAATAAATTTTTCATAACTTCAAAGCCACAAATGACATAACACTAGATCCATCACGAGGCTAAATAAGCACATTGTGATGAATATCAATCAAGTAAATTTTCTTGAATCTTATGATGACCTGCTAGGGAGAGCTCCATAAGCATGTTGCAAGCGCCCCAGGAATCCTTTTGATAGAGATGGTTGGCCAATACGAACATATGGTGCCAACATACCAACTAAAGCAACGTTCACTACCACTCCAACCAAAAGATCAGCAAGATACAACTCAAATTCTGCCCAGAAGTCCTTGCCTCTCTTTTGAACTTCAGCAAAGGTAGCACAACATGAATCAATGACTATCTGCATTATGATAAAGCAATTGTGGTAACCATTTTACATGAAGATTGGCAATGGAAAAACCACATTAAAGGTACCCTCCCCCTGGCCACTGACATTACGTCACATTAATCAAACGCATCTTTTAAAAGATCTAAACTTTTGCTTCCTATGTGGCATATGATGGTCTTCTAAACTATTTCTTCATTATTATCTTTCAAATGACAAACAAACTCATCTCTGGGAATTGAGATTTTATTCAGTATAATTGTATTTTTCCATGTAAGCAGAGATACAAATTGCATAAGAATTAAAACAAACGAACCAAAAAGAAGATTAACATTGAACATACCTCTGTGCCGATTTTAAAAAGAAAAGATGGGTCAGCCAACATTCGGTTCCTAAGCATTCCCCATGACCTCATTGCAAATCCTAGAGGCCAACCTGACCCCTACAATAACAACATCAAACATACTCCAATCATAAAACTATCCAAACTTTTAATACAAAAATGAGCCTCTTTCCTGTCAGTCACTTGACTGTCTACTCTTCTAACACGTATAGTTCACATATCTATATGCAGATATCCATAAAATCCTATTTCTCTACAAAAACCAACAAAAATTTACTACCATTACCTGCAAATCCAAATATCTAAGGAGAAGCAATCTACGAATCCCAACACTTTTTGCTGCTTCCAACATATCTGAAGGAAGAGTAGCCCCTCTAGCCTCTGTCTCCTTCATAACATCCTCAAATTTCAAAATTGGTCCAAATTCCTCTTCTTCGGGATCACCCTTTTCCGCATCACCTTCACCATCTGAGCCGCCACCTCCTCCGCGACCACCATTATTAAATTTACCATTACCACCATTTCCATCAAAAAACCCCCCACCATTTCCATCATCGATTTTCGCGTCCTCATAATCACTCGCCAAAATCCTAACTTCTTCTTTCCTAGGACTATTAATCTCACTACTTTCCTTAGTCAGAATAGTCGTCGCCGCCGCACCAGATTGAGGCTCTGCCTCGGGTGGTTGAGACAAGCTTGAAATCACTAGCTTTTGCTTCTTCTTCACTAAAAAAACGCATCTTCTACCACTATTCTTCACCAAGTTCAAATCTTGACTCCAACACCTGCTTAAAACGACATCGTTCCTAACATTCACCAAATGTGACAATCCAAAACCCGACATTTTCTTTTGTGTCGACAAATAGAGGAAACAGCAAAAAAAAGCTGAAACCTGCTAAAAATACCAAAGACAACTTAGCTTAGAATCAACAAAAAATAACAAAGTTTGAACAAAGAAAACGTTAGCAGATTTTAAGAGAAACAAACCTTAGTTTGGTGAGAGACAGAGGAAGGTTTGGTTGGTGGCTGTAAAAATGAATGCTTTGGAGATATTTTGGGGTCCTTTTTGTGTAAGTTTCAAAAGTGGAGGCGGAGACGCGACCATGTTTTTCCTTGAGGGATGAGTTTTTATAATGAGAGAGACGTTAAATTCGCAATTTTCCTTTTACTGCTACTTTTCCTCTTAGAGTTGTTGAAGAGCAACTGGCGCTACTGTCGCTGGGGATTTGCACGTGCGGTTGGATGTTAAGACACGTGTGGGTAACATTGCATGCCTAGGGTTTTCTTAACTTAACACGTGCGGGAGAGTCCCGCTTCAAAACGGTCACCACGGCTCTCCTCATTTGTACAACACTTTGGTAATTAGGTTTAGAAGGAATTTGGAAAGTGCTTACATTATTGCAGGGCATCAATGCCTTGTAGGATTTGCATTTTTTCGAGTTGCAAGTTGAGCTTTGGCGTTTTCGATCTCGTGTGGAGCAAGAATTCTTTTGCTTGTTTATTCTCTGTCATTATTGAAGTTGATGAATGAGACATTTTGACTATTTTTTCATCAACAATTTAGGTTCGTCGACGTCCATAAAATCGTCTCTGAATTTCTCCTTTTTGGGGTTTGACGAATTTCCTTTTTTAATAAGTATGTTTTTTGGTCAGAGCTAGATCAATCAATAAATGCCATGCAAGTGGCGTAAATAAAGCTAATTCCCAGTCTCACAAGTTTAGTTGCAGCAGCTGCAAAGAAAAGTCTCAAATAGTTTCCAAATATTTGTATGCTTTCTGTAATGTATTGGATGAAAATATCAGATTTTTACATCACCATGAAACTTTGTTGAAATTAGAGCAAATGAGTAAATTTTGTTCTTCAAATTGGAATAAGAACCAAGTCTTAGGCGCTAAACTTTGGAATTCTATCATTGAACAAAAAGGAAAAAGAAAAAAACTTTGGATTTCAGACCCAATTAATCAGTTATAATGTCTACAATGTCTTCATCGGGTTTTCGCTCAACATTTGCACTGAGGAGCTCAACGACTTTACTCATGGCTGGCCTTGTATTGCGATCATCTTTAACACAAAGCAAAGCAACTTCTACCATTCTTTTGAGCTGCTCCTGGCTGTATTTGCCTTTCAGTTTAGGATCAATTATTTTCTCAAGCTCATAGTCTCTTATGCTTTCGGTGACCAACTCTACTAGGTCGCGGCATTCTTCAGCCGGTGAAGTATCTGATTCAAGACCAGACGCGCTCTTTCCGGTCAAGAGTTCCAGCAGAACTATCCCATAGCTATAGACGTCTGCCTTAGCATCGATCTTCAGGTTCATCATCCACTCTGGGGCCAGGTATCCTCTAGTACCTCGGACCTTAGAAATTCCTCTGTCGCCACCGTCTTTGAAAAGCATCGACATGCCAAAATCTGACACTTTGGGTTCGAAGCGACTATCTATTAGTATGTTTTGAGGCTTTACATCACAGTGGAGTACCCACTCTAGGCATTCTTCATGGAGATATGACAACCCCTTTGCTGCCCCTACTGCAATATTATACCTCTGATCCCATCCTAAAACCCTGGGCGAATCTGAAAACAAGATTTTATCCAATGATCCATTCTCCACATATTCGTAAACCAGTATCTTGTGCTCGTTTTCAGCACAAAACCCCCAAAGCTTCACTAAATTTCTATGGTTTATTTTACCTATGATGGTTACCTCAGCCCAAAATTGTGCATCTCCTTCCAGAACACCTTCTAGTCTCTTCACGGCCACAACTCTTTCATCATCTAGAACCCCTTTGTAGACTGTGCCGAATCCCCCCTTTCCGATCTCTTCTTTGAAGTTTCTTGTCGCCCTTTTCAACTCCGAGTAAGTGAAACGCTTAAATCCCAAGGCCAGTGCGATGTAGCCGCTGTCAAGTACTTCCTCATTACCAGCATGGTTCCGGAAAACATACCACCACACTAAACCCATGCATATCATTTCAATACCTGCAAGAGAAGCTGCGAAGGCAATTAGATATTTCATGTACCCGTTTTTCTTAGTTTTACGGTCCTCAGTGTTGCTATTCTCCAGAAAAAGCGGTCTGGTTGAACAATTCAAGACATTTGCTGTCACCGCCCCTGGCACTTCTAAAGACTTACGTGTTCCTCTCGGCACCTTGATGTGCATAATTATACGATTGTCTGGCGTACGGTAACCATTCCTGAGAGCACCTTTTGGGTAGCACTGACCTTGTCCATCCAGTGCATAACCAAACCCTCTGCATCTGCAATCATTAAGGCACTTATTCCTGCATGTTTGCAGTGAAATCCCATCGTCATACGTATCTAAATCATATCCATAGTAATCCGTCTTGGGATGTTCCACAAAGTCCAATTCAGCTGGATCACAAGTCAGATTAAACAAAGGAGAGCAGCCCTTTGACCAATCTGAAGGATCGTTTCTCCTGAACCCCGTGGGACAGATGCAAGTTGGCAACGGATTGTAGCTGCAAATTCCGTTATCTCCACACAACCCCTGGACCATACAAGCATCTAAACCACCAGGCCTCCATGAGAGATTCCATGATCCGGTCGAATCATCTAAGCTATACAATCTTAGAATCCCATCATAATCCAATGTCAAGCGCCTTTTCGGGCCAACCCCATAATCAGATGCATTGAATAAAAAATTATCACTTGACGTGAATCTGCCAATTTTGTTTATACCTGCTATTCTTGAACTATTGTAAGGTACTCGACCATTATCGAATATGGTTGAAACTGAATTCGGCCAATAGACGCTTGAAAGCAGAGGACCATTATACACGAGATCTAATATGTTATTGTCATCGAATTTCAAGTTATAGAATCCCGACAGATATGTACCTCTACTTCTAATGGAGATCAAAGTCGTGTTCCTAGTAAGCCACTGGGATGCAAGAAGTGTATCCGTGGGAAAATTAAAGCTCTCCCAGATGCTGGCATTCTTTGCCGGATTGATTACTGCCAGATTTCCTGTTTCAAGAAGCCGAACTTCGACAGCTGCATTTGATTGCGTGTCCGTTGACCAGACGATGGAACCATCCGCGTCGAACAAAACCAGGTTGCCAGATTCTTGGAGGGTTAGCCTGGATTGCTTCCCGTTAACTGGTGCGTCCCTGTTGGCCATCCAGACGACCGTCTTGTCGACAGAATTGGTGAACCAGATGGAAAAACAATAAGCGTTGGTGCCAACATTGTAAAATCCACTCCTAAATGTCCCGCCTGGTGAAACCAAATAGTCATCCTCGTTCTCAACAGACAAGGAGCTTCTAGAGCTTAAGCTTGATAAAGCAGATGCAAGAGAAGGAGCAAAAACGAGAAGAATGTATAAGAGAGGTATCTCCATGGAACCTTTTATAAAAGCGTCAGACTCTTTCAGAATTTGGTTATCAAATTATGAGATAGTTTATTGGCTAGAGAGGATGGATATATATCATTATAATAGTTTGGAATTATTGTGAAGAAAGTTCACACTTTGCCTTGACCAAATACCCACTGCATTTTTCATTTTTTTTTTTGTTAACATTTTTCATTTTTTTGGCATTATTATAAATCATTCTCTATATCTCTATGTTTGTTCTTGCAATAATTCATAGTTTGCTTTGACCCTGATTCGACAATTGCATGGGTGAGTGATGGCACTGATGTTGACATAATAGTATTATATTTATATTGTAGATAAAGAGTATATTGGACCATTTTTGTTAGGCCTCAATCTAGTCGAATCAATTGAATCTGTGTAATAAATTCCTTAAAGTCAACCATATTATCCCAAACAAAAAAGTAGACCATATTATTAAAAAAAGGAACCTATTTTATTGAAAATATTATGAAAGTGGACAAATGCAAGTTGTGTAAATTATTATGAAAGTGGACAAATGCAAGTTGTATAAATTGTCCAAATTGTGATTATTGTGATGATAATAATGGGGCTAATATGTGCAAATTGCCAACTTGTATAGCCTACCATTTGATGCCTATAAATTGGGATTCATTATCCCTAATGATATATACTTACAATTCATTCAATCTTATTTCCATTTCCATCTCTATCTCTCTCTTTCTCTTGTTCATTTAATTCTCAATTTCTCCTATTCTTATTTCTTGTTCTTGCTTAGTCAATTTTAATTAGCATACTTTTCACAACACGTTATCAGCACGAGTGTTCTAAAGTAAAGCAAGTTTGAAGTTTGGTAAGTTCTGAAGGTTTGATTCCATACAAAATTTATTTTCTATACACAAGATAATTTTAATTTTCATTGTGTAAAGATTTCCTTCTAAACATTTTTGACACCAGAAGTTGTCAAACTAATTGAGACCATTCTTTTCAGAATTATGGCAAATATTGAAAAGCCCAAATTCCAAATTTTGGATGTAAGTGGCAATAACTACTTGTCATGGTGTCTCGATATTGAACTGCATCTCCAAGGCCAAGGTCTTGCAGCTACCATTGGTGAAAATGGAAATGCTAATGATAAAGCTAAGGCAAATGCTTTGATTTTTATCCGTCGGTATCTAAGTGATAGCCTAAAAGTTCAATATCTATCTGTCCGAGATCCCTTGATCTTGTGGACGAGATTGAAAGAGCGGTATGATTACACCAAAACTGTCATCCTCCCTCAAGCACAATATGATTGGCAACATCTGAGGTTGCAGGATTTCAAGTCCGTGTCCGATTATAATTCGGCATTGTATGATATTGTTTCACGGCTTGAACTTTGTGGTGTTAAGCTTACTGAGGCTGAGCTTTTAGAGAAAACATTCTCCACCTTTCATGCTTCAAATATTGTATTGCAACAGCAATACCGGCAGCGCCAGTTTAAAACATATTCTGAATTGATCTCAGTCCTGTTGACTGCAAAACAAACAAATGAGTTGCTGCTTAAAAATCATGATTTAAGACCTGCTGGCTCTAAGGCATTTCCTGAAGCAAATGCCGGCTCTAGTAAGAATGTTGGCCGTCCTAGAGGCCGTGAGCGCAAGCATGGGAATTTTTTTTCGTAAGGGTAGTGGGAGATTTAACCGTAATATAAATAACTCCCAACACAACCCTAAAGGAAAAAAACTTATGAAGAAGCATGATGATAGTACCTGTCACCGTTGTGGAATGACTGGTCACTGGTCACGTACCTGTCGTACGGCCAAACATTTGGTTGATCTATACCAAGCATCCCAGAAGGATAAAGGCAAGCATGTTGAGACCCATGCCACTGAAAATGACCTAACTATGACTGATGCTGAAGTCAATAAGGTTTTGGTCAATGAAGACTTTCATATTCTTGGCAATGAAAAACCTTTTGAGGTTTCTGATTTCTTTTTATAATGTTGATGAAAATAATAAGTCCCCAGAAATAGATCCTGAGGGTTTTCATCTATGTTTTGCCATACCCTTGGATAATTATGTTACCAAGGAAGATATTAAATAAATATGGTCGTCAATAAAATCATGAGTTTTATTCCATATTTGTTGGTTTATATTTTGCATCATATTATTAATTTGTTAAATTTTATGGAACTTGATACCTGAAGTTGTCAAGATAAATGCAAATGGGACACATTGAGAAAAAGGAAGATATATGTTTGCTTGATAATGCTACAACGCATACTATACTTTGTGGCAAACACTTTTTCTCAAATGTGACATTGCCCAAGGCAAATGTTCAGACAATATCTGGTCCTGTTAATATTATAGATGGCTATGGGACTGCCACAGTTATTTTGCCAAATGGCACAACATTGTATCTTGAAGATGCATTGTTGAGCAGTAAATCAAAAAGAAATCTACTTAGCTACAAAGATGTACGCCGTAATGGGTACCATCTAGAAACAATTAATGAGCAAAATAAGGAATTTCTTTGCATCACTTCCTACAAGATGGGCCAGAAGACCATCCATGAGAAGCTGGAAGCTTCTAGTATGGGATTATATTTTGTCCCAATACGAGCTATAGAATCATATGCTACGATGCCCTGGAAACTAGTGAACCCTGATGTGTTCGGACTTTGGCATGATCGCCTTGGTCATCCAGGAGCAACAATGATGCGAAGAATCCTTAAAAATACTCGAGGACACCCTTTAAAAGATACAAAGGTGTTGTTGTCCAAAGATTACATTTGTGAATCTTGTTCACAAGGAAAGCTCATTACTAAACCTTTCATGACAAAGGTTGATTATGAATCCCCTTCATTCTTGCAAAGAATCCAGGGTGATATCTGTGGGCCGATTCAGCCTGCAAGTGGACCATTTAGATATTTCATGGTACTAGTGGACGCATCCTGCAGATGGTCCCATGTTTGCCTATCATCAACGCGCAACGTCGCCTTTGCACGTTTGCTTGCATAGATAATAAAGCTTCGAGCTCATTTCCCAGATTATCAAATTAAAAGCATAAGAATGGATAATGCTGGTGAGTTCACATCAAAGAATTTTGATGCTTATTGCGCTTCATTAGGAATTGAAGTTGAACATCCTGTCCCACATGTTCATACTCAAAATGGATTAGCAGAATTCATGATTAAGCGCATTCAGATTATTGCTCGAACTTTGTTGATGAGGACAAAGCTTCTATCCTCAGTGTGGGGTCATGCTGTTTTACATGCTGCATCTTTAATTAGATTGCGCCCTACTACTTCTCATTTATATTCCCCTCTTCAGTTAGTCTTGGGCCAGGAGCCAGACATTTCATATCTTCGCACCTTTGGTTGCGCGGTACAAGTGCCTGTAGCACCACCGCAAAGGACCAAAATGGGTCCCTAGCGCCGTTTGGGCATTTATGTTGGGTTTGATTCACCGTCCATTATTCGGTTCCTTGAACCATTGACGGCTGATTTATTTACCGCTAGATTTGCGGATTGTCATTTTGATGAGACAGTATTCCCATCACTTGGGATACCAAAAGCTTCCACAAATGGAAAGCAGAAAAATGTCGAGATTTTCTCATGGAATGAGAAAAGTTTGTCTCATTTAGACCCAAGAACACCTGAATGTGAAAATGAGGTGCAACGATTGATCCATTTACAAGTTATTGCAAATCAAATGCCTGATGCATTTAATGAGACTGCTAAAGTTACAAAGTCTCACATCCCAGCTGCGAATGTTCCAGCTAGGATAGATGTTCCTGAAGAACCACTCGAAATGGATCTAAATGTCCCGCGCCTGAAGCGTGGTAGACCGATGGGATCAAAGGACACTATTCCTCGAAAAAGAAGGGGGAGGAATTTAGAATCTGCTCCAGATGAGCATATTAATCTTTCTTGAGGAAAACAAATTGCGCCATAAGTGGCACAACATAATATTCAAAGAGAGCATATTGCCCCTGAAGTGGTACAAACCCATGAAAAGATCACCAACCTTGGGAATACTGAAATTTCCATCAGTTATTGTAATGAGATATGGGATCGAAATGAGATAATCATCGATGATGCATTTGCTCTCTCAGTTGCTCATGAGATTATGAATGATGATTATGAACCTCGGTCCATAACCGAATGCCGTCATAGGCGAGATTGGCCTAAATGGGAGGAAGCAATCCAAGCTGAATTGACTTCCCTTGCCAAACGTAATGTTTTTGGGCCTATTACTAAAACCCCCGACAATGTAAAACCTGTTGGATACAAATGGGTCTTTGTCCGGAAACGAAATGAGAGAAACGAGATCGTGAGGTATAAAGCCCGACTCGTAGCCCAAGGTTTCTCGCAGAGGCCTGGGATAGATTATGATGAAACATATTCATCAGTAGTGGATATAGTTACCTTTCGTTTCCTTATAAGTTGGGTTGCCCAAGAAAATTTTGAAATGCGTCTTATGGACGTTGTGACGGCATACTTATATGGTTCATTAGATTCCAATATCTATATGAAAATTCCCGAAGGTTTCAAAATGCCTGAAGCATGCACTCCCCGCAACTTATTCTCAATAAAGTTGCAAAGATCTTTATATGGGTTAAAGCAATCTGGCCGCATGTGGTACCAACGTTTAAGTGAATACCTGACTAAGGAAGGGTACATAAATGATCCCATCTGCCCATGCGTGTTTATTAAAAGATCTGAAACCGGGTTTGCTATTATAGCAGTTTATGTCGACGACATGAATTTAATTGGGACTCCTGAAGAGTTATTTGAAACTGCTGAATATTTGAAAAAGGAGTTTGAGGTTAAAGATTTGGGTAAAACCAAACTATGCCTTGGTCTAGAGCTTGAACACAAAAAGAATGGAATACTTGTCCATCAGTCAGCATACACTGAAAGATTGCTTAGACGTTTTAACATGGACAAGGCTCACCCATTGAGCACCCCTATGGTTGTAAGGTCTCTTGACCCCCAAAAGGACCCGTTTCGTCCTAAAGAATCTGGTGAGGATATACTTGGTCCTGAAGTACCATACATCAATGCAATCGGGGCTTTGATGTACTTGGCACAGTGCACGAGACCAGATATCGCTTTTGCGGTAAATTTGTTGGCACGTTTCAATTCTGAGCCAACCCGGAGACATTGGAATGGGATTAAACATATCTTCCGTTATCTCCGAGGAACCATTGATTTGGGATTATTCTATTCTAAGAATACTACTAACTCTGGTTTAGTAGGTTATGCTGATGCAGGATATAAATCTGATCCGCATAGAGCTCGCTCCCAAACCGGTTATCTATTTTGCTATAATGACACAGCCATTTCTTGGCGTTCCACTAAGCAAACACTAGTTGCTACATCTTCCAACCACTCTGAAATTATTTCCCTCTATGAGGCCGGAAGAGAGTGTGTTTGGTTAAGATCTATGATATCACATATTCACAATGCTAGTGGATTCAAACCGGTGATAGATTCTCCCACTATAATTTATGAGGATAATACTGCTTGTGTTGCACAAGTTAGGGGAGGATATATTAAAGGTGATAGGACCAAGCACATCTCGCCGAAATTTTTCTATACTCATGAACTCCAGGAAAGTCGACAAGTTGATGTTAAACAGATTCGCTCCGTCGATAATCTTGCAGATTTATTTACCAAATCTTTGCCAACATCAACATTTGAGAAATTAGTTTATGGCATTGATATGCGGCGAGTCAGTAAAATGCAAGATTGAATTCCCCAGAAGTGGAAATGTTTAGATGCTCCAGAAGTAGCAGTTTATTTTATCTCAGAGAGAGCGATTATGGACATAAGTGCACTGTACTCTTTTTTCCTTCTGTCCGGTTTTTGTCCCACTGGGTTTTTCCGGCTTAAGGTTTTTAATGAGGCAGTAATAGCACGTCCAATCAGGACACTGAAGTAGGCCCACTTATATTGTCTTGAAGACAAGCACATATTGTCCTGAAGACATATTAGACGGACTTAATTGTATTGTACTCTTTTTCCCTTATGTTCGGTTTTTGTTCCCACTGGGTTTTTCTGACTTAAGGTTTTTTAACGAGGCAGTACACGTCCAATTTTAATAGTAGCATTTGTCCAAGGGGGAGTATTATGAAAGTGGACAAATGCAAGTTGTGCAAATTATTATGAAAGTGGACAAATGTAAATTATGCAAATTAGGTTATGAAAGTGGACAAATGCAAGTTGTACAAATTGTCCAAATTGTGATTATTGTGATGATAATAATGGGGCTAATATGTGTAAATTGCCAACTTGTATAGCCTACCATTTGATGCTTATAAATTGGGATTCATTCTCCCTAATGATATATACTTACAATTCATTCAATCTTATTTCCATTTCCATCTCTATCTCTCTCTTTCTCTTGTTCATTTAATTCTCAATTTCTCCTATTCTTATTTCTTGTTCTTACTTAGTCAATTTTAATTAACATATTTTTCACAACAGAAAAAACTATTTTCGCTATTAAAATCTTGACTTTTTGATATCGTTTAAAGAAGAAGGAGAAGAATGTAAAATAATAAATATATATTTTTATATCAGTAGTATTTAATTTACAAAATTGACAAAATTTAGAAAGAAATAAATTTGACATTAAATTTTTGAACAACTTGAATTGAGTATTAATTGAATTTCACTTAAATGAGATACCCAAATTCTATAGGTAGCTTGATCCAATTGCACCTCCTTTTTTTTTTTTTTCTCCTAGCTAATATGGATTTGGCTCATTTTCCATTCACTTTTCAATTGAAGAGTCTTTCTATGGCCAAGTGAGATGCCACCTTAATAAAATTGAAATCTATGACTCTAAAACTCACCACATCATTTAACATAAATTGAAAGCATTTCATAGAGTTTTTTGTCTCTTGTCTTCCTCGTATCCATCTAAGGGTCTTTCTTTCTTCTAAGCCAAATCCCAGAAATCTTTCCTCTTAAACTTGAACAATTAAAATCTTTTCCAAACAGTGATATACTTCATTATTTTGAACCAAAGCAAGGATGAGAATCAACTATCAAGCATAGAAGCGCAAAGAATAAGAGATTAGGAATAGAAGCACAAGAATTAAGAACCGAAAGAATAAAAGATTAGGCAATAATTGTTTACTGCCACAACTTTCTATTTGCAAGCATGACAAACAATCTTTCTATCTATACCTATAATGAAAGTTATCATTTCAATTAACGCGATCACGCCAATTGCTCCATTTCCTTTTTTAAAATTTTTTTATTTATTTATTTCTCTTTAACAAAAAATTAGTTAGAGTTCGTCTTATGCAAAGATCAACTTGTCTGTCCATATATATCTACTGTGTTGACCCAAATGATTAAGTCTTAAACATAAATTTCAAAATTCGAGTTCAGTATGGACCAAAATAATAAATTATAATTAAAATATATAAACCTACATTGCAAATTAAAATAGTCTTTTAAAGGTCACCCCAATTGCTCCTTTTTTTTAATTTCTAATTTCTTTTTTCCAATTCATTTTCTTTTTCTTCTTCTTTCTTTTTTTACTTTTTCTTTTATTTTTTCCTTTATTTAATTTAATTTATTTCCTTTCACTTTTTCATTATTTTATTTTTTATTTTGTAATCAAACTATCTATACTTCTATATCTAAATCTATAGTAACTATGAAATTCAACTAATAGTATGAGATTGTAATTTTAAGTTAATAATAATTTGTTACCAAGTGTCCCATAATTGGATGGTAATTTAGCAATTTATGGTTAATTGGGTGGCTCTTTATTTAGTAGTTGATTTAGCTTCTTTTTTTTCATTTCTTTTTCTTTTTATTTCCTTTTTTTCATTTCCCCCATTTTTATTGCATCTAGGTTATGTTAATTTTTTTTTATATTTTCAATTTTTTTCATAAGTATATATATATATATATATTATTGCTTAATTTATTGTAAGAATTTGACAAAATTTAGTAAATAAAGGTGGTAATTATATAGTTACTAAAGGATATTTGGTTATTAAGGCTGATTTTGATATTAATTTGGTGATTAATTAGTTAGATACTTCATTATATTTTATATTATATTATATTTTATAAGTCTAAATGTCTATATTAGGTGTTTTTGGATTGGAAGTCTTTCCTCAGTTATATATAATTTTAATTGTTGATTTTGTTTAATAAAATGTTTAGATGTTTTCCCCTAAAAAAAGTCTATGCTAGACTAATGATGAGATGAGAGATTAATTTATAAGGTTAATTTTGTTAAGTCAATATAACCATTTCGTATTTTAGGACAGTTGTTAATTTAATTATTTTAGTCAAGGCTAAGTGTGATATGTTAGGATTAAATTTTTTTTAAAAGATATTATTCATAAAATAGTATGAATACATAAAATGTTTATGAACTTTAATAGAAGGTATAATTCGAAGATTTAAATAACATACACATCAAGGTTATAGTTAGATAATTAGTGTAGTAGTTATCTTTGTAATTATTTGATATTTAGATAACATGGTTTAAGGTTTAATTTGAGATCTAACTTTTTTCCTACCACATTTTTAGTTTAAATTTTTCTACCACATTTTTTTTAGCAAACCTCTAAAAATTTACACATATTTTAAAATAAATTTAATTAAAATTAGAAATATGTCCCAAAGCTCGGGCAATTTCTAATGTAATATTAGTTTTTACTTTTTGTTGAGTTAACACAAAAATTAAACTAGAAACTCGATTTTGAAAAAAGAGAAAAGAAAAGAAAAACCTAGGTTTTTTTCAGAAAAGGTTGAAGAACAAAAACAGTTTAGAAAGAAAATAATAATAGCAATACTACTTTTGAAACTTAACGGTGTCAAAACCTGAAATCGGTATAGATATATTTTGCTTCATGACATGGCGCAGATGCAGTCATTTATTTCAAATTAAATGAGTTGGAATACATCTAACCATCAACTAGACTTCTCCATTTGAAAGGCAAAATAGAGAGGAGTCGGATCCGGTTAATATATATTATTGGGTTGAAATTACAATAATAACTATACTAATTATATAATCTTCGATCTTCGTGCAAAAAATCAATGAACAATATTGTCTATAATTTTCCAATTTGGTGGCTTTATTTTTGTTCATATTACAATACCCTTACGTGGTAGGATTGATATTAGATGGATATATGTAATTCACAATACGGCTGCGTTTGAGTGTTTCCATCCTTTTTTGTTTTCACTCTATCTTTTCTTTTCATTTTTTTTTATAAATTAAATTGCAGTTCTTACATAGGCTAATGGCTGGGAAATAAAATTATACAGACGCAAAGGCCAAAGGCAGTTTTACTTGTCTATCAGGTTTTGCTTATCACGTGTGAAATTCAATTTGCTTAAAGTTGGACGTGTTTTGCCCTTTCTAAAGTTGCTTTCCCAACTGTTTGGACGGTCAGTCAACTGATGGATCAACTTCTCAGGAAATGTGGATTTTAATTTTTAACTCCATCTTTGACTACCAGCTGCGAAATGGGATATACCCTTCGAGTATTTGTTTGTGTAAAATCCAACAAAAAGTCTGAATCATGATCTTCCACAGAAAGATACGAGCCTCTCTCCAGGAAGTTTGGAGTTGTTGAACTTCAATCAAGAATAAAATGCCAGGTTGATCCAAATATTCAAATCGAATACAGAATTTCATTGAAATCTCGGCTATGAATGATTAGAAGTTAAAGAAAAATTATTCTAATGTCTGAGGTTTATGACCTTCGAGTTTTTACTAAATATACTTCTGAGTTACAATCTGGCATCTGCACATGTAACACTAGCCAGTCGACAGCAGAGAAAAGAACTTTTACAGCTCAAATGCTGCTAGGATTCTTAGGAGTCTGGATCATAACTCCGTGTTCACATTCCAATAGAGCTTGGACTATGGAATCCATTGTTGGTCTCTTGCTTTTGTCTTCCTCCAGACAAGAAATCCCGATTTCAACCATTTTTTTTGCCTGGCTTCTGCTGAATTCTCCATTCAATCTCGTGTCCACTGCATCCTCTATCCAGGCTGGCTCTTCACTCCCAATTTTTCCTTTGACTAACCTGACAAACCTCGTTAACTCAGTTTCATGCTGCTCGCCATCCTCCATCACCCAATTGGAAAGCCTAACGCCTTTCACCAACTCCAGAATCACCACTCCGTAACTATAGACATCAACTTTTGCTGTGATTGGAAGGTTTAATGCCCACTCAGGAGCCATGTAACCTTTTGTTCCTCGAATTCGGGAGAATTCCGAATTCTTGTGGCCCCTTTGAGACAACTTTGCTAGTCCAAAATCCGAAATTTTGGGTTTGAATTCACCATCCAGAAGTATGTTTTCAGGTTTCACGTCACAGTGTATAACCCATTCTAGACACTCATGGTGAAGATAGGCTAAACCTTTTGCTGTCCCCAGAGCAACCTTAAACCTCTCTTTCCATCCAAGAAAATTTCGTGAGAAAAGATGTCTGTCCAAAGACTGATTTTCGACGTACTCATAGACCAAGAGTCTATGTTTAGGTTCTGAACAAAATCCCCACATTCTCACAAGGTTCATGTGATTGATTTTTCCGATTATGCTCACTTCTGCCCAGAAAACTTCCTCAATTTGATACGCGTCTCCCAATTTCTTGACAGCCACTACCCTTTCGTCTGCTAAGACACCCTTATATACAGATCCGGAAGCTCCTTTACCCAGCTCTTCTTTGAAGTTCTTGGTTGCCTTCTTGAGTTCGATATAAGTGAACTTCCTGAATTGATTACATATAACACGGTATCCTTCTTCCACCACTTCTGGCAGGCCATGTTTTCTGAAAAGAAGCCACCAACCTAACGCTATGAAGAGCATTTCCATTGCACCAATGACAGAGGCAAACGAGTAAAGATACACCCATCTCACCCTTTTACCTCCGGCTCCATACATAGAAGAAGTCTCTATCGTTTTTGTAGATTGACTGGAATTGCATTTATAATTCGTGCCATGGAGAATGATGGGTTCTGATGTTTCTAGACTGGAAGGTAATTTTAAAAATATGTTACCAGGGAAATTTGGGGATTTGTGTCCATTGAAAAGTTCAGCTTTAGTGTAACATCTCCCTTCCCCTGTTAGCCTGTAACTAAATGCTTGACATTGGCAATCTTCCAAGCATTTGTTCTTACAAGATTCAAATGATGTCGGCTTACTGAAAGAGGAATCGAATCCGTAGAAGTCCACCTGTGGAATCTTCACGAATTTCACCTGCATCCGGGGCTGTGAACAGAATCTACTGAACCTAGGCTTGCAGCCTCTGTTCCAATTACTCGTGTCAACCATCTCATATCCAGGAGGGCATGAACATTTTGGTTCTGGTTGATAAACACAGATCGCATTCCTCCCACAAATCCCATGCACCGAACACATCTGCTTAACCGCTTCCCATGTAATGGTCCATAATCCTGTCCCATTATTCAGGCTATAGAGCCTGATATTACCGTCATAGTCGATTGCCAGCCTTCTCTTGACCCCAAAACCAGAGTCAGAAGCATTGAAATCCAACCCATCACTTGACCGAAACCTGCCCATATCATCTAAAACACCAATTCTGGTACTGTTATAGTTAGTTCTCCCATTTTGGAACACATCAAGATCAATATTCGGCCAATAGACGCTTGAAATGTCAGGCCCATCATACATCAGTCTCAAGACATTATCATTATCAAAAAAAAAGATGAAATTTCCAGCAGCATAATTTCCTTTTCCTAACCTGGAAATCAACTTCTTACTTTTGGTAAAGTGTTGATGAGGAAGAAGTGTATCGGTAGGGAAATCAAAGCTTTGCCAAAGAATTTTATCCGACGAGTCCGTAAGAACAAGATTTCCATTATCTAAAAGCTCTGCCCTTTGAACATTTGTGTTGCTGGTGTTGGTCTCCCACGGGGTGAAGCCATCAATATCTGTCAGGACAAAGGCACCATTTCGAAGCAGGGATATTCTCGAGCCCTTTCCATTGACAGGTTTCTCGGGATTAGCCATCCAAACTACAGTTTTGTCCTTGGAGTTGGTGAACCAAATTGAGAAGTAGTAAGCATTTTCACCAACACCGTAAAAGCCACAGGTGAAAGTGCTATCAGGAGAAGTTAACTGGTCAGAATCATGATCTTCGACAGACAGTGAAGAGCCTGCCTGCAGAAAGTTAGAATTTCTTGAACTTGACAAAGCGAAGCATATAGACATAACAATGAGAAAAAGAGTTGAGCTCAAGGATAATGTTAAGGTTTGGGATCTCATGGCTGCTGTGTGTAGTTTCAGATATCCCAAGGTTGCCTTAAATAGACCATGGACAATGAAGAGGAAGATTTTTTTGAATATTCGGTGACGTGAAGACCATAGAGTTCACAATAAATTATTAGATAGGTTGGATATATAATATCATAAATAGGTTTATAGATTCGATCAATGAAATTGTGACAATTTAAAGATTATAATATAATTTTTAAAATCTTACTATAATTATAATCTAAATTTAAAGATTTATTCTTTAAATTCTCTTTCTTTTTAACATAGGACTAAACCTTTATCAAATTAATATCTTAATTTTAAAAAGTTTTTTGAGTTGATATAATTTTATTAGTTAACTTATGGATGATATAGTACGCCGTGTCTATCTAATAATTTCTTCTAAGTCCACACAAACTCATAAATTGATGACTTTAAGATTGGATTCTTAAAGTCATTGCATCGATCAAGGGCGTAAACATAGTATTGTTTATATCAAACTGCATCAAGCGAAAGAAAAGAAATGCTTTTCCTGGGCCCTCCATGGTTGGCTAGCTCTGTCCTATATCCCGCTCTGGAAATTCTACGTCTTTTCCATGAGACGACGGCTAGTTGTTTTATGAGGACCACTTGGGTATTGATGACTTTAAGCCTACGTTGGTAGGGGGGAAATGCTAATGAAAGAAATGGTGTGGAAAAAAAAATGATGAAGAAAATAGTTCTTTCGTTTGTTTGGTAGGAAAAAAATAGGAGGGAAATAAACCTGTCTCTTTCCTTATAATTCTTTCCCAAGGGAAAGTGAAAGGAAAGAAAGAGCTAAGTTAATTAATTTATAATTCTAAAAAGACTACTATATCCCTATTATTTACATCAAATTACCAAATTTATCAACCTCTATTATTTTGAAATCAACTAAAATTTTTTATTGCACAATTTTTTTAATTAATATTTCATATTTTTCATAGTTGAAGGTTTTATATAAATTTATCCTTAATCTTTTTCAAGGATTTATCCATTTTTTTATTTGAAAACGTATTATATTTGAATTAATATATGTTAAGATATATATAAAACAACGATGTTATCTAAGAGTTTATGTTAAAGTTTTGAATAAATGATTCTAACACAGCAATGGTTTGTTTTCATTTTTTATGTGGTTGTCAACTAGCTAAGTACGAACAAATAGAAAAGATTTTATCGTTAAATTTTTTAATATAATTTATAAACTAATAAATTCGTATATATACATACTATTATATTTCGCTTCAATAATAAGATCTTATATAAAATTATAAACACTAGTTATTAGAAATAAAGAATCTTAATATTATTAATTATTAATTACATAAAGTTTACATTAAAAAGTGTATAAGGATAAAATAGTCACATTAATTAAAATAAATTTCCTTTCTTTCATTTTCTTTCCTATAACAAATAAAAGAAAGAATTAAAATTTTTTTTTTCATTCTCATTTCCTTCCTTACTACTAAACATGAATAAACTAAACATGAATAAAGAAATATAAAATTCTTTTCTTTCCCTAACTATTTTCTTTCTCTATGTATTTCTCTTCCTTGTCATTGTTTTCCTTCTTCTACCAAATATAGCCTAAGAATCCATTCTTTATACGTCATTGCTTCGGTCAAAGGCACAAACATATTGTTTATATCAACTTGCATCAAGCTAAAAGAAAAGAAATAGGAGGCTAGCTTTGTCTTATGTCCCGCTCTATAAATTATGTTAGAATTTTAGATTATATTTGGTACATGAAAATATTTTTTATTTTTAATTTTTAAAAAATATAAAGAAATCACTATATAGATATGTATAGTTTATAGAAATATATATATGTTTTATAAAACGAAAATGACAAATGGGCCTAACATTGAGAACAATATTTTTTTAATCTCATTTCTAGATCTATTTTCATTTTTATTTTCTAAAACATATGTACATTTCTCCTCACAACACATATCTTATATGGTAATTTATTTATATCTTCAAAAAATAAAAACAAAAAATATTTTCTCATATTAAACATAGCCTTAACTTCCTTTCAATCTTCTAGTGCATGGTTCAAGTTCGAAGTCCTTTTACCTCAAATAAGAAAATTCACAAGAAAACTGTCAGAGGAGAACTTTTATAGAATGACTCGGGTAGGGATTCAAAAGATATTATTATTAACTCTTTTGACCTTCTAATCTTTTTCATAATATGTATAACCTTCAAATTAGCAATATTTTGCAATCAGTATAATAGTTCTTCTACGTAGCTAATTTTGTTTCTTCTGGGTATTTTCCCAGAATCCCAAGTCGCCCTTTACCCCACCAAACAAACCCCACCCTTGGCGGTAGCCGGCCCTTTAGTTACCTTACCAAAAACCCAATAGTGCTCACGGTATTCAACAATAGTTCATAATGAGACTATGCGATTAATTAAAGACAAATAAATTTGAAGTAGGGTCATTAAGTTATGAAGATTTTACCCAAGTGAAAGCAGGTTCTGCACGCAGCTTTCTTTGTTAGTTTCGACTTTACACAGTGAAAATGAAGGGATGCCGCACTTAAACGACATAGGATCCTTAAAATTTGGCGGCCTACCAGGCTACAGGGTGTTTTAAAAGGTAATGATGATTTGGTGCGTACTTGTTTTTATCCATAATTTCTATAACAATGATTCTGAATCTGAAGCCATACAAACTACCGTTTTGTCCTTGAAATTTGTGAAATAGGATTTGAGTTTTATGAATAAAAATCAAATAAGGGGTTAAATTTTTCATTGCCCTTCTCACTTTTCCTCTAAAATCTCCCTAACCAAAGAGTTAAAAAAAAAACAAAGCTTTTTTTAGTTGAGAGGGTTATTAATTGGAATCTTTAATTTTATCACTTCAGTCCGTTTGATGCTTTCCTTAAAAATTTTTTTAGGAAGAGTATTTTTCCTTAAATTAAGGAATCTATTTTCTCACATACTTTTCCTATAATCACTTTTCTTGATATTAAAGAGAATTATTCTAAAAGACCCACAATTTTATGAGAAATTATTAGGTGGGCCGGTGTGTACCACGTCATTCATAGATTCGATCAATAAAATTATGACAACTCAAGAATTATGATACAAATACTAAAATCTTCCACAATTATAGTCTAAATTTAAGTACTTACCTTTTAAATTCTTTTTTTTGTAACGTGAGATTAAATCATTATTAAATTAATATCTTAATTTTAAGAAATTTTTTAAATTGTTATAACTTCATTAGTTGGACTTATGAGTGACATAATACACCTGACCCACTTAATAATTTCTTCAACTTTACTTAGCTTTAAAAGATATGAAATCAAAGAAAGTATCTACACTTTTTTAAAATCCATGAAAAATTAACTTTTTTACTATACTAAACCGGTAATTTAAGTTTAAGCTTTAACGCCATTCTTTAATTTAACCTCTTGACTTTGGGTGCACGCCACTCTCTTTGGGTTTTGGAATTGAATGCACCCCCACCGAACCGTGCATATATAATTTGCTTTCATTCGCATCTTTTAATTTAAACAATAAAAAAAAAATCAGTTTCGGCTTTTCACTTGCTCTCTCAAGGTTTTTCTTTTTCTTGAGCGTTTTCTTTTTCACTTCACCTGTCTTGATGGCTTCGATTTCGATAGCGTCCATTGTGGATGTGGTGTACAATTGTATTCTATTCACTGGAGCTTATTACTCTATTAGGAATCATATCGAGAGTAGGAAATTTAAAGCTGAGCAAAAAGCCAGGAGTGCTGCTGCTGCTGAGAGCAAAACTATTATAAGTAAAAAGGTAATACTCTTTTTCAAATTAATTTTGAGGGTTTTTTGTTTTGTTTTTGTTTTATATATATATATATATATATATATATATGAAGGAATTTATTGTGTATTTTTGCTCTTTCCTTGTTCCAGGACTGAAACCTGCAAGAGGAGGAGGATTGAAGCAAGATGGAAGAAGAAAATTAATGAGTATTAAAATAATAATTTTAAGTATTTATTTTTTATATTATGATGATGTGAGGATAATAGGTGAGTCAGTACGTATGGGTTTGTTTTATTTTGGTTTGATTAGTTAGGCGTTTTGGCTTTTGATTATGTAATGTAAGAACCTTAATCTATGCATATTATTTATGCTTCTATGTTTTTTTTTCTTCCGGCTCTTTTTCTTAACCCGCTAAGAAATTTACAGATTGAAAAAGAGAAAAGGGGAGTTGAGCGAGAGAGTAGAGAAATCTGCAGTAAAGGAAAAGGAACAAAAAAAGGGTGTTTGGGGATAGTTTTTTTAATAGTAAAAATCAAAGTGAAGAGTTTCATCTCGAAGAATTTGAAAAAGAAATTCAAACTAAGAGCAATTTATAACTCCATTGTAACTATGAAGAAAAGAAATTCAGTCTTCTTTATCAACATCAAGGAAGGTAAAAAGGCAGGAGGAAACAGCTCCCAATTAATCGACTAATAAAGCAATATTCATGGAAACATTTATTTATTTTAATAAATCACGTAGCCAGGTATCCATAATTTCTATAACAATGATTCTGAATCTTTAGCCATCCAAACGACCGTTTTGTCCTTGGAATTGGTAAACCAAATTGACAAGTAGTAAGCATTTTCACCAACACCGTAAAAGCCACAGGTAAAAGTGTTATCAGGAGAAGTTAACAGGTCAGAATCATGATCTTCGACAGACAGTGAAATTAAAGCCTGTCTGCAGAAAGTTAGAATTCCTTGAACTTGACAGAGCGAAGCATATGTTATATACAGACATAACAATGAGAAAATGAGTTGGAACTCCAGGATATATAATGTTAAAAGTTAGGGATCTCATGGCAGCCGGGAGTAGTTTCAGATATCCCAACGTCGCCTGAAATAAACCATGAACAATGAATAAGAAGATTTTTATGAATATCCAATAATGTGAACCAACAGTACTTGGGAACACCAAGTCCACACAAACTGAAAAATTTCGTAGTCATCGATTGCATGGTTCTTTACCCGTCCTCTCCGGGATCATAGTATTGTTTATATATATCAAATTCCATCAAGCGAAAGGAAAGAAATGCTTTTCCTGGACTGGTCCCTCTCCATTGGAGGCAAGCTCTGTCTTGTAGTTGTTTTACGAGGACCAGTTTTTTGTCCAACAATTAATTAATTAATGTTATGAAAATGAAACAAGTTTGCTCATTATAATAAGATGACAACTGCCAAACGTGACGCAAACGTGAATCTTATTAACACTATGAATTTTCAATACCAAATAAATTCCACAACATCGTTATGAATGAACGATTCAAATCTCAAATTTAACTTTATGATGGGAGATTACGTAAATTCCTTGTCTTGAAAAATTAGGATTTAAATAATAAGATGGATTTGCAATGTTCCTTCTCGAATATGTGAACTCATATATTCTCACGTTGGATTTTTAACTTTTCAATATTTAAGTTATATGTCAGTTTCTTCTGAGTTTTTAGGCTGGAGCATTTTGCTCTAGTGGGGCAAGTGGCCCCTTTTTTTATTTTTGTTCCTTTTTATTAATTATACCGACAATGGTCATTTGACATTCTCATCTCATAACCCACATTATTTTTATCAAACACATTTTTTCATCACTGATTTTAATCTCACCATCACAATTCTAATCTCACATGTACAATGACTAATCTTATTATTTTAATCATATCAGAACTAATCCAACCGCCCTCCAAACATACCCTAAGTGACCAAGACCTTGTCACATATAGCCCAATTTGTACAAAGATTCCTATTAACAGCAGGGTCAGCTGCAATAGGTTGTAAGCTATACACTCTATTCTATACATCTCTTGCTATACACAAAAAGATTCGCACAACTGAATGGATAGGCCCTCCATACAGTCGATTATTCCTCTCGCGCCATAAATGATAGATTGTAGCACACCAGCCAATTCGACAAATGAAGGCAAGCATTCAAGTTAGTAATAAGTACATATTTTACTAGCAGTATAATTTTCCTACTTCTGGGTATTTTCCCAGAATCCCAATTGCCCTTTACCCCCCACCATTGACTCCACCGACCTGCTGCTTACGAGTACGACATTTTAATGATATGGGTGGCAGCCAGGCTTACCAAGAACCCAATACTCGCTGACCTATCGGTAGTGAAGAATAATTACTTTCGGCTTCATCTGAATATATCAAAGTTTCGCCTTTCATATCATATAGACGACAGAAGTTTGCTTGTTTGTTTTTCTAATTTAGAAATGCAAGGATAGTAGTGGAAAAAGTCCAAGTAAAGATCATGTGATTATTTGCCCGAACCCGAATGGCCAGCAGTTTTCAATCTTCGGCTTAAAGCGTAAAACAATTTCGAGTCCTCTTCAATCTTAAATCAGTCTGTTAAGGAACCTAAACAGAAACAGACCGCACACCCAAAGGGAAACGATCGCATATCTAACCATTTATCATTCTTTAATCGCAGGAATGAGAATATATTACAACATCCAAACATGATACAGTTGACCCATGTTAACACCCCAATTCCCTGTAACTCAAAGAATAACTGTACAAATAAATATTTTTTACAGAATGAAACAGGGTAAGCCATCGGGAGGGCGAGTTATAAAAATGTGCACTCTATGGCTGCTCCTTGCACTTGAGAAGAGCCATCCTCTGGGATCTTGAGTATCCTTGCCTGTTTCTAAGAAAATCAATGTAAGTTCGAAGTCTATACCGATCTGAGTTTGTGAGAGAAAATGGAGGATTGAGAATGAGCGATGGTGCTTCAACTAGAAGGAAGACTAATAAACGCACTGCCTTTGAATACAACAAAGCTGCACTTTCCATGTTATTCATGAGCTCAGCAACCTGCAAAAACGGACATGACATGACAATTTCAGCTGACAATTTTGCCTCAATTGTAATAATTTCTTTAATTTAAAAAAACTTCCATGGCATTCAAAATATATACATAAATAACTTCATTTCATATGGTAAAAGATCCTAGCTTATATCCACTCTCATGTTGTGTTGTCTTCACCTCATAAAAATGGTATAAAACAATGGCGAGTCAACTAAATAGGTAGATAAATACAATTTAGGCGCATTTAATGATTCAGCTAGAAAGAAAATACTCACTCCCCCACGTCTTCCTAAATCAAGGGCAGACTGAAATATTGTCTCCATTGCATCAGGCATCTCCGTACTTCCTGCAATCATGAAAAAATCTCAAATACGCAGCATGAAGACAAGCGGCATTAGAATTTTAATTCCTTCTACATAAAGCCAATAAATAGCCATGCATTTGATTGCTTTCTCATTGTTTGAGCAATTTCAAAGTGGACCAATGATATTTAAGAGAGGGAGGTCTAATTATCCAACGCATACCAGGCTCAATAAACTTCGCAAGTTCCTCAGCATATTCAACTTCCCGGAGAAATTCCCTCTCAATCTCTGAGGATGTATCCTCTGGCCCTTCAGGGCTGACACCATCTTGACATTCTTCAGTATCTGATGTTCCATGATTCTTGCTGGCACTCCTCAATCTGCTAGTCTCTTGGCTTGGACTTCCTTCCATTGCTGATGCAGCCTGTGTATGGCAAATATGCAATGCTTGCTTCCAAATTGCAAGAATCACAAGCTGGATTGAGAATGCTTCAAGGTGTTTACCAGTCCCAATCTATCAAAGAACCATGATAATTTTATATATAAAATAACCTCAATAAACCTTGCGATAGCCAAGAAATAACAGGAGAACATGGCTAACACATGGGCTACACAAGCTATAGCAATCTCCATTGAGTCACAGTGAGTCATATCATTTAAAATATTCTACATTTCTACTATTGCAAGAACCCTTAGTTACTGACCCAAAAGTAACAGTGAGAGAAGGAAGATGTAGATGACCTAAATGTATTCAGCTGTCTAGACTGGTTGTTTCAATCATGCAACATTCACCCACTAATATCACCCAGAAAGATGCAGTGAGATCACCGATGCCCTAGTTGCCTTGCGTGCACATACATGGTCATCAACATCTATTAGTAGAACATAATAAGGTCTATCCCAGAGAAGTCAATCAAATGTTCCAGACACATCAAGATGATCAGACCAGTCATTAGGTAACATGGCCTTTAAGCATGCACATGCAGGAAGAATAAAGGGAAAGATGGAGCGGATTATGTTGTTTGCTACCCTGCATAATTCACTTATGGTTTGCTATGGACTGACCTTTTCCTGCACTAACTCTGTAATTGCAGATGCACACTGCCGTAATGACTGTATCCTTGTCATGCAATGAGATGATGGTTGTTCCAGAGCATCTCCCATTTCCATGGATCCTTGCGAAGTTCCAGGGGCAGAGCTGTGACTATCCAAGCTTCCAACATGACAGATGTTAACATTGCTGGCACCAATGATAGGCACAGGGGCTGTTGATGTGGTGTTGTTGGTAAAGGGGATTAAAGGTGGACTCTCTGATTTGTATGGGGTAAGGTTTGGCTTTGAAGTGCTAGCTGAAGAGGATGATACGTCCAAGGGAGGTCCAGACACAAGAACATAATCTTGGTCGATCAACTCCTGTGAATCCCCAACTGTGGAAACAACGAAATGGTGACAGTTAAACCAGACATGTAGTTGAAAGGATGAAAATTGCTCACAGCACGTGCTTGAGCTAGACATGTTGGAACTAGATCATACATAACCGATTTGAGAAATTGAACATAATGAGATTGCTAGTACCTCTAGAGCGAGTATTCACAGATCTTTGATCCATGGATTTGTGAGGTTCTTGTAAAGTTTCACCTGAAACCCTGTGACTTTCAAGCCTAAAACTAGTATTTTCCTTTTTATGTCTTGCACCACTGTATTTGGATGTAAAATCCACTTTATTCAAAGGATTTGATGTTCCTTCTCCAGTATCTTTTCCATCAGGAGAAAATGCATAAGCAGATTTCATCGAGGACTTCTTCTTTGCAAAGGAAGGGCTCCCTTCAGGACCACTAGAATCATCATCCAGAAAGAAAGGAAGACAGTCCTCCTGAAAGCTTTCCTCAGAATTCCTCACGGGATCACTTTCAGATGAAGGATAACCAGACATTGTTCTTGGAAATCTTTGAGTCCTACATATACCACAAAGGTTCATAACTTAGGGAACTGGAAGATATTGTATGACAATACAAGATGATGAGAACAAGCATGTCCTCAGTTACCTCAACAACTCATCTGGTTGCCACTGAGAAAGAAATGGGTGGTTAAAGAATTCTTGAAATGTTAAGCGTTCCACTGCAGATACAAGGATAAAGAACACACTGAGAATAAGGGCAAAAACATAAATAAGAATTGCTCAGCATGCAAATGCGTTTATAGCATTGCTGAATGAAACAAGACTATTATGGTTCTTTGTTCATTGGCCAGACAGATCTATATCTTAGCACCATCTTCCTTTGTCTAGCACATAGAGACTAGTACTTACATCACAGTAGGCTCAATAGCAAATAGGTTGTATAAGTCATTTCATAACCAAAACATCAAAACAAAAAACTGAAAGCCAAAAGCAAGGACAATAGTGCAAACTATACAATTCTGATTGAGGTTGAAGTTGTTTCATGTGCCTCAAATTTTAGCAATCCTCATAAAGCAGCATTTAATATAGGTTCTTTTTTTTATTGCCTCTAATATGCAGCAAAAAATTCAACTGAAAATGTCAGATTTTGTAATTAACATATATATTTGTAGGATACCTGGATTACGTCGCAGCAATTTTTGACACAAATCTTTGCAATTGGCTGACAAATAATTGTTTTCCACAGGGAAATGCAACTCTGTTGATTTCATAATGTTTTGGAGTAACTGCACAACACCAGCTATGAGAAAAGATCAAGGGAGCAGCTAAGGCACAAAGACAATCAATAGTTCAATTCAGGAGAATATTTGCAAGTCTAAAGTTAGAACTTTCAGAGAATCCTGGAGTCCAGTGTAGACAAAAAAGAGGAAAAAAAAAGTTAAATGCTCATTAAACCTGTATTTGATTGTTTCCGGTGAATGGAGTTTTCCCAGTAACGAGCTGAAATAAAATAGCACCGACACTCCAGAGATCTGCCTGTGTATTAAGGTCAAGGTTAGTAGGCAGTAATTTCAGACAAGATAAGAAGATAGAAGAGCAGTCTTGTGTACAGAGTAAATATCACCTTTGCATCATACTTCTGCAGTTGCATTATCTCTGGAGCCATGTAAAGCGGTGAACCACATAATGTTTCAGCAAGCCCCCTAGGTTGAAGAGATCTGCCAAAACAGAAATCAAATTTTCTAACTATAGACTATTGGAGAAAAATCCACTGGAAAAGCATACGTTCACAGCACAATTAGTACTAAAGACATCTTTCCTGTCTTTAGTACCAATTTAAGGGTCACATAGAGATATGCACTTTTATTTCAGTTGCGAGACAACACAAATGGGATCGAAAATGCAAAACTGTCAATTTTGAACAGAACAACAATAAAGGATATTAGACAACACGTACGAGTAACAATGTGATCATTTACCTTGCAAATCCAAAGTCTGCAATCTTTAAAACTGCATTAGCATCACTTGTTGAAAGAAGAAGATTCTGTTCAAAAGAACAACAAACATTACAACTAGAATATATTTCATGGCATAAATAAGACTAGTATATGCCAAAGGATGTCTTGCAACATGATTTTCTAAAACCATCTTTACTGATATATACAACTTCATGACATTCCACAATATGGTTCAAAAGCATACCAATTTATAGAGAGATAAAAAAGATACCATCTCTTACAGGTAAGTCTTATTTAATGACATTTATAAAAAGAAAATACAACTTTTTTAGCACACTTGCGTCTGTACTAATACGCATAAGTAGCCGTAAAAATATATCAGAATCCAAACTTGAACCAAACATAATGAACCGAACCTGAGGCTTTAAATCCCGATGGATAAGATTATTGTCTCGGAGGACTTGCAGGCCAGCGGCTGCAAAAGGATAGTTAAATGAGTTTGAGTGGCTGAACGTCAATAGATAAGAAAATACTACAACCAGACATAGTCTGCAGCATACCTAGCTGCTGCATGAAATGCTTTGCAGTTGCCTCAGGGACACTTCCATGGCGTGTAATATACATAGAAAGATCACCCCCTTTGCAGTACTCCAATACAAGATGTATCTTTCCAGGAACCTACATGTATATACAAGCCAAATTGAAGAAATGATCAAGATAATATCATATGATTGCACATATAGTAAGTAAAAAGAACTCCATATGTGGTATATCAGCATCATCTCTATAACTTTAATTTCAAATTAATGTATATTTTTCCGATGACCTCAACATAATGAGGAAGATCAAAATGCCACTCCAAAGCATAGAGGAAAAGTGCAACCATGAAGACCATTATTCCAGTTCAAGCAGTCCTTAATAATGAAACACCACAGCATATAAATAGTTCAGCAGGAAGGAAATATGGACATGTTGCATGAATAAAAACAGCACCAAGCTTCACAAACACACACATGAAGAATAGCTTTTCAATTTACTTTCCGTTGACTACTGCAAATTTGCCAAAAATTTTTTATGTTCCTCAGCTTCTAACTACTATTAGTTGCGGTGGAGCAAAGGGAAAACAAAATATGAAAATTTCAAGTTGTTTCCGGTCTTTCCATTTGCCAACTAACAACCCAATAGAGGCTACGGAAAACACATTAAACAGATTGACCGAAAATTCTACTCTCCATTAATGTAAGTGAAAAAATATGACCAAACAACTGCTTTTTCGATGCAAAGTCCGCAGAAAATTTTCAACCAAGTAGATTCTTCTCCATACCATATCTTAAAATATCTTCAGTAAAAAGAATCTAAATTCTCTGTTCTTTTACTATTTTCCTTAAAAAAAAAAAATTACCATCGAAATAACCGGCAGCTCAATTTACAGTCTTTACCTAACTTAACAGCTCAATTTCTAAAATAAATTCAAATAGTTCCGTTTCCGCCACTTTTTTCCATACTTTCTCGGCATCCAAACAGCTCAACAACTAATAGTAAAACGAAACAAATTTAAAAAAAAAAAAAAGAAGAAAAGAAACGAACCTCTATAATATCATGCAAGCGAATAATATTAGGATGGTTAATTCTCTTCAAAATAAAGATCTCCGACATCAAACTATCCTGCAACTTCTTATTGAGTCGACCCGTTGCGATCTCCTTAATCGCCACCTCGGTTCCGTGAACTCGGTGCCTCGCGTGCCAAACAACCGAGAACGAACCAGAACCAATTTGTCGGCCCACTGAATAGTCTCCGACCACCCTTCCCCTCCCCGTCGATTGAGCCATTACAGACGAACCTGAAAACAAAAGATGGAGACAAGAACCCTAGGATCGGACGCTTTTAGAGTGTCGGGTTCTGAAATTTGGATATTTTCGAAGATTCGGCCCGTATTTTAAAAGGATTTCGGATTGGCCGTGTTAAAGATAATGGTGACGAAGAGAGAGGAAAGGGTGGGGAGGGGATGATTGAATTTTCAATGGAGCTATGGTCTTAGTAATAGTACTATTTTTTCTTAATAAAAATTTGGATGATCATAATTATCAGTTCAATAATTGAGATTTTAATTTAATGTGATTAGTGAACGTAATCGTGATTCGTGGATTAACGTTTTGTGATTTGATTTTGATTGCTAATTGCTTCCTACAGAGCCACCAGCTACAGTGGAATAGACATGGAGAGGATTTTAAAATACGGTTAATCCCACGATGCAGCCTGGGATAGTTGTGAGCTGGCGTGCTGCAATTGGGTGAATCAGTGTGCCGCTTTGGGTTAGGTGATGATGGGAAAAGGTCACATTCTCTGCTTTTGAGTACGTGTCAACCAAGCATTGGTTGTTGGGGGTGGAACTCCATGTCCAAATGGGTAATGTAATTTTTCTATTTTCCACTTGTGCTTAAAAGGGAAGCAAAAGCAAGATAAAAAGGAGAAGAAAAGATTAGATATTTTTTTTCTTTTCGTTTAGTAGCTAGTTAAAATATCTAATGCGAATTAATATCTTAATCTTAATAATATGGTAATAGTTGTCATTTTACATGAGTTAATTGGGCAAAAAATAAGAAGCAAAAGGCTTGTTTTTCTTTCCTAACCATTTCCCATTTTTGGGGGTTGCAAGTTGGGCGGCCTTGGCAATGGACGATAGTACAATACTTTGATATTTAGACGAGTACTAATATCAATATCAACAATGTGTGGGGAATTTCATGACTTTTCATCTAAGTTGATTCATTAATGTATTTCATGGTTCAAGGGAGAATCATAAGTTTGATGTAAATTGGAGTCGTGACCCATACTTACATAGACGATAGGAGTGTCACTTTTCTCTTGCAATTGTTCTGACCCTCCATGCTATTCTCAATCTTATTTAACCCAAAAAAATTGTCATTAATTAACCTAATGTATAGCTTTTATAACTATTTATTATCACGCCTAATCAAAGTTGGGAATAGGATCAAAAGAAATAGAATAAATAAAGCACAATGATCTCATCATTGGTATGAAAAATCTAGTATGTTTCTCTTCCTTGCATTGAATGGAAAGGGAAGATTGATCTTTTCGCATGCTGACATTTTGAGACATTTATAAGATCGTTTAAGAAAGAGAGCATTAATAATCATTAACCCTAGTCTTTACTTCATTTCTATTTATACCCAAGCACCACTATTATACATTGACATGCATATAGGATCTTATAAATGCATGTGAGGGCTTGTTCATGAACAAAAATTTTAGATAATACCTTTATTTTGGTTTGTTTGCACGTAAAATCAAGTTAAGCATCTAGTTTACGAAATGTATGGTGAACAGATTATTACTAGTTCGCTACATCGCTGTGTACAAAAACAAATTAGAATTAAGTATAAGTTAGGAAAACAATACCATCGAAGCAAAAACGTCTGGGTGGTGTAGTTGGTTATCACGCTAGTCTCACACACTAGAGGTCCCCGGTTCGAACCCGGGCTCAGACATTTTCCGCTTCTTCCTTTTGTTTCAATTTTAACAGTCGTCGACGTAAAATCCCCGAACCTTCCTAAAATTCCTTAAAGCTTCGGCAATTTCATTTTGAGACCGATCTCTCCGAAAGAAAACTCTCCTCAAAAAGCCTGCCAATCAATTCATAATAAGTTCCCCACACTCAGTCAACCGATTCATTTTTTATCCGGTCCACTTCCTTTCTCTTGAGATTTTCCTTTTTCCGATCAGTAATTTTAGAGTTTCTAGGGTTCCGAAGAGTTGAAGAAAAGAGGATCGAGCGTAATCAAATCCAATGGATTGGGGAAACGTAACCGCAGAGGATCTGGTTGACGCTCTTCGTGAAGTTGATTGGTCATCGCCGCCGCGACCTCTCTCCGAATTCTTCTCCCGATTCACCGTCCCTCGATCATATGCTAGATGGAACAGCCGCCTTAAATGCAATCTCTACTAGTAAATTTTCTTTATTCTTTTTTATTTTCTCTCTTAACTCGAATTAGTCTGAATCTTGATCGGTATTGTTTGGTTGCCGCGAAGAGAATAGATAAGAAAGTGTTAGGAAATCAAGAAAAATCTTGAATCTTGATCGTGCATGTGCTTTTGCTAATACTGGATCAAGTATTACGTTTTTTTTTTTTAGTTTCTTATTCGAATTGTTTGTATTTTTTTTTCTTTGGCAGCTATCGAACCAACTATTTCATTATGATTGTTCTCATTCTCGGTAAGTGAACAAACTGCTAATCCGAATTGGATTTTTCTTTTATGTGCTTAGATTTCTATTTTTTTTTTTCATTCCGCAGGTTTGGGATTCCTGAGGAGACCTGTTGCTATTTTAGCTGCGATTTTAACAGCACTTAGCATTGCTTTTCTGAATGATAGGTAAGCTATGTTAAGCCTCCTCTTGTTTTGTGTTCTGAATTCGAGTAACTGAGATTGTTATTTTGATTGTTACCTTGGAAATGGAAGGATTAGCCCTAATACATGATGTTACCATATGGTAAAATTTCCTTTTTCTCATTCATTACTAACCATTCATTTTTCGGACAGCTTTGCTGGTACTTTTAGTGAGAAGGTGACAAGAACTGTCAGGCAATTCTCCCCACATTTAGCAGCTAAGATGAGGCCTCCCCTAACGTAAGTTTTGTTTACTTATGATTGTGTCTGCAGAGTGTCTACTCTTGCTCTGTTTATTAACTGTTTTCTTATTGCCAGACCTGTTATTCGTGGACGTCCGTCGGCTAAAAGAGCGATTCACGTATGTGGCCGGCCCCGTTGGGTGTTTGTCTTGATATTCTCTTCTGGTATCAATATGTTTGATAAATGTTTTCTTTCTAAGTAAATCAATCAGTTTGTCACCAAAGTAGTCTAAAAGCAACTGATTTTACCCTTCTTGTTGCAGCCAGTTTCATCCTTTGGTACGTATCTTGTGGTCTCTTGACTCTGCTGTGGGCACTTGCCTTTGCACTTCTTGGTATGTCATCTCCTTGGTCTCTTTTCTCATTTATTTCTTAAGCATGTTACATTTTCATCTGACTCCCTCTTTCTTTCTCAGCTACTGTCCTCCATGCAAGTTTTAGAACACCTAACTTGAAGGCTCGTCTTAACACATTCCGTGAGGAATTTCGTCAAGTTTGGCGCAATTACAGTGAGCTGTAGCTTACATAGTCTATAGCATGTGAGCATATCTGCATCCAATATTATATCGGATTTTGGATTCCTTCTTTTACTTGTATTTAGGTTTCCCCTGATTAAGAGTTTAGCGCTGTTACTCTTGTTTTAGTTTTCTACTTTTCGGTTAATCTGTTTATTAGTTGTGTATGTTAGCATACTTCTTTTATATATTCTATGACTATGGAGTAAGGATTTTTATTTCACCATCATGATATGCATAGTAACACAGTAGGATCTCCCTTAAATTCTTTTATTTGCTTGTGTGCTTTTATGCATACGTGCATGATGTTGTGAGACACAGTTTATATAGTGTTACTACTTGCTGGTCTGTATCAAACTTATTTGCTACTTCACTTTCATCCAAGTGTTGTAGCTTTATGATTGAAATGGTGCTTTTTCTTGGGTGTTGAATCCCGGTGAATAACACCTTCTTGTGCTTTTTAAATGCGAAAACCTTGGGAAAAGATGGCTCTTGAAATCTCCATCCCTTTCTCAAAAATTAAAAGAAAAGACAGTTAAAGCATCGAATGGGAAAGAGATATTCAACTGATTTCTCTTTAGGGGCTCTACATGATGATACTTGGCCTAGTGGTTAAAGTAAATGTCTGCACATTTGGTATATGAAAAGAAAAAGGGTTTAATTCTCTAATATCACTAGAGTGGTTTAATAAAAGAAATTTTGTTATGGATTAAATTTAAATTTACCTCTCTGGTTCTTGCCATGTCCTGTCAAAATACACTTGGATTTTCTTGTCAAAGGCTCAACTGATCAGGTTCTACCTAGTTTAAAAACTATCTTGGACCTTCTAAGTAGTAAAACCTGGGAGGACTGTGTGCTGAAAAACTTTGTTGTCATGGTGCTGTTGTTGTGGTTGTTGTAACTTTTATCATTTCTGAACTCTGCTCTATTTTCTTCCCTAACTTGTACTATCAACCTTTATGTTCATCAATCTACTTCTGGTATGTTGGTGGTGTGGGTTAAATGTTGGAGTATGTGGGGTTCCATTGCATTATTCTTATTGCTACTGCTGTCTTTGGTTTCAGGCAGTGATGGTTCTGACGATGTGAAACTCATGCAGCTTGTTATTACAAGGTTGAATCTGGCAGATGTTGCTGTTTCTCCAAAATAATTTCTTTGGCTGGTTTAGGTGAAGACTGCTAATCTTTGCATGTAAAGAACAAGGCGTAAACTGTCAGAACAACTTTGTTTCTGTAAAGCAGACCATTTCTGTTTTTAGTCCCATATTGGAGAGGCTTTGGAGGATGTTTTTATGGATACCCCTCCTTTTAAGGGAAAAAAGGAAAAAACAAAAAACAAAAAACAAAAAACGAAAAAACAAAAAGACATGCAGAATTTAGATAAGCAGTTAGCTCAAATATGCTTATAGTCTGTCCAAGCTGGCTGCTAATGTTTCTTTTAGCATTCTTACTTCTGGTAGTTTCTAGCGTGAGTTTAATGATAATATAGTGTAAACCTCGTACCTTGAGAAAGAATGTTTGTTGTGAATGATTTAAATCGTATGCACGCATTTCTTACTCTTTTCTACTTTTTTTCCCCTCATCTCTACGGTTTGGAATGGATTCTATGGTCAATGACATTGAAGTAGATTTTGGCCGAAGTAGTAGATGGAGATGGAGATGTGCAGTTTGGTGTGGTGATCAGAATGAATTGTGGGGGGAGTAACAGGTGGGTTTAACTTCGTCCTTGCAAGGCCATGAGCTCATGGCGATACTGATCGAATCATTCGACCATTTGACCTAGTTAGGAAGTTCAAGCTCAAATTCTCAGTAGTGTTTGACTTATGTGGGTTATGATATACGTCTACATTATACTCCTAACAAGATTTAATGATGCTACCCGCTTGTGGCCGGACTACTTACGTGGTTGGCGAGTTCTTGATACGTGGTCGGGTAAAGGTAAACTCTGCGGGCTGTTTAGCTATTCAAGCGATTGAAAAAGCAGCCATTGGCGGTGTCATTGCTTTCCATTTCGTTTGGTAATTTCCAATTGCCTGGCTATTCTGGTCTACTTCGCCAACCTGCTGCCGGTCCCCATATCTAGGGACAATCAAGTAATTAATGCCACCTCCTTGAATTCATTTCCGCAATCGCATTTCCCCCTTTTTGGAGGTTTGTGTGGTAGTTATGACGACTTGTTTGCCATTTGCGAACTCATGTTTTGGAATCGTTAGTTCCTTGGACCAACAAGGGTTTGGATCAAGTGGTAAGCGGTTTGTTCCAGCTTAAGTAGGTCTCGGGTTCGAGATCTTGCGTACGCAGCAGCCCCCGTTGGTAGACTCACCCGCCATTCCAGGTACGCGACACGGGTCGAATCCGGATTAGTCGGAGCAAAGCTTCGGATACCGGATAGAAAACAAAAAAAAAATCGTTAGTTCCTTGGGCCGTGGAGAAAACATTAGAGTATGGTCTGTGTAGACCGTTTTTATGTTTTTTTTTTTTTTTGTGTAAACCGGATCTTTTTGCCGATGGATGTTTTTTTAGATGATCGCAATGAATATTTAAACAATAAATAAATAAAAACCTTTTATACGAGATTTGATCTTGCAAAGCAAGTCGTGCATTCAGCTCTGTATCTACTTTTAGATCTTTCTTTAATTCTTTTCTCCACCCCAATAGCCATAATTAAATATACTAGCATGATTCCGAAAACGTGCCATACCTATTATCCTTGCTAGTAATACAGATTCTCTCTTTCGGAGGGAAATTACCAATAAAGAGAGTAAAGCAGCAGGAGCACGTAAATACCGTTCCCAAATTGACAACAAAGAAAACCATCGACGCAAAATTAAGCTGTGTGTTGGCTCTAAAAGGAAGAGGAGATGGAAAAACCCTTTTAGCTGCCGCTTAAATTCACAGGCTGGCCCATGTTATATTGGCTTCTTTTCAGGATTAATCCATGTGCACCACTATTTTTTTCCTTTCCTCTCTAAAACCAGCCAACAAATCCTTATTTTGTACACCAAAAACAGCCAACTGCCAACGGATGTTACAAAATCTTTGTAATGAGAAACGAAGAAACTTGACAGTCAAGCTGCGAGATAATGAGTAGAAGAAAAGGGAAGCAGCAGAGCAGGAGTAGACGGAGAAAGCAATATTATGGAGCATTACCTGAATTGGGCACAAGCGTTGGCATCAGCTTGGGGTTTCATGTTATTGGTAGGTCTTGTTTGTTGTTGCCTCAGCACACAACCACACCATGGTGACATAAACAGCAGCGGTAACGGTAGCTGTTCTTGTGACGGTGGATATGCCGGTGTTTGATGGTGCTTTCCATCCTCTGAACAGTCAGCAGAGCTTCCTTTTCTCGTATTTTCTTTCCTCTTTTTATTGTTTTACCTCCTTGTACCTCAGTTTAGCTGTTTAGGTAGTTGGAGAAGAATATATGTCTGGTGTATATAGAAGTAGAACGTGAATTGATTTTTGGTGATCTTTGGATGGTGTTTTATAGAGTTATTGCTTAGAATTTGTGAATTTTATTAGTGGATTGAGAATGATTTTCAGAATTTCTCTTGTGTTCTTCTCATGAATTTTCCTATTCAGAATATTCTGCTTTAAAACTTGAAGCTCACACGAGGTTAACAGGGTTAAAGTTGTTATTCCTTTCTTTGCATAAGTGGAAAAGTTGCATGTTTGTTTGAAAAAATGGTTCTGGCCTCTGGGGTCTGAAATATTCGTCCAGCGTGGTCCTTTTGGCTGGATAGCTGTATGAGATGCTCTGCTTGCAAAAAGATTAGAAAAGCTATAGGAAAAGCGAGTTTATTAGTACTTTTATTTAGTGTAACAAGTGTGGTTTATCAACCGGCGCTCTCCTCTTACCTATGATTTCTTACAAGTTACACCGTCTCTGAAATAGTGCCAGTGAAAGTTGCAAGAAACCAATGGCGGAGCTTTTGTTACCAGATCATATTGAAAAAGGGTTTTATTGGTTACGTAATAGTCCTGAAAATTCTACATATGACACGATCCTGGGTCATCTTAAGTTTCATAAGAAAAATGGAATATTTTTGAGACTGGGAGGCACCCATGTCTTGTAGATCTGTTGAGCGGGCTCTAGATTTGGTCCCAAATCTCCCTCTAGACAATGACATGGGTGCTTGTTGCTAAACATGCTCAATTTGATCCTCCATGTCTCCTTAGAATATCCGAATCAGTAGTACCAGTTCATTAACACACACAACATAGAAATAATTAAATTTTTTAACAGGCGCATCTTAAAACAAACAGTGAAGGTGGGAAGAATGATTACCGCCAGGATTATCTTTTGCTTGAACCGAGGAACACAAACATGGCGCATGCATGTCATGCCAAATTTTGACTCAAGAGGTTTCCACCTTCCACTCGACAGATAAACCAAAGAAGGCTTATCACTTATGTCCAATTTCCACTTTCCAAGCTATTAGGAGACATACTGATGACGGTTAATTTTTCTTTTTCACGCCTGGCAGATGGCAGATAGAAGATGACCTGATAGCAGACCGGGCCCTTCTGCAACTTGCACTTTTGCTTTCGGTTAACCTTTCAAGATCAACCTCCATGATTAGGATATTAAGTTAGTATTTTCTTGTCCTGGTGCTCGGGGCAAAGCCCGGGCATAATGATTATAGTGCTCCCTATAAGCTTACTGTTTTTATATTAATTGAATGTTATTATTAATAGCAGCTGCAGGTTTGATCTCATTTCTCTTCTTTTTTTTTTTTTTTTTCTCTTGGTCTAGCCACAAGTCTCCGTCTCCTTTTTTTTTTTTTTTTACAGTAGACGATTAATTCTACTAGCATCTGACGGTGGCAAAGGGCCGGTTTGATCTCACTTTTACTCAAAACTATGAATCCACTCCAAAACCCAAACCTGGGCCTTGTCCAATCAAGCAAGATTATAAGTGGCCTACTAAGCCCTCAAATCCTGAATTTTGTCCAACACATAACAATGTGGCATCTTGATAATCCTGATCCAGCGAATTGGCCCGATTCAAACATATTCAGATCCAGCGGTTGCCAACAATATACAAAGAAATGGACTTACGAACCCCAAGCCTGTTTCCAAAGGCCGCAGCTCTGGAGTTTCTAAATGTACCGGTTCACCTGATATTTTACCAGCGAACATATAGTAGTTTAACGGGTTGAAATGGTGGGATTTCCAGCCAAGCCTAAATAGGTTGAAATGGTGGAAGAATCTGGTATGTTCATAGATCGATCATCTCTTAAAAACCTGGTGAACATGCTTGATGCATACATTTGTGAAAGGTCGTAGAAAAAGTATAAGGGACAAAGATCACTGAAGAGCTTGGAGTGTAGACAAAGCAAAACTATATTTAAGGCCTTGATAAGGTCAAATGTCAGAGACATAAACCTGGGATTCTGGAGACTTAATTGTGGCAAGTCAAATTGTATTTTAAAGTTCACCAAATTGTACGTAATAGTGTCAAGCGCCGCGTATTCCCGGTAGAAACAGTCAGCTCCGCCCCACCGCTGGCAGCCTTACCCCCATCAATTCAGCTATATGTGGCTCCATTAACATAAAAGGCTAGGGATTTGAAACTAGCTTCCTTCAGTTTCAAGCTTCTTTAATGCCTTTGTTGTTGACTGCAAATACTTTTCATGTTGTTGACCCTTCAAACGTAATGCTCTCAATTACTACTCTATGTCTCTATCCATCCTTTGAACATTTCTTATTTCTTGAAATTGAATATTCAAACGCGTTTTATAAGAGTTCTTTTGTTTGAGAAGTAAGGGAAATACTGAGAGACCGATTCCATTTTCCCTCCAACTAAACTATATAAGGAGTTGATGGATAGAGAACTTTGTTTGTCATATCAAGATATCAATCCTAATTTTTGGAAAGCAAGGAAGTGATGGAACCTTGGGTAATTCCGATTATTTTTTTCTCTGTTTTTCTCTGCATGATGATTTTTTTCGCTTGCCTAAATCTATGTGGTTGCGTACGGCGTAATGGTGGCGGCCGTGGTGGTGGAGATGGTGGCGGTGTCGGCGGCGGCGGCGGCGGCGGCGGAGGTGGTGGTGAAGATGGAGGTGGAGATGGGCCAGATGGAGGTGGAGATGTTACCATAGATATAGGCGGGTCTGATTATGTTGGTGGTGGTGGTGGAGGAGGATACGACTGGGGTGGTGGTGGTGGAGGATATAGTGGTTGGGGAGGAGGCGGAGGAGGTTTTGATGGTGGAGGTGGTGGTTTAGGTGGTGGTGGAGGGGGTTGTGATGGTGGTGGTGGAGGAGGAGGTGGTGGTGGTGGCGGCGGCGGCGGCGGCTTGTAATGAGACTAATCACGTACATTACATGCTATAGCCAAATCTTTGGTCGTTCACTTCGTATAGGTCATAGGGATACCATAGCAAGTGCAAGTAAATTCCATTATTACATGTAAAATTTAAGAATTTCATTCATTCGTTATTGTAAATAAATAAACAACAAAGCTTTTAGATAGTACTATATTATTCCCTTCTCTGCATATTTTGTTTCTCATAATTTAATGCTCTCTGCGTATTCTTTATATTTTTTTGAGAAATTAGTATTAGTAACATCAAAACTACCACATAATCGGTGGACCATATCAATAAATTTATGTCAATTCAAAATGTTTCATATAATTAAAGTACTAATTTGAAACAAATTTAGTCCTAGATTACAAAGAAAAAAAATTTAAAACATAAATTCTTGAATTTAAGTTATTATAATTATGATAAAATTTTAGTAATCGTATCACAAATTCATTAGTAAAACTTATAGATAACGTGGTAACTTCCACCTATCAAATAATTTCTCTCTTTTTTTTTTTGGAGAAAAATTTTCATTAATTGCTCAAACCTGAAAGTCAAAGGCTGCGTAACTCTCCGACAGAATCAAGTGTCCCAATTTTTTTATGGTTAAATACATTGGCCCTCAAACTATATCAAAATGGATAAATTGGCCCATAAACTTTTATTTGGGATAATTAACCCCTCTAACTTTCATTTTGGGACAATTTAACCCCTCAAACTTTATTTTCAAAGGAAATTTCTATTGAATTAAGGGCTGCTTTGTCTCTAAATAATAATTTTGAGGGTTTAATTGTCCCAAAATAATAATTTTGGGGGGTTAATTGTCCCAAAATAATAGTTTAAGGGAATAATTGTCCCAACATAATAGTTTGAGGGGTCAATTATCCCAAATAAAAGTTTAAAGGCCAATATGTCCAAAAATATATAATTTAGGGGCCAACTTGGCTATTTAGCCATTTTTTTATAATCAAATTCGGATGAATCAGGTCACGGTTAAAGACTACCAAGGATATAACCTTCCTCCAAGTTTCGTACGTGCTGATGTTGCTGAATGCTGAGTGCTGACTGCAAAAAATTCATGTCTGAATGATTCAATTATTTTATATTCCAACTCTCTAATTCTTAAATTCATCAAGGAGACAGGATGTATAGAATTCACTGAACAATACCCTATATATGAATTTTTTACCTCAAAAAATTATTGAGTAGTCAAACACGTTTGCTTTGATGAGTTTTTTGGCTGCAATTGCAATAGGCAATAATATTGAGAGAGTAATTCATGGTGCCTCCTCCAACTATAAATGGAGTTGAATACATAGATAGATTACACCTACTTCATCAAATCCTTTGCTAGATGAGAAACAGAAAAGAAGGATGCAAAACTGGGTGATTCCGGTTGCTGTTTTCTGTGGGATTTGCTGCCTTCTGCTTCTTCTGTGTACTTGGGAAATTCTTCGATCAGTTGACAAAGAGAGGATCCATGATAGTGGTGGTGATGATCCCCATGGCCTTGGTCGAGATGGTCACGGTCACAGTTCTCATGACTTCGGTGGAGGTGGACATGTAGTCATAGCCATGGGCAATTGGGGTGAACGTGGCTGTGGTGGTGGAGGAGGAGGAGGTGGTGTTGGTGGCCGCGGTGGCAACGGAAGTTAATGAGACTACTAAAGGTCTAAATGAAGCTGAGATTCTTCCATTACATTCTACGGAATTACGTTACGACTAGTTGTAACATTCCATCAATTAAATGTTGTAACTTGTAAGTAGTATTTAACGTTCCCACCACTTAAATATTATTGTGAATAAATTAAAGCTATGTAAGCATGATTAAAGGAGAACTAAAAATGTGAACATATATATGCATATTTAAAGTCAAGCTATTCATAAAATTCAATCATTAAATATATATATTTAATTTAACGTTGATGGCCATCAATTATATCATTGTGAACAAAGTAAAGCTCTATATGCATTTGATTGCGGACCTTGCAATTTCTATAAGATTATAAATTTGTCCCTTTTTCCTTTTTTCCACCTTTCATCGTACATATACCTTGAGAACAATTGAACTGAATCTGACAATGACTGGAAGAAGTAGTCAGTTTTTTGGAGCTTAAAGAAAGCATGTGAAAAATAAGAGGCGGAATCCTTCCTGGAGGAGAAAATGGACTTGGATTCTAACAAGTTTCGTGCAAGCTTCTTGGACCTTTGGCAGTTGCTCCTTTGACTGCAGAACATTCACGTTTGACCATTAAACATATGAAGCCAATTGAATTCTAGTGTACTGATATATATGACATTTGAAATTTCAACAAGCCGTGTAACATTTTGCTTCGAACTCCCTGTAACTACAAGAAGAGTACTAATTGATACATTTTTCATCAATCCTGCTTTTGGTACAGACAAAAGAGAAGGATGCCGTTCGAGCTTATAATCTTAGCTGTTTTTACCTTTGCCGTGCTGGTTATGGTAATTGGTTTTGCTTGCCTTATTCGAAATAGTAAAGTTGCCCCTAGTGATGGTGGTGGTGTAGTTCCTGCCTTTACCGGAGGTAGACTTGTAGGAGTTGGTGATCAGTCATCGTCATCAGGATCAACACCTTCGAAAGCCCTCTCATCCTCGGCCCTGAGCGTGTCTTCCTCCTCCATGGTGTAATCATTTTCGATCCCAAAAAACCTCCTTACGTACGAACTCGACACTCTTGCTCTTGATCTTATCTGCCACAGCCTGGTTCAGCACATCAAGAAGGCCTTTAGCGTCGAAATAACTGGCAGCCAAGATCATCTCCTTCAGCATCTCGTTGTCCTGAGCTTCACCAAGTCTTCGTCGATTTTCCTGGCTTTGTCTTCCCCAATCCCCATCCCCAGATGGAGCGCCAGCACGGAAGTCAAGGTGGGCTTTGCAGTGCCGATGATGCTCGAGAGAACCTTGGGAGAGACGTTAGGGAGTGGGATTGTTTCCCTGAAAGCGTCCGGATTCTCACGAAGGAGGACTTATCCTTCCTAACTCCATGGCCACCGCTTCATCCACCAAGAATTCATCGTTGTCAGAGGTTCTCAGGATTATTCTCTTGGTCTCGTTAGCTGATGTCGACATCGTGGAGACAACACGAACAGAGAACAGAATTAATATACCGAAGAAGATAGAATAAAATTAAGGTTTAGTTAAGGTTTATGAGAGATTTATACAGCCTCTTTTTTTATTGCAAGTGAGTGTTTATATTGTGCATGATTTTATTCCCTAATTAGAATTAGAATTCCTGGTCCAAACTTAACTTGGACTGCAAGTCAGTAATAGCAATAATTTTTTTAACAAAAATGAAATTATATGCTTTTTTTAAAAAAATTTATGACAAAAAAAAAATTCCTGTATTTTCCTTTACTGGGTGATTGACAGTAATTTGACCAATTAACTTAAGAAAAAAGATAGCAAATTGACTAAGTCCTTAACTGGTTGGTTGACAGTAAAGAACGAAAGGGTCTGGATCCCTTTTCTTAAAAGAGAATGAGCCGTCACCCCGTCAGCCATGTGATGATCCCTATATGAAAGATATATACATATAAAAGCCATTGCAGGTTTGTACTGTATTAATTAATTGAATGTTACTATTATTAATAGCCATAGGCCATAGCAGGTTTGATCTCACTTTACGTAAAAACTAAAAACTAGGAAATCCACTCCAAGGTCCAAACCCAATAATCAAGCTAGATTATAAGTAACCTACTAAGCCCTGAAATCCCTAAATTTTGCGCCCAACAAAACAATTTGGGGATCTTCTTAGGCAGAGTTATGTACTGATAATCCTGATCCAGCCAACTGGCCCGGTTCAAACATATTCAGATCCTACGGTTGCCAATAATGAACAATCCTATAAAGAAATGGACTATGAAGCCTAAGTCTGTTTCTAAAGGCCGAAGCGCTGCAGTTTCAAGAATTTACCGGTGCACTTGATATTTTACCAGCAAAAGGAACAAAGATAATTGAAGAGACTGAACTGGAGCGTAGAAAAAGGACAATAGTAGGCCCTGATAAGGGGCAAATGTCAGAGACATAAACCTGGGATTCTCTGGAGACTTGTGATTAATTGTAATTGTACTAAGTCAAATTAACATAAAGCTTAGCACCAAGGATTTGAAAACTAGCTTCCTTCAGTTTTCAAGCTTCTTTGACTGCAAAGGCTAGTACTAGTTATCATGTTTTTGACCCTTAAAACCTAATGCTTTCAATTACTAGTCTATATCCATTCCATCATCCGTACATCTTTTATTATTTTGAAATTTTCAATAGACTCAAACGCGTAAGGCAAAGTAGTGGCAAACTATATTTATATATAGTAAGAGAGTGATTCCAGTGTTCCTCTCTCCAACTATAAAATGGGGTTGATGGATAGAGAACTTTGTTTGTCATTAAGATATCAATCCTAATTCTTGGAACATTAGAAGCGGGCAAGGGATGGAACCTTGGGCAATTCCGCTCATTGCATTCTCTGTTTTCCTCTGCATGATGCTTTTTACTGCTTGCCTAAGTCGATTTTGTTACTTACGGGGCAATGGTTGTGATCGTGAAGGTGGCGGCTATGATGGTGATGGTGGTGGCGGCCATGGAGGTGGAGACGTAAACATAGATATGGGTGGCTTGGATTACGGTGGCGGCGGTGCAGGAGGATATGATTATGGTGGTGGTGGTGCAGGAGGATATGATTGTGGTGGTGGTGGTGGAGGTGGAGGAGGATATAGCGGTTGAGGAGGTTTCGATGGTGGAGGGTGGTGTTTCATTGGTTGTGATGGTGGTGGAGGTGGAGGAGGATATAGCAGTTGGGGAGGACGTTTTGATGGTGGAGGTGGAGGTGGTGGTTTCAGTGGTTGTGATTAAACTTCTTATGTTTTGAGAGAAATTTTATTAAACTGCTTAAACTAGAAGGTCAAAGCCTTTAAACCAACGCAGCAATGCTGATAAAAATTTAAAAACTACTGCCAACGATATAATCAAATTCAGATGAATCAGATCAATTGCTTAAATATACCAACGATAATATTATACATGGATATGATCTTCCTCCAAGTTTCCTACCATGCATGCTGATCATCATACCAAAAAATTCAAAGTCTGATTATGATTTAATTTTATATTCCAACTTTTATAGCAATTCTTTAATTCATTATTACGGAATATTTATACAGGATGAGGATCCTAGAAGTATAGATTAATAGAAGTCACCGAACAATTCCCTCTATGAACTTTTTACCTCCAAAAATCGATTAGTCAAACACTATACCTTGATAATTAGTTTTTTTTTTTTTTCCAATTGCAATAGGCAATAATGAGAGAGAGTAATTCATGGTGTCTCCAACTATAAATGGAGTTGCATATATATGGACAGAGAAGTATATATCTAGTTTATCAATCCTTTCCTAGACAATTAGAAACAGAAAAGAAGGATGCAAACCTGGGTAATTCCCGTTGCTGGTTTCTCTCTGGAATTTGCTGCTTTCTGCTTCTTCTGTTTACTAGCGAAATTCTTCCGACTGGGTGACAAAAGGGAGGAGATCTGATGGTGATGGCGGTCCCATGGCTTTGGTGGACATGTCATCATAGTCACAATTGGGATGGAGGTGGTTTTGGCGATGGAGGTGGCTATGGTGATCGTGGTGGCAGCGGCGCCGGCTGCTGTTAATGAGACAGGAAGACGTGCAGGAGGTGATTTTGCCGGTGCTGATGGTGTTGGCGGTGGCTGTTGTCTGTTGATGAGACAGGAAGGTACGTGCTCTCGTTTGAAAGATATATAAAAGCTTGTTACTGACTGCCAAAAGCCATTTGTAAATTGCATACTCAGCAATCCTTCTTTATCATTGATGTTGTACAATTGAGTGATATATAAAATTGGAAAATTAGTTCCGAGATTATAAAATGATAATTTTTTGTCGTCATTTACCATGAGATTGAGGTCAGGGTTCAACCCAATCCTCCCTTCATATGCAAATAATAATAAAAATAAAAAGAAAAAAGGACCCAAAGAACTGAAGAAGAAAGAAAATAGATTACTGTCTTCACAATTAAAAGCAATTAAAGTATATGAGCAAAAAAATCTTGATTATTGTAATCACCCTAACATACTATAATCTAATTCACAAAGAAAACTGCAACACTAAGGAAACCCTAAACCATGAAAAAGAAAAGAAAAGAAAAGAAACCCTAAAGCAAACCATTATCTTGAAACATCAATCAGTCATCATCCTCATCTGGATCAACACCTTCGAAAGCCCACTTGTTCTCTTCCCTGAGCTTATCTTCCTCCTCCTTGGTGTAATCGTTTTCGATCCCAAAAAACCTCCTCACGTACTTCACACTCTTGTTCTTGATCCTATCTGCCACAGCCTGGTTCAGCATATCAAGAAGGTCTTTAACGTCGAGAAAATTGGCAGCCAATATCATCTCCTTCAGCATCTCGTTGTCCTGAACCTTCACCAAGTCTTCATCGAATTTCCTAGCTTTGTCTTCCCTATCCTCAGATGGAGCGCCAGCACGCAAGGCGAGGTGCACTTTGCAGTACTCGATGATGCTCGAGAGAACCTTCGAAGAGACGTTGGGGATTGGGATCGGTTCCTTGGAAGCGTCGGGATTCTCATCAAAGTAGGACTTTATGGTGCCTAACTCCATGGCCACCGCTTCGTCCACTTCGAATTCATCTTTGTCAGAGGTTCGCAGGACAATTTTCGACATTGTGGGGGTTAAAGAGAGAATATTAAGGTTTAGTTAGGGTTTGAGGTAGAGAATTTGTGAGAGATGAGAAAGTCAAACTGTTGAATGATAATTTATATAGGCTCTTCTATTATCGCAGTAGGTGTTCAATATTGTTTAGGATTTTATTTTCTAATAAATATTAGAATTCCAAGTCCAAACATAACCAGGCTAAGACTACAAGTACAATATCAATAATTTTTTTAAAAGAAAATGAAAATTACACAGCTCAAGCTTTTTTATCTATTTTTGACCTTTTCCTGGTTGATGGTAGTAAAAATAAAAATCTGGGCCTTTTGGTGCACGTATTACAAGGTCAAAAAGACAAGACGGCAGGTCATGATCAGCAGCAAACGTGGCAACATAAATCTTAAAAGTTCCTTGACGTATCAGCAAAGAACTACTCGGAAGAAACATCAATGAAGCTCTGACAGTCTGACTCATGAGCCTTGACTTCTTAAAGCTACTTTTCAACCGCTTGTACAACTCCGACATTATCCGGCGAATTCTGTCCACTATAAAAGAAAGAGCCATGCCCATGTAGAACTTCTATGCCAGAAAGAATGACAACAATGGAGCCCTGGAAAATCATATACTCTCCGTTGGCTTTTCGATGCTCGCTTTAGTTTCCCTTTTGGGTTGCATAACCATGACTGGTTGTTGCAAGATAGGATTTGGCATTGGCGACGGTCATGGCGGACGTGGCGGACACCTTGGTTTCACAGGTGCCGATATCGGAGGGGGATGCGGAGCTGGTGGTGGTTGCGGTGGAGGAGGAAGTGGGGGGCCGTGGTGGTGGAGGAGGAGCGGGTGCTTGTTAAAAGCTAGATATCTGTTGATGCACGAGTGAAAGCTAGAGCTTCCTTTCAGTCATAATTGAAGCATTGTTAGCCTTGGACGTTCTTTTGAAGTAATATTCTACATTTATTACCATTCTCACTTTGCTTTCTCATTTTATTGCTTAATTAGTCGATAAAATCCACCCAATATCAATATGCTTTGTTTTTTTACCTGTTATTTGGTACGCTAGATATTACTAATAAAATATAGCACATAATATTCGACTTTAGAACCATACATAAATGGCTCAGCTTAGATGAATGTTGAAGCCACTTTATATTCAGCGGTTGAACACAATTGTCTTATTTCAAGTCATCAATTATGAAGTACACAGCCGCAAACAAGTTTGCCAATCCAATAACTAAATAACTCAGCAAGCCTTTGAAACTTGGTGATGGGCTCAACAAATCAAAATTGCACATAGATAATTTTCTTTTTCTTTTTCTTTTTCTTGTTTTTATTTTCAGATGTCACGTACCATAGCTGCGGTCTCCTGCGTCTCCAAGTCCAGGAATTATAAACCTGAAAGCACCAAAATAAAAGTTATCATTATATAACATGCTCACAACATCCATAAGACAAGTCCTGTCAAGGGACAGAAGCACAGAGCTTACCCTTTCTCATTGACGATGGGATCGATAATTCCCGTATACACATGAAGCCTGAAAGTCATGAAACAAGTAAACAATTAAAACACTATATAAATGCTCAAGCTTTCTATACAAGGATTTCATATTCTAACTTTAATTACCCAGGGAATTTCTCACTGAGCTTTTGAAGGGCGGGAGGCGCAGCCACGGCAGATATCTGCAACAAGCAGCTCCATTCATTAGTAAGTTGGCATTGATTAGGTTAGTATATTGAAAATGAATATTCCTATCCATCTGAGTTGAAGATAGGAAATAGGAACAACTAAATCAAATTTGATCTAGAGTTTTCCAGACTGGATATGCCTGCTATGTGGGAGATTTAGTAGCTGAGACTCAAGTATTAACAGGGGTTAGGTCAAGGTCTTCTTTGACACATGAATGTTAACCGTAGAAGAAATTATCGAAAGCAATTGATAAAGAAATGCATTCGTAATGATCTGGGAATGCTTAAGTAAATGAGTATATGAAAAACTGAAATCGCAAAGCACATAAAACCAAAGAACTTCTAAAAATATAAATTCAAGTGAAAACAGAAAGGAATCTTCTCAATCCTTTACCACTTTCACTTGCTTGTTGTCAATTCCACGTTCCTTTAAGAGGTCAAGTGCTGCCACTATTGTGCCACCTGAAAATTTTAAGAAGACAATTCACATAAGGTACAAGAGTATCAACTTCATCTCAGGAAAAACAATCACTTGAAACATAATGCAGACAAATATAACAATTTTGCAAATGAAGAGTTTCTTTGTTTTCTTCACTATAAATGTGGAAATATGAGGGAACAGGACTAGAAAGCTTTATAGGTACACAGGATGGATATGGCATAAGATTTTCAGCTGCTAGATGAAAATTAGTACCTGTTGCCAACATAGGATCTACAACAAAAACTCGAGATCCTTCAGGAAATTTGTCAGGTAACCTACAGAGGACATTAACATACATTACAATTTAGACACACACCCTAACATAAAAGGGTAAACAACCCATAACAAGACCCAACCAGAAACGAAACCTGCAGTGAAGCAAAGGAAAAAAGATGAAATGGAGCTGACCGAAATAGGATGCTACAGATAAAAAATGGTTTTCCGCTAATAAGAAATGAAACTTCAACTGGAAGGTAAAGTTTCAATTGATCATGATATGAAAATAGTGGGAGTAATATACCAAGAGAAGTGAAGTAAATTCTTACTTGTTTAGATAAACCGTTGGCAAAAGTGTCTCCTCATCTCTGCTTACCCCTTGATTCATAAAACCATAAACAATCATAAACAACGTAATTGCTTGGCCACATAAAGAACAGAAAGATAACAAGCTACAGCGTCAAAGATCAAGTAGGAACACCCCAAAACAGAGAACCCTTCAACACATGAACTTGAAAAGTTATAAAGACTTTAAAGAAACAATCTCAGACATGTATCAACATTCAATATCTTTCCTCTCCAACTTTATATGCCTCAAAACCTCACCTAAATGATACGTTTTCGTAGCTGGCAAAATGGAGGATGCATGTTCCGCAAGAGCAAGTCCAGCTCTTAAGATTGGAACAATCTGAGAAACTAAGAAAACATAGTATTAGTGTTCTGGCTCAGCCAAATTAGCAAGCATCAAGTAATCAACAAAAAAAAGTTCAGAGAAACATCAGGAATCTAAAATCTGCAAGTGGAAACTAACCGCTACAGGTTCCCTTGGATCGATAAATTCAACCGAAGCTATAGCCATTGGTGATTGAATCTCCCCTGTTACGGTTGGCTGGCAGCAGCAAACCACAAGATATATAAGTTCGACATAGAAAAACACATCCTTGATGCCAATATAATGTAGCAGGAAAAGAAACACAAACAAAAAACTTTACCCAAAACAAAATAAGACATTGAATATTTTGAGAAAAAGAAAGGCATGCACAATGTTATTAACTTACCAACCAGTCCCTTGAGGCTTCATACATAAGTAGCCTACCCAATTCAGCCATAGCATTTCCTAACAGCCAAAATGAAATCAAGATCAATCAAGCTTAGCATCCAATAAAAGACAGGTTGTCTAGTTATTTTCCTGCACTTGAAAAGAACAGATTTTGCAACTAACCCAGATAAGTCAAAGCTTGAAAAAAATCCAAAATTTCAGCTAAATTCGAAGATAACTCACTGAAAACAGGGCAAGGAGTTTGCTCATTTCTCAAAACTGAAATCCAGTGCTTAATTAACGGATGCGGAGGCACAAACACCTTCAAGAAAACATAATAAACCAAACTAACGCAAACTCAAAAACCAATATAGAAGTAAAAAGGAAACTACGTCGTTTAAGTCAAACAAGAAAACAAAAGGAAGAAACAAAACTAACAAGCATTCTATCCTCTGAGATAGACTTTTCCTCCGTCGCCATATGAGAATTCACCGTGACAAAGCCCATCCGCCGCCTCCGCAGCCACCGAGTAGACGAAAAGGAGAGCTTTTTAAGAAGAAAAGGGGAAGGTTAGGAGAGATTTGGATAAATGAATTAGCCTTTCTTTTAACCTTACTTAATAAAGGAACAAGAATATAATAAAGTGGGAAGAAAGCGATTGATTGATTATAAGAGGGAATTGTGGGCAAAAAAAAAAGAAAAAAGAAGATTATAAGAGGGAATCAATAATAAATAAGTGTAAAACTTACCTTAATGGGAGCGGAGCTGGGTTTAAAAGAAGGAAGCAGAGTAGGGTTTTTGAATGGGCGAAAATGAGATGAGGTGGGAACGAAACGCGGCGTATCGGAGGAAGAACTCCGGAGACTAAAATTAATGCGGCACGCCATGCATCCGATGATTTCGATCTCCTACACCAATAACAGCAACAGTAGTGTATTGTAGTTGGCTGGAATTTGCCTCTTTCGTGTTGACTGTTGTGTATGCGATAGACTTTTCTTGGGTTCCCCACTCCCCCGGTGAGATTTACTTCTCTTCTTGGATCAGATTTTTGGGTTCCATTTTGGACCTCTGATGGGCTTCCCTTCATTCTTTGCACTTTGGGATATCTGGGTTTTAAGGTATATTTTACAGCCCAACGAGCTTGTCTCTCTTCCTTCATCGGCACATGGTCATGGCTCAATGTCACACTTATGCCAGAAGCCCCTCTCTTGAGGTGAAGTTTTTAGAATCGTGAACTCTGCAACTTGCTGTGTCGCCATGGTTGTTGGTGCGTAGAATGTGTTATAAATTAATAGCATCATACAATGTCGAATACTAAGAACTTGTTCTTTTAAAATGAGTTATACTCTTAACCACCAACCAATAGAATAAAACTAAACTAAATTAATAGAGAAGTCGTCTCGATCAAGGTCAGTGATGAATTGCTTGACAGAGGGAACAGGTAAAACACAAGTGCGAAGACATAATAACCGTGTTTAACGAAGACTATTTCGTTCGGAACGATGGGAGTTGCACTCAAAACAGTTTTAATTTCTTATAATTAAATTTAAATGTCAAGTTGTCAACTTCTCTCCTCTGTCAAAGCCAATCACCTATATATATATATGGTAGAAAAACAGCAAGCCCCTTCAAGAGATAGAGAGAGATGGCTCCAGTATCAAGGACAACTATACGACATTTCACCCATGGCCATCCATTGATAGAAGTTTATGCCAACACTGAGTTCCTCTGCGATGGTTGCAAGACTCTAGGAATTGGCACAAGGTATCGATGCGAATCCTGCGACTTCGATCTCCATGATCACTGTGCCACCTGCCCTATGGAGCTCTCTTCTTTTATGCACGAACATCAACTCAAGCTTGTCGTCCGCAAGCCAAAGACTGGGTGCCGGAACGATCGTGTCTGTGACTTGTGCAGTGACCCTGTTGAAGGGATTTTCTATCGATGCAAACTATGCGAATTCGATGTTCACCCTCCTTGCACCCAGTTACCTGAATACGTGCGGCACGTGATGCATGAAGATCATCCTTTGAGGCTGCAAAGAGCGGTGCCTGGGATGTGCATGGTCTGCAAAGATACATGCATGTCTTGGCACTATAGATGTGGGCTTTGCTGCTTCGATCTTCACCTTGAGTGTGTTTTAGAAGCTTGTTGCGAGGAGGAGGCGTCCACGTCAACAACAACTCCTCGATCGTTCAGGAAACCTGTTCCACCACCATCACCATCAGCTTCGCAGGCTAATTACGCATATGGAGGCTTTCAACCACCTCCTAATTATTATGCTTATGGCTACGGGTGGCCTCCTACACCACCATATTTCGGTCCTTATCCTCATGGCTGTGGGATTCCCTCTAGCTCGGGGGATTGTAACGTCAATGGTCATCTGCATAATAATAATAGTAATGTTCATGGAAGTGGTGGAAAGGTTAGAAAGAAAATGTATCAAATTGCCGGGCAATTGGTTCTTGGTGTAATTAGTAATATGGTTTTTGGAAATTTGTTCCAATGATCGAACTCATAAATAAGAGCCTTGGAATTTCAGTTGCTTTCTTTGTAATTTGCCCTTTCTTTGAAGGCCAATATATACGTTGTACTTCAAGGCTATCGAAAAAAATGTGTAAATTAAGTTCCTGGAGTATGTGTGTGTATGTATATATATATATATATATATATATATATATATATATATATATATAAACTTCCAAGGTTAATCTTTACTTTAGAGATTGAAGTTACAGGTTGAGAGAAATAAAGAAATAAAAAAAGCTTGACAGGCTTTTGACTTCTTTCCAAATTAATCTTCAAAGAAACATTTATATTAGAATGATTTTAAAAAGTCAAATTTTAGACATCTAATAATTAATATATTGACATCTACCCTCACCAAATAACTCTATTAACTCTCCTTAATCATGGTCAATCTATAACAATTAATCAGTAAAAAAAAAGTCAACGAATTAATTAAAAAATTCTTCTAGCCCCGTTCTCTTTCTCCACCCACTAACCCTGGCTCTTCTCTTCTGCTAGTTGACGTTCGGCTTCTTTTCACTTGGCATACGATCTCCTGTAGCTTGTTGGCAATCTCCCAAAGACTGCCCAGTCTACGATCTCCCATAGTGGTGGGTAATATTGAGAAAATATTTACACTTTACTGTTGAAATAATGACAGAACATGTCTTTTAAAGAAGATGATAGTTTTAACTTTGAAAATTCTCAATGAGATGAAGCAGATATGGACATGAAGGTTGATGATAACGAAAATTATCCATGATTTTTTTAATTAATTCATTGATTTTTTTTTACTAATTAATTGTTGTAGATTGACCATGATTAAGGTGAATTAATAAAGTTATTTGATGAGGGTGAATGTATTTTAAATTTTAGAAGGCTTTTAAAATTAATGAGGTATCGGCATATTATTATATGCCTATAATGTAACTTTTTAGGATTATCCTAATCTAAATTTTTCTCTCATCTTCATTTTTCACCAAATTGAGGTTATCAACTCAGAGTGATGGACTTAGTTCCCTCACAATGTTGCTGAGTGCTGACAATTCTACCAATAGTTAGAGTTAGAGAGTTGGATCTGGCTTCAGTCTAAATTTCTTAAGGTCATGTGTGGCCCAACAACTCTAAAATTTTGGGCCAGCCTAGCTACTCCCTGGTTCTGTTTCAAATTCTGCTTTCTGCAGCCTTGTTGTTCATCTATGGGCTGAGCTGGTGATCATATACAGTACTGCTAATGACTACCAGCTACTCGACAAAAGGTACAAGGTTAGGCAAACGTCAATGTGCATAATTGCATATTCGTTTGATGCTCATCACGGCTGTGTATATTCGTGAAATTTGTGGTGAAATTTGTATGTGGGCCTATACATCTCCAAACTGTTGAAAACCTTGAAATTGGATTTGGAAGCTCCCTGACCATGTACTACTGTCTCGCACTGGCCGCTTCTATCTCGGTTCCTCCACAAGAATTGGGCCACTTGGCAGGTCTATTCTTCTACTGTGATTTAAGGTGGATTTTGTGCCATTCCATGCTTTACTGCTTTGACACGATTTCTTACGCTAGTTATAGTCCTTGTCCGGGCACTAAATGTGTCGCTTTACACTCCAAGGCCCAACCAACTGTTCATCAGAAAAAGCAGTTGCATGCGTCTCTCTTTGTTTCTTCTCAGCAGGCTGAGCCTCTTAAAATTAACCCAAAACCAAAAGTTTCCTCTCTTCCCCTTCAATGTCAAACGTTGCCTTCACTTGCAGAAGTGTTGGGTTCTGATTAGTGTCCTTTCAGTCCTCTAAAGCAACAAGTAACCCATGTATTTTAGCTAAATAAATGCGTATACATTTAAACGATAATTTTATGATGTAGAGACACGAAACAGGTAATGACCATAGATTACGTTACAAATCTGCAACTACTACTACATAGATCAACACCGTATGATATAATGGAATGAAACATCTGGCAATATATACAATAATTATACTACACGAGGGAGAAACAAACTTAATCAAAAACTTCATGATTGCTTTGATTCCAGAAACGACACCAATAGTGCCTGAAATTCATGTCGAGTCATGCTTTCGGAGACTAATTTAATGTATTATTGTTGATTGTTGATAGTCATAAAGGCCTAAAGTATTCAATTAATTATTTAAAATGTTTTGACGAACCAGCGTATAATGTTGGCTTCAAACACAAAAAACACGGTTGAATTTATGTAACCCTGGCTTTTTCCTTTTTGGATGGTCGGGCGGACAGCATATTCAGGAATCTGTCATTGCCCTTTCGCTATCAACAAAATCAGAATACGTCATGTGAATTTGGATCTGCCACGACATCTGAAGTTACCAAAATAACACTTGTCCCCGGAAGGATTTTTTTTATCCCAAAAAGACAGGAAAAACTTTCAGCTGGGGAAACCTGGGATTGTTCCCTGGCAAGCTTCTTGGCACGCTTCAGAATCTGAGAGGCTGAGACAGGAACACTGATCTGCTGTTGGCGAAAAAAATGGAATTAATGCTGGTGTGTATATACACCCCGAAAGCAGAAAATTAAAATACAGGTGATCAAAAAGTGCCGTGAACACTTGAAAAACAGGCCAATTTCTTCACGAATTTCTGGTGCTAATAAAGTTGTTAAGTGGGGGATTTGCTGGCAATCTTGTTTGTCGTCTACGAGAGGACCTGGAATACGTGGCGATGGCTACATCATCGGCGTTTTTTCTCTCCCTTAATCATTGGAGGGTATAAATATACATTGAGCCCAATCAGGCCGATTTCTCAAACCACATAAACGCCTTCGAGTCGCCTCACCAAAATTAAAAGAAAAAAAAAAGTTGTCCTTTTGGTAGCTTCTAATATCAAAGAAAAATAGGGATGTGGGATTGTCCCTTCGCTGTGGACTCCATGGAATTTGATCGAGCTTTCATCAAAAACGTCAAGCGTTTGGTCGTTAAGGTCAGATATTAAAAGAGCAAACTGCAAATTAATTAGCTTTGATTTCGCTGTAATTAAAATCATATCATATTTTTCCTGTGTGCAAGCATCTTGTGCATGCATGTAATTCATGTTTCTGCTTTATGAATTTTGACATTTTCCCCTCCCGAGTTGTTCAATTTCGTTTTTAATAAAAAAAAAAAAAAAAAACTCAATGCAAAGATACTGGGTTGCTTAACCTGTGTTGGTTCTCAAAGGAAAACTTAGAAAATACAGTTACCATTTCTCCCCCACTTTATAAGATCAAATCGTAGGGATAAAGATACAGATAAAGATAAAGATTACAAATTCAAAAGCAAGTTAATTAGGATGAAGTAAGATAAACTTAGTTTAATGTTTACTTAATCTTGTCGTTTTAAAATTCCCTACCAGTATTTTGCTTAAATGGTTTTATTTTTTCATGGATAGAATTTTCCTAATTAAAACCATTTATTATCACAAAAAAAAATTAAACATACTAATGATAATTTTTTAATATATCCCAGAGAAATACAGGCCTCAAAAAAAATCTTATCTATCTACTCGTAAAAAGTATAATTAATAATAGTGGTAGTAGTAATTATTAAAGGGGAGTCTTCGTTTTCCATATGAAGCCATGTGACAGACAAACACTTGTCGAATTTGATTTTCAGTGGCCTTTGATTTTATATTACTTATTATTATTAAATCGCACCACTAATTGTTGTGGACACGGGAAGAGAGAGATATATATATATATATATATATATTTATCGGGAAATTATTTGTTAATTAATTAATTTATGTAAATGATCATCAATATCATCAATCAAACTCTTGAAACTATGAAAAGTTTACATGTGCGTTCACATGATGCATCAGTTAATATTAGCCAATGGGAACCATTTAAGGCCAACCCTACCCGCCTCTTGTTCTTCACTCACTCTTTCAGGGATCTCGATAGCTGAACAACCCAAAGCACGAAACAGGAGGAAATGGGCTCCTCAGTTTCACCTCTTATCGTCCATTGATGGCCTGGAATGGATGAACCTTCTTCACTTCAAAATCTTCCATCATGCAGCAACATTGAAATCTTCAATCGTGCATCAGCATTGGCTAGCTTTGTTAAAATATTAGTACTAGTAGCAAAATATAGTGTAATTTCCTGTTGAAGAGAGTAACAAAGCAGAGCAACCAAGGAAATAGTGCCGCGTGTCCGGTAATAACTGCAGTTCTCACTCCTCAGTTCGTCAGTTAATAGTAGTAGTAATGATATTTGTCGTGTCTTCATCTCTGTCGTCGCCATGTGACCTCGACTGATACGATTCCTCACGGACCACTCTTATCCTTCATTAGATTTCACTTCAGCAATAATAACAAGACAACCGTCGAAATATATAGTACTAATTTCCATTTTTTTTTCTTTTTCTTTTCAAGACTTATTTATTATATCCTTTTTCTTCGGAGTAGTTAGACCACTATATATTGGAACTACCTAGACGTGGCAAACCGTTGGAGTTGTTCATCATCTTCTTCCTAAACTCTCTCAACTTCAAAGGAAAAAAAAAAAAACTTATTTCCTTTACTCGCCCACTCAACTCAGTGAGACCTCTCACTCGCTTAACAATGGAGTCCATGGATCCTTCCCGTGCTTTTGTGACTAATGTCAAGCGTCTTATTGTCAAGGTTTTGCCTTTTTCTAACTTTGAAAAATTAGTTTAACCGATTTCTTGAAAATTGATTGATTTGGTTTTTTTCTTTTGTTTATTTATTTATTTGGACAATGTGGTTTTGATTTAACCTTTTACAATAAGGTTTGATTTTGATTAATGGGTTTTGCTTGAATTAATAAAAGGTTGGAACTGCTGTGGTGACTCGAGCTGATGGGAGATTAGCATTGGGGAGGCTTGGAGCTTTATGTGAGCAGGTACATGTTGAAAGAACAGAAGGGAAAAAATGGGAAAGATGGGATTTTGATGCCCCATTGTCGCAGCATCTCTCTAGGAGGGAGATGTGGCTAACAAAATCGTTAATTTTTCAATGAATTGGTTGCTTGCAGCTTAAGGAACTAAATTCTCAAGGCTATGAGATTGTTTTGGTCACTTCAGGTGCTGTTGGTCTTGGTCGTCAAAGGCTGAGATACAGGAAATTGGTTAACAGCAGGTGTCATATCTTAAATACCCTTATCTGCCTTTTTGTTTCTGTCATAAACATAAACAGTTATCAGCTTTTGAGAAAACTGAATGAAAAGTTTTCACCTTTGTTTTCTAGCTTGGCTGATCTTCAAAACCCACAATATGAACTTGATGGGAAGGCTTGTGCTGCTGTTGGGCAGAGCAGTTTAATGGCTCTCTATGACACTTTGTTTAGCCAGGTGAAAAAGAATATGATTTGCAGTCTTGCTTATTATGCATTTAGCAGCCTCTTGTTTTATGTGTTTTACTTGCTTTAATATAATACTCAATCTTTACGCAGCTTGATGTCACTTCTTCTCAACATCTTGTGACGGATACTGATTTTAGGAACGGTAGTTTCAGAAAGCAACTCTCTGAAACTGTGAAATCATTATTATCTTTGAAAGTTATTCCTGTTTTCAATGAGAATGATGCTGTCAGTACTCGAAGAGCACCTTATGAGGTATGGAACTTCTTTCCCCAAATCTGAATTTGCTTTATTTGTTTCGGATAAATGAAAATTTTTGCTCTTACCAAAAGAAGCAGATAACTGCTATAGAGTTAGTGTCTCAGAGAAAAGTTCTGATATAATTTCATAGGGGTCACATGTTATATTAACGGTTTCTAGTGAAGCTTCCTCTTGTTGTATGTCTTAAGTGCCAAAAGGAGAAACCTATCCATTTGTAATATTCTTCCTTTTAACTGCTTATTTTGTTTCTGACAAGTTGATTGCAAGTATTTCAGGATTCTTCGGGTATATTTTGGGACAATGACAGCCTATCTGGTCTCTTAGCTTTGGAACTAAAAGCTGATCTCCTTATTTTGTTGAGCGATGTGGAGGGCCTCTATAGTGGACCACCAAGTGATCCAAACTCAAAGCTGATTCATACGTATATAAAGGAAAAACATCAAGGAGAAATAACGTTTGGAGACAAGTCCAGGCTGGGTAGAGGGGGGATGACTGCAAAGGTTAATGCTGCTGTCTGTGCAGCTTTTGCTGGTATCCCTGTTGTTATTACGAGGTACAGCCAGGATCAAATTCCACAAACCTTTTAACAAGCAGGACCCTTGACAAAATTGGTTCATGGTAGAGTGATTGTTTTATAGGTTAATTAGGAAGTCTCCTAATAGTGTATTAGCAAGACCTTGTTTCCTTTCAAGATTATCATCAGCCACTCCTCTGCATCCTGGTCAATTCATTAGATTTCATTTTCTCCCCTTTAATTTCCTATTTTCATTTGAAATTTCATTTTAAAGCCTTGTATTTCTTTTTTCAGTGGAAAACATGCTGACTTTTCTTGTGATGAAAAAAATCGATGATTTGAAGAGGATATCTATTGTTATAAGAAGCATGCATCTCTTTGTTTACTATGAATTGTTTACTTGTCGCACTCATTTTGGTTTTACTTCCTGTTTTGAAGTGGCTATGCCAATGACAACATTATAAAGGTTCTTCAAGGAAAGCGTGTTGGTACACTATTTCATCAAGATGCACATTTATGGACTTCAGTTAAAGAAGTTGGTGCACGTGAGATGGCAGTTGCAGCACGGGAATGTTCTAGACGACTTCAGGTGAGACGCATCATTTTTTCCTATAGCCTACATTACTAGAAAATCTCTCTTTTAGATGCAATGTTCTATCAGATTAAGTTAAGTTTGAATCTTTACCAAATGATCTTAATTGCAGGCAATGAACTCTGAAGATAGAAGGAAAATTTTGCTGGACATAGCTGATGCCCTTGAGGCCAACGAAAGTTTGATTAAGGTTGAAAATGAAGCGGATGTTGCTGCTGCACAAGATGCTGGATATGAGAAATCACTAGTATCTCGTTTGGCCCTAAAACCTGGGAAGGCAAGTATTTGATCATTACTGGATATATATGATCAAAAATTATTCACTTATTTAATTGTCTGCAATTTCTGCTCTTTGATGTCCAAGCCTGTTTCATTAAATCTTTTGCACCAGCACATCATCACATTTTTTGCTGGTTATTTATCTTTCAGATAGCTGCCCTTGCAAAATCCATTCGTGTACTTGCCGACATGGAAGAGCCTATTGGTCGAGTTTTAAATAGAACAGAGGTTAGAAGATTCTCAAAATAATCTAAATTAGTAGGGTCTCTTGTCTTTCCTCATTGCTTTTCTTGACCCTTACTTCGATGCCGTTCTCCAGCTTTCTGATGGACTCATCTTGGAAAAAACATCTTGTCCACTGGGTGTACTGCTGGTTGTGTTTGAGTCTCGACCTGATGCCCTTGTTCAGGTATCAGACAATGACTTTAGTCATATCAACTGGTAATTTTAGCTGATAGGATGTTGTGAGATTACATTAATGCTCTGGTTTCATGTGAAGAATTCATGATTGCTTTGTGTACTTGAGCTATCAAGTTTTCATGCATCTTAAGGGATAATCAGCCAACGGGTTTTGGTGCTTTATTGTGTTAAGATGTTTCCACATGACCCATGGTCCACTAGCAGATGTCATGTTCATTGCAGTTAACACCATCATTTGTCTTATTTTCTACCATTTTCTTGTTAATCACTATCTTTGGGTTTATAAACTTTTGTCCATTCTCTTAGCTAGCATCTTTTCTTTCCCTTTATGATTCAATAGATAGCTTCACTAGCCATTCGAAGTGGGAATGGTCTACTGCTGAAAGGTGGAAAAGAAGCTAGGCGGTCAAATGCAATCTTGCACAAGGTTCAGATCTTTGGCTTCCTGCAAATATTTACTCTTTATGTAGCATAAGGGTTCTTTTGTTTTCTTCCTCATTTTTTTTTTGTCTGCTTTAAATAGTTCAATTTTTATGTTGCCAGGTCATTACTTCTGCAATTCCAAAATATATTGGAGAAAAACTTATTGGACTTGTGGCTTCAAGAGATGATATTCCTGATTTACTTAAGGTTAGTTGCAGTATGGTAAAATTGATGATTTCTTTGTTATGTGATGGTTTTTAATTTATTCCGTTTGGACACAGCTTGATGATGTGATAGATCTTGTGATCCCCAGAGGCAGCAATAAGCTTGTTTCTCAAATTAAGAACTCAACAAAAATTCCTGTTCTTGGTCATTCTGGTAAGGAAAATAGTGTAGTTCTTTGTTTTTCACAGGATAGAGCGTCACTTGAAGTTTTAACTTTCTTTCCAGATGGAATTTGTCATGTTTATGTTGACAAGTCAGCTAAGGCAGATATGGCCAAGCATATTGTTCTGGATGCTAAGATAGATTATCCTGCAGCATGTAATGCTATGGTAATTGGGTTCTGCTGTTTATGAGATTTACCATCAATTTCTGCTTCTCTCCCTATAAGTCTATTTGACAGAGTTAACTGCATATTTTATTGCATATGAACTCTGTTTCACATATTTTGTTCTACACAGTTTTCTTGTTTTCTATGTCATTGTTCTGAAGTTTCTTAACAATGCTATCACCAGGAAACACTTCTTGTACACAAGGATTTGTCAAGTAATGGTTTGCTCAATGAACTTGTTGTGGAACTCCAGCATGAAGGTATGTTTATATGAATATGTGTCCAAATTATAAATCACTTGCAGTCTTAAAATATGTGAATTCAATGAATTTGGCATTTTCATAGCATTTTTGTATGATACTATGTTGAGATCTGAAATTCACTGCTTGATTTTTCTTCACATTTCCTAGTATGTTGCATGTGCCAAAGGTTATAGCAGTGCCCCAAAGAATTATTTGGAGGATATATCAACTACTGATGGGATTAGACTTTTGAGAAAAGCTTCACTATTTCAATTTCATCTTTTGTAGGTGTTACCCTGTATGGGGGACCAAGAGCATGTTCTTTGTTAAACATTCCGGAGGCGCATTCATTTCAACATGAGTACAATTCAATGGACTGCACAATTGAAATTGTGGATGATGTGCGGGCTGCCATTGACCATATACATCAACATGGAAGGTATGCCAAGTCTCTCAGATTCCTTATTCCTTTCATTTCTTTGATTATGCAGTGAAAAGTTTGGCTGGCTTTCTCAAGATATTAATTAGCCTGCTTTCTTTGCAGTTCTCACACTGATTGTATTGTCACGGAAAATCAGGAAGTTGCTGAAATTTTCTTACATGGGGTTGACAGGTAGGCTTGGCTTCTGGCTTGAAGATCTTCTTTATTTGCAAAGTCACTCGATTGTACCAAGTGATGGATATCAATATCACGGAAGTTTTCTGTGAAGTGATATCTTCTTTTATCTGGTTGTCATGTTTGAGTGTATCGATATATTAACTTGTTATTGTTCTCATATTTGGGCCAATCGTTTGCACATTATTATTCGCATGCTTTAATGTTTCCTTTCGCATTGTTGGGTTGATGATGGTGACATTATAATTTGACTGTTCTTGTTACAGTGCTGCAGTATTTCATAATGCAAGCACACGATTCTGTGATGGGGCACGATTTGGACTTGGTGCTGAGGTACTAAATCTTCCAAATTCCTGGTGTTGAACCACAATGTCGATTTTCTGAACTGCTATTTGACCTGGTATTTGACAGGTTGGGATAAGTACTGGCAGGATCCATGCCCGAGGTCCAGTCGGAGTTGAAGGATTGTTAACAACTCGATGGTATGCGAGTTTCTTGATCGATCTTTCTTCCTGAAACTTCTCATTACTCTCTGGATTGATTAATAGTGTATATGGCATAATATGCTTCAGATTTTCGTTTGCATTACTGATCGCTACAGGATTCTACATGCTCCCTTAAGGGCATGATCTTGCCTTTTCATTTGCTTTGTTTTTTCATTTAGATGCACTTTTTTTCTGCGTTTCAATCTCTTTACTTCTCAATATCAGGATTTCTGGTATATTGATCTTCTTTAAAATTTTTCAATTTACTTAAAATTAAAAGGTTTTGTCAAACATTCACGGGACTTTAAATCTTCTAACTGCCTTGTTCAAATGTAGGATTTTGAGAGGGAATGGCCAGGTGGTGGATGGTGATAAAGGGGTTATTTACAGCCACAAGAATCTTCCCGTGCAAATTCCTGTGTAAAATCAGTTATAATCTGTCCCAGGAGATCGTGGAAGGAAAATGGCTTTTCTTCTTTTCCAACGTTCTGATGCTTATTGTTAGTTTCTCTTTCTTGTAATATAGTACTGCTACTGAATAACTTATATAACTGCGCATGGCATTACTTTTACCCTTTTTTTCGCCATTATAAGTATCATCTTTCCAGAGTTTTAGTGTTCTGGAATGTGACTCGTGCTTTCGGCGCAGATCCTTGTATAGTTGTCTCTTTTAATGGATAAGTAGTTTAAAATTTAAATTACTAAAGTTTCCAAGAGTGTTGGGTGGCTAAGAAGTTGAATTATATGGCAAGTTGAACTCCTCATCACCGGAGGTCATAATTGTTCAGAAGAGAACAGTTGTACTTCAAGTGATAGGCATCCTGTCAGACCACCTAATGAGGCCATTCATTGATGAGGTTCATGATCTCGGAAATTGAAGTTAGAAAAGGCCATTCATTAATTTAGTTACGGTACAGAATTTGAACAAGTGCCCAACAGGACGAGAATTCATTGTTCCTGGATCAACAAAAATTTAGACAAGTACCCAATCGGCCAAGAATTCATTGTTCCTGGATCAACAAAAATTTGGACAAGTACCCAATAGGCCAAGAACGATCAACAAAAACTGTGCCATTCACCCCAAAAAAAAAAAGGACAAAACAAAAACTTTGCCAAAGTAAAGTAATGTTCAGATATGGACAAACTACTGCTCAGAATGCAACAACTGTCTGTGGCTAACTAGTGCTGTGAATCAGGATTGTCCTGATAAATTTGGTAATGAATCAATGGAAACCTGCCCCTGCCTCGTTTTTGTCTTGGACAAATACAAAACCTAAGAATTTACATCATTTCATATTTCACCATCCCAAAGTTCTTCAATTCCCTTGTAAGGACTGCGAGATTCGTGTACTGCAAATTCCCCTCGGAGGAGCCTTTGCTGCATGAGAAGGAAAAAGAAAAAAAGGACTGAAGAATTAGTTGATGTCAGGGAATTAAAATTCTTTATTACAAGCATGTGTGTCCATGTGATGTAGCCAATTTCTTCCGCTGCAAAATGCAAAATATAAACATGAGACAGGGCATGTTACCTGGTGGATGCCTGAGAATTTCGAGAAGAGCTCAGGAGGAATAGACCAATCAAACAAGCAAAAGTTTTCCTTAATCCTAGACTCGTTCACACTTTTTGGAAGGACACTATGACCACTCTGAATACCCCAACGTAGAGCAACTTGTGCTGGAGACTTGTTAAGTTTTTCAGCAATTTCAATCAAAATTGGCTCCTTCAAGATTTCTCCTTTAATCCAAGTCCCTGGAGATCCTAGTGGGGAATATGCCTGCAAATATAGACATTCATATGATTCAAGTGATCAAGGATTTGTGTGTATATGATGATAAAAGATCAAATTAGTCAGGCCTTATACCGATAGATGAACTCCCGTGGACTTGCACAAGTTGTGTAAGCCTGGCTGCTGCCAGACAAGGTGGCATTCAACCTGATTAACAGCAGGCGGAACTTTTGCAAACTTGAGCAGGTCCTGCAACTTCTTAGTTGAGAAGTTGCTGACTCCAATGGCCCGTGCCTGACCAGATGCGTACAATCCCTCCATTGCACTCCATGTCTCTGGAAGACACAAGGGAGCCATAATTTCAGGATCCCAACCTCTCGAACCAGGCTTTGTACGAAATGGCCAATGTATCTATAAATTGTAAAGGTCAAATTTCTATACTTTTCAAGCACCATCATTACTGTTGGAACTCATATCCAGAACGGGAACAAACTAATTTTGCATTCAGTTGGTAATTAAAGATTTTCCAATTACAAATAGGAGTACAGGAACATACAAGATAAAGATCAATATAGTCAAGTTGAAGGGCTTTCAGAGTTCTGGTTAAAGCCTTTGAGACATCTTCAGGTAAATGGTCGCTACACCTGTGGCAGCCAGATTTTTTAACATGAATACAAACATATGGGTTTCAGAGCTAAAGTCTTTCTCACATTCATACAAAACTATTACTAATAAGTAGTAGTTTATGTAGGTAAGATGGAACATGGGTCCAATTATTCTTTCAAGGAATCAGAACTTCAAATTAAAAGCAAGAGGAAGTTTTACAGCAGATACCATAGTTTTGACGTGATGAACATTTCACTGCGCTTCACTACCCCCGTAGAAAAGAGTTCCTCCAATGCAAGCCCGACCTACATTTCATCAATATTAGAGAAAAAGAAACAATTAGCCATATCTATCGACATTTGCAGACAAATTGGACATTTTATTTTCCTGGAAAGGGAGGAATTATACCTCTTCTTCATTATCATAAACATAGGCACAGTCGATGTGCCTATAACCAGCCTGCAGCACAAAAATGGTACCAGAAAAACAAAAAAGAAAAAAAAAGGAATTTGAAATTTCACAACCAGATCATAAAGGTAGAAGCAAACTTCTGGGTAATGAATGGAAAATCAATAGAACTGGGTTCTAAAAAATGAAGAACAGAAAGACCAACATGAAATCAAAGGCAATAAACCAAAGATAAAACCTTGACTGCGGCAATGACAGCTTCACCAACAACACCAGGAGGAGCTTTCCAGGTTCCCAAACCAACAGATGGTATCTTAGCTCCGGTGTTAAGCTCAAAATACAGAGGCCCATGCCCACTTTCTTTGTCCATTTTACTGTTAACAGGAATAACAAAAATTAAAGTATTTAATTCGTCACTATATTGCAATGCAATTGAATGAGATAAACGATTTGAATGAAACATATATACCTTGTTGATCCAAGGATAAAACAGAGCGGATCTTTGGATTTGTTCTCTGGCGGAAAGAGAGAGATAGAGTAGGTCACGATTCTTCAGCTCCGGATCCGGCAACTGGTGGCTAGTTTAGGCCCAGGTTGTCAAGTGTCAACAGAATTACACATGTAACATGTTTGTACGCATTTATGCGGACAGTAGAGTTGGATCCTAAATTAAGTACAGCCAGAATGTCGGTTATCTATACACCTAGCCTACAGGTAATGGTGTTGGATCCTTGTACGAACTCCCAAACCAAAAAATGAAAGCTTAGTAATCTAGGAAGCCTCAACCCAGAAAACTGAAAAATGGAAAAAGCGGCTTATGGCAAGTCTTTCTTATTGAAATTGCATGCCACTAGAAAGGTTAACGAAAATATAGGCATACCAAAAGTTAACTTATAGTCCTATACTAACACCTTTTTGGGATAAACTATCAAACACCCTAAAATATTGCTAACGTTCCCGGTCCAAAGGGATTAGTCTTCAATCAATAAATCTAGGGATATTAAACTCAAAAGAACGGTTAATTAAAACCCCTTTTTCGAGCATGTTATTATAAGCGGGTCTACACCTTTTTTTCCCATTTTCATTTGATTTTGATTCAAATGGTAGATTGATTTAATTGTGCAGAAGTGCATGAAGCCTCTTTTTGAACATTTTTCTTTGCAAAGGTAGGGGAAGTTTTAACATGATAGTGGGATCAACATTCAATAGCATGGACATGTTTGAAACTGTGCGAGACACATATATATCCAAGCACATAGACTTCTGGTTATCTCTTTGAAGAGAAAGTTGAACACAAAATTGTAATCTTAGATAACTTAAGAAGACAAGAGACCATAAGTTGCAGCAGTTGATCAGCTGTCATGCAAAACCCTTTAAATTTAAAAATTTTAGCTGCGAAAGTCTAGAATGACTTCAGATAAATTCGAAATACCTCTCCTAAGCATGATAAAAGTACTCCAGAATCTAAGTTTTGTCTCTGGAGAAAAAAACCCACAATTGAAACTGAAGTCATGAATAACTACGTACTAATAAGTTACATCTCCATAAATTTCTTGAGGCTTTTCATCCACTCAAAAGAACCCTTTTCCTGCTCTTTCTCCACACGTAAGCAGTTTATGGTGCTTGGAGTGATGCCCCTAATATTAAGATACTCGATGAAGCTCATGGAAAGATTCGAATTACCAGAAATTTCCCTGGAACAACAACAAATACGATTTTTAATGGTCATGAATGGTGTGGATAATCAATATAAACTTAATTATTAACAAAATTAGGTGAATATATAGGAAATTTGAAATGATATAGAACTAGAAATGCTTTATTACGAGAAAGGTGGTTCTTCATATAATCGAAGGCCTCTAGCATCAGTGGAAGATGTTAAGAAGTGGGTGATTTCTAGCTTCCCCGGAAAAGCATTGACTCCAAGGTGCAACGAGAGGTCGCCTTCTTTGCTAACACAAATACTCAAAGGAACGAGATCTTTCCCAGCGTCAAGGGCATATTTGCAAACCTTGACATTGATTTCTTCATTTCCATACTTTCTCTTCAATGTTAATGATGTAGGACTCGTTTCCAGATATTCTAGGCTGAAAGGGAGCCCCCGCAATCGCTCGGCAGGCTGCCATTTCGAAGAATTAAATTAAAAGAAATCAATATGAATATTTACATATAAACATGCACCAAAACTTGCATGCAGCCATTATTTTACATATGAGAGTAAAAGTCTTTAAGGGGCGAAAAAATTATGATCGATATGCGGTAAATTTCCACTATAGTGTCGCTAGACACGAAGAGATATCAGATTCACATGGTAAAAGTTTACGTAGCAAATAAAGAATAATTCCTACGAAATCTAATAGGGTTGATTTGAATTGTTTCACTCACGGTGCTGGTAGTAGTATTCTGTTGGAGTTTGTATCCGATATAATCCAAGATAGCATTGGTGGGATCCGGGTCTGGAACCTGATTACTCTTTGGCGCCCCCACATGATTCTCCACGTCAGTAGGAGAATCTCCTTTAACACTAGCATTGTCAGACTCAGAATCAGTTGCGTCCCAACTGCTGCTATTGTCCTCATCAGAATCAGTTGTCTCCCAACTGCTTGTTTTGTCCTCATCGGAATCTGAACTACTATTGTTATTCTCTTGGCAGGGAACACATGGCTTTTTCTTGGATCTGGAAGTGCTGGAAGTGCTGGAAGAAAAGAAAAGGGAGGACATAGGAGCCCTTGGACTCCCATAGAGTTGTTGGCAAAGCTTGCTTTGGCCATGAGCCCTCAAAGAAACAGTACACTTGGCAGCAGCAAAAGCAGTGGAGGTAGCAGCCCTACTCAACATATAGAGTGCCATACTGAGGTTCTGTTTTATTTCCTCTCTTAAGGATTTTCTAGGGTTCTGGACGGCAGTAGGTCTGAAGATTGAAGAAGGGTTTTAGATTGCTTTTATATTTAGGGCAACCCAAATAAAGCTTTTTCATCAAGTTTCTTAATAACCAAGCAATTTCTTAGTTTTTATTGAGAAAATTAAGCAGTAATTTGTAAACAACTTATCTCTCTATAATTATTATATCTCTAGGCCCATTTATCAGACTAGTTTGAGTCCCACACAACTTCAAACACGAAAATATTATCTCTCTTCCATAGTTATCTCATTGAACATTGATGTAAATTGAAATGACCATTGGTACCTTACTTAATCTTCAACAATATAGACAGATGCGGCTTTATCCAAATATCAAGAAGTTTAGCGTTGTTCATTCTCTTCACCAGGGGAAGATTCATGCTGATTCCTAAGCAAAAATTGTCGTAGGCAGTGCACAAGACTTTTATAATTATATTATATATATATATATATATATATATTTGGGCTCTTCACATGTATAATAATACTAGAAGGTGACTGCCTAAATTTGTTCATTAAGTTGAAAAGCATTGACGGAAGACCAATCAAGATTTGGAGCAATTCTAGAGGATGCGAAACAAGAAGTTTAGGACCTCCCAATAATGTCAACCAACGGGAAAAATTCGTCGCCTATGCTGCAAGGGAAAAAGGGGCAAATGAAGCTAGCTCTGAGAAGAAAATATAGTTCATGACCAGTAGTGGCTAGTCCAGGTCATGATCAGTAGTGGCCCGTCCAGGGCCATTCATTCCAAATAGAATTCAACACCAAATCATTCAGGCATAATTTTAACCAATAATCAAATTCGAGGAAATTAAATATGACAAGACCATCTTATGGTTATTATTATGGATGTCAAGCTTAATATGATGCATTGACCATCCAAGTTGCCCAGTGGCTGACACATTCATATGAAAACCAAAAACCTTGGTCCTTTTTCCCTCTGTTTTCTTTCCCACTCCAAAGAGTTTCTCCTTTCTTCTTTGATCTATCAAACTCCATTTATCTAGTATTCAACCACTCATATCTCACCGTCCCATAGTTCTTCAACAGTCTTGTATGGGCTGAGAGTCTCATGAGCAAATGAAGTTCCCCTGATTAGCCGTGCCTGTATAATTGAAAACAGAGGATGTATGTCAGGAGAACAGATTCTGTGGTGTCATATATGCATAATGATTCATCTAGTAAAGAATTAATATGTTAGCTAACCCGCAATTCTTCAATAAAACACAGAAAATACATTAAAATGGAGAAATTAAAATATTATAATACATTTCAGAGCAGTAGATATCACCGCTTAATGTCCACTTTTGAGACAATGTAGAGGAAATCATTAACTGAGTCACTTGTTGGCATTCCCCATTATTGAATAACAACAATTTTGCTGAGTGATGTAATAGCTACTTGCCTGTTCAATTTCAGAAAATTTGGGAAATAAGTCCTCAGGAATAGACCAGTCAAAGACATCAAAGTTCTCCTTGATCCGCTCTTCGTGCGTACTCTTGGGAAGCACACTGTGACCCATTTGGAGGCCCCAGCGAAGAGCAACTTGTGCTGGAGTTTTGCCTAATTTCTCTGCCACCATATTGAGAATTGGATGTTTAAGGACCTCACTCTTAAGCCATGTTGTGCCAGGAGAGCCCAGAGGCGAATATCCCTGAAAAATGATATACCAGTTCTGTTACTGACACAAGGGCTGAAGCATACTGATATTTGCACAATCAAAGGCAATAAAATTCTCTTCTGACAGTTGAATCAAACAATAATCAAACACAAAGTGCTCACCGATAAGTGAACGCCTTTCAATTTGCAAAATTCACGTAGCTTATTCTGCTGCCATGAAGGATGACACTCAACCTGGTCAACAGCTGGAGGGACACGCGCCACCTCCAGCAAATCCCCCAATTTCTTTGAAGAGAAATTACTCACGCCAAGAGCCCTAGCTTTTCCAGAGTCATAAAGTGCTTCCATCGCTCGCCATGTGCTAGGTATGTCAGGTGGAAGAAGGTTTTCAGGCGCAAAACCAACTGACCCTTTCTTCAACCGAATTGGCCAATGGATCTTGACAACAAACATAATCGTATCAGTCAAAATTGAAAAGCATATATTCAATTATACAAACCCTCCAACTTCTAATGATGACGACTTAGCAACTTTAAATTGCAATTACAAAAACCAGACAAGGCAAAAGTTAGGAAGCTAGACTAAAAATATTACATGATCAAGCAATAATTTCCACTTCGGTTCAATATGGAAAGACCTGTCCCTAGAAACTGCAGGTAACTAGTATATTCAGTAGTATATTCACGGTAAAATGATTCAGACAAAAGTAGCTTTGATCAAGCAATGCATACAAGGTACAAATCAACATAGTCAAGCTGAAGATCCTGTAATGTTCGGTCTAAGGCAACTGGCACATCTTCGGGTGCGTGATCTTTACACCTGTGCACGACTTAGTGTTAGAAAGTAATGTTGGTAAAAGGAAAAAACAATCCTTGGATTGACAGAACATATAAGAATGAGAACAAACCAGAGCTTGGAGGTGATAAATAACTCCTCACGTTTAACCACACCATCTTCAAACAGCTTCTTCAAAACCACACCAATCTACAACAAATAAAGACAAAAATTACTACTAATAATTTACAATGCATTAAAAAAAACACTTTAATTCCTCATAGTTATTCGAATGGTATCATAAGTGCTGCAATATATATATATATATATATATATATTTATGGTCATTAAAAGTTTCTTTCTTTTCTCACAAAGAAGGCAAATGCCGAAGCTTGACACAAGAAATTTACCTCCTTTTCGTTTCCGTACACTTGAGCGCAGTCGATATGACGGTATCCAATCTGAAAAAGAAAGATTCGCATTAGCGTAGAAATTTTCTTTTGAAACGAGAACAACTCCCGTAAGACTTACGATCAACAAGGGTATTAAGGATTAATACCTTGACAGCGGCGTCAACGGCAGCGCCGACGAGGCCAGGGTCAGCCTGCCAAGTTCCCAAGCCGACGGACGGAATCTTGGCTCCAGTGTTCAACACGAAGAATCTGATTTCATTCGCCATTTCCACTCAAAAAGCGAAAATTGGAAAGACAGAAAGGGGAGAGAGTGACTGAGTGAAAACAAGAGTGCGATGATGATGGCAGCAGCGACCGGAGAAACGGACACGATCGCGCTTTTATTTATAATAAAGCGGCTTTCTTTTGTAGTTCTTTCTTTTTTGAGAAATTTCTTTAGCATTCCGCCACGTGTTCTCTGATCGGATGATATTCGGTAATTAATTTAGACGGTGGCGATCTTTTATTCTGGATTGTGGAGTGTGGAATGTGGAATGTGCTTCAGGTGTGTTCGAGAGATAACCTAACCTCTATCGCAGAATTTAATTTAATTTAATTTTGAACTTTATTGTCCTAACAAAAGCTATGAAAGTGCAGGAATTTTATGAACCTTTTTTTCAGTACGTAGATTAATGAAATTACTGGAAACATTTTTTTTTTCTTGGTTAAAGGAGGTGCATTGAAGATTAAGCAGAATGGTTCGATACATCACAAGACCAGCACGATTAAAATTAAGCAGGGAAATAACGAAATTTGGAGGTTCATGAAAAACAGAAAAAGAGACCTCCTCTGTAAGTCTGTAAACATATATTCATTCTTTGGAGTTTAGCCAGTTTGGTCTGGGCTCACGAAGTCACGAGCGACAGCCGACAGGGTTGTGCTGGAAAATGACAAAAAAGGTCGGCAATCAATTGCTGGCCGTGGTCCAACCCGGGTGACGACATCCATGACTCAATCATGCTAGTGAAGTAGTGATAGTAGTTTTTTATTAGGCTTTACTTTCCAACTTGCTAACTGAATTATAAAAAAAAATTGCAGATTATGGTTTAAATTTTTATCTTTAATTTTTATTTTGAAATAATTATATATTTTTATTTTTATTTTGAGAGACATAAGTCTTTAAATTGATAGATATTTAACGAAAATAGTTAAAAATTAAGAACCATGAATTTTATTTTTCAATTAAAATTTTGACACGAAAAATCCGTATCAATGTCACGTGACGGACCAAATAGTTTTTATCAAATTTTTTATCATCTAAAGATTTATATGTCTCAAAATAAAAGTTCATAGAATAAACTGTCTCAAATAGAAATTCATGAGATAATTTGTCATTCTTAATATAATTTAAGAGCTAAATTGGGTATTAAACCTTTTTAATTGCTTCCGTTGTCCCTTTTTATCCATCTCTATTAACTATTTCTTATAAGACAAAAAAATAATTATGGTGTAAAATTTTATACATATTTACCTTTATTTTATCATTTTGTTTTTATCTCTCTCCCCTTTTATTCTCTCTTGACATCATTTAAGAAAAAAAACTAATGAGGAGAGAGCAGTTTAAAAGAATAATTTTGAAAAGCTAATAATTAATATTGACATAAGAACAATAAAAAGACATAAACAAAGATTCTATAAGGGAATAGACAAAAAGATAGCGTAAAATTCTCTTGTTTTAAAATGTAACTTTTGGTTATTTAACTGTTAACGTTATTAATCAAAGATTAAATAAAACAAGAACATGTTTGGCAAATACAAAGTTCAATGCTTAATCATGTGGGTTTTTTATAATTCTTTTTATACAAAATTAGTAATACCATATCTAATGCTGAGATCATTAATTAAGGTATAGAGTTCACATAGAAATATGGAATCAAAATTTTACTTAGTGGAAAATAAGAGTAGAAAAAACGACTGAATTATAAGCACAAAATAAAAAACTACTCACAAATTAAGCTAAAGGAGTACATATGACCTAAATATAGGCAAATCCTAACATTATAATTTATAAGCAGAGACAGAGCATGAACATTACCTATATGAATCCATCAAAAGAAAAATCATTAAATACCTGTCTTTTTGTTTTTGAAAATAAAAACATGATTTTAGAATCTATATATATTTTACATGTCATAAATAAACTATGAGAGTACCCTTGATTATGGTAGGAAAAAAAGGGGTATTTTAATTGTGAATTTTATATTATTTGCCAAACATGTACTTATTTTATTTAAACTTTGATCAACAATATTAACAGTCAAAGGTCAAAAGTTACATTTTAACATAAGAGGGATTACAGTATCTTTTTAAGATGTTTTGAGGTGATTTTTTGGATTTTACCCTAAAAAAAGATTAAGGAAATAAATACTTATTTTTCTACACAGCTGTTTCACTCTTGTTTTGACATTTAATTTTGTTGAATAATTAAGGAACTGGGACATGTTTCTGTAGCAAAAATGAAAAGAAAATTTAAACTTCTGGATTCATTTGAAAATATGTTATTCTTATAAGTAAACATCAATTTTTTCACTCAGAAATGGCTACTCAGAAGAAAGAGGAGAGGATCCACGAGGCAGAACTTGACAAACTAGAGGCGCGTGAGCACAATGCTGCTGCAAAGCAAGCCGGCGGGGACGATGGTCGCACGGCAAACGGCACCGCTGCTTACACGGCAAGTGGGACTCATACATGGCACGGGGGGCCCAACAGATGGCAGCTTTGGCTGAACATGGCACTGGGCAGCCCACTGCACAGGTGGATGAGGGCAGAGCAGAAGCAATTAGTGTGAACTGGAATTAATTAATGTGGTTTTAAACGCATTAACTTCTTTTACTCAAATTAATTTCTGAGATTCTTTTTTTGTGTAAATTTTTTTTTCCTTTTCTTTGTTCTAGAAGAATCGAAGGAAGAAGGAAGAAGGAAGAAATTAAGAAAATGAGTTTTAAAATAGCAGTAATAGTTTTAGGTGTATTTATATTTTGATGAAACATTGTTCATGCTAGTATATTTTGGACGGCTAGTTTCTCTTCTCTTGTGTAATTGAATTACTTTGGAATGAAATCACTCTTCAACTATTAACGAAAGCATCGCATTTTAAAAATTCCTTATTCATCGAGAGATCATTTGTTAATATTAATGATACTGCTACAAATTACACCCGAGAAATTATTCTGGCCCTTCGAACTTATTGTACTACTTAAAGCAGCAGCATCATATTCTTGATCAGAAATAGAAGTTTTCAAACAACTTATTGATCATGATCAGATCTCACCATCCCACAGTTCCTCAAGGGTCTTGTATGCTCCGTATGTTTCATGAGCAAATACAGTGGCTTTGATCAGCCTCTCCTGGAAGATACAAAACATGAAATCAGAAATTTATAAACTCAACTGGACCTAAACAAACTCCATGCACCTGCTCAAAGTAACTTGCCTGCTGAATTTCAGAAAACTTGAGAAACAAGTCTTCGGGTATTGACCAATCAAAGACATCAAAGTTTTCTCTGATCCTCACTTCGTTTGTACTCTTGGGCAAAACACTGTGACCCGTTTGCAGCCCCCAGCGGAGAGCAACCTGAGCAGGGGACTTGCCCAGTTTCTCTGCAACCATCACCAATACCGGATTCTTGAGTACCTCAATTTGCACCATTCCAGTGCCTGGGGAACCCAATGGCGAAAACCCCTGAAATAGTGACCAGCAATCTTCTTAATTTGTCTTTGCATAAGTGGTATTCAGAGAAAGACGAATCTGCATACACTATGTGAGCAGACATTGAAAATATAAACGAATATAACCTATATCTGCATACTCACGGTTAAATGAATTCCCTTGGATTTACATAATGCGTGTAGCTTAGGCTGCTGCCATACGGGATGGCATTCCACTTGGACTACAGCGGGAGGAACACGAGCCACCTCCAACAAGTCTGCGAGCTTCTTGGATGAGAAATTGCTCACTCCAATAGCTCGAGTCTTGCCAGAGTCATAGAGTGCCTCCATTGCCTTCCATGTGGTTGGAATGTCTGGCTGGGTTAGGTCTTCGTGATTAAAGCCAACAGCTCCCTTTTTCATGCTTACAGGCCAATGAATCTTCAAATATTTAAAGAATCACCATAGTAAGAAAAACGTTTACCAAAATTTGCATTTGTTCATCTTAAAGGCAAAAATGGTGAAAACTTGACATTCTATAGTTTGTTTTTCCGGTGTTGGAGGCCTCCAGTGATTGAACACCAGAAAGTTTGCTTACTAGATAGAGATCTAGGTAGTCCAACTGCAGGTCTTGCAACGTACTATTGATTGCCTCCCTTACATCTTCTGGCGCATGGTTAGTGTTCCTGAAGAAAATATAGTATTCACCTACTAAGTTTCAAAGTGGAACAACTTGGAACAAGGAAGAAACCAAATGAACTACCCAAACTTTCCAGTAAAGTTCTAGTTTTGAATTAGCAATTTCAGTATACAGATGCTTAAAAATGGGTTTTGAAATTGAGATCATAAACCAGAGTTTGGAGGTGATCCAAAGATCTTCACGCTTCACCACACCATCATCAAACAGCTTCTTGAGAACATAACCAATCTGCGTAAGTGATCAACTATAGGACATGAGTAAATCATCAAAAGTTAAGCTGTATCTCAAAGGTGAGTGCATGCAACGTCAAAATGCGTCAAATCAAAAATAGGGAACCGAACTTCAGTTGAAGATGACAAAATAGATAAATTGTGAATCTGGCTTCAACAAGCAAGCAATTACCTCTTTCTCATTTCCATAGACTTGAGCACAATCAATATGCCGGTATCCAAGCTGCATTAAAACAGAACGATTTTCACTCCTCTAATTCGCAAAACCTTCACTATCTTATCTAGTTAATTAGCACTAATTTGCTTACTATAGCATCAGAAGAGGGTGGTTTTTTTTCATCCACAAATCCAAAAGTCAAAGCTACTACGTCATATTTAAACATTGAAGAGAGATGCAAAACAAACAGCCTCACAGCTGAAATTCATGAGTAAGAGAATGGAAACTGCTACCTTAATAGCAGTGGCGACGGAATTGCCAACGACCCCCGGAGCAGCCTGCCAGGTTCCTAGCCCAACTGAGGGAATCTTAGCGCCAGTGTTGAGCTCAAAATATCTAATTGCTTGAGCCATTTGTTGCCACAGAATCTTAGGACCAATTTGGGGCTTATTTATAGAGACAAACATCCGAAAGAGACCAGTATATAGGACAGTTTCTTTTATGTTTTTTGGACAGACACATACCGAACATAGTTAAAAGATAAGAAGCGAGCGAAACGCAACAGAAACATGATCAATAAGCCAGAAAACTTCTCAGTTTTCACCCATGCCTTTCACGAGTGAGAATTCGTTAAAAGTATGGCCCCTTCCTACACGTCTTTAGTTGTGACCACTCAGAGCAAACACATGTATTTTCCTCCTTCGACTGATTGAGCAATGTACATCATACAACACTATTATTTTAACGGTTTTCATGATCAGGTAACTTAATCAAAGTCCATTTGTCCTTCTCTATTAAAGTTTAGGTTTGAGACCAACTGACTAAGTTTACTTATCAAGATTTTAACGGGATCCGCCATTCAAAAAAGGAAAAATAACTGATTTTAATGGGAGCTAGATTTTGCATATCTGAGGGAGGAACAACAGAAATTAAAGGTCTGGCTGTATGTATCCCTTAGATTCACGAGCTCTCTCCAATTCCAACTACAGGAATTTTGGATGGAAACCTGACAAAGCTTTTACTGGAATGATCTGCATAATATATGATCCTTTTTTTTATTTTTTTATTTTGGTGTTCATAATAATATGATCTTACATATATGGTAACCTTTCTCTTTTCCTATTGGGATCCAAGAATGAGTTTTAATGTTGTTACTTTGGAAGATACTATATATAAAGTTGTAGTTCACCATTACTGAATATTACATCCAAGACTATGTTTCTTTCACTTATTATAAACTTAAACAATAGAATAAATCTTCCCAGTGCTATGGGCATCTCTGCTGAAACATTTTAAAACGACCTTTGTGGGGAAAATACATGTATAAAGAATTGAACTGCGTAAGCTCTCAAGCTCTGGTTTATGCTCAGATCTCACCATCCCACAACTCTTCAATGGTCCTGTATGCCCCAAATGTTTCGTGCACGAATGCAGTGCCTCTAATTAGCCTCACCTGCTAGACATAAAATAAGAAATCAATAATCTGAAGAAGAACTAAAGCCCTCATTTTTTGATCATCAATTACAAGAAACCAGCCAAGGAAAAATGGGAGCAAGTAACTTGCCTGCTCGATTTCAGAAAACTTGGCACACAAGTCTTCAGGTATAGACCAATCAAAAACATCGTAGTTTTCTCGGATCCTCACTTCATTAGTACTCTTGGGCAGTACACTATGACCCACTTGCAGGCCCCAACGGAGAGCTACCTGAGCCGGAGACTTGCCCAATTTCTCTGCAACCATATTCAGAACTGGATTCTTGAGGACCTCTATCTTGATAGTTCCTGTGCCTGGGGAACCCAAAGGTGAATACGCCTGAAACAGTAGATATTCTTAATTGATTATTACATAAGGACTAATGGGTGTTTGAAGGCCATTAAAACTAACACATACTACAGTACATACGAATCATTGATCTCCTTAATTGCATTGCATCTATATGAATCTTACATTTCCTCAAATAAGTATACTAAGAGATAGGTGCATTTATCTATTATAGATAGTCATCATGAATATCAATGTGAATTCAAACCTCAGATTATGTAGGTTGCTTTTGTGATATGCATATGTATACTCACAGTTATATGAATGCCCTTGGATTTGCAGAATTCATGTAGCTTAGGCTGCTGCCAGACGGGATGGCATTCCACCTGATTTACAGCGGGAGTAACACGAGCTACCTGCAACAGATCTCCAAGCTTCTTCGAAGAGAAATTGCTTACTCCAATAGCGCGAGCCTTGCCAGAGTCATAGAGTGCCTCCATCGCTTTCCATGTACTTGGTATGTCAGGTTGAGTTAGGTTCTCAGGCTTAAAGCCGACTGCTCCCTTTTTCATGCTGGCCGGCCAGTGAATCTTTAGACATTAAACAACCAAATTGTCATGCAGTAAGAAATCATGAACACAATTCTTATGACAGTAAGGACAAAACAAAAGGAACATGGTTGTCTTAATATATATATCCACATACAAGATAGAGATCTAGATAATCCAGCTGCAAGTCCTGCAAGGTATTGTTTAATGCCTCTGGCACATCTTCTGGTGCATGACTATTGCACCTGCACAAAGTTTAATTCATCCATAGGTCCACAACATTAACAAACTTGATAAAAATTGTTGCTAACGGAAGAGCAAAACAGATTTTTAAGTTACAATCAAAATTCAATTTTGAAATACGCAAACACGTTAAAATGATTTCGAAATGAAGACAGACCAGAGTTTTGAGGTGATCCAAAGATCTTCACGCTTCACAACACCATCTTCAAACAGCTTCTTCAGAACAGAACCAATCTAAATAAACCAAAGCAATGGGACATGAGTAAGTTCTGTTTCTTATAGCATCATTCATCAAAAGCATGCAAATAGTTTAGTAAATGAATCTGTTTAATGAAAAAATTTGGATTAACTTATGAAAAGTTTGCAAACACAAAAGTCATTACCTCTTTTTGATTCCCATAAGCTTGAGCACAATCAATATGTCGATAACCAAGCTGCATAAAAACAGAGCAATAAGTCACTCCTCATATTTCCCAAAATTTTCACAAGAATTTTTATTTTGCATTTAATTAGAACTGATGGCTAACTTCCACTTTTGGAAGCACAGTGAGAGGTGTGAACTAAACAAACCACAGCAGCTTTCCAAGAAAAATATTCACGAGGACAATACACAGAGTAACAGAGATGAGAACTGAGAAATACCTTGATAGCAGCGGCAACAGCATTGCCGACAACGCCAGGCTCAGCCTGCCACGTTCCCAGTCCAACGGAGGGGATCTTAGCTCCGGTGTTCAGCTCAAAGTATCGAATTGCCTGAGCCATTTTTGCCATTGAGACAACCGAAAGACGGAGTCCTGTCCATTTTATAGAGACGGCAGCTACAAGCGATCAGTAAAAGCGTTAACAGTTAAGCTAAGCCGGTATACAAAACGCAGTTACGGAATCAATAAATACGGTCCCTTGGGCTTCGTACACGTGTAACGTTCATCACCGAAAGCTTTGAATTTTCCTTCCTTGTTCTTGCTTTTTGAGTTGACTGCTTTGAACAAGTACGCCTGATTTTTTGTATTCAATAAATCTAAAAAATAATTGGTGTTTTGATAAGTTTTGTGGCCAACTTTCCATCCTTTTTCAGCCTGCCCTACAGGCTGATTTGCCATCTTTGTCAGTCTGCTGAAAAATATAGAAATTTCCAACACGGACTCGCACAGGCTGAATTTGGCTTTGGCTTTGCAGCTGGCCGTCCTATGCTTTGCTTCTGGACCATATATTTGGCTATATTAAGCTTTGTCATTTCCTGAGCCGGATGACCTCCATAATCGTAGGCTCTTACGTATGCTTTCTTAATAAAAGGATCAGTTTTTAGCTTTCAGCATGGCAGCTTCTAGATGTTATTGAACCAGGCAAGCAAATCGAGTCACTTTTACCTGTCTCAAACGGTTTAATAATTAAATTTATCCTCAATCTTTTATAAATAAATTAAATATATGTCAAATTTTTTTTTATCTTAATTAGTCCCTAATCTTTTATTTTCGATCATTTTAATCCAATTTAAACGAAAATTTCAGAATCAACTAATGGACATTAATTTCCTTCCACTTCCACGTAGATTTTAATTTTCACGTCATGTGGGATCCATCATCTGAAAAGTTGAAAAAAAAAAGTGAAATCAATTTTGGTTTCTACAAAGTTGGTTGGTTTTTTTTTTTTTGCTTTGAATGAACTGAAGAATACTACTTTGTTGTTATGGCTAAACAAGCTCGTTTCTTCTTCTTGTTTTTGTGTTGTTTTTGTTGAATGCTGGTGTTTTATAATTTCCGTGGTGTCACGGACAAGCCTTTCTCTCGATATTTGGCTCAACAGTGCGGCACTTGACTCTGGTTACGGACAAGCCTATCTCTTGATATCTGGCTTGACCATGCGGCACTCAACTCAGCTCCCCAATCAAGTCAGCCTAAAGTTGCTTGGTTCTGCTCAAGCACACCACACGTGGTTAGCTTTCCTAGCCACAAGGATCGCCCACAAGGCAAGCACAAACTAGCACCAAGACACCCTCGTCTAGAATCGAGAAGATGTTGGTGTTGTTCGTAGTTTCACTTGGTCCATCGAGGCAACAAGCCAACTGGCTCGAAGCGTCTAGCACACATCCGCATAATATCGTGGCAACGAGCAAGCCACAAGACAACAACACGAAGCCATAAGGCAACAAGGGTACGAGGCCACTCTGCCCCTAGTCCACAAGGCCACTCGGCCAACACCGCCACAACGCCAAGGAGCTACACGCCCACAAGGCTCAAACCCACAAGGCCAATTGGCCATAAGACCACAATGCTACAAAGCCACACGGCTACATGGCCACCAGCCTCGAGGCCACAATCTCAAGATCACGAGCCACAATGGCTCAAGGCTACCACGCCACCAAGCTAGCCCGCAGGGCATGGGGAAACTGGCAAGGAGACCCCCTTCTACCCATGAGGGATACTCGGATTCCCTTTTACGAGTATTATGAAATATATTAATAATAGCATTACGAAATGCATCAAAGCAACATGGCCATCGGGCCAACACGCAACCAACACCGTCGAGCAACAGCAATCACCAATATAGCCACATCGGCTAATCGAACCTTCCCACACGTAGCACCACTTAAGGGCCAGGAGGGCAGCCCTAGATGAACCGTGGTGCTTTTCCAAGCCAAGGAGCTAACCTACCATCGAGGTCTTCGGACTCCTCCCCCCTAAAGAGCTAACGGGATTTTATAGCTCACACACGAACAACCATTCATATGTTCGAAACGGGGATCGATTTTCCCCAATGCAACGAAGTGCCCATCATTTAGCCTCAATCCCACCATGGCTCAACAACGTTGGCCAAGGCATTGCCTCATCCTATCATGGCTCAACAACGTTGGCCATGACACGTGGCGACCCAAGATGAGCACCGTCGAGTTGGCGGCGTTGTCAGCTATCAAGGACAGCCTGACAGACATTCTAGGCTCGTGGATTCTTCTCCGCTTCGGACTTCACCGCTCCAGATCCTTGCTCCACATTCGCCGGCATTACCTGCTCTTTCGACAATCGGGTCACCATTCTCTCGTTCGGTACTGGCCTGTACGGCTCGCCTGGTCTCACTAGCTCACTCTCCCTTGCTTTGCACAACCTAACCGAGCTAACTCAGCTCCTCCTCTTCCCTAGTCTCATCACCGGTCCTATCCCTCCCTTACTGGGTTCACTCATTAAGCTCCGAGTCATTTCCTTGACCAAGAACCGCTTAACAGGGCCTATACCAAACTCATTTCAACCCTCCCTTACTTGCACACTCTGGATCTGAGCTCCAACCAACTCAGCGGTTCAATCCCACTGGATCTCACAAAGCTCCCTTCTTTAAAAGTTCTGATATTGAGTTCGAACGAATTAACAGGGGAGCTACCAGGCAGAGTGTCGGCGTAGCTATCACACGTAGATTTGAAGAACAAGAACAACATCATCGGACCGTTGCCAAGGAACAAATTGATTTAACCGGAAGAGTATAATTAAAAGCGTCGACGTGTGGGTTTAGGTCGGTTATCTTGGATGTGTCCTTAAGCGGCGGTAGTGCTGGTTGCGGCCTTGGTTACTTGCTAGTAATGTGTGTTGCATGTTGTGGGGTTTGGGTTTTATATTTGACTTCGTCCAGATTTTCTGCTAGAGACCTTCCCCTATATAATAATAATAATATTTCTTGTCTGGTTTTTTTCTTTTTCTTTCATAATTTTTGCCGTTGATTATTGATTGTTGATTATGGGATTCTACCAGATTTTGATTGTGAAAACCTAAACACTATTCAGATGGTGGGAGATTTTTGAATGATTACCGGTCCCGGAAAAGTATGTTAATGACTAGATTTTTGACGAGGTCTGCTACCTGATAGAGAAAGACAAGCCAGAGAAAACGGGAGAGAGAGTGAGAATCGAGGTGAGAGAAATTCAACAAAAATTGATTTCACTTTTTTTTTTGACTTTTCAGATGATGGGCTCCATCTGACTCGTAGAAAATAAAATCCACGTGAAAATGACGTGGAAGGAAATTAACGGTCCGTTGGTTGATTTTGAAATTTTCATTCAAATTGGATTAAAATGGTCAAAAATAAAAGATTAGGGGCCAATTAGGATAAAAAAAAGATTTGACACATATTTACTTCATTTGTAAAAAGTTAAGGACAAATTTGACTATTAATCCGTCTCAAACTCAAAACTCTCAATGACCCATTGTAGCAATCGGCAAAGCAAAATCGGCAAAGAATACACGGTAGAAAATTATGAAAAGACCTTTTATTTATTGCCTTTGGATGTCGTTTACAAGACACAACATTAAATATTCCATGCATTGAAGCTCATCTTCTGCATGATCATTACCTAACAACCCTGCTTCCTTTACCTAAAATGCATTACTCATATTCTCTCCTTATTTATTCTTAGTTTCATAATCTTTTGAGTTACATGCAGGTAGGAATAAACACTGGAATTTAGTACTTATTTTTTTTTTTGGTGGAACTGGAATTTAGTACTTCAGTAGCAGAATAGCAGTTCCAAAGGTCGGTCTCTGCTCAGATTTCACCATCCCAGAGTTCTTCTAGGGTCCTGTATGGACCGTAAGTGTTGTGTACAAATTCACTGCCTTTGATTATCTTCTCCTGCATTGAAAAAGCACTACTTCAGTACTTTAGCTGAACTTATCACCTTTTCTTGGTTGAAACCGATTGAATTGTACATAATCAAATGCTATCACGTTAACTTTCAGAAAATGAAAGTTACAGCGTTACAGGAGTCAGGAAGCACCAAAACAAACAAGTAAGCTTAGAGTGCACCACGCTAAAACACGCAAATGTGAGAGGGCACTTACTTGCTTAATCTCAGAAAGCTTGGCAAACAAATCTTCAGGTATAGACCAGTTGAAAACATCAAAATTTTCTTTCAGCCTTGCCTCGCTTATGCTCTTAGGCAGTACACTATGGCCCATTTGAAGACCCCAACGAAGAGCCACTTGTGCAGGAGATTTCCCCAATTGCTCTGCAACCATTTTGAGAACTGGAATTTCCAGAACCGTGTTCCTGACATTTTCTTTAACTTGGGAACCCAATGGAGAATATCCCTGAGATAGTTAAAGAAATTAATAACTGATTACCAATGCAATCAAGGTGGAGAATTGGGTAACGACTAATTCAAACACAACAATTCCAATAGGCTGTTTTAAATCTCCAAACTCACCGACAAGTGAATTCCCTTGGATTGACAATATGCACGCAGCTTTGGCTGCTGCCATACAGGGTGAATTTCCACTTGATTAACAGCAGGAGTTATGCGTGCTGTTTCCAGCAGATCCTCGAGCTTCTTAGAAGAGAAGTTACTCACACCGATAGCCCGAGCCTTCCCAGAATCATATAGTGTCTCCATTGCCCTCCATGTGCTGGGTATATCTGGTTGGGTGAGGTTTTCAGGTGTAACCCCAACCGAACCCCTTTTCACACTGGCCGGCCAGTGTATCTTCACAGTTCATCACACACAATTAGCAACAAATTAGCTTTAGCATAGGAATTATCATGAGCCATGTCAAAATATTTAACTTCAGCTATTTGACAATTTTACTCCAAAAAAGATGAACAAAGAAACATCAGATTAAACAAATCATAAAGTAACTTCTGGATAACATCTCCATCTCTTTTTGAAATGAACTAAACACAAAAACTTAGTCATGAATTATTATACATACTAGATAGAGATCCACATAGTCAAGCTGCAAATCTTGCAGAGTTTTGTTTAATGCCTCTGGTACATCTTCTGATAAGTGATCAGTACACCTGAACATCATTCTATATAGCTTAGATAGTAAAAGGACGGAAAAAAGAAAAAAAAAACTAAATAATTATCTTAAAACTACTTTAAATTGTGAACTTCCAAGAACAGTAATAAAGTGGGCAGAGAAAAGGAAGGAACCAGAGCTTGGACGTGATCCACAAGTCCTCACGCTTCACTACACCATCATCAAACAACTTCTTCAATGCAAAACCAATCTGCATGTATCAGAAAAATGAGTTACCTTTTGGAAATTCATTATATCAAGACTGAGAAAGTCGACATAAATTGCAAAAAAAACTCACCTCCTTCTCATTTCCATACATAGAAGCGCAATCAATGTGCCTATACCCAATCTGAATTCAGAAAAATATAGTAGTAAACCAAGTGCAAATCGACTAAAAGTAACAAAGAAAAAAACAACCAAAAGAAGAAAAATACCTTAACGGCCGTAATGACTGTGTTTCCGGGAACAGCATAAGTACCCAACCCGACGGAAGGAATCTTAGCTCCTGTGTTCAGTTGAAAGAATCTGATTTCATCTGCCATTCTCTTGCTATTGCACACTCCAGAGAGAAGGAAAGATAGATTGCAGATAAAACACGCACTTAGTATTGATAAACAATCCGTTTCACTTCGACGTCTTATCTGTTTCTTTGCCTTTAAACCTTTTCCTAGTTGACGATTCCTTGCCTGCCTGCCTGCATTGTCTGAGCTGAAGGCATGGGTTTAGACACTTGGCAAGACACTGTTCATTAGTAGTTATTAAGTTTGGTGCGGTAACCCTACCCAGCGCACGTTACATACAGCTACGCCCTGCGTCCACGGTCTTGTTTCATTTCGCAGTCTGTCCACTCATAAGTGCCTTGAAGTTCCTTTAACAATAACCTTAACTTGAAATGTGACAGGAAAACCATAGAGTCCTGTCTTTTACTCTAATTTAATGAGAAAAAACTAGGTTTTGCGATGAGACAAGAAGAAAGTGTGAGTGTGACTCTTTCAACTGATTAATTAATGGCGACTACTTGCTTATCTCTTCAAATTTCTCTTCTTTACAATTCCTTGATTACAGTTTCGTCATTTTCTTGCGGGTTCACCGTCGAAAGTATTTTTTCACTCAAACATAAGCATAACATTGAGGAAGCATTCTTCTCTTTCAAGACAGAAATACGTTGTCAATGAACACAAGAATGAAGAAAATTTTGATTAGTTACACATGCAGCTCAATATAAACACTGAAAATAGTTCTACGCAAGTGAAATCACTTCCATGTAGAAGTCTGTTCAAATTTCGCCATCCCATAGTTCTTGAAGAGTCCTGTATGCACCGTAAGTATTGTGCACAAATCCTTCGCCTCTTACTAACTTCTCCTGCATTTAGAAGAACACAACATTATTGTACTGGATGCTAAGATGACGCAATCATTGGAAAACAGAATTCTTGGTAAAACAAAATGAAACTGTTACTTGCCTGTTGAATTTGAGAAAGCTTGGCCAACAAATCTTCAGGTATGGACCAGTTAAAAACATCAAGGTTTTCCTTCAGCCTTGCCTCGCTTATGCTCTTAGGAAGCACGCTATGACCCATTTCCAGTCCCCATCTAAGAGCTACTTGCGCAGGAGATTTCCCTAATTCCCCTGCCACCATCTTAACGAGTGGATTGTCCAGGACCTTCTTCCTGACATTTTCTCCAGCTTGGGATCCCAATGGTGAATATCCCTGAGATCATATGGAGATTAGATGAATCTGAGGAGGCCAGTTTGCTTCTATGAAAATTAAGTAAACAATTCCAAGTAGAATATGCCTGTTTTTATTGCTTTGAATCTACAAAACTTACAGTCAAGTGAATTCCCTTGGATTTACAAAATTCATGAAGCTTTGGCTGCTGCCATACAGGGTGGAGTTCTACTTGATTAACAGCAGGGGCTACACGTGCAACTTTCAATAAATCTCCAAGCTTCTTCGAAGAGAAGTTACTCACACCGATTGCCCGAGCCTTACCAGAATCATAGAGTTGCTCCATTGCCCTCCATATGCCAGGTATGTCTGGTGGAGTAAGGTTTTCGGGCTTAATAACAGCTCCACCCTTTTTTGCACTGACTGGCCAATGCATCTTCGAAAATTCATCACAATTAACCATAAGCAATGCTACCCCTTAAAGCAAATGTCTGATACCGACGCAGTAGTAAAGAGAAGCAGAGTTAAGAGTTACACATACCAGATAGAGATCGACATAGTCAAGTTGCAAATCCTGCAGAGTTCTGTTCAATGCCTTTGGGACTTCTTCAGGGAAGTTATCAGTACACCTGAAGTTCAATGATATGATACTATAAATTAGGTAGGAAAAGCAAGAGACTGAGTTAAAAACAGAAGGGGAAGAAAGGAACAGTTAAACAAACCAGAGTTTGGAGGTGATCCATAATTCCTCACGCCTTACTATACCTTCATTAAACAATTTCTTTAGAGCAGAACCAATCTGAGTGAACCAGAAAATACATATATTGTGTCAGATAAACTGTTCTTTCATAAATCTATCAGTAAAGAGATGGCACTAAGAAAAGAAAGCTTAAATACTGGCCAGTATGAGCCGGTAAATTTTATCAGTGTTGACTTCCCCACAATTACACTAATATCAATAGAAACTAACAGAAGCAAAAGCCAAACCAAACGAAAATGATCCTGGATTAATTCTGTAAACACATCACCTCCTTTTCATTGCCGTACATTGAAGCGCAATCAATATGGCGATAGCCAACCTGTTATAACAAAGATGACAGCAAAACCCAAATGCGATTCAATTGAAAATGCCAAAGGAAAAAAAAAGACAACAACCCCAAGAGAGAGAGGAAAAAGCAATTACCTTTACGGCATTGATGACAGTGTTCTGGATGACACCATGTTTGGACCCATAAGTGCCCAATCCGACAGATGGGATCTTAGCTCCTGTGTTCAGTTCGAAGAATCTGATGTTATCTGCCATCACTCTCTCTTCCAAGGGTTGTCGAGACTGAGATTGAGAACAGAGATGACGCAAACACCAGCACTTCAAAATGAATAAGATTTCATCGCAAACCTTCTTTAACTGGTTTTTGTTTCTCTTCTCTCAACTTAAATGAGACTGGTGCCTGCAACTCTCGACACTTGTTAGGAAGGACTTCTTTGAGATTGATGGCTGGAACTCTCGACACTTGTTAGGAGCGTATTCGTGGGTTTAGTTGTTCGTTAGAGGATTTTTGGATTGAAAGTGGGAACCATCCCAAAATGGATGTAAATCACAATCACCTATTTCATTTTGATGCCTTATTTTGTGTCTTATACATTAAAATATGTCATGTGTCTTCTTCATTTAATTATATTTATTTTTTATTTAATTTTGAAGTTTTTTTAAACAAAAAATATTAAAACTATTTTAGGGAGAAAAAAAAACCTCTATAAAAAAAACTTAGCCCCAAATTAAAATTTTTCAATTTTAAGGGTAAGTTTTTACGCTTATGATATTATTTGGGTAGGGTTTTAGTTTAAATCAAGAAAAAAAATAATGGATTTTTCTTTGTGTTTTTTTTTTGTTAAAACCAAACAAGGAATAAGAGAAGTTAAAAGAATGAGGCACATGGTAGACTATGGTAATTAGGGTACAAAGTGGGGCACCGAAATGGGGCATGGGATTTTTATCCCCCAAAATTGGGTTCGAAAGAATGCGGATTAAAATTGGCCTAATAGATGAGAATTGAGAAATTAATTAGGGGTAGAAGTAGCTCCTCACTTCTTAAAACCCTTATGATTGAAAAATTATTAGGTAGACTGGATGTACCATGTCATCTATAATTCCGATCAATAAATTTGTATCAACTCAAATTTTTTTTTAAAATTAAAACACTAATTTAACAAAAGTTTAACCCACATTACAAAGAAAAATAATTTAAATGATAAGTCTTTAAATTTAGGCTATAATTGTGACAGTGTTTTAATAATTGTATCAAAATCTTTAAGTTGTTACAATTTCATTAGTCGGGTTTATAAATGACGTGATACACTCAACCTACCTAATAATTTATTCTTCTAATTGCAACCAAGAAAAAAGAAAAAAAAAAAACCTTTTGGTTTTATGCTTATTACTTATTATTGCTTACTTCCTTTTACATTCCTTGGCCCATCCCCATTGAAATGCCTGTAGGCCCCTTTCATCAAAATCACAAATTATTGTTAACGCATAATTAATAATTTTTAACGATGACAAGAGAACAATTTGTGGAGACCCACGCCCACTCATGACTAAAAGGTTGCTTTAATGCATGCAAGCTTTGGTTTTTTGTACTTTTGGCATTGCCTTTGCCTACGAGATTTGGTTCATCATTTTTAATCGTATGATTACCTTAGCTTAGCTTCCTATAATTATATTATATATGCCCTTTTCATTCGTTGTTGCCATGGTCTTGTAATTAAGTTGTGACAAATCAAGTGAAGTGATTTAATGACAAAAACAGCAGACAAACAAATGACTCCACTCCCTGGAGAGGGCTAGAGGCTGGTCCAAGGGACCATGAGCTAGGCCTTCAGGCCTATAATAATTGAAGATGGTCCATTCCTTTGTGTCTACAAAGAATCAATACAAGTCCAGGATCCCATTGCCGACCCATTTACTTTGTCCAGGGAATTTGATAAATCAACATGTAAATAAAAATGTTAAACTAATATTAGTCTCTTTATTATATAAAAAATGTAAATTTAGTTCTTCTATTATTATTAGATAAAAATTGAGTCATTTTATTATCATTTATTATTAAATTAAATCTAATCAATAATAACGTTAAAATTTTATCGTTAAATATGCTATGTGACATTAATTATGTTAATATGATTTTGATTTTGATGACGTGTGTTTTTAAAAAATAATATAAATTTTTCATGAAATATATTTTAATTATGATAATGAAATTTTATACTAGAAAAATGAAATTAGACATAAAAAAAATGAAAAATGACCAATAAAATATATGCCATAAGATAAAAATAGTCACGTAAAACTTTTTAAAAATTAATATATATATATATATATATTAAAGTATTTTATGTAGCAAACAAAGTTGTATGAAACTTTTAAAAAAATTTTAAACTACATATCATCATGTTAACATCACATCAATATACTTAATAATGAAAGCTTAATATTGTTAATAATTAGAATAAATTTAACAATAAATAATAATAATAAATTCAATCGAATCAAATAATAATATTGACATTAAATCTACACTAGCATGTACACCCGGGCTAACATTACTGGTTTTATGAAAATTTGTATTTTATTTTGAAGTTATCAAATAATATTGTAAAATTTTACATTAAACTCTTTGTAATTTAGAGAAAAACATATATCATGTACTTGCATTGAAATAGAAGTTTTCTTCCAAAACATTGATTAAACTAAAATAATACTAATTATGAACACTTACTTTTTTTTTGCCAAAAAAGATGTTTACATTGAAAAAAGAATTAATTTTCTAGAGAGAAATACTTAAATAAACTAAATGAAAATTAAAAAAAATTCTCATTTAATAATAAAAACAAAAAATGTAAGATGATGAATTAAATTTGATGTAAAAAGATAATAGGCTACAACAATTAGGTCTTTTAATTATTTTTTCCCATATTAAAGTTTGTAAGCTATATTAATTGTTAGGTAAAATTACCTAATAATCCACAACTAAGACTACTAATTATCAATTGAGATTTGAGGGGACAAAAGTGATATTTCTACATAACATTAACTTTTTTAATATGAAATTACCATATAGTTAAATAAATAAATCACCTTACGATAATAAGAGAATTTGTTATGGAATAACAATAAGATATAAGTATAGATTTTATGTATAATAATGAGACCGACCAATTTTATAATTTGACAAAACAGAAAACGAAATGAAAAGGAAATAAAGATTTCAAAAGAAAAAAAGAGAAAAGAAATGACAGCCACGTAGCATGCTGTCAGTCACTTTCATTAATAAAACCCACTAAACCACTAAACTAAAAAACACACAGTTTCTCTCTCTCTCTCTCTCTCTGTCTCTTTTCTCAGTCTCTGTCTGCTTTCCTCTCTTCATCAAATGAAACCACCAATATCACCGAATATATAAAATCATGATCTGCTAAACTAATCTTATTTTCAGTGTATTTCTTAAATCCTAAGCTTTTAAAACTTTAGTGGGGTGGTCCAAACTCCAAATCTCCAAACTCCCGAAATCCCCACTTTGTTTGATCAGTGCTTTTTCTTTTTATTTTCCTCTCAACAATGAGACCAAAAAGAAGCTGATTTGGACTCTGGTTTTGAGTTCCCATTAATGGAAGCGCTTTAAGATTCTAGGGTTTCTTTTCTTTTTGGTTGAAAGAAGGGCCCTTTGGTATTAAGGGGAGAGTGGGGGCCCTTAAGCTTTGAAGAAAAGAGGATGAAGGAGCTGATAGGGAGTCCAGGAACCGTGAGTGGGTTAACTCTAAGGATAACCCAATGTGGATTTGCTGCTGCTTCCATTGCAGTCATGGTTTCTGCCTCTAATTTCTCTACCTACACAGCTTTCTGGTATCTATATTTCTGCTCTCTATTTTACATATTTTTCTAGATTTACTGGGCTTTTTTGTTTTGTTTGGAGTGGTATGATAAATTGTAATTTCCTTTTACGTGCTCCTATTATTCTAGTTTAAAATGATTTTCCTGAATCGTGTTCGTCTTGAGCAAGCATTTTGGTCAGTCAGCTCGGTAGCAGACTTTTGTTAGGAAAGCTAAAGCTATTGGGTGTAAGATGATTTCCTAAGTGGTAGAAAGAGTACGGAAAGAAAGTGGAAGGTCAAGTAAATTTGAGTTTAGACATGTGGATTATTATTAGCTCTTTACTTAGTAGTTACTATAAGCCATAAGTTGGTATGTGTGTTAGTTGGGGAAGGTGCATGAGGAGTGGAGAAAAACTTTACTTTTTCAGTTAAATTTAGCTCAATGATGGGCCAAAGTTTTCAACTTTTCATGATTTCGTTTGTCATGTGCCAGTTAGTAAGTTTTGACCTAAGAGTGTTGTATGTCCAAATTTGGCCTTTTCTATCATGATATGATTAAGGCATGCCAATTTGCTAACTTACATAGGCATTTAGCCTTCTAGTTCTTACGAAATTGGATTTGAGCCGAATAGGAAGTTTTGCAAATTAGAATCTGTCAGTTTACTTGGTTAAGCAGAAGGAATCATTTACTACGCTAATTTTATTGCCAAAGTGGACATAACTTTCAGCATAGAGATATCAGAGGTGCCCGAAATTTGGATACTGGTTGTTTAAGGTGTATTTTTGTTCTTGTAATTTTAAGTCTTGTTTGGAAATGAGTGCTTGTGTTAGGCACGACAGTAGGAAAAATAAGGAAAGTTCTATGAAGCCCTTCTGCTACTATATAACTAGGTTGATGCTGGCAGTTTTCCATGTCACTTACTTTTTCTTTAATGTTTCTGCTTATAATGATAGCAATCTGTAACAAAGCCTCCCATTTGTCTCAATGAAATTCGAAAATGGGCATGATATAGGTTTGAGTAAACATGATTGTGAATTTTATTGAAATTGGGTAACGTCTTTGTCAGTCTTATGTTATGCATGTATGATCCTTTATAACATGCAACTTTGATGGAAGTTGCCTCTTAGGTCTTTTGTGAGGCTCACAAATCCAGTTTTCTTTTGTGAAAATGCTAAAGTGGGTGAGGATCTTACATTTTCTGTTCTAATTTTCACCATACAATATCCTTGGGAAAGGGGAGAAGGGGGAGGTTAGTCGGGTTGGGAGTGTAGGAGGGTTAAAGTAGAATAGACATGGACTGCGATAATTGTTATTTCTGCAGTTTTGATGTTTATTCTGTTTTCTGTTTCAGTTATTTGATTGCATCAATGGGACTTCAACTGCTATGGAGCTTTGGACTTGCATGTCTTGATATTTATGCTTTGAGAAGAAAGAGAGATCTTCACAATCCAGTTCTAGTGAGCTTATTTGTTGTAGGTGATTGGGTATGATCCTCTCTAATTCCCTTCATTACTTACTAAATGGATGCATGGACGGTTTTGTATATCAGGTTATTGTCAATAATTTGCTTGTTTGCATTATTCGTCATTTTCCAATCAGTTATCAATTCTCTTCCCTATTTTTGATCATGTTCAAGCTGTTTTTGATTCCATAAGTTGCTTACGTGATTCTCTAAGGGCATGTTTGTTACATTGGGTTAGATTGTATAGGATGAGTGGAAAAATTACATGTAATTTGTAGTGTGGTTTTATAGTATTGACCTAGATTTACATGGATTTGCATTGTGTAGAGGATTATTCATAGGATGAGACAATTGTCTCCATTTCTAGAGGATTAAGTCATCCTATGAATAATCCTCCCCACAATACAAATCTATATCAATCTATGTCAATACTATAAATTTACAATACAAAATACATGTGATTTTCCTCCTCATCCTATCCAATCCAATCTGGTGTAACAAACATTCCCTAAACGTATTCTGTCAAATACAGCCTTTAAATATGCTATATTGCTAGTTGATGTGACCACGTATTCCTATCTCTGAATGACATAGACTACAATCTTACCACTATCTTCATAATTTGTATATGAACTCTCTATGCATTTTGCTTTAATATTTCTAAAGCGATGTAGCAATTGTTATTTGGGTCTTCAGAATTCAGTGTTCATACCTTTCTGTCAGTTTCTCTTGCATTCAACTCAACTTAAATTGTGTATCAGCTGGCTAATCTTTCTTGATTATGCAGGTTACAGCAATGTTATCACTGGCAGCTGCATGTTCATCCGCAGGGGTTATAGTCCTGTATGCAAGAGACTTGAACTTCTGTAGGGCTCAAGATCATCTACCTTGCAGGCAATTTGAAATATCTATAATTTTGGCATTCATCACATGGGTTCTGATTGCAATGTCCTCTCATGTCATGTTCTGGATCTTAGCCTCTTTCTAAAGGACTCAGGGGTTCCCATGCTCGACAGTGAACATACACGCACAGAATAGTATCGCCTATTTGACATGTAAATGCTTGGTTTTTTTTTTTTTTTTTGCCTTCTTCTTCCCTATGCCTTTATTTTTGACAATTTTGGAGAACTAGAAAAGTTTTGACTGTGCACCATTAATGTTTTGCCTTTAGTATTCAATTTCACTCAAATTTTACTTTTTCTTGCCTTAATTTTCTAGTTTCAACCATTAGCAAACGATCATAACAAATTCATGTGGATCCCTTGTCGGTGTGCTTCTTTGAGATCGTAGACAATGTCTTGAATTGAACGGCATGTGGGTTGCTTTTCTTATGTCTTCCAGCAGATTTTTTGTCTAATGAGGAATGGTTCGTGTCTGCTGAAGAGAGAAGCACCAAGCCTCCAACATCCATCTTACCGTATGATGGAATATACACTTGCAAGATGTTAAGTCGGAGCTTTAGAATTTAGATGTCATCTTGGAACTCTTTACTATTTTCCAGGGCTGTTTACCATCCTGAAGAAAAATAAAACATGAATTAAGCTTATAACAATTAATTAATAGAGTACGATTAACAGAGACGTCATCCAGAAATGAATAAAATGATCAATATCTATCGGAATAGAATATTCTGAGATAAGAGGGAGAGAGGCAACTCCACAACAATGGAGGGGATTTAAAAGTAATCAATATAAGACTTTAGTTTATACAATGTCATGTATTTGTTGTATACATTTCTCCCCGTTTTCTTAAAATTCTGGTCAAATACGTTACAAAAAGAGTGAGATTTCTCCTTCACAAATTTACGAGGTTGCCTCTACATCAGTCAACCACCAAATAACATGTCCACAGGTATCAAAATCCCTCCTAGTCTCCTTGTGCCTACAAATCGATCAGCTACTCACGAACTTATTCCGACTGGAATATTGCCCAATGAACAAGAAAAAATGCAGACAAAAGGACAAGGTAGACATCCCAACTGCGGTATTGAACTCTCAAAATGCTAACCCCAAGTTCAAAGTCCTGATCACATGACAATTTCTGGCTTCAAAATGCTAGACTTTATCTCCTTGTGAGGCAGGACAACGCCTCCATTGCTGTAAACTTCATCTCCAAGATGAACATCTTCTCCCAAGATTGTCATGTTTTCCACCCGAGCCCACCTTCCAACAGTGGAATGCCAGCCAATAATGCTACTGGAGATGCAAGCATGCTTCTTGATACGAACTCCCCGCATTATGGTACAGCATGACAACCTAACACCAGATTCAATGATGCATCCTGGACCAATCGCTACATCAGGTCCGATAAGGCATCCATCGCCAATTACAGCACTCTCATCTACCAAAACATTCCCGATAATCCGAGATCCAGCTGCCAATTCTGCAGAGGATTTCTTACGCAAAGAGTCTAGGTACAATCTCAGGCCAGCAATGTAATCCTTTGGTTGTCCAATGTCCATCCAGAACCCAGGTAGCACCATTGCATAAAGCTTATTCTCTGCGGCAATCTTCGGGAAGACCTCTTTCTCAATTGAGGTGGGTCTCAGTTCAATTCGGTCAAGAACAGATGGATTCAACAAGTAGATTCCAGCATTGATTTTGTTACCAACAAATATTTTTGGTTTCTCAACAAACTTTTCAACTTTGCCCGTGGTTTCTTCCATAACCACAACACCATATTTCGATGGCTCATCCACCTTCAAAACAAAAGGTAAGATCCTTTTTAGCAAAACAAAAATCGTTAAACCATTGACTAAGAAGAAGAATTCAGAATCCAGTTTAACACTTTACCTTTGTCACCATGATTGAAGCTTCTCCTCCATGACCCATGTGAAATTCAATCATTTTTCTTAGTGGATACTCACTTATAACATCACTATTAAGGGCAAAAAATGGCTCACCAGAGCCATCAATCAACTTGTCTCTAGCCAAAGCTAGAGGACCTGCTGTGCCAAGAGGTTCAGTCTCTTGTGAGCAGGTGATTTTAATGTCAAGCTTTTTTTCAAATTCTTTCAGGAAATTCAACATAACCTGCAAAATGAATCAGGATGAAAACCTAACAAACAATTACAATAAATAATTTCCAGAAAAAGTCAACAACACATTGTCACCAACACGAAATTTACAGCCAGAAACGGGTATATTTTATACTACCTCTGGTTGGTAATTGATAGCCAGAACAACTTCAGTAACTCCAATAGCTTTGAGAGCTTCAATCTATTATCAACAAGAAAGACATGGACTCAGACTAGTTATGGTTCACACTTTTAACACATCAAGATAAAGCTTCACATTTTGTTAGCATAGAAGTTAGTCATCTTTCAATAGCTATGTCCTAAGGTCAAGGCTATACAATCATCAAATTCACCTTGTAAACAAAGCCCTCTTTCAATAGCTATGTCCTAAGGTCAAGGCTATACAATCATCAAATTCACCTTGTAAACAAAGCCCTCTCTTGACAAATCTTAAATCTATCATACACAGGATTAGCCAATATTCTTTTTTTAAGAAAATGAAGAACTTTCTTCAGATATTTCAAGTCAATAAGGCATATGTAGAGTATAGATTACAGAATCACCAATAAAAAAAAAGTAAACTAAAGATATCAGGAAAAATGAAAAGGGAAACTGAAGACCTGATGGAGTATCATGGGTTTGTTAGCAAAATCCACCAGAGGCTTTGGCACACTAAGAGTCAATGGTCTCAATCGGGTTCCAAACCCACCGACGAGAATGAGTGCCTTCATTCTGATAACCCACCAAAATTGATGAATCTCTCTATTTCCTGCAAAATATCAAACCAATGATGCAGAATATTTCAGATAAATGAAACCTTTTAGTAGGTTAATTAACAAATCCCATGAATCATACATAAAAAGGACAACGAAAAAGAATTTGATCATAAATGGATCTAAGGTGGCAGAGAGACATCGAAAAAGGTGGGAGCTTGAGCAGGACTTACAGACAGTTAACGTTGTTTTCTTTCAACTGGATCAATTTGCAGGACTGGGGTTGACCAGAGTTTCGTTGTAAGAGCAGTGACGCTGATCTTTGCGGGCTTCGAAAATCTCAAAGAACCATAGACAATTTCTTTCAGAGTAATGCTGAAACGGGAGTCTGCGTCCAAGTCCAGCAAGGCTTTTTGATTCTTTGAAGAATTAGCAGGGCCCCTTTGACCCCCCTCAGCCCATGTGGGCTGGTGCTCTCAAAGTCAGGTTGCCCCTTCTCCTTTTTTCCTCTCTCTCTCTCTCTCGATCGAAAAGCAATTCTTTCTTCATTACTAATCGTGAATCAATTTATTTATCCAAAAATTAGAATAAATTTTCTCAATTTGTTTTTAACTAATGTGATTTTTCTATGGAGATTTGAATAAGAGCTAGCAATAACCATGCACATGCATATGAATAAAGTAGATAAACTAGTTGCTTTTGTGTGTTCTGCCAATGGACTCCCCTTTTAACCATGTAATATGTTGGATACATACCAACAAGCCCCAGGTAGAAAAATGCTATTAATCTGGGAATTTTAATCTCAAATTGCAACCAAAATTTGGAATCCAGACCTGTAAATTTTCTCACCTTTGTTGTTTCCCATATATACAATAATCCATCAACTATGATCTGAAAATTGTTGAATTGTAGATTATTTACAGGCCTCAAGTTTCATGTGCCCTGCTACCCCGTATTAAACACATGGCCAAACGAACGAAAAAAGAGGTCTCTTGTGTTTCTTGTTGGGAAATCTTTAGGCAAACTGTGGCAGTAAATAAGCCTATATAAATAACACCAGGGGCATTCTAAAATTGCAACAAATTTTCTTGCAGCCCACTCTTCTCTAAAACCCTTCCAAAACCACCTGCAAGTGTCAACCATGGCTGCAGGCGAAGAAACCCCAGATCCAAACAAGCTCAGTTGGGCTGATTGGGTCGACAACGAATACAAGGAGGAGGAACTTTCCTTGTTCCCTATCCTCCCTCCACGCCAAGTCATTGGCCCTGACGAGAATGGAATAAGGAAAGTGATCGAGTACAAGTTCAATGAAGCTGGTAACATGGTTAAGGTGACGAGCACTTTTCGTGTTCACAAGGTTGTCACCAGGATGAGTAAGGGAGCCATCGAGAGGAGGTCATGGCCTAAGTTTGGTGATGCAGTGGACGAAGAAGTTGGTCGCGGACTCACTATGGTTCTACTGAGGAGATTTTTCTTGAAAGGCCTAGGGTTAGAGGTTGGATCTTTTCCCTTTTCTTGTTCTTGTTATTCTTAAATTTCTGTTTCTTTTATAACCCTACGGTGATCTTACTGTCAAGAAAGGAGAGACCTTTCTGTTTCATTGTTAATGTTAATTTGTATGAGTTGCATGGCGGGTTCTTCTCATTTGTGGCGAACATATGTTATCTTGTTAACAGTCTTTCAAGATTGTTTTGTGGTTCTTATTCTATTAACAAATTCTTGCTAACTCGTGTGGAGATCAAATCTAGAAGGTAGCTTTCATGGCTGACTACCAAATCCTGGCAAATTTTGCTCATCTTGGTTTCAAGAAAAGTTAACTTGCCAGGGGAAAACAATCAATGGCGTAGTTCTATGAGATTGGGTTTAGAGGAGAAAATGGGCAACGATTTGGTTTTCTAATTTGCATGATGCCACACATTCCTTCTATATGAGGAAAGTAGTTATGAGTTATGACCTTTAATTCCGAGTTAGCTGGGCTCCATCCTCGATGCACGGATTCTTTGCCAGTATCTCCATACTCTAATTTCCAATCTTCCAATATTATTAAAGTTTCTCTAATTAGAAAATTTTCTTTGACAAACATGACAGAGAACAGTTAGTGTAATCGTCGTAACCACTTATTGATAATCCTGGATTGATGTTTAAGAATCCTCTCAACTAATGGTTGCCGTTTTCTGATGTTTAAAACATTAACAGGAGAAGTAGAAGGAACTGAAGCCAGGGGAGATGCCTTGGGCCGAGTGGGAAACAGAGGAGGTTTTCTCAAGGTGTGCAGGATTTGTCGCAAAGAAGGTGATCACTTCACTTCCAAGTGCCCTTACAAGGATCTTTTACCACTAAGTTAAGCGTCGAATTATGTAACGCCTTCTTCATCAGATAGCGCTGCAGCTTCTTCTTCTAAAGCCAACAGCTACACTTATGTTCCTCCAAGTTTGAGAGAAGGTGCTAACAAGAGTATTGGCACAGAGATGAGGCAGAGGAATGAACAGCATTCAATCTGGGTTAGCAACCTCTCAAGGGAGGCTCAAGAGAGTGACTTACATGAGCTTTTCCGCCCATTTGGACCCATAAGTCGTGTCTTTGTTGCGCTCGATCGAAAGACTGGTTTGAACCGAGGTTTTGCATCAGCTTTGTTAACAAGGAAGATGCGGATAGAGCCATTAACATGCTCGATGGATATGGATACGACAATCTGATCCTCAAAGTTGAATGGGCCTTGCCAAGATCAAAATAGATGCATACGTTCCTTATGATGAGGGAAGGCCTATATCAGTTTAGTTACTGGGGCGGTGATTCTAACTATGAACAGGAATGCTGTCTCATCTGCGTGGTACTCATTAAGTCCTTTTTTTTCCTTGAAACCCTTTGGCTTTGGTCTCATGTTGATTCATTAACATACTCCTGAAGTCTTTCAGTTTACAATTGTATGATTGCTTAGCCATTTATGACCTTTTTAATGCTGAGTCTGTAGTGTGTAATTCTGGATATTGAGCCCCCATCTCGAAAATGCCATGGTTCAACTTCATTATGTTCTACACAATATGATTCACAAGGAAAGCTGAAATTTTGACTTGGAATGATTACCTAGATATGTTTGGTAGGAGAGAAATTCTATAAAACTAGTTTCTTTCATTTTTACTTGCTATCTTGAAGTAATTGAAAGTGGTGGAGTTTCAAGTAGGGAGGTAAGAAATGGGGATCTAGAACAAAGGAAATCTCTCTAGGATCGTTCTTGCTTTTACAATTGAAATTGATTCGGGGCTATAACAACCAGTCAACCAAAAATCATGGCAACAGTTATTCATGGATGTGCCATATCGTTATATCTATACCTCAGAAACCTCACCTTTAGCAATGCTGATAATGTATTCAATCTCATCAGCAACTTCTTTCATGGAAGGTCGGTTCTGTCTCTTGTCATCCAAACATGATGCTGCCAGTAGCGCCAGTGCTTTAAATGTTTCCGGTTCTAAGTTTGTAGCCCGCTCTTTGAGCAATGGATCAACAACATCCATCAGTCTCTCTTCATCCATCATATTCTTCATGTAAACCACCAAATTAACGTTCTCCTCTTCTCTATTAAAATCTATAGCCTTCTTAGAAGTCAAGAGCTCAAGCAGAACGACCCCAAAGCTATAGACATCACTCTTATCAGTAAGCTGAAAACTACGGTAATATTCTGGATCAAGATATCCGAGGGTTCCTTGAGCAGAGGTGTATATGTGATTATCACCGGCTTCTGTTGTCTCTACCAGCCTGGAGAGCCCAAAGTCAGAAACTTTAGCGTTAAGCTTTTCATCCAGTAAAATGTTACTTGATTTCACGTCGCGATGGTAAATAGGTGGCATTGCTGCAGAGTGAAGATAAGCAAGACCTTCTGCAGTCTGGTGAGCAATGCGGAGCCTATGTTGCCAAGTGAGGGGAGCATATTTGCCAGAAATATGACAATGGAGGTGTTCGAACAATGTTCCATTGGGGATGAACTCATATATCATGAGAGGCTGGTCAAGCTCGACGCAACAACCAAGGAGTCTTACCAGGCTCCTGTGATTCACCTGGCAAAGAATTCGAACCTCATTAAGAACTTGATCAGTGCCTTTGGTGTTCCCAAGCTTTGCACGTTTGATGGCTGTTACAGTTCTATCATCGAGAACCCCCTTGAACACCTCACCAAAACCTCCGGATCCTATAAGATTTGCTGTAGAGAAGTTATCCGTTGCTCTTGTTATCTCTTTGCCAGTGAAGACCCTGGCTGACTTTCCATGATTTTTGGCATTTAATATCTCGTGCCTCTCCTTGATTAGATTCTTCTGCACTTCTTTCTTTATTACATGCTGGCGTTGCTTGTACACTATGATTGCAATCATTATAACAAGGGAAACTCCTCCAAGCGCAACCGCCATACCTGAAAGAATGTAGTAGACATGGATTTGCTTAATTACCTTTCCTGTATGACATGTTAAATATACTTGGATAAAGAACTGGAGATGGAGCAAATTCAGTAAAATTTGGAATGGAAAACAGGGGATTACTCTGACATGATTTTTATAAAGTTTAGTTCTATTCCGGCACATACCACAAATGAGCACTGTCTTCTTTGGTTCTTTGCAGCGTTTCCCAGGTTGACATTTTGCACCTAAACAAAGAGAAGATATAGTACTTTAATACTTAAGGGGACGTGTAATAGCATTGTTTTGCTTTATTGCATATATATTCAACTGAGGTCTGTTCAAATTCAGTGGAGAATGGTTACTTACTTTGACACAATCCGTTGATAGGATCCCACTTAAACCCTTTGTGGCACAAGCACCTCATTGATCCGGGATTAATAGGGTCACCCAAGCACTTTGAATGCAACAAGTTCTGGCAATCCATTGTGGTCTTGCAAACCGGTTCTTGAGGCAATGCCCACTCTAACTCCAAACCAGGCTCAGGCCATTTCTTTGGAGGAATCGCAGAGTCAAAGTTCACGTTCACAAAGCTCTGATATGCGAGACAACCTCCGTCCTGAACCGTTAGCTTGTATGCAGTTTGCAACCCACCGGTCTTGAACATACAACACAATGGAGTCTTCATGCACGCGGCTGCATTGTCCTCGATATAGTCACGGCATAGGCTTGTTGATGTACAATTTAAGGGTGCTTTCAAGTACAACACTGCATCCGTGCAGTTGAGCAAGAAGATAGTGTTACTGCTGGTGAAGTTAAAGGGACGTTTATCATCCAGCTGGATTCCCTGAGTGTTAATATCGCTTGAAATGCAAGTGTCAATTGAAAGTCCTGGGGGCCGGAGTATTATCCGCTGAGTCAGGGGGTTGATTGATAAGATCATGTAAGATCCCTTTAGAGCATCGAACCATAGTACCCCTGCAGTGCACCTAATCTTGTATGCTTGATCACCACAGGTAGGCTCCGTGCTAAGAGGGTAAGGTACCGGAATGCGACCACAATTACCGCAACGAACCATGGCAGCTGCACACCCTGTAAATGATATCAGTACTACCCTAAAGATCAATATTGAGAATACAAATTTCTCCATTGGAAGAAAGTTGTTAGGTATCTTTGCAGTTAAGGACCAAACTAAGGCTTCTAAGTATTTAGGCATAAGAGAAACATTGAAAGTATTCTGAGGAGGTTACTTGTATATACTAATGTGAGTTAGTGGTTTCGTACGAGGAAATCTGTTTTACGTATTCCAAAGGATATTTTATTGATTTTCTTTGGCTTATCAGTGTAGTTTGAGGTGGACTATACTTGGTCTTTTCAACTGAACCTAGAGTCTTCCTTCGGCATTATTTTTATACGGAACATGAAGCTATGAAGGCAAGCGTCAACTTCGTCCAATGTACACAACCAGTTTAGGTTTCTTCAATACATGAGCTACCATTTTCTTGGGATGATAGGTGGGTTCACAGGTCTGAAATGATATGTCAAATGCTTCCACGCCATGGTGATGATTACATTTTCCTTAGATCGAGGGCTCCCCACGCCTCTACTGGACTTCAAAATGTATTTAACTAGCGGCAATTGACATGTAATCTCACTTCTCTAATCAAAAGATTAAGATTATTAATTATGCCTGCACGAAGAAAATTTATTACGTATTCTATAACCTGCTGTTCATCTTGCTCGAAACGATAGTAGTCCGAACTTCGGATTCTATAGACTCTTAAGGCTTTTAGCTGAAATTGTATATAATTGCTTGGTTCCCCATGCTTTTTGAATTTCAACTTAATTGAGTGGTCCTGCATGCCACAAACCCATTCCTCAGTGAACAAGAAGGATCCGGCCAGCTGATATGCGTCTCTAGTAACATGCATGAATATGTTTCAATATTCCTCTGGGAATCTGAAGATCCAATGCCGCAAAGTTCCATTCAGCATTCCCATAACACAGTGTTCCCTAATCCACCAATCACAATGGTGTTTTCCGAGACAACGTCCACAGTTTAAACAAACATTTGTCTCCTTCGCGTTGGAGGGTCATGCGTGCACCGTACGAATAAGCTTCCTATCATATTGGAAAATACAATGATCTCTCCGATTTTTGTTCCATTGGAAATAAGGTAGAAGACCCTTTTTTGCCAGATTCCCATGGCACATGATCTCTATAAGTGATCTTCAGGAAAATACAACTTTGCATTCTCAACATGATAGGAAGAGAGAGAGAGAGAGCCACTTATTCAAAGTTTTATTTGGTTAATCTGCAAACAAGAAAGATCAGTTAAATCTACACTGTCATGTTGAATGTACTCTATATGATCCTGAACACCTGTGACTCGTTTGCGGCCTTTCCCTGTCATGCCTAACGAAGCATATTCTTTTCTGCCATAAATAAGACAAGAGTATAAGTTTTACTTTGTTACCATTTATATTCAGGAAGAAAATCTTCTTCTTGATGTGCATGACTGAATGTTTGCACTTTGCAGCGCTGGCATATTCCTCAAACCATCTGTTAAATCGTGTGGGTGAGTTGATAACACCCAAAAAAAAAATCGTTAATTTTTCTTTTTTTACGCAAAGTTCTTGTCTCAAGCAATAAGTTCTATCATTAATTCATGGTCATTTTTTAAAAAAATTTTCAACTATGGGTCCCACATTAACATGGATGTGCCACATCAACTCCACGTGGGAGACTAAGGGCACTACTTTTTTTTTTTTTGTGAACTAGGGGGCACTATTTCATTTTCAATACATTGAAGGACTTTTATATCTGATTTTAAAAATTCACAATGAATTTATCTTAAATAAAAGTTTAATGATCAATATACCTCTTCTGATATAGTTTAAGAATCAAATTTGATATTAAATCATTAATTAATATATAAAAAAATGAATTAATTTCACTAATTGTTGAAGAACTCCTAGGACTTCGAATTTAGTCAATCTTCTTTTTTTTCTTTTTGGATATCGAATTTAATCAATCTCTAAGTGTGAAATAGGCCCAAATACCAAACACAAATCAATGAAATTACCCCCGATAATTCAACACGTTTAATCCACAGTTAAAATAAAATGAATAAAACATGCAAGCTGAAAATTCAAAATAGCTTGAAAAAATAATAAGCTTGAAATATCTCTCTATGCACCTCCATTTAAGATTAATTGGAATTTAACGTGATTATCAAATATCGAGATATTTACATCAAAATCGAAAATAGCTGCCTTATCATAGCATATGTAAGTAGCTAGCTTCGTACTATGGCGGACCAGATTTTTGTTTATGTGAAATCTATATATATATATATATGTAGGATATGTGGGTTGTTTTCATCCTTAAGTACAGTAACACTGTGACAGATAAAAAGGTTAACTATTTTCCTTCATTCAGTCGATTAATTTGAATTATCTACCGGGGGAATTAAATATGCATTTCCTTACTGTTGAAAATCAAATTCTAACCAATTGTTACAACTTGCTGTTCCAACAACAAAGGTATTTTTCACGTTAAATCCATCCAAGTAATCAAATGTCTTTCTCCAATGCTTATTTTCTTTATTAAACTTTATCCATATTTCAGAAAATGACTGCCCAACTGCGACAAATACCAAAACATCAAGATTTTGAAAATTAAATGCCCTTCAAGCCTTCAACAAAACACTTTTCTTCTATATATTTAAAGCTAGATATTTTTTTTTGGTAGAAAGATATTTTTTAATTCTTAAGAAATTTTTCTTCAAGAAATTAATTAGAACATCAAATTATTTCTAGGTATCTACAATTCAGTTGATATTTATATATCCTTACAATTAATTAGAAAAGTTCTAAGCCTTATTAATTTGTAAGCAATTTTAATTGGCCAAAAAAAGCCAGCTATATATATATATATATATTATATCTTACATATATTTAAAGTAGTTATAAAATCTGATTCGAGTTCTAAATGATAATTTTGATACTTTTTAAATATTTTGTTGAATTAAATGATTCTAGATTTTTTTTTTACAATTAATATCTTTAGATAAGTCTACAATTACCCAAAGGAATAACAAACAAAAAGATTATGCTAATATCTTAAAATACTTTTATTTTTTCCTAAAAAGATTTTAATGGTAATTTTTTTTCTTTTCAATGTTATGCTTTATTCTTATATAATCCAATTTTGTATAGGGATTATAAAATTTGACAGTAATTATTTCGTCGCTTTTTTTATTAATTTGTCTAAAATTTTACTATTAAATTGTAACGATTCCGATGCAAAGCAAGAGTTTAAACCTAGTATGTGTGTATATATATATATGTATAGGATTTTCTCCACTTAACTAAGATGTAATAAGTAATATAATTAATTTAATTTAACATTACAATAGGATGAATTTTTTTTATATAATTCTTAAACTATGTACCCTTATTAGGTCTTATCCCATCTCAATGAGCTTTCCTACTTATATATTTGATATAATTCCTTTGATCTTGAATTCGAATAATTGCTTTTAATAAATTTTGAATGTCGCCCGGGTCAAATTCAGCAAGTTAATTAGACTCAAAACTCAAAATTGAATGCTTCCTATAATTTTATTTTATTTTATTTTATACGTTGCTAAAACCAAAGTCTTTGATCTAACGAAGCTTTTTGGTCCCGTACATAGGCTATTATATACTGCTTTTCTATTTGTAGAATTTATTTTGATAAAATCTTCCAAAACCAAATCTAAAGGGATAGTTACTCTTTACAAGCTAGCCACTTGTGATCCACGCAGGACTATATTAATCCCAATTATTACTTATAACTTTCTTTTATTCTTCTGGGCTTTGGATTTTAATTTTTGAGTAAGTTAGTCGGCAGTCGAAGTTTTTATAATAATATATCATCATTAATTTCAAAACCCTTTGCTTTGATTAATTCTAACATTGCAGAGTGGACAGCCAGCTAGCTGGTATTTGACAAATGATAAAACGAAAAAGAAGAAGAGTAAATAAAATACAGGTAAAAACAACCACTCACTGACTCCAAAACCAGCCCCACTTCGGCCAGAACAATTCAACAAAGAAAAACACAAATGCAAACTGATTCTTTCTACACATTTGATTCCACCTTTAACATATATTAAGAAGCCCTTTGGCCTTTTAGACATAAAAAATACTAAAAAGAAGCTCAAATTTATCAAGCATCAATCACAATTTGGATTGTACTATTTACACAAGCCTTGTAACATATCAACAGTACCGAAGGCAGAGGGATATTATGAACCCTTTGGTCTTCCCCAACCTTCTCATTGATTTCACACTAGAAACACAAAAGTAAGCATATGCTTCCCCCTTTGGTTTTGCATACGCTTATTAATTACCCCCAGACTAATCAACCATTAATGAAAAGTAATTAAAATATGCTAATATCGATTTCCACACTGTAATAAGTACCCATATACTTTGACTAGAGTGCCACACCTTCAGCTTCCTTCAGGCATGTCACTTGAAAAGTTTCATGTTTTGGCTTCGGAGAGTTGGATGATATGTTCATGCAACGACGCGGCGAGAGGTCAAACGGCAGACAGGAGACTGAACTCCGGTGGATAAGATAATCTGAGCGGTAGACGCTGGAGAAGAAGTTGAATATTTGTCATAATCCGATGACTGAAAGACCTGTTTATCAGACGGCAGAAACCTACCAGAATCTCCAGCAGGGAGTCTCATGTATGAAGCCGAAGGAGAGTCACTGAACCATGTTGCTAAAACACCCTCTCTTCCGTTCTTGTATTGGACTATAGCCCTGTAAACAAAAGGAATAAGACCTTCCATTTTTGGTTTTAAAATTCCTTTTTCTTGTCTCTAACTGGTATCGAAAGGAATAAAATTAGAAAGACAGAGAGAGTAGTTTTCGTTTTGAAAAGAAAAGGCAACCAAATATTCTGAAAGTTTTGGGTTTTCTTTGGTCTCTGGTTGAAGGAAATGGCAGAGGGGATTTTGGCTTTAAAAGGGTAGAGGAGGGTGGTGACGTGGCGTAATGGGTAGGAGTCCAGCTCCTCACGCTAAACCCAAACCCGCACGAAGACTTGAAACAAATAAATTTCGCAGCCTTGAAAGCTATAGCCAAACTAAAAGAAAATGGAGATAGCTCAGGGAAGGCACCTTCCTTACAAGTCACCAATTAGACAAAAATATTACATTAATTCTCTTGATAATCTCAATTATTTTATTAAATTAATCTTTTTCCAAGGTTTGGTGCTGCCATGCGTGAGCTTTCCTAACGTGATTGGACAATTTTGGGATAATAATTTATTAATTTAAGCTTTCCAACCAGTAATTAATCCTTCTTGATTAAATTTTAGAATTGAATCATGTGTTTTTCTAGTTAACAATATGTGTTTGTTTGGACATGGTTTTAGAGTAAAGGTGTTTGATCAAATTAAGTTGGTGGTACATCATGCGCCACCTGTTTAATTAGTGGTACCAAGATTTAGGAAAAATTCTTTGTATTCAACATATCTTATTTCAATCCCAAATCATATAGCAAGATCTGATGTCCGAGTATTTTATATGGTCTTCTTCTTGTACCATTAAAACATGTTGGGCACAAAAATGTGACAGTTTTCCTGTACCCAAAAACAAAAATGTGACAGTTTTCCAAAATCTTTTCTCCCATGATTTTAGTGATTTTGTCCTGATTGTTTTCTTTTGGTTTCCCTTCCAGCCGTCTGTTCCTATGCTTACCAGACAACTTGGTGGCCCCCGGCCCTCTCTAAGATCTTCCAAGGTAAGTATATTTTTGTCGGCATTGACAAACATCTTTCCCTTATTTTCCCCAACCTCTTATCTTCAAACCGTTTCTAATAAAACCCGTTAGTAGATGGCTCACAAGCTCTCAGCTGGTTTTATCCAACTTTGACCGAATTCTTTTTTAAGAGAATGTATAATTTTCATGCCAAATCGCAGCCCAAAGCCAAAGTCTAACTTAAATTTACCTTTGACTCAATAGAGATTTCTAAACAGAAACTAGTTCCCATGGTTAACAATCAAATCATCTTTCAATCAAAAAGGATAGGATAATTATTAAATTTTGATTGATCCGAAAGCAAAATCTAGAAAAGGAAAATAATTAAATGAATAAAGATAAGAGTAAAACAATTTTGATTGATCCAAAAGCAAAATTTAGAAAAGGAAAATAATTAAATGAATAAAGATAAGAGCAAAACCCAAATAAGGAATGCTGAAAAAAGGAAGAAAAAAGAAAAAAAATGGAAAATCTCCATGGCTCCGTCCATATCTTCATCTTGCTGTCAACGGTTTTTATTAGCTGTGTTTCAAAATCATATATATGGTTAATAAATAAATAAATAAAATGCCAATTAATATTTATTTGGTTTTTTTCTTTTTGATGATAAAAAGTTTAAGTGTAAAATAAGTTATCCTACCTTTAAGACTACAACAAGTCGTCAACTTCTTTTGAGAGTTTATAAACTTTAATTTTGTAGAACTTTTCGGACTTACAAATCTCCTATTAAAGGAAGTATATGTAAGCTCGAATTTGAATGTCTTACATCACTAATCTAAACTTTTATCACTTTGATCCAAACTCTTATCACTTTGATCCATTCTCATTGACAATATTAATTTGATTGGCACATAGGATAAGACCACCAGGCGCTTCCAAAGAAAATCCTTGACCGTTACATGCTGGTGAACTTACATAAATTTTATTAATTAAAATTAATATATCTCGATTAAAATTAAAAAAAAAAAGTGCTTACCCACTCCGATCCAATTTGTCTCAATCGTAGATGAAGTCATTGTTTGCATCATCACACGGTTGGAAATCAATCTCGGGGCTTCGGCATTTGGCCGGTCGTTTTCTTAATCCAATACAATAAATAAAAGTTTTAGCTTTCAAAGAAGAGATGGGTGATCCTAAGGCAAAGCAAAAACTGCGTGCGCCCTTTACTTTGCTTTCTCGAGGGTAAGGTTAGGTGATATGAGATGAGAAGAGAGCAAAGGGGGTGGTGTCACTCTGTCACAGTCCTGCTGAATATTATTTCCCCTTTTGAACCTAGTTTAAAGCACCCAAAATGAACATTTTTCAACTCTTGTAACAGAAACTTAATCTTTCCTGCCACCATCAAAGCTTATCTGTCTTTGTTTTTTTGCTCATTTCAGACAAGTTATAACCTTAGTGGAGGTCCGAATTTAATGTTTGCAAATTCATAATAATTAGTACCATATAAATAATTAAATTATGGTGGTATTATAATAAGATTCTCTCAAGCATGCACTTATACATATGGATGATTATTTTGATTTGTCAATGGCTAATCATTCTTCTCTTGATTTATAATCTCAGGCAGAATATTAATAGCAATATTTCACATATAGATGAACGATTCAAACGAGAAGTAATTAGGCACAGTGTTGGTTGAGAAGGTCTGAATTAAACCGTGATAGAACCAGAATTTATTATTGTTTAGATCAATTTCACATCTATGTTGTCATCATTTTTGACAAGTTTGCAGGGAAAATTAATTATGCATTTTAAGTAAATTATAAAGCCAGAAGTGTTATCTGAGTTTGGGAAACAAATTAAGGTCAGTGGCCGATTTTCGTTTTTAATAAAGAATCACTGTCAGAGCCATTCCTATCTATGGAACTAAGTCAGATGATTGAAAATCGTTATCAAAGTCCCTTTTTTTCTTCATGGAACTTATTGTATGGTATGCAAGGCTTTTATTTTACCCCGAATAATTCAAAAGTTCCCGGATCATTTAATCAATTAATTAATGCCAGGATTAATGAAGGTTAGCTTTGACTAAATATTTTAAGCCATTTTAATTAAAGCATATCCTAATCACTCTAATTAATGTAAGATATACATACATGGCGGCCTAATCACGCTTGGGTATATCAATAAGCTTTCATAAAAGTATTAAAATGGTTGTAAATGGTGAAATTATTCTTCCATTTCAGTTCTTTTTCTGAGTAGAAATCAGACTGTGTTGAAGTGTTGAAGATTATTCTGTGTGCTGAAGATTATTCTTCCATTCAAAGGGAATAAGATCCTTCCTTCTATTCTGGCCCTGACTTAATACACCTCCTTAGGGATGGCAATGGGGCGGGGCGGGGGCGGGGACTGCCTCATCCGCCTCCGCCCCGCCAGACAAGTTGATCCCCCCGTGCCCCGCCCCGCCCCGCCCCGCCCCGCAAAAAATTTTGAATTTTTAATACCATCACCACCTCCACGGATTTTTTAAATTCCCCGCCCCGCTCCGCCCCGCCCCATAATTTTATAAAATATATCTTTATTTCATTAATTTTTTATAAATTTTTCAAAATATTTATATAATAATATAATAATAATGACTTAATCATTAATTAAGTTTTAATTTTTCAAATTTAATATAAATAATTTTATTTAATTATTTAAATATAACAAAAATACACATATTTAATTTAAAAATTATTAATAATATTATATACGGGGCGAGGCGGGGCGGAGGTGGTCATATACCACATTCTCCCTGCCCCGCCTATTAAACAAAAAAAATTTGCCCCGCCCCGCCCCATCCCCGTTTTTCAAAAAAAAAAAACCGCCCCACTCGGGGCGGATCGGTTCGGAAACCGCAGGTCGGCTCGGGTTTTGCCATCCCTACACCTCCTTAGCAGAGGCCCATTATTCAAATGGGTGCAGTCAGCAGTGTATGCAGTTTATGTTACGTGCGTTGAAGATTATTCTCGTGCCAAATATTTGAGCGGACACGTCGAGGGGCCCAATCCTCTGCTTTCCTTTTATAAAATTGCTGAGTGCCAGATTTGGGCCTACTGGACCTATCTCTAACGGAAAGTATTTTTCATATTAAAATGGATTACTTGCTCTGGAAAATGGCTCAAGGTGACAGGGTCTCTTATACACTACATACAAAATTCCCAGTTGAATATCAATTATTGATTGGTTCAAGTGATTTGACATTTGTTCTTTTTAAGTAAGGTTTCGAGTTCGAGTCTTGTGAATGAAGAAAATCATTGTTGAGAGAGTTTTACTCCCATAATAGACTAACCTGGCTCGAAAATAATTAGTATTAGACCAAAGACCTAAGGATACTTTTGGTTACATAAAAAAAAAATTCCTGATTGAATATTGAAGCATTTAATTAGAAATAAAAAGAAAGTTGACCTCTACCTCTTGACCTAGTGGCCAAAGAGGCTAGAGAGGTCATCAAGGCAGGGGTTCCACCCCTGCCATTCTCCTCTTCCTAGATGTTAGTATTTATACCAAAAAAAAAAAAGAAAGAAAAAGAAAGTTACTCTTATTGGGTGACTCATAACTAAGTCATTCAAAATTTTAATTTATCCAAAACCATGCAAAATAGTCTTGTACTTGCAAGTAGTAAGCTTGATTGCTTGGTAATAATTGTGGACAGCTTAATTATATGAATGCAAATTGTTAAAGCAGTTTACTTAAATGAAGCAAAAGAAACCAATTCACAAAAAACTTTTTTGGGTGAAAGTTCCATAAAAAGTTTTTGGGTGTGGCCTCGAGCTTCTAAGGAGTTATAGCAAGCACACTTAGGATGACAGGAAAAGATGGTTCTTCTTTATTGACATCGACTTAGGTGAAGGACTGCCCTTCTCTTTTCTTTTCTTTTTTGGTTTAATACACAAAATAACCATGAATTTATATAAAACTATCATTTTGGTCCTTCAACTTTTATTTTAAAATTTTTAGCCCTTAAATTTTTATTTTGTACACAATGTAGCTTTTAGTGTTGACGTGACATAATAAGAAAATTTCACGTGTCATATGGAGATTCCACTTGTCAATATATGGATAGTCCATGTCAGCATTAAGAACTATATTGTGTCCAATATAAAAGTTCAATGGTTAGAAATTCAAAAATAAAAATTAAATGGTCAAAACAACAATTTGTTATTTTGTGTATTAAACCTTTCTTTTTCTTTTTTCACTACAACAAAAATGATATTTTGTAACAGTTTGGATTGCAACGGTAAATTAAATCGTTGCTTAAAGTTGGTTTAATCAACGCGTTTTTCGGTCGTTGCCTTTAATTAGACAATATGCAACAATGTCAAGCCAACGACATATAAGTGTTGCCCATTGAGAGATTAGGCAACAAGTGAGCAACAGTTGTTTGTCAATGTTGCCCAAAGTTCTAAACGTAAGCTACAATCAAAAGAACTGTTGCATAGTGTTGCATAAAACTCTAAAATTATGCAACACTTCAGGAAACTGTTGTTTAATGTGAGAATCCAAAATAAAAAATATAAAAGCATAGTACAAATTTACATACTTTGGCAACTAACCGTGTAAGAAGAATGCATTTAAAAAGAAAATTGCTTGATGTAAAAATCAGAAGGTACAATCTAGCTTGTTTTGTTACACAATTCATCATATCTAATAAACATATAGTCTACATAAATGTTTAAATCTATTTAAAGATGAATATATTTGATGACCTCCTAGGAAGTCTTTGTGTTGTACTTCTTTTAAAAACAAATTGAATTCCCTTTCTAATCAAGTTTATTAGAGGGTGGAATTCATACAAAAAATCTCTCGGATTCGAAACCTCTCATTCTCCAAGTAAGTTCTTTTTTCTACTTTTTATGTACCAAACAAAAAAAACAAAAAACAAAAATTTTTTACCTTAATTTATTTTATATACTTTTTTTTGAAGAAAAGTTTATTTTCTATACTTAATAAACTTGTTTAAGGTATCTGCATTTTATTCATACAAAGAAACTTGCTAGGACAATATCAAAACTAGATTACAAATTGCAAGATGTCTTTATCTAATTATTATTCAATTTATTACATATATATATATATATAAATATATACGCACACTACTTATTTTACAAGTAGTAGTTAGTTTTATTTATTGTAATTTTAATTTATTAATAAGGTCTTCAAATAATTAAAATCAAAGTTAAATTAGTTATTTTATTTTTTCTATAAATACTATACTAGTATAATACAAAAAGACAAAAAAAAAAAAAGAAACAAGAAACAGTGGCGGGCTAATGGGAGCCTTAAGCTGAAAAAGAAATTTCCTTTTAGCTTCCCACCCAGCCCGCCTCCTCATCCCCCAATTTTTTGAAGTTCAGTGTCTCTCTCTCCCCACCCAAAACCACACAGTTGGTTATTCTCTTTTCAATTTTGGTATCGAAGGTTTTACAACCCACTTTTTCCAACATCAATTTACTATTCTCTTCCTCCATTCCCATTTTCTAACCTTTCGCTGACTGTTAGGGTTTTCTTCATACTCTTTCTCTTATTTTTTTTTCTTTTTTAACATTAATTGATTTTCTCTTTATCTTGCAGTAATTGGAAATTATCTGTCTCTTCAATAGCATAATTTGGAGGATCTTCATTTCGATCATCGATTTGCTTGTAGCAAGGTTCATCAAATTTCTCCAGATTTCCCTTTTTATTGTTCTTAAGTCTTTTAATTATTCTTTTGGTAATTTTTTTATCCCTTTTCGTAGCAGGTTATTTTTAGAAACTCAATTTTCATTGGATTCTCTTTTTATTATACATATTCATCTTAATCCTTCAGCTAATAGGTTTTTTTTAGCTTTCCTGCTCATTCTATATATATTTTTTTCAATTAGATTTAACAGGTTTAGTACGATTTAGAAGCAATCCCTAGAGTACTTTTGAGTTATGGCATCACACATAGTAATAAAAAATTCGGATTCATTATTTTAAAAATCTACATAATGAAAGTTTTTTTTTTTGGGTCAGAAATAATGAAAGTAGTTTGGCAGAACTTAATTTATTAGTGGCAAAGTTAAGTCCTTTTTTGTTCATCTAGTATAGTTTGTTGGAAATTATGTGTGGTAATTTTTCTTATTTGTTTCTCAAATGCTTTTTTATTAATGCAACTAATAGTATTTTAAATTTAGAGGCAAAATAATTGCTTAGTCTTATGCTACTAGGAATTCTAGTCATATTTAAACTAATGGGTTTATGAATGTGTCTTCAAACAATAATCAATGCTAGTAGTTTAGAATTGTTTCAAAGAATCAATATGGTAAGGGCATTTGTTTATTATTGATACTTGACAATTTCTTGGTTTGGAATTTATCATTTATAATATAATTTACTACTATATCGTTTACTATATATGACTAACCAGTTGTTACAATTTCAGTATCCTTTATTATTGGCAGTTGCGATGTTACTGTTGTTTCTTTCTAAAGCTTAGTTAATTCCTTTCATTTTCTCTGTTATGTTGGCAAAATTTGATGAGAAGTTGGTCTCCAAGAAAGCTATTATTGTTAAGGTCATACAATGGTAAGTGACGTTCTTTCTCAAATGGTAAGTGGAGCATAAATAAGAGTTTTTGTTGTGTTCAAGAAATAGGAGTTTGTCCAAGATACTACATGCTAGTGTTGCTTGTTCTTAAATTTTGCAATATTAAGTATTTCCCTTATATGACCCAATTTACTTTTCTTTTCCTATCCTAATTGAGCAATGAGGTTTTATATGAGTTTTAGATATAGAATCTATTTGCCTTTGGCTCCGAAAAACTTCTATCTATTTGCATTTGGATTGCCAATGGCATATCTCAAGATTTGCCAATTTGATAGGCTTCTAAAACTATTGTTTTTTGTTCGTTGTTTTTTGATTTCATCCTGCTTGATTGGGTAATAAATACTTAATAGAAAATACTAAATCCTAAGCATAACGAAAATTGTACTTATTATAGAAAATACTTATTAGTTTATAGTGCATGTATTCTTGGCAAATTTTATTGATCTATTTCCTTTACCTATATTTTGTTGATATAGTAATGTTGTTTTAAACTTACAGTAAGAAGAAATTCTACTTTCTAAAAACATTTCTATTCTCCCTTGTTTCATGCAGAAGTAGCAGTTTTATAATGAAGTTGGGTAATTATTGGTAAGGGAAAATTCAATTGAGCATTTTCATAGTAATGTTAAGAAGTAAGCTTTAATTAGTACATTTATCTTGTTTGCATAATTGTTTCGTTATCTATTTTTTTTTTTTATTTGTGACAGTTTCACATCGAGACTCTATGGGTGTGAAGAAACCTGACTTCTTATTTTTTACTCAAAAGCCAAGTGGGAGAATTCTGATTATTTTGGAAGTTGCTCCCAATGTCTTATTAAGTTAGCGTGAAGTTCGTATAATATTTCTTTATATAAAGAACAAAAGTTGAATATTATTATTTTTGTTATTTTAATTACCATCTTGTCATTGTATATATGTACCATTTTGTTACAATATTTGACATCTTATTTTGTTAATTGACATCTCTATGAATTAGTGAGGATTTTCTCAATTTTTTGAGATATTGTACCATTTTTATTTTCTCTATGAATTATACAAAATTTTTATTTTTATTTTTTTCCCAGAAAAAAAGGGAAAAAAAGAGATGAATTGTTGTATAAATCTCAACAATTGTTGCATATCCCTAAAAATTAGTTAATTACACTTTTCTAAAAGGTGTTGGCTAACCAAAAAGATTGTTGCATATATTTGAAATTTTCAGTTGCTTGAACCTATAAGAAGTGTTGCCTAAAAATCAAAATTGTTGCATGAGATTTATAAAATGTGTTACCTAAAATAATTAAATTGTTGCCAAAACCTTTAATCAATCGTTGCTTTAAGGAAAATAAAGTTTCATATATCTCTTAAAAATTGTTGCAAAATTTTAAAAAAACATTGCAAAAACTAAAAAATATGTTGCCTTTTACTACAGAAAACCGTTGCATTAAAGTATATAAAACTGTTGCCTAAAATAATTATCAACAACGTTTTAAATATTGTTGTGTAAAAGAGAAAAAAATGTTGCATTTGACTTTATGCAACGGCGGCATATGCAGCGGTGTAAAAGCTGTTGCATAAGACTAATGCAACAAATTTCCTTGCTTAGCCAACGAAATATCACTGTTGTGTAAATCCATTTCTGTTGTAGTGTTTTTTTCCTCTTAAATATAATAAAATTCCTGTTTAGATCCAATGATTGCAATATAGAAGAGCGAAAGCGGTCGTCCATATCATAAGATGAAATTCAATACAAATTTTTTCCTACAATTACTAAAGGATGTTACTAGCGTTGCATGTCTGTTATTCCTCTCTAATTATTTATGTTTTATTGAATAGAAGATTTCGTAGAGTGGAGCTTGAAACGATTCTCTAATTGTTGTTTTGAAGGTTAAGACTAATGAAGATCATGTTGAACCACATCAAAATTTGATTGGTGTCATAAGAGAATCCCTCAATCGGGAATGAATTTGTTCAATTAAACATGTTCATCGTGAAGCTAATAAATGTGCGGATTGGATGACGACCCATTTTGATAACTTATGTCTAGGCTTACATACTTTTGAGGACCCCTATTTCATCCCATTAATTTATTAGCGGATGTCATAGGAGGATCTTGACCTATGGCCATGTAATTTATTTTCTATTTTCTATTGTTTTATCCCTACATATATATATATATATATATATATATATAAATTAGACAAACAAAAAGGAGAGAGGTGATTGAGGCCAACTGCAGAATTTTAATTGCTTGAGCCTTGATTTTAAATGCTTGAGAGGCATAAGTTAATGAAACATCTTGATTAGGAAACGGGTGGTATCCCACAAACTACTGATGCAAGAAGCTGTACCCTTTTCTATGACCAACTAAAATTAATTTTCATGGAGACAACAGAAAAGGGCAGACGAAGTCGAAACCAACTTTTATGAATTAATGACTCATTTTGTCCATAAATAGATAGCTTTCATAATTTGAAAACGCCTTTTCTTTTTTGTTGGTATTCTTCTGCCCAGTCACTCAAAACAATCTGGTATGTTTGAGAGATGGCGACCTTTTCTTTCCCTGAACTGCACGCGTGCTCATTGCCCCCGTTCTAATGGAATTCCGTAGGTGCAATGAAATCTTCTGTTTAACTTAAGTGAAGAACTTCATGGATTTCATTGCCGAAAAAGGGGGTGTCTTGTTCTTTTCTTTTTCCTTTTTTTTTGCCCCTTCTGCCTGGTCCCAAAAGGAATATGCGTGCAGCCTTTTTGTAAAGAATAAAGATGCTGCAAAAGCTGGACGATAGAGAAAGTGGTAAAAAGGCACAGGGAATGCAAGTTATAGCAGTCTGAATTATTATGTTGGTACATAAAAACCCCAGCCAGGGGCTAGCCTAGAAATGGTTGCACTTGTATGGATTTTTATACCGTTTGGGATCAAAATTCAAGATGACATAATGTTCTTTTGACAGCAAAAAATTATAAATGCAGTACTGTACCACCCGCCCTTCTTTAAACTTTATGACTTGAATGTTAGGTGATAGTTTACAGGTTTAGGTTTTGAGGGCTGGTGAAGACAAGGAGTTCTCTGGTTCTTCAGGTGATATTGTTCAATTCAATCCATGTACTTTTCCCATATAATCTGCTAATTGCTCAATCCTTACAAGCTTTATAGCGTAATCTAATTAATCAACCTCAGCTCCAAAGTCAGAAATTTGTTAGTGTATACATTGGTAGTTCTCATTTCACAGCCCATTAAGCTTTGTTGCATCCAAGATTCATGTGAAGAAGACAGGAAGGAAAGAAAAGGCAAGGTTTTCTCAAAAAAGCACACTTCCCCATGGACTCTCTATGTGCCAGTGGTCCATGAAAACCATGAAATGAGCTCCCAAAGCAGAGTTTCATTTCCATTTCAGTTGCAGGGACCCCGGTCTGGGCACACAGGGCGTGTCCACTCTCGGTTGAACCTTGGTACTGAAAGTAGAGTGGGGGCTGAAAGAAACGAGTAGAGTGGGGGCTGAAAGAAACGGTAAGTAAAACCTAAATCGTCACCACCTTTTCCCTTGTACATAATAAAACAATATAGTACCTGAATTGATGACGTAGCACAATGAACTTGCTTTTGGTCTTGTGTTTTGAATGCTCTTTTGTTCTGTTGCCTTAATTTGCACTCCTCAAATCTCTTTACTGATGCTAACTCTTTAGGCCCGGCCCTATCACAAACTGGTCCCCTTCCGTACGTTACAACATAGAACACTGTCCCCTTGGGGGGTCCCGTTCTTGTACAAAGTCCAATCCGGGGACCCTGACTCTTCTCCACTTTCGCTAAAGCTTTCCTGTTCACAGCTTCAAAAATTACTCGTGTCGTGGGCATTGCTTTGTTCTTATGAGCTTTGATGATCTTTCCATCCTTTTTTGCATGGAAAAACATTATTTATTCTTCATCTTCCAGGATTCATTTCCCGCTCACCGTTCTTTTCTTGTTCAAGTAAATTTCTTTTTGTACAGATGAGAGATTGAGTTTCATTCCATTTCATGCATATGGAAATGATGGTTGGTTCAGCCTGCAATGCTGCCGATATCCCATTAATTCCGTTGAGTTAGCCACCTCTTTTTGCTTAGAAGTGATCATTGCTAACAATTCATGCTGTAGAAACTCAAGTATACAAGTACAAAGTTTGAGCAAAAAGAATCATCCATTTGACTCCAAAGAGATCAAAGATATATATGGGAAGATTGTTTTCCAGATCAAAGTACATTACTTTCTAGATGTGCAAATTAATCTGTCGTCACTGATCGAACACAATTCCTGGTTAGTTGGTTACATAAACAACATAAAATCCGACATTATACGGAGACCTCGACAGGTTGCTCGACTGAAAGCCTATTCATTTGCTGAAAAGCAAATTAAAAGCTTATGGCAGGTGTCCACTCCTCCAAAGTTGAAGCTTGGAAGGAAGATTTATACTTGAGTTTACAGAACATTGCTAGGATCAATCAAACGCAAAATAAACACAAAATTAAGCACAGGAAGGATTCTCTGCTGGATTCAGCTTGGACTCCAAAACTGCAGGATGTACATCAAACAAAGTTTTGGCTTTGGCTTTTGCTTTTGACCCCCCATTAGACGATTAAAAAAGACTTGTTACATACATTCACGTGATATTCCAGTTGTTCAAACGAATTGAGCGAGCTATATATGTGTTTACATGACTTACATGATTTATCAACTCGTTTCAAAGAATACTTCTCTTTTTTGTGTAACAAAGCAGAGATTTGAGCCAATTGAGATTCGTTGAGTTGGTAAGACTTTGAAACTTTACTTGAAAGGTTTGAGGTTTGAGTCGTACCAATGATCATTATTGTTAGGTGATTTATAAGTATTACTGTCAGTCCTCTCTGAAATTTATGGTATACCCTGATCATGAATTGAGACAATCTTCCATCACCTAAACTCGGTTTTACAAAAAAAAAAAAACTGAGATTTGGAATTTTGGACGAATTCTAAAATAGAAATGAACTTCGTGATGATCTCAAAAAGACAAGAACTGTTTCGGAATTCCAATTAAAACCAAACACGTGTTCTCTCATTTTAGTAGTAACATCCACCGCTCATCTGCTGCCAAGTGCCAAAAGGGACTACCGCCCTTCCGCCCCTCACACACTTCTCTTCGTTTTGTCGGCCGTTTCAGACCAAGTTTCTATTCCTTTTTTCTCTCATTTCTAATGTACTCTAGTATTCTACTACGGTTTCATCTGTCATGGCCTGCTTTTGCGCTTTTGCACTTTTGCACGTGCACCCTTATTCTTCATTTTTCCTCGCCGTTAATTCATCCCCTCCTTCAACTCTTTTGGCCTTCTTAACTCTCACAGCTATTTATTTTACAGGGTACAAAAATTGTTCTATTGTTGTGGAAGTGTATTAATAATAATTGGAACAAGAAGCAAGTAATAGTAGAAAAAGAAAAAAGAGAGAGAGAGGAAGAGAGAAAAAGAAACGAAAGAGAAAGAAATTTTCTCTTAACATTTCATCAGCGCTTCGGTGCTTTTTATAAATGAAAAAGGTTACTGTGCAAAGTTTGAAAATTTTGCACGTGGACCCTACGGTTTGAATATTTTATACATGAATAGTAATATGCACTATTCATCGATAGTGATATGTACTATTCATCAATAATTCATCCGACATAATTAATATATGAATAGTAATATGCACTATTCATCGATAGTGATATGTACTATTCATACTGTAGCAATAATTTCAAAACTTCAATTGTGGCATTTGAAGTCCACTTTCATAACACTCCCCCTTGGACAAAATGCCACTATGAAAAAATTGGACGTGTACTGCCTCGTTAAAAACCTTAAGTCGGAAAAACCCAGTGGGAAAAAACCGAACATAAGGAAAAAAGAGTACAATACAATTAAGTCCGTCTAATATGTCTTCAGGACAACATGTGCTTGTCTTCAGGACAATCTATTTGTCTTCAAGACAAAATAGGTAGGCCTACTTCAGTTGCCTAATTGGACGTGCTATTACTGCCTCATTAAAAACCTTAAACCGGAAAAACCCAGTGGGACAAAAACCGGACAGAAGGAAAAAAGAGTACAGTGCACTTATGTCCATAATCGCTCCCCCTGAAATAAAACAAATTGCTACTTCTGGAGCATCTAAACATTTCCACTTCTGGAGAATTCAATCTTGCATTTTACTGACTCGCCGCATACCAATGCCATAAACTAATTTCTCAATTGTTGATGTTGGCAAAGATTTGGTAAATAAATCTGCAAGATTATCGGCGGAGCGAATCTATTTAACATCAACTTGTCGACTTTCCTGGAGTTCATGAGTATTTCGGCGAGATGTGCTTGGTCTTATCACCTTTAATATATCCTCCCCTGACTTGTGCAACACAAGCAGCATTATCATCATAAATTATAGTGGGAGAATCTATCACCGGTTTGAATCCACTAGCATTATACTGTCTTCAGGACAATATATCATAGATCTTAACCAAACACACTCTCTTCCGGCCTCATAGAGGGAAATAATTTCAGAGTAGTTGGAAGATGTAGCAACTAGTGTTTGCTTAGTGGAACGCCAAGAAATGGCTGTATCATTATAGCAAAATAGATAACCGATTTGGGAGCGAGCTCTATGCGGATCAGATTTATATCCTGCATCAGCATAACCTACTAAACCAGAGTTAGTAGTATTCTTAGAATAGAATAACCCCAAATCAATGGTTCCTCGGAGATAACGGAAGATATGTTTAATCCCATTCCAATGTCTCCGGGTTGGCTCAGAACTGAAACGTGCCAACAAATTTACCGCAAAAGCGATATCTGGTCTCGTGCACTGTGCCAAGTACATTAAAGCCCCGATTGCATCGAGGTATGGTACTTCAGGACCAAGTATATCCTCATCAGATTCTTTAGGACGAAACGGGTCCTTTTTGGGGTCAAGAGACCTTACAACCATAGGGGTGCTCAATGGGTGAGCCTTGTCCATGTTAAAACGTCTAAGCAATCTCTCAATGTATGCTGACTGATGGACAAGTATTCCATTCTTTTTGTGCTCAAGCTCTAGACCAAGGCATAGTTTGGTTTTACCCAAATCTTTAACCTCAAACTCCTTTTTCAAATATTCAGCAGTTTCATATAACTCTTCAAGAGTCCCAATTAAATTCATGTCGTCGACATAAACTGCTATAATAGCAAATCCGGTTTCAGATCTTTTAATAAACACGCATGGGCAGATGGGATCATTTATATACCCTTCCTTTGTCAGGTATTCACTCAAACGTTGATACCACATGCGGCCGGATTGCTTTAACCCATATAAAGATCTTTGCAACTTTATTGAGAATAAGTTGCGGGGAGTGTATGCTTCAGGCATTTTTAAACCTTCGGGAATTTTCATATAGATATTGGAATCTAATGAACCATATAAATATGCCGTCTCAACGTCCATAAGACGCATTTCAAAATTTTCTTGGGCAACCCAACTTATAAGGAAACGAAACGTAACTATATCCACTACTGGTGAATATGTTTCATCATAATCTATCCCAGGCCTCTGCAGGAAACCTTGGGCTACGAGTCGGGCTTTATACCTCACGATCTCGTTTTTCTCATTTCGTTTCCGGACAAAGACCCATTTATCTCCAACAGGTTTTACATTGTCGGGGGTTTTAATAATAGGCCCAAAAACATTACGTTTGGCAAGGGAAGTCAATTCAACATGGATTGCTTCCTCCCATTTAGGCCAATCTTGCCTATGACGACATTCGGTTATAGACCGAGGTTCATAATCATCATTCATAATCTCATGAGCAACTGAGAGAGCAAATGCATCATTGATGATTATCTCATTTCGATCCCATATCTCAATATGATAACTGATGGAAATTTCAGTATTCCCAAGGTTGTTGATCTTTTCATGGGTTTGTACCACTTCAGGGGCAATATGCTCATGAACTTGTGCCACTTCAGGGGCAATATGCTCTCTTTGAATATTATGTTGTGGCACTTCAGGTGCAATTTACTTTCCTCGAGAAAGATTAATGTGCTCATCTGGAGCAGAATTATGCTCATCTGGAGCAGATTCTAAATTCCTCCCCCTTCTTTTTCGAGGAACAGTGTCTTTTGATCCCATCGGTCTACCACGCTTCAGGCGCGGGACATTTAGATCCATTTCGAGTGGTTCTCCAGGAACATCTATCCTAACTGGAACATTCTCAGCTTGGATATGAGACTTTGTAACTTTAGCAGTCTCATTAAATGCATCAGGCATTTGATTTGCAATAGCTTGTAAATGGATCAATCGTTGCACCTCATTTTCACATTCAGGTGTTCTTGGGTCTAGATGAGACAAACTTTTCTCATTCCCTGAGAAAATCTCGACCTTTTCTGCTTTCCATTTGTGGAAGCATTAGGTATTCCAAGTGATGGGAATACTGTCTCATCAAAATGACAATCCGCAAATCTAGCGGTAAATAAATCACCCGTCAATGGTTCAAGGAACCGAATAATGGACGGTGAATCAAACCCAACATAAATGCCCAAACGGCGTTGGGGACCCATTTTGGTCCTTTGCGGTGGTGCTACAGGCACTTGTACCGCGCAACCAAAGGTGCGAAGATATGAAATGTCTGGCTTCTGGCCCAAGACTAACAGAAGGGGGGGATACAAATGAGAAGTAGTAGGGTGCAATTTAATTAAAGATGCAGCATGTAAAATAGCATGACCCCACACTAAGGATGGGAGCTTTGTTCTCATCAGCAAAGTTCACATTGCGCATTGATAATAGGCAAACATGGGACCATCTGCAGGATGTGTCCACTAGTACCATGAAATATCTAAATGGTCCACTTGCAGGCTGAATCGGCCCACAGATATCACCCTGGATTCTTTGCAAGAATGAAGGGGATTCATAATCAACCTTTGTCATGAAAGGTTTAGTAATGAGCTTTCCTTGTGAACAAGATTCACAAATGTAATCTCTGGACAACAACACCTTTGTATCTTTTAAAGGGTGTCCACGAGTATTTTTAAGGATTCTTCGCATCATTGTAGCTCCTGGATGACCAAGGCGATCATGCTAAAGTCCGAACACATCAGGGTTCATTAATTTCCAGGGCATCGTAGCATATGATTCTATAGCTTGTATTGGGACATAATATAATCCCATACTAGAAGCTTCCAGCTTCTCATGGATGGTCTTCTGGCCCATCTTGTAGGAAGTGATGCAAAGTAATTCCTTATTTTGCTCATTAATTGTTTCTAGATGGTACCCATTACGGCGTACATCTTTGAAGCTAAGTAGATTTCTTTTTGATCTACCGCTCAACAATGCATCTTCAAGATACAATGTTGTGCCTTTTGACAAAATAACTGTGGCAGTCCCATAGCCATTTATAATATTAACAGGACCAGATATTGTCTGAACATTTGCCTTGCGCAATGTCACATTTGAGAAAAAGTGTTTGCCACAAAGTATAGTATGCATTGTAGCACTATCAAGCAAACATATATCTTCCTTTTTCTCAATGTGTCCCATTTGCATTTATCTTGACAACTTCAGATGTCAAGTTCCATAAAATTTAACAAATTAATAATATGATGCAAAATATAAATCAACAAGTATGGAATAAAACACAAATCAATAATATGATGCAAAATATAAACCAACAAGTATGAATAAAACACAAGATAACGTGTTATAAACAGCTTATGGATATTGTCCGCTTTGGTACTTCAAGACCTCACGGCTTTAAAACGTCCACAAGTAAAGGCTTCAGGCCCTGTTTATAAGCACACACACAATCCCGTGTGCGAGTGATGTAGGAACTTCAGGTTCACAACAATGATTTTATTGAAGACCATATTTATTTAATATCTTCCTTGGTAACATAATTATCCAAGGGTATGGCAAAACATAGATGAAAACCCTCAGGATCTATTTCTGAGGACTTATTATTTTTATCAACATTATCAAATGAAATCAAAAACCTCAAAAGGTTTTTCATTGCCAAGAATATGACAGTTTTCATTGACCAAAACCTTATTGACTTCAGCATCAGTCACAGTTAGGTCAATGGCATGGGTCTCAACGTGCTTGCCTTTATCCTTCTGGGATGCTTGGTATAGATCAACCAAATGTCTGGCCGTACGACAGGTACGTGACCAATGACCAGTCATTCCACAACGATGACAGGTACTATCATCATGATTCTTCATAGGCTTTTTACCTTTAGGGTTGTGTGGGGAGTTATTTATATTACTGTTAAATCTCCCACTACCCTTACGGAAAAAATTCTCATGCCTGCGCTCACGGCCTCTAGGACGGCCAACATTCTTACTTGAACCGGCATTTGCTTCAGGAAATGCCTTAGAGCCAGCAGGTCTTAAATCATGATTTTTGAGCAGCAACTCATTTGTTTGTTCTGCAGTCAACAGGACTGAGATCAATTCAGAATATATTTTAAACTGGCGCTGCCGGTATTGCTGTTGCAATACAACATTCGAAGCATGAAAGGTGGAGAATGTTTTCTCTAAAAGCTCAACCTCAGTAAGCTTAACACCACAAAGTTCAAGCCGTGACACCATGACAAGTAGTTATTGCCACTTACATCCAAAATTTGGAATTTGGGCTTTTCAATATTTGCCATAATTCTGAAAAAATGGTCTCAATTAAGTTGACAACTTCTGGTGTCAAAATTTGGTTGACAACTTCTGGTGTCAAAAATATTTAGAAGTAAATCTTTACACAATAAAAATTCAAATTAACTAGTGTAAAGAAAATGTTAAATAAAATAATAGAATCAAACCTTAAGAACTTACCAGGCTTTAAACTTGCTTCACTTTATAACGCTCGTGCTGACAGAGCCTCGTGCTGATAACGTGTTGTGGAAGTGTATTAATAATAATTGGAACAAGAAGCAAGTAATAGTAGAAAAAGAAAAAAGAGAGAGAGAGGAAGAGAGAAAAAGAAACGAAAGAGAAAGAAATTTTCTCTTAACATTTCATCAGCGCTTCGGCGCTTTTTATAAATGAAAAAGGTTACTGTGCAAAGTTTGAAAATTTTGCACGTGGACCCTACGGTTTGAATATTTTATACATGAATAGTAATATGCACTATTCATCGATAGTGATATGTACTATTCATCAATAATTCATCCGACATAATTAATATATGAATAGTAATATGCACTATTCATCGATAGTGATATGTACTATTCATACTGTAGCAATAATTTCAAAACTTCAATTGTGGCATTTGAAGTCCACTTTCATAACATCTATGAAATTTTCCTACTCTTAATATGAATGTGAAGATATAAATGCGAAATTTTCCTATAATTTTGCCAAAGGACTTGTATTATATTTGTCCCCCAATATCATATACTATTGATGAACAAAGGCATTACATCATATATTAATTAATAGATTGAATCGACAATACAAATTAATCGATCAATGATGAAATTTTAACTTTTTTCTAAACATATAAAAAATTAATTGAAGATATTTTTTGTTGGAAATAAAATACATGGAAAAGGTTGACATTGTGTGATGCTAAATAAACTTCATTAATATAATTTCAATAAATAATAAAGTAGTAATAATTAAAGTTAGACTAAGGGAGGGGTTAGCAATAGAGTGGACCACAAAGGGCTGCCATTATCCTTCTAAAAGCAGTGAATTTAGAAACAAAATAAGTTAATTAATTAATGTCGTTGTTAGTACTTGTCTGTCACCAAAACTATACATAATAATTTTTAATATTACGAGCTTTATTTATTTATTTATTATTAACATCACTATCATGTTTTACTTTTAAAATTTTATATTGTTAAGGGATGGAAATTAAATATGTCGTGTTATTTTATTTTGCTTTAAAAAAATGTCAACTTGGCATACAAATTAAATTAAATTAATTTCCTTAATTATCTTGTTTATGTATGTAAACCCCAAAACAAGAAATTAAAAACCTCTTTTGTCTTGTCTGAGGTTAGGAAAACCGTAAGCCACGTAGTCGAATCAATGTTAACGTTATTTTTTCCTTGGCTTGATTCCAATTTTGCTTATAACATGAATATTTTGTTCATAATTTCTACTGCCTGAATATTCTCGTTTCCCTCCAACTAATTATAGAACAAATCATAAACTTTTTGGACACAAATCAAAAGATATGGGCTTTTGTCTTTTTATATCTGGGCAAATAAAAGATAAAAGTAACATATTTTAGGGTAAACCAATTGCTTTAATTAATCTCATAGGTTTATAATAAATAATTAAGCATTTTACTAAAAAATTGAGCTTAATTACATATATATATATATTTGCAAATGGGCACATGTGCAATGTATCTAGCTAACTCCAAGCAGTCGCCTTCATCCATATATATCTGCCTGATTACATATTGAAAATGAATTAAAATTTTACAATTTTATATAATAATTAGATGACATGCAGTGAAGCAATCTCCTCCACTTATCAACATTTTTGTTTTGTCATTGAGGTGCACTTATCTTCTAATTAAGAACATATACATCCTTGTAATTGTGGATTGATCCACCAATGACCATCTCTTTCATTTGGTTTGATGCAGAGATTAGAAATAATATTGTTCCTTCGATTTCATCTGTTATAATTATAATAATTATTATTATTACTATTAATACGTGGAAGGTTCACAATTTCTTCATCATTTGATAAGTGTATTTACTTTTATATAAGTGAGTTCGAGTCGATCGATCGGTCCATTTTTTATTTGTCTTTTTGGATCCTTTTTTTTTTTTTTTTCTCTTTGTCTAACATCAGGATGTCATGATCTTTTCCATATTTGACAGCAGCTTTCCTTCCATTGGATAATTAAGTAAAATAAATATTACTGTGTCCATCATGTTAGATTAGTTATTACTAGTAATTACCAATTGGTTACTTATCTTACTCTTTAAAATAGCAAAATAGTCAAATTTGTCGGTCCAATCATGTTAATATATACACTATAAACCTGCAGGGCTATAATAATTAACAAGACAAAAACTTCTGAAATTTCGTCACGTCAATGTTGTGTGCTTTGGTTGCATGATTTACCAAATTACCAAATTACATGGAAGTTAGTGATGACCATTTTCTTCTGTTAACATTTTTATGCATGTCATGTCATGTTCATCACTTTTTGAGTTGGTCAATCCAAATGATGATTTAATTAATAATCTTGCCGAAACAATAGTCCTTCCGCCTCAATATAAAGCTATTGGCATCCGATATTTATATTGGATCCCATTAATTTATAATCAAATTAGCCATTCAAATCTTAAATAGATAATCAAATTAGTCATTCAAATATTAAATGGATGTAAGTTTTCTTAAACATATTTTCTCTATTTATAAAACTTGAATATCATAACTTAATTAAAAAATATACAATTCTTTTCACTTGATCCAACAGACATTGATAACACAAAAATGCTCTTCTACCAAGTTTTTGGGGGTGTTGTCAGGAATGATCTCTCTGTTGTTTAAAATTGTGAAAGAGTTTGGATTGAAGACGAAACTTAAAATTGTTAGGCAGTATATTCAGCTCTTTCGCGAGCTAAGTCAACACTCAACACCGGCCAAAGGGCCAAAGGTACATTCATTCATTCTGGCCTGAATCAAGGTATTAATGCGTTAAGGAATTTTCGGCTCCCATGATTAGCAATCATATACGCTTTTACTTTCGGTTCGTATATCATAATTCATTTGTAGTACAAATTAAAATTATGTTAGGCACCGGCTCAAATGTACTACTACTAAATAGTATTTATTTCAAGAATTTTGTAAATATGAATTTGATGACAAAAATCTATTAAATGGGAACCCATGATTTAACCTACATAGTTTACTCATCTCTTTTAGGAGTTAGATTTCCTATAAATCTGACATTCGAATCTCGGCTTTTTGTATTCCTCTTCTTCTAAGAGCATAATTCTCTAATCTCTACATGTATTAAAATAGTAATATATAACTAATGTTAAGCTGATTCTTTATGCATCTTTTAACTAGATTCCAAATAATAGTTGAACAAGGAAGGAGAAGTTTGTGATTAGGCTTGGTGTAGTTATTATTAGGCATAATAAAAAATAATATAGAGGAGAAGTGAAGGAAAAGTTTTATTCATCAAACTTATATTCTTTTCTGTATGATCACAGGTATTCGTATTCGTTTGACAGTTTATCATTAATTTTATTTGAACCGCGTCACTCTAAATGAAGAAAAACTCTCTTAAATATATTTTTTCTATTTATAAAACTCGAATTCGAAACCTTACTTTTGGGATATTGAGCTTCTTCCACTCAATCCAACATGTGTTGATTCATCAAATTTATATTTATTACTAGTATTATATTATCATTTGCTCAATTTCAACATGAGATCATACAAGTTGCCGCATAAATGAGAACTTGGACAGGTATCACATCTCAAAGAAATGCGTTTGCAACTTATAAGATCTCCCAAAATACATGTGGAGAAGAGAGATAGGAAATTTTTTTCCTTTTATTTAACGGTGATGACTTTAATCAAATCACCACCCCTACACTATATCATATTATTATTAATAATGCATACCACAAAAGGTCAAAGGGTTGCTCAGCATATACACATATATCACAATATAACCTACCCCTTTCATATTCTTACTAATTAATATTGCCTACCAATATTAAGCTAATTAATTATATATTTTTTTAAAATTGTGTTGGTTTCAACTGACGAAAGCAACAAATGAAAAAAAAAAAGAAGTTTCATCAACGTTAATTTGGCTTTGACTTGGTTTGTTTGATGGCCTATGGAGATTAATACAAGTGGTTAAAGTTCGAATATATGATATTTTATTTCCGATGATGATTTATCATGAGCGTAGAAATGAGATAATCCACCCCAACTTGTTAATGTTTGTCATTATTCACTTGAGAGATAAATTCTAAACAACCCTTACTGAAAAATCAAAATTGAATTCTACAATAAAGTCTTAATTAAGTTCTTAGTTACATCTTGCGTAGTTTCCATTTGTATTTTCTCTCTCGTAAAGTTGAATTAGTTTGCGGGTCCGGCAATGCACTATGAGAGTGTTATTAAATCTGACTTTGGGACAAGTTTGGATTCCGATTTTTTTTTTTAATTTTAATTTTGTTTATTTTAAAGTTGCGTTATGTTTTGGTGTAACCGGTCACCGGTGGCGGGACAAACGAACAACTCGTTGGATATAAAGGGATGGACGTTACAGCCGTTTAGAAATGTGGCATTGCAAGTGCAAGTGCGTTCTTTTACACTTTTACTGGAGTGGAAAAAGCTAATTTCCCACTCTCTCTTTCTCTCTTTGATTCTTCTTTTTTGTTCATATCTGTTTCTACAGTTCGATTAAGACCACCCTTTACCACAACTAAAAAGCTTTGATCATGGAATCCAACGAATTTGAACATCTCCTCCATCTTCTTTGATCCCTAGAAAGAATTATTCTTTTTCCATCTTTTCTGAACACCCTAACTCAGAAACCTGTTTCAGCTTCCATTTCTCAAGTTTTCAAGCTTCGACTTTTGGTCAGAAAGTTTGGTTCTTTTTTTTTTTTTTCGATGGAGTGTTCATTGGAAGTTGCCAAAATGGAGATGGGTTTGGTATTTAACGTTTTTTAATTGTTTGTAGCAAGAGATACCGCTTGTAAGACTTTGGTGAGAAAAGAGTTGTTTTCGTGTGTTTTTGTTTTCTCTTTTAGCAGGATGGGATCTTTGCTGGTTTGTTCGACGGGTCCACCGATAAAACGAAGGGCTGGATTGAGAATAAAACAGGCGGGTCGAGGGTCATATCGTGGAAGCTAGAGGAAGGATAAATTTGAGTGTAGTGAGTATTTGGTTTTTAGAGTGTTGTGCAAATCTGTGTTTTTCTTTTCTTAGTTAAAACTTGAAAGAGTTGAAGAAAAATGGGGACTACTGCTTTAAGGCAGCTGTTGAAGAGTTTTTGCAGCAATTCACCTTGGAAATATGCTGTGCTTTGGAAGCTTAGGCTCTGTAGCCCCATGTAAGTTTCTCTTTTCACATTAATTATAAGAAAGCGTGTACTAATCTTTTTCATGGCTGAATTTCAACTTGTTTGAATGTCTTTGATATAGATGGGGTGAGGGTGCCTATAGTCAGGTCGATATTACTATCTTTAGGCATAAATCGTGCTGTTAGTCCAGTTTTTAATGGCAAATGATCAGTTTCATTTTTCTTGATGAGGATGTTGGTTAATTAGCCTATATAGATTCTCCTACAGTTGAATGAATAAACTTTTGGGAACCTTAGCATCTTTTCAATGATGCGTTTGTGAATACAAAGACAAAGAAATAAAGGCCTGGACTGGTAACTGTGTTTTCTTTTCATTAGTCAAAACCATTGAATAGAGGACAAAGATTCAACTTTCCAGTGGTTCTATGAGGCATATTGAATGCTGCATTGCAAATTTATCTATAAGTCGTCTCTCTAATAGCATCTGCCTTTGTTGGACAGGGTCTTCTAGACTCCATTTATTGGCAAATAGAATCATCTTGTACTTTTTGTCATATTACTAGTAGAAGGGTAGTTAGTATCTTCTTGCCCAAGTTTTCTGGTGGTTGACGTGTTTCCTGTTGGGAAATAATGTGTAATAAATCTTGTTTGTGGTACATTATTACTTTGTTGCAATTGCAAATAGTTTTGATTCCCAAAGTAAGAATTATCCCTCCATTGTGTGTTTAGCTGTGTGGTTTATAAATTGCCTTTGTTGATTTCAGGAGTTTGACCTGGGAAGATGGGTATTGTGTTTATCCAGAACCAAGAGAATCTGTAGAAAGCATCTCAAGTGATGTTTATTCTAACAGTGAGATTATCTCGTCACACTTTGAAATGAGCATCCAAGATGATTGTTTTGGAGGATGTCCAGTTGACCTGGTGGTGGCCAATATGGCACATCTTAAGTACACATGGGGAGAGGGGTAAAATGTTTATCTTAACTTTTATTCTTATGATTAATGTTCCTTTCTTGTGATATAAAAACATTTCTTTACTTTTGGGGTATTAAAGTGTGTGCTGCTTATGGCTCTTCTTGAGTGGAAGTTTTAGTATTAAGCCTCAAGAAATTAATTATGCATGGGATATCCTCTGGCCCTCTTGGTACTGACTTAGTGTCTTTGGATCTCTAAATTTATCAGGGTTGTCGGTAAAGTGGCATACACAGGGAAGCACTGCTGGGTTTCCTATGATGATATTTTCACTGGCAGAGCCAACTCGAAGTTAGTTCCCGAGGTAAGTCTCTACTATTGAAATGTGATTCACTCCAGATGCTTACAGTTTCATCAATGATAGATAACATACAAGTGATTTTTACATTGCCAGTGTCCAGAGGAATGGATAGTTCATTTTGCATCAGGAATCAAGGTAATGGAACCCTCTACTGCACCTTTATTAGCGTATTGTTTAGCTGCTTCAGGTTTATGCTTCCATGTACACACTGGTGCACACTTTTGCATGCGCCAAATTAGTGCAGGCTTGATGATGAAGTTAACTGCTCCATTTTCGATCATTAAAATGGATAATATGTTGATGATCGCGGTGCTCTTGCAGACTATTGTGCTGGCACCTGTGCTTCCACATGGAGTTTTGCAACTTGGTTCATTGGAGATGGTGTGTATTTGTTCTAAATTTTTCTTCTTGGCTATGTTAAAATTATAGTCTAGTCTGAACGGGTATTTAAAGATGTTGCTGTGAAATTTTAGTCTCCTGTGTCCCTGTCAGTTTTATTACATACAATATGTATACAAGCATCAGGACATTTCAAACTCAAAATTTCTGATAGTGTTGCATTGAGACCCATGTGAAAAGCCAATGCATTAAAATAATGGTGCATGGAGGTAATTCATATTGATTCCCCACCGCGCGCACACACACATGCCCCTGCCCCTCTTCTTGCTGAAATGAAAAAGGGATAATCTGTTATGCTGCCTCCCATTGATATCTTGTCAGTATATCTATGTGTGTATGAGCGATTGTTGGTGACAGTAATTGATGGGTGATTCCGTTGCGCTGATGTAAGTGATGCTCTTTTTGTTTATCTTATGTTCTTCTGTTTGTTTCCCTGTCCACCAGCAGGTTCCTGAAGACTTGTCCATTATCTCATACATCAAAGATGGATTTGCCTCTAAGGACATTCACGCTCAGTTACCATCATCGTTAATATCAAGTCTTTTCGAGAAGTTGGAGGAGTCCTCAAGTGCATCAATCAGCCCACAGAACTCAGAAGATTCTAATGATGTTGACAGTGTCAAGCCCAATAATTTGTCAACTTCAGATCAGATTGTGCCCCTGTTCAATATTCAAGATGCTTTCCAGGTGCCTGGAATAGATCTGCTTGAGGTTCTTGAAAGTGAAAACAGAAATAAGGTTAGTGTCCCACCAGTTAGCCTCAGTGAAGTATCATCACCACTAAGCCAATCTATAAATTCCAACCAGCTTGCAACGGGGGAGAGGGAACTGATCGGTTTGTATTGTCTTAAGGAAGAATTGCAGACATATCCTGAATGCAATGGTTACACCGTGGGTGATTGTGGAGAAATCTTAGATGGAGTTACATATCCTTACCCTGCCAGTGATTTTCTGGAACTCCCTTTTGGAGACTATAATGTTGATGATGCTGGTTTCCTTAGCTTTCCTGAAGATTGTGAATTGCACAAAGCACTGGGACCAGGCTTTAAAAGGCATAGCAATGAATATTTGTGGGAGTCATCGTTTCTGAGTGAGGATGTATTTAGAGATCTCTTTGATGGCATTGAGCCCTCACTGTCCACTAAAGGAGGTGATGAGTATCTATTGCAAGCTGTGGTTGGCCAAGTAGATCATGACTGTGTTGATGGTGTTGATAGACCCAATCATTTCATGGCATCAATGGGACAGCTACCTGTGTCTTCTCAACCTCAAAGTGATAGGGGCAATTCAACTTTAGTGAGCCAACTTTCACCTGCATTTGTTGCTGGGTCGAAACATAGTTCTAGTTTGAAGAGTTCAGCCTCTTTCCAGAGTACAGTTACTACCTTAACCGATAATGAGAAGCCAAGAAAAGATTGTTATTACATGCAATCCAAAAAAGGACAAAAGCAATCCAGTGTCACCAAAAGAAGGGCTAGACCTGGTGATAACCCAAGGCCAAGGCCCAGGGATAGGCAGATGATCCAGGATCGGCTTAAGGAGCTGCGAGAACTTGTTCCAAATGGTGCAAAGGTCAGTACTACCTCCTAGTTAGTATCCGTTGTGCTTTTAATTTGTAATTGCTTATCTGTACTTTTTATTGCGTCTAACTTAGTTACATTTTCTGACAAATTCAGTATAGCATTGATGCTCTATTGGATCAAACAGTGAAACACATGGTATATTTGAGAAATGTGACCAACCAAGCTGAAAAATTGCGGCAGTGGGTTCATCGGGAGGTATGTGAAGTCTGTCCTAATAAGATTCAAGTATAACAGTTGCCTTTCTTCCACGCCCTTACCAATTATCTTGCCTTCTTTTTTCCCATGTGGAATCCCCAAAATAACTACAATAGTAGTCAAATTGGGTCCTAGTTAGGTGTGTAAGATGGAACTCTGACCAGAGTAAAGATCACTGAGCTTAAGCTCTCGTCTCTGCCTTCTAATTCCAGAACCTTGAATAAAATTGCTATGTAGTTCAAATTTACCATGGTTTTCTGATGTTATGAGCTTAAAGGCAGTAAAATTTATCAAGCTGCATATGTGATGCTCCACAGGTGGCTGGTCGCAAGGACATTAGATCATCTGAAACAAAAGATGGATTCCAAATTGGAAAAAGTTGGGCGTTCGATATTGGGGATGAACTGAAAGTATGCCCCATTGTTGTGGAAGATCTTGCATACCCAGGCCACTTGCTCATAGAGGTCTGTTTTTAGCAACATAACATGAAAATTTCAAGAAAGTTTATACCAAAAATACATTTTATGAACGTACACTTCTATCTACAAATTAATTGGTAAACTGTATCATTTGCAGATGCTATGCAATGACCATGGTCTGTTTCTAGAGATTGCTCAAGTGATCCGAAGTTTTAATTTAACAATCTTGAAGGGTGTGATGGAAAGCTGTTCAAATAATACATGGGCTCATTTCATTGTTGAGGTATCAATAGCTCTTTAAGTGTCTGTGTTTTGACCATGATTCTATTCACCACAATTTTTCTGAGATATGATTATACTCCGTGCAGGCTTCCAAGGGCTTTCACAGACTGGATATTTTCTGGCCTTTGATGCAACTTTTACAGCGTCAAAGAAATCCTATTTCAAGCAAGATTTAGGGATGAAAAAACCTCACTCCCTCGTTTTAGACTTTTCAGGGAGATTTCATGAACAACTTGTAGACATGTTGGTCCAAACAACTTTCCATTACCAGACGAAGGAATGACAAACCTACTGATTATCTTATGTTTCAGTACAAGTATTTATTGTTCTGTGTGTACGAATTATAATGCGGTTGGCACTGCAATCTGCTGTTAACGACAAGCTAGCTCCTTAAAGAATGAGCACATGCTTACATGGATGTGCAAACAGCAAACCTTATGTACGAATGTACACAGAGATGAAAGAAGCGCGACAGGCCAGTACATCTCTATCCTACCAAAACTGTTCCTCTTCCACCTGGTGTCAAGAGTTTGGGGCTCAGATTAGTGTTTCTGCCAGCAATAGTGTGTGCCACCAACCACAAGCAACATTTTTCGGTATGCAACCATCTATGGGAACCTGGGCAGGAATGTTACGGTCGATTGTATCTCCCAGACCAAGCTGCATGCAGACAACCGAGAGTATGATTCAGAAGATTGTGCCGATGACATATGTCCGGTAGCTAAGAATAGAGGATGATTAACCATACCTGGCCATACTTGTTCCAGCCCCAGCTAAGAACTTGTCCATCATCTTACAAGAAAAACAAAAAGCAATCTTAGGAGCAGAAATTTGAGAAGGCGGTTTAATATTATAATTCCTAGTACTATGCTGATCATTTCTCGGTTGGAAGCAGACTTCCCCACTGGTGAAGCAAACAGCCAAAATGTATTATATGTATGTATTCTTGTGTGAGTAGAGCATAGATGCCCTTGGACATTCTAAGCCCCTTATATTTTGTGATAATCCTTCTGATTGTTGAGATAATTAAACTACTGAATGCCATATCTACTATCTTCTGCAATTACTGAAGCCAATGCAGAAATTCCATGCCCCTAATAATAGCATGCATTATACAGTACCAGCTGAAACAAACCACTTAGCTAGTATATCTTGACTATCTTCCTTATGGGTTACTCATATACTTCACTAGTCATAGTCATATGACTCATACCTGTCAGTATAGCACTGTGACGAGCCCCGCAGGATACCATCTTTGCATGCTTGCCCTCCAAACATGTTGCATCCAATATCCTTGGTGTCGTCTGAAGCAGATATGGAAACAAGTAATTAGTTTCTGGAACTTCGCTCGATACCTCAAAATTATTGAATCCAAGGAAACTGCTCATTCTAGCAAATGAAAATGAGAAAACTGCTCATTCTAGCATCTTAGCAACTGACGACAAATACCCCTATCTGAAGTGGCAAAAGTTAAATAGAAGACAGCAACTATTTATACCTCAGCCTGCTCAGCACCAGTACCCAGCTGTCCAAATTGATTTCCACCAAAGGCATATACCTGGCCATTAACGGTTATGCACATGCTATGCCATAACCCCGTTGCAACTCCTAGGACTTGAATACCAGATAAAGAAGAAACACAAGTTGGTCTCAAAAGATCACTTGTACTTCCTTGGCCACACTGGATAAAAGAAGGCAGAATAATTTTAATTTTCACAGGCTAAATAAAATAACCCATAATAATATAAAAGCATTGAGTGTTAGCCTAGTCAAATCAAGGTCCACATATGCTAGTAACATAGTTTCAGTTCCCATATTTCCACAGATACACATACAAGGCTGAGCAATGTCACAAAATGAATAATTTTATCCATCCACCTCACTAGAAGGGACCAAAAAAGAGAAGAAAGTTGATAGAAAATTATTGCCATCAACGACATATGCAATAGATTCAGGTTTAGAAGATTCACCTGCCCATACAGTCCCCAGCCAAAGGTAAGTAAAACTCCAGCATCTATGGTTGAAAAAAGCGATAAAGGGGAGTTAGAATTTACAAATGGTATATAACATAATAATCAAATGTCAGTAGGGAAAATGTTTGCAACTGAAATACTATGTAATCGGCTTACAATCAGAATCAGCCTAAGCAAATCTATGTCAGAGATATATAAGCTAGAATTATCATAAAGGTCATGTCCAGTGTTGAACTATAACTGCAAAATCATAGCAAACTAAACCAGTGTGTTTAACTTATAAATGAAAAAACAAGCCTAAAAATTCTTTACAGCAAATTAATTAATAATGATTCTACCAGCCAATGCTGACCTGTTATTACTGCACTATGCCGACCTCCACAAGCAATTTCCTTTACATAGCTTCCGGCCACTTTGGAAAGTTGTGTTTGTGAATTCAAGCTTCCTTGATGAGCTGCTACAGACCTATCCTTTCCAGTAGTCTGCTCGATGCATGGTATAATGTGCGGAGAAGACACCATTTTTATTCGAGAACCCAGGCCTAGCTGTCCTTCGCCTCCATAGCCCCAACCCCACACCTGTCCCATATCTGAAACCCCGGTAAAAATATGATGCATCAGGTGTCTTGCTTTAGATCAAAAATCTTCCATATCTTCGTACTTCATACAACCTACAAAACTATATGGTGTGATGACAAGGGGAGACTTCTTCACCTGAAAATACAACTGCCCAGGCTGGTGACCAGCAATGTAGTTATTTACCTGACAGTGCTAAAGTGTGGCGCCCGCCTGCAGCAACACTTGTGATCCTTACTCCTGGACCCAGAGTCACAAGACAGGGAGACACCGTGAAAAAGTCATCTCCAGAAGTTAAGCTTTCATGTTCTTCCTTTGCTGCAGTTAGTCTTCTTCGCTTTGCCATTTCCTCCCCAACCTTACGGTTCTCTGTTTGAGAAACTGTTCCACCACTTGCATTTGAGCCTCGTGACTTAGGACTCACTGTAAGAAATTGAACTCCAGAACTTTAGTTTGAATTGACTGATGTGCTACACCATTTGTTATTATTGAGATATAAAGGCTTCAATGAAATCACCTTGTTCAGTTTGTAAAGCACTCTGTTTTCCAACAATATCCTTTTGAAAGCTCCCTCCAGTAACCAATTCACGCGTCAGTTTCCCAGAGGGCACACACTCTTTCCAACCCCATGTGTACACTGCACCTGTCTCTGCACATTGAAATTTTGAAAAGCCCATTCAAATTTTGTTTAGATAAAAATTTCTTCAATAAAGAAAATAGTATCAAAAACCCATTTTCATGCCCAGAAGCATTCAGGAAAAGGAGCCAGTTGCCCATGATAACAAATCACTAACAAACCATCTTTTTAAACAATCTAGACAAAACAATTAAAAGCGACAAGGTCTCTTATAAAGGAGACCATATAAGCACAAAAGATCTACCATTCTAATACATTTCCTGACAATTAGGAGAATCAACAACTATTTCTAAGATATTACCTATATCGCCGTGATGCAAGAACAATAGTCATCAGCATTTCCGAAATAACTTTCAGAACTTCCATCTCTCAACCAGTAAACATAACCAGTGTTCTTGTTTTCTTGTTTCCTTCGTACCTCTAAGAATTTTATTTGCAAATATTTTATATAAGCTAATTGATATTCTATCAAACGAACGAGAAATAGGAAATACAAAGGAATTACCTGTTACAGAAACACAATGAGCCCAGCCAGCAGCTGCCTCCACTATTGAAGCTTCAGTTGGAAGAGAAAATGGCTCTGGCGTTTCCTTAAAAATTAAAAAAAAAAAAAAAAGAAAGTGCCCCCAAACAGAATATATTGCGTTTTATCAATTCAGAGAAAACAAAACCCTTAATTATTTTAACTGAATAAATCAGAGGATCACTTGATTTACCCCATGCTTCCCTGATGTCAAGTAACTTTGCCCTTCATCATCTGCTGAACCCCATGTTATCAGCTTCCCACAATCTAAATTTCCAAACACCAAAAATAAACCACATCAGCCAACTTTAAATTAAAGATCAAAACTTTTTTTTTTCCCAAAAATCTTCTTTATTTATCAGGCTTTGGCCTAATTCATTGTGATTTTTTTTTCTCTTTAAATTTTAACTTAAACTCAAGTAAAATTTGAACTAAAAAAAATGCTACTCAAATCCATAACCCATATTGACTAATCAAAATCTTAGCTTGAACCATTAACAAAAATTCAAAATTAAAACTTCAGCAAATTGTGAAAACAGATAAACCTGAAATGGCCATAGCAAATCCACAACCACCACCACAAACGTCCTTCCATGAATAAGCTCCACCATTAACCGAAGCCTGTAACCGGACAGGAACTGGAGACATCATCGGAGATTTCTCAGGCGAAGCTCCCGGTAAATATCCCCACATAAAAACCGACATTTCCTTACACTCCTCCATCTTCACTCCTTCAGTTTCATTCCCATTCATTTCCCAACAAACTTAACAGAAACAAATCCCCACTGTTTCGTTTTTCCTTTCAACTTTCCGGGAGAGTTAAAATTAATTTGCTTAGTAAATGTCTAATCCGTTTTCCTGAAAGAGAAGAGGTGGAGACCTGAGCTGAGAGATTAATATAACTCAATAAAAGCAGAGAAAAAGAAACGGTGAATTTATGAGAATCTTAACTGATTATTAACCCTTGGAGGGGCCGTATCATTAACAGAGAAATAACGTATGCCACGTTGGACGCCACGTCATTCATCCGACACGTGGCGTTGTCAGCACCGCGTGTATGGATTATTCTTTTTGCGCCACGAGCTCCCTCGAACTTTCTGGAAGGAGCGGTAGAGAGATGACTTTCTTTTTACGTTCACCCTTTCCTCGTTTTCGAAGCTTGTCTGGTTGCTCGCCACGTGGTGGGCCTAACCAAGACAAAATTGGTGGTAAAATATTTTAATTATTATATTTATTTATTCTGGGAATGTGATTAAGATTAGGATTAATCATTAGTTTAATACATAAGTATATTGTTCCAATGTTGGGTCTTAGGTTGGGTTGGAACTTGGAATCCAACGTCCGTCAGGTCGGGGTTACGTGGCGTTATCTTGTTCGTTTGTTCTTGGATAATTTTATGATAGAGGGACATGACCAGCTCCACGATGAACATAAGTCAATCATTATCGGCTTAAATTTGGTTTTATTTTCCTTAATTTAATCATCAGTGATGAAAAAAGTAGCCAAACCTGTTCTGCAACAGTATGTTCAATTGTTTGATGCAAATTTTTTAGGACAAGACTTGTATGTCTTTTTTTAAGTGTTTTTCATATTAATAATCAATACAATATTGATAAATGTCATTTTAAAGTATTAAATATTTATTTTTTTTAAAAAAATTAAATCATATAAAAATACATGTGACGATATTTTATTGGTTACTAACATAAAAACCACCTAGAAATAAAATATAAGTTCTGTCTAAGTTTTTAATGTACTAAACTTTTTCTAACTTCTCTTAATCGGTAACTGGTGGTGGGTTAATTTCACATTTCACAAGTAAAAAGCAAGTGGAATTTTGAAAAATTTTGGGATGTTGATCAATGCCTGATACAGTACAGATTATGAGCAGATTGTCTTTTGACTTTGATTGTTGATATGTATCACGGAAGAAATTTGTTGCAAAGTTGAATAAGTAACAAGCAATCAAGCACCCCGGCCCCTGTTAACATTGTTGAAGCTCGACTGCTTGCCAGGAAACCAAATTTCAGTATCAAGATGTTGCTTGAAAGCTACTGATCCTGATGTTTATATCAGCCACAATCAGAATATAACAAGCAGCCTCAAAGATGTGCACCATCCACGTCCAGGTTAATTTCAGCAAAGGAATGTGTAAACTGGTTCATTTCTGGTTTAAGTTCTGTTAAAGATTAATGGGCCACCAGGGACTTTGTGAAAAGTAAATTGGGGAGGATTAGGATTTAGGACTAAAGCTGTCAAATTCTCAAATAGTAAGCTGCATTAATGAAGGTTGATAATTACTATTATTGGACTTTTTCTTGGTGACATAATCGATTGCTTTAGGGGACACAATTGAGTTGAGTAAACCTAGGACTTCCATAGATGCAAGGTCAAATCGATAACAGCTTCTAAGCCAGCCAAGAAGCTGCGTAGGGGGAAAGATACGGTAAGGCTACCACATCTTCGGTATGCAGTATGTAGTATGTGTAATGAAGCTAACAATAATGAAGCTGACATGAATCCTGCAAACGAGCTGTCATTCCATATCAGAGACCACCATTTTGCTCTGCGGTTGACTTTTTCTCTTTTGTTTGTCTGTGTTACGGTCTCTCGGGCTGTCCAGACATAACACGATTTTATACTACCCTATATCAAAAAGGTAAACGAGCATTAGAAAAGAAAGGTGCAACTGTCATTTCTTTATTGGTTTTTTTTTATTTTTTTATTAATATTTTGGGTTAGAAGAACTCATTTGTTCTTTTCTTTTTCTTCTTTTTTTTTTAATTTTAGTGTTTTCTTTTATTTTTTAAAATTTTAATATATATTTTGTAGAAATTTTTCATCCATGATAAGTTTAAAAGAAAGTTTTTCTTAGTGATTTTTGTGGAGTGTGAGAAAATTTTTTCACATTTTTATACTATACATTTATTAAAAATTTTCAACTATTAAAGAATTTAATATTTGATTTATATATATTTTTATTTAATGATTAGTTAACATGTTTAACTTATATAAAATATTTGATTTATGTATTTTTATCTATTAATTAATTGACATTACCTTTATTATGTATATCAAAATGAATTTTTATATATATTATGTATTACATTTTGATCTACATGTAATATGAATATATGATTATATGTTTCATCTTTGATTTTAATATATTTATTTTTTCTATTAATCCTCTTATATTTTTAAAACGTAAAAATTTAAATACGTAAAATTAAAAAAAAAAAAAAAGGATCCAACCCGAGTCAATTTCTAGTACAGAATTATAGACCAAACAAGATAGAGAAACCAAAAGATGGAAGCATACATCCAACATCCAGGACAATTATTGAATAATAGTACCAACTTTTGCATTAACCGTACTCAGGACACTTCCTCAGTTTCTTTTCCCATGGAACATATCCACATAGATGAAACTCTTGAAAGTGATGGGAACAAATACTCCCGAAGCAATTTCTCAAGATTAGTATTCACAAATAAGGAACGATCCCAATCCCAATTATGTCAATTCTTTGATTTCCATTTTCTTTGGCATCTAGTTGGGATCTATTGTTTCAAGGGAAAAGAATTTGCTTATTGATGAGGCGAGAGATTCGACTAATTTTGTTTGGGTCTCAGCTAGAGGCCCAAAAGATTGAAAGGCTCGTGTTATGGACAAGTTAAGCCCAACTAATCTTTCCTTTAGCCCAAACCCAACTGAGAGGCTTTCCTCGACTCGGCTGCTTCTACTTCCAGGTTCGGAATTTCCCAATATCAAGTTCCACTTTGTCTTTCAACTTAGCTTATACCTTTTTCTTTAGGTGAAATTGCTTATACCTTTTTGCTCACGTGAATCTTCAATTAGCTGCAATTATGATAATAGAAGCAGTAGCAAAGGAGAAGAGACGCCATAACTACATTAAGATTTAACAAGTTATTTGGGTCTTACAAGTTACAAGTTGAATAGTTTGACAGTTTTATGTTGACACAAGCTGGTAGCTGGTTGCTCGGAATTCAATTTGAAGGACTAAATAAATTAAAGCTGAAATTTTGAAATGGCCAACAGCCACCCGCTGTATACCCTCCGTCTACAGCAATAACCTGTCCAGTGACGTACGAGGCGGCAGGAAGGCAAAGGAATGCCACCACTGATGATATCTCTTCAGGCTCTGCTATCCTTGGCATTGCTGTTCCAGCAATTAGCCTCATAAATTCATCGATGTAGGGGGCATCTGGCTCCTAAAATAGAAAGGCATCTTAAAACAAATCAATACGAAAAATCCCTACATATATACAATTCCTCATTAAGGTAAGGTTAGAGGTAATTTACTGGGTCTATGATATGGGTTCTGACACCCCATGGTGAAACAGTATTTGTCCGAATGTTATCTTTTGCCCACTCACATGCCAGATTCTTTGTAATTTGGTTGATTGCTCCTGGAATTGCAACAACCGGGGTTACTATGTAAGATTTTGGCTAATGGCCCGGAAGCTTATGATTGGTAACTTCTTGCATGAAATTACCTTTAGATGCTGAATAGGCAGATAATCGAGGCACAGCTATTGAGCCAGCTATCGAGGAGATAAACACAATGCTTCCATTTCCTGACGCTTTCAGCAATGGATGTGCAAGTTGAGAAAGGTGGTATGGAGCCTCAAGGTTGATGCTCATTACAGTTGAGTAGTCTTCCAGAGTGTGTTCCACACAAGGTTTGAGCGTCGTCATTCCAGCATTATTGACCTGAGAAGAAAGTTGCTTTCACTTAAAATTATTCTTGAAAAAACCCGACTTGTTCTCCTGAGTATGTGCCAAGAAACTAATCAAACTCCAGCCTATTTAACAAATTTATATTTTAATGGGCACCTAGGACTGTTCAGCATCACTAGGCAGCAAGCTAGCAAATCACAGAAGATTAGATTAAAAGGATAAACAAAAAGTGGTGGTTCTTTATGGGATTGAACCAAATATTAATCAAATTAACCTTACTTGACATGTAATTACGATGTCAATCAGAAATATTTTAATTTACAGAACCAAGGATGATAGTCACAATAGAAAAGGCATGTCAGAGTTAGCTTCAGTCTAGAGTCTAGACAGCTGCTTGGCATCCTGGGGGTGGAAAAACAAAAGTTTAGAGGTAAAACTTACAAGGATGTTAAGTTTGCCATCAAAAACAGAAGAGACAGTCTCCATAAGCTTCTCTCTCTGCTCCTTAGATGAAAGATCACAGACAGAACCACTCACTTTAAACCCTTTACTCTGCCATTCTTGTATCCTTTCATTCAGTTCTGTCTGGTTCCTGGAACATGTATGGACTGTTGCCCCTAGTGCTGCTAGTTCTTCAACAGTAGCACATCTGACATGCAAGAAAAAGAACCATACTCGATAATCCAATAAAAAAATATATGTTTCAACAACGAATTGAATATCTGAATTAACATAGATAATTAGAGAGAAAGATGGGAGTTCGAACCCTATGCCTCTCGTTCCACCAGTGACAAGGGCAGTCATGCCCTGAACAGACCATCTATGACTCTTGCTCCCTGGTTTTGCTCCAGCCATGTTAGCGCTGAGACTTCCTAGTATTTCTTTAGTTCTGTTTTTAAACGAATAGAGAAACTAACAACTGCCAGTATTCAATGGCTTTTAAATTGAAACGTGGATGTAAAAGTTACTATGAAGAAATACTATTGGCTATTGTCAGCCTCTTTCGTCCGACCAAAGAAGATCAGAATCCAGAAAAGGACAAACATAAACGTCGAAAACATCCACAACATGCCTTTTTAAAAACAAAAATTTCTCCCGAAAATTTTAGCTCTTGACTTCTCTTTTCAACTTGATTCCAGGGCCGGATCAGTACTTAATAGGGCAAAACGCCACTACACTTAAAAAATTTACTTTTAGATAACTTAGTATATGAAAGAGTTGACTGTTACAAATGGTTTAAGAATCATTGTAAAAAAACAAGGATGAAAAATCTCGGATCCTGTTTACCATGATTTTATTCTTTTGTTAAGAAACAATATCGCTAGGAAGGATCCACAGAAAGTAGCCTATATTTGATTCTTGGTGTATAAACAAATCCAAGTTTAGCATTAATTATCTTTTATTAGTTTAATCCAATACCCCCATAATGCAATTTGAATGTTTAAGACCGACAAGATTTGAGAATCAGATGATGAGAATTGAGAAAGCAAAGCATCCTTGACCCCTGCCATTGGATAATATAAAGCAAGTATTCTAAAAGCCTGGAGGGTGAACCTACTACTGGCTACTCGAGAATTTCCCAGAGTGGCCATGCTCCGCCGCCTCGCTTCCCACGGCCGGCCGCCCTGTGGCTACTAATCATCAAATTTCCATCTTTAAGAATTGTATTATCTGCTTGTACTGTTAGTGGCAGCAAGTACGGGGAAATCAAATTTCAAGAAAATAATTAAAGACGCACGCTTTGCAATTTACAAACACAAGTTTCTCTGTTTCGTGCGTGTTTTACTTTTATAAAAAATAATAATAAGGATCAGTCGACAGCAGCATAATTCAGAAGAGAAAATGACTGCTTTTACTTGTCTAATAATGGTAGCAAGTTCAGCCCGCATCAGCTTTGTAATTTGATAAACACGAGTCGCTATCTGATTGTCGCTTTTCCTACAAATTTCTTCTTCTTTTTTATTATTTTTTTTAAGATTACATCCAATTTTAATAGCCTTCGTTGACTGGTTCTTTTTGTCTAATGATACTCACCACGATGATTGTACGTCTCCAGCCTAATATTTTATTTATTTTTTATTTAGCGGTTGATGCATCGTCATGCTCATCATTATCAAAGTTTCGAACCCACCTCTGATTTCCAATATCAAAATATAATCTGTACTATTATGTTTTCTTTATTACTATTAAATTAAATTAAATAAATTGTGTTGGGAGCCGGGCCAAGAGTTCGGGGGAGGCCAATGCTTCCCTGACTTGGACTCTAAATCTAATGTGGTTCGCCAAGACCAAGACCCTCTACTAAAAAGCCCAAAATAGTTGTTACTAGTTGGTCCATCGGGGGAATAGCTTTTGGACTCGACTACAGTTCATTTTCTTACTAGTTGGTCCATTTGAGATCAACCCTACCTTTGCTTGCAAGTTATTTTATTGGATCTTCCTTCAAATCCTTGATTTGTCTTTGAAGATTCTTTCTATTTTATTTTCTTTCCTTCTTTTGTGATTGGGATGCAAGGCTTGTTTGAACAAATAAAAATTTGATTTGCAAACTTTGGCAACAACAATTAACTCTAGACGATACCCTTCTTTTCTTCATTCTCCAATCCTCTTGGAACAAAGGAAAATAAAGAAATAATTTTTTCTATATATTAAAAAAAAAAACTCAAACATTAATTAATAAAAAGAAAATAAAGAATAAATACATTATTAGTAGTACCTTTTCTTATTGCAGCAGTTTTGAGATTAGCCGGTAGAAATCCTCTCGAAATTCTTCTTCTTGTTCTTTTTCAAGTCCTTTTGGAGCTCCTAATAGTTGAGGAGTCCAGAGCCAGTCATAATCGCTTTTGATCCTGGCCAAATGGTTCTTCTTCTCAATATAGTCAATGATATGGATGGCGGAGCCAGTGACAACAATACAATACGCCATGACCTTCAGAACGCTCATAACTGAGTCTGAGGGACGGAGTCTGCTCAAAATTTTGCGCACAAGGGAAGCCAGATTAACACCACACCACAAAAGAAAAGGCTTGAGAATTAAGTTGAGATGAGCGATACAAATTACTAAGCGGCTAGCAACTCAACATGGCTTTTTATAGGCTTGAGATGAGAAGAGTTGAGGGCCAGGACTCCTTTGAATTGGCGTGGCGTGTGCTCAAAGTACTAACTCTATTTTTTTTCTGGGAAAACGGGGATGTCATTTTTTGGGTCTCAAAGTAACTCATTTGTCTTGCAATATTTATAACTACATGCCACACGTAATCAAATATCAGATGGAGGAAGATGGTTTGTTAATTTGAACAAATAAGGCCCTAAAAAAAGAAGAATTTAATTTACAACCAAATTTTATTAGGTAGCTAATTAATCAAAATTAATAATAAAGGCTTTCATTCATTACCACATATAAAATATTCTTACATGATCAGTTACCACCGAGTATCAAGAGCTAAAAAGCCTTACTAAGACCAAACTCAAGATACCAAACATCAAAATATAAATAAATAAATATACCTAAAACTATTATCACTGCTATTTTAAAACTCATAGAATCATATATATCCTTCTTTCTTCATTCTTCAATCCTCCTGCAACAAAGAAAATACTAGTAAAATAAAAAAAAATTAGTAACTTTTTCTATATAAAAAATTAAGATCTCAAACATTAATAAAATGGTTGTCAAGTTGAACACGGACGGATAGGCGAAAGGCAACCCAGGTGTGGCTAGAGCGGGTGGCCTAATTAGATCAGTGGTTGGTTCTTGGCTGGTAGGCTTTTGTCTCCACCTGGGGATTTGTTCAAATATCGTGGCTGAGTTGCAAGGTTTAAGATTTGGTTTGCTCCTAGCATGGCAAGAAGGGTACCACGAAGTGGAGTGTGAGGTTGATGAGAGGGTTGTGTTGCAACTTTTAACACAAGGGCCGACTGCGAGTCTGTTGGTTTAAAACACTTAGTTTCAAAGTTCAAAACGTGAACCAGGATTGAAACTTGTTAAAAGTTGAAACAAAGCAGTGAGATAGTGTTCGGACAAGAGCAGAAAAATGATGAAAAGGCTTCAATAATTTTATTAAGCTTTGCTGAATTTATACAACTTTCATTGCAACGACGTGATTGCTGCAAGTTTCAAGAACAAAACTACTTCACTGAGCAAGCTAAAGTAGCTATTAAACTGGTTTAATATATTTGAAAAACAGAACAAGTTAAAACAGAAACTTGTGCTGCCATTGGTACAAAAATAGGCAAGGTGGCTGCTGTCCAATCTTTAGACTTCCACTTGCACAGCTCCACCGCCTCTGGAAGCTACTCAGTGAGCTTGTTGTGTTTCAGATCTTAACTTCAAAAGTTTTGAAGCTCTTGTCTCTGATTGGAAGAAATCTGCAGCAGAAAAGGACAAGAACTTGACTAACGTTGCTGTCTTGGACTTTGCTGAACTTCAACTAACTCTAACACTCCTCCTTAGTTGAATAACAACAAACTCCTAATTTTTCTCTAAGATGCTCGAACCTGGCCTTTGGTAAGGCCTTTGTAAGAATGTCAGCCAACTGCTCACTTGAGCTGCAGTGCTTCAAGTTCACTTCCTTAGCTTGCTGAGCTTCCCTTACACAGTGAAACTTGATTTTAAAATGCTTGGTTCGACCATGGCAAACAGGATTCTTAGCTATAGAAATTGCAGCTTGATTGTCACAGTAGATGGTGATTGTCTCAGCTGGAACATGATGAAGATCAGTTAGGATTTTCTTCAACCACTTTGCTTGGTTTACTGCTGCAGCAGCTGCGATGTATTCAGCTTCTGCAGTTGATTGTGCCACAGTTTCTTGCTTCTTGGAATTCCATGAAAATACACCAGAACTAAATGAAGACAAGTATCCTGTAGTACTCTTCATGTCATCAGTTGATCCTGCCCAGTCACTATCCACATATCCTTCAAGCTGAAAGTCTGAAACCTTTTTAAATAGAACTCCAAAACAGGTTGTACCCTTAACATATCTTAAATTCTTTTAACAGCCTTGAAATGGATTTCACTTGGTGAATGCATAAATCTAGAAAGAATACTTACTGCATACATGATATCAGGCCGAGTTGCTGTTAAGTACAGCAGGCATCCAATTGCACTTCTGTACACACCTTCATCAACATTCTCTGATTCATCTTCCCTACAAAATTTTTCACCAAGTACAAGAAGAGTTGAAACAGATTTACAATTGTCCATTTTGAACTTCCTTAGCACCTCCTTACAGTACTTTTGCTGGCAAATGAAAATTCCTTTCTCTGTCTGTAGAATCTCCATGCCAAGAAAGAAACTCATCAAACCAAGATCTGTCATTTCAAAGTGCTTTAGCATATCCCTTTTAAATTCCTCCACCATATCAGCATTGCTTCCAGTTAGTAGAAGATCATCAACATACACTGAAACTATCAACAAGTCTTGATTAGATGACTTAATATACAAAGTAGGTTCACTTACACTTCTTTGGAACCCATTTTGCAGGATGTGCTCATCAAGTCTTTCATACCAGGCCCTTGGAGCCTGTTTCAGGTCGTACAGGGCCTTTTTCAACAAATAAACCTTATCTTCTTGCCCTTTGACCTCAAATCCAGCTGGTTGCTCAACATAAATCTGCTCACTTAATCTGCCATTTAGAAAAGCAGACTTAACATCAAGCTGAAACACTTTCCACTACTTTTGAGCTGCAAATGCAAGAAGCATTCTGATTGTGTCATGCCTAGCTACTGGCGAGAATGTTTCTGAATAATCTACACCAAGTTGCTGAGCATATCCTTTTACCACCAATCTTGCCTTCAGCTTGTTCACAGAACCATCTGAGTTTAGTTTGGTTCTATAAACCCATTTTACACCAATTACTTTCTGATTTTCTGGTCTATCAACTAATTGCCAAGTCTGATGCTTTTCAATCATCCTCAGCTCCTCCTACATTGCTTCTCTCCAACCAGCAGATTTCAAAGCATCAAGGTGATCTGCAGGTTCCAGAACAGCAACATTGCAGCTTTCATACACATCTGCAGTGATCTGGTGCCTCGGATTGGTGGATCATTTACATTAACAGATTCATCTTTGCTGAAATTTTGATTGAATCTAACCTCTTTATCAATTTGGGATTGAACTTCATCATCAGGCCAACTCCAAGCTTCTTCTTCATCAAATTTAACATCCCTGCTAAGAATTATCTTGTTGGTAGAAGGGTTGTAGATTCTATAGCCCTTTGAGTTGCTGCTGTAGCCAATGAAAATGCCAACTTCACTCCTTTTTTCCAGCTTATCTCTTTTCACACTGGAATTAAGGAATAACAAATGCAACCAAAGACTCTCAAATGTTCAAGAGATGGTTTGACACTAGACCAAGCTTCAAAAGGTGTCAAGTTCTTAACAGACCTTGTAGATGACCTGTTAAGCAAATAAATTACAGTGTTAACTGCCTCTACCCAGAATTTCTTTGGCAGATTCTTCTCAAACATCAAACACCATGCCATCTCCATGACAGTTCTATTTTTCTCTCACTCACTCCATTTTGCTGAGGTGAGTAAGTTACTGTCAATTGATGCTGTATACCTGCATCTTCACAAAACTGTTGAAATTTCTCAGAAGTATACTCAGTTCCATTATCAGACCTTATTGCTTTCAGTCTGCAACTACTTTGATTTTCAACTAAAGTTTTAAACTTCCAGAACACTCCAGCAACATCAGATTTCTGTTTCAAGAAATAAATCCAAGTCATCCTGGTTAAATCATCAATAAATAATACAAAGAACTTACTGTCACTTAGTGATGCAGTTCTTTGAGGTCCACAGACATCTGAATGAATTAATTGCAACTTCTAAGATGCTCTCCAGGTAGATTGATTTGGAAAAAGAAGCCTACTTTGCTTCCCAAATTGACAAACATCACAAACTCCTTGCTGTTCTGTGACAGCAGGCATATTTTCTACCAATCTGTTTTTCTGCATTTGACATAAAGAATGGTAGTTGGAATGTCCCATTCTTTTATGCCATAGGATTGAAACATCAACTGTGCTAGTACAGGCAACTTCATCTTGTAGTTTCAAGTAAAAACTTCTGTTCACCATAGGTAGTGTTAGTAACACACGACCAGATGGTTCATAAATGGTACATGATCTTCCTTTAAACAACAGGGAAAAGTCTTTCTCCATCAACTGTCCAACACTTATGAGATTTTTGTATACTGCAGGTACTAATAAAACATCAGGAATCAACTTTGTACCTGAGGGTGTTTGAACAAACACCTCACCTTTCCCAACTGCATCCAGGTAGTTACCATCACCTATTTCCACATGAGAAAAATAAGATCTGTCCAAATATTTGAACATTTTCTCATCTGACACCATGTGATGTGAACATCCACTATCAATCAACCAAGTCGAGCTACTTGGCGTGCTTGAAACATAGCAGGTGGCTACAAACAACTGCTCGTCCTGTTGTGTGTTGTCATCTGCTACTTGAGCTTGTTTTGGAGGCTGCTGTTGCTTTCCTTTGTTTTTACAAACTTTGTCTACATGGCCTTGCTGCTTGCAAATACCACATATTGCATCAGGCCTGTACCAGCAGAACTTCTCTAAGTGAGTGTCCTTTTTGCAATGAGGACACTGTGGAAATTTCTTCTTTTCACCATCTTTGCTAGATTCAGCTTGTTTTTTACCTTTGTCCTTTTGTTTCTTTGTCTTGTTTTTGTGTTTGACCACCATGGCTCCTTCAACTTTCAGTTGTTGTCTACTTGCTCTTCTCTGTTCAAGAGAGTACATTGAATTCAGCAGCTCTTGCAAGGTGATGTTTGTTACATCAGTGGCTATTTCAATAGAAGTAATGATTGGATCATACTTCTCTGGAAGTGTGTTCACAATCTTTTCTACAATTCTCTTATCACTGTAACTATCATCACCAAGCATCCTTATTCTATTGACAATAACAGTTACTCGATCTGCATATTGCTTGACAGTTTCTTCTTCTCCCATTCTCAGATTCTCAAAGTCTCTTCTGAGATTAACAAGTTGCTACTTCCTGGTTTTGTCTGAACCTTGGAATTCATCTCTGAGTTGATTCCAAGCTTTCCAGGGTGTTTCACACGCCATAATCCTTGTGAAAATCTCATCCGAGACAGAGTTTTGAATTATAGTGAGAGCTTTGAACTTGTTTGCCACCTCATCTTGGTATCTTCTTACATCTTCATCTGTTTCTCTTGCTAGAGGTGAAGGTTCTTTTGCAGCACTCACTAAATCCCAAAGTTTGAGAGCCTGTAGGTGTGTCTTCATTTTGACACTCCAAATATGGTAGTTTTCTCCCTTGAAGATAGGAGGATGAGGAAGGTTACTGTTTGAAGGTTCCATTTAAGAGATTTATCAGACAAGGTTTAAAGGTTTTTTCACTGCCTCATAGCTCTCAAATTTTCTCTCAAGGTTTTTCCAGGTCCCTTAAAGATCAACTAAAGCTCTTGATACCAATTGTTGGTTTAAAACACTTAGTTTCAAAGTTCAAAACGTGAACCAGGATTGAAACTTGTTAAAAGTTGAAACAAAGCAGTGAGATAGTGTTCGGACAAGAGCAGAAAAATGATGAAAAGGCTTCAATAATTTTATTAAGCTTTGCTGAATTTATACAACTTTCATTGCAACCACGTGATTGCTGCAAGTTTCAAGAACAAAACTACTTCACTGAGCAAGCTAAAGTAGCTATTAAACCGGTTTAATATATTTGAAAAACAAAACAAGTTAAAACAGAAACTTGTGCTGCCATTGGTACAAAAATAGGCAAGGTGGCTGTTGTCCAATCTTTAGACTTCCACTTGCACAGCTCCACCGCCTCTGGAAGCTACTCAGTGAGCTAGTTGTGTTTCAGATCTTAATTTCAAAAGTTTTGAAGCTCTTGTCTCTGATTGGAAGAAATCTGCAGCAGAAAAGGACAAGAACTTGACTAACGTTGCAGTCTTGGACTTTGCTGAACTTCAACTAACTCTAACAGAGTCATCCTTTATGTGCACTTACTTATTGAGGATGTTAAATCTATCATGCAAAGGAACTAGTCATGTTCACTGAAGCATACCCTCAGGGAAGGGAATTTTTGTGCTGATATGTTGTCGAAGCAAGCTTGCAGCATTGATAGAGAGCTTGAGATTTTGTATGAGCCGCCTGATGAATTGGGTCCTTTGTTGTCTGCGGATACAAGGGGGGTAGTCTTTCCCAGAGGTTTCCATGTAACGTAGTCTTCTTTCCCAGCTTTTCACACCAAAAAAGAAAAAGAAAGAAAATAATAATAATAATAATAATAATAATATTAATAGTACCTTTTTTATATCAACAGTTTTGCTACTAGCTTTAAGCACTCCAGATTATCGATTTCTCTTCTCCTAATTCTCCCTAATTTTTTTTACCTCCCATCTCCTTCTCCAACTTTTTCCAAGTTTCCCTTCTCTCCTTTCTCTTCTCGAAAAAGGACATAATATTGCAGACAGCCCCACCAATAGTGACCAAACTGAAAGCGGCGATAACTGGGGTAGGTTGTTTCATAAGAACCTCGTGCACAAGCCTATATTAATCCGTATTAACACTTAACAGCACAGCGGAAAAAGAAAAGGTTTGAGATGAGATGAGCAAATACAAAATTAAGCTGCTACTGCCTACTAACTCAAAACAACTCTTAAGATTGGCTCTCTGGACTCGATTGTGTCTGTCGGATCATATATACTGTGGGTTAGGAGTTCATACAAGGACATCTTTGAACCGGCATTGTGTGGACTCAAAGCAGAAGAAAAGTACATCTTTGAACCGGTGTAGTGTTCAGTCAAAGTAAAAGCTTTATTATTTTTATTTTTCTTAAGGAAAACTGGGATTATTATTAGTACTAATTAATTATCCAACCCAGAATTGTTTCTAATTAAGGAAAACTGGGCTTAAAAGTATTACTATATAATAATTATAATTAGCTTTATTATTTCAAGTACAAGCATCAAGTGAAATTGGGTTGACGGCCGAGCCTAGAATTAGGTGGAGGCCCAGGCCCATGTTTTCTTGACTCTTGTTGCTCATATTATAATCTAATCTAATCTAATGTCATTCACCAAGGCCAATCATCCTTACTTAAAAGCTAATGCTAGTTTTTTGGTCAGAAAAGCCAATACTAGTTGGTCCATTAGGATTTAACTCTTGGACATGAAATGGAAATGGACTAATTAAAGTCTCTTATAGGACTGACCTCTATCTCTTGGTCTGGTGGTTAAGAGGTTAGAGAGTCACAAAGTCAGAGGTTCGACCTCTGCCTTCCCCCTCCTCCGTATCTTAGTATATCGAATTGTAATAAAAAAAAATCTCTTATGGGACTAGAAGCAAAATATCAAATAATACATACTAGTAGTTGTACCAATAAAAAAAATAATAATATATACTGGTGGTCATTGTTGCTTTAAACAATTGCCTTTGTTTAACAATTTTTATTTTGAATTATAATCTATATCAGATGTGTAATTTGTGCATGGCCCTCTGTTGGGTCTCAAAGTAAGTTACCTTTTGTCTTGTGCCATGTTTGAAACACATAACTGAAAGAATGTTACACTTTACACAAAAAGATAGTATTAATTGGTTTTGTGTTTTGATTAAGGGTTGGTGTGTGTTAACAAGAGCTAGCAAAAATGACCAAGCCTAAAAGGTCCACATATATGGCCCATTCCCAAAAAAAAAATATCTCTTAAATATCATTTCATATTGATACTTCATCCCTTTTTTTAATTAATTTGGGAGAAAAAAAAACCAAAAATAGAAATAAAAAATCAGAACCAACACATTCCATGATGTAAGTCACAAACATGCTAATAGTGTATGAAAGATGACACACTTAATTATTATATTAGTCATTAAACTTTTTAATTTCTTGCCGTGTTAGCTATTGCGAAAAGAATTAGTAATTTTAATAATCAAATGATTAACATCAATTATATCTTTCCTTCCATTCTTAGTCTCTCAAAACACGGTGCGTGCGTTACCTTTAGTTGATTGATTCGTATATTGACATTGACAACGATTTAGAACCAAATTCTTTTCAGATCTTCAAAACACATATATCACTTTAAACAATTAGTTTTCACTTGAAATTTTCTAATCAGTCCGTCAAATTTTTGAATCAAAGTCTTCGAAAAGACACTAAGATAAGATACAAAAGGAATTATAACTTAATTATATTGAAAATTAATTAAAACTAAGATTAAACTCTTTTAGAGAACCATGTGGCTGACGGGCTACCAGCTATATATTGACTGAAAATTCAAGCTGTATGCAATGGACAAAGGAAAATTTTTGTCAAAATTTCAATACAATAAAAAAAAAAAGGTGAGGAGACGATCTAAGTTACATTACACATAATATAACCCTCCATTAAAACTATATACATAATCATTTTTTCTGTTTTTTTAAATATTTATATTTTATATTTTTAACTCTTCATTCATTACTTTTCTTGACAGATACTTTTTCCCAAAAGGATAAATGTAGTAAACCAAAAACGAAATTAATGTAATTTTCTTTTTTTTTTGGTTAACAAAATATTAACGACCTATAATAATAACTCCGTATTAAAACTATTCCTAAATGAGCTCATTTAAGCTATTCACATCATCATTTCATTTCCTTAAATCTTTATGTTTTATATTTTTGACTACTCATTCTTCATTTTTCTTGACAGCTATTTTTTTCTAAAAAAATTAATGTAGTAAACTGAAAAAAATGTAATTCTTTTTTTTGTTACAAAGTTAATGTAATTCCTTTTCAAATAAATGTATACATTGATGAATGTGTACATTGATTTCAATAAGAACTGAATTAATTAATATGAGAAAAGAATAGAGAAGTTTTTGGTTTATCCCTCCCCCTCCTCTTTTTTTTGTAAGGCAAGATGACTTTTATTATAACTCATCCACCAGAACAAAAAAGTGCCAACACCGATGAGTAATTTTTGTTTATCCCTAAAGTAACTTATTTAGACTATCCATATAATCATTTTATTTATTTTCTTTTTTTTAATCTTTATATTTTATATTTTTAACTCTTTAGTCTTCGATTTTTCTTGAAAAATACTTTTCCTCTTCCTAAAAAAATTAATATAAAGTATAATAAATAAAAAACTTCCTCTTGCAATCTCAATCATCATCTGAGTTGTTGAAAATTTTACATGGAAATCACTAATTTTTCCTTTTTCTTTGTGTGTTCTAGGAATCAAAACGATGTAGTTGGCCTAGACGATGAAATCAAAAAAATAAAAAGGGAAAGAAAAAGGATAAGGAATCAAGAAGAGGAAGAGAAAGAAGAAGATAAACTGGAGGGTGGAGAGAAGGGGAAGAAAAGTATATTGTCCATGGCGGTCATGCTTCTTCTTATTGTTTACAAGGTATATTTTCATATGTATTGCCTTTTAGTTCAAAATTTTTATTTGTTTCAATATGTATCTGTAGTGCGCGCAGTAGTTAACTTTTGTTATGATGATTTTGATGGAATAGGTCTGCAAGGTAAAACAAAGGAAGAAAGATGTCGTCTAATTAGGTATTGTCCTATTTTACGTAAATTAGTTTTTTTTTCTACTTTTAATTGTAAAATATTGTTCCTCCCCCTCTACCAAAGTCTATGTAAAGTTATTTATTTTCTTTTGTGTTTTTATTTACAAATTAAATTAAGGTTCTTATATTTGAAATAATTATCAAAAATTCACATTTCAATCAAATATATATGAATAATTTTGTACATCCATGACGTTAGCGCGGATATTTCTTCTAATTAGGGTTATAATAAGAAGATTAATTAATTATGAACTCTGAACTAGATTGCGTGGAGTATTTTGAGGGGTGAGATATATATAAATATATATATATATATATAATACGATGAATTTTACTTATATCAGATAACTCTTTTATGTATAAATATTTATTGAGAAATCATTATGACAAATAAACAGACTAATTAATCACAAGCTAACAAACAAACTAAACTCATATATAAATTGGACAAAACTCATAGTTTACACATGATGAGACTTGAATTTAATATCTCAAATATCAAGGAAAATGCATCTATCACTTCGACTGAAGCTCGGGTGCAAGGGTGATATATATATATATATATATATATATATATACTTCTCAAATTTACATTTATAATTATTAATTAATGATGAATGTTCGTGAAAGTTGTATTAAATAAAGAACTACTTGCACCTAAAAAATTTGTCTTTATTTTATTTAAAAACTCATTAAGTTACAAATTTTGGATAATGACCTTACCGACAGTACCCTCTGTCAAGTTTTCTTCAAAAATAATTCATTAATAAATGCTAAGGAAAGTGTATTTCGAATTAATTATTAATGTATTTGAGCAGGAATGAAGGCATTGAAAAGATGGATTCCGGATTTCAATCTTAACCCAATAGCGACAGTAACGAATTGATAGAATTTCTTCCTTTAAATAATAATATATTATTATTATTATTATTATTGTATATATTATGAAATTTAATTAAAATATATTACTGCGTACTAATTATTAATATAAATGTGCTATTATGTAGTCATCAGTGTCATGATCATACCGAAATTCCAACGTGTACTTTTCATGCTCACACCAATATTTAAATAATATATATAGTACTCATTATTATTAATTAATTACTATATTAATTATAGATCGTATACTACATTATTTCTGTTGAAAAAATTGTCCCTTTTGTTCTTTTAAAATCTAATTTCAGTTTGAAATAATCAAGCGAAGGGAGAAGACACTTGTTTGTGGAATCTTTAAAGAAAGGACAATAATCTGACTGGTGGACTAATTTTATACCAAAAAAAGTGTATTAATTAATAATGTTGATAATATTTTCTAATTCTAAAGAAGTGTAGATCCTTTTCTCTTTTGTCTTATCTTTTGGAATTCATTGATTCTATACTATAGTAATTTTTAATTTACTTTTAAAACTATCTCATTGATAGGGTAAATTTAAAAAGAAAATCTAAAATTAATTAATTCATCTGTGCCCTTTTGCAATTGCCAGGCCTTTTTACATGCAGTAATCAGATGGACCAAGCCAAGCGTACGTAATATGGTTTGAACGGAAGAAAATTCCTTAAGATCAGCAGAAAATTCCTTATTGTTGACTTATTTTTTTTCCCCCCCAAGAATTCAAAGGGTGTTCAAGTTCAAGTTCAACACGTTCCAAGAAGATTCCACACAATAAACATTATTAATTGAATCCAGAGAATGTGAGAACTGAATCGCAGCTGCAAATGGCAATTATTTGCTTAAAACCCTGCGGAAGTTTGCAAGATTTCTGTTCAGTTTTGAAGCAAAAATTCACGTGATGCATGCTTGCTGCAACTCTTTTTAGTTTTTCATATCACTACTCAATAATTCAAAGAGAGAGAACAAAAAGTATAAGTTTTATAAAGAAGAAAAGTTAATTGGAATTTATTGAGGAAATTAATATTGAAATCACAAGATGGATGTTGTTACTGGGTCAATTTCAAATTGGAAGTTTGCAAGTTTGATGAACTTAACTTATTTCCTGAGTAATTTTCACAACGATAAGGACAATTTCAATTGTAAATAACAGAGTTAATTAGACAAGTTGTGGTACAAGATGAGCGAGAAAATCAAAGCTAAAAACGTTCTTTATTATTATAATCAAGAGGTAATTAACTAAAGTATTAGTATGTACTAAATTTGACTAATTAAGTTCTTAGTTCTGACCCATGAATTTATATATAAAAACAGGAGCTACATTCCAATTAGAACAGTCCACCTATATTCTTGCTGGTTTAATCCTTTAGACTTGCAGTTCAAAAAAGAAAAAATCCTTTAGACTCATCAGAGACTTGTTGCATCATCTGATCTCCGCAATTAATATAGAGATAGATCTTGTTAAGAGACTTAGGACGTAGGACAATTAACTAACACAAAATACATATAGATTGATTAATACTTTTACATGCATGTTTCAAGATTAGAATAATTAAATTAAATTCTTTGGAAAATTTAATTCTTCTGAATTCTCAAACGAAATTAAAACATTATTCTTGCGGGGTGGTTGGTGGCCTTTTTCATCATATCCCCTACTTTTTTACAAGAAAATTTTAAAGTTTAGTATTCTTTTCTGTGGAAAAAAGAATGTGGCGCCATGGATGGATGTGGATTAAGTATTGGTCATCCATATCTAATTAATTGGAGAGACATTCGTCCATCCCAAATGATTAAAACCTAATTAATTGCCCCTAAACAAGTCCTTACTTCACACCTATTTTCCCTATGCAAAATGTCACATAATATTTTTAAGCACCTAAACAATTTTTAAACTCACTTATATATTTGGTCATTAACCCCGTAAAATAATTAACTTGATCACTAATCTCTCTCAATATAGTATATATATGTCTCGTGACACATAACACATTGCCCCTCAAATTAAAATAAGCTCAAAATTTACATGTGGCAATGATTTAATTAATTAGGAAAGTAATTGATGTTTAATTTCATTAACTAATTAATTAACCTTCCGGAGATAGGGGTGTATACATTGCTATAAGGTCATTCTTGGAATTTTCATTTATAGTTGCGTACTCTATATGTATTTACTTGTATAACCTAGCTCCATATATAGGATTAATCTTTTAATTAGGTATTTACAATATATATATATATATATATATATATAAAGGGGAGGGTATATAAATTGATTAATTAATTAATAGGAAATATATATATGTTGATGGATATTGAGTCCAAAGATGACATCTAAGCACTAAATGTCGCACATTCAAACAACTGTGCCATCTCTTATATATGCTAAGTTTCTCTAGGATTTCAGTCAGACTATCACAGTTTGTCTGCAAGCAGCTACCTCGCAGAAGAAACTCCACTCCTATTTTCAGGACCCCACACTTGTAATTTTGTAAATCCATTAATCCCTCCTCTCAAAGAAACAAATTGAAGAGGAGCTACACACACTTTTTCAATTCGACACCCAATCGTAGAGTATAGCCCTCAATTTATTCATCTTATTCCCAACAAACTCGCTCTGTATGGGATAGATTCTAACATGTATTAGGTCTCCAAACTTTGATATAGACTCTTTCTTTCCTTTCATTTTCTCTTCAAGTCCAATTATATCCTCTCCCTTCCCTTTTGTCAAGGTTTCCTCCAGGCTGCTGATCTCCCTGGCCTTGCAGCCTGAAAGTTGATTTTTAATTTTCAGCTCTTTGAGCCAAGGAGTAGGCAATATGGAGCAAGCAAGGTACTGGATGTGGACAAAGAGGAGACATGGTTTGAGTTCTCATCTTCAGCCATCGACAAACTATGATGATTCGTGGGAAGAGCAAGCTTTTGCAGAAGATGCTGCTGGGAGCCTTGGAGGCTGCATATGGCCTCCAAGGTCTTATTCTTGCAACCTTTGTGGCCGAGAATTTAGATCAGCTCAAGCTCTAGGAGGTCACATGAATGTTCATAGGAGGGATAGAGCTAGGCTAAAGGTATCTCCAACTCCCCACGATGAAGTTCTTCATCATCATCACGATCATCAACAAAATAGTCAGACTCACATTCAAAATCCCTTTTTACCTATGGGCTTTCAGTACCAACCTGATCAGGTTTGTAACTTGGTTTATAACCCTAAACCTAATTCCGATCATTCTACTCTTCCATCACCTTCCTCAACTTCTAGAGTCTCACCTCCAACTTCTAAACAGAATTATCCTGATAAACCTTTAGTTCCTCTTTTCGCTTCACCAATCGTCCAAGAACAGTCGAAGAAGTCTCCTAACTCATCCCCCAAATCATGGTCAAACTTGGTTGCAGACAGATATTACCATTTCTCTGATCTAAGGAGTAATGAAGGAGACAAGAGTCCAAGAATCCTAGAATCTGGATGTAGGGTTAAGGCAGATTATGTCCAAACTGATTCGTCTGTAAGCTTGAATCTAGTTGTTCAACGAACACGCCCAACCACATCTGGCAGTAAAGAAGAGACTGTTGGGTGCAAGAGAAAGAGAAAAGATACACCAACATTACCATTCTTCCTCACACCGATTTCGATGGAAAGACATCGTCGACTCCAACCAGCTGATCATGACGAGGCGCCTGAGCTTAGCCCTAGCTCTGTTGATGACATAGATCTTGAGCTAAGGCTTGGTGATCCGCCCAAGGTAAAGTAGTTTGATCAAAAGACCACACTTTAAACGGACACATATAACTAGCCTTTCTTCAATCCTATGTTGTCTCTGTAACCTCATTTGAAGTCATTTCCATTTGATATTTTCCCTTTTCCTCCCGGTTGTCAAGATCACCTCTTTGCTTTGAGTTTGATAAACTTGCTCTCTCTATACCATATTACCATTACAGGGTGTAACAAAACAAAAATTATATATATGAATATCCTAGAAGAGGATGAAAGTTCAAAATTTTGGCTTCCTCATCATGATAGAAATTAGACTATTCATCACCATGCATATGATTTCATCAGCTCCCTCTTTTAAAAATACAGCATATATATATATATATGTATAGAAAATTATACCAGCATATATATATAGTACGCAGTTACCCCCGTAACGGGAGACTCACCCACCATATCCAGGTGCGCGACGCGGGTCGAATTCAGATTAGTCAGAGCAAAGCTCTGGATACCGGATGAGAAACAAAAAAATATATATATAGAAAATTATGTTGATTCAAATCGATTGTTTCTATGCTGTTTGTGTTATGTTTAGTTAAGAAATCAAAGTCGATCGATAACATCAAGTCGAGCCATCTTGAATTACTTTTAGCCGTAGAAAATAAGCTTAAACATTCATAGATTAATTAATCAATACTAGCACTAATAATTATATATAATGCAAGCTGTGGTTTATGGTTTGACATGTTAAATAGTCTGATTATCCAAAAGTCGACTGTGTCCATATCCATCACCAGGCACTTGGATTGAAATTGCATGTCAGCGGCTGATAATGTGCTAATTAGTTCAATTTTAATCATCTGCATGCCAAGAGAGATTGTAATTAATGTGTGCCAGCTTGATCAGATATGTTGAGAATTAATTTAGTACTAGAAGGAATGTTTTTTTTTTTTCTCCTGAAGTTTTCGTCTGGGTTTTGAGAGAGATGCAGACTTATATAGTTAAAGAAATCTTAGATAGCTGGGGAAAGCCTTAGGGCTTGGAGTATGCGGGTATGGACGTGGAGTGAGAGAAGGGAGGTGATGACGAAACTGACTAAAAACTGCGTGGAATATCGTGATGAGCTCTTTTTCCCATTCAGTACCTCACTGACATTCCATCAGAGATATACAAAAACTAATTAAAACTAAAACTAACCCACAAGACAGTGTCTGAGTAACAGATGGATACTCAATTCAAAAGGCATAAAAAGTCAGATACATGGCAACATGGATTCCCTTTTCTCTTGTATTATTATCACAACATCATCATCATCCATCAGATCTGCTATACTGTTTACAGTATCCACATAACTCCATCTACTTGTGTTCTCTTCTCCCACTTTTTTTCCTTTTCTTTTTTCCTCTCATTCTCTCTCTCTCTATCTTTCTCTCTCCCCCCTCTTTATAATCCTTCCAAATTTGCCACCAACTCCGGGAATCAATACATTTAAGTATTGCCAATGTGCCTTTTTATTTATTTTTTAAATGTTGAAGAGAATATTATGCCATCATGTCTTATAGGTATAGCCGCTATCTACGCAACTTTTGTTCCTTCTCCTATTGTCTAATCTCATAATAATACATACCCTTTTAATCGTAAGAACAATATCTCCTATGGGTTTGGTCCAGCATTTGAGTTAGTAAAAATTGGAGCATGGAATCTTTCTAAAGCACATGATTTAAATTCCCTTCTCCAAATTAATTTTTTTAAAAAATCCCCAATGATCAATACTATGCATAAAGTTTTATATGTTCACTATAAGGATAGAATAATTAATAGGGATTTCTTCTATGTAATTTTCACCAAAAAATTAGAAAGAGAGATTAAATCCCTGTAGAATTGATAACCCTAGGTGTTTACTTAAAATCGTAGAAAACACGAGGCTAGCTGTTGTCTTTCAATGTTTTCTTACCGAAATTTGATGGAAAGAACATCAGCTTGACGACTTTGATAGTTATGCAGGCAGTAGGGGTGTAGCTATGCCACAAGGAATTTAAGGGATATCAAACAAATCATTTTCCATTAAAAGAATAAATATTGAAGATTGTTTTAATGATTTGAAAGGGCTTTCTAACGATGCATTTGATAGTGAAAGAGAGAAGGAGAAAAGGAAAATAATAATAATACAAGAGAGGAAAGTGAGATTGTTTGCTTTGGCTTCTACGAAGTTCTACATCTGTGTAAGAGGTTATTAAGGAGATTGGTTGGGGTTTGTCTTCATTAGGGTAATGAGTTGGATAGGGCTTTTGCATCTTGCGCTTAATAATAACAAGAAGCAACAAGGGTAGCAGAGAGAGAGTTGCATGCAGAACTGAAACTCTGAAAGTGAATTGTTTAATTTGGCAGAGAAGTGCACATGGGCTTCAAATGTCGTTTCTTTGTTCCCTTTTAAAGGAGTTATATATATATATATATATATATAGTGTGTGTGTGTGTGTATAGAATATTGAATCAGAGATGAGAGAAATGGGGAATTGGAAGTTATTCTGAACAGGCAGGCAGGATTGATGAATGCAGCTGTGTGGGATTTCTCTGTTTAGAGTATATTTTTTTGTAATACCAAATTAATTATTATAGCTTAAAGAATGAGAATTTTGAAGAATAAAATCCAGAGTAATTGAGGTTGGTTGTTTGGAAGTTGCAGAGAGCCTGCAGTAGTTGTTTATAATTGTTTTGACAACTAAGGGTATATTTTTTGCATGGGAATTGGAGTTCCTTCTTCACGAGCCAATTTACCTTTCTCTCTCTCTCTCTTTCTCTCTCAGATTCAAAGACACCCATTGCCTTCTGATCTCTGTTTCAAGTTCAATTAAGTTGCATCTTCAAAATTACCTATAAATCAAACTTCCAAATTAAATAAATAAATCCACTAGCTACTAGTATTTTACTTCAAAAAATCTTGTCAGAAATCTGAAATATCAATTGACTTGGACAAATTGGACCGGGATGTTAACCCTGTTAAACACTTTATTTAATATCTGACATTGAAGCCCAAACAGCCGCTTAATGGGTTGATGGTTATCTCCCACTTGCTTACTCCATTTGGTCTTGAAAGTGTCTTATTGGGCTTGCCTCTTGCCCTCTTGTGACTGAATGGATAGCCTGCTAGCATAAGCAGGGTTCTTGATGCAGGGGAGGAAGAGAAACTTCTGCCTGCCATCTGATCAAACTTCAACCGCAAGAAACTTTAAAATATTTAAGCCAACAAAATAATACTAAGCTATATAATTGGCTGTTGTTGATCGAGCCACATCAAATATTCCACCTGTCGAAATACCATATATCACGGAACCTGAAAACCGCATGAAGTTAATTAATCACAATGAATTATTTAAACATCATAATGATGAAATAGTCGGCTCTGCTCCTAATTAAAGCCAAGCAGTCGATCAAATCACCATGTTTTTCAATGGGAAATTATATATTGCTTGAGCAACGATGACAACTGAATGTATGTAGCTGAGAAGTGTCTCTGTCAAGTTCTGCTGCTGCCTTCATTGCATCATGCGAAACATGTTACTTTATGTCTGATGTGAAATTAAACAAGAGGGAGCTGTTAACAGACGGTGAAGTCGGTCAAATCAAATTGTCAAAAATTTCATTTCATGGCTATATATATAATCTTTCTCATCGTAATAATTAATCAAAAACTTTAATTTATTTAATTATGATCCAAGTGTCCTACCGTACCACCCCAATTTATAATCTTATTTGTAAGTTGTAACCTAATTTGGTTCTTCTGAATTCTAATTCTCATCAACTACGTAATGCTTCAAGCCTTTTCCGTGGCGGCCCAGCAGTTAATTTCTTGAATCATCTGCATCTATATTTTATGAGATAAGAAGAGAGAGAGACTCTCTACCCTTCATGGAAAGAGACTACTAGCTACTTCTTTTAATTAGGATTGAAACAAAAATGCCACACGTTGTTAATTAGTGTTATGTAACAGTAGATAGATATTAGACGGCAGCACATCAAAAAAAAAAAATCCAAAGTCAGCGTTTGTGAATCTTTGTCAGGCAAAAACTAGGGTGAAATGGAACTATCACTGATCGAGACAAAATTAGACAAAAGTGCTATGAAAACTAGACCGGCTGTGCTGTGCCAAACAGGAAATGGGTGATGATAATTAAGCAGAGATCAGAAGTAACAACTTTCCATAGTGCGATGCAGACATGTCTTCAAAAAACTATCTGCTTAGGTTTGATGGTTTTGTGATGATAATGTTGTGTTCAAAATTTATAAGTACTTTGCATAGCACCTCAAAAAGATAAGTCATTATCAGCATTCAAGGGAATTAATTTTTGTTTTGAATCCAAACACTAGGCTGTGGCCAAAAGCCTATGGTTGGTACAGAGGATCTAAGGCGCTTTTCATCAATGCATGCACCACATATAGATTATTAAGGTCAATCTGCATTAAATTATAAAAAAGAAAAGCAGCTGGGAAAATTAATTATAAATAACTTAACTGCTCTAGCTATTGATATATATATGAATGAAATTGGTGACAGGAGTGAAATTGTATTTATGTAATTTGTTGCTTCCAAATTTGTTGCCTATATGGAGAAGTTTCTAGTTTGATCAGTTCCCTTATGGGATAGTCTTGACTCCATAAAATCTGGGTTTTTTGTCAAAAAAGCATCAACTTGTTTCAAAATTAGATTTCTTACAAGTTTATCCATTCGATCTACTTCACCGTAACTTCTTTTCCAAGTTACTCATTTTCTTGTCATCAAACATCTGAAAGAGTCATCTGTTTTGGTTATCAAAATTCAAAAACAGATTATTATTTTTTATCCATTTCAAAAACAATTTATTCTGACCAATTTTAAAGGACAATTTAGTCCATCAGAGGTTTTATTCAGTCATTCGAATAAAAATTAATTGTTGTTTACGTCGTCGATGTTAGTTGTCAGGCCTGCCTGCCAGGATTTCAAGACATAACACATCACTCATATTCACTTAGTTGACTTGACTCTGTTTGAGCCAGCCACCTAGCTAGTTCTCTCTCCTTTTATTTTCTTTTCATCTCCATCTTTTTCTCTCAAGCTTGGAAATGGAGACGAAAAACCCAAAAATAGAAAAGTCTGACCAAAGAGTTTGGAGCTTGGAGGAACTTTCAGGCCAAGCCAAATCTTATTCTTGTTCCTTTTGCAAAAAAGGTTTCTCAAACGCACAAGCGCTAGGAGGTCACATGAACATCCACAGAAAAGACAGGGCCAAGCTTAGAGAATCCTCTGAAGAAAACATTCTTTCTTTGGACATTGTCAAGACGACAAATTCGCCTGACGATCATTCCCAGGTTTCAGATATCATAGTACTAGAATCAAGTGAAGAGAAAAGTTCGGGTAGTACTCCAAAAAGACCAAGCAAACTTTCCAGGGAAGACGATGGTGCAAGTGCAAGTGCCAGTTCTAGGGACCAATCAGATGTTAATAAGACAAGCGGCAAGAATGAAGAATCTAGTTTGCAGATGATTCATGGTTGGTCGACATCTCAGATAGAATTAGATCTTGAGCTACGGTTAGGGCCCGAACCTCATCAGAATCAACCAAGAAGAAAGAGTACCAAAGAGTTCTTTTGAGTTTATATCGGAGATGATGCCTGAATTCCCAATAAACAAGTTTTTTGCTTTCCCCGTTCTCTTTTTCTCATGGGTTATGCTTTCTCCCATTGAAGGGTAGTAACCACTATTAAACAAAGGTATCTATGCTGCTTCTTTCATTCACATCCTTTATCTGATCTTGGAAAGCAAGAGAAAAAAGGAAGAAGGTTAAATTTTGATTTCTTTCAAGATGTTAAATATTGTTAGCAAAATTTCACCTTTTATTTTTCCAACTCTGGGAATGGCTGATCATATGTATGTAAGAATTTTGGGATATTAATGAAATCTACTGCTACTAGGAACTGATCATAATACATAGATTAATTCTAGAAGCTCCAAACATATTTTCGTGATGTTGAAGGTAACTATTTGTTCAGAGTTTTGCCTTCTATTTGAACACAATTTAGTTGCACTTAAGGCTTTAATTCAACATCCAAACAAAAAAATATTTATGTTGAAGCTGAATTATATGATCAATATATAGGAAGACCTTCAAAAGAAACTCAGAAGTTGGCTTTATTCCTTTCCTTTTTCTTGTTTGCAAACTAGTTAGAATTAGCATACTTTATTACGTTTATCAATGGCAAAAAGCCATATTAGCCATTTCATCACTCAGCAATAGATATCATGTTTTTATCAATGGCAAAGAGTTTTCTTAATGATATGACCTTCTTTGATCCGTAGATACAAAAAGAGAGTTGTCTTTCCCTGAAGCCAGAATACACACACACACACACACACTCACTCAAATCTCAATTAATCTTTCATTTACCATCAGATATATTTGCATACAATTTAGATAACCAGCTTAGCAGCCTTTTTAGCCAGTTCGCAGGAAATTTTCTGTCAGTCTGATCAGCAAGCTTTAAGCATCCATTCTTAAGCATCCCAAGTGGATTTCTTGAAATCAGTTTAAAATGCAATAGCATGTAGCAAGCTTCTTTTTTTGGGATGAAATATTTTAGTTTCATTCCAGGAAGCAGTAAATTAAACTGCTACAAGGTTACAAAATGTTTGATGCTCAATGTGAGCTCAAAGAACAGCCAAAACCACAACTTAACAGCTTTAAAAATCTAATACAGCAGAAGAGTTCAAATACAATTGATACAAAGATTCCAGTTCTTTATCAAGAAAAGATTGATGTTATCCCCTTGGACTTTGTCCAGACCATGCAAGCGTATCTGACTACATCTGCAATTTGCTCAAAAACTGCATCAAGATCTCTAGCTTGCTTTCCATAAAGTCTACTATTCCTTTCTTTCCAAAGGAAATAACAGAAAGCTCCCCAAGCAAGCCTTAGAATAATAAGAAATGAGAGCTTTTCCCTCGCACTTGGCTGACATCCATGAAAACATCAAATAATGCCAACCACCAATCGGCCTAGAGAGCCCACATGCAGACACGATTTTATTCCATACCACTGTTGAGAAGCTACAATTACCAAACAAGCATGTAGCAAGCTTCGATTAAACTTGAAATGAATAAATTGCTAAGTGCAGAGTCTGAAAAATCATGACATGGTTCGAAATATTTGAAGTTTTGTCAATTAATGATGATGATAAATTTTCCAGCCAATACTCTCCCTTCCTATTTTCTGGAATATGTAGCGCGCAAAATGCTAAATCACATCATTTGACTTTTGGAAACTAAATTAGTAGTTAATTGGATGCCACTACTAGAAGATAGTAGTACTGTTAGCTAATGTTAAATGATTTTTGTTTCGATCACCACACAATTGGTGCGCAATGCCTGTTAACTATAATTACTTCCTTAATGAAGGATATTAAATGATTGGAGGAGGTCAGTGGATAACAAAAGATTTTCAAACAACTTGTAATTAATAAAAACGTATTTTACTAAATGGTACTAACGTACCTGAAGTTGATCAAAACCCCATTATTAGCAGGAGACTGTCTCCATTAAGTTAAACGTCAAGAATTCCGTTCAAATGAAATGGAAAAAAAAAAAGGGTGGGGGGGAATCAGCACTATTAGAAAACAAAGATGAAGGCAGCAGTTCGACAAGTCAACTAGAAAGAAGAATATTTTAATTAATTAAGTTGCAATTCTCTAGCACATTTAGTAGAAAATGCTGCTTATTGACTTATTGCTACATAGATTCCCTCTAAGTTAAGATATTGAACATTACAAAGGACAAATTGAATGACAAATCGGAAATGATCAGGTGCCATATCTACATCACCAGGTTCAAGAGTTTGGTCTCTCCAAAACTGGGAATCAAAGCTTATCTATAGAGATGGATGGGAGATACAAATCTTGGACATCAACTGTTAGGCTAAGCCTCGGGTTGTTAAGTGACGCTATATCTTGATGATTGATGATTGCAATTCGTGCCAAATGGAGATACGGATAACAACGACATAACCCAAATGGAACCTATTGGGCTTAAGCTCGAAGGCGGGCTGGCCTTTCTCGAAATCGATTAGGATGCGTGGTGGCCCTGAAATACTGATGAATTGGATTCATGTGAAAAGACCTTTGGGCTTTGACCATTTCACAAAAACATAAAAGACCTTATTACTGCCTGTTGGCTGTTGACGTTCAGGTTTCTTTCTTGTCATAGGGATAACGAAATCACCCAACTCAATTTAAAAGGAGCCATATCCCACCACGGAGATTTTCAAGGGATTTTGATATCTTTTCATTCTTTTTTCCAAAACACAAATTTTTTTGCTCTCTACTAATTTTTTTGTCCTTTCACAGAAGAAAGGATGTCATCGTGCACTAGAGAAGCCATGTTGGACCCTTTAAAATCCTGGAAATTCATTGTTTGGCCGACGATCACATTCAAACCAATTGATCTATTCTTTTTCTTATTAAAATCAGTTCTAGCTATTTTCGTTGTTGCTTCTTTCTCTCTGTTTCTGTACTTTGCTTTCTCTAGCCAACCCCAATGGCCTCCGTCTCCCAACTGCAATAACCCTGTTCATACCGATCAACAAAAGTACACAACCAGGAACATTTCCACCCAGGCTTATGAAAGGACCGATTTGTCCCACATCCTGTTTGGAATCGGTGGCTCGGCCAAGACTTGGAACAACCGTCGCCACTACTGTGAACTTTGGTGGAGACCAAATGTTACTCGTGGGTTCGTTTGGCTTGATGAGAAGCCTCCGAATGATGAAAATTTGCCGCCAACATCCCCTCCGTACAAAATCTCCCAGGATACTTCCAGGTTCAAGTATACAAGCTGGTACGGCTCGCGCTCAGCTATTCGGATGGCCCGTATAGTAAAGGAAAGCTTCGAGCTTGGATTGGATAACGTGAGATGGTTCGTATTGGGAGACGATGACACAGTATTTTTCCTGGAAAATTTGGTCACTGTTTTAAACAAATACGACCATAATCAAATGTATTACATTGGTGAGAATTCCGAGAGCGTTGAACAAGATGTAATTCACTCTTATAACATGGCTTACGGTGGCGGTGGATTTGCCATAAGCTACCCCTTAGCAGCTGAACTTGTTAAGGTTTTAGATGGCTGCATTGATCGATATGCGTCGTTCTACGGTTCTGATCAAAAGATTCAAGGTTGCATGAGCGAGATTGGTATTCCTGTCACTAAAGAACTTGGTTTCCATCAGGTTAATGGTTAATCCTGTAAATCCTGTAATGATTTTAATTAGAAACAGAGTAGTTAACTCGCGTGTTATTTCAGGTTGATATTCGAGGGAATCCTTATGGTTTACTGGCAGCACATCCTCTAGCGCCGTTGGTTTCTCTTCACCATCTAGACTACGTTGAATCCATTTTTCCAGGGATGACCCAGATTGATTCACTCAAGAAGCTAATTAGTGCTTATGAAAAGGATCCGAGTCGGGCCTTACAGCATAGTTTCTGTTATGATTTAAAGCGTAATTGGTCTGTTTCTGTTTCTTGGGGCTACAGTTTACAGTTGTATCCATCTCTACTCACGGCTAAGGTGCTTGAAACGCCATTGCTAACTTTTAAATCATGGAGGACTTGGAACAACGAGCCCTTCACTTTTAACACCCGACCCATTGGCAACGACCCATGTAAGAAACCCGTTGTTTATTTCTTGGATCGTGCCGAGAAGGTTAATGGGGATAGGACACTGACCACGTACACAAGACATGTTGAAGACTCAGCGAAGGAATGTGACAGGCAGGACTATGCCCCTGCTTTGGCCGTGCGATTCTTCAATGTCTCAAGTGCCAGGTTGAATCCTGCCATTTGGAATATGGTGAGCAACTCCTCTTTCTCGTCTCTGTCAATTTTTAGTTGGCTAGAACTTTGTGGCATCAAACTAGAATCGTGGTTGAGTGGTGTGTGGTGGTTGGGCGCACTTTGAATTGATGGCCACGGCTAACTTCTTAGACGGGTTAATAACACCTTGTTTGACCATTACCGACCCATGCTGACAAAGTTTGTTCCACACTAGTCCATTATCGTCGAAATCAAATCTTGACGTACTTTTGGGTAGTCACACTTTGTCACGCTTTGGTTGGCCACCAATCTAACGTGCTTAGATAAAGTGGTCATTAAATTAGTGACCTCAATCCGGTCAAGACTCAAAAGGGTTTAATTTTAGATGTAACGTGGTGCACGTAAAGATCATTGAGGAAACATGATGATCTTAGTATTCCTTCATTTTTTGCGCAAATCGTGCCGGCATGAAGAGAGATAAGGCTTGGCTTGAATTCAATCTGTCGTAGCTTACCTTAATCGTGTTTGAAATCTGATTAGTGTTTGGTTAAAAAAATAATGCAAGATTTGTATGAACAGGCACCACGCAGACAATGCTGTGAGGTTATCAACGGTGGAGATGGAGTGGACAACCTGATCCAGGTCAAGATTAGAGATTGCAATCGCTTTGAAACCGTAACTCCTCCTTAGACTTAGCCAACATTCACACTGCCGTAAAGGGTCCGTGCTCAAGGAGAAAAGTCAATTCCCCACGCCAAAAGCTCCCTGTTGTACATAGAGATCTTTTTGCTCTTGTATTTCACATTCTCCTGTTTCTTTGGGTTTTGACCAACACTCTTTATCCTTGATCCGTTGGAATTTGGCACAATTTCATTGGCTAGCTAATTAATTTTATTTACAAACCAGATGAAAACGACCTTAAATTAAGAAATTCATCATTCTTGTCTATTTATCTGTTATTCACTTATTCTGTATTTACTTAGATTTTCTATTTCTATGTATATTTACTTAAATTATAACAATAAGTAGATGTAATGACAAGCACTTATTGTGACAGTTTTTCCTGATTGAGCTCTGTTAATGGGAAGTTCGATATTCGATATGGGTAAGGATCAGTTATATATTTTAGGCATAGACTTATTCGCATATGTACGATAAACTATTAGGTCATATATACGTAATTCTTAATTTAAAAGTCATTTTGGAACAATCCCAAAAGCGGACCAAGTGAAAATAGGATTTGGAGTAGTTCACTGTGTCCCCCCTTCTTTTTAAGATTACACAAGGAAAGGTAGGCCCAAGACAGACTGTGACTTGGGCCTTTGGTGTGGCAAATATGGAAAATAGACACAATGGAAAAATGAAACAAAAGGAACGCGGGCTCTTGGCTTAAGGGTTAGAGTTGGCTGTGTTCATAAGCGTAAGTTCGAACGCCGCTGACCTATTCCCTCTCCCTGTCCAATGTACCAAAAAAAAGAAGAAAAATGAAACAAGTGATTTATCCGGAAGTAAATGTATGTCTGTTAATTGGACTTGAATATAGTTATAAAATGGACATGGAAATGGAATCTCCTAACCAATTGCATGAAGAAAAAGAATGGGTACCGTTGTCCCGTTTCACACGAAGCACAAAGCTGTTGGACTGTCTTGGAAGTTGTGATAATGTCTGGCAGTGCAGATGCGGATTCCTTGCACCTACTTATTCAGCTCAACATGATCTTCGTTCGCCGAAGGAACCGGCATCTTCGGAAAACAATCGCACAAAGCTCCATCTGGGGTTTTTCTGGATTCAACCTAACCATTCGATTCGAATCACCTTTGGGCTAGCACGCGAGCAATTAGATCGCAGCTGTTCTAGCACCAATTCATCATGATTTCAATAAATGTTGCAGCGCTGTAAATCAAACTCTATGTGAAGTGATTCCCGCAGATTAGGTGCCTTTTGGAATATGTCATTCCTGACTGCAAGCTGGTAAATCGAAGGTAAAGCTTCGCGCGCTTAAAATTATTGAATTCAGGCAGCTGATCCGGCATATTTGGTTCTCGATAGTGCATTACTAATATTTGGGCAAAACATCCTCCTGATCAGCATGCCAGCGTTCGATCTCCAGAAAATAGAATATTAATCATGAAGTAGTGTATATAACATTAAGTTTTCAAGGTTTTGGCTTCAACATTCGATTCAGGAAAGTTTTGAGCCAAAGTGTGACCACGCAAGTGCAGGGTCTTCCAGGGAAGTTGAAGACCTTGCACTTGCGTGGTTACACTTTCAACATCTTTCAAATTCGAGATCCAGCTCTTCTAGACCATCAGGTCGCTTATTCTATCAGCTTCCTCTTCCATCTGATCCCTGATCAACAAACTTAATTTTAGTCTTATAGTAACAAAAACAAACGGGAAAATTACTTGAAAATTATTTTAGCGAGCTTAAGATTAAACTAAATTCTTACCAGCAAGGCTACATTTTTACTTCTCCCACTTCCTTCTGGTAGTCGTCTTCTTTGATATGTTTGCGGGTCAAATCCTGTAGCAATATATATATTTGGTTAGAACAAATAATTTAGAAAATGAAGAGATCATTTCCCAAACATTCAATCAACTTCATGAATTCAGATGAAAAAGAAAACGTTCGAAACTGCCTTAAACGAATCCAAAATGATATTATTCTATTGACTAAGGTAATTTATTCTATAATAATGTGGTTGGGAAATGGCGTTTTATATAGGCATCGAGAAACAATATTTAGAAAGGATTATGTGAGATTGCTTACTATATATGGCGGATTTGATCAGATACTTACGAAATATAGCAAATGCCATTATATTTTATCATAATTTTGAAATATGTAAGGGAATCATTTTTTCTCATATAATTCTTGCAATTCTACATAGGTTTTTCAAGGGATAACAAGCAAATAAAACTAAAACCGTTGGCTAATGATGTCATGTTCAAAATAGTTTCCCCTACGGCCCTACCCCAAACTCAAAAAGAAAAGATAAAAAGAAAGGTCCGGTTCATGATAGAAGAATAGACTAACCAATTTACAATATATGGATTTTGAGGTTCAAAGCCCGGTCCATAAGGATTCCTAGCTAGTACCTTGATAAGATAATGCCTCCCTCCTCCCCGGTCCTATTTCAAGAATAAAATCACAAGTGGTGGTGGGACATGCAATCATTAAATGCACTCTTTGTGTTCAAATTGAAACTTTCTTACTTTTCTGGTTTTCAAATTTCAACATTCAATAAAAAATTTAGACCGGAGTTTAATCGGTTGAATCGAGAATCGGTCATAAATTCGGTCTATTAAAAGTCAAAAAATCGATTATTGTTGAATCGTTTTTAAACCAATTGAACCGGTTAGATCGGTTTATTTTGAATTTTAATTTTTTTAGTTATTTTTAATTGATATATTTTTTACTTTTTCTTTTTTTGAATTTTTTAAAATATTTAAAGAAATTAATAAAATTAAATTATTTATTTAATCGAACCGATTAAATCGGTTGAATCAAGAATTGAATGGCCAACCGATTCAATAACCGGTTCGGTTTTTTATTCACTGAATTTCAATGATGTATTGCTATTTAATTTGTTACAAACCTCCAAAGTTTTGTTGTTTGAAAAAGCATCTGAATTAAAATTAATTAGACGTTTGGCAATGAACCACAAATTCTTTTTTCGTTTTTTAATCTCTGAGTAAAATTTCAGAGAAACCAAATGTGTGAGTACTTATAAATAAATTAAAGACAAAGATATTTCTGTTTTTCATCATGTACAATTTCTGTTTCAGTTGTCAGGAGAAATTACTCAAAACAATCCCCAAAGTTCTGCCATCATGAATTTTTTTCTTCCTTTGGTCAACGATAGGAAACAGTCTAACATATCATTTCCCAGGCTTATGTGCTCTGAGAATTTTTCAAGTGATTTCAATTGAAAATATTGGACTTGTTCATGTTTCCTGGAGGGTCACCAAAGTAGAGTTCAATTCTTACGATGACTCCTTAATAATTAACTTCTCACCAAAAAAAAAAAAATTAATTACTTATAAGCGTGTGATTGCATCGGATACTACTAATTCTTGGTAATCTCATTTCTTAAGGTCTTTGGATGGTCAAAGACTCTACGTTCTCTTGACTATCATCAAGATTCAAACACAAAGACTGATCTCTCTCTCTCTCTCTCTCTAGGACTCTCTACTTTTGTATAGAAAATTTCAGTCAAAATGTGAGAGAGAAAACTTTATGAAAGCCAAGAAGCAATGGAATTTCAGTAACTAGTGTGATCCGTTGATTTGATTTTATACGGTAAATTTTGTAGTTTGAACAAATCAAACCAAACGCGGAAATGGAATTACAAAGCTGGCCAAGTTGGTGGCCCCTTACTAGCTAGTCGCTTCCTACTGCAAAGCGTCATCAATCAAATGATACGGATTCAGAATGATTAGCGGGAGATACAGGAATCAAACATTCCAAAATCAAATATTAATGGGCTAAATAAGGGCTTAATTTAATTAATTTTATCTCAATAATAACAGGTTTTGGATTCAAAAAACTTACCACTAATCATAATTATATTTATCAATATTTTATTATACGATCACATACACAATTTAAATCGATAAGTATCTATATAACATATTTATTTTACCTCATATTTGTGGTGATCTATCGATATATAAGTGCACATGACATGATATACATGCGTTATGCATGATAAGTTTATATGCTACATATATAGTTAAATCTAATAAAAATTTGATTAGAATAAATTGTCTAAAAAATGTAATTTTAAAGATTTTTTATGATAAAAACATCGTATAAAGTATAAACATATATTCTTCACAGATTAATTATCTTAGAATTTAATTTTCAAAGGATTAAAATAAAAAAATATGTTTGAGTGTTTGAATAGCATTTTCAATCTTATCTCAAATAATCACTCAATTTAATTACTAATAACTATAAACTTTATTTATTTATTTATATGCATATATGTTATTTATATTTAACTTTTAATGTATGTAATCGTATCTTATAATATAAAATAATACTCAATATTTAAAATAATATTTTTTAAATATTTCACTGTAAAATAAATATCTCGATTTAACAACTATGATCACAATTATTCTTAATATAGTAAATTATTAAATAAGTGGAGAAACAAATTACTCAGGAAGTTTTAATGGGATTCAAAAATTTGCATTGAAATTTATGAACAAAGGTCAAAGAGAGAAAATTGTCCGTACATAATACGTGATGATAGGATTAGAATTTGATGTCAAATGGGAAAAAGGATTCCAGTGGAATTGAAGAAACACGGACTTTGGGGACTTGGTAGTTTGACTGAATCAATCATCCCAATCCCCATCTCCAAATTCTTGGCGTTTTTAAAGTTCGGAAAGTTCTCCGAAACAAACATAAATCATAAAGCAAACAAATGCTATGAACGAAGGAACAAAACAAGACTAGGATCGAACCAGAACTAGACAACGCGACATTGACTATTGCAGATTTTCTTGAGGTCTTGACTATTGAAGATTATACTATGATATTTACGAGAAGAATAAATAATTGATTAATCCTGTAGACATTGTTTTTTTCTCTTGGTTACTGGCTTTCCCACACTGTTCTTCACAAAAAAGTCTCTCTCCTGAACTGATTACAAATGCATAAAACAAGGGCTGCTTCAATGATATGGAAACGATTCTCATTCGTATACCTCGACGCATCAAGCAAGTCAAGGAACCTGTCAAAGTTACACTAAATATACAGAGGCACGCAATGGCAGCTCTAATAGTTTTTCCAATTAAAAACAGGGAAATATAATTATTCAATTATTGAAGTGATGAAAGAAGAAAAAAACAATCCAAAACCCAACCTTAAAAATGCAGTCTAATTTGTTTGTCCCACATTTTTGTCTCCTGGAACTAAAATTGGAATGCTGTGATTAGTTGAATTATCACTAAAATTATAGTCTTATCAAACTAAAACCTTCCCATAAATTCATCTAGATTTGCTATTCAGCTTAAAGAAAGCATTTCCTTGTGTGTACAAAAAATGTCATTCAAATAATTAATTTGTCAAATCAGATCAGTATTTTTATTTGTAATTATTACTATATAAACAGGTATGATCTCATTCAATTTCGAATTAATAGAATCCAATATAATTATCATATATCTAAAATTTATAAAAAAATTTTATATAAATAAATTAAATGCCTCAAATCAAGATTCTTTTGTACAGTGAGTAGTTTATTAGTAGTAACATTTTGATTCCCACTGGTATATCTTGACAAATGACACCTGATATGGCCCCATCTGAACTAACGAAAACATTTGGAAAAAGAATTTTAGATGAGAATATACTCCTACCTACGTGGCACCGAAACCTCAATCGTAGACCGTGAAGATTGTAGTTTTTCCCTCTCTCTATCCTTGTTCACACCCAGAAATGAAATAAAATAATGTTATAAGTAAACATAATTGATAAAATATCATATCAGTACCTTCCTCTGTCCGCCCAACAGAAGAGGCCAGTTGCGCGTTCCATGAAGCAGCTTGGAAATGTCCCTATATCCGCACCGTCTCCTCAAATACCCGTTTCTCTCCTCTCCATATTTATCCCTAAAACCCTACCAACCAAACAACGTAACAGAATTAACAGAAATTTTCCAAACATAGAAGCAAGAGCTAAAACGCCAACAACAAAAAAACTCGGAAGAGGAGAATAGCTCACGCCATGTTTGTGGCGTCCATGGCGTGGCTCAGTGCAGGGGTCGACAAGGCGGTTCCTGGATCCAACAAGTGCACCATTTTCCGCCATGAAAAGAATTATTCTCCCAGGCTTGAAATCTTAGCCTTCGAGACAGCCAAAACAATGTCCCGCCTTGTCGCCCTGTACAAGTCTCTGTCTGACGATGAATTCGCCAAACTCCGCATAGGTCCCATGAAAGCTCCTGGAGTTGCGTTTTTGAACTCCACGGATGAAAGCTATCTTCTTGGGCTTGCCTGTAAAGAGAAGCTCGAGGATCTCAACCAGGCGGCCGCCGTGATTTCACGATTGGGTAAGAAATGCGTCGATGAAGAGCTTAAAAGGTTTGATATCGCTTACCACAACATGAAACAGGGAATTTTTGATGTCAACAAGATTGATTTCAACTCCAGAAATGTTGGAAGAACCATTGAGAAGATGGAGAAATACGCGAACGCAACATCTATTCTGTTCGCATCTTTGATAGGCCTCCATGAATTAGAAGTATCAGAGAAGAAAATGCAGAAATGGAAGAGAAACGAATGCCACAAAAAGCCATCAGAAAAGACCAACATTGACTACTTCAACGAGAAAATCTCCTACCAAAGGAAACAGGTTCGACACTACAGACAGATTTCTCTTTGGAGCCAAACATTTGATAAGACCGTTGGGTTAATGGCTCGAATCGCCTGCGTCGTGTTCGCCAGAATATGCACCATTTTTGAACCTTTTGCTCAAAACCTGCCTAGCACCACCAAGAACAGACCTTTGCAAACCTGCCTCTATGTTCCGAACCAGAAATCTTTGCACCTGAAGGTTTATCCGGAAGCCAATTATTGCCTCCTTGTAAACAAAGACAAGTACAAGAAACAGGCCTCCAAATCGGGTCCAATCAGGAAAAGTTCCAGGATCAAACTAGATCGTACCACTCGTTTCCATAGCGGGGAACTATCTCCCGAAGAGAAAGGCTTAGGTTTCCGAATTTCAGCTGTCACCATAACCGATAAATTCTCCACCAAAACCGACAACAATGAGGAAAACAATAGTAGGAGAAACCAAAGGCTGATACAGTCAACTCCACCGAACACTGTAGGAGCAGCAGGGCTAGCCGTTCGTTACGCAAACGTAATCCTCATGGCAGAGAGCTACTTCTACTCAACGACAATGATCAATGACGAGGCACGGGACTACATGTTCGAGATGTTACCGGTATGTCTAAAACAGACACTGAGAGGGAAGCTGAAAAGCCATTGGTGTAAGGACGCGGAGGAGCGTGACGGACAACAGGGTTTGGCGGAAGGGTGGAAAGAGGCGTTGGAGGAGATAATAGGGTGGTTGGCTCCAGTGGCGCACGATACGTTGCGGTGGCAGCAGGAGAGGAACTTAGAGCAACAAAAATTAGATGCAAAGCCGACAGTTTTGTTGTTTCAGACATTGTATTTCTCGGATTTGGAGAAAACGGAGGCAGCCATTGTTGAGGTTTTGGTTGGATTGAGTTGTATATATAGGTACGAGAATCGGCGGGAGAGAGGTCGTGGTTTGGCTATAATGGATGTAACCGGTGGTAGAAGATCATGGTAGTAAGCCGCTGTTAGTTCTTTTAGGTTTTTCCTTAGATCATCAATATATACCTTAATTGATAATAATAGACTTTGATTGATTGATTCTTTTATATATGTTCTTTTTCAAGCCCTTGTTGAATCATAAATCTGTGATTTCAATTCTTTTGGAAGAATTGGGGGTCAATTACATTTGTATTTTTTTTCCTTACAAAGGAAAATAAACTTCTGTTCTTGTTAATGAAGACATTTGCCAAAGTTTCATCTACATGCTCCATCGGACTTGCTGCTGGTGGTGTCTGCGTAATATTGGCAATGGATTCTTTTGAGAAGATGAGGTTACAATAATTCGACTGATAAGACATTAATCTTGATGAGGAGTCTAGAGATAGGTTAGTTTTTTAGTATCTCTTCTAAATCTATTGCAAATTTTTGACATGTTGTTGAACACAGAATGCACTTTCCATTTACAATCGAACCAATCCCTCCTTGTTAGCAACATGGATGCATTGCAGCTTGCTGGAACAAGACATGACGACTAAACTCGTTTTGGGTCAGAAGCCGTCTTTAAGTGAAGTAAGGTCCATATTTTTTGGGCTAAACTGGTTTCCATCGTTAACGTTAAAAGTTTCGGAAAAGTCTACTATAGAAATCTATTACAAGCGTAAAATCCCAAGGCCCGCAAGTTAGGTTGGGCCTAATTCTTGAACCGAGTACAATAGTATTGGAAAATGCTGTTTTCTCCCAAGAAAAATGTTGCTTTATTTATCCAATACATCACGCGTATACCTTTGTATTACACTAATTGTTTGAATAAAAATTTATTAACATAATAAAAAGACTTCATATCTGCAAGAAAATACGGAAAGATAATGTGATTCTATAACTGAAATAGACTTTGAGAGTGAAAGCACCACTATCTTAATCTTTTTTTTGGGGAAAAGTTCGAAAGTTTGATTTTGATTTTAAAAAGAAAAAATACAGAAAAAAAATTAAAAACTGGTCCGCTACAACAGGCCAATCCTTAACACAAGTCGGAGATCCTTTAAGATTGTGTGGCCATTTGTTTCAGCATGCAGCTATATCTGACTTTGAACAAAGTCAGATCCTCCTATTTCACTTAATAAATATGTATATCTGAACTCTGAATGCATAGTCAATGCTTTGGTTTGGTAGCTACGAAATTTCATCACTGTTTCTTCCTCCTTGATAACTTACATATTCAAAATCGACCATTCGGGGGAGAAAAGGACATTTTGTCTGATTGGGACAGTACCCTTTCGTATATTACTCAAAGATTGGGTTTAATCTTTTATTCCTCACCATCCTGATTTTCAACACACAGAAAAGTTGACAACCCTTTAAAACCTTGCTTTTGCTTCAATGCTCCAAAGTCAAATTGAAACGATTTCTTAAATTCAGTGGTCTTCAAGTCGCCTGATGAGGTCTGCCTTATTACTAGTAAGAAACAAAGTGCAAGTGAGCCTGCTTGATTTGAAATAAGTTCGTTCGAATTTCATGTTAAAAAATTAGTATTTCTCCTTCATAAATAATGCAGCTAAGAAACTACTACCAGTTTAATTTTTTTGATGGAAGAAACTACTATTTAATTGAACTAGTAATGTCATGATGATATCATAGTAGATTTAATATTTTGGAGTAACTGATTTAGCTTTTGCGGTATAAATCATCCTGCGTCTCAAACTTTTTAAAGTAGGTAAGCCTTAGTAAACAGAAATGGCCTCAGGAACCACCATTTTGATTCTCATAAGCCTCATTTTTAATCCATTTCTGCTGGGTGGTTCCCAAGGCCTACCTAGGTTCAACAACAACACTGACCAGGAATCCTTACTTGCATTTAAGTCTCAGATAAGTCATGATCCTCTCAGAGTTCTTGGGACCTGGAACCTGAGTTCTTCCTTCTGCAACTGGACAGGAGTTGTTTGTAATGTCACTAAACAGAGAGTCATAGCTATCAACCTCGAAAACCTTGGCCTTGTCGGTTCCATTTCTCCTCACATTGGCAACCTGTCCTTTCTTAACTACCTCAGCCTTCAAAACAACAGTTTCCTTGGAAACCTTCCGCCAGAAATTGGTCAGCTTTTTCGGCTAAGAACACTCATTCTAGGTTCTAATCAAATTCAAGGGACAATCCCATCATCTTTAAGTTTATGTACTAAACTTTCTTACCTTGATCTGTCAGTCAACAGGCTCGAAGGAACCATTCCCAATGAATTGGGTTCACTTTCAGAGCTCCAAGCCATATCTTTGATGCAAAATTTTCTCACAGGCCATATTCCATCTTCTTTTGCAAATCTCTCCTCTTTGACAAATCTAATTTTGATGTCAAACAGATTACAAGGACAGATACCAGAAGGTTTGGGTCACCTTCCCTTCTTAATCAATATCCAAATTGGCCTTAATAGCATTTCTGGTGAAATCCCTCGTTCATTGTTCAATAGTTCCTCATTGATTGCCCTAGCCATGGCCGCCAACAGACTGACAGGTACCCTCCGTCCTGACATGTTTACTACTTTAACTAGCTTAACAACCGTTTACTTGGGAGGGAATCTTTTGTCTGGACGCATACCACCTTCTTTAGGCAATGCTTCAAACTTAATTCGGGTTGATCTAGGAAATAACAGTTTCAGTGGCCAAATTTCTTTACTCTGGAACCTGCCAAATGTTAAAATTTTGAGCTTACAGATGAATGAGCTGATCAATGATGGTCCCGGTGGCATGGGCTTCATAACTTCTCTGTCAAATTCTACCCAACTTCAACTATTTTCCGTGGCAAGAAATCAGCTCGCTGGTAAGCTTCCATCTTCCATCGGCAATCTCTCTAGACAACTTTCATTGCTGGTCATGGATCATAACTTTTTTGAAGGAAGCTTACCTGAGATAAGTAATTTAATCAACTTGACCCTCATAGCTTTTGAATACAATTCCTTAACCGGAAGCATTCCACCTTCAATAGGTAGTTTGCCAATGCTGCAGTACATTTTCTTGCATCAAAACAAATTCTCAGGAAACATTCCAGAGTCTCTTGGAAACTTGACTTATCTGTCCGAAGTGCATCTAAGCAACAATCTTTTGGGAGGGATGATTCCTTCAAGCTTGGGGAACTGTCAGCGCCTTCAGTTGCTAGATCTCTCAGCTAACGCGCTTAATGGAGCTATACCCAAAGATTTATTTGGAATTCCAAGTTTCGGAAAGATGCTGAACCTGTCTTTCAATTCTTTAAGCGGATTTATTCCTGCCGAAGTGGGTAATCTGGATATGATTCAAGCAATAGACGTGGGAAATAACCAATTATCAGGAGATTTACCTGTCAGAATTGGAGATTGTTCAAGCCTTTTGTACTTGGATATGTCTAGAAATTTGTTTCAGGGATCCATACCAAATTCTCTGGCCAAATTGAAAGGAATAGAGTACATTGACCTCTCCCTAAACAAACTCACCGGTAACATTCCCGCTTCTTTAGAATCTTTACAATTCTTGCAAAATCTAAACCTGTCCAGGAACCAACTCTCAGGGGAGGTTCCGAAAGCTGGGGTTTTCAAAAATTCAACAGCTGTTTCTCTTTCTGGAAATCTCGAGCTTTGTGGTGGAGTACCAAAATTTGGACTACCAAAATGCAATTCCTATGATAAACATTCGCGTGGCTCAAAGTTGAAAATTGTGCTAATATCGGTGTTTGCATCTGTAGCATTCGTTATCATCTCCATGCTAGTCTTTTTTTGGTCAGCAAGAAAGCAAGATTCGGGCACTGCTGTGGTTAATGATGATGCCTCCTCGCCGGAGGGGCATCGAATGTATAGGCATAAGGATCTCAAACTTGCTACGCGAAATTTCAGCTCAGAATATTTGATCGGAGAGGGTAGCTTTGGAACGGTTTACAAGGGCGTTTTGGGTGATGGAAGTTTGGCAGCTATCAAGGTCTTCAAAATGGGGCAATATGGCGCTTCCAAGAGCTTTCTAGCTGAGTGCGAAGCTCTTCGAAATATCAGGCACAGGAACCTTGTTAAAATTATAAGCGTCTGCTCAACAGGTGAGTTCAAGGCATTAGTCCTTCCATTCATGCCAAACGGAAACTTGGAACAGTTACTTCACCAAAGAAGCGAAAACGGCGAGGCAGAAAAAGCTTTTGATATAAACCAGAGACTGGAGATTGCTCAAGATGTTGCCTCAGCAATGGAGTATTTGCATCATGATTGTGAAAACCCCGTCGTGCACTGTGATCTTAAGCCGAGTAACGTTCTCCTGGATGGAGAAATGATTGCTCATGTTGCCGATTTCGGACTTGCAAGGATCCTACTAAAAGATTCAGCTCAGTCTCATCTTAGTAGTTCCCTTGGACTAAAAGGTTCAATTGGCTACATGGCTCCAGGTGATCTTTTAAATTCTCATTCTGTCACCTTTCTTCTTTAACAAGAAAAACAAATGATTATAATTACTGCTTTTCTTTATTCCTTCTGTTAACTTATTTTCGTTTTCAAGCTGATCAAATATTGGAGCGTTAATGCAGAATATGGGATGGGAGCGGGGGTCTCAACTCGAGGGGACGTCTACAGTTTCGGTATATTGATCCTTGAAATGTTTACAAGGAAAAGACCCACAGACACTCCGTTCACTGGAGATTTGGATTTGCAACAATGGGTTTCAATGCATCTTCCCGACAATTTCCGGGATGTTGTGGATCATGAGCTTCTGCAGAAGGAACGTCAGCAGCCACGGCCGGCTTATGCTGAGGGTATGGTTACAATGCTAAATATTGGATTGATGTGTGCTAGGAAATCGCCTGAAGGACGACCAACCATCAGAGAGGTGACTGCAATGATAAAAAATGTCAAGGCCAAATTATGAGGGTAAGTTGATTAATAGTACTATTTAATGTGATTCATGCTTGCGTCGTCTTTGTACGTATTAAATTTGTTAATACAAATTTAATGCATAAATAAGTATATGATGATGATATCATCATCAAAATGAAAATTATGTCAAGAGTCAACTTAGATTGAGTTCTTACTTAAGCAACCTTAAATTCTAATTGGAATTACCCAGGTTTCACATTGGAACCAACCTAACTATTGATGGGCGGCGAACCAAATCATCACCTCATCGCTACTCCTTTTCCCATTTTTCTTCCCCACCTCACCTGTACAACTGTACTCAAAGAGTCAACTAATTGCTATTTTTAATTACAAATTAGTTTTTAAAAGGTGAATCCCTTCCCTTTTTTTATATATATTTTTCACATGCCACGGATGACATTTGCGGAAAAAACAGTTTTCTTATGAATTTAAAATTAAAAAGGCGACTGTTGACAATTGTTCAAACCAAATTTTGTTACAAAAAAGAAAAAAAGTATTCATATTGCATTTATTTATAAAGGGAGCAACATATTATTCTTCGTTCTGGGCATTTTCAAGCCCAACGGTTTAAGTATTGATTAAATCCAGGGCTCAGGCCTACGAAGTTAGCGAGCTGGGCCTGTTCCAATTCTAGTTTCTAGAGATTTCAGGCATAATAGGGTAGGAAGCAGACTGATTGAATTAGTCACTGATGAGCCATAGCCCGTAGCCTCTAGACAAAATAGAACCGCTTGGAAGCGTTTAGAAGTGAAGAGGGAAAAAGGACGGCAATGTAGCTTCCCCTGGATTTTCTTTCGGACCACGAGGTCCAGAACCGGGGCCAATAGCTCTCATCTATCTCAAGTACATGAGCTAGATTACGGGCCTCTGGCATTGCCACGTGTACTTTTAAACCAAGTGAATGAATGATTATTGGCTTGTATTTTGCCACATCTGGATTTTGTTCTTTCAACTTTTCGGCATTGAACGGAGAGAGAAGCTTCTGGGGTTGCCCATCCCCCATTTGATCTCTTTGGATTCAATTACATTTACTTTGGGAAGGGCTGCATTTGCCATGGCAAAGTCCCCATTCATGCTGTGGATAGGGGATGGTGTGAAAATTAAATTCTTTCCAAACTGTGGTGGAACCCAAGATAATGGTACTGAGTTATGTTCTTTGAGGTGTCAAAACAGACAAAAATTTGATTAATCTTTTGAAAAATCCAAAAATTCCAAATCCAAGTGAAATTGGCTTAGAAAATTCTTTCTTATAATCTATAAACTACTCTTACACTTTGTCCATGTGAGAAATTAATCTTTTACCCAAAATAAATATGAGAAATTATTAATAGAGAAATTAAATTATTCTTACAATAATTTTACTGGAAAAGATTACTCCTTCAGTCCCTATTTAACTGTCTATTTTTTATCAACTTATCACAATTTTGATCATTATTTACAATAAAATTTTAAAGTTATAAAATTTTTTAAGATAAAATTTGATAAGTATAAATATTAAACTTTTTAAAATATATTTTTTGAAAATTTAATTATATATATATTTTTTATAATTAACGGTCAAAATTGTGATAAGTTGACCAAAAATAGACAATTAAATAAGGAGAGAGAGAGTATAAGTTAAACCTCAACCTCAAAAGCAACACTGTTCCGAGAAGCCTCCATTTTGTTTGCAACCAAAAACTAGAAGCTACAGTGTTAAACAGAATCAGGCAACGGCCAACGGCCCCTATGTTCCAAAACCAACGTCGACCTCACCCAATACCACATTGCCACGCAACAAAGCTCCAAAATCTTGATTGTGTGGCCGTTAGCCATTTCGTAAGCCAATCCACAGAAATTTTCCCACTTCATGACTTTCTCTCCATATATAACTCCTCCCTATAAAGCCACCCCACCTAACCAAAAACTTCATCTTCAGAGCCACAACACTCCAAAAGCTGTTTCGAGTTTATTTGATCAGTTTCATTTCGTCTTGTTGCGTTGCCACCGAAAACTTCCTGTTTCTGATCTCAGCCGTTGAGTCATGGCTACTGCTGTCTCAACCGTAGGAGCTGTTAACAGAGTGCCGGTACTTTGCTTTTAAATTTTTCCCGCCTGTTTTGCTTTTTTGTCTTAGTCATTACCGTAGTATCTCTCGACTTTGTAGTTTCTTTTCATTGTTTTCATCGTCGTTAAACTTCTGGGTCTTACTTACTACTAGAGAAGGAAATGAATAAAGTTCTTGTTTTAAATTTGTGTTTATACTTTGTTTTCTTCATTTTGGGTTTATAGTTTATAGATAATTGAGAGGAGGAGAGGATTTGAAGATATGGAATCAGTTCTTTTATTACAACCTTGTAATGCTTTAGTTAAAGAGAGGGTGTCTTTGTTGCAGTTGAACTTGAATGGCCCTGGTACAGCTGGGGCATCAGTTCCAAGCTCGGCATTTTTGGGAAACAGCCTGAAGAAAGTTACCTCAAAGAACGGCCAGAAGAAGGTTTTCTCAAAGAATTTCAAGGTTGTTGCTGAATATGATGAGTCAAAGCAGACCTCAAAAGACAAGTGGCGGGGGCTTGCCTTTGATGAATCCGATGACCAGCAGGACATTACCAGAGGAAAAGGAATGGTGGACAGTCTCTTCCAGGCCCCCATGGGGACTGGAACTCACCATGCTATCATGAGTTCCTATGACTACCTCAGCCAAGGTCTTCGCACGTAAGTGGCTAACTAAGGATGTTACTGATTTGATCGCAAAGTTTAAGACTAATTATTCATGGAATTGTTGCAGTATGAGACTGTTGTTACGAGATTGAACTTTTTGACAGAAAAAATTGCTGAATTAAATTTTAGGTACAACATGGACAACACCATGGATGGTTTCTACATTGCTCCTGCATTCATGGACAAGGTTGTTGTTCACATCACCAAAAACTTCTTGACCCTGCCAAACATTAAGGTTTGTTGATAGAATGTCTTGAAATATTTTTTTTTACAGTCAGCTATATAATTTTGTTGAATATATAAAAAGTGTTTGATAATTTTTAAAAATACCGTGACAGGTTCCTCTCATCTTGGGTATTTGGGGAGGTAAAGGTCAAGGGAAATCATTCCAATGTGAACTTGTCTTTGCCAAGATGGGAATCAAGTAAGTTGATGTCCATTCTAGTGCCCTTTTGTTTGCTTAATTTGATGATTTACGAAAATTGTTTAGAAGAAGGACAAATTGAAAAATTGTGAGCGTTTAGCATTTCTCTTCACAACATGTTTGGCATAAAGTGCACATAGAGTATGTATGGTCCTGACTCTTTAATCTTGTGCCAACGAATATTCAGTCCCATTATGATGAGTGCTGGTGAATTGGAAAGCGGGAGTGCTGGGGAGCCTGCAAAATTGATCAGGCAAAGGTACCGCGAGGCGGCAGATATCATCAGGAAGGGAAAGATGTGCTGCCTTTTTATCAATGATCTTGATGCAGGTGCTGGAAGGATGGGTGGAACCACCCAGTATACGGTCAATAATCAAATGGTGAATGCTACCCTTATGAACATTGCTGATAGCCCTACAAATGTTCAGCTACCGGGTCAGTACAACAAGGAAGAGATTCCTCGTGTTCCTATCATAGTTACTGGTAATGACTTCTCGACATTGTATGCTCCTCTCATCCGTGATGGTCGTATGGAGAAATTCTACTGGGCTCCTACTCGTGAAGATAGGATTGGTGTTTGTTCTGGTATTTTCAAAACCGACAATGTTCCTCATGAAGACATCGTCAAGCTTGTTGACACTTTCCCTGGACAATCTATCGGTAAGCTTTCCTTACCTCAAGGATAGTTTCCAATATGCGCAAATATCATGAAGTTGATGGAAGAATATTAACATTTAGATTTATTGCAGATTTCTTTGGTGCCCTCAGGGCAAGAGTATATGATGATGAAGTAAGGCAATGGATTTCCGAAATTGGAGTAGAAAGGATTGGGAAAAGGCTGGTGAATTCAAGGGAGGGACCTCCAACATTTGAGCAGCCAAAAATGACTCTCGAGAAGCTGCTTGAGTATGGGAACATGCTTGTCCAAGAACAGGAGAATGTAAAGAGAGTCCAGTTGTCTGATAAGTACTTGAAAGAGGCAGCTCTTGGAGATGCTAATGAAGATACCGTCAACAATGGAAGTTTCTATGGTTAGACACTTGATCCTAGGGGCCATGATGGTGGCTTTGAGTCTGGCTTTAGGATTACAAATAAATGAAAAGAATAAAAGGATATAGGAAGATTGTAATTAAGCATTTTCATAATTGTTTGGATGCAGGCAAAGCGGCTCAGCAGGTTAAACCTCCTGTCCCTGAAGGCTGCACAGATCCATCAGCAGCAAACTTCGACCCAACTGCCAGAAGTGATGATGGGAGCTGTGTTTACAATTAAACATGCCATCAAGAGAAAATATAATCTATAAGACTGGCTAGACCTACTCTCATTGGTAGAGTAGTATTTTTGTAATTGTGTCCTGGCAAGGTCTTCTTTGTTTCTGTAATTTAATCCCTAAACTTACAACTTAATTTTGTATGTAATTGCGTTTTGGTACTCTCTGATCCAAAGGACACCCTGTATGATGCCCAAACTCCGATCTTGTTTGAGAGGTGATAGCATAAACAAGACCCTCGTCCATGAACTATTACAGTTTCTATCATATCAGGATCTACACCAGGTTGCTGTCTTGCACCTTTTATAGTAAATTCTGAGGGCACACCCCGAATACAAGGTAGTGGATTACCAGAAAATACTGCAACAAGTCAACAAGAAGCCGTTGAATTTGAGTTCAGCAAACCAAAGCCTATAGGCTTACCTTAACTTGCCCACGTGGGCTAGAAAATGAACTAGGTCACAACAAGACATCTCCCATGGTTTTGGACCGAGCCAGCCCGCCTGTGTCTCGATGTAGCTTCAAATGGGCCGGTCTCATTCTCTATACTTCTTCTCTCAAAGATTTTTCATTTTTTTCAGCGTGTAGGCCGTAGCCTGTAGAATTTTAATGACCAACAATGTGATTGTCAGAAACGGTTGTGCTTAGTAAATAATTGTACCATTTTTTAAATAAGAATCACATGCCGAATGCAAAACTGTCAGAAGGGTCCGGACAACCATTGTCCGAACCAAAATGCTCCCCATCCTGATTCTCCAGCTATATATTCGCAGTATATGTAAAAAGTTCAACTCAAATTTAAGCCAATCTAGGCTGAGTATATGTTGTTTCTGCTGGTCTCCCATTGGTTCTGAATTTTCAATACCCAGAGAAGAGAATCCAGGCTGCTTAATATCTGTGGACTCTTATCTTATCTTCTGCCAAGTTCTCAGGGTTTAGGTTTGGTCCAACTTTTTAGTCCCTTAAGGAGCAAAATCCACAATATAACGGCAGTAATCCAAGACTCGGGTATTTTTTTCAAGTCTCAATAAAGGTTATCAGCTGAGAATCATCATCTCGTCTGCATGACATGTCTTACATAAACAGCAAAATATTCCATTGATTAGTTTAATCATCACCCATGGGAATAAACAATTTTAAAGTGCAAGTTTAGTTGATCTAGTGACTAAATTAAACTAATGAAAGCAATACGTTAAATTAATCATTTTTTCTGTCCCCAAGCCAAGTCATACGTGCCACCTTTTCTGGCCAACTTTTCTTCAAAAGTCAGCAAATGGGTCTTGAAGTTTGAAAGTTTTGAATCCTCATCTTCAAGCAACTGTCAAAACGTAGACGTTAAATAATTTGCAAAGCGGCTCATGGGAGAGACGGTCATCATTGAGTTGAAATTAGTAGTGTTAATTGCTGCTTGAAAATTTGAAATTTCTTCGAAAATCTTCACCCATCAAGAAGAGGGCAACTTGCTTAGTGTAGTGGGCATCGATTCATCTCATATACCATCCTTAGATGTATTCGAATTTTAAGGTATTTTGCCCAACCACACGATGCTTGTAGGGACATGTTAATCATTGCAACAAGAAACCGAAAGGAGGAAAAAAAGTGAGAAACAGAATCCAATCAATTCCTGTCTTTTCATTTCTTCCAAGGCTTAGCATATAAAGTATTAATTTATCTAATCAATCCTTAATCTTATGTTGAAAAGACAATTAAAGTGATTAAGTGATTTAACTCAAACTTGCCTGGAGTGATGGATCAAAGTCCGGCAAACTGGCTAATATCTCAACCACTCCTATCTGATAAAGGAGAGCAAATGAAGAGTGCAAATTTTGTTTGACTTAATATCTAAATTGATTCTTGAATTATATAAAAAATGATAAATATATCTATCAATTTTTATTTTGAAACATATTGATCTCTGAATAGTTAAAAATTTGATCGATTAGGACATATTAATTTTTAAACTTTTATTTTGGGACAAGTTGATTTTTGAATTTTTTTTTAATTTAAGATTTATCTGTTTCAAAATAAAAATTTAGGAATCAATTCGTCTCAAATAAAAATTAAAAAACTGTTCGATCATTTTTTATATAATTCAAAAACTAAATTAAGCATTAAATAAATTTTATTTTTACTTCTAATGTCTGCAAAACCCTTTTATTATATATTTACTTGCTATAAAACAATATGCCAGGCATGGTGATTCTGTTTTCAATTCATTAAATATTTAAATTATTATTCGATCTGTCAGATCATCTCCATGGTGGGATTTCTCATTTCTGTATTTGCTTTCTCCCACGCCGTACCCACCAAAGAAAAGCCTCGTTATTAGCATTTACAACATCAGTAGAACAAATTATTACTACATCTCTTTATATAATCGCACTTACTTGGGTTCATTGAAGAGTAAGAAACAGAGCACGTTATAAGGAAGACCTTTTGTCATTTGAGGCCTTGATTTGCATAAAGAATGCTGTTCCACATAACCTTAATTATGCCATCGATTTCAATGAAATGATTTTAACTCATGGGAGCATCAAGAAAAATGTTTTACTTTTAGTTTCCAGTAGACAACTTCAAACAGCTTAAAGTGAAAAAGATTTGCAATCCATATAATTTTAGATCTATTTTTATTTTTATTTTTTAAAATATACATATATTTTTATGAATTATATACATAATAGATGATGATTTTTTATATATTTTAAATAATAAAAATAAAAAATATTTTCTCATATCGTCTAAACCTTCAACCTCCGAATTTCAAAATTGTTTTTAAGGAAGCCGTGATTGTCGAAAGGCAAAGTAAAAGCCCGTCACTTTTAGTCGGTTACCTGGTCCTCTCCAGTAACGTGGCTTATCCTTCTTCAAAGGGCAAGTTGACGTGGGCTCATCAGAAGAGGAGGATCACGTAGGCACGGTAAACCATAAATGAAAACCCTTTTTTACGGTTCAAGAATTCAGACTCTGGCTTGGTCTGGTCTGTGCCAAAACCTCACCAAAAAAACAGAAACATATTACAAAAGCGCCACACAACATAACTCTCTCTTTCTTAATTCTTTCTCGTTATATATATATATATATATCTGTTGGCCCATGTGAACATTGGCCAACATTGATGCCTTGTGTTGCTGCTTAGAAACCCACCATTTTCCCCTTAGGCTCTATCATTAAGATCTTTCAAGTTTCTTCACCAACCTTTTTCTCTATCAACAAAAACGACCTAAAGATGACCATAATTTCCTCAAAGCTCACATTCCCTTCTCACCAGCCTATTCCAAATTCATAGCTTTTTCTTATCAGCTTACCTTTAATTTGTCTTTAACATGGCTTGTTTCCTCCCTCTTCTATCTTTTCTCTTCTTCCTCTGGATCTCAGCTTCTTCTTCCCAACCCACCGAGCTCTTCTTTCCAGGCTTCAAAGACTTAGACCCCAACAACTTAACATTAACAGGTGCTGCGCAGATTAGGAAAAATGGCATTCTTTGCGTAACCAACGATACGAGCCGTTTAACGGGTCACGCTTTTTATAGCTCTCCATTTAGATTCAAGAACTCAAGCAACGGTCAAGTTTTTTCCTTTTCTACTTCCTTTGCTTTGGCTATAGTTCCGGAGTATCCAAAACTAGGTGGTCACGGCCTTGCTTTCACAATCACTACTTCCAAAGATCTCCAGGGATTTCCAAGTCAGTATCTTGGCATCCTCAACTCAACTGATATCGGGAATTTTTCGAACCATCTGGTTGCAGTTGAGTTCGACACTGTTCAGGATTTTGAGTTTGAGGACATCAACGACAACCATGTGGGCATCGACCTCAACAGCTTGGACTCGAATGCCTCGGCTCCTGCAAGTTACTACATGGATGATTCCACCCAGCAAAATCTTACTCTGAAGAGTGGAAAAGCAATCCTAGCTTGGATCGACTATGATTCAGTTGAAAACGTCATGAATGTCACGATTGCACCAAATTCTACAAGACCCAGATTGCCGATCTTGTCTTTTCATGTAGATCTTTCACCGTTTCTTCAGGAGTTTATGTACGTTGGTTTCTCAGCTTCAACAGGGTTACTTGCTAGCTCGCATTATATTTTAGGTTGGAGCTTTAAAATCAATGGGCAAGCTCAGGCTCTTGATCTATCTTCTCTGCCTACGGTTCCAGGACCACCCAAAAAGCATACAGCTTTAACAGTTGGGGTCTCGGTTTCATCTGTCATTCTTGTAATAATTGCTTTGGCCGTTGCCACTTATTTCATTATAAAAATCAAGAACGCGGATGTGATTGAAGATTGGGAGCTGGAGATTGGACCACAAAGATACTCTTATAAAGAACTCAAGCAAGCAACCAAAGGATTCAGCGACAAAACCTTACTCGGACACGGTGGTTTTGGCAGAGTTTACCGAGGAACGCTTCGAAGTTCAAAGACTGAAGTTGCTGTCAAGAGAGTTTCTCATGAATCAAAGCAAGGTCTGCGTGAATTTGTATCAGAAATTGCCAGTATTGGAAGGCTTCGCCACCGAAACTTGGTTCAGTTAATGGGTTGGTGCAGGAGAAGAGGTGATCTTCTTCTTGTTTATGATTTCATGGCTAATGGAAGCTTAGATAAGTTTTTGTTTGATGAACCCAAAACAATCCTGAATTGGGAGCAGAGATTCAGGATCATAAAGGGTGTTGCTTCAGGGCTTCTATACTTACATGAAGGCTATGAACAAATTGTGATTCATAGAGATGTTAAGGCCAGCAATGTGTTACTAGATGATGAGTTGAATGGAAGACTAGGTGATTTTGGCCTGGCAAGATTGTATGAACACGGCTCGAATCCGGGGACAACTCGGGTAGTTGGCACATTGGGATATCTAGCCCCAGAGCTGCCCAAGACAGGAAAGGCCACGACAAGCTCAGATGTCTATGCTTTTGGTGCACTCTTGCTTGAGGTTGCCTGTGGGCGTAGGCCCATTGAGCAAAAAGCATTGCCCGAGGAATTAGTGTTAGTTGATTGGGTATGGGAGAAGTTTAGAGAAGGGAGAGTGCTTGATGTGGTGGACAGGAGGCTCCATGGCCAATATGATAAAGGTGAAATGTTGCTGGTGCTTAAATTAGGCCTAATTTGTTCAATTGATATGCCTGTGGTACGGCCTAGCATGAGGCAAGTCGTGAGGTATCTTGACGGGGAGGCTGAATTACCAGAAAATTTGAGGCCACCGGGGGCATTTGACGCTGGGGGGAAGGCTTTCTTAGAAGGGTTTGATGCTTTTGTCAATTCCTTCGCGTCCTCATCATCTGATAAAATGAGTTCATATTCATTCATGGAAAATGGTAACGTTAATACTAGTTTTGCTTCTCTTTCCACCTCTCCACTTTCCCTTCTTGGAGAAACTAGATAGTTTAATGTTCTTGAAAGAGTGTGACTCTTTTTTTATCCTTTTTTTCCCCTTTTCTTCCAAGCTGAGCTTGTATTATACGAACAACTATGGGAAAATGTTCCCTAAGGGAAAAGACAATGATATTTCACATGTTACTATATAGCAACCTTACTCTTCTTCCTTCAATGACAAATTGCTAAACTGACAAAGTTTGGCTAAATCTGTCTGTGAGTTACGTTAATGAATTTTCCATTTATTTTCGGTTGTCACCATCTGTGGTATTTGTGATGTAACATTCAGTGACTTCATATTGTAGACATCATTGTCCTTAATTTCAATTCCTAGCAGGATTTACCCTTAAAATACTTAATACTATTCAGAAACTGAGCTGCAAAATCAGAGAATTCAATCGACATGAGACTTGAATGAGTAAAAACTAGAATCGAAGTAGAGGTGAGGGGAATTTTGTGTTTTCATAGGTTGTATAATCAGATTCTAAGATCTTAAATGTAAATTGCAGTGAGATGTGATTGCCCTACGTAAATTAGAGAAAGTTGCGTTAGACAATTCCACAGAGGGATTGTGGTGGCTGGTGAGCAATCTCACCGTCACCGTAAAAGATAGTAGTGTTATCAAAAGAAACCTAAAGATAGTAGTGTTATCAAAAGAAACCTAAGACTTGCTAAAATTAGTGGAACAGTTGAAATAGTAGGCGTGGAAAAAACTCGTTTGAACAAGTAATCTAATGCTTTGCAAGATCTTTCTTTGTACTGCACCAAAAAGCAAAGGTCAATTAAACGAAAGAAAGAAAAATAAGACATGAAGTAGTTTGATTAACATTTCTTCCGATAGGATGGTGGAAATTTCTCAGGTTTACGGACTTGGAGGTGGGCCTTGGGGCCCTCGTCGTTGATGCAATAACTCTGTATCATGGTAGTCTCCGTTTGAGTCTAGGTGACCAGGTCTTCTAGGACTCGTTAAAAAGATAAAAAGAAATGATCCAGAATAGTGGGAGTTGTTATAGTGGACATGGAATCTCTCCCTCCCTCTTGCAAGCGCAAGAATGATCATAATTACTTTTGACAAGGAAAAATACAACGAAATTTTATACACTTAAAAACAAAATTACTATCCTTTAGTTTTTCTAATGCATCGAACTAAAGTCTATAATACTTTTTATACTTAATGGTCCCCTGTAGCTGTAGCTATAGTCTAGGTAATGGCCTTGTGGACTACGGGTGTTTGATATTTCTAAAGGCAAATGGCCAAACAGAGGAGACCACAAATATCAGCCAAAACTCAAAAATTCCGGCTAAAATGTGCAGAAGAGAACGTCACTTTTCTAGTTTTTTTTTTCTTCTTTTCTTTTTCTTTTTCTTTTTCTTTTAGGAGATTGTTTTTATTCAGTTCTCTAGTATAGGAACAACTGAAGATCGATGATTGAATATATAATACTCCAAACATCTTCTAGGCTTCTTTACCATTCTCCCTTTGGTACACTGACTAGACTTATGAGCTCGGTGGACCACATTACTTCGATGGTGATCTCTTTTGTATGCGATTCATACATATCCAGTGGGATTTTACGACTTTTTCTCATAAATCCGTCAATGCAGATTGTCGGGCATTTTTATATTCCATCAGTTGAAACAACATTAACGTCAAATCGAGCTTGATATTTCTTTCCATATGATGAGAGCATAAGTAGCAAACTTTCAACAATATTAATTGTCACCATGATTATCAACATTGACAAGTGATAATTCTAGGGTTCAAAGCAGCTTGACAATAAGCACTAGCCAAGTGGCACCATACCAAAACCTTTCTCGACTTTATCTTTATTTTTTATAATAATTTTTAACCCATGTTATACATGAGACACTTAAATCAATGAATAAAAAACCGGACCGGTTGGTCATCCGGTTCTCGGTTTAATCGGTCTAATCAGTTCAATCGGTTTGATTAAATAAATAATTTAATTTTATTATTTTTTTTAAAATATTCAAAAAAATTAAAAAAATAGAAAATATTCAAAATATTCCTTAAAAAATAAGAAAAAAATTAAAATATCAAATAAAAAAAATTTAAAAAATTAAAATTCAGATTGAACCGGTTCAACCGGTTCAAAGACGGTTTAATAAAAATTCTATTTTATGACCCGGACCAGACCGAACTTGTGACCGGTTCCCGATTCAATCAGTTGAACCGGCTGGTCCGGTCCAATTTTTTATTTCATGACTTAAATAATAATAATAATAATATATTTTTTACCTATAATAATATTGAAAAAATATAGGGAAAATTTCAAAAAAGAACGATCTATCGAAAATATTTATCTGTTAGCACTACAGTAAAAAATAATTATTAATAAGTCAATAATTTTTTATAAAATTTGTGATAAGAACATTGTATTTATCTTTTTGACCTTATTAAAAGTAAAGAGAAAAATACTAATTTTTTCCTCTTCAAATTGCACACTATAAAAACTAAGTAATAATCTTATTTTTATCTTTAATAATTTATTTTACCCTTTGAATTTTTATAAAAAGATTTATGATTTTCTCTTTTTATAGCCAATGATTAATTATTTCATTAAATATACTTCAAAAATTCATAAAAGTAGTTGTTGATGAATTTTTTAAAAAACATATTTATAAATTTTCTTTTATAGTCAATTTTTATTTTTATCATCAGAGAGGAATTCATAGCCATTAGCCAACACCCCCCCACCCCCCTTTTTCTTTTTTCTTTTCTCTTTGGATAGTATTAGTATCATTTTGTAATTAATTAAATAATACAAGTTGAAGAAAATATTAGGTGTTTCTTTTTACTTTTAACAACAAGGTTAAAAGGGTAAATAGATGTTCTTATCACAAATTTTTTAAAAGGATATTTGATTTACTAGTAATTATTTTTCAGTATAATACCAAAGGATAAATATTTTTTATAGACTGCCTTTTTTGAAATTTTCCCAAAAATATATCATTTTAAAACTATTTAAAAACTGTAAAAATTTGTTAGTTATTTTGATTTAGTTTATTGGAGATACAAAAGAGTTTAATTGGAAATTTAATATGTTATTTAAAATTTGAAAGATAATTTTTTTTATATGAGTTGTTAGAGTTTTACAGAAATTAAAATTTGAATTAAAATATCTCATATTTCATTAGTTTTTAAATTAATGTCAGTTTAAAAAAAATCAAATGCTTGATACATGATAATTAAATAGATATACCATGTATCAATCATTGAAAGATTCTCACTAATTTATATAAAAGATTAGTCTCACATTGACATTGTAGTTTGCTCTTTGCTATGATATTTTGAGAACTGAACAGCCATTCGTTTAAGTTGCAACGCCATGCAATTCACGGCAACATTAAGAAAAATTAAGAACAATCAAAATAGTGATACAACTTAGGATGGAGACAAGCTCGCTTTTAGCCAAGTCTTGGAGGCTCTAAACCTTCCGTGAAGGCTCAAGATATACACCAACCCTTCCTAGGTTGAGATCCAAGGTAACAAAAGAATTGGCTTGCACCACCTGAATGGGGAGACCCCTGGCATCTCTACCTTAATCTTTGTCTTCGCTTCCTCTGGGATCAGGCCTACTAATTGGCCATTCAATTTTTGCAACAGTTTTTGATTCAAGCAATCTTCCGTAAATCCCTGCATCTCACAGGGTATAATATATGAGTGAACCATTATCATATATCAGATTAAATCAATAGCAAATTGTTTATTTGATAATCAAACAGGATGATCCCATCAGACATAAGCCGAATAGATGTCTAATCATTTAAATAATCAATTTGATCTTGAGAAAGAAGGCTGGTGGTATCGAATCTGTTGATTCACCAGATTGTTTTCCATAGGATTCAGTGTGCTTGTTCTCAGCCATGGTGCAAAAGCAATACTAATTTCCGTGACCTATGAAGGGTAATATAGTTTTCTAAATGTCCTCTTCCTGATTTATTATATCTAATTTTAAAACTTTGGTTTTGCCACAGGGAGAGAGTTCCAGGCAACCTAATGACATCTTTGGCATAGAATTTGCTAATTACCATGGCTGGCATGGGGTGTCTCCTTCCTGCATGCTAGGCCGGCTGGTTAATGTTGACTCTATGGAGTAAAAAGTTCAGGATTTGGCTTTGGAGGTAGGGGAGGCGGGAGGGGTACAAATGGCCGAAATGTATGAACCTCCTTTGAACCCATCTGCTTTTAGGCTTCCAAATCGAGACCCAACTTAATTTTTACTGGTTTTATAGTAACTGAGATATCGTTATATCTTAATCGGGCTTGTTTTACGTGAGAACTAGGCTTTGTTTTAGAGGTAAAAGTAGATAAAAAAATGATTTAATACTTAAATTGATTCTTGAACTATATAAAAAAGGATAGGTTAGTCTTAACTTTTATTTGAGACAAATCGATTCCTGAATTTTTATTTTGGGACGGATTGGTCTCTAAATGGTTAAAAACTTGACGGATTAAGATAGATTGATCTATGAACTTTTATTTCGGAACAGATTGATCACTGAGTTTTCTTTAATTTTCTTTTATTCAAGATTTATTTGTCTTAAAATAAAAGTTCAGAGATTAATCTGTCACAAATAAAAATTCATGAACTAATTTGTCTTTTTAATTATAGTTCAGAGACTAAATTAGGTATTAAGCTATAAAAGAATATTGCCCATTATTTCTGAACTAGATAATCATTCGCGTGTATTTCGTTACAGCCTTTTTTTCTTTTATCTAAGTTATAAAGTATAATTATATATATTTCACATAGATTATTCAATAATAATTTAAGGATTTATTGAGTTTTGTAATATATCAACATTTATTGGAGTTGATGTAAAGAACTTGATTCTTTTTAAATAAAGCTTTGGTTTGAGTCTTGTGAAGAAAGCAAATAAATTTGAGAGAATTTTTTCATGCCTAAAATTTAGTGCTATTTCATTCGATAAGAAAATTGAATTTTATTAATATTACATAATTTTTATAGTATTATATTATTAAAAATTATCAATTAATCTTTATAATACAACCAAGTATTCTTAAAACTAAAATAATTTGAATTTATTTATATTATTAATAATCTTATTATAATAATCTTATTATATTATTTATATTAGTATAAATAAAATAAATATATGATAATGATAAAATATATAATATTAAAATAGATGGAACCCACCATTATGAGACCTACCATACTAAAAAAAAGATTTTAGAAAAAAAGAAGAGGAGAGGGGTGACGTGGCCCCCCTCTCCATTGTTTTAAGAACTTAAAAACAGAATAAGGTATATAAATTAGCCTGCCAAAAGCCCAATGTCGTATTTATTTAGACTAATGTTGCTAACTTTGTTTGAAGAATTTTTTTTTTTCAAAATAAACTTGTAAAAGAGTGACAATTGTCTACTTAATTTAGAATATAGAAGCACTTTTATTTTACAAACCAAGATCCTATATTCCTATGTGTTTTTCTGGTTTCTCTGATTTGTCTGAGCCATTATCGTGTGATCTTGGGCCTCCGTGCGTAGCAAAGGAAACTTGCGTACTAGTATCTGATTCCATAAGTTGGTCAAAGATGAACTCTAACAAGTAGTTCTTCCGTAGACTGTATTCCATTCATATAATAGTAGACAAACGATGATAATCGAAAACTATAGCAAACGACGTCCCATTGATGAACAATTTACAACCGACATTAAGAAAAATTAAGAATCTACTATTTCAAGGACAATAATCAAGCAGTGATCATACAACTTAGCATGGAGAGTGGAGACAAGCTTGCTTTTAGCCAATTCTTGGAGGTCTCTGAACCTTCCCTGAAGGGTCAAGATATAAACGAACCCTTCCTGGGTTGAAATCCATGGTAACAAAAGAATTGGCTTGAACCACCTGGATCTGGACCCCTGGCATCTCTTCCTTAATCTTTCTCTCCGCTTCCTCTGGGGTCAAGCCTACCAACTCTGGCCATTCCATTTTTGGAGCCGTGTTTGATCCACGCAAACTCCCGTAAGTCCCTGCATCGCACACCGTATAATGAGTTAACCGAACCACCATATCGAATCAAATTAAAGCATAGCAAATTGTTTATTTTGATAACCAAACTGGGTGACCCCCTCAAACATGAAGCTGAATCGATCTCTAATTATTTGAATAATCACATTTGATCTTGAGAAAGAAGGGAAGCAAACAACTTACTCGGTAAGACTGGTATTGAATCTGTTGATTCACCAGACCGTTCTCCAGAGGATTCAGTGTGCTGGTTCTTAGCCATGGTGCAAAAACAGCGCTAATTTGGTGACTTAACAAGGACAATCTAGTTTCTTAAAGTCGTCGCCCTGGTTTATTTTATCAAATTTTAAATCTTTGGGTTTGCCACATGGGGAGAGTTCCAGGCAACTTAGCGACATGGTTGGCATAGAATTTGATAATTAATATGGCTGGCATGGAGTGCCTTTTCCTGCTAGGCCGGCTTGTTAATGTTGACTCTGTTACATTACTCCATAAAGTTCAGGATTTAGCCTTGAAGCTGACGACTGGGGCGGGAACCATTGGCCGCAAAAGTATGAGCCTCCTTTGAACCCATCTTCTATTGGGCCTCCAAATAGAGGCTGAACTTTGGACTGGCTTTATTTAACCCAATTATTATTATCTCTAATTGGGCTTCTTTTTTTCTAGATAATTCGACAGCAATGCTAGATTCCTTTAGCCTGCCAATGGCCCAAAGTCGTATTTTTCATTTTTTTTAACAAAAGATTTCAAATCTCTTGCCATTTGATTCATCATTCATTCATGATTCACGAAACGTGAAATGACAGAAAAAGAAAGGACTCCAATGGTAATTATAAAGTAAACAACGACTTGGGTGCTTCATCATCTTTCCCTTTACTAGTCTTTTCCTTTGAACACAATCTCTTGAGAACAATTGGTCCGTCTCGAGCATTTGCTTATATATATATATATATAGAGAGAGAGAGAGAGAGAGAGAGAGAGAGAATCTAGAACCATCATGATAAAAGTCTAAGTTGAGGGTGTGGATAATAGAAGTGGTGTATCATGATCAAACTCCGGAAGTTTTTAGGGAAGATATATCCAATTAATAAGTAATTAGCGGTCCAAATCAGAAGAAGTTTAAATCACGAGTCATGACAAATCTTACAGCGTGACATGCAAAGCATGAAAATACACCTAACATATAAAAGTGACTTCTATATTATTAGAAATATAATATAATCTCACAGTTGAAGACCTCACCAAGTACAAAATGTCTCAAAACAAGTTCTTTCACACTAAAATATTCTTGGTCAGTGTCATCACAGCTGACTTTGTGTACATAGGATAAAAACAAAATCACCCAATCCACATCTTTTTTTCAAACTTCTTAGCTCTTCTCTCAAGCTTAGTCACAAAATTTCAGGCCTTCTAGTTCGTGGTAGTGCTTTAAAAGTGTAAATATGTACCAACGTGGGTTAGATCGAGTGATAAGCGGTTTGTTCCAGCTTAAGCAGGTTTCAAGTTCGAGACCTTGCGTACGCAGCTGTCCCGTTGGGAGATTCACCCACCATGTTTAGGTGCGCAACGCGAGTCGAACCCGGATTAGTCAGAGCGAAACTTTGGATACCGGATGGGAAACCAAAAGAAAAAAAAAAGTGTAAATATGTTGGGGTTTCAAATGCCATGAACTTCTCCCTAAGCCCACCTCTTAAAAACTCGTTTGTAATTTCCTTCTGTAGACTTCAAATATTGTCAAGGTGAATTTTGACAATAGTTGTGTAATACTACTAATATATATTCTGATACTGTACTAAACATATGTGAAACGTGGCTCCACATAAATATTCCAGCAGCAGGCAGGCACATGTTTTTACTTCCCAAGTTCCAATGAATGGGTTTCTGGATTGGCCATTTTGTTGAAGTATAACTAATAAGATTAATGGATTTTGTGCCATTAAGCTGTTAATAAACCAATCATTCGTAAAAAATTTTTTGGTGCTGAGGAAGGCGTTGAAAATTGAAAATTAGGATCCACAGCAGCCATTTTGGACCCTTCATTAGGCTCCAAATTACGTTGATGCTGGTCGGGTTCACATTTCTCAATTCCAGGGCAACCCACTCGCCCGCCAGGCGGGCATCAATGGGGAAGATACAGATAACAAACGCACAAAAACCAGGAGTATTACAATCTTAACAAGAAATAAAGATTGAACCTTTGCCTCATATTTCTGTTTCAGAGTCTAATAGTAGCAGAAAACAAGTTCTTTGTCAATTAACATCTACATAAAAAAGCAATGCATTAAAATTTATTCAAATCTCTGATAAAAGTTTACAATCATCGACCTCCTGAAAGTAGCGACTCTGGAATAGAAGATGAAGTGGAAAGTCCCTTGTAAAGGGAAGATGGATATGACATGGCAAAATCATCAAAGCCATCTCGATGGGCAAATGTTAGGCCACCGGATGAGAGATTAAGTGATGAGATTTCTGGAAAGGGAATGTCTCCTTCTAAAAACTGAACACATTGGCGCATGGTTGGCCTCGCTTCAGGCTCCGAGTGGGAGCATAGCAACCCAAGTTTTAAGACCAACTCAACTTGCTCTGCTACATAATCTGAACCCAAATTCGGATCCTTTGCCTCAAGAATATCACCTTTGTACCAACAAGAATACACCCAGTCCACCAAAATTGTATCTTCCGCTGGAGTTTGTGCCTCGATTGGCCTTCGTCCACAGGCAACTTCAAGCAAAAATGCTCCAAAAGCGAACACATCGGTGGCCGGTGTGGCTTTCCCTGTTCTAGTATGCTCCGGAGCCAGATAACCAAGAGTTCCCACGATATGAGTTGTTTGTGGATCTGTACCATGGTCATACAACCTTGCAAGGCCAAAATCTCCCAATCTTCCGTTCAATTCACCATCTAACAGAACATTGCTAGCCTTAACATCTCTGTGAATCACAACCTGTTCCCATTCTTCATGTAAATAAAATAATCCTGATGCTACACCTTTGATAACTTTGAATCTTTGCCTCCAATTAAGGGTGACATTTGGCTGGTCATACAAGTACTTATCCAGACTTCCGTTAGGCATGTAGTCATAGACCAAAAGCAGCTCACCTTTACGCCGGCAATATCCCAAGAGCTGAACTAAGTTCCGGTGCCGGAGACGACCGATACTTACAATTTCTGCCACAAATTCCTTCATCCCTTGCCTTGATTCATGTGAGACTCTTTTGACTGCAATCTCGATTTTACTGGGCGGTAAAACTCCTCTATAAACCCTTCCAAATCCACCAGAACCCAGTAGCTCCTTGTCTTTGAATCCTTTTGTAGCAATATATAGATCTTTATACTTGAATCTATGAGGCCCATACTCAAGCTCCCAATCTTCAACAACTTCAGCAAACTTTCTCTTCCTTTTAATGTAATAAACTACACCTGAAACTGCCGCCAAAACCAAACTGACTGCAATCAGAGGCAACCCAATTGTCAAAAGTTTTGATCTTTTTTTGGGACCAATCCGAGGAAGTTTAGGAAGTTGAGAAAGTGCAAGCTCTTGGGCCTGACCATTAATCTTAAAACTCCAACCCAAAACATAATGAGATGTGAGAACAGAACCAGTTGACGATGAGAACCCAACATACATATCAGTGTTAATAATTGAAGAAAGATCACGAGGCAATGACAAAAGTGGAGTCTTGGGTTTAGGAACGTTTAATGGAGCTAAAGTAACATCCATCTTCTTCTCTAAACCATTATATTCGACCCAAACTTGCATCCGTTGCCCACTGATCAGAGTCAGGTTCTTAAACTTACCGCTGCCATCCTCATAATATCGAGCTGGATCAGATACATCAGACTTTAACCCATTAATATCAATCCCAACGTGATTGTCATTGATGTCAGCAAACTCGTTACTTTGAATCGTGTCTAGTTCTACGGCAACAACATGGTTGGTACCGTTGCCATTGTTGGTCTCGTTGAAGAGCCCGAGATACTGGCTTGGACGAGCTCCAGGGAGGCCCCTGGTGGGTGCAATCACGAAAGCGATTCCATGACCGCTGAGAGTTGGGTATTCAGAGATAATAGCGAAGACAAAGGTCGTGGAGAAGGAAGAAACCGAACCGTTGGTTGACTTCTTGAAGTTCACAGAGTAAGGATAGAAGGCATGACCTTTTTGTTGCCTGGTTTCGTTGGTGAGCTGCAGGAGTCCGTTGGAACTAAATTCGGCGATTCCATCAAGGCTCAGATTTGACGACTTGAATCCATTGTAGATGAAATCAACGTCGTCGGCTGCTGCTAAGCTTATCAGAAGAGTTAGCAGGATAAGGAATCTGAAACACATTGGGTAACTCTGCTTGCGGCGTGCCCTGTTCTCCTTCTCTGACTTCTTTTTCTATTTATTTATCGATGTTGTGACGGTGCTTGAGAGTTCATAGAATCTCTCACCCAATCAACCATTATGTTACTTGACGCGCTGGTTTGATGAAAGGTACCGCAGTTGACTAAGGTCAGTATATAGGTTCGGAAAAAAAACAATTTTACTTAGTTGTAATTAAATTTGGTTAAATATCCAAATCAATCATTAAATTATAAAAAAAAAAAGATAACTTGACATCTAAATTTTTATTTAGAATAATTGACTCTCTATACTATTATTTTGGGATAATTAAGTCTTCAAATTGTATTTTAAGATAATATAACTCTTAATTCAATGAAATCCTCTATTTTCAAGTGAAGAACTATATTCAATTAAGGATTATATTGTTTTAAAATAATAATTTGAGGGTTTAATTGTACTAAAATAGTAGTTTTGGGGTTGCTTATATCAAAATAATAGTTTAAAAATTTAATTGTCTCAAAATAATAGTTTGATGAGTCAATTGTATCAAATAAAAGTTTAGGAATCAATATATTCAAAGAAGTATAATTTAAGAGATAACTTGGGTATTCATCTAATTAAATTTGGGGCTGAAATTTGAATTTTATCTCTACATTAAGCAAAGGTATTTAATCAGATAGAAATCACATTAAGAATATGATTTTACAGTCAGTCAGAGTTATCACATAATCTAAATGTGACATTAAGTTTAATTCTTACTTTAAAATAATTTAGATTCAAATAAAAATTTTTAAAATTTTATAGATGAATTTTAAAAATTTATGACATCTATTATGATAGAATTTAATTTAAATATATAAGTGTAATTATACTACTTAATTTTGTGATAACTCTCAATACATCGATTTCGTGCATTCATCATTCTAGAAGACCCATTTAACCTCCACAAATTGGATGGGGTGGGGCATGTATTTGAAGTTGAAACTGCAGCCACCACCTTCAAAGCTTGATCTTTGAAGTTGAAATGAAGGCAGAAGGCGGTGTCACACAGTAACAAAGGATGCGGACAGAAGCACCGTCTTGGAAGCCTGGTTCCCCACGCAACTCTCAGAGACGAATGGGGACCCGATCAGTTGACATCGGCGCCACGTGCATGGCCCATGGTCCACGGTCCATCGTCCATGGATGGAAGTTTCCAAGAGACGGAGATGGCGCTTTGGTCAACTCTGTAGTAACCCGGTGGTTGGTTGCTTGCATGGTTTCTCTCCTTTTTACTTTTCTTTTTTAACTTTTTTTTCAGTTTTTGGGTTAAATAATTGTGTTATAATAAATAAAAATTGACAATATCATGTGGAAACTCAACTTGAGACTTAAGCAAACTAGTTGTTAAATCTAAAAAATGAGGTCAATGTGGTTAACTAAAGTGATAGAAGTTTGAATTAGTAATGTAATATAACGTATTCAAGTTTTAACTTTCACAAACTCTTTTTGATAAATTATTTATAAAATCTAAAAAAGTTTTGTAAAATTAGAGTTAGTAAATTGTAAAAGAGGTTGATGACTTAGTTTGATCTTAGAAGTGGGATAATCTACCTTACTTTTAAAATTTTTTGACCAAAAAAAAAAACTCCGAAAAATGAGATGATGATCAAAATGTTTGGATGACTTAGTTTCAGCATCTTGAGTTCCTTGTTTAAGTTGTTAAACCTGATTAGTTGTGAATGTGTATTTGGGGGAACCATTTATGGAGCAACCGTGCAATACTTCTGGGTTTTAAAAATGTAGCATGATTCCTCTGTCCTCAAGTATGAAAAGCCAACCATAACGAATCAAATTAATTAGTAAATTATGAGATTGTCATGTGAAATAATGAAAGATTACGAAAGCAGAGCTCCAGCTCCTTTTATTGGGGATAGGTATCGAATTATTTATTAAGATTTCATATAGTATTTTGATATATTTTCATTCTTCATTTACTGATTTCTCAAATGCGAAATATATATACTTTATTTTGAGTTTTCCATAAAATAATCATGAAACATGGACTACTTAATTAGCTTATTTTGAAAACTTTTGTCATTTTATTTATGCCAACATGAAGCGAATAAAAATCCCCTATCCCATCTCAATTTCACATTATGTGTCCACACACCACAGCCTGTCACATATCCAATTCACTTAATTCCTCTCATTCCTTGTTTGGTTTTAACAAAATAAATAAAGAAAAAAATCATTTTTTTCTTGATTTAAACTAAAATCCTATTCCAATAATATTATAAAGGTAGAAACTTACCCTTAAAATTAAAAAGTTTTAATTTGTGATTAACTTTTGTTATAGAGGGTCTTTTTTCTCTCTAGAACTATTTTAAAAATTTTTGTTTAAAAAAACTCTAAAATCAAATAAGAAATAATTATAGTTAAATAAATAAAACACGTGACTTGTTTCGGTGAATAGAATATAAAATAAGACACTAAAATAGGATAGATGATTTCCATCTGTATGAAGCATGTCACACGATCAGTTTATCTCTTTCTCCTCAAATCAATGGCCCAATTTCCATTGAATATTTATCTGGCAATGAACTTTGATTTTGAGAGTTCTCATGACCTTATTCAATACTCTTCAACAGTATCATTCATATATTCTAATTCAAGGTCAATGAAGTCTTTAATCAATTTAATATGGCAAGTTGCTAGAACCTGCCCACATCTGGAAACTAGTCCATGCTTTGTCTTAATCTGGAAAATGGCTACTCAATTTAATTTATACAAGAGATGTGTTGTTGGAGTTTTTTTTTTTAGTACAATTCAGGGTCTAAGACCCAAAGAAGGGAGATGACAGGGTCGAACCACTGCCTTGGTAACCGCCCTTACCCTTTGGGCTTTGGCAACCAGGCCACGAGGTAGAGGTGGTATTGTTGAAGTTTTTTTTTTTTTGGGTGAGAAAACGGGGTCAACGACCCAACTAGTCAATAGCTATTAATCTGGGGCGGCTTACTCCCTTGATATCATCCAGTAGAACATTATGGAGACCTTGCGGGGGCCTACTAAGGAGCACTAAACCTTTTTGTTGAGAGCAGCTCCATTTCGCAAGCCAATCTGCTGCCATGTTTCTTTCTCTCGGTATATGCTTCAGACTCCAACTCCAAGAACTGTCAAGCATCCCTCTAATGGCTTCCACTAGGGGATGGTAAGGGTGGTCTGTGTTGACGCCTTCCTTTATTGCTGCCACTGAGCTGCTTGAATCTGACTCAATCTCCAAATAATTTAAGTAAAGTTGTCTCGCATATCTAATTCCATGGAAGATTGCCCATAATTCAGCCAAGTCGATTGTGCAGTCCCCTAAGTTGAGACCAAATCCTCCTATCCAGTTACCTTGGTCAGTCCTAAAAAGACCCCCTGCTGCAGCCATCTTCTTACCTTGGTTCCAACTTCCGTCCACGTTTAGTTTTACCCAATTCAGCCTAGGTTTCTCCCATGACAGTTGGACAGTGTGAACATTCTTGTTATGAACACCATATCCACCCTCCTTGTACCATTCTGATAGAATTCTTCCAACTTTTTCCAGTTTGTTTTCAATGGGAATATCACAATTGGAGAAGATTTTCATGTTTCTCCATTTCCAGATTTCCCAACATGAGACAGCAAACAAAATTGGCCAGGCCCATCCACCAAACTTTCTATCCTTGCAACCTACGATGTTAAATTCCATCCATTCCTGCAAGTTAAAAGTCCAACTTGAAATGAAGTTAATATCTATCATAAAAATCTCCCAAATACCTTTGGCATATTTACAGTCTCTCAAAATATGTAGAACTGACTCAGAGTCTGCTCCACAAATGTTACAGGAGCTGTCATTAGTAAGGTTCCTAATTCTTCTGTTTTCATTCCCCAATAATCTATTATTCATTGCCAGCCATAAGAAAGTCTGGATTTTGGGTTGCACCTTTAACTTCCAGATTTCTCTGAAATTTGAGCTTGAATTCTGTAGCAGGGGAGACTTGACGCTTTGGTAGGCTGACTTAGTAGTGAATTTTCCATTTTGGGACAAGCACCATATAAGTTGGTCTTTAGGATTACCTGGGAGTTGGACAGGGATACAACAAGCTTTCTCGACAAGATGGATAGGGAGATATTCTTTGAGTTTGTTCAACATCTACCCATTCTCATTAATAAAGTCTGCTACTCTAAGTCCATCAAGGTCCTTGCTGTGAGTTAGAAACAAGGTCTCAGCAAGGGGCTGCTCATCTTCAAGCCATTTATCATTCCAAAAACTTATGTTAGTGCCGTCACCCACTCTCCATTTTAGCCCTTTGTCAAGAATACTGCAGCCCTCATTAATCGATTTCCAAGTGTAGGAGCTGTTGTTAGTGCCATGGGGTCTAGCAAGCCTCTGAGGGTTGAGGTATTTCGCCTTCAGTAATCTTTGCCACAAACTATTTTCCTCTCCTAATAGTCTCCATCCCATCTTAGCCAAAAAAGCAAGGTTCATATCTCTAGTCTTTTTGAGCCCTAAACCACCTTCATTTTTTGGTCTACAAACTGTTTCCCAGTTCATTAGATGGATTTTTCTTTTGGTGGGAGAACTTCCCCAAAGAAAGCTTCTGTTCATTTTGTCTATCTCCTCGCAGACAGCAGCTGGGATCTTTGTAGATTGCATGGTGTAGTAAGGAATAGGAGCTGATGCAGTTTGAATGAGTATGGCTCTTCCTGCTAGGGAGAGTTTGTTAATCTTCCAGCTGGCCAATTGAGCTTGAACTTTTTCCACAAGACTCCAGTAGGTCCTCTTACTAATTCTTTCATGTATTAAGGGCACTCCTAAGTATCTACCAAGGTTTGTTGTTCTAGGGATTCCAGTAGCTCTCACGATGGCATTGACAATTCTTTTTGGGGTATTCTTAGTGATAAGAAGCTTTGATTTCAGTAGACTGACTGTTTGGCCCGACCATTTACTAAAATCCTCCAAAGTTTGCTTAACAACTTCAACCTGATCAAGGGAAGCAGATGAGAACAAAATAAGATCATCAGCAAAGAAGATGTGAGATATACCAGGGCCATCTTTAGATGCTTTGATCGTTTTCCACTGTTGGAGGGAGATTTTTTCATGGATAATATGAGATAGTTTTTCCATGCCCAAGATAAACAAGTAAGGAGAGAGAGGGTCGCCTTGCCTTAACCCTCGAGTAGGTTTGAATTCCTCTGACTTCTCACCGTTCCAAAGGATTTGAAAAGAAGGTGAAGTAATGCAGTCCATGAAAAGTGAAAGCATATTACCCTTGATGCCGATTTCCTGGAGAATCTCTTTGAGAAAGTCCCAGTTCATTTTGTCATAAGCTTTCTCTAAGTCAACCTTCCAAACAACTGCTCCTGTTTTCCCTTTTCGTTTCCTCAATGAGTGTATCATTTCCTGAGCAACAACTATATTATCCACAATATGTCTGCCAGGCACAAAGCTACTTTGAGTGGGGGCTATTAAGGTGTTTAGGATAGGCTGAATTCTCTCTACTAGGATTTTGGTGATGACTTTGTAAATCACATTGCAGAGTCCAATTGGACGAAGTTGGTTGATGTTGATTGGCTGTGCAACCTTAGGGATAACCACTAACAGAGTTTTGTTGATGTTGGGGGGGAGTTTCCCAGTTGCAAAGGTTTCTTTGACCAACTGGATTACATCATCCTTCACTGTGGTCCAATTCTTTTGGTAAAAGCAAGCCTGAAACCCATCCGATCCAGGTGCTTTATATGGGCCTATATTGAAAATAGCTCTTTCGATTTCATCAGCTGAGACAACTCTGTGAATAGAGGCCAAGTCACTTTCAGGAATGGTAGGAAAGGAGATTGAGATTTCAGGTTCAAGGTAGGTTGAGTCAGGTCTCGAATAAAGTTGCTTGAAATGTGAGACTGCATGGGCTTTAAGAGCATCCTTATCTTCAATCCAGTTGCCATCAATATCTTTTAAGGCTCTTATTTTATTTCTGCTTCGCCTAATTAGGGCCAGTGTATGGAAGTAACTAGTATTCCTGTCTCCTGATTGAATCCATTTAGCCCTTGACTTCTGAAACCAGATAAGCTCCTCTCTTTTAAGAATCTCATTGTATTCCTGCTTTAGTTTAGTTTCAAGATCGAAGAGGAAGGGGTTTGGGCTCCTTTCTAAAGCCTTTTGGATTCCCCCAAGCCTTGCCTGAAGTCTTCTTTTTTGGTGGAAGACATGTCCAAATACCTGTTTGTTCCAAACAACTAGATCTCTACTTACTATTTCTAGTTTTGATGCAAACTCTCCTGAATGAGAATTCCATATATTCTTCAATATTTGTGAAAATTCTGGGTGATTCTGCCATGTGACTTCAAAACGAAAGGGTTTAAGATGAGGTTGGGGTCTGGCTAAACCATCACAGTTAAGTAGTAGGGGACAGTGGTCTGACTTGATGCTTGGGAGGTGGAAGACTATTGCTTCAGGAAAAGTCAATTTCCAATCTGAATTGCAGATCACTCTATCTATTCTCTCCCATACAGTGGCTAATCCCTTTCCTCCTCGTCTCCAAGTGTACTTTTGACCAATAAACCCTAAGTCAATCAATTCACATTGATTTATTACCTCTTGAAATTTCTTGCATCTGTTCACATCTCTGTTGGAGAAATTAGATTTGTCAAATTCAGATATTATTGCATTGAAGTCACCCCCGATTACCCAAGGCTTGTCTGTGCGTTGACTTCTTTCACAAAGATAATTCCAAAGATGCTCTCTGTTCCCTGGAATTGGACTACCATAAACTGTGGTTAAGTACCAGCTCTTGCTACCCATGCTAACTGTGACGGTTATAGCTTGGAAAAAGAAATCTTCAATCACCAAGTCAACTATTCCATCATTCCAAAGTAGCCAAATGCCCCCAGCAAAGCCTGCTCCTTCAACAATGTGCCATTTAGAAAACCCAATCTTTTTAACAATTTCCTCAGCTCTTTTGAGATTCACTCTAGTTTCCATCAACCCAATAATAACAGGTTTATGTTGACTAATCAAGTCTTTCAAACTTCTCACAAAGTCTTCACTTCCTGCACCACGAACATTCCAAAAAAGAATTTTCATTGAGAAATGACAGAATGAGGGAAGGTTAGTCATGGAGTTCAGTTACTCCTTCCATTGCTCTGCTTTCAGAAAACTGAATATCTCCCATACAAGTATCAATGACCCCTTCAACAGAGGCACTAGGGAGAATGTCCTGCAACTCTTGAGTAACATCAGGCCTAGTTTCATTGTCTTTGCTAGGCATATTATCCTTTTCATCACTTGACTTATGTTTGACTGTTTCGGAAAGAGGGTTTTGGAGGGGCTCAACCACCGAGACTGGGCTAAGAGAAGAATATGGGTAGGATGTATCAGAAGTAGGGTTGATAGAAGGGAGGTTGGGGGTTTTTTCTGGTTGAAGATGGATGGTAAAGGGGTTTAGGTAGGAAGATTGCAGAGAAAAGGGAGTGAGGGACGGATGAGGGGCAGTTGGTTTCTTCATATGGCCAGCAGGTTTCCCTGAGGGTTTAGAAGGTCCACCAGAGATTCCTGTTACAAATTGCCCAATAGTGGGTTGGATAAGTTTAGTGTCAGGGGTGGTTATGAGGATAGGGTTAGAGGGGGTGTTGGTGATATCCTTCAGAGCATGGGCTTTGCCTTTCATATGAGATGGGCTAGGGTTTTGTTTGAGGGGTTTGCGATGGGGGGGCTGATGGCTTGTTTGCTTACCTCTACTAGATGCTTCATGTGGCTTGGGAGAACCCTCAGTCTCCCTTAATGGGCTTTCCTGGTCTTCATGGTTTAAGACTGTAAACCGAGAGCCATTGGGACTTACAGGATTGGCACTGCTAACTTGGCTCTTTCTCCTTTGGTTCCCTCCATTTCTTTTTTGGACCACCATCCATGGTCCGAATTGTGGGGTTCTAGAAGTATCTTCTTTTTGGACGATTCCTGACGTTTGCACTTCCACGTTCATTATTGCAACCTCCTGTGAATCATCTTTCTGCTGTTCATGGGTATTATTAGGGCAGTAGCTCGAATCTTTCATGTGGCCGTAGCTCCCGCAGTCAAAACAAATATTGTCAAGCCCCTCATACTCAACCGACTGCCGGATAGGGCCAACAATAATTCCTCCCACAAGTGGGTTTTGCATATTAACTTCCACACAAATACGAGCAAATTTGCCTCTAAGTGACCCTTCAGTTGTGGCATCCATTTTAATGGTCGTCCCAATCAGATTCCCAATTTCTCGTAGCACTTTTGTGTCAAAAAATTCAACTGGTAGCCCGGGAAGTCTTACCCAAACTGCCGTTGAAGAAATTTCCTCCTTATAGGGGTTGAACAGAGGTTTCCATTTACGAACAGTCAGATAATATCCACCAACTACCCAGGGCCTATCATTTAAAATTCTCATATAATCTTCTGGCATGGACACTTTCACTAAGTAGAAATCATTTCCCAGATCAACTAGGGAAAACTCACCCCTAAGTTGCCAAAGATGACTCAGTCTGCTATGTAGGAAGTTAAAACCGAGAGACTTACCCAGTATTTTCACTATAAGAGTTTTGCGCCAAGGACTGCAGACTTTTTGATATTCTTCCTTAGAAATCTTGAGAGTGGGCCAAATGCTGTTATTAGTTTCATCATGAACAAGATTAACTTCTGACTCTTCAACATCATCGAGTACCTCTTCCCATGTCAGACCCGAACTTGCGCCACCATGAACAAAAGCATCCTTGAAGGAGCGATGGCTTTGTGTACCCAAAGTAGGAGAGCTTGGTTCGGCTTGAATACTTTCAAGGTCCATGGCATCATTATCATGGATTCTGGACCTTTTCGTTGCCATTGAACGGCGAAGATGTCTGCCATTGGGGTCCCCTGGAGGGGAAACTTCCATGGAAAAAGGGAAGGCTATCGTGCACCGAGAGGATATTTCTTATCGTGCACTGGGGTTGGTATTGTTGAAGTTTTGAATGTGGCATTCGGGGCAGGAATTACTAATACTACTAATACAGCCGTTAATAGGCCCACTTCATTCAGCCCAAAACTGCCCCCCAGGCCATGACATACCCATCTCTTATAGATTCTCATACCGTAAATGGCTAAATCCCAATGCTGCTACCCGGCCCACTATGATCATCACCATCCATTAATATTCAATAGACAACAGATTGCCAACGAGGGTTGGCTCAAGTGGTGAGGGCTTGGCCTTATCGTGCAAAGCACCAGAGTTCGAGTCCTCCCACGGTCCTTCATTGGCAGGCGATCTGTAAGTCCGAAAAATCCGTAGGAGAAAGTTCAATGGATCCGTAAATCCTCAAAGGGGTTGACGGCTTGCCCTGGCCTTGGAGATGGGGTAGCCTCTCCTGCTCCTAAACATTTTATCACCAAAAAAAAAAATAGACAACAGATTAATTTCATCAGAAAAATAAAAAAGACAACAAAACAAAATCAAATGGGGAAAATTTTTTTGTTAATTAGTGTCAAAATCGAATCATTTGAGTGCATGGGAATGGGAATGGGACATTCATATTTTTAGACATAGTACATATTTGTTTGCTGTGCTACTCGTATATTATATTTGGCTTTCATTTGTTAATGGATTCTAATATCTTGGGAAGCAGGAATAAGAGCAGCAGGAGTACTGATGTTGAAATATTACCACATTTGTTTACTAATTAATTAATTTTGTCAAATATAAATAATTAATTAATGTCTCCTTCTTTATTATTAGTATATAGTAATATAGTACCTAGTAATATCTTAATCTTAATTACTAGTATTAGGTATTTGATGATTTCAGCATGTGATCAAATTATATCCTAGTACTACATTTGATCAAGACTAGCCTTTTTATTTTTATTTATTATTTTCTAAGTCTTCAAATGAATAAGTTCTACTTTCTAGATAAAAATTTCAGGTTTAAGCCTAATTATTTGGTTTTGGCTCCAAAGATGGAATTAAGTTCTATAATTCATTAAAACAACAAACACATACTAACATTACATTCAGCATACATTTACTGACATTAAAACGACAGCAGACACAGTTTAATTGATTTGCAAACCTGACAATGAAATCAATTCGAACAGTTTCAACAGGTAAATCAAACATTTTCCGCTACTGGCTTTATCAGTTATATATATAGAGCCATACAATTAACGACCTGCAAACAGGAATGATTCAGTGGCCGTCATTGTTGCTACAGAATCCTTCGTACAAGTTAACAAATAATGAGGGCACTGTTCGACAAGCTCTTGCGTACGAAGAATTGTATCCAAATTTTCAGGGAGTGAGGCTTGGCCATTCAGGTATGAGATAACATCTGACATTTTTGGCCTCAATACTGCGACATTATGTGAACAAAACAGTCCAAGCTTCAAGATCAGATCAACTTCCCCAACCTCAAAATGCTTGTCTAGTTTTGTGTCCGCTGCTTTTAATATATGACCGTCATCATTCCAACATTTGAACACCCAGTCCACAAGATGAACCTCTTCAGGTGGTGCTCTTGACATGACCGGCCTTCTGCCACAGACAACCTCCAGGCAAAATGCCCCAAATGCATAAACATCAGTGCTTTTACTTGCCCTGCCAGTTTTAGCAAGCTCTGGTGCAATGTAGCCAAATGTGCCAGCTACATGAGTTGTTTCCTGTGCATGTCTACCGCATCTTGCAAGGCCAAAGTCACCTAATTTTCCACTAAGTTCACCATCTAATAACACATTGCTAGCCTTTATATCTCTATGAATGATGACTTCCAACCATTCTTCATGCAGGTAAGCAACTGCAGAAGCTACATCTTTGATTATATTAAATCTTTGATTCCAATTAAGGGTTACCTCTGGCTCGTTGTGTATGAACTTGTCAAGACTGCCATTAGGCAAGTAATCGTAGACCAGAAGAAGCTCATTTTTACTTTGACAATAGCCAAGGACTCGAACTAAATTGGGATGTCGCAGCCTTCCAATTGTGCCAATCTCAGCGATAAACTCTTTCATTCTTTGTTGAGACTTCTGGAAAACTCTCTTAACTGCAATTTGGACTTTTGATATGGGCAAGTCTCCTCTGTAAACTTGACCAAAATCGCCTTGTCCAAGAAGCTGCTTTTCATTGAAGCCTCTGGTCGCTACAAATAGATCCCTGTAAGGAAATCTATGAGGTCCGAATTGAACCTCCCAATCTTCAAGCGTCTCAGCGAACCTAGCTTTCCTTTTTGCCAATAACAAAATGGCAGAGACTGTAGCCGCCAACAATAGTAGTACTCCAGTCAATGGTAATGCAATTACTAATATCATTTCTTTCTTCTTGGACCTTTTATTTCTTGGAAGAGATGGTAGTTTGGCAAGGTCAAGATCTTCAGCAACTCCATCCATCTTGAAACTCCAGCCAGAAATATAAGCAGATGCCACTTGCGAACCTGTGGCCGAAGAGAAACCCACATACATCTGCTCTAAAATAATTGGCGATAAATCGATATCAATGGACAATAGAGGGACTTTTGGCTTCTCCATTCGGATTACTGGAGACAAGGTAACATTCAATTGATGCTTTGCACCATCATATTCCACCCAAACTTGCATCCCATTCCCACATGTAAGATCTGCAGGTCTGAACTTCCCAGTCTTGCTGTAAACATAACCTGCAGAAGCAGATTCAGCTGAGGTTAAACCATTAACATCAATACCAACATGGTTATCATCAATGTCCTTGAATTCCTGGTTTAAAAATGTATCAAACTCGATGGCGACTATATGATTGGAAGAATTCCCATCATTTGTAAAGTTGAATAGCCCAAGATGTTGGCCTGAAGCAGCATGGGCTAACTCCCTGGAAGGAGCAAGCACAAAAGTGATACCATGGCCTCTAGAGTTCTCACGAACTATAGCAAACACGAGAGTGGTAGAGAAAGAGAAGGCATTAGCATTTGATGAACTCTTGAACTTAAATGGGACAGAATAGAGAACGTGGCCAACCTCAAAAACCGCAGTGTTTGTGAGCCTGATGAGACCATCGGTTCTCAATTCTGCGATACCACCGAGTTCTAAATTCTTTGCTTGGCCATAAACCTGTTGTAAACTAAATCCATTGAAGGTGAAACCTTGACTTTCAGAGGTTACAACTTTGATCCAAAGAAACAACAGCAAAAATTTCTTAAAGAACATGGTTGCAGCCCCTTATTCATGTCCTTTCCTTCGAAACTGACACATTGAAACTCATATTACAAACACCTTGGCTTTATTAACGTGCTTCTCTTACACGATCAGAGGTAGGAACTGAGAAATTAGCCATGTAAACTGGATTGTAGGCCGACATTTTGGATTGGAATCTTTTTTTTTCTATACACCGCTGCATAATAGTCATTAAAGTCCTTTTCTTCCTTGTTCAGAAGTAACCTTGAGTAGAATTTTTTCTTTTTTTGCAATTTTCAATCGAGGTGATGCAACCTCCATTAAGAGTATGCCAAGAGATTGCAGTCAATTATTGTCTTTATTTATTCATAATTTATCTATTTATTTAAAGTTTCCAAATGAAACATGTCTAACATAAGCTTTCTTGATTAAAATGAAAAACACAGATCTTACATATATATAATAATACATGATGAGAGTAATACATCTAAGGTATAATCCTTGAAGATATAACAATGAAAAAACTCAAGTGTTCTGATAAAGGAAAATATTAAAACTAGGTGACAAATTAATTTGGTACCCAATGTTCATATAAGAGTACCTGATAATCTTAATTTTGGGGGGTCAAATGTCAACATACTAATCGTCAGTAATACGAAATTTCCCAACTGTTTCTTTTTATTCGTTAAATTACGTCTTTTTCCTCTTGCAGGTATATGTTTCAAGCCCTTGGATGCCAACATTAACGTAAAATGTGAGACATTTTCTATAAACTCGTAGTCTGCTTTCAGAATATTGTTGGCCAATGGTCTCTCAGCAAATTTAGTACGGTAAGGACTAAGGCTATATTTGATAGCTAGGAAAAAAAGAAATGATAAGAAAAAGAAATATGTAGGGAAAGGAAATGGTAAGGGAAATGAAAGAAATTTATATTTCTTTTTTCATATTTGGTAACAAGGAAGGAAAAGAGAGGAAAAAAAATAGTTTAATTGTTTTCCTTATTTGTTATAGGAAAGAAAGAAGAAAGAAAGAAAACTTATTTTAATTAATGTGATTATTTTATCCTTATACACTTTTTAATGTAAACGGGTATATACGAAATTAATAATTAATAATATTAAGATTCTTTGTTTCTAATAACTAATGTTTATAATTTTATATAAGATCTTATTATTGAAGTGAAATATAATAGTATGTATATATACGTATTTATTAGTTTATAAATTATATTAAAAAATTTAACGATAAAATATTTTCTATTTGTTCCTACTTGGCTAGTTGACAACCTCATAAGAAATGAAAACAAATCATTGTCGTGGTAGTAGTGGTAGAATCATTCATTAAATTTCTTCCAAAAATAATATGTTTTCAAAGAACGAAATAGGATAAATCTTTGAAAAAGGGTAAGGATAAATTTATATAAAATATTTAACACTGAAGAATATGAAATATTAAAAATAAAAAAAATTGTGCAATAAAATTTTTTGTTGATTTGAAAATATTAGAGGTTGATAAATTTCGTAATTTGATCTAAATAATAGGGATATAGTAGTCTTTTTAGCATTAAGTGACTCTGTTCTTTCTTTTTAGGACAAAATCACTCAATCCACATCTTTTTTCAAAATTCTTTCTTCTTCTCTCAAATTGAGTTACAAAATTTCAGACCTTCTAGCTCGTGATAGTGATTTAAAACTTTAGATACGTTGGAGTTTCAAATGCCAAAAACCTCTCCCTAAGCCCACCTCCTAAAAACTCTTTTGTAATTTCCTTATGTAGACTCCAAATATAATCAAGGTGAATTTTGACAATAGTTGTGTAATAATATATCTGATACCACTACAACACAATATCGATTTAAAGACAAATATATGTGTCTCCAAACCTTACTCATTTGTCCCAAAATGAATTTGAGGCTTTTAAAAAATCTGTCCTAGATCGTAAATACAATTAGTGACTTATTAGAGGCAAATAAATAATTGCCTTCAAATGCAAAAATTAGAGGCAAAATTTTAAGTCTTTAAATAAACTCTATAACAACTGATTTTTTGCCTCTATTTAATCCTTTAAAAACAAATTTATTTGCCTTTAATTACAATCTTAAGAGACAAATATTTGTGCCTCTAATTTGCATAAAAAGAGACAAATAGAAAAGTCCTTGAATATAGCCTTTAACGGCAATTTATTTGCCCTAATAACTCCCTATAAAGACAAATGTTTGTGCTTCTAAAATTACATTTAGTGACATTTATATAAAGAAGTTAATATAGAATTTGAGACAAAAATAATTGCCTATCTATCTCAATAGCAACAGATTCAAAGATTAGGAGGATAGAATGTATAGAAGCCTTTATAATTGCCCCTAAACATTTTTTTTTTCAAAATTTTTTTATTTGACTCATTATTTCTTTTTAAATATATTATATATGCACGGTATAAATATAAAATAAAATAAAATAGGATTGTATAAAAAAAATTAGAACATAACATATCCAAAGATAAATGAGAACTAATCCAAGATATCATTTATTGCTCAATGTTTCCATTACAAAATATAAGCAAATCCAAATGGTTAGATATATAAAAAGTTAAATATAAAATCACCAAAATGTAATACATGTGCCCGCCAGCCAATTAAAAATCCTAGAAATACCTCTATACAAAATTAACAAAAATTTCTGACCACGATGAGTGAGTAAAACTTTAAATTAAGCTTCTTTGCAATTTCATAGTCTCTAGAGTTCCTGCAAATTTATAGTATAAAATAAATCAAGAATTTCAATTTCATGCCACCAACATTTAACATGAAAAAGATACACCATTGAGATGATCTTACCATGGCATAATGAAAGCCAACACAGGATAATCATAATGCCATTTTGAGCATTTTATGCTACCACCTATTGTTTAAAATGAATGCCAGCTTAGTATGTAATCAAGTACCTTGGAACTCTGCTTGTGTCTTGTGCTGGCTTAAAGTTCCTGCTCGTGAAATTCCAGTTTGAAGACCCAATTGTTTTAAAATGATTGATATGCTTCTGTGAGCAAACAAGCAAATCCAGACATGGTAAAAGCAAATATAAGATGAACAACATATTTTGTATGAAGAAAATCCAGTTAGTTCCGACATCCAAAGACTTCCTACACAAGGGTTATTAAGTTGAGAATTCATCTGAATCAAACAACTTTACATGAAGATGCTTATGTCATCAATTATAGGTTTTCTTTCATGGGAAAGAAGTAAAAGAAAGAACCAGAAAAACACACAAACATTAGCAGACATGCATTACAGATTTGTACTATAGTGGGATTTCCAATATGTCAATACTTTAAGTCGCAAGAGTAGAAATTTGATACTTTGATCTAAAGGTAACAAATTTTCAAGAGTAGAACTTGGCTACTTCTTTTTTCTGACTATTTTAACGACAAGATAAGTGTAAAATGCTTACTCTCCTATTTCCAGAATAGGGAGGTTAATATATAAATGAGTTCCATTTTTGCTTCAATATTTTATCAAAATACCATACTCTTGCCTTGGATCCTAAAACTTGGGCAATTTTCCTCCTCTAGAGACTTTTTTAATCCAAGTGGATTCGTTAGTCCCTGACCCTTTTCTTCCATCCTAATACTGGACCTCAAATCCTAAAGTAGAACATACTTAGCATTGTTAGCCTCGTAGCCATGTATCATGCAACCAGTCCCTCCATACATGCACATAGAAAAGGGAAGGAAAGCATGATTAAAAAAATTCTTATTTAAAGCACCAGCAAAGATTTAAACTAGAAAATAGCTGCTGAAATTTATATTGATAACAAAATTTTAATAAAGTCAAAGCACAAATTTGTACACTTAGACACTTAGCATATTCAGCAAAGAACATTGTTCTCATGATAAACACAAAAATGTCACCTACCCCAATTACAATGTCTGAATTTTCTGAAACATCAGCGCAATAGCTCGGCTAGATTTTCGTTCCACAAGAACCTGAATCATTATCCTCAATTACTTTGAAAACAGAAGGCAAAGGGAAGATTCAACTAAGGCAATAGAAAACGCTTGCTCACAACGGAAGTAAATCCAAAACAACTCTTCCTTCAATTTTCCATCTGCGAACTCAGTAGTGTGCCACTGCATTGGCTTTAAAAGCTTCACAGTGCCAACTTCTTTCCCCTTCCGCTAGTTGCCTTCCTAATCAAATCGATACAACTTTGCCTTTCTACATCAAATCATTTTCAACGAAAAACGAATGATCAATAAAGCAAATATAAGGAAAGAAGTTGAAAACAATAAGAGAAATAAGATACAAGTTGATTCTCGGATCCTCATCCTTTTCAGTTTCCTTGTGCTTAACGATTGGAACACCTGAGAACGGGTAACTTCAAAATCGGTGGCTAGAGCATTCTCTTCGTTCTCTGTTTTGGAGCTATTTGAGAGAAAGAAACTGTCACACCCTGATCCCGCGGAGTCGAAATGTGACAACCGTCGCGTGCTAAAGATCTTGAGTGGCGCGCTTCGCCCAACATCTAGAACACGCAAGGCTAATGACACTCGAGCTATTTTACACAAAACACAATCGATAGATATATAAAATATACTTTGTTTTATATTAAATTGATCCTTGATATAAGGTGAAAGTTTTACAATTAGTATAAAATACTAATGATTTTAACAGTTCCAAAACTTTTCCTCTTATCTATATGCAGGAAACATTTTATAGTGTTTGCAACACATCAAAAGAAAAACTTGCAGGAAAACGCAGCCGGTGGACCCTCGATGGTGGTATACAAAGCTTATTTACATACTTGTAGAAAATGTCGGCTCCGATCGGGTTTGCTCCTGTTCAAACTTCTACCTTCTATCTACAACCTTTCAACCTGAAAAAAAAAGGATTTAGAAGAAACGAGGGTGAGCATATGATTGAATGCTCAGTGAGTGAGACAAGACTATGAAAAATCTATTCACAATTTTCGAGAAAAACGGTGAGGATACAAATCAAAGTATAAAATAGAAGTGCATGTATGCCCGTCGACGTGCAAACTCCTAGCCGTCGACGGGTAAGTTTGTCTATGACTGCTATTTTCAAAATTCAACCAGCCGTTAACGGATTCACAAGTAGACGTCCACGGCTAACATTTCCAGGGTGCACCTAGTGTTAGACGTCGACGTCCAAAGCCTGACCGTCGACGGATGAAAGTTTTTGACTTCAGTAAAATTCACGTATTTCTACACCCGTCGACGTCTAATCTTCTACACATCGACCGGTAAAAGTTTTTGACGTCTAAACCCATGCACGTCAACGGGTAAACATTTTTGTATACCAACTCAGGAAAATTTACAAATAAAAAGAAATCTTTCAAAGCTCACGAATAAAACAGGTCAACTAAATTCAACAAGGGGCTTGCCAAAACACAATGTTCAAACTCCACCCGGCCAAGATGGAATTTGAATCCGTCGAGGTGATTTTCCTTCATTTTATTATAAGAAAAGCCCATTCCTCGACGTTGGCATGAATCTTCACTACGGGTGGTGCGTAGTTATGTCCATAGTACTCCCACAGGGGTCATACATTACCATCACTGTGCGCACGAAAATCCCCTGTACCATCCACCTTTTGTGGGAGTGATAAGCCTACTCACGCCGGCTCCACAAGCTGGGCCCGTGAGAGGCGCCACTACAGTGACTTCCAATCATCCACCAACATCCACACTCAATAAAACATTCATTTCATAAAGGTACGTATTTAATCATCCAAGAAACTCTATCATTTGCATATAAAGATTTCAAACAAGATTAAAATGCAGAGAAAAGCAAGAAAGACACATTTAAGTCTATTAAGTCTCACTCACAAGTTTGGGGAGGGTATGTACTCCCACTAATTCTCCTTTTCTGAATCCTTAGAAGAGGACTCACCACCTATATAATTGGCCAAACAATGGGTTAAGACTAACTAGAAGACCATTTGAGCTATCTTACCAAACTTGATTCATTCATGAACTAAATATACCAATTAGGAACCTAAGGGTCCAAATCAAGTTCTAGTGATCCTATAGGCATTCTTAAGGTATGAGCAAGTTTGTTTCACCAAACGGCACCTATACATACTTCCCGTTCGGACTAACCCCTTGTAACGAAAAAGTTGGACGATTTTATCCCTAGAATAGGTGAACTTTCAGGTTAAGTGGGTTAGAGGTGTGGGAATTTCGTGATTCCAATTCCTATAGTTTAAGTACATCGTAGGGACATTGTACGCCAAAAACGATCGTGTTTTAACACCTACACGATGATTTGGAGGGACAAATGCATTTTTCCTTACGCTTGGAGGGGTCATCGCTAAATGTAGTGTTTACTTGCGGGTGTTAACCCCCTACATCTATTTCTGCACCTATTTATGATTTGTTCCTCCTTCGTTTGGCATCTTACGATTTCCTGGGATGGTACTTACCCAAGGTGGCTCCTATTAGGCTAGAATGGGGGTTTACTCTACAACTACACTAAATATCCTTCTTTCTTCCAATTTCTTAACTCACATCCTTTTCTAATGTTGCCAAATTACCACTTGTGGAATAAAATTCCATAGCTATGACAAAAAATGCAAGGCTTCCTCTACGGTGACATAATGTCATTTTCATGGAACTTAGTTATTGGCTTAATAGGCTTAGTTTTTCTTCATTCAACTAAGTTTCTCCTACATTCCAGGGAATACCTAAATTCTCCTATTCTCTATTTACACCTTGGTCTTATGGGCATGCATGTTATGGGGTTTTGGAGCCATAAACAAATGTTAAATTAGAGAAAATACAGAAATCTTCATGTATAGAATTTATATTCATTATTTTCTTGCATAGAAATTATAAAAGAATGGAAGAACAATGAAAAGGGATGAAAACACACCTTAAGCTCCTATGGAAGTTGAAACTTGTGAACTTAATAAAACTCTTTAGAGCTCTTCTTGAAGCTCTTTTGATGAAGATATTATTTGGAGGGTAAAATGGTGAATTTTCTTAAAGATTATGATGAAATTTGGAGAGAGAGTGTTTAGATGAGAGGAAATTGGAGCTTGAAGGCAAGAAAATGGTGGAAGAGTTACCAAGTGGAGTCCGGCCATGCAAAAGAAAAGAAGATGAAGGCTTAAATAAAATTGTCTTGAATTTTCTAGACACTTTAGTGTCAAACGACGAAAATGCCCTTATTGAATTTTAAAAATTTCCTTTATGTCCCAAAAAGCAATTATGTAATTTGAGGTAAAATAAAAGAATTTGAAAATTAAAACCAATTGGCAAAAATTTACAAAAATAAAGTGAATTTGTCAAAGTGTTTAAATCATTAAGCTAATAGGGGAAATTTTCATAATTTGGAAATTAAATCCATACAAGGGTAAAATGGTAAATTCATTAGCATATGGTCTCAATGCAAATTAATATAGGACTAGGTATTACAGAAACGATGAAAAATAATTGAGAGAGGAAGAGTTAAAATAATTTGGGGAAATTGGATCAAATGCAAACCTAGGCGGATTTAGGGAAATAGGAGTTTGGGTTCTAGTATTTTTTTAGGTTGATTTTAGGGGTATATCTATACTACCCTAAGGAAAGTTCAAGCATATTAGAGCCCTTGGGGGTGCAATTGGCAGCCATTCATTGGCTGACCTTTTGTTTTTTTCTTTTGCCAAAACCCAAAACGGCATTGTTTTGACTTATATACACTTGGAAAAAAAAATGGAAACGGGGTGGGTGGGACATGGGAGGACTACAGAAGTGGCTGGGGCCAAAAAGAAAATACCTACTATAAAAGAAACTAAAAGCTGAGGAAACGGATTTGGGGTGCAATCCGTCAGCACCTAATTGGCTCATTCTTTATTTTCCTTGCTTTGGACGAGGGGCTGTGGGTTGGGGGAGGCAAAAATTGACCCCGGGGCGAAGCCTGGGGCATTTTCTAGTAAGTTATGAATAACATTAGCTCATATTGAAAATTTAGGGTTATCCAACGGTTAGAACGGCTAGATCCGAGGGAAGCATATTTATCTATCTCGAAAAGACTTTTAATGAGAAACCTTTAAAATGCTTCTAAAAAATTACAAATTAGTCTCTAAATGATATTTTATTAGAGGCATTTAAATAGAAGTTTCTAATAATGTTAAAATTTATCTCTAAAAGAATTACGAATTTGCCTCGAAATGATAGTTTAATAGAGACATTTAAATAGAAGCTTCTAATAATGTCAAAATTTGCCTCTAAAAGACCTTTAATTAGAAGCCTTTAAGGATGCCTCTAAACGAATCACGAATTAACCACTTTAAGATCTTTGATTAGAGGCATTTAAATAAAGTCTCTATTTTTATATTAATTTACCTTTAGAGATATGGATTCTAGTAATATTACCAATAGTATAATTAGAGACAATTAAGAACTAAAAAAAGGCCTCTATAAATTTTTCAATTAATTATAATTTTTTAATTAAAAAATAAATGCCAATGAGAGGCATATATTTTTACATTTAGAGACAATTGACTTATTTATTTGATAAAACCATAATTTAAAGACAAATTTATTAATTGCCTCAATCTCATTACCTCTAAAAGTCATTTGTATTGTAGTGTACTTTACTAAACATATGTGAAACGTGGGTCCACATAAATATTCCAGCAGCGAGCACGTGTTTTTACTTTCCAACTTCCAATGAATGGGTTTTTGGATTGGCCATTTTGTTGAAGTATGACTAATTAAGATTAATGGGATTTTGTGGCGTGAAGCTGTTAATAAACAAATCATCCGTAACAAATTTACCATTGTTATTGGTGCTGAGGAAGGCGTTGAAAAATGAAAATTAGGATCCACAGAAGCCATTTTAGACCCTTCATTAGGCTCCAAATTAAGTTATGCTGGTCGGGTTCACATTTTGTCAATTGCAGTTGCAGTTGCACTACATTCCAGGGCAACCCACCCACCTGCCAGGTAGGCATCAATGGGGAAGAAACAGATAACAAACACACTAAAACCAGGAGTATTACAATCTTAACAAGAAATAAAGATTGAACCTTTGCCTCATATTTCTGTTTCAGAGTCTAATAGTAGCAGAAAACAAGTACTTTGTCAATTAACATCTATATAAAAATGCAATGTATTAAATTTTATTTAAACCTCTGATAAAAAAGTCTACAATCATCGACCTCCTGAAAGTAGCGACTCTGGAACAGAAGATGAAGTGGAAAGTCCCTTGTAAAGGGAAGATGGATATGACATGGCAAAATCATCAAAGCCATCTCGATGGGCAAATGTTATGCCACCGGAAGAGAGATTAAGTGATGAGATTTCTGGAAAGGGAATGTCTCCTTCTAAAAACTGAACACATTGGCGCATGGTTGGCCTCACTTCAGGCTCCGAGTGGGAGCATAGCAACCCAAGTTTTAAGACCAACTCAACTTGCTCTGCTACATAATCTGAACCCAAATTCGGATCCTTTGCCTCAAGAATATCACCTTTGTACCAACAAGAATACACCCAGTCAACCAAAATTGTATCTTCTGCTGGAGTCTGTGCCTCGATTGGCCTTCGTCCACAGGCAACTTCAAGCAAAAATGCTCCAAAAGCGAACACATCGGTGGCCGGTGTGGCTTTCCCTGTTCTAGTATGCTCCGGAGCCAGATAACCAAGAGTTCCCACGATATGAGTTGTTTGTGGATCTGTACCATGGTCATACAACCTTGCAAGGCCAAAATCTCCCAATCTTCCGTTCAATTCACCATCTAACAGAACATTGCTAGCCTTAACATCTCTGTGAATCACAACCTGTTCCCATTCTTCATGTAAATAAAATAATCCTGATGCTACACCTTTCACAACTTTGAATCTTTGCCTCCAATTAAGGGTGACATTTGGCTGGTCATACAAGTACTTATCCAGACTTCCATTAGGCATGTAGTCATAGACCAAAAGCAGCTCACCTTTACGCCGGCAATATCCCAAGAGCTGAACTAAGTTCCGGTGCCGGAGACGACCGATACTTACAATTTCTGCTACAAATTCCTTCATCCCTTGCCTTGATTCATGTGAGACTCTTTTGACTGCAATCTCGATTTTACTGGTCGGTAAAACTCCCCTATAAACCTTTCCAAATCCACCAGAACCCAGTAGCTCCTTGTCTTTGAATCCTTTTGTAGCAATATATAGATCTTTATACTTGAATCTATGAGGCCCATACTCAAGCTCCCAATCTTCAACAACTTCAGCAAACTTTCTCTTCCTTCGTATGTAATAAACTACACCTGAAACTGCCGCCAAAACCAAACTGACTGCAATGAGAGGTAACCCAATTGTCAAAAGTTTTGATCTTTTTTTGGGACCAATCCGAGGAAGTTTAGGAAGTTGAGAAAGAGCAAGCTCTTGAGCCTGACCATTAATCTTAAAACTCCAACCCAAAACATAATGAGATGTGAGAATAGAACCAGTTGACGATGAGAACCCAACATACATATCAGTGTTAATAATTGAAGAAAGATCACGAGGCAATGACAAAAGTGGAGTCTTGGGTTTAGGAACGTTAAATGGAGCTAAAGTAACATCCATCTTCTTCTCTAAACCATTATATTCGACCCAAACTTGCATCCGTTTCCCACTGATCAGAGTCAGGTTCTTAAACTTACCGCTGCCATCCTCATAATATCCAGCTGGAGTAGATACATCAGACTTTAACCCATTAATATCAATCCCAACGTGATTGTCATTGATGTCAGCAAACTCGTTATTTTGAATCGTGTCCAGTTCTACGGCAACAACATGGTTGTTGGCGTTGCCATTGTTGGCCGAGTTGAAGAGCCCGAGGTACGGGCGTGGAAGAGCTCCAGGGAGGCCCCTGGTGGGTGCAATCACGAAAGCGATTCCATGACCGCTGATAGTTGGGTATTCAGAGATAATAGCGAAGACAAAGGTCGTGGAGAAGGAAGAAACCGAACCGTTGGTTGACTTCTTGAAGTTCACAAAGTAAGGGTAGAAGGCATGACCTTTTTGTTGCTCGGTTTCGTTGGTGAGCTGCAGGAGTCCGTCCGAACTAAATTTGGCGATTCCATCAAGGCTTAGATTTGACGACTTGAATCCATTGTAGATGAAATCAACGTCGTCGGCTGCTGCTAAACTTATCAGAAGACTTAGCAGGATAAGGAATCTGAAACACATTGGGGAACTCTGCTTGCGGCTTGCCCTGTTCTCCTTCTCTAACTTTGTTTAATTTGCCGTTTTGGCGTTTTCTATTTATTTATCGATGTTGTGACGGTGCTTGAGATCAGTCTGAGAGTTCGTAGAATCTCTCACCCAAACCAGCCATTAAGTTACTTGACGGGTTGGTTTGAATAAAAGCAGTGTATAAGTTATTTGAAAAAAAACGATTTTACTTGGTTATAATTAAATTTGGGACTGAAATTTGAATTTAACCTCTACACTAAGCAAAGGTATTTAATCATATAGAAATCACATTAAGGAGGAGAAATGATTGCACCGGTTCCGTCAAAGAGTTATTACTGAAGCCAGAGGTGGTCATTAGTTTAAAAAGTTTAAATTCAAATAAAATTTTCAAGATAAATTTTAAAATTTATTATATTCATTATGATAGAGTTTATATTTAATTTAAATATTATATAATTATAATTAAACCACGTATTAATTTCGTGATAACTCATAAAATCAGTTATATACAATCATCATTCAGTTATATACAATCATCATTCTTAGAAAACCGCATTTAATCTCCACAAATTGGATGAAGGTGGGGCATGTAGTTGAAAGTGCAGCCACCAGCCGCCGCCAGATAAGCTTTGATCTTTGAAGTGGAAATAAGGAAAACTTTCAAAAAGGGTTAGCTTACAAAAAATACTTATTTGTTAGTATCTTGGCAAAATATAATTACTAGGAAGTCAATAATTTTTTACAAAATTTGTGATAAGAAAGTTATAATTACCTCTTTAACCTTGTTACAAGTAAATAGAAAAATTCTAATTTTTCTTCTTCTTGAAACACTACAATACATACATACTACAAAAATTAAGTAATAATTTTATTTTCATAAATTTAACAATTTATTTTACCATTTGAATTTAAAAAAAATTCGTAAATTCTCTTTTTATCTTCAATTATTAATTATTTCACTAAATATATTTCCAAAAAAGGAATTTCATAAAAGTTATTATTGATGAATTTCTTTTAAAGAGATTTATAAATCTTTCTTTTCATAGGCTCCTTTTGGCAAGATTGTGAGATTAGTTACGATGAGGTTAAAATACTGAGATTAGTTATTGTAGTAGTGAGATTAAAATTATAATAGTGAGAATAAAATCAACGATGAGAAAATATAAATTTAATAAAACAACGGTACTGGTGAGATGAGAATAAAAAATAACCAAAAAAGATATTAATTAAAAAAATCTAAAGTGATAATGTAAAAAAAAAGAAAATGGGATTTTTTTTTGAAAAAAATGCTAATGTGGAAATGGAGAATTTCCACCACAGTATTTTACTGTGTTTACTATGATGTGTTTGGGGGTTACCACATAGGCAAGCTCCACTGCACCACTCACACACTTAAGGCCTTTTTGGGGCAGTGCAGCACGTTTAGTTTTCCGAAAGGAGCCATAGTCAATAATTATTTCTAAAAATTATCTTACTAAATATTAAGAAATTCTTTATACTTTCAACAAATCAAAAAGATAAATATAACTTTCATTTTCATATCACAAATTTTATAAAAGGTCATTGATTCAGTAATAATTATTTTTTATCACTGTACAACGGATAAATATTTTGATAGACTTTTTTTTTTTTTTCAATTTTCCCTTGAAAATCAAGGCAGAAGTTGGTGTCACACTGTAACAAAGGACGCGGACAGGAGCACCGTCTTAAGCGCCAGTTTCCTCACGCAACTGTCAGAGACGAACGGGGACCCGATCAATTGACATCGGCGCCACGGGCAGTGGACCATGGTCCATGGATGGTGGATGGACGTTTCCAAAAGATTGAGATGGTCTTTGGGCAACCCTGTAGTGTAACACGGTGGTTGCTTGCTTGCTTGGTTTCTTTCTATTTCACTTTTTTTTTCCCGGTTAAATAATTGTGTTATCAATATCTATACTCTTATATATATATATATATATATATATATATATATATGAAAGTTCAAGCATATTAGAAGATGAGGGTGTAATTGTCATCTCCTCATTGACTTTTTTTTTATTTTCTTTTATATGTTTTGAGTTAAAGTCCATTAGTTATTTTTCTCTCTTTTTTTTTTAAAATTTTGGTGTTTTTTTGTAAGAATTTTTTAACCCTTAATAAGCTTAAAAAAACGATTTAGCTTGATGATTTTTATTGGGTTTGAGAAAATTTTTTCACATTTTGGTATATTATATATGTTATTAAAATTTATTTTTTATCAAAGAGTTAATATTTGATTTATATATTTTTATTTAATTTTTTGAAAATATTTTTATTTAATTGTTAATCTACATTTTCAACTTATGTATAATATTTTATATATGTAGTTTTATTATTAATTAATTAACATTATCTATGTATATCAAAATGAAGTTTTGTATATATTTTGTATTATATTTTGGTTTACATATAATATCAATATATGATTGTATGGATTGATTTTAAAATAATATTCATCTCTATCATCTCAATCATCTCATATTTTTAAAAAATAAAATTCAAATACTTAAAATTTAAAAAAATTCCTGAGGTATGGCCCGGGTCACTTTCTAGTATGTAAAAGAAAAGTCATTGCATGAACTAATTATGAAAAACACGGAGATGTCATTGTTAATATGATTAAACCTCTTCTTACGTGGGGTGACCTGTTGGTGCAAGTTGCAATTGACCTTTTGATACTATCTATACTTCTATATCTATACTTCTATACTCCCTTGTACTAAAATTCAAGGGCATTAGAGGAGAAGCGGGTACAATTGTCACCTCATCATTGGCTCTTTTTTTTTTCTTTTTTCTTTTTTGATCTTTTGGGTTGAAGCCCATAGTTCTTTCCTTTTTTTTTTTTAATTTTGGTACTTTCTTTTATTTTTGAAAATTTTTAATATATATTTTGTAGAAATTTTTTCACACTTAATAAGTCTAAAAAAAGTTTAGCTTGGTGATTTTTGTTAGGTTTAAGAAAATTTTTTCACATTTTGGTATATTATATATATGTTATTATTAAAATTTATTTACTACCAAAGAGTTCATATTTGATTTATATATTTTTATTTAATTTCTTTAGCAAATATCTTTATTTAATTATTAATAATCAACATTTTCAACTTATGTATAATATTTTAGATATGTAATTTTTTTGTTAATTAATTAACATTATCTATGTATATTAAAATGATTAATATATATATTTATATTACATTTTGATTTACATATGTTGAGCACAGCCTTACAAGTGCCTAAAGTCGACCGTCTTCCCCATACCTTCAGGACCACCATCTCCTCTTGTGCTGCGGACGACTCTAACCTCACCAACCTTGTCAGATCTCGAAATTCGGGCCACACACTATAAAAAGGCCTAGATAGAGGCCCAAAGGTGAGACTTCTTCCCCATACCTTTCCACTACACTACCTTGACCTCTACTAACTTGACCATCAGAGAGGGAATCGCCAACCAAACGCCGGCCTCTCCCATTGTCTTGCAGGCATTGTCCCCGAGGAGGCACTCTTACACTCGTCAACTGTCTTTCCAAATCACCCCGAAGCAAATAGCTTTAACATTGGCGCCGTCTGTGGGAAAGATAGTCATGTCTTCTCCGCCGGAGAAATCTGGCTCAGTCCGAGAGGATAATCCTCAGGGCCAACATTCAAAGCAAATTCCACTGCAGGTCCTCCACTCCGTACGGTCGAATCTCTTTGAAAATCCCAACGGAGCTCAGAGCTCTGACCCGCCATCCCTCAACACGTTTCGGCAGTCACCTGGTCAGAGCACTATCCGAGTAACGCAAACGCTGGGATCGCATCCTTCTTTAACAATAATGGTTGGGGGGCAAACCACGCCAACCCCAGACTTTTTCAGTTACATGGCCATGATGCAACAGCAAGTGCTGATGCTGCAGGCATAGCTGAATGAACAACAAAAGAAAATAGACAACCAGGCTGCCGAGCTCGACAAGTACAAACAGCAAGCTGACCAGCCTCAGTGGACACAACCCCCATAACCGCCTCAGCCTTCACATGTTCAAACTGTGCATTCTAGGTCGACCAGAGCGAACGTGTCTCGCCAACCAGGTTCTCCTCTACCGGTCGTGCAGGGGCGAGATAATCAGGAAGAATAGTCGTCTGGTTCCGAGCATAGTATCGGTCGAGGCACTAAAAGAAAGAGTACCACAAAGGACGACCAGAGAAGTGCGACAAGAGAAAAAACCCCTAGAGTAGAACACGACCCGAGGCTAACCGAAGAAGTAGACAAATTAAAGGCATAGGTAAAAAACTTGGAGAAAGCTAGAGGCGACTACATGCAGTGGTTAAACGAAGACGAAAGTCCTTTATCATCCATCGTCCAAAAAGAACAAATTCCTACAAACATTAAGATCCCCAAAGAAAAATATGATGGGACTGGGGATCCGAAAGATCATCTTTCATGCTTTAAAGAGTTGCTCAACATATATGGAGCTTCCGATGCAGTAAAATGCAGAATCTTTCCTATAAATTTGACGGGGATAGCGAGTACATGGTTTTACAAGAAACCAGCAGGCTCTTTCGTCAACTTTACCCAGATCAGTGTGGCCTTCATGTCCCACTTCTCAAGTCAACGAAAGCCGAAAAGGACGCCTGCTACACTGATGACGATCAGACAAGAGCCGAATGAGCTACTGAAATCGTACGTTGATCGCTTCAACGTTGCAGTCTTGCAAATAAATGAACTAGCACCAAGTTTCGCCATCGAGGCCTTCATAGCCGGCCTCCGTAATTGACATTTGAGGTATGCTTTGACAAAAAATAAACCTACCAAGCTACATGAGCTGATCGAAAAGGCCCATAGATACGCCGAAGCGGAGGAGGCTGAGGTAGCAAATGACAAAACATATCGCAGAAATGAAGATGGCAGAATGGACAACAGACAAGGCAGCAGACCCATTGTAGAAGACAGATCTTCCCGCCCTCGTGATCGTGACACGAGGGGTCGACGACGGGAGGAGAAAGCATTGAGAATTGAAGCAACCCCCAGAGTGGAGCCATCACGGATAGAGGCGATCGTCCCAAGATGTCGGCCAGAAGACTTCACCCCATTGACGGCCACTAGAACAGAAATATTGCACAGCATTTCCAAGGGAGAGATGTCGAATAGAATACGGAGGCTGCAACCTATGAAGAACCCGAAGAGGGGAGGGAAGAATGAAGGAAAACACTGCGATTTCCATCAAGATGGCGGCCACACAACGAAAGAATGTTACGATCTCAAGCAAGCAATAAAAGACTTGATTTCGAGGGGATACCTTCGAAACTATTGCAAAAATCCCAATCAGCACAATGGAAGCGGCAATGCCGATCGACAGGAAAGAATTGAGCACAAGCGACCTCAGGTGCATGGTGTGATTAACACGATTGTTGGATTCACAGAGGAATGAGCCACCTCCAAATCCAAGAGGAAAGAGCACCTGAGAAGCGTGTACTCGATCGGCGCCAGCACTCAGCCGACGGAATGGAAAGACGACAGTGAGTGGGAAATCGTTTTCAAACCAGACGAATCAGACCTAGTATACGATACGGGAAACGACCTAATCGTCGTCAAAGCCATTATAGGGAATTACGAGGTAAACAAGATCCTTGTAGACAGCGGAAGCACAGTCGACGCTATCATCTACAAAACATTCCTCTCCATGGGATATAAGGATGAGCAATTATCTCCATGTGAGCCCATCTATGGGTTCGGCAACAACCGTATCCTAGTTAAGGGGCTGATCAAGCTGCCAATATGTGTTGGGGACGGACGGCACGTGCTCAATCACATGGCAATATTCATTGTGGTGGATCAACCATCCCCGTATAACGCCATTATCAGACGACCGATGATGAAAATAACAAGGATGGTGGAAGCAATCTTTTGCCTAAAAGTTAAGTTCCCTACAACGAGGGGCATAGGCTACATGCAGACGAACCAAGCCATGGCTAGGAAGTGTCACCTAGTGTCGCTCGTCATGTCCCGGAAAATTGCTAAAGCAAGGGACGAGTTGGAGACCCTGGAATCAGCAAGGACTGGGGGCAAACTCTACTAAGGCCGATCGGCGTATGAGACATGGAGATTAATGTATTAGAGTTTCATGGGTTTAAAAAGCATCAGCTTCACAAGTGCAAAACATTCGCAATATCATGCAGCGCATTAGACATGCTCGATACTAGGGACGAATAAACACTCAGCAAAGTTCAACTGGTTGAACAAACATTGGAGGTACCATTAAGCTTGTCCAAACCAGGACGAACAACGCAAATGGGTTCAAGACTCACAGAGGACGAGCGGGAACAGATGGTAAAATTCATGGTGGAGAATAAAGGTATTTTCACATGGTCGCTGGCGGACATGCCAGGGATTCACCCGACAATCATGTCCCACAGATTAAACGTCAAACCTGGCTCAAAACCGGTTAAGCAGAAGAAAAGAAAGTTCACCCCTAAACGAGTCGCTGCCATACGGCAAGAGGTGGAAAAACTTCTAAAAGCAGGATTCATCAAGGAGGTCTATTACCCTGAATGGGTCTCGAATGTTGTTTTGGTAAGGAAGTCGAACGTCACTTGGAGGATGTACGTCGACTTCACCGACTTGAATAGGGCTTGCCCCAAAGACAGTTTCCCGCTACCGTCGATCGATAGATAGGTGGATTCGTCGTCAGGAAACCGTTATTTGAGTTTTATGGATGCTTTCTCAGGCTATCATCAGATTCCACTAGCCAAGGAGGACCAGGAAAAGATCACGTTCATCACAGAGGATGGACTGTATTGCTATGATGTTACTGCATTCGGCCTAAAGAACGCAGGGGCCACTTATCAACGCCTTGTTAACAGGATCTTTAAGGAGCAGATAGGTCGATCGGTTGAAGTATATGTAGATGATATGCTCGTCAAAAGCATCGACTTTGATTGACATCTTGCAGATCTTGATGGAGCATTCCAGACACTCAGGCTGTATGGTATGAAGCTAAACCCCGCCAAATGTACGTTCGGAGTAGAGGTCGGAAAGTTTCTTGGATTCATGATCTCCCAGCGAGGAATTGAAGCCAACCCTGAAAAACTCAAAGCAATTCTGGATATGGCGCCACCTCGATCAGTCAATGAGGTACAAGATTTAACCGGTCGGGTAGCGACGTTGAATAGGTTTGTATCAAAGTCGGCAGAAAAGTGCCTACCGTTCTTCAAATTGCTCAGATGTCGATCAAGGTTCGTATGGACAAACGATTGCCAACAAGCCTTCGAATAATTGAAGAGTTATCTGTGCAACCCGTCGTTACTTAGTCGACCAGAATCCGGATAAGATTTATATCTGTATGTGGCAGCATCCGACGAAGCAGTCGCAGCAGTGTTGGTTAGGAAAACTGGTCAGGACGACCAGCCCGTGTACTACGTTAGCAGAGCGCTACAGAACGGGGAGTGTAATTACAGCCGACCAGAAAAGATGGCTTTTGCCTTAGTAACCGCCATAAGACGACTGAGACAATACATCCAAGCTCACAAGGTTACCGTATTAACCGACCAACCGATGAGGGAAATACTATGCAAGGTCGACACATCAGGATGATTGATGAAGTGGAACATTGAGTTGAGCGAGTTCGAAATCAAATACCAAGGAAGGAAGGCCATAAAAGCCCAGGCACTTGTCGACTTCATTGCAGAATGCACATTCCAGGCACCTCAGCACGTGCCTGTTGTCATTACTAAACCTGACGAGGCTCACGACAAACAAGAGTTGACTAGTAAAATACGAATGTCGCCAATAGATTGGCAACTGTTCACAGACGGATCAGCAACTAAAGAAGGGTCAGGAGCAGGACTGCTGCTAACCAGCCTAGAAAGGGAAGAGTTCCAATAAGGCTTAACCTTCGGCTTCCCTTTATCCAACAACATTGCAGAATATGAGGCTCTGATCGCTGGTTTACGTCTGGCCCTGGAAATTGGCGTTCGGCAGATAAAAGTGCAAGTCGACTCACAGCTAGTGGCCAAACAGGTGTTAGGCGAATACGAAGCGAAAGAAGCCAACCTTGCTGCATACCATAAGACAGTCCAGGAGTTATGGAAACAATTCGACAGAATCTCTCTGCACCAGATTCCTAGGGAAGAAAATAGCCGAGCTGATGCGTTGTTTAAAATGGCCTCATCCAGTTCTACTGTTAGAGGAAAAGTCACCCTGGAATACGTTGATCGACCAAATAGCTGGAAAAGTGGACACCCTCTACGGGTCCAGGCCATAAGTCAGAACGACTGTTGGATGACGCCAATCGTCCGATATTTGGAAGGGGATAGACCACAAAACATAGCCGAAGCACTGATCCTGGAAAAGAGGGCTTCGAGATACGTTATAATCGATAACGTGCTTTACAAAAAGACCTTTAATCAGCCATTAGCAAGGTGTGTCGACCCAAAGGAAGCCGAATACATTTTAAGAGAAATCCACGAAGGCGTATGCGGAAACCACATAATCAGCCATTAGCAACAGTTTTTTATTCAAGCAATCTTCCGTAAATCCCTGCATCTCACAGGGTATAATATATGAGTGAACCATTATCATATATCAGATTAAATCAATAGCAAATTGTTTATTTGATAATCAAACAGGATGATCCCATCAAACATAAAGCCGAATAGATGTCTAATCATTTAAATAATCAGTTTGATCTTGAGAAAGAAGGCTGGTGGTATTGAATCTGTTGATTCACCAGATTGTTTTCCATAGGATTCAGTGTGCTTGTTCTCAGCCATGGTGCAAAAGCAATACTAATTTCCGTGACCTATGAAGGGTAATATAGTTTTCTATAATGTACTCTTCCTGATTTATTATATCTAATTTTAAAACTTTGGTTTTGCCACAGGGAGAGAGTTCCAGGCAACCTAATGACATCTTTGGCATAGAATTTGCTAATTACTATGGTCGACCCAGGGTTTCTACTGGCCGACCATGAGGAAGGACGCGGGTGAATTGGTCAGAAGATGCGACAAGTGTCAGAAGTTTGCAAAGATCTCTAGGATGCCAATCGAAAAGTTAAATGCCGTCCGATCACCATGGTCATTCGCCAAATGGGGCCTAGACCTCCTTGGACCATTCCCGGTCGTCAAAGGAAAAAATTTCCTTATCGTGGCCTGCGATTACTTCTCGAAATGGGTAGAAGCTGAACCCCTATCGGCGATCACTCAACAAGCTGTGACAAAATTCATATGGCAGAACATCATCTGCCGCTTTGGTCTTCCTAAGATTATAATGGTTGATAATGGCACCCAGTTGAATGCCGAACGGGTAAAAGAACTCTGCAACAATTTCGACATCGAGCTAAGGTCGACGTCAGTTGCGCATCCACAGGCGAACTGCCAGGTCGAGTCCATGAATAGCTAAATTCTCCGAAGCATCAAGAAAAAGCTAGATAACGCACAAGACTTATGGGCAGAAGAAGTCCCTGACACCCTTGGGGCAATCAGAACAACGGCTAGCACAACAACTGGAGAATCCCCTTTCAATCTAGTCTACGGCTGTGAAGCAGTCGTCCCAGCAGAGATCGGGGTCTCGACACACCGGACTCTCCATTTCGACGAGTCCAGCAATCAGGCAGACTTGAGCTCAAACCTGGACTTTTTGGAGGAACTCAGAGAGGACGCCCGATTAAAACTACGGCATGTTCACAATAGGTAGCCAAATACTTCAATCGGTGAGTCGGCGGTCGACAATTTCAGGTTAGCGACTACGTCCTCCGCAGTTGTGAGGAAAGTCGACCAGCCTCTGAAAGGAGAAAACTGTCTGGTAATTGGGAAGGCCCGTATAGAGTCGTTGAAGTACTTAGAAATGGAGCATACCGGCTGGAAGATATGAACCGCAGACGAGTTCCTCGTACGTGGAATGCCATTCACTTGAAAAGATACTACTTTTAATGTGATTACTCAACGTTTCTACATGACTGACTTTTGTAAATTTTGAGAATGAATTCAACCATCGACTCTCCACCTAACTACAAACTCTACACTAATAAGCCGAAGCACGACGCGGTACCTACTAGAATAGACGTAACGACGACAGCAACTACAGATTACTAGTCACGAACGACGAATGCAGTAATTTGCTACATTATGATCGGCAATATCAACATCGATAAAAATCATGGAACCGAAAAAAAAATCATTACTATTAAACAAACTCGCATTGAAAAAACAATTGTCATAAAAAGAACAAATTGTTCCAGATACAATCGACCCCTCACTCTTACAAAAATCTACATCTTTACAGAGGATTCGGGAGCAGTCATCTGTTGGCCCTTAGGAGCGTCAATGACGACCACGCCGGTATGAGGATCCGCAGCTTCGAAAGGGTGGCTGTCAAAACCAGGCGTATCCGGGGTCCGAATGAAGTTATCAATATTCACCCCCGACATTTGGCTTTGCTCGACCTCTGGATCCTCATCTGGAAGGGTGAAGTCCAGACCGTCCACCTTGACGTCCGGGAAAGCCTCCTGGATCTTCTTAATGGCATTATCACGCATCATGTTCCCGAACGTCATCATGGTAGCAGAGAGGCTCCCCAGTTTTTTCTCCACAGCAGCCTCGAAGCTAGCCTCCATGGCCGCCATCTGATCCTACATAAACGACCCAAGTGTTAGGCGATCGACAAAAATTAGCAACTACAGTGCATTAAGATAAGACGACCATACCCTCAGCCTCTGATTCTCTTCCTTTAGCTCCTGAGCAGATTGGGCAACAGTGTTGCGAGTAGCAACCTCAGACGTTAACTTCTCATCCAAGGCCTTCACCTTATCATTGAGTTCGACGACCTTGTTCAGTGCAAGATCGATGTTTTTCTGCTCCCGCTCCTTCTCACGATCGATAGCTGCTAACTGCTCCTCCAACCTCTTCTTCTTCGCCGCTTGGCCTTTCCGCAGAGATTTAATAAAGTCTTGTGATTTTTGATAGCTCTCCTCGGCGTTGGCCATATGCTCCACCCAGCCATACATCACCGTTTCCAGCTGTAAAACACGACCGTGTAAGCACATGGGGAGTTATTGACACCACAGAAAAGGTACGATGTCCTACCTAACGAACGAGAGCTATCGACGATCCTGCACATTCTCGCTATGTCATATGGTTGCGCAGGAAATCCCGGTCCATGTCACTGTAGATAGGCAAAAAGTCCGCCGCTAGAGCCGGATTAGCCAAAATGCCTCTAGCATTGTTTATCAGCCACTCGTCTTTCACCCACGGGCATATGGTGGAACCTGGAACTAGACTCTTCGACGTTTGTGGCAATTGAGGCGTCCTCACAGCGACAGACACAGGGACGATCGGGGGATGAACACTCACGGTCATGGGAATGGACGTCGAAGGTTGAGCTGTCTTGCTTGGCAATGACGAGCCACTAGTGCTATGAGCCAATTTGGAAGCCCCCGCAGATTTCTTTTTTAGACGCTCGGCTTCAGGGGCAAGGGCCTTCCTCTTGAGATCCGGACGTGCCACTGAGGCCCCCTTGGATCCCGCTGTCAAGGGATTCTGGCCCCGACTCATTTTGGCCAGAGCAGCAGGGAAGAGGGAGATCGGAGTATCGTCAAACGCCATATCCACAGTTTCCGAACCTGCCACAAGACACAACCATAAGAAAACATGACTATTACCCCTAGAACACCCGAGTAAACCTTGGTACCCGTGTAACCTAAACATGGTTGACTACCATTTCACCTGGTATGAACTCCTGAAGAGACGACCTCATCCCTGCTTGATCGTCACCCCCATAAACTACCATCTCCGATCCAGCCTCGGGGACTTGGGCAGCACCGCTACCCCTAACTGGCTTGTCATCAACACGATCGACAGGAGCATCAGCACCGCCTTTGGATGTGCTAGCTTTGCCCCTAGGACGAGCCACGGGCTGGGAATCATCCTTCCCTTTTCTCCTCCTATTCCTCCTAACTTCACCCTCACCGCCGATCACGTGAAGATTTTTCTCGATCATAAGCGGACGGCAGGGTGACTGAGCATATTTTGTGGACCCTGGTTTACCTATTCCACAAATCCTTAGTCGACGGGGATGAACGAGATCTTTACTGTCCATCCTATTCTGCTGATCGGATAGGAAGTCAAATTGCTCTTGCTCCCAACCGTGTAACATAATAGCATCTGTTTTGTTTATCAAGTCTGTATCTGTGTCCCACCATTCGACTGGACAGCCCCACTCCAACGACGGGGGCTTGTAGACGACAAAGTAACGATAATGCCAATCACGGTTAGAGCCGGGCGTCTTAAAAACCGACTTCCCACTACGCATTTGAAGGTTGAAGAAACCGTTAGTGAATCGCAGGAAGTACAAGCTACGGATAACGCTAATGGATGGCATCCAGCCTCGATAACGACAGAGGACGACATAAGAGACAAGAACCCTCCACGCGTTCGCAGCAAGCTGACTCGGTGCTAAGCCAAAATACTTGAGTACTCGGCAAAAGAAGGGGCCCAATGGTAGCCTCAAGCCACCTTTGAAGCACTCCTCATAAAACACGACCGAGCACCCGTCTTTAGCAACTTCACTCGGTTTCCTCTTCTGGCCGACAAACCTAACAACATAATCGAGATGCTCAAAGCCCCACTCTCGAGAAAACATCAGCAACTTCTCGTAATCTGCGGTCGAGCATGCACCATCCCTATATCGTGTGTCGCAGCTGTCAGCCACAGCCTTGACATCACGTGCTTTCTTCTGATGACGACCCGCGCCTTCACTAACTTGAATTTGCGGGGCTAAAATAGAAATGCTACCCCCCACGACGAGCAAAGTTGCTTGCCCGTCGTCAACAGCAAGACTTGAAGCAGCCCGACGATTGGAGCCAGCTGCATCTGCAACCGGCACCCCCTAGCCTCGTCGGCAGTACCCCCACCGCCTCCCTCACCAGACGCAACAACACTACTTGAAGTGGGGCTTGAACTTTCATCCCCATACTCATCATTCCCCGTAACCCCGCTATAACCTAGATTACTACTAGCTTCACTCGATTCACTCATGATGACAATACGAGCAACAAACTGAAAATGACAAACTTGAAGATTCAAAAACTTGACGCGAATCAAAGTTAAACAAGAGATAAGAGAAAGGTGAACTAACCGGAAGGAGACACCTGTAATGGTTTAGCCGGACAACAGCAACAGCAGTGACGACGAAAAATAGAACCCGGAAGATCGAGGAAGAAAATCATGAAAGACTGCCTCAGAACTGGAGAGCAAAAGGGCGGAATGCCAAAAGTTAGACAAATGCCCTCGATGTAGATATTTATACCACGTACTTCACCAATCGATCGTCGACACGTGGCACCCTCAGCTACCGCCAAAAACAGCTTCCTCGATTTTCCCAGCACTTCAAAATTCAAATCCGGCTCGACGAACGATCAATTCCCTCTCCGCTCAAACGACGACCAGTCTTACACCAGCAAGCACAAAACCAAAATGGTTCGACGAGCCACTTTATAGCTCCCTCACCGTTGGGGGGCACTTGTTGAGCACAACCTTACAAGTGCCTAAAGTCGACCGTCTTCCCCATACCCTTAGGACAACCATCTCCTCTTGTGCTGCGGACGACTCTAACCTCACCAACCTTGTCAGATCTTGAAATCCTGGCCACACACTATAAAAAGGCCTAGATAGAGGCCCAAAGGTGAGACTTCTTCCCCATACCTTTCCATTACACTACCTTGACCTCTACTAACTTGACCGTCGGAGAGGGAATCGCTGGCCAAATGCCGGCCTCTCCCCTTGTCTTGCAGGCATTGTCCCCGAGGAGGCACTCTTACACTCGTCAACTGTCTTTCCAAATCACCCCGAAGCAAATAGCTTCAACAACATATAATATTAATATATGATTGTATGAATTGATCTTAAAATATTATTCATCCCTATTCTCTTATAATTTTAAAAAATAAAATTTAAAGACTTAAAATTAAAAAAAAATTCCCGGGATGTAACCCAGGCCACTTTCTAGCTCCTAAGGACGAGTCTCATACATACATTTGTAGCAGATTGGGCCGTTCGTATTGAAGCAATAATTAATATATCTTGATGTTTCACATTTGACAAATTGTTCCAGCACTGGAATTCTGAGAATCTGATTTTTAGGTGGGTTTTAGAGACGGAAAGAAAATTTACGGAGGTGTAGTTTTTTATAATTAGATTTTTGTAATACGTTCGCGTCAAAATTTAAGAAGTGGGGTTTGGAATCTGGACATTCAACATGAGTTAGTTTTCTTGATCCTGAAGCCTGGAGAAGAAAAATGTTTACATATCCTCCCCAATTCTCTAACTGCTTTTCGAGGAAGAATTAGTATAGGCTTGCCAGTTGCCACCTGCCATGTTGAATTCAACTACCACGATCCAATCAAATAGAACCATTGCAACGCAGGCTTCTGTTTTACTCGTTTAAATTCAAAGTTATCATTGTCCATTTAATCTATCACATACAGATGCAATGGAGACACAGAGTCATAACTAAACTACTCAATCAGTCATTTAGTTGTGCTGTCATATATAATCAAATTCTAATACCATTGACATTGCAACAAAATTTCAAAACTATTCAAATTAAAAGAAATCTTGTAATAAATGAAAATTACGACTACTAATAATCTGACATTATCATGTGGAAACTAAACTAGACGCAAAAGCAAACAAGTTGTTAAATCTCTAAAATGAGATGATCAAAATGTTTGGATGACTTAATTTCATTTGCAGCATGGAGCATTGTCATGATTAGTTCTATCTCTTTCTCCTCAAATCAATGGCCCAATTTCCATTGAATATTTATTTGGCAATGAACTTTGATTTTGAGAGTTCCTACATAATTTTCATTTTTCTCTTCTAGCGGTTCAATCAAAGCTTAGAAGTGTAACATTCATGAGAAATTGTAGTATGACGTTATTCAATACTCTTCAACAGTATCATTCATAAATTCTAATTCATGGTCGATGAAGTCTTTAATCAATTTAATATGGCAAGTTGCTAGAACCTGCCCCCATCTGTAAATTAGCTAGTCCAAGCTTTGTCTTAACTTAGGTTATGTTTGGGAAGGTAGTGAGATTGACTCCGGTATAATTGAAATGATGAGATTAATTACTGTACATGTGATATTGGAATTGTAGTGGTTAGATTAAAATCAGCAATGAGAAAATATGTATTTGACGAAAACAATGATGTCTGTGAAGTGAAAATGAATAATAACCATTGTGGGTGTAATTAGTAAGAAGGAACAAAAATAAAAAATAAAAAAATAAAGGGTAATACAAGAAAATTAAAAAAAAAATATCGTTTACCCCACTGGAGCATTTTACTCCAACCTAAAATCTCTGGTGGGGATGTAAGACCAGTTAGCCACGTAGGCCAACTGGTCTCCCACCGAAGAGGTGTTTGGGAGGCCTTTCGGCCGATTGGAGCAAAAACTGCTCCAACCGCGCCAAGAAGCCCTCCCAAACATACCCTTAATCTGGCAAGTGGCTAGACAATTGTCTTGTCAGGTTTCTAGTCTTCTCTCCCTCCTAATTTTCTAACGTCTATCTAGATAAAAACCAGCAATAAATCCGGCGCTACGCCATCGGCTTCTTTTTTTTTTTTTTATAATTTTAAGTATTTAAATTTTATGTTTTAGATAAAATAAACTATCATATATTAATAGTAATATGTACAAACAAAAGTGTAATACAAAATATATAAAAAATAAATTTGATAAACACACCAAAGATAATTATGAAATATAAATATATAGATATATAATTTATCAAAAATTCACATTAGAAATTTTATGTTCAATAAATAAATAAAGAGAAAAAAATGCACATATATATATTTGGTAGGAAATACATAAATATATATATTTGTATAAATATATAAATATATATATATTTATATAAGGCACATACACACATATATAAAACAATGAGGAAAGAAAAAATTTTATCATCATTATGAATAATGATGTATTGTTGCAGTTTTGAATCTGACACTGGATGGGGGAGGGAATTACGGCAATACTGCCGTTCATAGGCCCATTTTATTCAGCCCAAAACTGGGCCCCCAGGCCATGACAGACCCATCTCTTATAGATTCTCATATCCTCCTCTATAGGTCTTAGACTCCAAATTGTACCCAAAAAAATATTCAATAGACAACAAAATAATTTCCTCAAAAAAAAAAGACAACAAAATAAAATCAAATGGGGCAACAAATTTTTGTTAATTAGTGTCAAAATCGAATCATTTGAGTGCATGGGAATGGGAATGGGACATTCATATTTTTAGACATAGTACATATTTGTTTGCTGTGCTACTCGTATATTATATTTGGCTTTCATTTGTTAATGGATTCTAATATCTTCGGAAGCAGGAATAAGAGCAGCAGGAGTACTGATCAAGCCTACAATTAAAAATTACAATGATCAAGCATAAATTTAAGATTATGAACAAAAAGAATAAATTTAACTATTAAATAATCAAAATATACATAGATAATTAAAAATTCAAATAAGTTATATCCCTAACCTATTCATAAAAAAAATAATAAATTAAAGTGAAATAAGATCTAAGATACAAGAGTTAAGACACCTTTAAAGAACCCTAAAGTATCTATTTATATTAATAAGCATAGTTAGAACAGGACCGGACCGCTAGTCCCATTGGTTGAATCGGTCATGGAATCGGTCCGGTTCTATAATTAGACCAAACTTGCAATTGACCTAGTTAAAAACCGGTTAAATCTGTGGTTTTTAAATTAAACTGATATTAATTCGGATAATTGAACCAGTGATTGAACCAATTTAACTAAATTTACAAAATTAATGCAATTGTTGAGATTTGAACCTTAAACCTAAGGAAAATTAACACTTTTTAACTACTAAGTCAAATGGTTTTTCCATGTTAATGTATTAAATATTTATACTTTTAACTAGATAACTACTTATTTTATATATAAAATATATATATATATATATATAAATTAAACTAGCAATTGATCTATTGATCCGATGATCTAATATCTTCATCGGTTCACTCACCGATCCGCTTGTAATAACTATGCTAATAAGTTATATATAATTACTTGAAAAATAAGTTTAATCTCAATTAAACCTGAACTCTTTGCCCATACCTCAAGCCCAGCACCACAGATTTATTTTGGGCCTGAGAGTAACGTCTCCCGCGCCAGACCCAATACTTTCCCGCGCAGAGTCGTCCTTTACTTCTTGCTTAATTGTTGAACTTCAATTTTGTTTTACGTGATTTCAGTTTCTCCAATACTCTTTGCTTACGTGGCATGCATTCACATGGCTGGCTTAGTGGCTTTCCTTTCTTGCTCGACCTTTTACCATTGACCAACTTTGTTTGACTTGTGCTCTTCTTGACTTTCTACATAAAAGGTCATGGTTAAGCTTGAAACTTCAATTTCTTAAATTTTTTAAAATAAATTAAGCCATATTAGCTTCAATTAATCACCTATAAACAAATAAATCAAATATGAAAAAATATCAAGAATTTTATATCATTCTAAACCATAAAATAACTAAAATATATATCAAATTAATCATTAAATATATATTAAATATGACCTTATCAACTAGTCCTTAAATTAAATCCTTTTTTTCCTTGTTCAAAAGTCATCTTGAGCATTTTTTTTTTCTATTTCTTTGTGCAATTTTCAATCTTGCTGGCTAAGCTAATTCAACCTGCATTGAGAGTGTGCCAAGAGATTGCAGTCGATTCATGTCTTTATTTATTCATCATTTATTCTAGTCTATTTTTATTTTAAATGTTCCAAACGAAACTTTCTTAATTAAAATGAAAAACACAGATCTTACATATATATGATGAGAGTACTACATCTCTAAGGTATACTCATTCAAGTGATAACAATGAAAGAACTCCGGAATATGAGGTGACAAATTTGGTACCCAATGTTAATAATAGAGTACTCATAGTCTTCTTTTTTGGGGTCAACATACTAATAGTCAGAAATACGAAGTTTCCCAACTGTTTCTTTTTATTTTGTTAAATTACGTCTTTTTCCTCCTGCAGTTATATGTTTCAAACCCTTGGATGTCAACATGAACGCAAAGGTGAAGCATTTTTCTATTCTTTGTACAGAAAACTTCTAGCATCCATTCAGCAGAGAGTTGGGCCTATCTCTATTGGCAGATTGTTTTTTTTTTTTTCTTCCTTTTTTGCTCTAGTCTAGATGGTATTTACATTTATAATTTACAAGCAGGTCAGTGGATCGATACCCTGGGGTGGGGTAACCTGCCTTGCAGCTTTAACCGTTAGGTCAAAGGGGGCTGGTTATTGGCAGATTTTGTACGGAAAGGACTTGGGGTGTTATAAGGCAAAGGCAGGAGAACCGAGCTTGGCACAGACCAATATGTTCAAACACCGTATCACTAGGCATTCCATCATCTCATGGATGAATGGCAAGCCAATCCTCGATAGTCTGCCTGCTGAAAACAGAGGATCAAAGCTTGGATGAGGGTCAATGATCATTGCACAGTGTATATTTTGCAATCAAGAGGAAGAAAAACGAGACCATTTGTTTTTCACATGTAGTTTCTCAAAGTCAATCTGGCAGAAAATTTATAGACCAGTCTAATGAAGTCAATTCGGCAATTCTCATACTTGAAGAACACCACTATATTTTATTTTTGCATATATCAATTATAGAAATACAATCAACGACCTCTTGATCTGAATGCTTCGGTTATAGTAATCGATGCTGTAATAGAATCTGTTTTCGCTGGTGCAGAACAGTTACTGGGCTCTTCCACAGACTCTAGTTTCTGAAAAAGTGCATCCAGATCTTCGGGGAGTGATGCTTGGCCGGTCAGATATAATATTACTTGTGACATTCTTGGCCTAAGTGCTGCCACATTGTGTGAGCAAAGTAGTCCGAGTTTCAATACTAGATTGATTTCGCCGACCCTGTCTTTGTCAAGTTTTGAGTCAGCTGCCCTTGAGATATCTCCTTCCTTCCAACATTTGAACACCCAATCGACAAGATTTACCTCTTCATCTGAAGCTCCTAGCTTGATTGGCCTTCTACCACAACCAACCTCCAAGCAAAATACCCCAAATGCATAAACATCAGAGCTTCTACTTGCCTTGCCTGTTTTAGTGAGCTCTGGTGCCATGTAGCCAAAGGTGCCCGCTAGATGAGTAGTTTGAGGATCCTGTGCATGCTTGCTACATCTTGCAAGGCCAAAATCACCTAATTTCCCATTCATGTTAGCATCTAATAGCACATTGCTGGGCTTTACATCTCTGTGAATGATGACTTCCGCCCATTCTTCATGCAAGTAAGCAAGCGCAGAAGCTACATCTCTGACGATGCCATACCTTTGATTCCAATTAAGAGTGGCCTTTATCTTGTCGTAGAGAAACTTGTCAAGACTGCCATTAGGCATGTAATCATAGACCAAAAGGAGCTCTTCTTTAACTCGACAATAGCCAAGGAGTCTTACTAAATTAGGATGTCGGAGCCTTCCAATTGTACCAATCTCTGCAATGAATTCTTTCAGTCCTTGATTAGAACTGTGGGAGATTCTCTTCACTGCAATTTGATCCTTTGTTACAGGTAATTCCCCTTTGAAAACCTTGCCAAAACCTCCTTGTCCAAGAAGCTCCTTCTTATTGAAGCCTTGAGTCGCTAAAACTAGATCCTTGTACGGGAACCTATGAGGTCCAAATTGAACCTCCCAATCTTCGAGTATCTCAGTAAACTTGGCTTTCTTGGCTTTCTTTCTTACCAAGATAAGAATGGCTGACAACATAACCGTGACTAAAATGACTCCTGTTAATGACAACACAACTGCTAGTATTACTCGTTTCTGCCGGGACTTTTCTACGCCTGGTAAAGAAGGAAGTTTGGCGAGATCAAGATCTTTAGCTTCTCCGTCCATCTTGAAGCTCCAACCCAGAACATATTGAGAAGACACTGATACACCGGTAGAAGAAGAGAAACCGACGTACATTTGTTCTAAAATAATTGGTGATAAATCGATATCCAAAGACAATAGTGGGACTTTTGGCTTACTCATGGGAACTGGAGATAACGTGACGTTCAATTGATGCTTTGTACCATCGTATTCCACCCAAACCTGTATCCGTTCCCCACTTCCTAGATCAAAAGGTTCAAATTCACCAGTTTCGCTATTAACGTAACCTGCAGAAGCGGCTTTGGTTGACTTTAAACTATTAATATCGATCCCAACGTGATTAGAATCAATATCATCAAATTGCGGGCTCCGGATCGTGTCAAACTCCACAGCAACAATATGTCGGTTCGGATCACCCATATTTGATGCGTTGAACAGCCCCAGATATTGGGAAGGTAAAGCATCGGTTAATTTCTTGGAAGGAGAAAGCACAAAGGCCATGCCCTGTCCTGTAAACTGATTCTTTCCTGGGACAATGGCAAAGACGAAAGTCGTAGAGAAAGAGGATGCATTAGCGCTTGAGGAGTTCTTGAATCTGAAGGGCGAAGAGTAGAAGGCATGACCAACTGTAAGTTCTTTACTACCGTCTGTGAGCCTGAAAAGACCATTTGCTCCCACCTCAGCTACGCCACTCAATTCTACAAATTCGTTGAAGACGAACCCCTCATCGCTTGACGCTGCAAGTTGGATCAAGAAAAACAACATCATCAGAAAATCCTTAAAGCACATGATTGGCACTTATCTAGTTGATACCTTTTTGCTTGTGTTCATAAATCTTAAGGTTAAGCTCTTCTAAGAATAGCCAATTAACACCTCCCCCTTTGTCGCGTTGATTGAGAAAGATACTAACTACTCCTCAAAAAAAAAAGGAAAGATACTAACTAAGAAGTTACAAGGATGTTGTTGGATTCTTCGCTGGCATATTGGACCAAATTAATTTACGTGGCTCTGAATAGCTGTGTACAAGTCAAGCGAATTAATTAGATTACTTGTATTATAATGAACCAAATTCGATGTGAATAGCTGTGATGATGCCTTGTCCCATTTCAGCCTTATTGAGCACTCCATACATGACTTGCTCGAGAATGATTAAATTGATCATGCATGGTTAGAATTAATGCCAAAAGGGCCAACGACCAAAAACTAAAATGAGGTGATAATACTCAAAATATGTTCATTTACATTTATATATATAAACCTCTCTTATTTTGTTTGATTGAATATTTCTACTATAGTAATTTTAGACATAGTACATATTTGTTTGCTGTGCTACTAGTAGATTATATTTGGCTTTCATTTGTTAATGGATTCTAATATCTTGGGAAGCAGGAATAAGAGCAGCAGGAGTACTGATGTTGAAATATTACCACATTTGTTTACTAATTAATTAATTTTGTCAAATATAAATAATTAACTAGTTTTAAATTTGTGCGTTGCACAGCCAGTAAGGTTTAATAAGTAAAAAATTTATTTTATAATTTTAATTTTTATTATTAAAAAGGTAAATTATGAAATTCAAATAAAATTTTGAAAAAAAAACCTTCATATAATATAATAAAATTCTTAAAACAATAAAAAATTGATTTATAAGAAAAGGAATAGAAGCGTTAAAAAATGCGTTTACGAGGCAATTTGTAGAAGTTATAAATCCATATATCTTAATATCTTAATAATAATAACTATCTATAAAAGTAAAGGATAATTACCATGGGGGAATGTCACCCCTACATTGGTTGTCCCTTATTATTTTTTTTTCTTTTTTTTTTACTTTGTTTTCTTTTATCATTTTTAACTTTTATGATTCTTTTTATTTTTTCTTTTTAGGTTACTTTATTTTTATTTTATTATTTAAATAATATTTTTCTTTTTAAATGGGCCTACAAAAATAGGTTGAGTTTTTTTTTTTAAAAAAAAAAACTTTAAGAGAATCCTTTTCCACTTGTTATATTTTATATCATATTAAATTTATTTATTATTAAAAAATTTACTGTTTGATATATATTTTTATTTATTGGTTAATTAATATTTTCAACATATATATAATATTTGATATAATATATTTTATTTATTAGTTGATTAAATTTTTTTAATTTATGTTTTTAAATATATACTTGAGTTATAGGCTTTTTATCATTTGATTTTGGGAACAACTATAAGTATTCTATTGAAATACTTAAAAAGTTTGTAAATTAAAAATATATTTGACACATGATAGGATGAAATAATATAAAATTTATTAAATTATTAAATATGAATTCAAATTTTATTAAATTTTAATTCAAAAATTAAAAAAATTAATCCTGGACGAAGCTCGGGCAACTTCTAGTGTATACTAAAAGAAATGTGTGGAAAATTTGAAAAAACAACAATAATTTAGAAGGTGATTAAGGGTGAAAGTTGAAAATTACATTAAATTAAATTAAATCTGATTAAATAACAATGAAGAATAAAATAATATTTTTTTATAAATATTTATGTTAATTTTCTTTTAAAACGTAAATTACGTCCTATAACATTAATGATAATTGATTTCGTAAGAAAATTGGTAAAATTTATGAATATTCAAATTAAATTAACGACGATTAATTAGAGCAAATTATTCTAATTATATCCTCAATATATAGAAACCAAGAAGTAATATGAAACACATAGTAAGAGTTGTTTTTAAAATCTTAATCAATCATGATAATTCTCGTATTTCATTGTCTTTTAATTTTATTCTTTATTATTATTATTATTATTATTATTATTATTATTTGAGGTATTCTTCTATATTTTATTCCTTAACCTAATGTAATCATATATATATATATATATATATATAGATACTAACCTCAAATTTGTAAAAATAAAAGCTGAGGAGATAGGGAAAAAAAAAGTAGCTTAAGAGAAGTAATTTTTTTTTTTAAATGATCAATGATGTGTATAGTTAGAGTTGTAAGTTCTTTTTTATAGTGGTAGTGTATAGTATGTATAAGATAGAAAATAAAGTATAATTGTTGTTTTGATATTAATTAGTGTCAATTAGTATCAATTTTCTCCTAAATTAAGGTTAACATATGATTTAATTTATTTGAAATTTTCTTAATACTAATTAGTATCAATTTTCTCCTAAATTATGGATACTAAATTTTTGTAATTTGAAATTTGATTGATACTAATTACCATCAATTTTATCCTCAATTAAGGTTAATAGATTTTTTTATAATTTAAATTTTAGAAATTATCATGGACACGTGACATTCAAAGACATAACTATATATCGCAATTGTAACTTTTTTACATTAACTAAATTCCTTTTTTTGTAAATATATCTCTTTTAAACCACGTAACCACCTATGACGTGTCTCATTAGATTTGCAACACATAAAAAAATAAAGTTAAATAATTTGCAGAGTTGGATGATCCTTGAACAGGTGTGAGTGGGCATCATACATTTGGATAGCTTCTATTAGTAATGGCACTTTCTGGTGATCGCACATAATTTGGACATTTACATATAATATTAATTTAATTAAATAATGTCAAAGAAATAATATGTTTAAAATTCTAAAAGCTAAGTAATCAGATGTCTAACCGTCAAGTACATCTCTTATAATAGAAGTTTTGTGAGTTACATTACTCCAACTTTTTTGTATAATTGAAGTATCGTTTTCAAGATTGCACGATCGTTACACAGACGTAAATGGACTTTAGATATTTGGCGAGGGTACATAATTTAGATGATTGTTTTCATTATTTTGTGTACATATCCGAACACTTCTTGAAACTTTTCTCTTTAATAAAATTTCCTTCCTCTTCTGTCTATTAATTCTTGCGTCCATATTACATCAAATATTTAAATGAATAATATATACTACTATTTAAAGAAAAAAATAATGAAATACCTATTTAAGCAATATATCCATATATATAGTAATGTTTGCAAAACAGTTTTCATCTTATACACCAACAAAAGAAAATATCATTGTGATCTAAGAAATGGATTATACATAAAAAAAAAAAAAAGTATGTACGGTGGTTCAACTGTTTTAATATGACTACTCAGGATGGATTTCATAAAAGTTCACATATAAAATATGAATTTTCATAATAATTACTTATTAAATGAAAGAAAATTGAATTACCTTGTGTACTCGTACTCTGTTATTGCTTTGGATTAACCAATCACTTTTAAAAATGAATCCCTGAAAGGAAGATAAAAGAGTTAAATTTCCTTTGCATCAATGGTGGCCGAACAAAAGAAACAAAAGAAAAAAAAAATCTTGGTTTGATATATGGTGTGCAAGGAAACCTTTGAGGCTTCAATATATGGTGGTTATAGACAAATGAGTTTGAATAGATACCAAACACATGATGAGCACACAAATTGGTTTTTGGGTATATTGATTTCTCAATTTTCTTGTTCTTTAAAATCGACAGATTAGTAACTTTTTTATTGACATAGAAATATTAAATAGAATAGCTATAATTAAGTCTATAATTAGAGCTGATTAAATCATTAGTTTATAATTAATTGGATTTACTGCTTTGATTTCGGGTCAACAATATTCCTCTTAATTTTCTCTATATGTTTCTTCTTTTGAAATATTATGGTATAAAATCTTGATTTACCATTAAAGACTATAACTAAATCATATTTAGTCATCAGTATATAGTTAATTGCACTTGATTTACTCCTTTCATTTCCAGGTCAACAATTTTCTCCTTAATTTTCTCTTTTTGTAAGAAATCTTATATTTTTAATAGGTTAATATTTAATTTACTTAATTAATGGTTAATATTTAAAATTTGAAATTTAGGGATAAATAATTGTATATATGAATTGCTAAATTAGGGGTCGTATAATTAGGGATAATTATATTAATGGCTATGCAATTAATGGTTAAGATTTGAAATTTGAAATTTTATATTAGAATTTTGAGAATTAACATAGACACATGGCATTTGAAGACGTAGTCATATGTCGCAATTCTAACATATTTGCAATTACTAACTTTCCTTTTTTACAAATGCGTTGCCTTTAAATTAAATATAATTAATGTCTCCTTCTTTATTATTAGTATATAATATAGTACCTAGTAATATCTAAATCTTAATTACTAGTATTAGGTATTTGATGACTTCAGCATGCGATCAAATTATATCCTGGTACTACATTTGATCGAGACTAGCTTTTTTTATTTTTTAAGTCTTCAAATGAATAAATTCTACTTTCTAGATAAAAATTTCAGGTTTAAGCCTAATTATTTGGTTTTGGCTCCAAAGATGGAATTAAGTTCTATAATTCATTAAAACAACAAACACATACTTACATTACATTCAGCATACATTTACTGACATTAAAACGTCAACAGACACAGTTTAATTGATTTGTAAACCTGACAATGAAATCAATTCGAACAGTTTCAACAGGTAAATCAAACATTTTCCGCTACTGGCTTTATCAGTTATATATATAGAGCCATACAATTAACGACCTACAAACAGGAATGATTCAGTGGCCGTCATTGTTGCTACAGAATCCTTCGTACAAGTTAACAAATAATGAGGGCACTGTTCGACAAGCTCTTGCGTACGAAGAATTGTATCCAAATTTTCAGGGAGTGAGGCTTGGCCATTCAGATATGAGATAACATCTGACATTTTTGGCCTCAATGCTGCAACATTATGTGAACAAAACAGTCCAAGCTTCAAGATCAGATCAACTTCCCCAACCTCAAAATGCTTGTCTAGTTTTGTGTCCGCTGCTTTTAATATATCACCGTCATCATTCCAACATTTGAACACCCAGTCCACAAGATGAACCTCTTCAGGTGGTGCTCTTGACATGACCGGCCTTCTGCCACAGACAACCTCCAGGCAAAATGCCCCAAATGCATAAACATCAGTGCTTTTACTTGCCCTGCCAGTTTTAGCAAGCTCTGGTGCAATGTAGCCAAATGTGCCAGCTACATGAGTTGTTTCCTGTGCATGTTTACTGCATCTTGCAAGGCCAAAGTCACCTAATTTTCCACTAAGTTGACCATCTAATAACACATTGCTAGCCTTTATATCTCTATGAATGATGACTTCCAACCATTCTTCATGCAGGTAAGCAACTGCAGAAGCTACATCTTTGATTATATTAAATCTTTGATTCCAATTAAGGGTTACCTCTGGCTCGTTGTGTATGAACTTGTCAAGACTGCCATTAGGCAAGTAATCGTAGACCAGAAGGAGCTCATTTTTACTTTGACAATAGCCAAGGACTCGAACTAAATTGGGATGTCGCAGCCTTCCAATTGTGCCAATCTCAGCGATAAACTCTTTCATTCTTTGTTGAGACTTCTGGAAAACTCTCTTAACTGCAATTTGGACTTTTGATACGGGCAATTCTCCTCTGTAAACTTGACCAAAACCGCCTTGTCCAAGAAGCTGCTTTTCATTGAAGCCTCTGGTCGCTACGAATAGATCCCTGTAAGGAAATCTATGAGGTCCGAATTGAACCTCCCAATCTTCAAGCGTCTCAGTGAACCTGGCTTTCCTTTTTGCCAATAACAAAATGGCAGAGATTGTAGCCGCCAACAACAGTAGTACTCCAGTCAATGGTAATGCAATTACTAATAATTTTTCTTTCTTCCTGGACCTTTTCTTTCTTGGAAGAGATGGTAGTTTGGCAAGGTCAAGATCTTCAGCAACTCCATCCATCTTGAAACTCCAGCCAGAAATATAAGCAGATGCCACTTGCGAACCTGTGGCCGAAGAAAAACCCACATACATCTGCTCTAAAATAATTGGCGACAAATCGATATCAATGGACAATAGAGGGACTTTTGGCTTATCCATTCGGATTATTGGAGACAAGGTAACATTCAATTGATGCTCTGCACCATCATATTCCACCCAAACTTGCATCCCATTCCCACATGTAAGATCTGCAGGTTTGAACTTCCCAGTCTTGCTGTAAACATAACCTGCAGAAGCAGATTCAGCTGAGGTTAAACCATTAACATCAATACCAACATGATTATCATCAATGTCCTTGAATTCCTGGTTTAAAAATGTATCAAACTCGATGGCGACTATATGATTGGAAGAATTCCCATCATTTGTAAAGTTGAATAGCCCAAGATGTTGGCCTGAAGCAGCATGGGCTAACTCCCTGGAAGGAGCAAGCACAAAAGTGATACCATGGCCTCTAGAGTTCTCACGAACTATAGCAAACACGAAAGTGGTAGAGAAAGAGAAGGCATTAGCATTTGATGAACTCTTGAACTTAAACGGGACAGAATAGAAAACGTGGCCAACCTCAAAAATCGCAGTGTTTGTGAGCCTGATGAGACCATCGGTTCTCAATTCTGTGATACCACCGAGTTCTAAATTCTTTGCTTGGCCATAAACCTGTTGTAATCTGAAGCCATTGAAGGTGAAACCTTGACTTTTAGAGGTTCCAACTTTGATCCAAAGAAACAACAGCAAAAATTTCTTAAAGAACATGGTTGCAGCCCCTTATTCATGTCCTCTCCTTCGAAACTGATATATTGAAACTCATATTACTAATAGCTACGCAAACAAACGCCTTGGCTTGATTAACGTGTTTCTCTTACATTACACGATAAGAGGTAGGAACTGAGAAATTAGCCATGTAAACTAGATTGTTGGCCGACATTTTGGACTGGAATCTTTTTTTCTATATGCGGCTGCATAATAGTCATTAAAGTCCTTTTCTTCCTTGTTCAGAAGTCATCTTGAGTAGATTTTTTTTGTTTTTGTGCAATTTTCAATCGAACTGATTCAACCTCCATTAAGAGTGTGCCAAGAGATTGCAGTCAATTCATGTCTTTATTTATTCATAATTTATTCTATTTCTATTTATTTTAAATGTTCTAAATGAAACACGTCAACATAAGCTTTCTTGATTAAAATGAAAAAACACAGATCTTACATATATATAATATACATGATGAGAGTAGTACATCTAAGGTATAATCCTTAAAGAGATAACAATAAAAACACTCAGGTGCTCTGACAAAGGAAATATTAAAACTAGGGGACAAATTTGGTTCCCAATGTTAATATAAGAGTGCTGATAGTCTTAATTTTTTTGGGGGTCAAATGTCAACATATTAATAGTCAGTAATACGAAATTTCCCAACTGTTTCTTTTTATTTTGTTAAATTACGTCTTTTTCCTCTGGCAGGTATATGTTCAAGCCCTTGGATGTCAACAATAACGTAAAATGTGAGACATTTTTCTATGAACTTGTGGTATGCTTTCAGCATATAATTGGCCCTATGGTCTGTCGGTAGATTTAGTACGGTAAGGACTAAGGGTGTTATAAAGGCAGAGGCAGGAGAAGCGAGCTTGGCACGGAGTGATATGTTCAAATACCGTATCCCTGTGCGTTCCATCATCTCGTGGATAAATGGCAATCCTAGATAGACAGCCTCTGCGTGCAAAACAGAGGATCAAAGCTTGGAATTGGATGAGGGTAAATGATCATTTGCACAGGGTATGTTTTGCAATCAGGATGAAGAAAAACAAGACCATTTGTTTTCCAAATGTAGTTTCACAAAGTCAATCTGGCAGAAAATTTGGCAACTTTGCAGCCTCCATAGACCAGTTGAAGATTGGGGAAGTGAACTACAGTGGAGTGAACGGCATTTTAAAGGGAAGTCCGTCTGTCTTATTTTAAGCTTATCCACGAACAGTGGAAAGCTTATATATATTCAGTATTGTTTGCGAGGAACTGCAGAGTTTACGGCAAGCAAAGTTTACAGAGGAGCAGATAACTATAACCCGTTGCCGATGATCCTGTCAACAGGGCCATGTGTGAAAACTGGGACCTTGATGTTAACGAAGAAATGAACCAGATATAGAATCCACTCCAGCTCAAGTTGCTCCAAACTAGACGTGGTTAAAGCCCTCATCAGGATTCGACCCTAACTGGGTAAGCTGAATCGTTTTGCTTTTCTCTTGAAATGTCAAAAAGTACGACTCTGAAAATTACAAGTCAGACAAAAAATTTCCTCCATATCAAAAGCAAAATTTGTAATAAACACAATTGAAAGTATCAAATTCGTACTACATTTTAATGTTTGCCTGGTCAAATACCAGAATTTTTTTGTGTCCAGCTGTAAGCTTTCCTGCCTTTCCACCACCTTTAACTTGTTAACTTAAACGACATCAGAAATATTTTGTATATAGTATTAGCTTATGAATCTTTAAAAATGAAATGAATTCAGCAATTCTGATATGTAAAGAATGCCACAATGTTTTGTTTTTGCATATATCAATTATAGAAATACAATCAACGACCTCTTGATTTGAATGCTTCCGTTATAGTAATCGATGCTATAGTAGAATCTGTTATCCATGCTGCAGAACAGTTACTTGGCTCTTCAAACTCTGTTGTCTGAAAAATTACATCCAAATTTTCAGGGAGTGAAGCTTGGCCTGTCAGATACAGTATCACTTGTGACATTCTTGGCCTAAGTGCTGCCACATTGTGTGAGCAAAGTAGTCCAAGTTTCAATAATAGATCGATTTCTCCGACCCTGTCTTTGTCCAGTTTCGGGTCCACCGTCTTTAAGATATCTCCTTCCTTCCAACATTTGAACACCCAATCCACAAGATTTACCTCTTCAACTGGAGCTCGTAGTTTGACTGGCCTTCGACAACAAACAACCTCCAAGCAAAATACCCCAAATGCATAAACGTCAGAGCTGGTACTTGCCTTGCCTGTTTTAGCAAGCTCTGGTGCCATGTAGCCAAAGGTGCCTGCTAGATGAGTAGTTTGAGGATCCTGTGCATGCTTGCTACATCTTGCAAGGCCAAAATCACCTAATTTTCCATTCAGGTTAGCATCTAATAACACATTGCTAGGCTTTACATCTCTGTGAATGATGACTTCCGCCCATTCTTCATGCAAGTAAGCAAGCGCAGAAGCTACATCTTTGATGATGTTATACCTTTGATTCCAATCAAGAGTGACCTTTGTCTTCTCGTGGAGGTACTTGTCAAGACTGCCATTAGGCATATAATCATAGACCAAGAGGAGCTCATCTTTACCTCGACAATAACCAAGGAGTCTCACCAAATTAGGATGTCGGAGCCTTCCAATTGTGGCGACCTCTGCAATAAATTCTTTCATTCCTTGATTAGATTTGTGGGAGATTCTCTTCACTGCAATGTGGTCCTTTGATGCATGTAGTTCCCCTTTGAAAACCTTGCCAAAACCTCCTTGTCCGAGAAGCTCCTTCTCATTGAAGCCTTGAGTCGCTAAAACTAGATCCTTGTACGGAAACCTATGAGGTCCAAATTGAACCTCCCAATCTTCAAGAATCTCTGTAAATTTGTCTTTCTTTCTTACCAAGATAAGAATGGCTGATAATACAACTGCCACCAAAATTACTCCTGTTAATGACAATACAACTGCTAGTATTACCTGTTTCTTCCTAGATTTTTCCACGCCCGGTAAAGATGGAAGTTTGGCAACATCAAGGTCTGCGGCTTCTCCATCCATTCGGAAGCTCCAACCCAAAACGTACTGGGACGACCTTAAAACACCGGTTGAAGAAGAGAAACCGACGTACATCTGTTCTAAAATAATTGGTGATATATCGATATCCAGAGACAACAGTGGGGCTATAGGCTTACCCCCGTCCAGGGGAATCAACGGAGATATTGTGACGTTAAATTGCTGCTTGACGCCATCGTAGTCCACCCAAACCTGTATTGGGTCCCCACTTGCTAGAAAAACAGATGCACCAGCAGCTTTGGTTGATATTAAGCTATTAATATCAACCCCAACGTGATTAGTATCAATATCATCAAATTCCAGGTTCCGGAACGTGTCAAACTCCACGGCAACAATATGTCGATTGGGATCCCCAATATTTGATGAGTTGAAGAGCCCCAGAAACTGGGCAGGTGAAACATCCGTTAATTCCTTGGAAGGAGAAAGCAGAAAGGCCATGCCATGTCCTGCGGGAGCCCGCTCATTTCCTGGGACCATGGCAAAGACGAAAGTAGTAGAAAAGGACGATGCATTAGCGCTTGAGGAGTTCTTGAAACTAAAGGGCAAAGAGTAGAAGACATGGCCAATTGTAGATGTTTTACTACCGTCTGTGAGCCTGCAAAGACCATTTCTTCTCACCTCGGCTACTCCCCCGAGTTCTACGGCCCCCGGTTCTACAAATCCGTTGAAGATGAAACCGACGTCATCATCGCTCGACGCTGCAAGTTTGATCAAGAAACACAACAGCAGGATACTCTTAAAGCACATGATTGGAACTCTGGTTGATGCCTTTTGGCTTGTGATCGTGAATCTTAAGGTTAATTAAGCTCTTCTGAGACTGAGAATCGCCAATTAACAATTCCTCCTGGACACGTTAACTGAAAGAACTAAGTTCTTCTTGTACTCTTCGCTGACATATTGGACCAAATTTATGATAGATGAAATAGGTGTGAACAAGTGTGAACAAGTCAAAGTTCTGTGCTTAATTTCCTAACTTACACAATACCTTTTCTTATCACGTCTTCCAGTTTGACGGGTACATGCATTAGGAGGCCTCATGTATTATCCGGGTCGGTTTATTCGAATTACATGACAATTGGGTAAATGGGTTTGTACTAGGATCCGGATCTTTTATAGTAAACCTTTTTTTTTCCAGAAGAAAGTAATAATTTACTAATTTTATTGAGGTTTTTTTTTTGGGTCAGAATTTTTTTATTGAGGTTTGGGAAGCTGAGGAGTGTGAACAATTTTATTTCCGTACACTGAATTGAATCATTGAAGAATCCAGAAATAGCCAATACGAAAGAGTAAAGCTTGCAACCGGGATATTTCGAGGGTAGTGAAGCTTGCCTATTTTACCAAAAAAAAAAAAAAAAAGCTTGCCCAGCTATAAGCATTACTCTTAGACGAGCAAGGTTCGTAGGTACCTCATCCTCTCTTTCCTTTGCCACATCAAATTGGCTGAAAAAATGGGAACAGTCAAGCGAATTTATTATATCAAATTTCAAAGTAAATGACTGCAAACTTTCCCCTTGACATTTTTCATCTGTTTTCAAAGCTTGCTTCCTGAAGGAAACTTCTTGACAAGGGGAATGCACATTATCTAATATGTCTCCAATCTCAAATTAATGTATTTGAGTCCTTGTTTTTTGAGATATATGGAAAATAAATTGACAATTGCTTGCCTGTTTTCATACCAAATGAATTTACATTTCTATGCTAATTAGAAAAGTAATCATCTTTATAATTTTCAGTTACCCTACATAAGAAAATCGAAAAGAAAAAGATATATTACCGGGTCGGTATATTCGAATTACATGACAACTAGGTTAATGGGTTTATACTCAGATCTTTTATAATTCTTTTTTTTTTTCAGAATATGGTGCTAATATTAATATATAAATATATATATATATATATTTATATATTATTGAGGTTGAGACATTGAAGTTTGAAGCTGAGGAAAATGATCAATTTCATTTCAGTATATTAAACCATTGGAAAATCAAGGAAGATTGCCGGTGAGAGTCGCCAAGAGATGTGCACCTTCTCAAGTTTCAGTTTTTTCCTTTTTTTCTCTAAAAATTTCGTATTCTTTCAATCTTCCTTCTACCTACTCAATTGCATTAGTAGTGGCTGAATTTTTTTCCTTTTTCATTTGAATCCGATTTGGGTTGTTAAAGTGTCAATCTTTTTGCTTTGATCGTCGATATATTTGTTTTACTTTGAAGGTACAAATTGTGAACATACCTCACGCCAAGCATGCATGTACACTTTTGAGCGTTGGACAGGTCAATTCTACTTCCCCCTTTCTATTAATTAATTTCTTGGGATTTTGAAATCCTAATTGTACTCCTTAATGCCCTAATTACTAATAAATTCATAGTTCTTTAAGTTATATAACTTCTATGTTTCCGTATTACTTTTGTTGTTTTAATTTTTATTTAAGATGAAACCAGCGTTATCCCTCGACGCTGCAAGTTTGATCAAGAAACACAACATCACATGATACTCTTAAAGCACATGATTGGAACTCTAGTTGATGCCTTTCGGCTTGTGATCGTAAATCTTAAGGTTAATTAAGCTCTTCTCAGACTGAGAATCGACAATTAACACTTCCTCCTCGACACGTTAACTGAGAAAGAACTAAGAAGCTCTCTTCTTGTACTCTTCGCTTACATATTGGGCCAAGTTTATGATGGTTGAAATAGCTTTGTACAAGTCAAAGTTCAGTGCTTAATTTCTTATCTCGCTCTTCAGTTTGACGGGTGCATGCATTAAGTAACAATAACGACACGCAACAAATTTCGTGGAAGAATCACTAATTTAAAAGATTTTGATACATTATTGGTCTAAATCTATTCTTTTAATAACTCTTATGACATGATAGGTTTTATTTAATTTTCTTTCTAAAATCCTATCATTATATTGTTAAGAAGAGGAAATTTATCCTATAAATATAGTAACTTTTAATGTGAAATTAAACCTTATTAAATGAGGAACTAAACTTTTGTAATACTCATAAAAATTTGACAAATTAAAAAAAATCATGTCATAAGGGTCGTCAAGAGGGCTAAGTATTAGAAGGTCAAGAAACATTTTTCAATTTAAAAAAGCTTAACTTCAAGTAAAAATTTTTAAATAAAAATTTTTAGAGTAAATTTTAAAAAATTAATGACATTGAGATAGAATTTAATTTAAAATATGATCCGTGGGAGAGTTTGTGAGATCATTACTCTGCATTAGGAGGCCTGATATATTATCCGGGTCGGTTTATTCGAATTACCCGACAATCGGGTAAATGGGTTTGTACTAGGATCCGGATATGTTATAGTAATCCTTTTTTTTTTTGCCCTTTTTTTAACCAGAAGAAAGTAATTTTATTGAGGTTTGGGACATTGAAGTTTCAAGCTGGGGAATGTGAAGAATTTTATTTCCGTATACTGAATTGAATCATTGAAGAATCCAGAAACAATGCCTGTGAGAGTTGCCGAGAGCTCTGCACCTTCTCAAGTTTCAGGTTTTTCCTCTTTTCTCTGAAAATTTCTTTCTTTTTTCTCTCTCCGTTCTACTCAACTGCATTAGGGTTTTGGTAGTGACTGATTTTTTTGTTTAAATTCGAAATATGAATCTGATTTATCAGTTATTAAAGTTTCTATCTTTCTGCTTTCATCGTTGATCTGTTTGTTCTACTTTGAAGGTACGAATTCTGAACATACTTCACCCCCAGCATGTACACTTTTGAGTGTTGGACAGGTCAACTCAACTCCCCCCCTTTCTATTAATTTTTGGTGGTTAATTTCTTGGAACTTTGGTAATTCTAATTCTATTCCTTAATGTACTGATTGATAAATTTATGATCTTTGGGTTATAACTTCTCTGTTTCTGTATTGCTTTTGTTGTTTTAGTTTTTATTTAGTTGGTTTAGGGTAGTAGAATTATGAGTCCTTTTGCTAGCTATGAGTGAAACATTCTATGTTTTAGCGCAGGCCTTTTCTGGTACTCAAAATGTTTCTAGTTTACAAAAAGAGGAGGCTTGGAGAGTTAATGTCCGAATACAAGGATGTGATCTCGAACATGGGTATCTGTGTGGTACCATGGAAGCTCTGAATGTTCCTATGGCCGACACACCAGTAAGTGGAATGCTTTTATCATCTGGATAGATTTTGAAATGTTTGTCTGGGTGGCATGCTTGCTGTTTTGTTAGTGTAATGGAAACCTATTTTGACAATGTTTTGATGAATCTCCACCAACCAAAGCTTAAAGATATATAGTAACATGGGCATTTTCATCTAATTTGGCTGATGACACATTACTTCATCCTTAATTATTTTCTAATTTTTCCTGGACCTTACCTGCAAAACCTTTATCTTTCTTAACCTCATGTGTTATCAGATTATCATTATGATAGACATGATGGAGATAAAGCATGTTGTTTTACTTTAATTCCAAACCTACGAGAAATGCTATGTGGTAATAAGGAGATATTATGCATTTTTCTTTTCAGATTGTAAGCGGTTGTTATCACTTCTGCAATTGTTTCCTAAATGCGTGCTTCTTGACTCCAGCCAAATATGGGAATTCTAGTCGAAGTGCGGGATGATGATCTTAGCTCTTGTACATTTGTGTTTTACGTTTTGATATTTCTCAGGTTGTAACCTTTTGGGAAGGGGAGATTGTTGATACAAAGAATTATACTTTCTACACTGGCAAGTGGGAAGCATCGTATGTTCATTCTATTCTCAATTTGATGATGGAGCCTCCTTTCATAACATTGATGATAAGCTATTTGAGTTGGCATAATTCGTTTGCCCCTTTTAACCAGTTATCCAAATCTTTTAACAGGCCAGAGGATGATAAAAGGCATTGGACAAAGTTTCCATCTTTTTCACCACTCTTGGTAAGGTGTTAGAACTTTTACCTCTTATGCAGAACTGTTCTCACTTAACTGGCTCAATTCTTTTCAGAGTGAAGTAGAGGTTGATGGTGGCAAATCTCTGGACCTGAGTAATTATCCATACATATTTATGGTAATTTGATCTCATTTATTTAGATTGGTTTCTGGGAATTTGTTATAAATAGACTAATAAGTAGTATCTTTCTGCTTCTTTGATTTCTTTGGTTCAGAGATGGAAAGAACAATACTTTGTAAATGTTGGAACGGACTGTGGGCTCACCATAGCTGGATTTTACTATGTTTGCTTCTCTTGTAGCGATGGCTCTATCAATGGCTTCTATTATGATCCTAATAGCAGGTGTGCATTTCTTCATGGTGCTCCATCCTTTTGTGAATTATTTAATTACTCTTAACTCCCTTGTCATTAACTACTAGAAATGCTTGATCACTTTTGGTGGAAGGCCAGAATATTCACTAAACTAGATTATAAATTATTGTACCATTTTGCCTTGTAAATTGTAATCATTTAGTTCAACTCTCTTGCCATCTTATCCTTTCTGTTTCGTGTTCAATGGTTGACAAAATTGTCCTCAATGAACTTGCAGTCCCTTTCAGAAGCTGGAGCTGAAATCCACCAATGAAGGAAGATCGGGATTCAGTTTTTCATCATATGAACTGCAGTAAAGAATTGTTTATTCCAATATATATCAGGGGGATAAACTCTTTATATACCATTTGTCATGTTGCAACAAAAGAGACTTATGAATCTAAAGTTTTGATTATTGAAAATGTAAGAGGGATGAACTACTCTGAAAAGGGTTGGGCTGAATGTAAGAGCTTGACCTCTGTGTATATGAGATGTTCATTGACCTGTATAAGTATTATGCTTTATTAAAAAAATAATTTCTACTAGAATTAACGAAGTTCAAATGGGTGATGAATGTTTGAAATAAGTTGATGCAATCTAATTTAATTATCAAATCAAATTTATTGGGTATCTTGAAATGGTGTAAGAGGCTTGACCATAATTCGGGAAACTTCATGCTGGTGGGCAATTCCCTGAACCCAGGAAGGGAGGGAAAAAACAACGGAAAACACAAAACCAGTTTGGATCGACAAGTGTACGTACCATAAATATCTATAGGCCTTGCAGATGATTTTCTGAGTTTAAGGAAATAATCTCTTAAAAATGGTAAAAGTTCCCATAGATTCTTGTCTTATACAAAAATATTCAATTTAGTCCCTGCATTGTAATTTGGGTCAATTTAGCCCTCAGGGGGTGTTTGGTTCGGGTCATGTTATATTCCCTGTGGGAATGTGCACAATGTCAAGTTATATGTCCTCGTTTGGTTACTCTGACAATAGTGTCTAAGGACATGTGATTACCACAGAGGTGGTAATATAGGTGGGAATGTGAATACCACCCCCTTCTTAGGTTATGTTACATATCCTACCCTTTTGGCTCTAATATTCCTATTTTACCCTCACTTATTTCTCATTATATCAACAAACAATGATATTCCTTTTTAGTTTGACAATATTTATATTTAAACAAAAAATAATTGGAGTTGCCAAAAAAAAAACAAAAAATAATTGGTAATTTTAATTGAAGGAATTTTAGATTGTTTGTATCTTTATATATTTGTCAATTATAAATCTTATTTATCAAATTATTTTTTATTGTTAATTTTTTGATTTTGTTAATGTTTACTTTTTGTTATTGAATTTATTTAATAGTTTCGAAATGTGTTAATTTAGTTAGAATATTAATTTAATTAGAATATAAGTTTAAAAAGTTTTTTATATAAGTGAGGGCAAACTAGTAAAATAGTCATTTACATATGTCATATTCCCACATCAACCAAACATAATAATCTAAGATGGCCATCTTTCCAACCAAACACAAAATGCACACATTACCAGGACATCACATTGCTAGGTAATGTGATGGTAATCTTATGTCCACAGATAATGTAACATCACCCTAACCAAACGCACCCTTATATTATTGTAAATAGAACAATCAATTCCTTCAATGTTGCATAACCAATTTTAATCATTAAAATTATTGACATGGGACTAATTTTTACTTTTAGGATTACTAATATGGTAATGAGATGGAAAGTTAAGTCTTAAATTGGTATGCTAGCATTGAAATGACACTAGGATGTCGATTTATAGTTTGACTTGTCACAACTATGTAGAAGTTATTTTGACATTTTGTTGATCTATTAGTGCCTCATTGAAATGACACTGGCATGTCGATTTACAGTCTGACTTGTCATAGCCATGTAGATATTATTTTGACATTTTGCTGATCTATCACTGCCGCATTATTGCCAACCATACTAGTTTAAGATTTAAGTTACCACGTCATATAAACATCATTACTACGTCAGTAATTTTAACAACAAAAGTTGATTCTATGACATGAGAATTTAATTGTTCAATTTCTCATAGTACAGGGACTAAATTAACCCAAATTTTAATATAAAGACTAAATTGAACATTTTCATATGGTATAAATTAACACAAATTTTAGTATAGAGACTAAATTGAACATTTTCATATGGTATAGGGACTATTGGTACTTTCCCCCCTAAAAATTGTCCAGCTGCTTATGAATTCTGATACCTATACTCGGCTTTGCAGTTACTGCGGCCTCATGATCAGTTGAGTTGAAAGTTGAATCTTGGCCCCACGAACAACTGGCAAACCAAACGTGAGTAAGACCCACAGTTCCCTGTAGTCTCTATCAATTCGCTCTCACTCTCAGTGCGAAACCTAAACTGCCTGTGATTAAAAACGAACTACAATGTTATTTCCCAATGTTTATAAGGGCTGTTCGCATTTGCACATTTATGAAACGAGCTCAACCATCCTCGTGCGTTCACGCAATTGGTTACTGCACAGTGAAAAAAAATATATCCTGCATCCAGCATTTACCCCTCTTCATGAGGGACGTCTTCTCCCTTTTATGTCTTCCCATTTCTCCATCCAACTACCCCACGAGCCCCCTGGAAAACAGCCTATAACTTAGCCCTCTCTGTCTCCATCTTTTTCACTTCTGTTATTGCTAATTTCCCTTTATGTTTTTGGTACCAAAAATGCAACGTACAATCCAGGGTTCCCATCATGTCAGACAGTTCCCGTAGTGGCATTGTCATTGAGGAATTATAGAATGTATGTACGACCTTTGAAACTAAAGCAATGGAGAATTTGCTTTGTGATGAAGTATGGGCTTCGAGTGCTCCAGGAACTCCAGAGAACAGCCATGATGAGCGTGAACATTGCATTTCGAAGGGATATGGTGATTGTTTTTACACGACAAAGGAAGACTTCGAGCAGGCTTTTGTAATTTGCCGGGAGAAAGAGTTGAGTTACATGCCTGAACCTGGATATCTAGGTTATCTCCAATCTAATAATTTGGTGTTTGCTAGGTTCAGAGCGGTTCAGTGGCTCATTAAGGTTAATTTTTCTTTCCTCGTGTTAAATCCTCACTTATACTTTCTCAAAGAAGTTGCCTGCAAAGGTTTTTTAATAAATCTTAACCTGAGCTGTTTTTTTCTAATTACTATGTTTTTCAGACTTCTTCTCGGTTAAATCTCTCTGTTGAAACCGTTTTCAATTCAGCAAATTACCTTGACCGGTTCCTGTCTATGAGTCAATGCCATGTAAGAAAACATGAATATTCCTGATCTTTTTGTTCTTCTGTCAACCTTTTAAGCACCCTTTTTTAAGTTTAAAAGTTAAAAAACTTCTTTCTAATTATACGTAACATGTTGTAGGGATGGAAACATTGGATGGTTGAGTTACTCTCCGTAGCATGTATGTCCATTGCCTCCAAACTCAATGAGACCTTCGTTCCATCCTTGGATGACCTTCAGGTGAATAATCAATATTGTCTGATGATGATTCAGGACAATATATAGTATGATAATAATCAATATATCTGCTCTTTTCTATTAAAATGTTGATATTTAACCAGTAGACAGTTATTTCTGTGGGTTGAAGATGGAGGATTTGGACCATTCTTTTCGTTCAAGCACAATCCAGCAGATGGAACTGATGCTGTTACAGGCTTTAAAATGGCGTCTGGGATCCATAACAGTCTATTCTTATATCGAGCTGGTTACATCAAACATCATCTATCTGAAATGTAACCTTCAGAAGGAACTAATCAACCAGGTCACAAAGATACTTCTTCGAGCTATATTGGGTATATAAATTTCTCTTTCTAATCTATTTTCCTCTCCTTTGCCTTATGATCCAGCAATAAAATGTGGATTTTTCGCGTGCAGATTCCAAGTTGCTGCATTATCCTCCCAGCGTTGTGGCGATATCTGCCCTTTGGTGCAGTCTAGAAGAGCTAAGTCCATCATCATGTAATGTCCATCTGACAAATATTATGAAGTTCATCAACCATGATCACGAGGTAGAATAAAATATACAGAAATCCCAAATTTTTTATATTTTTATTACTGTTCCATTGGTAACTAACTAAGTAATAAAATATCTAAAAGCGGCAGGAAAACATTATCGAGTGTCGTAGGATAATGAAAGCAGGATTGGCACTAGATCCATTGTACAGCTTAAATACAGATTCTGATCATCAGCAATCCTACTACTACCCTTCAAGTCCTGTGACGGTCTTATTGATGGAGCGGATTGACGTCATCAATGATTGCCGACTCGATCTCTCACTCTTCAGGATGCCTGCAGGTTCAACTAATATCATGAATATTCCTGAATCAAGTGGGACAAAAAGGAAGAGAGAAGGAGAATAAGAAGAGTATAGATCCTAGTAAGGTTTTGACTTGTGGATCAAGGAACCATGATTTGATCCTAGAAGAATCGACGTTATTATACTTATCATTTTTCACTTGTCTCATCCATCATCCATTATTTAATCTTTGTTACAATTCTCAGTTTCCCGTGAGATAGACACAGTTAAAAGAGTGAGAATGATAAATAAGTATATGTATTAAGTGGTGTAATGATGGATTAATTATGTCCAACTTTAAGTATATATATTAAGTGGTGTAATGAAACAACCTTTTATCATATCAAATGTAATGTCAACTTAATTCTCCGTAAATGTAATATATCTTACATGATTTATTTATTTTTATCCTTTTTAAACTTTTGTTTTTCTCTTTTAATAACTTCTTTTTTCAATGGGTTTAAACTTTTGTTTTTTCTCTTTTAACAACTTCTTTTTTCAAAGGGTTTAGTGTTTATTCATTTTTATCCTTTTTAAACTTTTGTTTTTCTCTATTAATAACTTCTTTTTTCAATGGGTTTTTGGATTTTGGGTTTTTCTTTTACTATTACATAATTTTTTTAAAATTAATTTATAATTACTTTATTTATAAATATACTAAATGTCTTTTTATCAATATTTTCAAGGCATAATATCTTTTAAATTCTTTACCAATATTTTTGTAACAATGTTAAATTCTTACCTTATTTTTTATTTTTAAAATTTTCAAAGTGTTTGAGTTTTTTAATTGATGAATTAAAATCAATTTTAACAAATTAAAAGTAAAAATGCCAATTATAAATTCTTAAAATGGAAGAAAATAAAAATAAAATTTTTAGTTTAAAAGATAATATACTAAATATTTATAAAAAGAATTATAATATATTTAAAGTAATTACAAATTATTTTTAAAAAAATTAATATAACAGTAAAAAAAACTAAAAACCCATTAAAAAAAAAGAAATGGATGGTTCTTAGAGAAAAGGAAAAGTTTAAAATGGATAAAATGGACAAATCATGTCAACTATATTACAATACACTTATAAAGAATTAAGTTGGATATTACACTTGATAGGTAAAAAGTTACTTTATTATACCATTTGGACATAATTAATTCACCATTATATTCCATAAAAATTCCCCCTAAGTATATACTATCCACCATAATGTATTGTTATATAGTTTGCCAATTTTCAATTATTTATATTAATTAAGAGTTGGAATTAATGAAGATTATTAAGTGAAATCAAACAAAGTTTGAATTTAATTGCCTCCAACAATTCGTAACTTTCTCCATCTCATCTCTTTATGGTTTAGTCGGAAAATATCTAAGTTTTTCTAATAAGAAAAAAGAATATATATCTGAAATTATTAATAGAATAACGAAAAAATGGAAAAGAATCTCACCAAAAAAAAAAAAGTGGAAAAAGAAGGAAAAAAAAGGAATCTACTTTTATGTTCTACATCATCCCACGAATTATTTACAGGAACCGCAACGAACTCTCTGCTTGGAACCGTAAGCCCGACAACCACAACCACAAACTCTTGTTGTGGGGGGACCCAGGCCCAGCAGCCTATTAAGTTAGAAGTAGATAAAGTACAGAGAAAACCACGAGAAAGCTTTGGTTTTGGCTTTGGGTTTTCCTAGCAGACTGAACAACAATGGCTACTTGTTCACTCATTTCCTCATCATTTCTTCCCCCAACAAAACACTTAACGATTCAACGTCAAATCCGACATCATAACACGACAAGCTTCAGGAACCCAGCACCCTTCAAGGTCCAAGCTGCCAAGCTTCCTGCTGGTGTATGTTCTTAGTTTTCTTTTTCTTTCTTCCTTTCTTTTCCTCCTTTCGGTGTTTGTTTCTGAGAAAAAGAAACAATATTTTCAGGTTGAAGTGCCCAAAGTAGAGCCAAAATTCAATCCACCGTTCCTTGGATTTACGAGGACTGCTGAAATATGGAATTCCAGGACCTGTATGATTGGCCTATTCGGTGTTTTCATTGTGGAACTGGTAAGCCTTCAAACAAAGGCAGCCTTTGTTTCTGTCGTTGGCAATGGAGTAAAGTTTCGCTCATTTTTGTTTTGTTTGAGGTTCTTGAATGATGGTGTGGGTGATTGATGGTTGGCCTTTTGGAATTTTGCAGATACTAAACAAGGGAATACTTCAGATTATTGGGGTAGATGTTGGGAAAGGCCTTGATCTTCCTCTGTAAAGATTCAGCCCAGGAACACAAGCACGTTTGCTCAAAATCCCAAATTGAGCTTTATATTTGTTTGGAAGTTGAAACTAGAAAACACATTTTTGTTGTACTATAAAAATGAAAACGCACATTTTGTACTCTACATGTTAACTCTGTAACACTTTTGACTTCCATATTAAGTACTTCATTTTCCTCGTTTTTAAACTTCAAATCGTGCAGCTATGGTTTGGGGTTTTGTCGGCCGTGTGCTTTAGTACCTTAACAAAGAAAGTTACCAGTGGGCGGTGGCTCATCGCTATTCCTCTTTATCAGTGAATAGTGATTCAGTAATGCAAAAGAATATTCGCTGAACAATCAACATATTGTGTTATATCATGGAACTCTGAACAAGATTGTGTATCCTAATACATGGTCATCTTGCATTAAATTGTAGTTACAGCCGTTTACAGATGCTTCTCCAGCACACCGTATGGTTTTACACATACAGTGTGCTGAAGAATATTCGCTCAATTGAACTTATTGCCAGGGATTCCCTGACAAACCTGACCAAATGAGAAACTACAGAACGATCTAAGATGGCTGTCTCGTGCCACCATGTAAAAGAGATGAATTATTGTTTCAGAGGCCGAGAAGAAAGTCTGATATTTCTTTCTGATAAACGTGCATATTCACCTGCCATGTAAGAACCATGACAAGATCTAGATCACACGGCTAGTTCGTGCATCTATAACTGGGACCTTACTAGAAGGCTCTGAGATGTCCAATGCATTAGCTAGTGACAGACGACGGTTTCTCCATTCACCTTCTGCCCATGTCTTCATTTTCTCTCCTTCAGTCTTCCTGTTCTGTTGAACACAAAGTACTTCAGCATACCCACCTGCACAATTCACCTACTACATTACTGCAGTGACCACGCGCAGATGCCAACTAAGAGTCCTTTGAAATTGAATATACATTTCTTGTTGGATGCAAAGGCTTCGCTTTATTTGTTATAAAAGCTAGTGGACATCATGGCAGACCATTATCTCTGCATTGGAGGCTAAATAGAGAAACTACAAGAAAATATGTGAAACATTTGGTTATACCTCTTGCAAGGGCTAAAATATCCCTTCTATCAAGTTTTGTCTCTGCACCAATGCAATCAAAAGATGAAATTATTATTCAATTGCTTAGACATCTGACAGAAGAAATAATCTACTATTCCAAACCTTTAGACTCCAGTGGTGGAGCTTTCAGAAACTCTATCGCCCTCCTGTAAAGTCCCTGCTAGTTACAAATAATGAAGACCATTGAAACACGTAAGCCCTTAGATTAAAACAATGTGCTAGTAAATGCAAATAACTCTAGAATCTGTATCCTAGAACTGACAAAATCATAGAAGACTCTGAAACCAGACAAATATATACAGGCTAAAGAAGCAAGCCTTCAGTTCACAAAGTAGAAGGCCTGACCTCTTGAATTAGAAGAGAACTTGAATGCTCTTGTCTTGCTTTGTTGTGAAACATGAGACCTATGCTGGTTAAGACAACGCCAACCTTGGGATGATTAGAGCCTACATTAAGTCAATAAAAAACAGGGCAAATGATAATATCATTAGCAAGCAGAAACAAAAGAAAACTAGATTTTCTGTACATTAATGTAAATCCCAAGTTACGCACCAAAGTGTTCTTCTGTTTTAGTTAGTGCCTCTGTCAATATCTCCTCTGCAGCATCAAATTTCCTGGATCACAGTTTGAAGAGGACATTGAGAAGAAAGAAGTGTTTGATCAGATTAGGAAACAAAGATATAAATTAGTAACCATGAAATCACCCCATATGTGACTCAAGTTGCCCCAAGGCAAAGGTCGCAGCAAGCAACACTTCATCTGGAGCCATATTGCAAACTGCTAAGGCATTTATGTCACTAAAGTCTTCAGTCTTTGGCACCCGTTCGATAATGTTTTCGTATAGTTCTTTGGCCAGTGAAAAGCTTTTCATGGTGTGTAGAAATTCCCCATATGACAAAGCAACACTTCCTGCATAGATCAATGGCAATTATCATGCAAAAGTCTCCTCCATAGCCAATTAGCAACTGATAAAATGGAAGGTCCTCACCATTCAAGTGTGCAATATCTTGGAGTCCTTCAAAAAATGATGCAGCTGCAAAGATGCAGGAAACATTTAAGTACTTAGACAAATCAAAGAGACAACAGAACAATTAATCCAAACTCGGACAAGGTCTTTAGCTTTACCGGATTCAAGGTTTCCACTAACAAGCTCAACTAACCCCTTCACTGCTTTGGCACGGGCAACCACAGACTTTTCCTTCCCACCATCACTCTTTAAATCATCTTTATCCAGAAGTTCTAAGCATTTATCTGCGAGCACTGATGAAGTATCATCCTATATAGGGAGAACCATCTCCAGATAAATCGTAATCATATATGGCATTAGTTTGAACTAAAAGAGGAAAAAATAGTGATTGAGGGCTTCACCTACCTGGCACAACTGCAAATTTAGACCAACAAGGGCTTCCATAGCGGCAACTAAAACAATGCCAAATTTAGTTAATAACCTTTTTGGTCATGGAATCCCAAAGCAGAAATTAACTGGAAAAAGCTATTAAAATTGTAAAAATTTTACCTCTAACACCCAAAGAAGCTTGCGCTAAATCCTGAACTCTATGGAGTTTTTCAATTGCTTCTACAAAACTTCCTCTAAAACCAGAAACCAGAATCATTATCAATTCCTGATCGACAATTTTCCTTTTTTTAAAATTTATAATAAAATGAAGAAATTGAAAAAGGATATACCTTTCATATGATAAAGTAGACATCGCAAGCAACACTGTTCCAAGAGAATTTTGAGCAAATTGACCCCCACTTTCACTTGACTGAGTAGAAAGACACTGCTCCAATATCAACATGCCTTGCGCATATGATTCATCTACACAAACACAACCCAATCACACCAGCAAAGTTCAAATCTTTGAGCCACTAAAAGACAATTAGGGAAAATAAAAGATAGAAACTTTAATTGATATCAATTCAGAAATTGGAACTTTAACACAATGAGGTAGTTATTAAACCTGATTTCTGGGACCTAGCATGCGAGAGGGCGTAATTGATCATCTGAACAGCGACTGGGTTGGCACCAAGACCGTTGATTCCATCGTGTAGGAATCTCAACGGCTGTGAGGAAGTTCTGGAAATGGGTCCTATTCCGGAAGCCCGAGAGATGGCAATGCCCCATCTTGATACCTTAACAGCCGCTTGAATCATCGCTGCTGATTATCGTTCTTCGTTGCTAAAACCCTGGTTCAACTGGAAGGGTTTTACGAGTTGCTAGAAGTTCGAAGGAAATGGATATGAAGCTACCAAGAGGAGCTCTTTCCATAGAAAATCCAAGTGTCTTGGTTTCTTACGTACACGTATCACGTCTAACGTGTTCTTTCAAAAACGACAACGCTCCAAGTCATAGGCTCATAGCTAAAGAAATCATGGCATGGGCTTTTAAGACTTTAACAATGGTTGTCCATCATGGATCATCATTCAACATCCAAAGAATTTTTAATGCCTGCCGGCTGCTGCCATACATAAAAAGTTCTACTCTCTCCATACGAAACAGAGTGTTATCTTTCTTAATCTTAATTAAGCTTTTCTCAATCACACAAACAACCGGTTTAACATTCTGTGCTTTGGCACAAAAGTGAAGAAAAGATCTTATGCTACACGATTAAGAAAGGAACAGGCATAATCATATCTCCCCCTGAATATTTTATTGCAACTTGCAAGTCCTCTCAGCAGTAGAGGAATAATCTCAAGCTTGGGTGTTTTGGTTTAAACCAGGCCTTATATTCTTAACAATAGATGGCTTTAATCTTTATGCATGTTCAATGTGGCCGTGCTCTAGTCTTAAAGTAGTAGATAGTAGATATATGTTAAGTGTTTATGAGAGAGAAAAGGAAGCCCTAATTTGAAGAAATGGATATATGCCATGTATCATCAAAGTGAAAGCGAAAAAGAGAGTTGAAAAAAGAAAGCAAAAGAGGCCTAGTAACTTAAGTGTTGAGATTTTCTTTTTGCCATCAACTGTTTACAGTTAAAGCTAGTGGCTGTCCTAGTGATCCAATGCTATATATAACCTTGTAGCACTATGTTTGTAAGCCTCACTCTTAGCTCTGGCAAGTGGCAGCTCACTTCAGAAGGGAAGCTTCATCTTTTTAATCCAAAACAACATGATTGAAACAATGCCAACTTCTTCACTCTTCTTTTCTGTCTTCTTTTATCTGTTAGCATTTTGCTATATTGCAGGTATATGGTACAGTATTATTTGTTGTTCTTGTATACAAACTTTATACTTTATGTTAAGATTTGGGTTTGGATTTTATTTCACATTGTAGATGGGGAACAAGTCATTCTTGTGAACAACTGTAAGGAAAGCATCTGGCCTGGGATACTTGGCGGTGCAGGTCAGACCACTCCTCAAGACGGTGGCTTCCATCTTGGTAGCGGCGAAGAGGTAGTTGTTGACGTGCCACAGAAGTGGTCAGGGAGGATATGGGGCAGGCAAGGTTGTAATTTTGACAGCAATGGGAAGGGTTCTTGCGATACTGGCGACTGCTCTGGGAGGCTTCACTGCCAAGGAACAGGGGGTGTGCCGCCAGCAACCGTGATAGAAATGACTCTTGGGACATCTTCTTCACCGTTGCATTTCTATGATGTTAGTTTGGTAGATGGCTTCAATATACCAGTTTCAATGAAGCCAGTTGGGGGAGGTATTGGTTGTGGAGTTGCATCATGTGAAGTTGATTTGAATGTCTGCTGCCCATCAGCATTGGCAGTGAAGAAAGGAGCCAAGGTAGTGGGATGTAAGAGTGCCTGCTTGGCCCTGCAGTCAGCTAAATATTGTTGCACAGGGGAGTATGCAAATCCAAAGACCTGCAAGCCAACTCTTTTTGCACATCTCTTCAAGGCTATCTGCCCCAAGGCCTACAGCTATGCTTTTGATGACTCTAGCAGCCTTAACAGATGCAGGGCTTCACGTTATGTTGTCACCTTCTGCCCTCCTAAATGATAAACGGCTAAGAAACTCAAGGTTGGTGCCATGGCCATGTTAGAAAAGTCGATGCCAACCACAACAGAGTGTGTTTTAAGCCTTCTACTAGTAATTATTAGCTGAAAATCAGATGGATCAGTTTCTTCCCCTCTTCTTTAAAATAGTTGCTAGGATTATATGTGAACATCCGTTGGTTATAATGAAATGGATGGATTAGTTCTCTTTTCAAACTTGGATGGCTCATTTTCTCCCTCTTGTCTTTATAAATACCTGAAAGAAATATATGGGCAGTAAACCAAAAAGAACAAGGGAGTTTTTGATCTAGTTCAAAACATATATATATACACACACACTTGCACAATGCTTCTATGTGGATCAATTGTTCGAAAAGGATTTTGAGTGCGACGGACAATAACACATTAATGTAAATCCAAAAATTCCAATTGAACATGAATTCTCTCATCTGCCGTCCAAAACAAGGGTGTTACAAAGAATCCAAATTCTACGTGACAAGTTGTCCTAAATTACTAAAATAGAAAAATTTTGTCCCTTATATATCAAGGTGAAAGTTGTTATTCTATCACAAGATCCAAATGCATAGGACTAACTTCCCTAGTAAACGGACAGCCCATCCATCTCATAAGACAACTCTTCCTCATTTGTACCTAATTAGGAATTTCTTGTCAATTGAGGTTGGCCAAAATGATAAGGGTTTGAACTTATGGTGGAAGATATCCAAGTTTGAGCGCCCACATGTCCTTATTAGTAGGCTATTCGTAAATCTAAAATATCCGATCCGCAAGTGGAAATCCATCTAATAGATCCATAAATCCCTTAAACCTTTTTTAACCGAACAAAATTAGGAATCTCTCTTCCGACAAAGAGCAACATCCGCTGCAGCTAGGTTAAAAAACTAGCAAGGGGGTAACGTGAACACTAGGTTATAAATAGAAAGAATACGTGACATGGTTTCTGCAACAGTCTTAACAACAGGAAACATGGATCCAATTGAAACATTTACGGAGAATGAAGAGGCACCGGTTTATGCTCCATCTCTTCCCGTGCCAAATGTTCAAGAATTGGTAAGAAAGGATCCTTTGCAGGTTCCAGAAAGATATATCAGGGACCAAGAAGAAAGACCAAAAGATACTGATCTGTCACATCTTTCTTCCCTTATTCCTGTCATTGATTTCTCATTACTCCTAATGGGGAATGAGGAGGAATTGAACAAGCTGGATCTGGCTTGCCAAGAGTGGGGATTTTTTCAGGTACGCACTTTGTCATCTAAAGCAAACGGTTGCAGATGCAATACCCCATTTAAAGAAAGTAACAAATGAAGAAAAAAGACAATTAAGCTCATTTTCTGGGACAACTACTGAATAAAACCCATCTATGAGCCTTTAAATCTTGAATATCGTGATAGAGTAACAATTGTCTCTTTCAGGTGATAAATCATGGAGTTGCAGAGGAATTAATGCAGAAAATGAAGGATGCTGCTGCAGAGTTTTTTGAGCTTCCACTAGAAGAGAAGAATAAGTATGCAATGCCCTCATACGACATCCATGGTTATGGGCATGCGTATGTCGTTTCTGAAGAGCAGATATTAGACTGGTCAGATGCACTGATTCTTATAGTTCACCCTCCACATTATAGGAGGCTCGAGTTTTGGCCAAAGTCTCCAAAAGGGTTCCGGTATGCTGCCGATCTGGCCAAATCATAGCACTTGCAGTTTGCTTTTCGTTTTCTTATTACTGACTGAATATTCTTTCATACAGGGAAATTCTTGAAGAATATTCAAATGCAATCCGAAAAGTTGTGATGGAGCTCTTGCAGTCATTTTCTCTGAACATGGGAATGGACAAGGAAGCTTTGCTTCAACTGCACAAACAATTGCTGCAAGGTTCCCGGGTGAACTACTACCCTGCTTGCTCCAAACCAGACCAAGTACTCGGTCTTAGTCCACATTCAGACAGTAACACTATAACCATACTTACTCAGGAAGATCATGTATGTGGTTTACAAATTAAGCACAAGGGAGAGTGGGTACCGGTTAATCCAATCCCAAACACTCTGGTAGTTAACGTTGGCGATGCCATTGAGGTATAGGTTAATCAGAGTAGTGTTTAAATAGGCAAGGCAGGCTATGGTTCAAATGTCCTTTAGTAAAAAGTGAAAAAAATGAGCTGACTTTGTCTGTTCTTTGATGTCAGATGTGGAGTAATGGCAAGTACAAGAGTATTGAACACAGAGCTGTTGCAAATTATAACCGGGCGAGGATCTCTCATGCGTCATTCTTTTCTCCGCACGATGAGGTAGAGATTGAGCCACTAGATCACATGCTTAACTCCCATAGTCCACAGAAGTTGTATAAGAGAGTGAAGTATGGCGAATATTTGAGGAGCTCTATGAAAAGAAAGATGGAAGGCAAGGAACATACAAAGATGGCAAAGATTGAAACTTTCTCATAAGGATCAACTGGAAATATCACTCAGTTCAGTTTTAATTCTTCTTTCTCTGTTAAACACTTATCATCAATGGTTTGTTCCCTTCTTTCTTGTTTCATGTATTCATAATTTAATATCTTAATCAATTCCCAATTTCTGCCATGCACATGATTGAGCAACTACCAAGCAAAGATGAACCCAAATCAAGTAAGATATTTTTCGTTTGGCAGAACTCAGAAGTAAAAGCATTTTCATCCCTATGATAATTTTTTCAAAGAAGCCTGTCCAGAAAGCACATATACCACGAGGCAAACGGACTCTAAATTCAAAATATATGAAGCACTAAAGGCAAAAAGAGAAGAAATTACAATGAGAGGTGAAAAATAAATAAAACAAACAAATTCAGGGACTGTGGATAACAATACGTCTGAAATGTAAATCGACAAGGTTTCCAATTAAACAAGAATATCTTCTGCCGTACAAAACAAGGTTGTTACCAAAGAATCCAAATTCTATAAGACAAGTTGTTCTAAACTACTACAATAGAAAATTTTTGTCCCTTGTCCTGATACATCAAATCGACAAGTTTTCCAATTAAACAAGAATATCCTCTGCCGTCCAAAACAAGGTTGTTACCAAAGAATCCAAATTCTATAAGACAAGTTGTTCTAAACTACTGCAACAGAAATATTTTGTCCCTTGTCCTGACATATCAAGTTGAAAGTTGTTGTTAATGTCACATGGAATCAGGGATCCAAATGCATAAGACAATTTTTCGTAGTAAACTGACATCCCATCCACCTAATAAGACAACTCTTCTCGTATACCTGATTAGCAATCTCTTGTCAACGGTGGGTTGAACAAAGGTTAAGGGCTTGGACTTATGGTGGAAGGTACCCGAGTTTAGGCCCTTATAGGCCCTATTGGTAGATGATCTATAAAGGTTCAATGGATCCATAAATCTCAAAAAAAGTTGGCGGCTTACCGGCTTACCCTCCCCCTGCATAACCTGCACTGCTCCTAAACCATTTTTAACCCAAAAAAAAAAATTCAGGAATCTCTCTTTCAGATGAGAGCAATATCCGCTACAACTAACGGTTAAAAGAACTATAGCAAGGGATAACTTGAGCACTAGGTAACAGTCTTAACACAGAAAACATGGATTCAGTTGAAACATTTTCAGAGAATGAAAAGGCACCGGTTTATCCGCCATCTCTTCCTGCGCCTAATGTTCAAGAATTGGTCAGAAAGGATCCTTCGCAGGTTCCAGAGAGATATGTTAGGGACCTAGAAGAAAGACCAAAAGATACTGATGTGTCACATCTTTCTTCCCTTATTCCTGTTATTGATCTGTCATTACTCTTACTGGGGAACGAGGAGGAACTGAACAAGCTGGACCTGGCTTGCCAAGAGTGGGGATTTTTTCAGGTACGTACTGTGTCATGTTGCAAAACTGGTAAAGAAGCAAAACCCCATTAAAAGAGAGTAACAAATGAAAAAAGACAATTAAGCTCGATATTCTGGGACAACTACTGAATAAAACCCATCTATGAGCTAGCCTTTGAATCTTGAATATGGTGATAGAGTAACAATTCTCCTGCAGGTGGTAAATCATGGAATTGCAAAGGAAGTAATGCAGAAAATGAAGGATGCTGCTGCTGAGTTTTTTGAGCTTCCATTCGAAGAGAAGAATAAGTATGCAATGCCCTCCCACGACATACAAGGTTATGGGCATGCATATGTCGTTTCTGAAGAGCAGATATTGGACTGGTCAGATGCACTGATGCTTGTAGTTCACCCTTCATACTATAGGAGGCTCGAGGTTTGGCCAAAGTCACCAAAAGGGTTCCCGTATGCTGCTGTTCTTGGCATCTTTGCCAAATCATAACACTTACAATTTGTTTCTCCTTTTCTTCATGCGTATTTTTATGATTTGCACCTTGTTAATTGAATATTCTTTCATATAGGGAAATCCTTGAAGAGTATTCAAATGCAATACGAAAAGTTGGGATGGAGCTCTTGCAATCATTGTCCGTGATCATGGGAATGGACAAGGAAGCTTTACTCGAACTGCACAAACAATTGGTGCAAGGTTCCCGGATGAACTACTACCCTGTTTGCTCCAAACCAGACCAAGTACTCGGTCTTAGTCCACATTCAGACGCCAGCACTATAACCATACTTACACAGGAAGATCATGTGTGTGGATTACAAATTAAGCACGACGGAGAGTGGGTGCCGGTTAATCCAATCCCAAACGCTCTGGTAGTTAACGTTGGTGATGTCATTGAGGTATAGAATATATAGTATTTAAATAGCAATATGTCTATTGCAGGCCATGGTGCAGATGTCAAGCTATGGTTCAAATGTCCTTTTAATTAAAAAAAAATTGAGCTGACTTTTTCGCCTGTTCTTTGATGTCAGATGTGGAGTAGCGGTAAGTACAAGAGTATTGAACACAGAGCTGTTGCAAATTATAACAGGGCAAGGATCTCTCATGCCTCATTCCTTGATCCACACGATGAGGTAGAGATTGAGCCGCTGGATCACATGCTCAACTCCCAAAGTCCACAGAAGTTGTACAAGAGAGTGAAGTATGGGGAATATTTGAGGAGCTCTATGAAAAACATGGAAGGCAAGGCACATACAAATATAGCAAAGATTGAAACTTTCGCTTAAAGATCAAGTGAGAAATAGTATCACTCAGTTTCGATTCTTCTTTTGTCTGTTTAATCCTTAGTGTGTAATAGCAAATAGTCAAACACTTATCACCGATGGGCTGTTCCCTTCTCTTGTTTCATGTATTAATGAGAGAGATAGATCTGTGAATGTTCTCGATTTAGACATCACAGTACCATTTCCAAGTTCTGCAATACATGATTGAGCAAAAAAAATATATCCAGAAGTTCAATGTGCTACAGATATACTTATTTTGGCAAACACAATAAAATCTCTCTAAATAACTCAACCAAGAGCCAGTGAAAAAGATATATGAAATCATACAGTGCTATAGATTCAAAATTTATGATACAGCGAGTAAGCAAAAACAAAAAAAATCAAGATGAAAAATAAAGGAAAACAAACAAATTCTAGTGCTAATTTTATTCGCCCATGTAACTCTCTATGGCTCTCTGTGGAGATTTGTGTGCCCTTCAGCTTCAGCTTCTTGACTTGTGGTACCTTGAACATTGGCACCATAACTCCGAGGGCTCGGTCCTAACAGCAGAGGAGTCTCTTGCTTTTTTGCAGTGGACTTTGAATCACCAGAGCGATTTGCAGCCCAACCTCTGAGAGGAGGTTCAAAATGCTTGCTGGCAACATCAGGTGGTGGTGCATCTTCACCAGGAAGGGCAAGAAGTCCGTTCTCTCGAAGAGAAGATGGCTCCTTATAGCATTCATTCCAAAGAGAGTCCACAAGTTGCCGCTCCTCTCTAGCAGCCCCAAGATCTTCAGGAGACATCAAGCTAATACCTTTGATCCGTTCTTCAAGAAGTTGCTTCAGCTTCTCATCTTCACCTAATCCACCACTGTTCTCACCTGTCTTGTCCCGTGCAAGCTCAAGAAGGCCACGAAGGGCAGCTTCTCTTACTTCTGCATCCTCACTTGAGGCAAGATGCAGCATCACGCGGGGAAACCCAAGCTCACTTACCACACTACAATCTGAACTATTTTCATGCAGTAGGTACTGAATCAAGTTTAAGGCTTTCCTGTTGGAAAAGAATAATTGTCTGAGAAAACTAGAAAGACTAACTAGACAAGAAAAAGTACACGTGACCATTGAACTATAAAAGAACTGTTTGATCATCAAGGATCCCATTCATCTTTACTCTGGAAGCATCTTTAGTTGAAACTATAGAACCTATTGTGAATAGAATGAAAATGCATTAATGCATAACTGCAAACAACTGTGCTAAGATTACCTTTGAAATCTTACACTCTCAGTTCCCAAAGCATCTCTCAAGGCTGCATAGCCATTTGCAAGACGAAATGCTGTAATACCGGGTTTGTTGTGGCGGATCAAAGCTGAAAGCCAAAAAAGGAAAAAAAAAAAGGATATTCCATGTCAAAAGTGCAAGATTTTAGCTAAACAAATTGGCTTTGTAAAAAACAGAAGATATATTCTAGAACCAAAAACTGTACTCACAAGATATTGCACCAAGTGCTTTGGTTCGAACAGATACGTCAGGGTCAGAACTAAAATTAGAAAGAAGCGGTTCCAAGCCATTTGCTTCCATAACCAACTGCTGACTCCGGGGATTATTCTGTACAATAGTAGATACAACTTCTGCAGCTTTTGCTCTAATGTTGGCATGTGAATTCTTAAGATAACCAAGGAGAGGGATCAAACCACCAATCGAGTGAAGATCTGCCACAAAAGCATAAAGATTACATAAGTATATCATTTTTTAAAAGGATGAAAAGGAACAGTCTACATAGCAAGAGAAGGAATGGTGGGGGAAATAATTTCCATTTAATCAGTTCACAAAAGAAAAAAAAAAAAAAACTTGCTCTGACAAACCAGAGCCAGAGAAAGGAAAGGCATTATGCAACAAGTTTCAGAAACTGAAAACTACTGATTTGCATTGTTGATACTTGATAGCATCCTATAGAAATAATTATCACATAGAACATAGAAAGTTCACCATTGAAATTCTAAGCAGACAAAAACTTTAACTCATACCTCATAAAGATATAAAATTAAAAATATATATAATGCATCAAGAAGTTAAGCATCCCATCAAGAGAAAACACATTAGAAAGAACAACTGGGTACTCGCTTTAGAAGTTCACAGTAACAAAAAGGTCTCATTTGAATGTAAGAAGAGAAAAACTTACCATTAGCCATGTCAATGGACTCAACATGCTCTTGTAACTCATCCAACATATCTGCCACAATCAAATAACTATGTAAACACAAAGCTACCCATAAACACAAAAAGGAATAAAAGCTTGAAACGAACAAGAGGGGACTTAGAAATAGTACCTTCAATATCAGCAGAAGTAACTCCTTGAGCTTCCAAGACTTGCTCTGGGGTTTGCATAACCATAGTTATCTCTTTCATTCGCTTAATCACATCAACGCTCTGCGCTTGCATTGCTTCCATGAACCATCTTCGATCCTCCTCACTATAAAAGTAACAATTAATCACTGAATAATTAATCAAATATGGGCGAAAAAGGGTCACTGAAAAGGAAAAATAAAAGAAAATAATGGGGTTACCTTAAATTACTAGTGGGTCGAGTTCCATCAGAGTGAGCAATGCTCCATTTCAGCAATCCATCCCAATTTGGTCCGTCTTTAGCCATATCTATGGTGCTGAACCAATCTTTGTCTTCCTTCCCTTACAGATAAAATTCAATACAACAATAATTATAACAAGAGGTTTCTGACATCCGGCCCGATGTTCTTTATAAAGTATTTTAGAGAGAACTCCAGACAATTCCAGATTTTTCTTTCCAGAGCGACACTTCTTTAAAAGGGGGCGGAAAACGCTACCGCCTTACAATTTCAGATTTCTCGGCTGAATTGACCCTTACGACCTAAGTTGGGGGCAAGATTGGATCTAGCACCAGCCCAGCTAAATTAAGTCGGTTTGGTTTTAAAAGCCCAAGTCCTTTGTGGACTAAGTAATAGGCCTTGACATTTTATTTTTACTATTTATAGTTTAAAAAAGAAAATCAAATCAAAATTGTATTCATGCATTTAGGTTCAATTTTTCACTTAAAAAGGAACACACAAAATGCTGAAATTAATTTTATAAAATTAATATTTTTATTTGATTATATATGGATCAAGAATAAAACAAATATAAGTAATAAATAAATTCATATAAAAATATCAACAATCACGTGATCTGTCGATAGAGTGTTGAACTCTTAATTTTAGTTATCAACATATATAATAATTTCCAAACTTTCTTCATATTTTCAAAATAGATGTTGTAAGCAAACATTGGATCAATGATTTCTCCCTTAAATCAGTACCTAAATTATTAGCAATTCACAATCAAAGTAAGCAATGTGACATGAAAACCATATAGCATTAGTCATACAATTATGTCTTGTAATTTCTCAACATTGTCATCTAATCCAATGACAAAAACTATAATTATGTCTAACAATTTACCAATCTTCAATCCCATCCATCATTCAAGGTGCGTAAACAAGTGATCTCTAGTCATCTTGGACCGACACCCATGCCTTGATCCTCCTAGGCTATGGCCATAACTTGATTTTGCCAAACTTCTCCTATAGTCTCTTCATTTTTAAAACTTTAATTTTTGTTATTTTCTAAAATAAGATTAATTAAAATAATCCCTTTTTAGTCTAAAAAATCTTTTATTAGTACTATTTATTTACTAATGAAAGGCTTAAACAACAATTAAGAGGAAAATGTGATTAGACACATGGGCAAAATATGTCAATCAAACTGAACAAGTTGGGCTACCCTACAGTCTGAACGCAAGGCATTCGTCCCGGTCAACATCATTCGGCGAAAAACTCCTGAACCGGTGGACCCTGGTCCCCTGGCCCCCGCCACCCAAATTCCAACGCCTTCCGCTGCCGCTTCCTCTTTTATTTTCACTAACGCCGTTAACTAAAATCTAACCATTAAACAGGTAAATTCCGTTAATTAATCCCTCTTAAAATTAATTAAAAGCGTATTGCCCACGCTTAATTAAACATCACGCGCTTACACCGTTGAGTTTTCTACGCCTCCCTAGTCCCTTCCTTCCTCCCTCTTATCATTTCTCTCACTCTTCCCCCCTTTTCACCTTTTGCGCTCTCTCTCTCTTGCTCTGAAATTTCTAGGGTTTTTGTATTCATTTCTGATTTCTCCGAGTTTCAAAATTTCAGCTTATTTCGAATCTTTTAAGGGTTTCTTTTCGATGGAGTCGATTAGATCACCCTATTGGTGTTACAGATGCAACCGGTTCATTCGGATCCGAGTCCGATCCCCACAAGATTCGATCCATTGCCCAGACTGCGGTGGCGGATTCGTTGAAGAAATTGAAACTCCCTCTCGGTCTCCCATCCACCACCGTTTCCCCGCCGCCGCCATGTACTCCGATACTCCCAGCCCAGCTCTCAGCCCCAGCCCCACCGCCACTCCTCGTTTCCGCCGAGCTCGACGAAACGCTGGCGATCGGTCCCCTTTCAACCCCGTTGTCGTTCTCCGTGGACCTACCTCCGAAACTGACGGTGTAGTTCCCGAAAGAGGGACAAGCAATTTCGAGCTTTATTATGATGATGGCTCCGGGTCGGGTCTTCGTCCATTACCTTCTAGCATGTCGGAGTTCTTAATGGGTTCGGGTTTTGATAGGCTTCTTGATCAGCTATCTCAATTAGAAGTAAACGGAGTCGGCCGTTTCGAGCAACCGCCCGCTTCAAAAGCGGCTATTGAATCAATGCCGGTGATTAAGATCGTAGGAAGCCACGTCAACACGGAATCTCACTGTGCTGTTTGTAAAGAGCCTTTTGAGCTGGATTCCGAAGCTCGGGAAATGCCTTGTAAGCATATTTATCATTCGGATTGTATTTTGCCATGGCTTTCTATTCGAAACTCTTGTCCAGTTTGCCGCCATGAATTGCCAACGGAAAGTGCCGGAAATAATTTAGGAGATAATGAGGCAGTTAGGGACGATGAAGCTGTGGGATTAACCATATGGAGGTTACCGGGCGGTGGGTTTGCGGTTGGGAGGTTTACTGGAGGGAGGAGAGCGGCAGAGAGGGAGTTTCCAGTAGTGTTTACGGAGATGGATGGTGGGTTTAATAATGCAGGTGCTCCTAGAAGGATTTCGTGGGCGCCTAGTGGGAGAAGGTCACAAGAAAGTAGAGGATTGGGGCGGGTTTTCCGAAATTTTGTTTCATTTTTCGGGAGGTTTAGGAGTTCTTCATCTCGTTCTGGTTCAGGTTCTGGGTTTACGAGGAGAAGTAGATCGAGTTCAGTGTTTGGTACTAGGTCATCCAGAAGGGATAGCGAGTGGGATTTCGAGGATTGAACAATGGTTGAATGTAATTTTTGTTCATTTTTAGGTCAACCTTTTTGCCTTCAAATCTGATACTATAATGTTGCAGTTTTCCTCGAGGAAGGGAATGTTTGTAGATTGTATTATTTTACTTTGATGTAAATAACAACACTTTCAGTGAAGAATGAAGAATTACCGAATTACTCAAGTTTAGTTTCTGTCCGAAGAGAAAGAAGTTTTGGACCGGTTGGAATTAGTTATGTGCATCGATCAATGAGGCAGATGAGGAAGAAATGGACAAGGAGAGTCTTGTGGTTAGTATGATCTCTGAGGTACTAATCCTCACGTATAAATTGATGTTAGGCCAAAAATGGTTGAATTAGTAAGTTTTTTCATATGATAATTTATGCTATTGCTTCTTTCTTACATGTAATTTGTTATCAGGAATTTTGTTGTTTATTTGCAGTTCTTAATACAAAATATCGAGTTGTTCCTTTTGTTTTGGTTTACATTACTGGAAAACAAGCTACCTGCCATAACAGGTCTACTTTGTTGGCTTTGGTTTTTCATTTGAATTACTTAACCATGTGATGGACTCTATGAATTTTAATTTTCCATTCAATTATCCATTATATTGAGCATCAATGTGATATTGCACCATTGGGGCCAGGATCATTAATGTAGGTGTGGATAGAGACGTATGTACTAGTCCAATGGATTTATTGGTTGGACAGCTTGGATAATGCCTTTACCTTCTTAAACTGTTATGAATGTTTTCCTTCTTTTCTTTCTGTTGACATGAAGGCTTTGAATTAGTTGAATTAGTAATTGTTGTCTTGAAGAACACTCTGCCTTAAATATATGTTATAATTCTGATAGACAGGGCTGGGTCTCATGGTATGCATTTTCCTTTTTATCCTCATAAGATTGTTTTCTTGTTTATTCAGTAGAATCTTTCCCCCCCTAAAGAGACATTTGCTTCTTCAGTGAATGTGAGAGCTTGAAATGGTAATACCTGGCATTCATGACCGATTATTTGACAAGGTATCTTGTTGAAGGACAACAAAGAGCTGCAATCAAGAACTTCTGCATTGTAGACGATTTAGGGTGCAGATGCATAGGTCTTGTTTCCAGAACTTTTCGATCGCAGTGGTTGCAATGTTAATGTATCATTTACATCTTCATTCATTTTCTATCCTTTGCATCTCATGAGGATGATGTTTTTCTTGGATTTTTATAGTACCCTCGAATTAGAAGGCCAATTAAAGTGACTTTTTGGTTACTTTTTAATTGTCAGGGTTCTTTTTTTCCCTTTTTTTGTGTTACCGAATGGCCGAGTGGGTTCTTCTGTCTTAGATAATAGTGATGCAAAGTATTGGATACTTTCATTGATACTATTAACCATCCATATAAAGAATCGTTCTTTCTGAACAGTTCTTTCACTTTTATCTTGTGGCTTAGATAGCCATTATTATCAATGTTGTCAACACTTTCTTAAACATCATGCGTGTGGTGAAATGATGTCGATTCCCTGCTTTTCTTCATGTTAGGTTGAAATAGTATTTGACAGCAGAACCCATACTCAGAATCTAATCTATTTCATCATGTTTGCGACTTTGTGTTAACGTCTTTACAGAATCACATGCCGACAGTTGGTGACTCTGACACTCTAGTATTGTTGAGATGGTCGTTACCAAGGTTCGTTACGGAAAAGTGACATGAGGATGTCAGTCTTAGGCTTTAGCTTTTGAAATATTTGGATTTGTGTCGGGAAATAGCATCAAATTTGCAACGTGGACCTTATATTATCGAAAAGCTTAGGTCTCTGCTGAGCCTCGGGCTCTCCGCTTGACTTCCAGAGAAGTGTAGCGGCTTTTGTTACTTTAAAAGTGCCAATTTGGGAATTTACCCATTGCGGAGACGTTGGATATCTTAAGGATGATGATTGCCCACTTGCATATGATTTGAGCCATTATTCAAGCATTTTCGTTGCATTATTGCTACTCAGTCTGTATTGTTGCCCTGTATGAATTTAAAAGATCAATACCAGCGCCCGCCCATCAATTCAAAGAAACTTTATAAACGATCATTTACTCATTGCCAAACACAAATATTTTGGATAATTGTACAACCATCTTTTAAAGTTAATTTTTCTCTTGATCAATTGGCTCAGGGGAAATGCCAAATGGATTAAAAATTTGCCTGACGGCGAGAGGTTAAGCTGCAAAATAACAGCTGCTGATTATGGATCTCTTTCCTGGCAGGAAGTGGGTAAAATTGGATATCACTCGTGAATAAATCTTTCGTGGTGATTAGTGGGGACCACTCCCTATCCAGTTCTTACGTGGCCTTATCCACTAGTCAGCAAGCTGCAAGCAAATCCATAGACACTTGCCAGATGCAAGTCTGGCACAGAACCTGCTATGTGTCCCTTCTAACAGCCACAATCTAATGAGCCTCGTTCTTATTTTCTCCAAGCCCATGTAAGGATTCTGTCTATACGAAATCTGCTACCCCTTCATCTCCTCCCCAAAATACCGTACCAAATTTGAATCTGTTAGCAATGGCGTCCCTTGCATATTTGCAGACTTTATATGCAAGAAGTCTGAAACAGTCACCAGTCTCAGGTAGCCATTCTTTTTCTTCCAGTTATGCTGTGGCAACACCGTTGAGGTCAACAATTTCGTCCAGGACCAAGAGCCAGAAGAACCAAAAGAGATCTCTGACAGTGGTTGCTGCAGTGGGAGATGTTTCAGCTGATAGTACGACCTATCTAATTGCTGGTGCAGCCGTCGTAGCCTTAGTTGGAACAGCTTTTCCAATCTTGTTCTCACGCAAGGACATGTAATTATACCCTTTCTTCTCTGTTTAATTTGTATCTGCCTATGGATGGAATTCCATGTTAATGTTGTGCTTTGTCTCAGCTGTCCCGAATGTGATGGTGCGGGCTTTGTTCGTCAAGCTGGAGCGACTTTGAGGGCAAATGCTGCACGGAAAGACCAGACTCAAATTGTCTGTGCTCGTTGTAATGGCCTTGGCAAACTGAACCAAATTGACAAGTGAATGCCTTTGGCATCCTTCCCTGTCCTGAGCTTTTAATCCTGATTTCTTCTGTGAAGTCCAGAGACCCTCTATCTTAATTCTCAAGTCAAATTTCTCTACAACCTTCATAGGTTTTTAAGGTCTTCAATCTCCTGGATATACTAATAGAAGCACCGTTGATGTTACTTATTAATTTTTAGTATGTTTTTTTTCCTCTGTGTTAATATTCATGAACAATTCCAGTTGCCATGAGAACATGGATGCTTAGTAAGGATAGGATATAAAGCTTTACGTGAATGGAGAAATTCAGGAGAACTTTGTTGCAGCAATCGGCCAATCAAATTGTTAATCGTTTTCCATAGAGAAATCATTCAAAAATGCATATAAAAAGATTGTGTGTATCCAAAATAACTTTTTCTTTTTTAATTTTTAAATTGTGAGGCGGATGATGCTTCATGCTTGGTAGCTTGGCCGAGTAACTTGGCAATGACCCATCAAAAAGAAGAATCGACATTAAGTAAAGAAAAAAGGTTCCAATCCGCAGCCACCATTCCCTTCTGATTGTGAAAAAAGATCACTTGATATGCAGAAACTCCCAACTTGCAAATGCAGATATATAAAAAGACATGTCCATCCTCCTTGTTTGTTAAATATAGCCAAACAATCTTTCTGGGATTTGAATATTTTGTAACAAGTCAGAATGGGAAACGCCAATGCCAACTGTATATCTTCATTTTTAAGGCATTCTTCTTACTGACCATGCTTCCAGGTTTTCGATGCTTGCAGGATCAGCTTCAGCTGTCAAATTAACAGACAAGAATGGAGATAACGCAGAGCAGCCGCATATATATCAGTATTACATACTTCATAAACAAGTTGTTCTGTTCTGTGAGAACAGCTTAGAAAAATGGCTTATATATATCTTGATTAGAATTGCAAATGTAAAATAATGGACAATTTAATTTCTCTATATAATTAATAAGGACTTGATGCTTATTATAATGATTTTGGGAGGGAATGCCGGGATCAAATTTCCAGGCTTGGAGTTCCGCTTAGACCTCTTTGTAAAGATAAGGAGAACGATAATTGTAATAATTGATTAAGTCTTAATAAGATGCTTAGATTGGTGTATATATATATCTGATTAGAATAATTGTTTTTTAATTTTCACCTTATATATAATTATAATAAATCCTCCTTAGTGTTCCCAAACTAGAGCAGAGGGAAGAGTACTTGTGTTAGGGAAATGACAATCAACACCCACAACTTCGGATCGCCTTACATGGTTGCTATTAATAGTCGGTGAAAGCAGCCGAGCAATTGGCACGTGTTTATATTTTCAGAAAAGACAAAGAAACCAATTCATGCATGAGTAGAGATTTACAGCATCAAGGAAACCTTCTTCTGTATGCTATATATCATCTCCGTCTGCTTCGGGTTTCATGAATAAGTAAAAGAAACCAAAACAACATCTCCTTCTTCTTTCTGGCATTGTCTCTGTAGTGTGTTCTTATATTCTTTTTCTTTCATTTTGACTCTCCTGTTCTGGAGAGAGGTGCCTGGAATCTTGAAAAACTCTTTTCTGCCTAGATTTTTGTGTCGTTCGGCCTCTAGTAGTGTCTTTCTGGTATGAAGAAAGACGAGGATTTTGGTTTCTATCGAGAAGATTCATTCCAGACGGACGATGAAGAAAACCAAGCTGAAAGGGTGTGTCGTTATGATCAGGAGGATGACTCAGAATCTGATTACGCCCTCCCATCTCGAAACCCGTCCGGCAATTGCCTTGAAGTAAACAATTCTCCATGGCCTCAAAGCTACAGGTTTATTTCATTCTTTTCCATTGCCTTTTGGTCTCTTCTTTTCCAATCCTTCACAAATTTGCATGCGTGGAGGCTGGAGCTATAACGCTTAGTTAGAACTGATGTGCTTATCAACTACTTCACGAACTCCAACATTATAAAATTGAAATTTATTGCATATATTTAATACTACATCTAGCTGATTGGCAAATCATGGATATTAGTTTGAATTTAGTAAACCACCTTGAGAATTTGGATAAAAAACAGAGCTATTCAAATAGAATCATTCCTTCATTGAATGTATGCATGCAGGGAATCAATGGATATGCTCAAAGGTGCACCTTCATCCATTAGTCTCTTAATGGGAACTAGTCCAAGAGGATTAATAGGCAGTTCCTCATTTCGCAAACATCAAATTAGTGACGAAGAGTCTTCCCACGGTAAACCACTCATTTCCGAAAGGAGTTCAGATCATGAAGAAGTGCCAGCCTCTAGTCTCCCAGCTTTGCCGCCAAGAATATCTGTTCACGAATCAACACCATCACAGAAGCAATGTTCATTTACCCAAGCACTAGTTAATGGTAATGAACCATCTAGTCTTTGAATCTCGATTTAATCACCTTTGGTACTGTTAGAGTATGCTCAAAGGGAATCATACTGTCAATTAGTTGTCTGGCTAAAAGCTCCTTTTTGATACCCACGGCTTAGAGGAACTTTATCTTTCCTTGTGTAGGAATCAATGTTCTGTCTGGAATAGGACTTCTTACAACTCCTTATGCAGTCAAAGAAGGAGGGTGGTTTAGCCTCTCACTACTCGTAGTATTTGGTATCATTGCCTTTTATACTGGGATTCTATTGAAGAGATGTTTAGAAAGCTCTCCCAGTCTGCAAACTTATCCTGATATTGGACAGGCTGCTTTTGGGCTACCGGGCCGGTTAATGATATCAGTAAGTCGATTTTAAGTACAAAATTAACTATCCAATGTTTCTCATATACACTTGTGTTTGTATTGCTGCAATCTAGTGTGACACTAACACTTAATTGGTGGAAAAATGCAGGTAATTTTGTATGCAGAATTATATGTAAGTGAAACAATTACTTTGTTGTTTATCTATCCCAGTTCTCTATTTGTTTTAGTGTCTGTCTCATCATGTTCTGCACTAAAAAGTGAACAGCTCTGAAACTGTAGGCTGCATGTGTGGAGTACGTAATAATGATGAGTGATAACCTGTCAACAATCTTTCCAAACACCAGCATAGCTTTTTCTGGAATATATCTTGACGCTCGCCAAGTATTTTCTATCATAGGGACTCTGGTTGTGCTCCCAACTGTTTGGCTCCGAGACCTTAGTTTGCTCTCATACCTATCAGGTTTCTCATCCCTTCTATATGTACAACTTCCAGCAATCTCATGTTCCATAATTCCATGTTTTGAGTTATTGAATGCTGATTTTAACCTTTTAAAAATATTCAGTTGGAGGAGTAGGGGCATCAATCGTAGTGGTGCTTTGCTTATTATGGGTTGGGGCAGTTGATCAAGTTGGGCTTCATGGAGGCGGAACTGCTCTTAACCTTGCAAACCTACCCATTTCAGTTGGCATATATAGCTTCTGCTATGCTGGCCATTCAGTTTTTCCAAATATATATTCATCCATGAAAGAGCCATCACGTTTTCCCATTGTTCTTATTGTCAGGTAACATAAAAATTTTCACCTGCTTCAGAAATTCTAGATAATTACAAAGTCTCTGAAAATAATTCAGCTTTATTAACTTCCTCTTTTTCCAGCTTTTTGTTCTGTTGGGTGGTCTGCACAGGGGCAGCAATCTCTGGTTTTCTGATATTTGGTGACTCGGTTGAATCTCAATTCACTTTAAACATGCCAATCAAATTTTCAGCTTCTAAAATCGCAGTCTGGACAGTGGTAAGTGTTTCTGATTGAAACAATTAACGCTGCTCATATAATTTAAGGTTAAGATATGAAACCTGAATTGCTCAATGGTACATATGTATTGATTTCAGGTTATAATAACAGTATCAAAGTATGCCTTGACACTCACTCCCATTGCCTTGAGTCTAGAAGAACTCATACCTTCAATGACACAGTTTAGATCTCACGGAGTTTCAATAGTCATCAGAACAGCTTTAGTGATTTCAACTCTAGTTGTTGCAATGACAGTGCCATTTTTTGGTAAAAATCACATTTAAACTTATGGTTCTAATTACCTGCCTTTCATTTTCCTCTCCAAAGCAGAAGAGATTAACTTTGTTGCTCATTTGTCAACTTTACTGCAGCTTTTGTGATGGCATTAGCAGGATCTTTGTTTGCAATGCTTATTGTAAGTATCCCTCTTTCGACAGTTCTGAGATTGCCTGAAAATTAATTTAGCAAACAAGCTGTTACCCTTTAGAGGCAATAAACAGAAGTATTTTTAACCAATTTCTCTATTTTATATTTCATGACAGGCTATTATTTTCCCTTGCGCCTGTTATCTCAGCATACTAGGTGATAGTTTAACCAAATTACAAGTAAGAGTCCATCGACTAAACCCTTAGACTGCAATTTGTTTTTCATTTTATCGCAACCAGCATACCTTAACATGAATCTTTTCTTTTGTGATATCTATTCAGAAAGCAGTCTGCATTTGCATTGCTATTTGCGGATTGGTGATTGCTTGTTCGGGCACGTACTCTGCGATTTTAAGAATAGCTGGCCAACTTGATTGATCAAAAGGGTATCCATTGCAGTACCCCGCGGTCCGCCTTTTTTTTCAGATGATCGAGATAAAAATCATGAGTAAATTTTCATCAGCAGTGACTTACGGTTCCATGACCTTGTAGCATCAGACATGAATAGGGCGAAGAATCTTTTATGTATGTTTCGGATAGGCCTTTAGTACAGAAATTAAATACAATATGACATTTTGTATGTATTCTTGAGGCCCCCTCGGCCCCTCTATGGATTAAGGCTTTTCCATTGAAGTCTTCTCATGGAACAGAATTCTAGTTTTTAAGTCTGATATATCAAGAAATATTCTGTCAATTTGTGTTACAACATATCAGAATTTGTTCAAAAAAGAAACTGAGGGGTCATCATATAGATCTACCAAATTCCTCATCTGCTTATTTTGATAGTTAAGGGAAAGGGAAGATTCGAACTAAGGACAGCTGCCTTAAGATCTACTTTTTTTCTTGCTTAGTGGTGGGGGAACATTTGTCATTTTCTTTATGTTGACAAGACCATGAGTACGAAATCCTGGACAACCTACTACTACCGTAGTAGACTTTAACATCCATTCAATGAAACACAAACCTTTTCTCTCCACAGAAATGTTACTGAGATAAAATGAAAACTGTCAGGATCGGCTCAATTGTTAATTCTATTTGTTCCAACGCAGGCACAAGTGATTTTGATGAGTTTAAATCTTATCGTTTAGATCCTTTATTAGTATTAACCTCGAATGCAATCTATGTTTCTTGGATTTTTGCCCGCCGAAAAAGGGAAAAATGTCGAAAACATTCAGCGCCAAACCAACCAGGGGAATGGGTAATCATAACCAGAAGGTCCAGAACCGGACCCCAATCCACGATCCCCTGTTTGTAAAGAATTCAGCACAGCATGTGCAACCTCCTGATAGCTATGTGTTTTAACCGAGTGAATCAGAATGCAAGAAATTGGGCTCAAGAATCTGGTACGCACGTGAACGTTAAATAATCCATCCCCACCATTTTCGGGTCGGGACTGCAATCCTTTTCACAGCAATGCATTAACTGCATCCATACTATGAGAATGTCCCATCGTCGGATTTTTCTTACAGGCAAACTGATTTCTTTTTTCTACTAAAACTTTTCTGCCGGGATTCATGTTCGTTGTTCTGATCCTGATGGTCAACAAGTTCGTTTTTGGTACATGTCCCTGTCGGTGATTTAATGAAATTTGTTCATTTTCTTACAAATTCAACGAGTTGGTTTTTGTAGTTTGATTTCTGAGAAGAAACTGGACAGTAACAAAAGAAAATTAAGAAGAGATCTCCTTTTCATATCTTAAGCACCGAATCACTATCGTTCCATTTCCTTTGGTAGCCATCGGCTATTGTGTATGAATATAAGAAAAATTGACACCAATCGTTTTACCCGAGAGAAGTTAGAAGTACAATATTTGTATCAACAGCGGTTGTCTGTCACTTAAACAAGGAAGAACCCCACTAACCCTACAGTGAAACAAAAGCCACAAAAACATTGCAAATAAGCTCCATGGCTGGCGATAAGATGTCGGTCCCAATTTTATGGACTACAGTACAAAGGGCTTCTTAATTATTTTTCAAGTTTTTTGTTAATTTTCAAGGCATATGGATTGCTTCAACCCCAGGCTAAGGTGCATACGATGGGGTTTCCTGGGGACCTATAATAGGGCATTCAGATTCATATTTAAGACAAATAAACTAACCATCCAAAGAAGACGAAAAAGATTTAGGTTCTTTAACCAGGATGCACGATTCTTTTTTTGGCCAAAAGATGCACGATTCCAAGAAGGGGAATTTTACCTTATTATTATGATTTAAAAGTTGAAGGAATCAGATGACTGAATGAGAAGTAATGGACAAAGTATATAGCAAAACAGGAATGAAAGTATTCCACAATATGCTCTAAAAAAATATCCGAATGATCTGTAAGTTGATGGGAGTCTCGATCAAATAAAGGGGAAAAACACTGTAAAAAAGAGTAAGACAGAAAAAAGAATAGAGCTAAGTGCTAACTAAGATTGGGAAGTTATGGCCAGGCTAAGTTCTGCGCTGACACATCAACAAACAAAACAGGAATGTCAAAGTATTGTCTGGTCCAAAACATTCCAAACGACACCGTCTCACGTTCTCATGTAATCTCTAGTTCAGTAGTTTCTGTACTGTAGATCTCGGCCTCAAGATTTTTTTGAAGCAAAACCTGACAGGAAAAAAGAAGCTTCTTAATTAACTGATACCAGACTTCCACATATTTCAGTTCCCTCAGGCCCCAGCAGATTCCTTACACTTATCTTCCTACAAAAACCAGCTTCTTCGTCACCAAAGAAACAAGGATCTTTATATCTTCATTTCCATCCAACTTCCAACTTCCAACTTCCAAGCCATACCTAACAGTTCCATGTCTGACAGTTGAAGAAAAAAAATACTGCCAGACAAAAGAAACTAACAAGAAAAAACATCATGAAATCTTACATCATCTTCAATTCTAATTCAAACACATTTCTCAAAATACTCTCTTTATCTTCATTATACCTCCAAGTTTTCTTCTTTTTCCTTATTCAGATTCATTTCTCTTTCTCTTCTTCACCCAAAACTCTCATGTTTCCCCTTAAAACCCAGATCATAAGATCTCCAAACAAGCTTCAGTTTCACCACAACGTTAGCCTCATTGTCTCTCTAACAGTAGGCACTCCACCCCAAAATGTCTCCATGGTTCTTGACACAGGAAGCGAGCTCTCTTGGCTCCATTGCAACCAAACAAATACAACCCTAAACAACCAATCCGACTCGACAAAATTCAACCCGACTCAGTCATCATCGTACAGACCAGTCCCTTGTTCTTCTACGACATGCATAAACCAAACTCAGGACTTTCCTATACCAGCCTCATGCGATTCCGACAACCTTTGCCACGCAACTCTTTCGTACGCTGACGCTTCATCTTCCGAAGGAAATCTGGCGTCCGATCTTTTCCATCTCGGCTCATCTGACAGCATCTCAGGCCTTGTTTTTGGGTGCATGAGCTCCATTTTCAGCTCTAACGACGCCGAAGACTCCAAAACCACCGGGTTAATGGGCATGAACCGTGGGGCTCTCTCTTTCGTCTCCCAAATGGGGTTCCCAAAATTCTCGTATTGCATCTCGGGTTCCGATTTCTCGGGCCTCCTCTTACTCGGGGAATCCAATTTCACGTGGCTGGCGCCGTTAAACTACACTCCGTTAATTCAAATTTCCCAACGGTTGCCGTATTTTGATCGGGTCGCTTATACGGTTCAGCTTGAAGGGATCAAAGTATCAGGTAAGCTATTACCCATTCCGAAATCGGTGCTAGTCCCGGATCATACCGGGGCAGGTCAAACCATGGTTGATTCGGGTACCCAATTCACTTTCTTACTGGGCCCCGTTTATAATGCTTTGAGGGCAGAGTTCATGAACCAAACCCGTGGGGTTTTACGGGTTCTAGACGATCCGAATTTCGTGTTCCAAGGGGCAATGGATTTATGTTACCGTGTCCCATTGGGTCAAAACATTCTCCCAAATTTACCATCGGTGAGTTTAGTATTCACCGGGGCGGAAATGGCGGTATCGGGTGATCGGGTGTTGTATCAGGTTCCGGGCGAAATAAGGGGGAATGATTCAGTGTGGTGCTTTAGTTTCGGGAACTCTGATCTCTTGGGCGTGGAAGCTTATGTGATCGGTCATCATCATCAACAAAACGTGTGGATGGAATTTGATCTTGAGAAATCAAGGATCGGATTGGCTCAGATGCGGTGTGATTTGGCGAGGCAGAGATTTGGTGTGGGCCTTTAGTGGAACCGGTCCCAAACTAACACTTAGTTTCCTTAATAAATTCTAAAGCATATGACATTGCATAATTAATTTGCAGCATTATATGTTTGGTTGGTGAAGAATTTATTATGTAGTAGTCTTAGATCAAGGACCATATGATTTGCAGCGTTCCTGGCATTATCGGCCACGTGATGGTCGGCCTGATCGGACGGCGGCAATTGATGAAAAAGGGACTGAGAAATGAGAAGGAAGACAAATCATTTCTTCCAATTTGTACATTTGATCTTTCTGTTTATGATCTCAAAATTTCATTCATTTAATGAAGCCTTAAATATCATTTTCATTTGTTACAATAGAGTTCCTTTATATCCTTTTACCAAATAATATTCAGAACAATCACGTGTACGTAATTAATATTTCCCATGCAATATTACCGTTAGAAGCTGCCCGTAGTTTTAAACACAAAAAATGAACGTAGAAGCACGGGGGTGGAGTGGTGGTACACAGCGGCCGCGGCGGCGGCGCTGCTCAAAGGTGCTGATCGGTAAGAATTTGAGTCCCTTGCAAATACTGACACGACATGCAGTGAGGTCGCCGGTTTGTTCTAAAATCTAATTGGCTAGCTAGACGTGAGAATATGGTTTATACACAAGTGATTTGGGCCATTCACATTTACCTCTAGTCGTATTCTTACCCATTGGGCTTGTGAGTTCTGAGGCAAATGGTTCAGTGGGTTCTTTAGAGTTGTCTTGTTGGCGCCCGAACAAAGGCTAGTTTTGCCTTTCGCCAGTGTCCATTGGGCTACTAAGGGAACGCATGGCCCAAGACTAAGGGATGTGTTCATGCAGTTTCTCCGGTCGCCCAAATTGGATCTATGGAGTTATAGAGAGAGAGGTGGTCGGCGGTCGGTGGCAAAGCAAAGAGAATAAGAGACGTTGCGGTGAGGTAACTATCAGAAGCAGTTAAGGAACTTGGAGATGTAGAGTTGGGAACAACCGACAGCTAACAAGATGAAGATGGCGCTTAAGCACATTATCTTCTGGCTTGATTAGCAAGTATTAACGGTAGGAGGCTGAAGGCTACCCTGCAACCCATTCCCACATTGGACATTACCCCCTCTTTTCTGATAAATGGCTTCATCAATCCTTTTCCTATCTTCTATTTTTTAACTACAAGATAATGCTTTCTTAGTCTTACTCAAACAATTTATTAATTACCCACTTCATTAACATTTATATCCTCAATTAATTCCTAATGTCCAAGAGAATTAATTAACTAAAATGAAAGGAAATGGTCTATTTCTATTCTTAATTAACTAACATTTTAGACTCATTAAATGGGTTTCCCGTTTCCAAAGATTTTGTGATAAGAGACTTAATTCTTGACTGACAGTAACATAAAACATTGTTTATATGTGTTCATCAAGCTAATGTCATTGTTAAGTAACTTGGTTAATTTGGGGTACGCTTTCAAACTTTGAGATAAGGAATTTTCAGTTACATTTAGATTCGCATTAGGAAAAAACAGGTTCTGGCTTCGACATCACTCTAAAGGGATTCACCAGCGGCTAGTCGCACCAGAAGGGCAAGTTGCTGCTCAATAAACAGCCTGTCTACTGGGTTGACACTTAACACTAGCTGGGATTATCTGAATCTAAAGTCACCAAACTAACAAACTAGTTAGTCATTCTCTCACTATATAAACTGCCTCACTACTTCCTTCTCTCTTCATCCAAACCAGAATGATGCCACTTTTGACTATCCCTATCATTTTTACTATATCATCACATAAGAAAATCTATACCACATTGCTTAAACAGAACATGAAACGAGATATGGGTTCTGTTCTTCTGACATCATCGGCCTTTTTCAGGGCATTGTTCCTTGCGTTATGTGCTCTCTCTCTACTGCCTGATTTGGCAGTTGCAAAGCACGCAGGCATTACCAGGCACTACAAGTTTGATGTAAGTTTTATTATTTCCCATCATTTCCTTGTTTCTTTTAAAGTGTGCCTAAAGCTTTGGCTGACATTTCTACTCCTTTGTTATTTCTATTTCTTGTGAATCTTTTTGCAGATTAAGATGCAGAAGGTGACAAGGTTGTGCCAGACAAAGAGCATTGTGACAGTCAATGGCCAGTTCCCAGGGCCTCGGATCATAGCAAGGGAAGGCGATCGTCTTTTGATCAAGGTGGTTAACCATGTTCAATACAATGTTACCCTTCACTGGTATGAAATTTTGACTTCCCACTACTTTCTATCTTTTAAAATGATTGGCATTTTATTCAAAATTTGATCAATGCTGCTGCCCTTTTCACTTGGAAACTAGGCATGGAATCCGGCAGCTAAGGAGCGGATGGGCTGATGGACCAGCATATATCACACAATGCCCGATTCAGACAGGGCAATCTTATGTATACAACTTCACCATTACTGGCCAGAGAGGGACCTTATTCTGGCATGCTCACATCTCTTGGCTGAGAGCTACTCTCTATGGACCCATTGTCATTCTCCCAAAGCGACATGCCTCTTACCCATTTCCTCAGCCCTTCAAAGAAGTTCCCATCATTTTTGGTAACTGACACAACTTCTCATATCAGGCATCGACAGAAAAATAATTTTTGTATCTTAATTTCATTTTGAGTTTTGCCTCAAATTGCAGGAGAGTGGTGGAAAGCAGACACCGAAACTATTATCAACCAAGCCATGGCAACTGGAGGGGCACCAAGTATCTCCGATGCCTTCACAATCAATGGTCTGCCAGGGCCTTCATACAACTGCTCAGCAAGAGGTAAGGCATCATCTATTTCATTGTCAATTTCCATAACAAAGCAAAGTTTCCAACGCTGAAAACAACTAGTAAAATTATGCAGAAACATTCAAGCTTAAGGTGAAGCCGGGTAAAACTTATATGCTTCGTCTGATCAACGCTGCACTCAACGATGAGCTCTTTTTCAGAATTGCAAACCACACGGTCACTGTTGTAGAAGCCGATGCAGTCTATGTCAAACCGTTCAAAACAGATATTGTATTGATCACTCCAGGGCAGACCACGAATGTCCTTCTCAGGGCCAAGTCCAAGTCCCCCAGCGCCCACTTTGCTATGTCAGCCAGGCCTTATGCCACTGGCCCTGCCACTTTTGACAATACCACCACAATCGGTATTCTAGAGTATGAGAAAAAATCTGCTTCCGCCTCGAACTCTAATAACAAGAAACTCCCGCTTCTAAAAGCAAAACTTCCACAGTTCAATGACTCCACCTATGCCATGAAATTCAACCAGAAAGTCCGTAGCCTCAACACCGCTAAATTCCCTGCAAAAGTCCCTCAAAAAGTTGATAGACGCTTCTTCTTCACGGTTGGTCTAGGAATACTCCCATGCTCACAAAACCAAAAATGCCAAGGTCCCAACAACACTAGGCCAGCAGCAGCAGTTAACAATGTCTCGTTTGTGCAACCAAATATTGCTCTTCTCCAGACTCACTTCTTTAACAAATCAAAGGGAGTGTACACAACCAACTTCCCTGCAAATCCACCACTCAAGTTTAACTACACAGGCACACCACCCAAAAACATCATGTTGGACACTGGCACCAAGGTGGTGGTCCTACCTTATAACACTAGCGTGGAGTTGGTGATGCAGGATACTAGCATCCTTGGTGCAGAAAGCCACCCCTTACATCTTCACGGCTTCAATTTCTTTGTCCTAGCTCAAGGTGTTGGCAACTTTAACCCCAACAAGGACCCCGCCAAGTTCAATCTTGTAGACCCCGCTGAGAGGAACACGGTCGGCGTGCCGTCTGGCGGGTGGGTGGCCATTCGGTTCCTTGCAGACAATCCCGGTGAGTTATATAGAACGAGATGGATTTAGAGAAACATGCTTTTACCATTAAAATTAAAATGGCTAAATACCCAACTTAGCCATCAAACTATATAAAAATAGACAAATTAACCCCTAAACTTTTATTTGGGATAAATAACCCCTCAAACTTTCATTTTGGGACAATTAAACACTCAAACTTTATTTTCAAATGAAATTTCTATTGAATTAAGGACTACATTGTTCCTAAATAATAATTTTGGGAGTTTAATTGTCCCAAGATAATAGTTTTAAGGGGTTAATTGTCTCAAAATAATAGTTTAAGGAGGTAATTATTCAAAAATAATAGTTTGAGGGGTCAATTGTCCCAAATAAAAGTTTAGGGGCCAATATATCGAAAAAGATATAGTTTAAGGGCCAACTTGGATATTTAGCCAAATTAAAATCTAATCATATACTATGATTTTCCGATTCCTTTGATTAATTGTGGATATTGTTGCATAATTAGGCGTTTGGTTTATGCACTGCCATCTGGAAGTACATACTAGCTGGGGCTTGAAGATGGCATGGGTTGTCAACGATGGAAAGAGCCGGAAACAGAAGCTATCACCTCCACCAGCTGATCTTCCTAAATGCTGAGCTACGATTGTTGCTCCTTTTTTTTCCCCATTTTTTCCCCTGCTACTACAATTTTAAGCTGTTCATTCTATTCTTTTTTCCTGTTCTAATCCTATACAATCCAAGAGTGTAGTCGCTACTCGCTAGGCCCTCTATAGTTCAGTATACCTACGTATCCAACGCCAGAAAATAGAACTGGTACGGCTTTTTGCATAGGTTATTATATCAGGCTATGTACCATCATAAGAACTTTTGATGTGTGGCAGAATCTACATAAAACAGATCGATCTTCCATAAATATAAATTTTCCTCTCTCTACTTTGTTCAGACTCCAGATTCCACCCTCAATCTTATCCAAAATTTGAACCGAAATAGCTAAAGTTGCTCCAATGAAAAGAGATCCAATTTATATATATATATATATATATATATATCTCGGTCGATCATCATTATATCCAAGCCACCGAAATGAATAAAAGAAGATTGTATTCCTATTCCTAATTACTTGAAATCTTTCATAACAAACTGATGTGTTAATTTTCGTCACAGCGTTCCCAAATCCACATAACCATACAAACAATCAAACACGTAGCCAGATGGTGAGAAGGCCCAAAAAAACACCAAATGGACTGAAAAAAGTCTCAATTAGCAATGCAGCCAATCCGACACGGTAAAGAAGCCCGCTACTAGAATAGCCAACCTGACGAAGATAAATAGAAAATATGAAAATCTACTTTAGGATCTTTACCACTCTGAACACAACAAGTGATCCAATTTTGGAAGTAGTAAACGAAATATGCTGATTCCCCATCATCATCCGCCAACATGGTCAGGCTCTGGCCACCTCTTATCATTTTTCATCTTCCTTCTGTATTATTAAAAAAAAAAAAAGTTATCTGTCAACAAGAACAAAATTATTAAAAAAATGTCAAATAAAAAAAACTTCTTATTGCGTTTCTGATTGCAATTTTAGCCTAACCCAATTAAGTTGTTGGACCTCGAGATTGCCTAATCTTGAGTTCTAGGTTCAGCTTGATTAGAGCTCATTGGGCTGATTCTTGGTATATATGTACAAATGCCTTGGGTCTCACCTTCTTATACCAATTCAAGGCATAAGCCTGTAAAAAAAATATTACCATTATGGTTTAAAATTGGATTATTGTTTTTCTTCCTAATAATTTGTTTATCATTATTTCATTTCTTTAGATCATAATTTTTTATTTTTATTTAATTAATCATTTGCTTTTAGTTAATTTTGCTAGAACCTAGAATTAATTGATTAATTAATCCTTGTAGATTCAATACCTTAGAATATTCCAAATTTATACTACTTGATTATGCACCCTTGTAGAAAAATCCACAACAACAAACTTGGTCAAAGAGAAAATTAGAGATTTCTTAACCAACAAATCTTCTTGCTCACCAAACAACATCTTTAAAAAAATCTCTCAATTAAATCTTTATAGGGACTTGAGTCACTAATCCCAACATAACTATAAACTATGAACTACAGGCATCTTTTCTCTATACTCTCTCTCATTAATTCACGTACGCTTTCCTCTACTATCAAATTGTTCTTTCTATTACACTTTCAATTATCTTCGCCTCAAAAATGTAATCCCACTCCCGCGCCCTTCTTAGCGCCCAAATGTTGAAATGGTCATTTTCGTTTCTCCCTCCTACGAGTGCAATAAAAGGTGCAAAGTAGGGATGGCAATCCCCGAACCGCCCTATTCATTCCACACCAATCCACCATAAATTGCTCCGTTTTTTTAGGGATGGTGTAGTTTTGATATATGACTACAACCGTCCCGTCCCGCCCCGTATATATAATAATTAATAGTTTTCATCAAAATATATATATTTTTGTGACTTTAAATAAATAAATAAAAAGTATTTGTATTAAATTTGAAGAAATATAACTTAACAATTAAGATTCTTATTTTACTTTGTAGATATTTTGAAAATTATACTAAATTTGATATATTAAGTATATATTATGTAATTTTACTTTATTAAATATATTTTTATAAAATAAAATATATATTAACAGAACGACTCGGCTCTGCCCCGTCTCTCCTCTGCCCCGTCTCTGCCCCACTCCCCGCCAAGGAATTAGGCAAAGGCGGTTGAGACAGTCCCTACTATCACCCTGCCCCATTGCCATTCCTAAGTAGTACAAAGAGCCTGGGCAAGCAGACGTTTTACCTTTTCATTACTGACAAAGCTTGTCCTTATTTTCTCTACCCTTTCCCTATAATTTTGTTTCATTTATACCCCTAGCTAGATCCTTTCTATCATCTGCTTTAGGATACATCTGAAGTAGTATGCTTTCTATCTCTTGTAATGCTGTTCACTCTCTGCAAAGAATACTTAAATTTTAAAAGATAAATCCCATGTAGGAATGTACTGTATTTATACTTATGTTTTTATTTTAATGATCAACATATTTGGCTGTTAATTATGGCTTTAAAGAAATAATACTTTGAATGCCTAACCAGCTTGTAAATATAAAGGGGTGTAAATACCAAGTAGGCTAAACACAAAAAACAAGTGAATGATTCTTCCAAAAATAGAAAGAGCTCAATGTGGATAACTTCAATTATTGAAACAGCGTGGCATGCATATTTAGTTGTCATTTGTCTACTTTCCCTTAGAGAAGTGATCCCACATAATCAGTTTCATGGAAGTTATTACGGAACCAAAATGTGACATCAAATTTAGCCATTAGTTTAAAAAAAATTAGTCTCAAATTGAAATTTTTTTAAATTTTAAGGTAAGTTTGAAAATTGATAACATTTATTGGGAAGCATATCCCGTATAACTATTTTTTCTACAATACTGTAATTCTCTCATTACAATCAAGAATTATGTAAGGATCCACTACTTATGAGTGTGGGCTCTATGATGGATCCTCACATAATTCTTAATTGTAATTGGACAATTACATTATTGTAGGAAAAAGAATTGCAAGTAATATAGATCTCATTATTGTGGTAGGGTTTAGTTTAAATATGTTGATGTAATTGTGCTACGTTATGGTTCTATGATAATTCCCACAGAATCGATTCTGTAGAATCATCACTCTTTTTCTTTATTAAAAAAAACTATATTTACGAATGTTTTAAATTACAAATCTAATAAAATTATTTTTTAAACAATTGTTATTATTAACAAATAAATTTAATTAATGGTGCTGTATTCACAATCTCAACCTTGATTATCTTTTCCCCTTGATGTAACAACCAAGTAGAAAAAAAAGGAAAAAAAGGAAGAATAACTTTCTTTTATTTGGGACAACAAACCCAATAGTTGTATTCGCAAGGCCTTTGCATTTGTAACTAGAAATTGACCCAGGACTACGCCCCGAGAATATTTTTAATTTCAAGTATTCAAATTTTATTTTTAAAAAATTATGAGATGATTAATAGAGACAAATAGTATTTTAAGATCAAAGATAGAACATATAATATTGTATATCACAATGAACTTATTGATTAACCATTAAATAAAAATATATAAATCAAATATTAATTTCTTTAATAATAAATAAATTTTAATAACAAATATAAATATAATATAGAAAAATGTAAAAAAAATTTTCTCAAATCCCACAAAAATACTAAGCTCAACCATTTTTTAGGCCAAGGATGAAATAAAGTCCTAAAAAAAAAAACACCAAAATAGAGAGGGAAAAAAAAAGAAGAAGAGAGAAAGAAATCCAATGGGCTACTTATCCTTTAGCCTAAAACATAAAAAAGAAAAAAGAAATGAGGAGCTAATGGGGGGTAACCATTGTACCCTCTTCTCCTCTAATATACTTAATCTTTCATTGGATAGGATAGATATAATATAGAAAATTGTAAAAAAATTGTTCTCAAAACCGACAAAAATACTAAGCTCAACCATTTTTTAGGCCAAGGATGAAATAAAGTCCTAAAAAAAATAAATAAAAAAGACCAAAATAGAAAAAAGGAAAAAGAAAGAAAAAAAACCCAATGGACTACTTATCTTTTGGCCCAAAACATAAAAAAAAAAAAATTAAGAGTCAATAGAGGATGACAATTACACCCTACTCCTTTAATATATTTCATCTTTCTTTTAAGGTAGTATAAATTGCATGGGCGGTGTGCACCCCACTAAATATAACCTTTTTTTTTTTGCCCTTAGACTAGTTGTATATTATTTACAATAAGGTCAGGGGTTCAACCATATACTGTTGGCCATCTAGGTAACAGCCCTATAACCTTTGGCCATCAGGCCGAAAGGGGACCGGTAAATATAACCATTTTCGTTTGTCATGTCCACAATAACCAAATCTATGTCGTTTCCAATAGTTGGAAAATATGATGGTTAAGATTATTATAGGCATAATAATAATGGAGGGCTACAGTCAAGGATTCTCCTACGACTATGAGAATGGAAGCTGAAAGGAGGAAGGAGCACCAGGCGCCGGTAAACATATCAAAAGCTGTTAGATTTGAACAGTGAGAGAGGAACAACCGACCACAGACAAGAATCCTCCAACACCTTCCTTTTGTCTTGACCACCAAATATCATTGTAAGGAGGTTGAAAGAAAGGCAAACCCAACCCACACATAAAGGCATATACATATCAAGTTGCCAATTAATAAATGATTACATATACTAATTATTTTCATTTCTTTATATATACCATTTCATCCCAATTTCATAGAAATAGAATGGGATTAAAGTTAATAATAATTATAGTATAGTTTATGGCCTTTTCCATAATTATTCTGATGAAGATTAATGTGACCATTCTGATAAAACCATCAGGGTCTTCTACTGCTCTGAACATCAACAAGTGATCCAATTTTGGAAGTATTAAAGGAAATGTGCTTACCAACGATTGGTTAATTCAAATGATAAAACACTTATTTCTTTTAAATAAAGTATCGAGCTTGAATCTTGTGGATGAAAAAAACATCACCGAAAGAGTTTTACTCTCACAATGAGCCGATTCGATTTAAACAAGAGTACCATATATCGTTAAACGGATATGGATACCTATGGTTTATAAAAAAAAAATGCTCATTATTCCCTATAACAATCTCAAGCTCTTGCCTCCCCATACGGTCAGGTTTTGGCCAGTTATTATCATTATTATCTTTCTCATTATCTGTCAACAAGAATAAATCTATACTACAATATAAAGAAAATACTGTGAATTTACAAAAATACCCTTTTATCATTATTCTCATCAATTTTACTCTAAAAGATAAGGATAGTTTAGTCATTTTATTTTTTTTTATTTAATTTTATTTCTTTTCAAACGTGGACCCCACATTCCACTAACAAAAAATACTAAAATCTTATTAATATTTTTTTATATTATATATTTTTATATATTAATATCTTTAAATATTATATTATACATATCTATATATCATATATTTTTCACTATCCTTTTTTAATATTTTAATTATAATTTATTTAATTAATATTAATTATTAACTATTAATTATTAATATAATAATACATATAAAATTAGTATTGTAATATTGTCATGTGATTTGTAATATTGACTATAAATATTAATTATTTTCCTAAACTCTATATATGCACTCCTTTTTTTTTACAATATGTATCAACTTTCTAAAATTTACTTATAATATATATATACATAAAATTATATAATATCTATATATAATTAACATGCTAATTCTCGCGCCTGCAGCGAAGTACGGATCCATTGCTAGCTTACTATAAAGAGAAAACCCTAAAGGTGGCTTGAGAGCTATGCCACATCGGTTGCTCCATTTTCTTTTGCTTTTCATTTTTTTTTTAAATGGCAATGTCAAAACGATGTTGTTTTGGCTCTTTAGTAGCAAAAAAGAAAAAAAAGGACGTAGGTCGATCAAGATAGAAGAGATGGCTGGCTAGGGAGAAAAAAAAGGCAGGGGGCTTATTTTTATTGGTGTGGAAGAATCTAGAATGGATGGATAAATCTATACTTCTATGCTACTATATCTACTAAAACATATAAAAATATGTGAATTTACAAAAATACCCATTTTATCTCAAATTTCCTTTTTTCTCTATTTGCTATTATGGCCTTTTAGTCATTTTACATTCCATTTTTTTAATCTATATTCTTAAAATGGTGGGACCCACACACATACACAATCATTATTATATTGTAATATATAAATACTATTATATATTATAAATGCTACTAACAATATATACACACACATAAATACATACAATATACATATATATATATATACATACATATAATACTACTAATTTTAAGAATAGGTTTGTATATTTATGCCATTTAGAATTAATTAAGAAATTGAGAATTCAAAATAAATAGGAATATTGTTGATAACATCTTTTGTCAATCCTCTAAACATGATAGAATTGAACTCATTTTATTTTATTTAATTATACTTTGAAAAATTATCTCATACACTGATAGTATAGTTTTTTAACTCCACAAGTGGGGTTACAGGATTGATATGTATTTTTATAGAGTATATTTTTATATATTTTTTAATTAATTAATTAAATAGTAGAGTATGTATCATTTGCCTAACACTGCATGTGGAGTTAAAAAACTCTATTGTCAGTGTATGAAAGCTAAACTCTTATACTTTACACTATTATTATGACTTATAATCTTAATATGATTGTTAAGGTATTAATGTAAATTTAATACAAATTAAAATAAATTAAATTAATTTTAATTATATTTTTATTTTTATTCTTATCTCAATTTTTATATTTAAATATCTTAAATAAAATTAAATAAGTAAGAATACAAAACCTGCTGCGAAGCGTAGATACATGGTTAGTTTTTTTAAAAAATTAAAACCAAAAGAAAATATTGAGTTTCTGACTAATTTTAGCCTAAACCTAATTAAGTTATTGGACCTCAAGTTGGGCCAGTCTTGAGTTGTTGGTTAAGTTTGATTTGGGCTCATTGGGCTAGTTTTTGGTGTATACATTCTACTATTCTAGTGATTTGCGTCTCACCTTCTTATACCAAGTCAATCAAGGCTTAATTCCGTAAATAAAATATTACTACGTACTACAAACCTTTTTCTTTCTATATAGGAATATTTATTTACGACTAAAAATATTTCCGCATTATAAATGTTTCCCAAAGAATTATTTTTTCCACAATGGTAGTTACTAAAAACAAATTAAATTAATGGTCACAATCTCAACCTTGAAAATCATTTTTCCTTGAGGTAATTAACTACGAAGGGAGAAAGAAAAAAGAAAGACAAATTTCCTTGGACAAACATAATAGCACATGGCCTTTGCACTTGCAAGGATGTCGTGCCTTCCACTTATACTTGTTCAATGGCCGAGTTATCCGTCTAAGCCCGAAGGTCCATCTGAAATTTGGAAGTGTTTAGACAAAAATAGTAGGCTCGAATATCGGACCTTGGACAAAAATGAGGCACGTTTAGAAAATAGGCCGGGCCTTGGTCTTAGACTTTAAAGCCCGACTCGGCCCGTATTTATATATAATAAAATTTTTGATATTTTTAGTTTTCAAAATATGATATATGTATATAAGATTAGTATTTTAAATATTACATATTAGAAATATTTTTAAAGAAAAATATAATCTTAAATAATTCTAAATATTATTCAATAATAATCCTTGGTTTTTTTCCTAAAATAATGTTATAATTATTTTTTTTAATTTTTATTTGAGGTAAAAAAATTTGGACGGATTTTTGTGCAGGTCTTAGATAATCATATTCAAATTTGTGCGGACCTTGGATAAAAAGTCAGGCCCAAATTTCGGGTCGGACCGGACTTGAACAAATCAAGTCTATATTTTTTTCAACTCAAAGCCTGGCCCGGCCCAACCCATGATCACCTCTTTCCACTAATAATACCACCATTTTCCTTTGTCATTTTCGAAAACCAAATCCATGTCTTTTCTTATGACGTAGTAGTTTAAAAATGTGGTAGTTAATTAATATTAGGCATAATAATGATGATGAAAGGCCAAAGTCAATGATTTTCCGGTGAAAATGGGAGCTGAAAGATGGAAGGAAGCACGAGGGTAAACATCAACAGCCGTTAGATTTGAACAGCGAGAGAGGAACAACCGACCACCAACAAGGATCTTCCTATTGTCTTGATTAACAAGTATCAATGTAGGAGGTTGAGAGAAATAAACCAAAGCAGCAAAGCAAACCCGACCCGCAGATTGCAACATATACATGAACATATCAAATTGCCAATTAATAATTTACTAACATGACTAAGCTCTGACGAAAGCTTAGGAGAGGCTTATAGGAAATTGATGATCCGGATTAATTTATTACTACAGGTTCTTGACAAGTACAGATCGTGTAAACTTGAACATCACACCAGATGTAATAACTTGACCGGCAGCTTGTTGGATTAATGCTTTTTGTTGTTGAAAGTCATGACCTAATGTAAGAAACCAACCGTTTTGTCCTGCACTATAAAAAGGACTTCTTTTGCTCTCTCTTTTGGCATCCAATCAAAACATTGTTCACTGACTCGACTGCATCCTTAATTTCTTCGATCAATTACTACTATCGTTTTCGCAAGCACTAAAATTTCAAGAGAAAAAGCACCAAGGCACGATGGTTTCCAGCGTTCCATCTTCATCAGCGTTTCTGAGAGCTGTTTTGCTTGCATTGTTGTCTGCTCTGTGGATATTGCCAGAGTTGTCATTGGCAAAGCATGCAGCCATCACCAGGAATTACAAATTTGATGTACGTATCAGCTAGCACATTCCAAAAGCTAGCTTGTGTCTTGCATTAATGCACTTCTATATTCTTTATCTGTTTGCTGTTAATGTCTTGTACAATTTTGATAGATCAAGATGCAAAATGTGACAAGATTGTGCCAAACAAAGAGCATTGTGACGGTCAATGGCCAGTTTCCAGGGCCTCGGATCATAGCAAGGGAAGGTGATCGCCTTGTTATCAGGGTGGTTAACCATGTTCGATACAATGTCACTGTTCACTGGTACGAAACTGATCATGGTTCTTTGTTCCAATTACTCATTGCTGGTCCATTTTCCAAAACTCCACTAATCACTAATATTGGCTTTAAACTGGAGAAACAGGCATGGAGTAAGGCAAATAAGGAGCGGTTGGGCGGATGGACCAGCATATATCACACAGTGCCCGATTCAAACGGGACGGTCCTATGTATACAACTTCACAGTCACAGGCCAGAGAGGGACATTATTTTGGCATGCTCACATTTCTTGGCTCAGAGTAACTCTTTATGGTCCCCTTGTCATTCTCCCCAAGCGACATGCCTCTTACCCATTTCCCCAGCCCTTCAAAGAAGTTCCCATCATTTTTGGTAAAACATTTCACTTCTGATCATATCAGGAATTGAGTAATTAATGAATCCGAACATTTTACTTAGAGATTGGTGCATGGTAAAATACTAGAGAAATGGACACTGCATTTTACATTAAATATTGAAGCTCTGCCCCAAATTGCAGGAGAATGGTGGAAAGCAGACACAGAAACAATCATTAACCAGGCCCTGCAAACTGGAGGTGCACCAAATATCTCTGATGCCTATACCATTAACGGTCTCCCAGGTCCCTCGTACAACTGCTCATCAAAAGGTGAATATATAGAGTTCTCCATTTCTTCTATTTGTAGAGTTCCATACGTTTCAGAAACAAATTAAGAACAATAACATTCTTTCAAGCAGATACATTCAAGCTCAAGGTGAAACCTGGTAAAACATATCTTCTCCGCCTGATCAATGCTGCACTGAACGACGAACTCTTTTTCAGCATTGCAAACCACACACTCACCGTAGTGGAAGCTGATGCAGTCTATGTCAAACCCTTCAAAACACAAATTGTACTCATCACCCCAGGCCAAACCACCAATGTTCTTCTCAGGGCCAAATCCAAGGTTCCCACCACCAACTTTGCTATGTCGGCTAGGCCTTACGCAACTGGCCCTGGGGCTTTTGACAACACCACAACAATCGGAGTTCTGGAGTATGAGAAATCTTCTTCTGCTGCAAACCCCACGAACAAAAACCAGAAACTCCCTCTTCTAAAACCAACACTTCCAAAGTTTAATGACTCGAACTTTGCCATGAAATTCAACAAGCAAATCCGTAGCCTGGCCAATGCTAAATTCCCAGCAAATGTCCCTAAAAAAGCTGATAGACGCTTCCTTTTCACAGTTGGGCTCGGGACACTTCCATGCCCCCGAAACCAAACATGCCAAGGCCCTAACAATACGAAACTAGCAGCTTCAGTTAACAACGTGTCATTTGTTCAACCAAACATCGCACTCCTTCAATCTCACTTCTTAAACAAAGCAAAAGGAGTTTTCACCACCAATTTCCCCGCCCAACCACTAATCAAGTTTAACTATACGGGCACACCTCCAAACAACACTATGGTTAACAATGGCACCAAAGTTTTGGTTCTACCCTTTAACACGAGTGTTGAGCTGGTGATGCAGGACACTAGCATAATCGGTGCAGAGAGCCATCCTTTGCATCTTCATGGCTTTAATTTCTTCGTGGTGGGTATGGGCATCGGCAACTTTAACCCCAACAAAGACCCTGCCAAGTTTAACCTCGTTGATCCTGCAGAGAGGAACACTGTTGGGGTACCGTCTGGTGGGTGGGTCGCCATTCGATTCCTAGCAGATAACCCAGGTATACCTTCACAATTATCGATTCAAAATCTATTTAACTACATAGTAATGATGATTAAGGTAAAATAATTTCCTTGCTAGTTGGTTAGAGAAAACCGCTAATGACATGAATGATAAACTACCTAGTAATGGTATACTATATACAAATGGACCCACTAATTAAGGTCGGTGGACATTGACTTCGGAAATTCAACCGCTAGGCGTACGAAAGAAGGAGAGATTGGTTTATCCAAGAAATCAAGCTAATGTTCGCTAATTAAGATTGTTGTTGTTTGTGATTAATAACAGGGGTTTGGTTTATGCATTGCCATCTCGAAGTGCACACCAGCTGGGGCTTGAAAATGGCTTGGGTTGTCAACGACGGGAAGGGGTCCAAACAGAAGCTGCCACCTCCACCTTCTGATCTTCCAAAATGCTAAAAATTCTCACTAGCTAGCTAGCTACAATATTCTCTTTACTTGGTTTCTTTTTTCACTTTGTCGAATGTTCTTTCATTCTTTTTCTCACTCTATAAATAATCCAATGTATTTGGATGATTGCTTTCATGCACGACAACCCCATCTCTCCAAAAGCAAAATGATGGGGGAGTTTTTGATGAGTAGATTTTTAGGCTTTGTAATGCCATTCAAATCATTGAAATGAAAACAAAAGGTCAAAAAACTTTCTTTTCTCTGTATCAATATAAATTCAATTTCTTATATTGGATTAATCCGAAATCGAGTCATATTAGATTTTAGAAAAAAAATTATTTTAAATATATTTTCTCTATTTATAAGATTTAAATTAAAATATCACGAAAAGACATGTTATTTATTTGTTCTGCCATCAGAAAGCAATATATTCGCTAACTATGTTATGTCATTATTTTAATCCATTGGTTAATCAAATTTGAAGATTGAAGCAATTGATTATTACTAAATGTCGCTTTTGCATGAGCTTTTAAAATTAGATTAGCTTAATTACATAAATTAATTAATCAAGGCCAAAAAGGAACAATCACCCCACCTATTCTTAATTACCAAATTCGAAAGTACCGAAAATATAAAATATAAAATATATAGGGGTCAATCTGCAATATAAAAAGAAAATAAGGGGCATTCAAGTAAAACGATTAAACGAGAAGAAACTTCAACGGCACCGCACCATCTAGATATAACAGTTGTTTCCCAACGGTGACCAACTTCCAAAATTAAAAGCTTCTACTTTTCCCCGCAAACAAAACCAAATTTTAAAAAGAAAAAGGAAAAAAAAAGGATCCGCCTCGAAATTCACCAGCACCGGAGACGCCGTCGTTTCCAACGCCGGCGCCTCCGTCACTCGGCCGAAACATTCTAGAGAAAGACCCAAAAGAACCATGAAGCGAGGCTTCGGCCTTTCCTTGCCCGTAACCGTCGTGTTTTCAGCCATCGCTTTCATTTACTTTTGTACGGTCTTCATTTTCATAGACCGCTGGTTTGGTCTAATGACCTCTCCTGGAATCATGAACGCCGTCGTTTTCACGGGTGTTGCCGTCACCTGCGTACTTAATTATTGCTTTGCCATCTTCACGGATCCGGGCCGGGTCCCCTTCACCTTCATGCCCGACATCGAAGATGCCGCAGTTCCTATCCATGAGATCAAACGCAAGGTACAGTAAAAAATAGACTCGAACGAACATAGCCAAATTCGATGTTTTCTATGTTTGTTAAGGTTGTTTACGTTTCCCGTCTGAGCTCTGAAGAACGAGAATGTTTGGGTGGATTCTTTTCTTTTTTGTAAGATTTTGATAAAGTTTTTATCTTTTTAATAAAAATCAGATTTTTTTATTTACATGTTAGAAATGAGGAGAATAATGTTGGGGTTGTCACATTTTTTTTTTGGATATTGCATGGGATTTAGCTGATTCTGGAGTTGGAACAGATTATCAAATTTTGCATGTGGAAGAATATCGACGATCTTGGGGTGTTTTATTTGGTCTATATTTGGTGAAAGTTTTGCAATGAGGATAAATGAGAGAGATATAGTTACCAGAATGGCAGGTTTGATGAATTTTTTTATTCTTCTAATGTGTCAGAGGCTCCAATAAAGGAGATAAGCAAAAGTGCATTATTCGTAGACATATTTGGACAATCGTGTCGATAATAATTGGTTCATAAATGTTGGAAAGAAAGCGTAATTAGTTATTATCTTTAAGCTGATCCTGTATGCAATAGTTTGATTGTTGTATTCTGCATTGTAGATAGCCCTTAAATGACAAGGTGATAGTAAGTCACTCTGCTTCGTTTGTACATTTGGACTTAGTCAGAACAATGTTGCAACGTGTTATTCGAAGGTTAATCATAGCAAAGACCGTTATTTGGGCGCTGCATCATTTGTTTTAGGATGATGCTCTTGCTGTCATTGAGGTTCCTCAAACTACCAGCTGCTTTTATTGTTGTGATCTGGATAACTATTGTCGTATTGCATTACCATTATAATTTCCTTGTTTGTTCTAAGGATAACTGATAAGTGTAAGCTGACGTAAATGTCTGGCACATTTGATCTCACATATTAACATTGACATTTTCTTGAAAATGGAGCTTGAATCTTGCCTTTGAATGGCTAGTTTGAATTTTGTCGCTTGTTTAGGATTTTGCGGAACTTTTCAGTCAAAATAACCTCAATGGGACAAAAAAGTCCATGTGAGGGGAGTAAAAATCTGCGTAATTCAGGTGAACTCGTCTAGACAGTATGGTTAGAAGAGGGTAATATCTGAAATAGATGTAGTCAATGAAATGGCATTTGGGAGGTTAACAAGATATCCTTACGTTTTTGTAAACAACTTTTATTTCGGTCATCAATTTCCAGGTTCTGACTTTCATTTGGAATGTTTTGTAGGGAGGGGACTTGAGATATTGCCAAAAATGTTCTCACTTTAAACCTCCTCGTGCCCATCACTGTCGTGTTTGCAAGAGATGTGTTCTGAGAATGGTACATGCAATCTATGTTATCATTCATGCATGTTTCAAATGTCCTTGATAATAATGTGCTAAAAGTGCTCTTCTTTATTATAAGGATCACCATTGCATTTGGATAAATAATTGTGTCGGCCATGCGAACTACAAGGTGTTCTTCGTCTTCGTTGTATATGCTGTTATTGCTTGCATCTATTCTCTGGTATGTTGTATTACAGTGACTTATTTATTTCCCCTGTGATCTTGAATTGCCTTTTCTGGTTTATGAAAGCTTGTTCTTATGCTTTTAAATATGTACTTGATTGCCTTGCACATATGTTCTTTTTCTTCTTTTGGATTGACCCATGCTATGGTGCTTAGTTTTATTGGGGCTCTCCAGCTGTATTCTGATGAGTCCTTTTATCATTTATTTTTCTATTCCCTCAAATATCAGGTTTTACTTGTGGGTAGCCTAACTAATGATTCCCAAAACGATGAGCAGCAAGCTGCAGACTCTTTCAGAACCGCTTATGTAACGTTGACTATTACCTATCTTCTGAGTAATAACTCACCATATTATTGCAGTGCTTATGACTGATAATTTTCAGGTTATTTCTGGACTGTTGCTAGTCCCCTTAAGTGTGGCTTTAAGCGTTCTCCTGGGTTGGCATATCTACCTCATTTTGCAAAATAAGACCACTATTGAGGTAGTTAGAATTTTATACATACATATACACACACACACACACACGCACGCACACTGTTACTAGTCTGGTTTCAATATAGAATGATTGTTTTACTTATTTTCTTTAGTTTGTTTAAATAATTGGCAGTACCATGAAGGTGTGAGAGCGATGTGGCTTGCAGAGAAAGGAGGGAATGTTTATAAGCATCCATATGACCTTGGTGCCTATGAAAATCTAACGACGGTAAGAAATAGTAGTACATTACTGAAACTGCTCTCTTCTATTTCAATGCTGATTGATGTAAGATATTCACAAGACTTAACTATTAGGATGTTGATCTTGATGAATCTAAGACCTCGCTTTTTCTACCGCTAGGTTTAGATTGTAGCTTCTGGTTGTTAAACATCCTCGATCTTATATAGGTTAAGCAGTCTCTTTATGCGAAGTTTTAACCTGCCTAATAAGATGATGTAATCGTCTAGTAGGCCGCTGACTAATATTGCATCAAACTTTAGTAACTTGATGCATTGTCATTTTTCTGCCATCTTATTTGTTTTTATAGTAGGCTAGTGATGTGTTTGTAACTCTTATTTCATCTGTTGCTTTATGATTGTTTCAGGTATTGGGTCCTAGTATTTTCTGCTGGATATGCCCCAAATCTAGACACATTGGTAATGGTCTCCGCTTTCGAACAGCTTATGATGGCATATATGCTGCATCAACATCAAAATGAAGTTTTGGTTCTTTTTGACATTGCATTGGCAATAACAAAAGTTTGTGATGCTTGAGGGATTGATGAATGCTTACCTTGAGATCACATCTGGTAGTCCCCAACCATTTATGCTGTCACTTTGTGGTAGTTCAGGGAAAAGGAATTATGGAACATCATTCATCACTTTCTGGCAACAGTAAGTTAGAGAGCTTTTGTAGCTGTTGCTGCAAATGATAATGGGTGAGGATGTGAAAAGGTGTCCCCTGTCAATAACCAGGCAAAGCAGTTTGCAAAGCATTTAGAAATAGGAGTGTTGGTGGGTTTTACTCTTTTTTTTCCCCTTTCTTTTTCGGTTTTTCTTACCCTTTTTTGAGTTTCTGTTTGTAGGGGGGTTACAGATAGGTTTTGTACTTTTGACACCTTTGTCCATAAAAGAGGGCATAAATGTAGAAGTGATCATACAAATCAACAGACACAAGTGTATGAGTATCACTCTTGTAAAACAGTTGTAAAATCCTTGTAACTCTAAATACGAACACAAGTTTTGATACATTTCTGTTTCTTAAACTTAGGTGTTCTTGCTCAATAGAATCTCCCTTCCCTTCAGATTTTATCTCTTTGGTGTTCTCCACCCCAAGTGCCCAACGGTCCTAATTCTCCAAATTAAAAATTTTAATGATTTAAACATGTAATCTTTCATTTTTCAATCGGAATGTAAAAATAAAAAATTGAAATTGTCAAAGCAGCTTTAACAGGAAGGGGTTAAATACAAATTTGCGGTAAATACGTGTAGATTTTGAAATTTCTCCTTTTTAATTAACAATAATAGTGTTTTTTTTTGTCAATAATTAACAATAATAGTGTCATAATTTTAATTTTTACGTAAACACAATACACAAATAGTTTGGAGCGTGGGCCCCTTCATGCACTGAACACAGCGCCACCTCGTAAAAACTCACGTGGTCTCAGCATGGCCCTTGTCTCAGCTATCAGCTCACGCGCTCTCTGAACAAACAAAGTCAACGCTTCAATCTTATAGGGAAAAAGGCCAGTACAACATACTATTACAAGGTCGTGCTCCCCACACTCACCAACTGAGCATTATGAACTTTTCTCAACTGTATGGGAGAAAAGGCGGATTTATTCTCGGATATCCACGAGGAAGGAAAGGGGTAGTTCTGACTTCTGAGTCTGGTTTCCTCATCGTCATCTTTGAGTTTCTGGCGGTGTTCGTCCGGAAATGGAAGCTGATATCGAAACCAACCCATCTCAGATTAAGGGGTTTGGTTTCTGGGTCTTTCATCATGTTTTGTTTTTAATGATTTGTAGCTCACTAATTTCATGTTTGTGCTGCAAGTTAATTACTTTTCTTCAATCATGGAATATAGTATATTTGTTCTGATATTATTCAGCATGCTTTTAAGCTTGTTTTTGTCTGTGAATCAGGTTACACCTTTACCAAATTGAGAATTGTTAAGAAATTTGAAAGATGATTTTCTGTGTGGAAGTCATGATTATGGGTTGTGGCTGTTGAAAGTTTGATCCTTTGCTGGTGATTAGTTCAGCAACTGCCATTACCGGCTATGCTTCTCTTTTTCTTGATGAGGTTTTTCCGTTTTAGCTTATTAGCCTAAGTTTTGAAGGAGCGTACTTTGGCCGGTTATTACTAGTTCTTGATCTTGAACTAGATGTTACGTTCTGTTCATCATTTGGATCAAGTTCTTGCTGTCTCTATCAAGAACATCAAAAAATGAAAGAAGGGAAACTACTAGTCTATAAGATTGGTGATGAACTCTGTCGCCTGCTATCCACGGGTGTTAGTCTTTGTTAAACTGATGACCTTTTATTTGCCGATCTTCTTGAGGAATGAGGATCCATCAAAATAACGTTGTTTGACTAAAAGAAGGCATTTTAATGAACATAATACTTCTTTATCATTGGGATGATGTCCATGAGTCTTTGTCTTTCATTGCTTTTCAGTACTTATTATGGAGGTGAACTGTGCATCCTGCTACTCAATATAGATGGCCAAATCTCATTCCCCTATCCCTTAAGTCACACTGTTATTCTCAATGTTTGAACTGAAGCCTCCAAGTTGGAAGTATCAAGATTTAACCATTTGATTGGCCCCTTTGGACAAAATATCAACTTTCATAACATAAAGTACTAGTATTCTTTGATGGTATCAATTCTTCTTTTGTTTATCAGTTCTTTGTCTATGCTTTTGGTCTGAAAATTTTAAAGAAAGTTAATCTGCTAAGTAGACTGCCTTCCCTTTTTCTTTTTGGATACATGATAGCAGCATCTAACCTCCTCCTCGTGAAGCACCTCTCCATAGTTTTCTTATTCTCATTCGTTCATTTTCAGCTTGCCCAATGGGTCACTGACCATTGTTGACCTAAACAAGAAAAGAAAATTAGAGGCTGAGAATTTGGGCTTGCCTATATCGAAGCATCAATGTTGGAATCGAAGCTTACAGTCGAAGCCTCTGACATTTGACAGTATCCCAGAAGTACAGGGGTTTAGTCCATGCACTTTCAAAGCAAAGGGCGGGGCCTGTTATGTTGTGTCTGAAACTGGATCAACAAAAGATAGCAATAGCTTTGGTGACGATTCTGACTCTGCAATGTCTCTGCATGCTGAAGCTAAATTTGGGACAGTGGAAGCGAATTATTTATTATATGACAGGGCTTCCTCATCTTCCCAAGATTCTCCTTATTCTTCAGATGGTACAACAGGGGTATCAATGGGTGTTGAAAGAGAAGTACTATCTTCTCCTGCTGAGGAGCCTGAATTTGCCGATGTTGATGTGCCTGAGAATCTTGAGGACTCCCTTGTAGAGTATGGAAGTCATATAGATTACATATACTCAGGATATGGAAACTACGCCATAGAGCAATATCAAGATAAGGAAATTGAAGAAATTCTTAACTCCAATGGGGCAAATCCAAATGTTTATGTTCTTTCATCTGGACGATGGAGTGTCCACCAAGGTACTTCCGTTATGCTCTCACTTCCCCCGTTGTTATTGTTGTTAATTTGCATTTCATAGACAGCATGACTATGTGAACAGTATTAAATTTAGTTTTCTTCATATACTTACTGAAAGGAGAACTGTACTTTTTACTTTAATGCAGAGGCTCCACAAACAACAAGGAAACCAACCATTGATCAAGAGTTTGAGCAGTATTTTTCCATGCTTATGCTCTAGCAGAGTTTCAATCTGAATGTCTAAGCTGTGTATATGTTGTGTATAATAGCTTGACATAACTGTAAAAATTGGCTTGTTTTCTTTGTCTAAGTAACCATTTGCAAGAGATTTGAGGTACTTTAGCTTTGCCTTTCCCTTTCCATAATTTTGGTTGTATATATTATTTTGTTGTAATAAAATGCTGATTTTATTTATGCAGTGATTATGGTTACTCCTTTTTTCTTTCATATTTTTTCATGCAATTTTTGTCTTTTTCATTTTCATCTTTCTATTGCTTTTACTTGTGGACTGCTCCTGCCTCTGACTGTCCGGATCCCAATTCCCCCAGGCTCAAAAATGAGGGATGCTTCCTTCTAAATATGTCAGAAGGTGCATTTTTTGGTTTTTTATTTTTGTGACAGATAAGAGGTTAGGTCTTTACACAATATTTTGTTGCGTTTTGTCATCTTGTGTTTGCTTCATCATTTCGTTTCATATATAAGGTCACTACCATGTTTAGGGATGAACTTGAGAGTTAACTTAGTTTTCTGGAAATATATTTTCTCAACTTGGTTGCAAGGGACTTTCATGCATGGATTTACCTTTGAAAATAGGTAAATTATGTCATGCTTTGATCGCTTACCTTTATGTTTTGTTTGATTATGGAAATTTCTTTCATTGGTTTGGTCTTATTACGTATGCTTGGTTAGTAGGTCCTTCTCAGATGTTCTCAACATACTTTTCTTTGCTTTTTATCTTGAATCTGATTTAAATCAAAGTGAAGGGGCATAATTGGCAAACCGAGATTCGATCTGTAGCCTATACGTTCATCCTTTTGATTTTGTTAAAATAGAAGAAAATTAACTGTTAAAGCTCATTCTTTTGGCTGATATCATATGAGATCATCTGTCAATGAGTGCATCATAATCAACATAAGAGTTAGAAGAGAACTAGGTAGTTGAATTTGTGCCGTTGAAAGCCGACAATCTTGAAGGACTGTCTTTTGCAATCTCTTTTATGCTACAAAACTTGGTTCTAGACAGCTACTAACCTACTTCTGTTGTGGATGTTACTCTTCTTTTGATAGCTACTAAGCATTGAAGAGTTCCATTTCTCACATTCCGCGTGGTCAAACAGGGCTAGATTGGCATCTGGCAAAACCAGCAAAACTTTACTCAACAAAGATGGAACCTGAGTATCTGCGATCTTCCTTTTAACAATCGAGGTCGAGTTTAGGTGGAAGTGATTAGATCAACGTTTGTTTGCAGCAAACTATTAATGATAATAGGAAAGAAGGGAAGTCGTTGCCGGGAGGAGGATGGTTGAACTTAATATTAAAAGCCAAAACAGCAATTAAATGGAGGATGGTTGAACTTAATATTAAAAGCCAAAACAGCAATTAAATTAATTGAAATAAATCCATCGGATGTTTACACCTCAGCTGCTGTTCATTCCCTCAACCAAACCAACCAAATCATCAACTCAATCAGTCCCTCGACATATCACATTGTGTACCACATCAAAATGGAAACAAAAGAACGTCTCCATTTTTTTTTCGTTTTTCTTGATTAGACACCCAACAAAAAATAGTAGTACGGAAATGAAGTTTCAATTAGGAAATGCAGACCAATTCAAAAACATCAAAACGAGACCAAAATGGAAAGGGAAATTGGATAGCCTTGAACTCAAAATCAACACTGTGGAAGATCAGATGGTGGTGGCTGCAACTTCTGGTTTGGTTCCGGTCCATCCGGGACTATCCATGCCATTTTCAATCCCCAGCTTGTATGAACATCCAGGTGACAGTGCATGAACCACACCCCTGTCCATAATTTCCCGAGTCAACAAATTATGAGAGTGAATTCTCGTTTTTAAGCAAATTTTAAAATAGAAAACAGATTTATTACCTGGGTTGTCTGCTAAGAACCGAAAGGCTACCCAACCACCAGCAGGAACACCGAATGTATTCCTTTCCATGGGGTCAACAAGATTGAAGTTGGCAGGGTCCTTATTTGGATCAAAGTTTCCAGAACCTTGCCCAACAACGAAGAAATTGTACCCATGAAGGTGAAGTGGGTGACTCTCAGCACCAAGAATGCTAGTACCCTGCAAAACAACCTCTACGCTCGTGTTAAATGGCAGCACCACCGTACGTGTGCCATTGATCACATTCGTATTATTTGGTGGTGTACCGGTGTAATTGAATGGAATTAATGGTTTAGTAGGCAAATCTGTTGTGTAAACTCCATTATTTTGTCCAAAGTAGTAAGCTTGGAGGAGAGCCACGGTGGGGAGTGTGAATGAGACATTATTAACAGAAGCGGCAAATTTGCTTGAATTATTAGGTCCTTGACAGGTTGTGTTTTTAGGACAAGGGCTCGTCCCAAGTCCGACTGTGAAGAAAAATTTCTTGTCCACATTTTTCGGCACATTAGCAGGGAATTTAGCACTGGCCAGGCTACGGAATTTCCTCGTAAAATTTGCAACAAATGCTGTGTCATTGATAGGAGGGAGGGTTGGTTGAAGTAAGGTAAGATTCTTGGAGGATTCGTGATGGGCTGGATGTTCGTATTCAAGAATTCCTACGGTGGTGGAGTTATCGAAGGAGCCTTGGCCGGTGAAATAAGGTCTAGCAGCCATGAGGAAGGAGGAGTTGGAGAATTCAGATTTGGTTTTAAGGAGAACGTTCATGGTTTGGCCTGGGGTGATCACGAGTTTATCAGTTTCGAAAGGTTTAGTATATATGGCGTCCCCTTCGACCACCGTTACCGTGTGGTTTGCGATGCTAAAGAAAAGCTCGTCGTTGAGTGCAGTGTTGATTAGTCGGAGGAGATATGTCTTTCCTGGCTTCACCTTCAGCTTATATGTGTCTGCAATACTCGTACAGAAAACAGATCACACGTTAAACTCAAACTTGCATGGATTGATTAACTTAAACTAGAAAACAGTACGTAAGACACCCACTTAGCCGGTTAGCCCTGCCCGTTTCAGGATTTTAACCTTGTTTTTTAGCAAAACCTGTAAACTTTACGCTAAACTGCAGTCTTTCCCAATCGCAAAAGCTAAACCCAAAACTAAAGTTAAACCAAACCCAATTAAGCTTAGCATTAACTGATGATATATATACCTTTAGCAGAACAGTTGTAGAGTGGCCCTGGTAGACCATTGATGGTATATGCATCAGAAACATTGGGTCCAGCCCCTGTTTGGAGTGCTTGGCTGATTACAGCTTCGGGGTCTGCCTTGAACCACTCTCCTGAAAAATCCGGAATTCGTGCAGAATGCAGATATATACTAGGGTTAGAAAACCTGAAAGACATGGCAGTTCATGCATAATCGCTCATTAGGCTAGTTTCTTACCGAAGAGGATGGTGACTTCCTTGTGGGGTTTGGGGAATGGGTAAGATTCATTGCGCTTTGGGAGGATGATGATAGGTCCGTAGATGGTTGCTCTCAACCAGGAGATGTGAGCATGCCATAACAGAGTTCCTCTCTGTCCAGTGATTGTGAAGTTGTAAATGTATGACTGGTTTGTTTGAATGGGACACTGTGTTACATAAGATGGTCCATCCGCCCATCCAGTTGTAATCTGTCTGATCCCATGCCTGTTCCCCCATATGGAAATAGAACAAAAGTTAAACCCATCAAGCTTAACTAAAAGCATATAACTATTTGAATTATAGATTCATACCAGTGAATGCTAACATTATTTGAAATATGGTTGACCACTCTAACTATGACTCTGTCACCTTCCCTTGCCACTAACCGTGGCCCCGGAAACTGTCGGTTCACACTCAGAATGGTCCTTGTGCTGCATAGTCTTGTAACATTGTGGTAGTCAATCTTGATCATTGAACAAGCAAAATTAAAGTAAGAACATCAAACATTCAAGGTAAAAGGAAGTTCAAAAAAGAGAAGTAAAAGATTAATTGTTCCCAGTAATGTACATTGAAAGTATAATGCCTCGTTTTGCCTGTTGCATTTTCCAGAAATAGCAACAGCACACAAAAGGAAAAAACCGTAGATAATGAGATTGCCATTTCTCTCGCTTTTGCTGCAGATTTGGTGAAGAAACAAAGAGCAACTTCAAACCCTTTTCTTTAGTTCCGAGGAAAGCAAATAGCACTGAAGAATGCAAGGCTACAGATAGGAGGGCCTTAATATATAGAGAGGCTGTAATTATCTGATTAGGTACTAAGAGTTACACAATTCATTTGATGAGTTACGAATCCTCTGTTAAAATGACCACCTTCTGTGCTCCGCTTTGCTGTTGGTCGAGCTGAATTTTAGAGTGTTGATAAAGTAAGATTTTTCCTCTAAACATTTAAGTAAATTTGATTACCGGGATGACCTTTTGCCGCCTCTCCCTCATTGGTCCATTTACAAGGACTTCAACAGGTAGATTATACACATCAAATCCCAGTTTAAAAGTCTACTTATTAGCCCTGATTATGCCATTCATGGACCAAAAAAAAAACCCTGATTATGCCATTACATGTCAAATCCATCATCCCATTACGTTGTCAAATAGGTGTGTTTTATGTAACCAAAAAAAAAAAATAGGTGTGTTTTCAATCTTAATCTTACATCATGTTTCTGTATGGTAGAGTATAAGATCTTGGATTTGTACATTACGGCGGGACCGCAGGAGCTGTCTGCTGACATTTTTGGTAGAACATTTGTTTATTTCTAGAAATCTGAAGCATCCCAAGTTCCTTCCAGGATCGGTGATCACTCGGTTGGTTGTTTTTACCTACCTTCTTTACTTGTATTCCAATTTCTGTGGAGCAAAATTTTCCTCTGAAACTTTATGGAGGGTTGAAAAATATCAGAGCAAGGGAGGTATTAAGTCATTGTTTAGTCAGGGTACAGGTAAAAGTATATATATCAGTAGTTTCTTGGTTAGTTTTCGGGGTTTTCGCTTTCCAGTTTCCACAATTAGATTCGAATTTTACCTTGGAGATTTACGAAGTCTTGGCAATTAATGGATTTTAATTTTATTAGCGTGCATAAGAACCAAAGGTGGTTTCTAGATCACAAACAATCATGGGAACTCCAACGTGACAAAGTTTGAAAAAAGGGTTTAATAAGAGGAAGTACGGCTTATTGGAGAGCCCAGTTGGTTACAGAAGGTACGTGCCAATGCCGTTTTGTTACCGTATTCTCAAGGTACTTCCTACTTCCCTTGTTTCTAAATTCTTAATTAGCCAGTGCCAGATATTAATTGGACGTCCCTCAACTCTTTTGGCTTTGAAACTAAGGAATAATGTTGTCACCCCATTATTATTATTAGTCCATGATTTTCATGTAAGCAAAAATATTAGTAATAAATTTAATTGTTTGCTAAATATCAGTTTCACGTCCAATCTAGCTCGTTATCTCATCCGCCCCTTGCTATTCTTTGCAAAACAATGGTCGGACTTATAGTAACGCCTCAGCCTCTCCCCGCCAACAAGATCGAGCTCATACGATCTGAAGTTTTCGACCGTATAGTACCGGCCATGGAATCAAATGTTTAGTTCAGCAAATAGTGTCGTTTGGTCCACATTTACTGAAACATAAACATCTAAGTTATTACAAGACCTAAATTACTAAAAATATACTTAAAGTGCAACTGTGACACTAGTCCCACTGAGGAGTGAGGACTAAACTAGCACTAGTTTTGCCTTTTTCATGTTCAATCTCTTTCTTCGTCTGTTGCAATTGCAAGTTTTAAATGAAACCCCAGAAAGAAAGAACGGAAGAAAGCGTGGAAGCCACAGAAACTCGTGTTGAAAAAGTTTGAAACCAAAAAGACCAGAAAGAGAAACATCAGTTTGAACTGTTTGGTCTATGAGTTGGCAAAGTTCCTTTATGCCAACTCGTTTGGAGAGAACGATATGCCATCCGAATCCCCATGCCACCCCCTGAAAATGACTGATATCTGCTCTTTTGGAGTGCATCCTCAAAGAACAAATCATGAATAGAAAACATGGTTTCGGCTGTAATTTCACATATCTAAAGTTAAGTGAAACTAAAGGGTCGTGATCAAACAAGCTCAAGTGCTTCAATTGCTTGACCTGTGAACAAAATTGATTGGTCAAACACCTCAAACCTATAAATCTTCGAAGTCACTGGTTTCATTGGGACACTTTTAGACATTACAGTATCCAGAACAGTAGACATTTCTGGTTCCGGATGCAGACAACTCAAATCCGGTTAGAGATAATGTACTGTTTTAGTAACTTATAAATGTAATCTTAAAGACACAGTCATTACATCAACAGGAAATTAGCCAATCTTTTTCACTACAATGATTGGTTCTAATTTCTAATTAGTAGTACTTAATTACGTATCGCATCATTATTATTTTCTTGAGTAAATTACGAGTTTAGTCATCACTTAATTTTTAGAGGTTTTCTGTTTTGATTATTCAACTATAAAAAGTTACGATTTAGTCATTTAGTTTTATAAATTTAGTTATTTTAGTCACTCAATTCTTAAAAAATAATAAATTGATGATGTGACAATTGGCATGACTATATCATCCAACATGCCATGTGGCATGATAATGTGGCATGCCAGGTCATCCAAAAAGTTCATTGACATCATGACGTGGCAATGCCACAACATCAAATATGCCATATGATATGGCCACATCATCATGCCATGTGGCATATTGAGTTATAACAAATCAATTTTTTCAAAAATTTTAATAACCAAAATATTAAATTTTATAAAGATAAATAACTAAATTGTAAGTTTTTATAGTTAAGTAATTAAAATAGAAAATCTCTAAAATTTAAGTGATCATTTTTATAATTTATCCTATTTTCTTCTGATTAAGCTGCAAATTACCATTAACATTAATTAACCTATCCCAAGACAAAGGCTTCCTTTGACAATACTATTGCGAAAAAAAAAAGAGGAATTTTGTGCTTTTATGAGTTGTACAATCACTTTAAATGATCTTAAGTGTAAATTACGGTGAACTATTGCGAAAAAAAAAGAAGAATTTTGTGCTTTTATGAGTTGTACAATCACTTTAAATGATCTTAAGTGTAAACTACGGTGAAATACGATTATCTTACGTACATTAAAGGACACCGCAGTGGGCAATTACCAGGGAAAGGCTACGGTGAAAATCCCACTGCCACCGCATATAATCACACCGCCCGCTAAAAGCAATAATTTTACCAAAGCGAGCTAAAGACAGCCACAAGGTGGTGTTGCAAGTTGCAACTTCAATCCGAAATGCATGACATGCTCTCGAATTAAAACCATTATAATGATTGAACTTCTGCAAAAGTTCTTTCTTGTCCAAAGGCTGCTGCCTGTTAAGTTTGGATTCATCATTCATTGGATTCCCAAAGTTACAGCATCCACTTATCTTTGACAGGATTCACATTTTTGAAATTGCAGCTTTGCCAGCTATTTTCTCGAGCGGGAAAAATCATTACCCTGACACACCCAAGGATTCTCACAATCCAAACATTATTAAAATAAACAATAAAAAAAATTGTAGCTTTACTGCCCAAACATTCAAAAATTTCGATTGGAAGATGAACTTCTCCGAAGATTATCTTGAAATAACGAAAGAGAATTAAACAAAGATCGACGACATAGAATGGTAGAAAAAATTGCTAAGGGAATAAAATAATAGAAATAATTCAATTTCTTCTACATTACAAATTTGAGGAAACTAGAAACTGATATTACTGCTCCTACATCATATATTTACGATTAAAATTTGTAAAAAACGAAGGAAAAATTATGGAAAATTCTTTGAACTACTAAGCTCTAAGCACAAGCTTCGCGCCTAGGCTGCAAAGTGAACAGAGCATCGAGATCAGGAGGCTGGAAATATCCGTTCTTCGGCGGCTCCCTCTTCGCTCCGCCTTGTGATTTCTTCCTTGGCGGCGGCGGACAGTGAAATGCCTCCGGAATTCGATGCTTCGGCGTCGTACAACCATCTTCCATCGAACTAGATCTCTCCATTTCTCAAACGAATTTCGGAAAGCTGAACCCTGGAAGACTTACAATGATTTATATAAACGAAAACCGAAATCTATTTAAATTTTTGAAACTTTTGAAAAATGGAGGGAGACGAAAAAAGATTAGGGGAATGTTGGTGGAATCGTGGGCGGTTTCTTTTGAGGGGGGGAAGAGAGGGAGGTGCTGTTGGAATATAAAAGGACGAATGGAGATTCGTGACCGTGCGGTGGGGACGGGTGACAGCTAAGCAAGAGTTTGTACTGTCGACGTGGCCTATGATGATTGGGTTGGTAGATCTACGTGTGGTGGCCCACGTTGCGCCGTGTTATATTTGTTGTGGTGGGGGCTTTTTCAAATAGGGCGGCGCCCGACTTCGGTCGGTGTTTGCGCGGGAAAATTGGTTGCTTTGAATCTCGACCGCTCGCTAGCTTGTTTTTTTCTTTTGGTGTGGGGAGGAACGGAATTTTCCGTGGAATATTTTATTGGATTTTGGATTTACGGACAGGATTCCAATCGGTGGTGTGCCCATAAATTGGTAGGCTGTATCTGGACTGAAAAGATTTAGAGGGGCCCACTCAGGAGGAATTAAATATCACTGAAAAAACTCAAAAATGGGCTTGAAATGAAGAACTGTGGAGGCCCGAGTAGTTTGGATTTAATGGGTTTCAATATTCTTACACTTTTGGATCTAGGCCTTAAGATCGGTATAAATTTTGGGCTTGAGAAGAACTAGAATGAGTAAGTGGCCTAGCCCACTTAAGCTTGCTATGACCCAAAGATTAGCCCCTAGGGAGTGGTACTACTAGCCTCGAAATCTAATTTTACATCACTCACAGGGGTAGGGAAGAGATGGCTACGGTTACCCCTTAACCAGTGATCTCTGTTTTGAGCCCTGAGAATGACATACCACCTTGCGGGGAGCACCCTATCCTTGGCCGTCTGCAGGTGCGAGCAGAAATAGTCGTCCACTATAAAACGAAGGCGGAGACTTGTGGCTAGACCAAAAAAAAAAAGAAATCTAATTTTACGTCTATTTTTCAATAGACCAAACAATTTGCTATAGAATCAATAGGATTTGGTTAAAATATAAAGAGTTTAAATTAGTGATATTAAATATTTGGATTCAAACTCTTACAAATCATTTTTTATAGATAATCTGTAAGTTCGTTAAATTTTACAAAATTAAAGTTCGTAAATCCTTAAAGAAATTAATGATTTACCTTGATTTTAAAAGTTGAATAATTTACTTGCTCCTACGTTTTTAGTAACCAAAACAATTTACTGCAATCAAATTGTAAACATATTTTATCATTTTCGTGATTGAGATCACATGCATATGCATTGGTACTTTTGTTAAAAGCTGAAATTGGCCAAAAATATCACTATCAATTGTTTGTAGCCAACCATTCAAATCCTACCGATTGATGTACTATACTACATATGATGATCATAAAAATCACATTTGCAAGTCTTTTTAGAGCAGGGCCGCTGGGGGCCATGGCATATGAATTTGAATCAACAAATCCTATCCCTATACCCTAGCCATTAAAAGGGTCCCTACGCACCCCACCAAAACAAAAGGGTCCCTCGTTATTTTTGCACCAACATGGTTTTGTTGGTTGCACCGTCAGCTCCGGGATTTAACACGGGTTCGACACGACGGGGACAGCTCAAACTGCTCCATTTTCTTCGGCACGTGAATTTTGACCATGACTAGGCCCTCCAAATGGTCCCACATTATGAAGGGTTGACTTTTGAGAAAACGTCGTCCGCAATGGTCTCATTCTCATGCAAAGACAACCTGCGCCCACCTTGGGTTTGGGCCTTGGCTCCTATTCCTAACCGACGCACCCTCGATTGCAGCAGCAGCAACAGGCATCAATGGGAAGCAGCTAAACCTAAACCCACTCCTGACAGTCAAAACCATATTTTGTCTTAACGTTCCCGGCGGGGGTCACCTAGGATTCACAAAGTCAAAGCCGAATAGCTACAAAACTTCCCTCACTCTGAAGCAACTACTCGGAAATCGCCTCGTGCTGAAGATAAACTTGTATAATAGCCTTTCTTTGGTTTTATCAGATTCTTCGCATGGAAAAGGAACACACGAGACCGCCTTGTCCACCCCTTGACAAGGATTAGGTATTTAGATTTTGATTGTCTGCTTCTGCTAAATGCAAACCAGAAATCAAATTAAGAACTGAGATAATGATTTAGGCTCAACTGCCTAAAGGTTTCAATGATACAAAAGAAGATGTATTTTAGTAGATTCTTTAGTGGTTGACTCTTGCTTTGGTTGAAAATTGGGGTCAAGCGAGCGTTGGCTTTGGTCCACCTTAGATGCATCTATCCAATCAAAACAACGTAAGAAGACAAAATCTGCACTAAATGAAAATACAGAGAATCCGGCAAAGTTTAGAGACAAGCAGCTCAAATATTGCCAGAGGGCCATCTATCATCCGTGGCAGCTAGGCATGAAAAAACGATTTCAATTTTCAATTATATATGCCAAAACTTTTCTAGTCAGTAATTACTTCCTACTACTTTTTACTTTCATTTCTCATTGTACATGATTTTGCAACAAAATCAATATGCCTAATGCTAACCATGAAGGGAGGAACAGAACAGATCAGATTTAACCAAAATAAACCAATTTTATCAGAATCTTGTTCTTCAAGGCAAGGTAAAAGACTCATCTATATATATTTGTATTAATTCATCGATAAGCATTCCACGGTAAAAATGTTTATTTATTCCCTTTGCTCAAAGAGTTGTGTTTGTTTCACCAACCCCTGTACTCGACTCTGGATGAATTGTAGCCAATGTGATTACCGGATAGCAATGGATTTATACCGAAAGGAAGAGTTAGTGTTTGAATCCTCTCTCTTCTGAATAAAAACAAATACAGATACTACCAAATGCCAATAACCTTCAGCATGCAAAAGAGGGGGGAAAACTCCATTAGGATGTAATGGAAGGGGGTGCCCCAGTGTACAGTTAACCAAATATGTTAACAACTAAAGGGCAGGAAATTTCTTATAGCAAAGTCAAATATATATGTATCAAACCTCTAGCAAGTATACAATTTAAAAGTCAAAAGGGCTCACAAAACTTCCTTTCATCTGCTCCACTCTCTCTTCTTTCTCATAGATTTTGTTCTTGCTGGCTGCTAGCAGTAGTTGTTACATTGTCTCATTCGGCTTCTTTCTTCTTCTTACAGCTTAAGATAGAGAGGTCCATCTTGGTTTAATGCAAAGTTGAATTTAGTCATCTTTTGAAAATTCTAATGGAGAAAGGTCAGAGGGACGATTGGTTTGATGGGTCGGAAGATGAACTTGTGAGAGAGCTTCTTGATGATGAGTCTCCTTTCTTTGTTCTACCTCAAGAGACAAATCAAGCCAAATCAAAAGCTCTGGATGAAGAGGCCACCAAACGACTCATCTCCAATGTCTACTCAGGGCCAAGGATTGAAGATATCGAGAATGCTTTATCGGTGACAACCTGGAACGATCAATCCCAGGCACCACAACAAACCAGGTTATTATTATACATTTGAGTTCCCTTGGATTTTTGTAGCTTAACTTTTAGTAATTGGGAAACTTCTTGCACTCGTGGGTCGTTTCTAATTTTCTTTTGATACTATATATTAATAAGATGAAACCTCATTTATTATTGCAGACTTACTTCATTACTTGAAAGAGGTTTGAGTAAGATAGAGAATAAGTATACTCTGAAACTCAAAAGCGGCGGCAATGGCATGGCAGATGACGGGTACAAGTGGAGAAAATATGGCCAAAAATCCATCAAAAACAGCCCAAATCCAAGGTGACTATCTTTCCCCAGCTCTCTTTTTCCTTCTTCATTCTTATATATATCTGTCAATCATCACAGCTTCTTAGTTTTCTCTTAGGAAATTCTAGAAAAATTCAAATCCCTCCCGGACAAAATTGTTCTAGCACTTGAATTAACGTAGTAGTCCATAATGCAAATCTGTTAGAGGCAGCTGAAGGTATTCAGTAGTTTCCCTCAAATGGAAGCAGTTCCATTAACGACAGGAAAACTATACAAAATGTTTCCATGGTTTGGAACTTGTTGTTTGCTGCCTACTGTGCATAGGCTGTTACCATTATCATGCACTTTAGATACTACCAAATTTTCGACCTCTCTTTCAATGTTAATGTCTCCCACAAAGAGAGCGAGATGCATAAGAGGCGGGCAAAATAAAGTACTGAACCTAACATATAGCTCAAATATAGGAATTCCTTGAAAATTCCACTTCTCCTACCAACCTGACAGGAATGAGAGAAAGCAAAGGGGAACCACATGTGTCACTCGACAGATCCCCATATGACAATTTCCCCTGCCGAGTCTTCGAATTGGATTTGCCGATTCCATCACTTCTCATTGGGACCTAGGCTTATTTAATTAACCTAGCATTTAAGGCCAATGTGTACAAGTTCTCATTTTGTCATTATTATCCCCTCTCGGACCATGAATTTAAGCCATGCTACGGAGGCTTGGGGTTAGATATTGGACATAAAATGTGTCTGACACGAGTAGGTTAATTTTTTCAATAATTTCTTACTTTAATTTTAAGGATTAAAGTGTTCATCTCAATAAAGAATAATTTCCTACTTAGCTAGTATTTGACGGTATTTCGTTAATGCGGGCATGAAACAGGAGTTACTACAAGTGCACCAACCCAAGATGCAGCGCAAAGAAGCAGGTGGAGAGGTCCAGAGATGACCCAGACACGCTCATCATCACCTACGAAGGGCTTCACCTCCACTTTGCCTACCCGTATTTCCCACTCATCAACCTGCAGCCTCCTTATCAAGATGATTCACCAACCAAGAAGCCCAAAATGAACTTTTCAGAGGCTGAATCACAGGCTTTTGGAGCTTCACAGGCCCAAGAAACAGAAATAACCACTGCTAATGTCAACGATGAGCCGCTGCCAAGCTCGTTTGATGAGGCATGCCCTCAAGAAGTGGGTTCTGAAGGATTTAGCCGCCAAGGGCTGCTTGAAGATGTTGTGCCTTGGAAGATAAGGAATCCATCACACAACAATATTTCCTCCAATTGTTCCTCTTGTTCATCCTCCCACTCACGTTCTCCTCCTGCCTCACCTTCTTCTTTGTCTTGGTCTCCCAATTATAACCTCTGTTTTGATATAAGCATAAACTCTAGCATTATGTGAATGTGCTTTGGCGGGTTGAAAATTTGACCCAATTAAATTATAGTAGTAGCCTCCATCAATGTTAATTAATTAACTAATTCACTCTTTCGTTATCAAATTAACTATCTTAGAATCTAATTTTGTATTTCACTGGTATAAATCAAGGTTATTTTGCATTGCAAAAATATTCGTAGGGCAATTGAGTACTCGTTTGGTGTTTGATTACTATTGCTGAGTCTTTTTTACGAATACACACTTACAAGTAGAGAATACAATAAACAAATTAACAATTTAAACAAGTAAATATAAAATCGGATAAAACTCATATCCAGTGTGACACTTAAATTAAAGACCTCAACGTTCTAGAGCCCCCTTGAATAAAATGTGATTGGTTTAAAAAAAAGATATTCTCAAACTGAAACTAATCCTTCTCGTAGCAAGAATATGAAACATAAAGCCATCAATATAAATGCGCTTCTAGAGGATTTAAACCGTGTCCTTACTCTTACCGAAATAGAGGCTATTATTATCTGAACCAATACTTATTATTGTTAGTGATTCTAAGATGCTGTTTGATAAATTGAAAAAATTAAGTGTTAAAAAATAAGTATTAAAAAATTAAGTACTGAATTTGTATATAAAATTATTTGATAAATAAATGTTGAATATAAATATATTATTTCTTTACCTACTTTTTAAATTCAATATTTTTTTGTTAAAAAAAATCTTTTAAGTAATAGATAGTAAAAATTATCAAATATGTTAAAAATCTAAAAATATTGAAAATTTTTATTTTTAACTATTTAAAATTTTTTAATAATTTATTAAACGGTCCCTAATTATTTTTTTATTTAACCAAAGATATCTCGAATCTTTGATCTAAAATTTAAAATTTAATATTCAAGTTGAATCGTGATCCAATGGGCCCCAAAAGTTGCCCAATTGACAGCCCAGCAACTAGGAACCAGTCGTCCAATGGATTTGGCTCAAATAAAGATGGGGTTGACAGTTGGTCTCATTTGGGAAGGAGGTGGAGAGGCAAAAGCCTAAGGAAAGCCCAAAATTTAATCCAAAAAAGAACTCAAAGTGATAAAAAGAAATATCTTTGCTGGACCTATTGGGTTTGTAGGTTGTTGCACCCTTTTTGTGGATGTGGATCCCACGTAAGAGTTGTGGATTATCCTCCTGCCACAGGCCGAAACAGAAACTCTACTGCAAAATGACACAAAGAACCTTTTCAAGTACCCCATATAACAAAAATAAATGCCCAGCAACACTTCATTCAGGAAGGCTAAATTGGTGATTTTAGTCACCAAAACGAGGCGGTTCGACGGTGCCCGACTCTCTCTGCTAAGCAAAAATGAAAAAAAATCCGTTCTTTTTCTTGTTTGATTCAGCTCCATAGTCCATTCTCTGGTTTTAAACCTTCTTCAAAATCAAATTTTTCTCTTTTTTCTCATCAATCAAACAAACTCTAGTAGAGAGTTAACTATTCTGAATCGATTCATGGTACCATTGCCAACGTTACGATGATTTTCTCCAGAATCGCTCGCTCGCTCTCCCGCTCTTCTCGCCCCACTTTCCAAACTGTAATAATTATTTATTTCCTTTTTAAAAAAAATAAATTTCAATACTCCCTGTTTCTTTGTTTTTTGTTTTGATCGTTTCTGTTTCGAATGTTGTTTTTTACAGAATGTGATATGGAGGACTCTGTTATTGAATGAATCGCATGTCTCTGCGCTGGTCGGGAATGCGTCCGTTTCACGCGTCAATCAAGGGTTAGGGCTTGTAAGGGGTTACTTTGCAGCAGCTGGAGCCGGGAAGCAGCTCGTTTCTAATTCGCGATTGTCGAATTTGGATTCGATTCTGGCTAACCCTAAGGTTAGGCGGTTTTTCTGCAGTGAAGGACCTAAGAAAAGCAGTGAGTTAAAAATCTTCACTTTTTTTATACTTATTACTTAAACTTCACGTTCTTATTATTGATTTTTTGAATTGAATTTGTGCAGAATATGAAAATTATTATCCAAAAAACAAGAAGAAGACTCCTAAAGGAAATGGAAAGAAATCTGAATCCAAAGGTATGTCATTTACTGGAAATCTTTTTATTTTTATTTTAGAAAGATAATAAATATTTAGAACTTTTGGAGGGGGGGAAATTATTTTTGTCTTATTTAGTTGCTATGCTGAGATTTATCAAAGCTGGCTACAACATGGTCGTGTCTGATGAAAATGTATGTGATGTGGATCATGTAAACATATCTTTTCAAGTTGAATGCTCTGTGGTCGATGTAGTTAATTAAGTCAGCTCTCTTGATATTTACATATGTTAACCTGACTTTCCAGGGGATTCAGGTGGCGGTGATCCTGAGAATTCTCAGAACATTGTAAAGTTGATGCAGAATTTAATCACTCCTTTATTGTTATTTGGGATTTTGTACACGTCAATTTTTTCGGGTCCGCATGATCAAAAGCAGGTCAGCAGCTTTTCCCCTTATTTTTAGAAATTGTTTGGATGGTTCTTAATAACATATTTTCTGTTAGAACACAACATCTTGATGACAACTTTTCCATGGCGTGCCAAGGGCATAATCTATCGTTTTAACTTCAAGTAAACAAAGTGTGAAAGAAACTAGATTGGAAACAGTATTTTAAATAAATGTCCATTGTCTGTTTTAAGGTGGAAAAAAGTGAAACCAATATTTAGTGAAAGAGAAATTATATGTCTTAGTCTAAGTTTTTAGTTTCTTTGCAAAAGGTTTTTGCTCGCAAGTGTTTAGTTTCCAGTAATTCCCCCTCCTCCTCCTTCTCTCTATGTTTGTCCTTCTTTAAGCTGTTTTATGTTCTTTAGATTAGTTTCCAAGAGTTCAAGAACAAACTCCTCGAACCGGGCTTGGTGGAAAAAATTGTTGTTTCAAATAAATCAGTTGCAAAAGTGTATGTGAGAAGCTCACCACGCAATGCAAATCAAACCACTGATGATATTACACAAGGTCCGACAAATGGCACCCCTTCCAGAAGAAATTTAAGCCAATATAAGTACTACTTTAACATTGGGAGTATTGATTCTTTTGAGGAAAAGCTGGAGGAAGCACAAGAAGCATTGGGGATAGATCCTCATGATTATGTTCCTGTAACTTATGTGAGTGAAGTGAACTGGTACCAAGAGTTGATGCGGTTTGCACCAACAGCCTTGATCTTGGGGGCCTTATGGTTCATGGGGAGAAGAGTGCAGAGAGGATTTGGAGTTGGTGGTCCTGGTGGACGAGGTGGACGTGGAATATTCAATATGGGAAAGGCACACATTACAAAGCTGGACAAGAATGCAAAGGACAAGGTAAGTCGTGGTTAGAACTTTGCTTTCGAAACTTTATAGTGCTATTATAACTATGATAAATCCTTGCAATTGTTTTATTTGCTGTCTCAGGTCTTTTTTAAAGATGTTGCTGGTTGTGATGAGGCAAAGCAAGAAATTATGGAGTTTGTACACTTCCTAAAGAACCCCAAGAAATATGAGGAGTTAGGAGCAAAAATTCCCAAAGGTGCACTTCTTGTCGGTCCTCCTGGCACAGGGAAGACACTTCTTGCAAAGGCAACTGCTGGTGAATCTGGTGTGCCTTTCCTGTCTATTTCTGGATCAGATTTTATGGAAATGTTTGTTGGAGTTGGGCCATCAAGGGTGAGGAGCTTATTTCAAGAGGCAAGACAATGTGCCCCCAGTATCATATTTATTGATGAGATAGATGCTATAGGTAGAGCAAGAGGTCGTGGAGGCTTTTCTGGTGGCAATGACGAGCGTGAAAGTACTCTTAATCAGTTGCTTGTAGAAATGGATGGATTTGGAACGACATCTGGAGTTGTTGTGCTTGCTGGCACAAATAGGCCTGATGTTTTAGACAAAGCACTGTTGAGACCTGGTCGTTTCGATCGTCAAATTGCAATTGAGAAACCTGACGTTAATGGTCGTGACCAAATTTTTCGAATATACTTGAAGAAACTAAAACTTGATCACAAGCCATCATATTACTCTCAACGACTTGCTGCTCTTACCCCTGGATTTGCTGGAGCTGACATTGCAAATGTTTGCAATGAAGCAGCACTGATTGCTGCAAGGAATGAAAGTGTGCAGATAACCATGGAACATTTTGAGGCAGCAATAGACAGAGTTATAGGCGGTTTAGAGAAGAAGAACAAGGTTTGTTGCTATTCATTTTCGCTGCCTCTTTTGTTTACATATGCACTATTTTATTAATCTGATTCAGTCTCTATCTCTGCTTATGTTTCCAGAGCTATAATTAACTGTGTTCAAGAGTGATTTGAATTTCTCAATATCAAAACCTTGTTTTTCTGTTTCCTTGTATAATGTTTTTACAGAAGAGTGTCATTTTAAAGTTAGTGTCTCATAGATTAATGATCTATCTGTTCTTCAATCAACTAAAAGAACTTCACTTTGGTTTTCTGAGCATACTTTTGATGAGTTCCTGCATCAGATGTCAAAGGAAGCTTTAGCTTATTTAGACATTTCTGTTTTTGCTTGCAGGTAATAAGCAAGTTGGAAAGGCAAACTGTTGCTTGTCATGAATCAGGCCATGCTGTTGCTGGCTGGTTCTTGGAACATGCAGAACCATTGCTTAAAGTAACAATTGTTCCTCGTGGTACCGCAGCATTGGGGTTTGCTCAGTATGTTCCCAATGAAAATCTCCTGATGACCAAAGAGCAGCTTTTTGATATGACTTGTATGACACTCGGTGGTCGAGCTGCTGAGCAGGTGAAACTTCTGAGCACATTCTCACGCTTTTCTTTTTGTCTATCTTAGTATTTTCTGAATCAGTAAACAGACTTACTTAGAACCGAGAAGTTTGAATTTAGGAATACAATATGATTGTTATCTCTACCTTAAATCATGTCTGTGTGCTGAGTGCTCGACCATTTAGTCCCAAGGTTGAACCAGAAGCCTTGGGTATCACGTCTTCAGGCATCATCTGGAAAAATACTTCTTTGTTGCATTTTAATATTTTCTTCTGTATGGATTCTTTGACTGCCTGCACAACTTTATTGATTGCCTTTTCTTATTCATGTGTGATGTGTCTCATATGCTTCTATCTTAAATTGAAATGAAATGCTAGATTATAAAGCCTGACAAGTAGTCTTGTTTGGGTAGTAAGAGAAAGCCAATATGTTTGGCTTTAATAATTAACATTTTTCACATTCAGCACCCCTTTATATTAACATATTTTGCTTATGCTTGAATTTGATGTTTCTAATTTTATAATATATATTTAACCAAAGTATTGTTTATCATGTGATGCACCTTCCTATGCGGACTAGGTTTTGTTGGGGAAGATTTCAACTGGAGCTCAGAATGACTTGGAGAAAGTAACTAAGATGACCTACGCCCAGGTAGCGGTGTACGGTTTTAGTGACAAGGTTGGTCTTCTTTCTTTCCCTCAAAGAGATGATACGTTTGAGATGACCAAGCCTTATAGCAGCAAGACTGGTGCAATAATTGACAATGAAGTAAGAGAGTGGGTGAATAAGGCTTATGAAAAAACAGTCCAGCTGATAGAGGAGCACAAAGATCTTGTGGCCAAGATTGCAGAATTGTTGCTAGAGAAAGAGGTCGTCCACCAAGAGGACTTAGTTCGAGTACTGGGGGAACGCCCATTTAAGTCAACTGAGCCCACTAATTATGACAGGTTTAAGCAAGGATTCCAAGAAGAAAACAAGGAATCCAAAGAAACTACAACAGAGAGCAAACCCGTGGACGATGATGGTCCAACACCCTTGGAACCTCAAGTCGTGCCCGCGTAGTTCTTTTAACATATTTACTCTTGTCTAGTTTGGAAATCTGTCGAGGTTAATTTGCTCATATTGCCTCCGCCTCTTAATCCAAACTGAACTCTTAAGCTGTAAAAAGAAAAGCAAATTGCTAATTAAAATGGGATATATTCTTTCCGAAATTGTTTCGATCATTTTCTCGATGATACCGAAAGGCATGTGGCAATATGAAGACCTAAAGTGAGTTCCGGTATAAACCGGCGAAGTCCGAAACTCAATCCAGGTTAACTTGTTATTTTTGGACCTTGTCGAGGCCAAAAAATATTCATAGTTTGGTATTCGCCAACTTAATGTTATAAACCAAGCAACGGCCTGACTGCCAGATTCTGCTTTCTGCCTCGGCCTAATAATTAACCATTTATGGCCAGGCGCTCATTATTTTTCATTCAACCAGAGAAAGAAATGATTGAAACTTGAAAGGCTCCCCAGCATCTTCCTTTAATCCTTTTACGAAAGAACTATCAGAGATTCGAAGTTTTGGACCGCTTCGCAATTGGTACAAAAAGCTGTGGATGAGTTGCTGTCCACATGCCTCAAAAATAATTCTATTGTTAGTAGGGGTGGCTTTCAGTTTTAGATGAAGAAAAGGAAATGATTTCTCAACTTGTGGCCAATACAGCAGTAAAGGCATACTGGGACTTTGGAAGTGAAACTTTGGATTTAATTTGTGGTGTACGATTACACATTGACATTTCTAGAGACGAAGTTTTCATGAGAAAAGGAAAGCCTTAAATAAATTGCTGTTTTTTGGCTTGGAAAAAACAAATCAAAACCTCAAATTCTAATTCATGGTTTTGAGGACTTTTATAATGCCAGAAGTGTTTTTGTACAAAAATCCGATTATTCTTGTCCCTAAAAAATGCTGTCGCCAGCTGAGAGCAAACTCTACTTCCTAGTCGCTCCTAGATGAAAAGAAAGGTACCAAAGGAGTTTACACTATCTTTTCTTGGTTGACGAGATCAATTTAGCCACACAAATTCGTTGAAAAATCAAGCAGCAAATTCACGTTATCCTCTTGAGTTAGATGGGGGTGGGGGCTGGAGTTTGGCTATGCAAAACGCCAAAGGCCAGGGCCCCTGGTGTGTGGCCGAAGCTTTTGCTTTAAACCTCTGCCTGTGGCCTGTGGCCTCTGCTGATTCTTCTTAAATCAGTTTATTATTACAAACGACAGGCCAAGGAATGTGTGTGTGTGTCATTCATTTATGCTTTGATGGAACTCCCTGGATGATGGGATATATACAATTCACCAGGTAAAATAATAATGGGAAAGTTGTGGGCTACCAGGGGAAGTGAAAGTGGACAACGATTTTAGTGTTTGCTTTAGAGCTTAAAAGACTTGCTTGCAATGAAAAGCTTACCCATAAATCCAAATTTTAATGGCCTCCTTGTTGGAAAGCAAAACTCAGATAACGATGCCTTCCAGCAGGACTAATAATTCATCACCAATCATTTGTGGCTCTTTTTTTTTTTTTTTTCATTTTTGGTTTTAACATACTAATTTCCTCTTTAGCTTCTGGCTAGGGGGGTTTGGATTGAGGAGATCATATTGTAGAAATTATAAAATACTGTTTGTAGGCTATACGAAATCTTGCTGCCAATACTCCCAACAAATGCAATTTGTCAATTCGTTAGATTTGTTTAATTGCTCAAGCAAGCTGCAAACCTAACCTTAAAAGAAAGCTACTTCTCTTAATCATGAATGGTGGATCAAAATTAGTGTTGGTTGTCCTGTTTTGGAACTCTATGCTGTTTTGTTAGTCAAGTATTTAACATTTTTTATAAATAAAAAAGACAAGAGACTTTAAATACTAAATAAAGACCCCCCAAAAAGCACACAAATTTTGCAACAGTTCAGAACACAACAAAGCCTCCCACCTGTTGTTTTTACAACTCATCTCGACCCACAAGAGGCGAGAAAGAATTCAACCTTCTTTGGCCTTTTCCATTTTTCCCTGGATTTGGTTGAGGGAACCTTCGAAATGATTGTCTGCGAATTACTTGTCTCTGTCTTCTGTCAAGCATTTAGATTGTTTTTTTCTTCTCCTTTGTTTGCTTTCTCTCATGAAAATGGCCTCACAACACAAATTTTGATGCATCAAAGTTTCTTTTTACAGTATCCTCGAAAGATATTTTCTCCTAATGAAGATACTTTTGAGACCATAGAGATTTTTTTTTTTTACCAGAGACCATAGAGTTTAGTTTAGAGCCTCCAAAGTCATAAGTCAGAAGCAGCCAAAGCAGCCCAGCCATGCACGACTCCCTCATTTGCTGTCATTCAAATTGCAAATACTAAAATTTATTTACCCACAGAGCATATTTGGCAACACATTAGATATATGTGGCATCTTATTTCTACTGATATTTCTAAACCATAACGCCATGAGATTAAAATCAAAGAGCAACTCGAGTTGTTAGAATTTCAGTAGCTAGAGTTCAAACCCTAACAACCTCAAAACCAAAGAATAGCGAGAAGAGGTTCGTGTCCTTGACACCGGGCCTAATCTAGAGTTAGAATAATCTACCTGGTCTCTGATTTTCCAAATCAGAAGAAACACACAAATTGCGTTACAGGGATGAGAAATTAGAACAGATTTGGTATTCTTGAAAAACTCTGTGGTCTTAGAATACGGCCTGTCCTGGTAGAGACCTTCCTGATAAAAACTTTGAGAAAGTTTATGTTAAAGCCTCAAAAGAAAATCTAGTCATGTCAAAAGAATGCATCAGCTCTTTACCAAAAATAGTATATGCAAAGATCAGAATACTGGGTTCTGTGATTGGCGGTAAAATCATATCATGCATCCTGATTCGTTACAATTTTAACTCTGAAAAGATATTTTCGATCAATAAAGGTTAATCGTACGCTTTGTTCAGTTCCATCATTCTATTGTAAAGTCAATCAATCAGCAAAACTTTCCAAAAAAACTCTCTGAATAAGAACAAATAATTTAGTAGCCTGAAAATCTAAATCATCCAATAAGCAGTAGCCATAGGCTACAATCACACCTAATTGACAGCAAATTTTTTAAAAATTTCTTGACTTTTTTAAGCCAAGGTGAAAGTAAAATATTAAGCAAAATGGCATCATCATCATCTCAGGTTTCTCATGATTTGCATGATTATTATACTGATTAAAAATAAGATTTTAAATGATAATCTCATAATCTCCTCCACTTTGCAGTACCTATCCCGGTCAACCAAACCTCACCTACTGGAAACTAAATCATAAGACCTAGCTAGCCCCTCAATAATACCCCCATTATATATTTAATTAATTATTTATAACAGAAAACTTCATCAGCAATGGAAAAAAACAATAAGAAGAAGTCGTAGTCATGGCCACCCCCAGCTTTTTAAGTTTTGGTCCGAATAATTGAGAGGAAAGAGTTAGAAATGGTCCTGTCAAATGACAAATGGTTTCTTCAAATACGTAACCATCTTTCTTATTAATTTATTTATGGATCTCTGAATGAGAAAGATAGACAAGTAAATAAATCAAAACCATACAGAGTCCTCCGTCTTCCCTATTTTTCCCCTTTCAAGCCTCTCTTTTCATCTACTCCCTTTGTACTTTTCCATCCAATTATTCCCCCCCTCTCCCCCTCTCCTTCTCATTAAATATAAGCTAGAGTTCCGGTCTCGGTCTTCATTAGGGTTAGTCCTTTTCAACTTGTATCATTGGCGGCATTACCTCCAATTATGTACACATCTACGTTAATTCTTTTTTAATTTTCTTGCAACAAACCCAACTAGGAGACACCTTTGAGTGTTGTCTTGCACCAATATATATATTCGGTATGATGGAAGCTTTGCCAAAATACCAAAATATCAGAGGATGGGTAGCTGACCAAGGCATCAAATCTAACCTTATACCCACCATTTTCCACACTAATGGCGAACTAGCGAAACGTATAATCTAAGAATTTATCGAAGGTCGATTCTTAATATGTATTATGTGAATATTATTAATCGATGGTGATTATTATGGAATTGTTTTTGTAATTTATGTGATGATGATAATTAAAGTAGACGTGAATTTGTTGCCTTTCTCTCCTCAATTATAGAGGGGGTCTTATATGGCTATCTAGAAATTGATCCCACAATTATAATTACAAAGATTCAATGATTGGAATGAAAGTTGCATGGAGCAATGTAATAAGCTTCATCTACATCACAAGTTTGGCTTGATGTTCTCATCTATCTACCCCCATGCTACCGAAGTTAATTATAAATTAACACGTGCTATCTACGTAAATGATCGTGTTTTAATCATAACAATCGGATTTTTTTGCTCAATAATGAAAGAGAGATATTTAGAGAAATTTGATTCGAAAACCTTTAAAATTTATAAAATTATGCTTAAAATTATTATACATAAAAAGAGTAAGCAAAAATGAACATTAAACTAATTTACCACATTCACACTTAAATTAGTTACACCATGCCGTGATCATTGAAATGCATCACATGTGTTGGATATTTTTGTTTACCTAAAAAATTACTTAGCATCATAAAACAACATGTGTTATCTCCATAAATGATTGTATTTCAATCGAAGTAGTATTTAAAGGAATTTCATTTTAAAACCTTTAAATTGTTAAAAAGAATACTGAAAATATCAAAGAGTGAGAGAAAAGAAGTACACTATACTAACTTATGCAAAAATCCTACAATGATTGAAATGCATCACGTGCGTGGGTTGGATACTTCCATCTACCTAAGAGATTATAAATCGACACGTGCCATCTATATAAATGATTATGTTTTAATTAACGCGAAGAGATTTTTTGTTCAATAATGTAGGAGAGAGATTTTGGTGATTTTTTAATTTAATAAATTACCAAAGTAAAAGCAAAGTATATACATTGGACCAATTCACACAAAAATCCCACCATGTTCACACCTATGTAACATGGGTTTTAATTTTATACTAAAAAAAGAAAGTAAGAAACACGTTATAATTCTTTTTCTTATACTTTCTCACGGGCACCACCTGTTCAATTCAATAATAGGCTAACAATAAAAATATAGTAAAATAAAGAAAGTTGTACCCATGTACTTCTCCACAACAATTACAGAAGAAAGGACAAGATATTTTTGGCCATTGGATGGTGGCTTTGGGATAGAGGAATAGTATCATTTAGATTATGTTTGGTATAAGAAAATATTTTTTATTTTTTAAAAAATATAAAAAAATTTATTATGTAAGATATATGTTATAAGAAAAAATGTATGTATATTTTAAAAAATAAAAATGAAAATAAATCTATAAATAAGATTAAAAAAATTATTCTTAATGATAGATCTATTTTTATTTTTATTTTATAAAATATATATTTTTATAAATTACACATAATTTCTTTATATTTTTTAAAAAATAAAAATTAAAAATACTTTCATGTAATAAATATAATTTCTTAGAATTATCTTGAAATGTTTAATATTTGGGTGTTATTGTTGAATCATAAATTGGAGTTCAATGAATGACTGATAGGAGCTCTTAATAACTAAGGGCAAGCTTGTGACCAGAGATTTCTGGATTGGATGCAGGTGGAAGAACCAAAACCTGGCATCTTCCCATTATATAGAAAAAAAATTGCAGAAACTACCAGTTTTCTTAAGCCAATAGTACCTTTCCCTGATCCTATCTTTTGTGCCAAACTCATCATAAAAGTCCAAAGACAAGCTTACAACTCAGCAAACAAAACAAAAAAAAGGAAGTTTTGGTAACTAATTTATGTTCTCTTTTAGAATTGAAAAAGGAAAATTATAATTGAACATCTTCAAGTTAAAGTTTAAATCTTCAAAGTTTCGCGTACGAATCCCAAAATGAACGGACGAGATTTATGAGACGGGAAATATAAATTTTTATCGTAGGGTATAAGAGGGTTACTACCTCCAAATAATTTTGCTGAAAAGTTCTGGACAATTCTGGATTTTACTGTCATGAATAAAGAAATGGGGATCAATTTGGACCGTTGAAGGGGGGACAAAACCGGAAATGTAAAGTTTGAGGAGAGTCCTAAGAGGACAGCTAACTCGGTTTTTACTTTTCCTGTTTTCTTAAATAAAATAAAATAAAATAATAGATTGCCTGTCGTGGGCTTCGTGGCTTTGGGTTGCTTACTGTAAGTTTCTCGTGGAACTTTGAATGATGAATTTGTAACAAAAGAATATTGTTGTTTTCAAGACAAGCAAAGTTAAACGTGATTAACTTGAATAACAAAAAAAGAAAAACCAAATTTAGTTTTGAAAATTGAAAGAGGAGCCAACCCTGTTTGCCTATAAAAGCCCGGTCTGCCTCTCTTCTTCTTCCCCCCCTTCGCTCTCTGTTCTTCCTTGAGAACGCATTTGCAACCTCTGCGTCTCTCTGTTTTCCTCTGTTTCCTCTGTTTCTTGGCTTTCAAAGACTCTTCCTTTGATTTAGCTTACCTGGTGTTTGAAACCGGTAAGTTATCTATTCATTGCAGCCTTACTTGAATTCTCTTGCATTTGCTTATCTTTTGACATTTTCAACCATTCTTTGCTCATGCTGTCATAAAGATTTCTGCTTCATGGGATTTTCTTAATAAAATGGCTTTTCAGATTTTGCGTTTCTCTAGAAAATCATTTAAAATGTATCATGACGAAATGAAATGGGGGAGCATGATGGAATGCTCGTTTGTTAATTTGTTGAAAAGGAAAAAAAAATGTAAATTTTCGTTGATGGCAAGTTGGTTTTTTGGTTGCCATCCACAAAACTTGTTGGGTCTTTTTCTTTGTTTAATTAACCATCACCAGTCATCACCTTTTATACATCAAAATAGTGGACTTCTTTTGTTAAATTATCATCACTTTTCAGTTCTAACCCTTTTAAAGTGTATCATTTGAGTTGTTTTTAATGCTTAAAAAAGTGTTGTTAAATAACTCACATTAGCTTTGTTTTAGAAATTTTTAGTCTTTACTCACAGCTTTATGCCCTTTCTTATCATTAAGATGGAACTTTCTAGCTTTTGTAAGTTTTATTACTGATATAACGTCTAAAGAAACGCTTGCATACCGGTTCTTAATTTCGATTTGTAGTTGTGGTTGTGGTTTACCCACTCATGAACTTCATGAATTAAAAGTCTTATCCAACTACCTGGGATTGGCTAAATGTTGTCCACTTATTAGGATTTTTTCATATTTGATGGTGGTAATCTGAGTCAATATCATGTTCCGTAGCTTGGTACAAGCCATGGAAATTGTATACTTTGGAGATATAAAATCAGTAACAATATTATATTAGTTTGAGTGGTTTTAAGCTATCTTGGAATACAGTGTTAACTTCTTTTCATTGATTATTTAAGGTCCTCTGATCAAGTTCTTGCTGCTTTTCCTTCCATTAAAAAGAGAAAATGGAATACGAGGATCGATACAGGCTAGCTCAGAGGCCAAAATATGATTGCCTTCTGTTTGGTAAGCTCCTCTACTTGCAGATAAGTGCTTGATGTGCTATGAACTAATGGCTGAGAAGGATCTGATGATAACCATTTGCCCGAATTTGCAGATCTTGATGATACCCTTTATCCCCTTAGTTCTGGTCTTGCAAGAGAATGTGGAAAGAATATTAAAGGTAAGGATTTGAGTAATGATTCTTGGATGATCCCATTTTACTGTCAAGATTCCATTTGTAATCTAAGTTTCTAATGAATGCCATGTTGCAGATTACATGGTTGAAATGCTGGGCATAGAAAAGGACAAAATTGTTGAAATGTCCAACCTTTTGTATAAGAATTATGGGACAACAATGGCTGGCCTAAGGGTATTTCTTCTATTTGCCTTTTCCTTTTTCCCCTTTTCCAACATCCTTTTCATCGATAAAAATAACACAAGAGTCATGCTGGTGAATAGTATAAATTTAATGTGGTTTCTTTCTTTCTCTTTCTCTTTTGCAGGCAATTGGTTATGACTTTGACTATGATGAGTATCACAGGTATTGACATCCTTCTTTGCTTTTTATTCTAACTTTTACTTTTGCAGTCCTTCTTTTGGTTGACCTTTAGATTTTCTTATGTAACAGTTATGTTCATGGAAGACTGCCTTATGAGAACTTAAAACCAGATCCTCAGTTGAGAAGTCTATTGCAGGCTTTGCCTATTCGAAAAATTGTAAGTAGTTGACTACCAATGTATATATAGGCCATTGTTGAACATATTTTTATGGAATTTTCTTCTCACAAAACTTAATGTGTCTTTGTTGAAATAGATCTTCACAAATGCAGACAAGGTCCATGCAGCCAGAGCTCTTAGTAGACTTGGATTGGAAGACTGTTTTGAAGGGATTATCTGCTTTGAGACCCTAAATCCTACCCACAAAAACACAGCTTCTGATGATGAAGATGACATTGAGTTTTTGGGATCAGCTGCTGCCAGAACTGATGTCCCCAGCAGCCCTGAGATTTTTGACATAATTGGTCATTTTGCTCAGCCGAAGCCAGGTGCAACATTACCCAAGACACCCATTGTCTGCAAGCCACAAGAATCTGCTATAGAGCGTGCTCTTAAGATTGCCAAAATCAACCCTCAGAGAACAGTAAGAATATCAACAAGTTAACTTGATGTTATGTACTTTTACTTCAATGCTTTTACATTCTACTGATGTTTTTAAATCACTGGGATCTGTTTCAGCTGTTCTTTGAGGATAGTGTCCGAAACATCCAGGCTGGAAAACGTGTAGGTCTTCAGACTGTGCTGGTAAGTTTTTGTGCTTTGGATTCACATATATAGTTTGCTTAGAATGAGAATGAATAGCTAATTTGTTGTTCTCTTGCCATTAAAATTTATGTAGGTTGGCACATCCCAGAGACCTAAAGGTGCAGATTATGCATTAGAAAGCATCCACAACATTAAGCAGGCATTACCAGAGCTCTGGGAAACCGACATGAAATCTGAAGTCAGTTACCCTGCTGGCCAAGTTCCCGTGGAGACATCTGTGACAGCTTAGATTCTAATGTTATTTCCTTTCATACTACTATGAGGAGGAAAATCCATCATGTCTAGTGGGATCATCTTGTCCCCATTCCTTCCTATTCTTCAGCTGATGTAGATGTCTTGGTCTGATTATCATTATATAAATATAAATCTATAAAAAAAAAAAAGAAGGAAAATTCTCCCTTTTTCGGCTGAAAAAAAATAATGGAATATTAATCATCCTTCCTCCTTGTTCTGATGGCTTAATCAGAGTTGTCTTAATCGATCCAAAGACCGTACTAGTCACGATACAAATATAATAGTATAAGACACTGAGATGTAATTTAATCATTTCCCTCGTATAATGGAGTCACTGTATATAATTTATTTCAGATCAAGAGGGGCAGATTTGATGCATGAAAAACAGAAAAGCAGCATAACTTTATGATTAGTGCATTATTATATCAGATTACAGACAGGTGTACCAGATTGGAGTTTAAGCTTATCAAGATTCGAGAGGGATAGGCTCAAAGATGTGTAAAGATTAAGGATGTGATTGCGTGAAGTTGCAAGCAAAATTATTTGGCTACTTTTCAATTTTGGTTCTAAATGGTAGACTTTCCAACTCTGGCAGCATGCCATGGCATTACTGATGCTCATTAACTATTGTGTTGGCTAGCTATAGAGAATTTGAGTAGTCGGACTGTGGGAGACTTTCAGCAGGATCTGAACTCTCATCTGGTAAATTTATTTAGATTTAAAGTTCGGCTAAGATCCCTTGACAGATTTCTATCAACTTACCCCATCTCTAGCAAATCAGTAGGTAGACAGACAGACCAGGCAGAAGACATTCAATAAATGCCATAATATCACAGCTGGACCAGAAAAAGGTCTAATGACAGAGAAGTTCTTTCATTAGTTTGTCTTTCACTTCAATGTGATCAACAACAAATGTTCTCTTAAAATTTAGCTTCAATATTTAACAAATGTTGGTCGAAGGGAAAGCGACCTCTATCTCAATGAGGGTATGGAAATAAATTTGATCCCTTAGAAGATCATTCGTTGGGAAGGTTTTACTTCTCAAACTTCCAGCCCGAAAGAGATAGTCTCGGGCAACAAAACTCCAAGATACCCTTTTTCAATTTAATCAAAGGTATTCATGAGCTTTCAGTCCAAAATTAATCCCTTTTGAATTTGAGGATGTTAGACTCAAAATTAATCCCTTTCTAGTTAGGAGCGTTAAAGGTAAGACTTTTTGAACGAGTATGCTCCCGGAGAATCGAAGTTGTGTGGAGGATACCATTTAATTTGGAAAAAAAAAAAAAAGGAAATACTTTTGAGAAATGAAAGGAAACTGGTTTATGTAACCGGACTTGAAATCTTTATTCATTAAGGAGTTTGCCAGATTCTGAGCCCAACTTGCTTCAATTATGGGCCTCAACTGCATCTCACCAAACGCAATAAATTCTCATCATGGGCAAACCTTATTAGGTTAGCCTGGTCCACTGTAGAGACGCGCGCAGGGAGAGGAGCGTGGGCTCCAGAGGCGCAAATGTAATCCGGGATAAGGCTAGCTTAACCTGCAGACGGAAACCGGATAAAAAAAGCTCTTTGAGAAGAATGCACGTCAACACCCAACAACAGCTTTAACGGCTGAGGCAGCAACAGCAAAAAACCTCCTTAATTAAAAACCTAGAAAAGGCAACGAATTTATTCCTCGTCCTGGTTGTCGGAGTTTTGCTTGGCTTACCGGCGGTCGGATGAAACTCAGTGAAACCCAAACCAACTCTTCTTGATCAATGGCTACGCTTACACGTGTCCCATTGGTCTTCTCCAGCACCGTTCCAGTTCCCTCCAAGACTTTAGGTCCCTGTCATAAATGTAATTGCGTGGCATCATCATTACCTTTAACAAGAAAACTTCCAGACTCTTCTACTCACTCTTTTTCTAGTTTTAGCTCTTTTCAATCCTCATTTGCGTCTTTCTCAACAAGAAACAACAAGGGTTTTAGGAGAAAAGCGTTTGTCTTAGCTTCCATGGCGGATTTGCGCACTGTGCTTGTCGCTGGAGCTCGTGGCAGAACAGGTTATCTCTTGTTCTGTTTCCTGTCTTCTTTTTCTCTTTCTTCGGTTGTCCTTTTTGTAAAAGAAGATGACTTTTCTTTGGAGATAAAATGAAGTAATGACTTTGTCTACTTCAAGACTTACGTTATATGAGAATGAGATGTTAATAACAAGCGTTAAGTGTTGATAGCTGAATTGGTGTTCTGAGATTTAGCCCTTTAGTCTTTGGCTAAGTTTTATTGGTATGCCAAGACAATTGGATACTAATTGTGTGACAATTACTTTGGTGTCTTGCATGTACAAAGAAAATATCACTCAAAGGAACTTAATTGGAAGCAAATGATGGACAATCCCCTGAAGGGTGTTAATTTACAAAATGTTAAACTTTTGGTGATTGATGGTTTAATGCTTTGATAATGAGAAAAATCCTTCATTTAGGTGCATTCAGAAGGGTTATCAGTTCGATTTTAGTTGGCTGTTCTGCGTTATATAAAATTAATCATAGCATGAACCTTGGCAATGCAGAATGTTCTCCTCACTTTATCCAAAGTTTAAACACTTCACGCTTTCCAAAGAGATGGTTATAGAAAATGGTAATTGCCCCCCATAACATGAATTTGCTGGTGGATATTGGCAGGTGAAATAGCTTATAAGAAACTGAAAGAGAGGTCAGACCAGTTTATTACAAGAGGATTGGTTAGAAGTCCAGAGAGCAAGGAGAAATTTGGTGGAGGAGATGATGTCTTTATTGGGGATATAAGAGATGCCAATAGTCTAGGTCCTGCCTTCCAGGGAGTTGATGCTCTCATTATTCTCACTAGTGCTGTTCCAAGAATGAAACCTGGATTTGATCCAACCCAAGGAGGAAGGCCTGAGTTCTATTTTGAGGATGGAGCCTACCCTGAGCAGGTAACCATATGCATGTTCTAGTTCTAGGACCATTACTCTTGTTTTCTTTCATTCTTCAGTGTAATAATGTAGGGGCTGTATCTTGTTTCGTAGGTTGACTGGATTGGTCAGAAAAATTTAGTAGATGTTGGTGAGTTCTTCATCTTATATTTTCCTTAATGTCTGGTCTAAATCTCTAATTTTCATTTACCAAATCATATAATGATATCCACATTAAAATGGGCAGCTAAGGAGGCTGGAGTGAAGCACATTGTGTTGGTTGGATCCATGGGTGGAACGAACCCTAATCATCCTCTGAACAAGTTTGGAAATGGGAACATTTTGGTTAGTGTCCTTTTCCATTCTAATAAATTCATGCTCTTTCGCTGCTGGCCTTTTGCTCATGTTTGAGAGAATAAGTTTTTTGGTTTAATTCTTTTCTTCCTGGATAGAGTTTGTTAGGATTTTTAATTATTCAGTTTCTTCTTTCTTTCTCGCACAGATCTGGAAGAGAAAGGCTGAGCAATATTTGGCTGACTCTGGTATTCCCTACACTATTATCAGGTAGGTAGTCATTTTTCAGCTTTGGCATTCCTTGCTATCTCCTCTCCGTACATCATCCCTTAGGGAGATGCCATTGGTCCAAGGGCTTGGCAACATTATTGTTTGTTTTAATTCATTTAAAACTTTTAAAACTGATGTCTACCCTTTCTGGCCGATTTAGGGCTGGAGGGCTGCAAGATAGGGATGGTGGCATCAGAGAACTACTTGTTGGGAAGGACGATGAGCTTCTTCAGACGGAAACAAAATCAATTACCAGGACTGATGTAGCAGAAGTCTGCATACAGGTATCTCCTTCAGATAACCTGTTCCGAATTCAAACCATTTTCGTTCCAACCGTTGGATCGCCATTGTAATGCATCTCTTATTTGTACATTTCAAATAGGCACTGAAGTTTGAGGAGGCCAAGTTCAAGGCATTTGATTTAGCCTCCAAGCCTGAGGGAGTTGGCACCCCAACAAAGGATTTTAAGGCTCTCTTTTCCCAGGTCAACAGTCGTTTCTAATTGTTCGACCCGGCCATGATTTTTGTCTATGACTATACTATTATGCTCCTAAAGAGTTATAATTTGAATGGTTAAGAGCATCTGAAATTTTAGAGGCCATGCATACTCAGGCATCCTTGCAAAACCTAAGCTGAACGATTAAGATGGTGTTGCAATGATATTGTTGTATGGACATCAATTGGCATTCCTATTTCCTGTCGTTGTGTAACTTCCGTTCGTCTCATATTGCAATAATTATAATATTTTCTAATCTAAATGATAATTTTAAAATGGTTGAATACCCAAATCAGTTCTCAAACTATACCCAAAATGACAAACCGGTTATAAATTTTTATTTGAGATAATTGATCCTTCAAATTATTATTTTAAGATAATTAGCCTCTCAAATTTTATTTTGGGATAATGTAACTTTTAATTCAATGTAAAACCCTATTTTCAAATGAGAGGTTCCATTGAATTGAGGGTTACATTACCCTAAAATAATAATTTGAAGGGATAAAATAATAGTTTTGGAGAGTTAATTGTATTAAAATAATAATTTAAAGAGTTAATTATATCAAAATAATAATTTAAGTGATCAATTGTCTCAAATAAAAATTTAGAAATCAATTTATCCAAAAATATATAATTCAGTGTAATTAGGGTATTTAGTCATTTTAAAATAAAGAAAATTTATTACACTTGAGAGGGGGAGATTACGTTGAGTAGCGTAGTACGTTAGACGTGGAATTATGTTGGATCATTACACTTTTTGGGGAAAAATTGACCAATTATTGAACTCAACGATAATTTCCCTTCAAAACCATTGATGTTTAGTAAGTGATTTTCAAGATGGTAAAAGTACCGTACAAGTCCTTATATTATATAAAAATATCTAATTTAGTCTCTGTATTAGAAAAAATTGAACAATTAAATCTTCACATGTAATATGATCAACTTTTACTGTCAAAATTATTGACGTGTCAATGTCATTTTAGTGCTGGACATGTCAGTTTATGGTTTAACTTGTCATGTCATTGTCATATTAGTAATTCTACAGGTAAAAATTAGTCCTATATCAGTAATTTTAACAATTAAAATTGATTTTGTGACATTGAGGCTTTGTTTGGTAGGAAAGATGGAAAATTGAAAAGAAAGAAAATAGAATGAGGAGAAAAGTAGGAAGATGGAAAATAAAATTAATTTTCCTCTACTATGCTTGATAGAAAAGATGGAAAAATAAGTGGAAAAATTAATTTTCTTTCCTCTCATTGTTTGGTAGGAGAGAAAAATAAGAAGAAAGAAAATCAATTTAATATACATTTACTATTATACTCCTTATTTAGTATGCTAGTGAATAATAGTATTATATTTTAGAATGTTTTTGATAATGAAGGATATATAAGTACTTTACCTTAATTAATTACACTCAACTTATTTTCTTTTCACTTTTCTTTCCAAATTTGGAGAGATTTTGAATATGAAGCATGAAATAAAACATTCATCCTTCTAATTTTCTTTTCTCTCAAATTTTTCTCCAACCAAGCAATAAAAAATTTATTTTCTCTCCACATTTTCCTCCTAACTTTTTCATCTCTTCACTTTTCTCTTCTACCAAGCAAAGAGGATTTAATTGTTCTATTTTTAATAGTAGAGGGATTAAATTGACTCAAATTGGAATACAGGGATTAAATTGAACATATTCTTATAGTATAGGGACCTGTGGGTACTTTTATCTTTTCAAGATCAACCGTTTACCGCCAATTTGCAACTAAACGATGTCGTTAAGTGGATAAGACTCTATCAGCAATAAGGCTCGCTCAAAGGAACGCACTGAAACTGCCATGGCGGTTATTAACTCCCTTAACTCCCATAAATCCTTTTCTTCTTTAATAACTAAATCCAAGAACCCTAATTTCAATTCAATCAAGTGTGCCCCCCAAATCAGAAATCAAGCTACCAGATTTCATATACGTGCTCGCCGCAACCTTACCGTCAATGGTTCGCTTCAAAATTCTGACGAAAACACTCCCCAAGGTCCCTTTTCTGCTCTCTCTGTCTCTATCCCTCTCAAAGTCAAGTAATCAACGACTTGGAATTTTCAATTTCTAAGTAAAATTAATTTGGGTTTCGTTTGTTTAATCAGATGATGAAGTTGAAAGTTTAGGAGTTAAAGCTGCGTTATCCATGCTTAAATTCTACAAAAGTAAGTCTTTTTTCTATTTGTTTTTCAACAAAAAGAAAATGCTCTGAATTGTTCTTGCTGAAATCAGTTAACTAATGAGAAAAACAGGGGAAATCTCGCCTCTGTTGCCAAAAAGTTGCCGTTTTGTTCCCACGTGTAGTGAGTACTCCATGGAAGCTTACAAGAAATATGGGGTTGTAAAGGGCACTGTTTTGACAGCTTGGCGTCTTTGTCGTTGCAATCCTCTTGGTAATTCAACTTTCTTTCTCCTTTTCCCCTATTTTGTTAATAGATTTATTCTTCGATTTGTATTAGTAATGGGGTCTAATTTGGATTTTGTTGTATTTTAGGTGGGTCTGGATTTGATCCTCCACGGTGGTTTGATGAGGAAAGGCCAACAGATCAAGAATGAGAGACTTTTGTTTTGGCTTTAATTAAGGTTTTAGACTTGAAAGCATCGTGATTCACATATTATCTGAAATGTGAATCGGATTGGTTCTCAATTCTAGGTTTGTGCTCTCCTTTCTTTGCCACAATAACATTTCTAGGTTTTGATGCATGTTCCATTTCTAGGGTTTCGAAAAATCGGTACCCTTTTTCCACGCATGCTGTTATTTGGTCTTGTTTTCTTATAACAAAAGCTCAAGAGCTCAAATCGATGTTTCAAAAAGAATAGACACCCTTAATCTTACGCAAAAGTAGCATCAAAAATTTAAAAAATTGTGCGGACTTTGTAAGGAAAAAGTATGAGCGGGGGAGACAGATAAGATGTTAAGTGTTTAGCAAATCTTGAAAAGGTGAATTTTGCAGATGAAGTTATGTAACTGTAATGCTTGAAATGAAGGTTGAACATTGTGAATGAATCTATAAAAGTGGTTCAGTTTTAGCATGACTATATGGTCAGTGTTCTGCTAACTTGAATGTACTGGTTTTCTTGCACTGTCGCCTTCTGTCTGTTAGTTTCTCTACCATTGGCTTGCCTGGTCTTTGAAATAACGTTGGGTACCTGACATGAAAATGAAGTTTTTATCCTTCAATAATAACATGATCTGTATTATTTTATAAAGAAATCATATCTGGTAGTGACTCCCATTGGAGGCATTTAACTTTTGAAATTATCGGTAACAGATTTTTTCGACTGTGAATGAATGGCAGAACAGGAATTGAATTAAGATGTGTGTATATTTGTTCCACCATAGCCATGTCTATTGAGCATTGACTCGAGATGGTAGAACTAGTCCTAGTCAAGCAAAATGTGATAACAAGCTGCTGTTATAAATCAATTGCTGCAACCATTGTTTGGATCATTCCTGGAAGGTTCATATATGCCAATCTGATACTATTTCTTCTCATGACAGGTAACATTGGTGAGGGTCAGAAGATGTTTTGTCCGAATATCATGAGGTGTTTCCTTTGAATGGAGATGTCGGTGTATTGAATGAACACAGTTGTATCATTTGCTCCATGACCATGAATTCCTTGCAAATATCTTATATTGCTCTGTTAGTATAAAATAATTGCAACTCCTCTTGTTGAGAAGAATTTTACAAAGCAATATCCAGGTTGACTTTCTTTTGATCTAAACTTTCTCCTGCTTTGGCATTTGTAAGCTTTAATTGCTGCACATGGGAGTGGATCTCTTTGTTGAGTTCTGACTTAACAAAGGCTTATCACTTATCGGTCTTTTATTGAAAGTTGTTCTAGAATAAATATGTTTGAACTAATGCGGTTGGTACCAGAGAGTTGACATTGAATATTCTTATTTTCGACATGGTACCTTTCATGTAAATTAGCTTCAGAAATCAGACCTAGCAGCAGCATTTAAAATTTCTCCAGATTTCCTTCAATATCCATAGATTTGAAAACCTCATTGATAATTAAAAATTTTGCAGAAAACTAAACAAATTTTCCAAATGGATGTTTAGTATTTATTTTGAATTCATTTGCTTTACTTGAAAGAAAATTACTTCAATCATATCTGGTCTGTCAGAAAGAAAGACTATAGTATTAGGTTATGTGTGGATTCAATTTTCAATGTTTTGCTGGACTCAATGTCATTATCACTTTGAATCATCCATTATATCATACAATCATCATATTTTTTACCAATAATTCAGCAAAAGATTTGAATAAAGTAAACATTTGATGATCAGAAAAACTGATCTGATCTGGACAAAATAAATTTGGTCCCCAGGAACAAAGAATATGGTCCTCAACTACAGCTTTCATGTGATTGGTTTCCAGCGTTGGACGAATCAAAGTTGCTACAATTGTGGGAGTCTACCTCAAATTAAACAATGTCCTTCGCTTTAGACTTGGACCACCACCTCTGGAACTTTGCAGAAGGAGCCAGAATCTACAGTAATAATTAAATGTCTTAAAATAAGCTCTGATAATTGGTTCGAACAGAAAAAGAAAAATGTATATTTTCTGAAATGGCTTGGGGGACATGGGTTGTTTGTTTTCATTACAAAACAGAATCCTCCATTAGCTGCTTTTTAATTTTTTAAGACAGCTTTTTAAACTTTAAAGTACTAGGTTTAGGTCCAAGTGCTCATGATACAAGTGAAGGTAAAAAAATAGTCAGAAGGTAACAACAATGGCTTATCAAAACCTAAAAGCAGAGCAAGAATATTCCCACGATGTATAGCCATAGCCTTTTAGGTAATGGAAGGTCCTCACAAGCTTGATATTGGAAACATGGTGACCCTGAGAAAGAACATTATGTTATGTGCGCCACAACCACAATAGTAGCAATTAGAAGCACCTAGATTTGCTGCAATTGTTGATTGAAAGCTACAGTGATGCAATGTTCAGAAAATCTATTTGCTGAATTCTGGTACATTGTCTTTATATGGTTTTGGCTTGGTGTCAATCAACTTGTGTTAAGAAACAAGTTAAATGTTCTTGGTTTTTTAGCAGAAACCGAAATTTATTCAGAGCTTTGATACAATTTGCTTGAAGGTAGACAAGGATGGACACAGGGGAGTTGACACATAAATGGACATAAATACAGAGGAAAAGGATGCAAAAACCTCAAAAGAAAAAGAGAGGCTTTTGCAGATTTGTATTAGGTTGCATCAAGTATCCACTTCTACAAGTTAATTGTAGACCATGTTTATACTATTCTTTCCCTTGTCAAGTTCCCTATGAACCATGAGAGGTCAGCTAAGACATGCAACAAATCAGTATAGCGTACACTATCCAATTCTTCAAGTTCAAGTTTTTAATGTTCTAATGACCGGTAGTCTGCTAGAAGTAAACCAGATAACCACATCAGCTTCTCTTAGCAGTACCTGTAGTCACTACAACATTAATTGCAATAGTTGCCACTTGTATATTTGATCTCATTGCAGATAAGTAAGTAATTTGATAAAGAAACAGCTTAGGGAGGAGGAAAAAAAGGGGAAACAGCAGTGCATTACCTTAGTTCCCTAAATTTTCCTGTCAGAGCACCCAAGAAAAGAGAGGCAGGCCTTGAAGAAAGTAAGCGAATTTCAAGCTCCTTATGCTGGTTTCCAAGCAGAAAGAGCATAAATTATTCTTCCCTTCCATCCTTGTACCAACCACCTGCTATCTTGATCAATTATGAAATCCTTGTGGTAGTATGACCTCACTCTATCAGTTGCCTCCTTGACTATCTGCCTTTCAAATGGCACTGGCAGAAGCCCAGCCCTCAGATTACGGGCATGCCACTGCTTGAACGTCTCTGGCCGCTCCACTCGCTCCCAGCTCTCACAAGCTATAACATTCAAGGCCTCCCTGCCAAGAATCTCTTTCTCGATCAGCATCCTCTCCCCATCCTCACGAGGCACAATAGTTTCAAGCATATCAAACAGTGAAGAGAAATGAAACAAAGCCTCTCTGAACCGTGTAACAAAGAATGGAGCATTATAGGCCCCATTCATAATGCCATGGATAAAAATATTTGGATTCATCTTCCGTATCAAATTGAGAACAATATTTCTCGGACTATCAACTGCCACAGTTTCATCAAGCAAGTTCTTAGCACGATAAAGACAGTTAACAACAACGAACTCGTCCTCATGAATGTCAAGTTCCTCAACTTTAATGTTTTCCCATTTCTTAGCTATGGCATGGTACTGAAACGGCACCTTGAACTCTTCAGCATAAGCTGCTAAACGCCGTCCTGTTTCCTCAACTCGCTCAGCTGGCCTAAAACCAGGCTGAGGAAAATCTATTCCAGTAATCCTAAGCTTTGGGGGTCCTTCAGGTCTCATAGAAAGCCTCTCAATAAGGGTGGGCCATTGAAAACCATAAAGAATACCAAAATCTATGATATGAAGCTTCATAGACTTTCTTGACGCAACATTGATTGTCTTGTTTGTAACGAAGTGTGAAACCTTCCTAAAGGGGCATGCAGCAACATAAAGAAGGTAAGCTTTCAAGAAATCAGAAGCAGGAGTTCTCTTACTAACAAGGCTTTTATAGATTTGGCTACCGGTACCAGCCAAGCGGGCCTCAAGACCAACAGCAAAGCAATGAGCTAATCTCTGGTTCCCGTCTCCATATGAAGATGAATGTTGCCTGATTTGCTTTAGCAATTCATTAGCAGTCCTTCGATCATCAGCTGCAACTGCTTGTGCACAATGAATCAGGAGTGTTCTCAAATCCACCACCTCCTTTTTCCCATTTTGTCTCTTGCCACGACCTTTTCCAGCATTAGGTCCTTTTGACTGTCCCTTCTGCTGCACCATTTTACCGGTTCCACTGCGCAAGGACTCACGAAGAGCTGTAAACTTACTTGGAGCCTTCCCTGAACTACAGAGCAACACCATATCAAACATCTCTGATCGCACATCTGATTCTGAATAAACTGCTGCCTGCTTACTGCTCCTCTCTTCTTCAGTTTCTACATCATCTCGGTGAGAGATCTTCCGTCCCTTCAAACCAGATGGCAAAAACTCTCCCTCATCTTTTTGCTCTTCCTTCACCACCATACTCTCAGACCACCCTTTAAACTCCTTTGATTCCACCCCATGGACCTCCAAATTACCAAAAAGATCCTCACTTCGTGGAATGAATTTACTTGCCTCCTCAACCCCCTTTCTGAATTGCCAAATGGATTGGATCTCACCGTTCAAGTCAGGCACCAGAAGAGTACTATTTGGAGACTCCGTCATCCCATCTATGCTAGTCATTGAAGAGCTATAGGAAGACTGAGATATGCTAGAAACAGGAAGATTTAGTGCCTGAGTGGAACTATAACCACCCAGATTCTGCATCCAACCATTGTCAACAAAATAGCTGCTACCATTACTGCTACTACTCATACAACTATTATAATTTCCAAGGAAACTATCATCAGTGCTCTCCCCACTCTCATAAACAAAAGTAGAGTTATGTTGGGGGGAAGGTGGGTACTTCTTGCCAAGAACATCATAAAATGCTTTCTCAGCAGCTTGAAGATCCAAAGACTCTTGAAGCATACATGACTTGTCATCCATATCTTCTTCCATGAGAATATCGTTTATGTATCTCAAAACCGAATCCGAAAAGTCACAGTCTTCGGACAGATCTTCCTCATGGCTCAAACTTGAAATAGGTGGTGCATCACCTGGTATTGGGTCAGGTGGGTGGTGGTAATATTCCCTAAAGTTGTGATCTATGTAGGTATTCTGGAATCTAGGACCGGCAACAAAGTTCTGATTTGGAAAAACTGATAGAGGTTGATTTGGGAGGACAGACATGGTCTGATGCCTTAGCTGGAAACCAGAAAACCCTCTAAACTTAGGATCCATAACCATCTACACTGTAGCAGAAAGCCACAGCAAATATCCCAACTCGAAAACACAAATGCAAAAACAGTTAATTGAGTTTTCTATTTATATTACTATTGAACTTCTTTATGTTATACAAACTAACTCCAAAAGATGATCAAAGCTTAGAACTTTGAAAGAATCATGACGAAAGTCGACATTTTGTAGAAGCAATCAGATAAGAATAACCAAAGGGATTCAGCAAATTCGGCTTTGAGCCTAAGAAGTTCTAATTTCTAAAGCACAGAGGGCCTTTCGAGAAATTGCAATGAAAAAAGAGAGGAATGTTGAAGTAGGTAACAATGACTGCTATAGCCAATAGGAAAGGGTCAACAAGGATAAGCAGCAATGCAAGGAAATCAAAACCAAACTTTTTCCTGCAAAAAGATAAGGCAAAGACGTACCTTTGCAGAAAAATCCCAAAAGTCAGTTCGGAAAGACAGAGAACACAAAGCAAACAAACACAGTACAGAGAGAAAGAGAAAGAAAGGAAAAATAAAAAATGGAGGTAGGGCAGTGTATTTCCAGTTTCCAACTGGTCGTTATGGTGTCTTTTTACCAAAGAAGGAAATTAATTAATAATAATAAGTACTACTCTACTTAATAAATATTTCCTCCTGTGGGAGCAAAGTAAACCAATGACAGCCGTTGATCCTTCAAGCACTCTTAATCTGAAAGGGAGAAAATGAAAGTCGCCGAGCTGCTACAGGCCTACAGCCTATAGGCACGATCTTGCCTCCCCTCGCCATAGACCGACAGAGTGGAGCCTAGCTACTGACCAATAGATAATCTCCACGTGTCAGCAAGAGAAGTATGTTCGGCTTTGGCATTGATCTGACTGCTGCGAAATGAATCGCTCTCGCTCTCGCTTTCAGTTTTCAATTTTTCAGCTTCTGGTCTGGGGGGGGATATGGGCGAATGTCCCTTCCCGCTCTATGTTTGTTCGGGGCAGGCAGTCATGGGCATAGCTGTGAACTGAGCACGTGGGATGTGCGGCACATCAGGAAGAGACGTTAAAGTGAAGACGAAGTTTCAGTTCGGACAAACAAAGAAAGAAAGAGAAGAGAAACAAACAAAGCAAACATTGATTAATCATTAGTTGGAGTTTGGAGTTTGGACATGAATGAATGAATGTGCTTCCTAGGTTGACTTTTATTTGCTTACGTGGATTCCACCTGTCTTCACGATTCACCCTTCATTGTATTATTATACTATATGAATACGAATGTTCATTACAACTACACGACATCCCTTTGCTGCAAATTGCAAATAATTATAGGCCTTTCTAACCATTTTGTATTAATTAATGTCACACTTTTCTAAGGTTCTATCTTTGGATCAGTTTGGTCTTCTAAAATTTTATACTATAATAACAAATAGTAATAGCATACAAGTTTAATTATCATAGAAGTTTTAATTGTCTTGGTTTAATAATCTTTTTCTTTTAACAATATTGGTTGAGTTAAGCGGAAAGAATACGATATTCCTTAAATAAAGTATTTAGTATTCCTTAAATGTAACTACTAAATGTCAGTATTTGAGGTTTTACGAAAGAAAAAGGATTCATTTTCCTTTATTGTTGGTTTTCTCTTATTGTGTGAATTAATTTGGACCGACCTTTTTTGGACCACTGACTGTCTAATGATGATGATTAAAAAATTTGGACCGGCAATCAAATTCAGAAGCAATACTCAATATTACTAGAAGAAAAGAATTTTTAGTTACTCCTTTATACTATGTTTGGTAGGAAGGGAAAAGAAAGTAGGCAGGAAAAATACATCTTTTCCCTTGGGGGCCTCAACTCATGCTCTAAGACCCATCTCATAGTGACTCACATACATGCTGGATACTATTTGAAACTAAAAACCTAAATTATTGATTTCATTGGTTCTTTATATATATAAGTCACATCAACATCACATCACAAAGTGATATGAGATCCTAATTCATATGTAAACATTATCCCTGAAAGTGCTTAAGGTATGACTTTTACAAAAAAATGCGCTTTTTTTGTGAAAGCCGTGGTCCAGAAGCACTCTTCAGGCATTCTTGGGCCTCACCCACCAGGCTTACAAATGATATTGGGCCTAGCTTACCCACCAAGGTATTGTCCATTTGGCCTACAAAAATTTGAGTATCAATGTGCCTACAGCATTCCTCGAATCCAAGTCATCAAGAGTTTTGTTGTTCTTACGAGCGCGCCTCTAACCATTGACTGGTGGGCAAGACCTACATGTTGGCAAGTCCGTTTCTGACGAGTAGACAGCAATTAACGGTGTGGGCAGCAGTTGACAGCGTGGTTCATTGGATATGGAGTGTAAGAAAAATCAGAAGCAGGCTTAGGAGGTTGGAAAAGGGTAGTTTCTGGTTGAATTTGATGAGGTAGATGGCAATGAGTGTGGGCGACGGTTTTATGACCTTGAACGGACCGAACTTGTGGCCGGTACCCGGTTCAATCGGTCCGATCCGTTTTTTATTCCATGCTAAAAAGTATATAAGAATAAAAATGTCATATTAATTAGAATTAATTTTCTTTCTTTCCTATTTCTTATTTATACAAGATAATATAAATAATCAATTTTTTTTTCTTTTTATTTCTTTCGTTATTGTCAAACGCGAGAGAGGAAATATAAAACTATATTTGGTACATGAAAACATTTTCTATTTTTCTTTTCTAAAAATACAAAGAAATCACCATTTAAGATATGTATAATTTATAAAAATGTATTTATGTTTTAGAAAATGAAAATGAAAATGGATCTAAAATTCAAAATAATTTTTTTTAATCTCATTTTTAAGTCCATTTTTGTTTTCATTTTTTAAAACATGCATATATTTCCTCTTATAACATATGTCTTATATGATAGTTTCTTTATATATTTTATAAAATGAAAACAGAAAATATTTTCTCATACCAAACATAGCCTAAATTTCTTTCGTTTCCTTATTTCATTTCCAAACCCATTTCATTTCCTTATTATTTACTTCTCTCCTACCAAACAAAGGCTTAGGTAAAGCAAGAAGATTTGGGGTTAAATAATTACTACTACTTTTGTTATGATCAAGAAGATTTGGGGTTAAATAATTAAACAAACAAGCTTTCACACTATGACCAAGAATAAAGCACTTGAAGACATGGTTCCACTGCTTAATCATAGAATTTCCAACTAACACTTTCAGTTTTCATAATCATTATCTTATTATGTGGGGATAAATGGGAAGGCCTTTTATTGTGTGACAAGCATACATCAAGCACAGGAATTGGCATTTTGATAACACAGAACCGAGAAGTTGCCCATAACCTTTTTCTTTTCTCTTGGTGGGCGGCAGATCCATCTTTTTCATTTGAAATCATAGAGTACTTTTGGATATCTGTTCTGTTCTTTTTAAACTCTTCAAAAGCTCTTCTGTGCTGTTGGAGGAATGAGAATATATTTTAATTCTGGAGAATGGAGAATCAAGTATTTGATTTGATTATATAAAAGCAACCTGAAAGCTGGAACTTCCATCATGCCCACTTCTTAGTCACAGCAATTATGCGGACATTTTCAAAGGAACACCCAAAGTTTTCTTAATGAGTTGTTCTGAAAAAACATCATTCAAGTGACAGAAGATCAATTAAGGATCAGAACATTATTGGCAATGATGAATAGTCCATTACTGTTTGTCTTCATTGCCATGTGAGCTTCCCCGACCGAATCTATCAATCTAAGATGCTAAATCTATTGTCATTTACTATTAGTTGTTTTTCACCAGATTCTTCTTTTATGCTAAAGCAGAAGTTTTATTTGATTATTTATACTTGGGTCTTTATCACACAAAGATCAGCTTTAAAGTCTAAGCATAAGGGGGAAAGGCAACTTCCAGAAATGAATTCATTCTCTTGTCACCCTAATCACACTTTATTCACATCATGCTGTAAACATCTATCCTGCAGTGCAGGGCATCAAATTTCTAAGTATCATTCCCACCGCATTGAGTAACAGAATCTGATCTTTACTTGGTTTACAAAACAAGAATGGAAGGAGTATTTCAGAGTCAACAGAGGATTTCATGAATTCTTTCATGAAGTTTTCATTAACACAGAGCTATGTCGGCAAATAGCTTAAACTACGTAAGCATCTAAGCATACGCTGTTCATTCAGCAAAGCATCTACAAGGAGCCAAACTCTAACCAACAAAGGCGGTTCGGTTATGGATCACATTGAATGTGATCAGCATACTACATAATTTTCATTTACAGAAATCTCATTACATCATAGATTTACAATATTAAGCAGGGATCTATTAAACCTCAGATGGCTGATCTGATATGCTGCTTGGTGTGCTGTTGGTACCAGTAAGCATGGGCAGCTAGCACCCTGTCTAAAAGTTCCTGTGGCACAGGCTCTCCCCTCCTTTGCTGAGGGGAGATTCTTGCTGTATGGACCAATGTCTTCCACTTATCCTGCAGCACCAAGGATAATATTGAACGAGCAAACTAAACAATATTGAAGGCAAAATGGCAATGAAAGGTTAGAGGAGGTCGTCAAATGTTGGGGATCATTCACCTTCAAATCCACATATGTACGATGTTTTGCATGGTCAAAAGCATGCAATTTTACATCACGCCACCTACAAAAGTGGAAAGAAGCTTAAAATTCAGAGCAGCATAAATCTGCAATTGAATATTTGTCAGCCAATAATCATAAAAGATAAAACTAACCTTCCCGTTCCTAGTTCCTCAACTGCCTGAACCAATGCTTCTACTTCTGAAACAGAAAATGGTCTTCTGATGCGACGCTGGGCAAGCTCACGATGCCTAGGTCTATGATGAAAGGGAACCACGGCTAATGCCTCCACACTTATTGCTGGGATTGATACCAGAGATTGGGGATTAGTGACATCAGCTGACATTTTGGAAAGAGAGGAAACTACATGAAGGTCACTTTCAGCACCACTGGCACAATCTGTCGCAGGAGGAACAAGAGAGGCACTGGAAGTCCCAGGTTCAAGGGTCAAGGATGTTCCAACCCTTGTAATAGAACGTAATAACACAATTTAAAGAGAAACAGGAATAGTTTACTGATAATAATTGAGGAAAGAGAAGGGAAAAAGATGGAGGATGATTAAAGTAAACGGTCATCATCCTCTTTTGTGCTAATACATCAACTACTCACCTTGTTAGCCCCTGCTCTCCTGGACATGGAGCTGGTATGATTTGTGCGTGTCTGGGCTCCAATGTAAATCCCAAATTATGATGCTTGTGATCTTGAGAAATACCAGTCTGATGTAGAGTTTTGCTGTCATCTCTAACTTTCTTTCCTTGAAGAAGGATACCAACGTGTAAGCCATCTCCCAGTACTGCAGTCACTGCCTCCATGACTGTCCTCTATAAAAGAAAAATGTTAATTATCAGCAATGTGCAAAAATGGAAGCAGTTAGTTGACCCTGTACCCGCGACTGCAAAAAAAAAAGTAGCTCCTTAATCTCTGACAAGGATACATAAGTACTTAAAATCAAAGAGACCAAAGCACCATTTGTCTGATAAGAACAAGCATTTTATCAAATGAAATGAGTATGGATATGAAGTTATGCTCCCATCCTAAGAAGATTTAAAGAATCATAGTTCATTAATGAAGTTCAATTTCTTTAACCTCCAATGGGATAAAATTAGAAAGGAAACCAGAATATAAGCATGCTACTAAGCAATAGCAAAGAAAGCAGTACTGCATACTTTCAGGGAACCAACGGTAGCAGTTGTAGGAATCTCAACGAGGAGCTCTGGAACCTTGAAGGATTTAATACAAAGCTTCACTGAATAAACCAAAAAAAGAGAAGGAAGAAAACTTAGAGCATGTCTGGATAAGACATCCACCAGATGAGGTACTAAAACATTACATCAAAGGTCTATATACCATTGTGGTCTCTGGATCCGGGATGCGGATGAGGACTTGCAACTGAGGATGCTACTCCAACAGCTGCACGTAAGAGCTTGGGTTATTCAGCCAAAACTGAATATATCCTAAAGCCTAAGACCACAAAATAAAGAAAAATGAAAGCCGGCAGCCCTGTTTTAATGCACCTGCACTACATTTGTCACTATTGCTTCTCTTGTCAGCAGAATTAAGTATGTCTTCAAACTGAAAACATCGATCAGCCACAGAGAATGGGTATTGATTAAAGAACTTCCTTCTCTTGAAAGGAGAGATCCTCTGTGATCTTTGACGTGTATAACTAGATCTCCCAGTTTGGAAAACCAATCTTCTTTTCCCATCTAGGACCATGAGTTAATCGAAAAAAGTCATTCAGTCAAGAAGGTGGATCTATGATACTAAAAGAACATACATAGAAATGAATGCCTACCATATCCAGTAACATAAGCAAGAACTTATTATTAGTTGCAAACTTCAGGGAATTCAATAGACTGTATCATGACCTCTATAGTTACGTTCATATAAAAGAGCACAATCCAGTAGTAACAAAACCTGAGAAGAGGCATATACCATTTTTAAAGGAAGCCCCGTCATTCAAATTTGGAGATATTCTCCATTGTCTGGATGCAGCCAGGTTCTTAAGTCTTCGATCTGCCACATCCGATGGCAGTCTAAAGGCCTTCATTGTCGTGCCAGCCTGAGTGCACCCAATATAATTTTCATCATCATCTCTACTAACTTTCTCTATATTATCACAACACCTAGAAGGACCAAGACTTATCCAGTCCTTGAACAATGATGCCTCTAACTTGGTTTCTGAACAGAAAAAGGCAGGAGGTTTATGGTCAATTTCCAACATGTCCAAATTGCCTGTAACAGGAAGAGTTGCACTTTTAACACTTTGAATGATTGAAAGCTCAGTTCTTGCATCTTCTACTTGCCCTTCAGAACATTCCCCAGATACAAGAGAAGAAATACCTACTTCAGAAGGACGATTTGCAGTTCTATCATCAACCTTGGCCAAATGATCAGCCAAACATAAATCTTTTGAATGATCAAAATTCTTGAATCTTGAACAGGCTTTCAAATTAAATTGGTCCTGAGCATGTGAAAACTTATTCAATGTATGGATTTGATGGTAACCTTGAATAGAAGTTATCTCATCATGAGTTTCCTGATCAGAATTGTTGCACTTCAATAATTGCCCCTCGTCCTCTTGTTCCTTTAAAACAACACTTTTAGGAGTATTTTGCTGATCCTTTTTACTATCAGGAGGCACAAAAAAGTTACTTTCCTGCAACAGTTCACCAGCTACACTAGCCAAAATTTCAAATGCATGTTTCTGACCATTCCCACACTTCTTCCTAATTGGAACCCTAGCCTAAAACCAGCAGTAAACAATGACATATCAAAACACTATTTATCAACACACAGGACAAGTAGATAAACAATCACAAAATGGCAGCATTTCATTACCCTTGATGATCTAGTAGCTCGAGGAAACACGGGAACCTGGTAGCCACTGAAACCATAGTCCAATCTTGTCTCTGACACCATGTCTTAGGCATTCATTGAAAAAAGAATTCATCAAGCAATGTCCATTGCGAGGCTTGAATCTGCAGAAGACAATATAGAAACTGCCACAAAATAAACCAATGCAATGATCAGACGAGTTAATTTATGATGTTACAGATTTAAAACGTGGAACCGCATCAAAGTTCAGCAATAGATTCTACCAAACAAGGACAGAGACACATATAGTAACAAGCAATAACATCTCCCTCGCAAGATGAATGAGGCAATGCATAAATTTTAGATTTGGTAGTTTCCGGTCTAATATGAGCATTATAGCACGTTTTAATTGTAGTATATAGCAACCGACATGAAACAAACAAATTTAAATGAAATGTTATTTATAGACACAAATCATGAAAAGACATAATTTATTGATGTTAAACGAGTATAATGCAACCAAAGGCAGCCATTACAAGATATATCCTAAATTATCAAAATAGGGGAATCCACCAATGGCCAGGAAACAGAAAAGGGATTTGCAAGGCAAAAACTCAAAGACCACCTTTTTCAAGAATTTAACACTTTCTGACCAAAAAAACCAGACAAGACACTTACATTTAAAAGGGTCCTAGAGGAAAATTCAATTCTGTGGTAAGAACAAGAAGTAATGGTGAACCTTTAACCTAAAACATGTTTCTCCATTTCCTTCCATTTCAGAAGTCTGAAGCAGGGGAAATAGTGACAAAAGTTTTTTCCTCTCCTCCTCAAATAAAAATTTAAAAATGGATAAAACAAAAACAAAATAAAAAAAGGAAAATGGAATAATGATAATAAATATCAAAACCCTGACTGAACCTTGAATGCCTCAAAATTACCCCAGTTAATTGAATAGATTGAACAGAAAACTTCTCAAGTTCTCACTTTCTCAGAGACAAAAAAACTAACTTAACTTCAACCAATCAAACAACCTCAGAGGGAAAACAAAAGCATACTCTGCAAGATTTAAGACAAGGTGAACACATTTAAAAAGACAAAACAGGCTCACCTTAAAGATTTTTAAGTTTGTGTCTGATGATCAACCATAAAACCCCATGAAAACCACCCAAACTCACAGGTTACAGCCTTGGTTTTTGTTAAACCCACAAATAAAAAAAACTGCTTGAATTTATATAGCTAGTGGGTTTCTAACTGGAATAACCGGTGAGTTTACTGTTTACCGGTCAGTGAAGGTCAAGCAAAAACTACTTCGACCAGTTCCTCCGTTTTGGGTGATCCACTCCTGTCCGTATCAGTTCTTTAGCTGACACGTGGAAGCCTGTCCATCCATTTTGGTTAATCTTATCTCGTTCACATAAAATTCCATTTAAAATTTTTTTTTTTGGTAATTTTTGGATAAATTGAAAAAATTGAAGCCTTTTTTGGACATCCTTCATTCTTTTTGCCATAAAATTTGCACTGTCCTTTTTTTCCCATTTTTCAAAATATGACAATAAATCAATATATCAATATATCTCTTTCATTCTTTCACATCTGCTCTGCTTTTTCGCCCCCTAGTTTTCCTTTTACCATCATTGCCCAAAAATCACAGTAACTTTTGTTTACTTTAATTTAATCGAATCATCTTTGTCATGTCAAAGAAAATATACGCAGTTAAAAAAAGAAATCTTCGCTTTCTTTTTTCAGGTTTGAAAATTTTTAATCTGATTCTCGCCTTGGCCAAAAAACTTTTTGCTTATTCTCGGCCGTTATTTACTAAAATTTTTTTTATTAGTAGCAGAAATCAAAGGTCCCATGCATCTCTCTTCAAAAGCGGCTTGCCAAGAGTTTCGCTCTGCCACTCCCCATCTTACACGTCAATGGCTGTCTCGATCTGCTATCCACATTCATTGCGAATTAAATGAGTGAACCGGGCCACCCTCTTACGAGCTTTGCCCATCGTGAAGCTTGACCCGAGTCAGAAGGTATGCCCACGCCACGACAAAGAACCCTCCGGGCAGGCAATTGGACCTGGCCCTGTAACTCTATAACTAATCGCCCAGTTGTTCCAAGAGTGATATATAAGAATTTCCAAACTTCTACTACCGCTTCTCACTATATATAATTTAAGAATACAAGGAATTTTCTTGAAAACCATGGATCAAAAATAATAAAACAAGAAAATTCTGAGAAATGTGAATAGAACAGAACTCAATAATACCATATTTTGATTGTACTATAAATTGACACTAGCCAACACAAAACCAGATGTAAAACAAATAGAAAGAGAATGTATTATACAGGCAACAAAGCATATGCAAGACACGGTTTAGTTAGCAGCCAAATCTTCATACTGCCACGGGTTGAATTCTGTTGTCCTAACATCAATCTCTTCACTGCTACTTGAGCTATCTATGGTGGCCCGGTGTTCGGTATACTTGCCATTGTACTGATAGACTTCCAAGTCACCCCAAGGGGTAGCTGCGACTTCATTGGTGAAGTCGAACCATTTGGGAGTGAACTTATGGCCCTTTTCCCCTCTGCTTTTCTTTTCAGCTCTCTGTCTTTCCTCCAAACTGAACAATAACAGAGTTTAAGACATTAATTACATTGCCAGATTGAAGAAATGAATTGGCACAATCTTAAAGTGAACAATGGAGAATTCCAGATCAATAAACAATATACATTAAGGAAATATAACACCCATACCCCTTTCACCCCAACAAAAACATCATTTGCGCGCGCACACACACACACACCGGAACAGAGAGATAAATGCATAAGAAAGAAACAGACTATTGACAAGCACCACTAAATAATTTAGAGAAACTGACCTGCTCTTTTCAAAACCAGCTTTAGAGAGGTCGCCCTGCTCTAGTGCATATCTGTCAGGACGTAGACGAGAATCTGATGCTAATAGCTTCTTGGGAGCAGTATCAAAGCTGTTAATCTTATGTGCAAAATATGTGTACTGGAATTTATCATTCTTTGGAGGCTCAGCAACTCTCCATGCCTGCATGACAGGACCAACAGAGGGATGACAAGAAGATCAGTATCAGGGCTATAGCTTTTTTTAGTATGTTCAAAACTTCACAAATTTACACAACATTAAGTATATTATTAGTTTTTTGACCGCTTGGAGATAGGCTCTAAACACACAATCTGTATCTAGTTCAGATGCACATGCGAAAGAACAATTTGCCCTTGCTCTGCTAAGGTTTGATGGGCAAGTAAAGCCTAGAAGACAAGCCCCAAGAGTAACTAGGGAGACTTTATGAGAAGAATAAAAGATATGACTAACTAAAGAAAGTTTAAAAAGACTAACCTCCTTTAGTTCAGTGCCTGGAAGTGGTTCCCCTTCATTGTCACAAGGTTGATAACTCATGGACTCATTCCATTTCCCAGTCATCAATATCTTTGGCTCCTCAGTGGCATTGTATACATAACCATCAATCTCATATCGACCAGCTCTGTTAACAACCAAGACCAAATGTTAAACTGTGTGACATCAACTAATGGTAAAAGTTGACAGATGAAACTAAGCGCTAAAATGTTTATCAATCTTGATGAGCTAAATTTTTCAGTTTTCAAAGAAGACACAGGAATTCGTTTGGCTGTTGGTGACTAAAGATACAGCTGAAGGAAGTCAACAGTAATTTCTCAGATTAGAAACATACCCAAACCAACCACACGGTTGGAAATAGAGTACGGCTTTGTCGCCGGTTGTCTGGTTTGTCATGATCATCTCCCCTGCTGTGTCAACCCAAGTTCGTCCAAAAATTAAGTTATTAACCTTTGTGGGAGGAGGCACCAAATCGAGAACTACACCATCTCTTTTGAGAGTCACACGAGTCCTGCAGACAAAATTATTTTAGAATCTGAAAACATAAAAGAAGAAGACACAAATATGAATGCTCATGAAACCCATAGATTAATGCTGCTTCTATTAGCTTAGGAAACATGCTAATAATGCACATGGTGATGCTGAAACAAAGTAAAAGAAAAGAAGGAAATGCTAATAATACGCTGTCTTCTCATGGCACAAGTTATGAAAGAGAGCATGTTTTACCTTCCAAGTGGATAGAGATCAATTGAGTTTCCTAAAAATTTGGTTTTCACTTTAGAGGAAATATCATAAATGAAATGCTCATTTTCAGCATGAGCAGCGCTCATTGGGGGGTGATGACTAACCTGAAAGAGAAAAATGTCAAATAAGGATTTCTAAAATAACAGCATTTGGAGAAATTATACAAAAATAATGTCAGAAATAACCCAAAGCATCAAAATGAAAGGAAACATGAACCAATACTTAGGTCTACCTGCTCAGCTATAAAAGTCATGCCACCATGATTAACCATTTCATAAGTCTCACCAAGTATGGGATTGAATGGTTTCCAGGTACGTTGATAGGCATAGTAGACAGATATAGCCCATGACGCTGCAAATTACTACTATAAGTCCATCTTATAGATCTTAAAGAGAAAGAGTACAAGCAAAGTTAGAAAGTTAGAAAAATTTCTCACTGGAGTAGACCAACCGCATGTAAGGATCTTCGCATTGATCAGCCAGATCTAGCAGGTAGGAGTACTCCATCAACTGTCAGAGACAACAAGTTGAGATCGACAAAATCCCACAACGAGAGAGAACCAAATATAGCAAAAACTTTACAGCAATGAAGTTTGGATATGGAAAACAAACCTCAGCCATTTTCTGCAACATTGACATTGGCTCAAAAATGATTACAGGAAGTGTCACCATTGATGTGACATCAGATCCTATATAATTCTGCATCATTTTCCAGTAACTGTCCCTGTCCTGTTAAACAAAAGAAAGCAAAGTCCACATGCCCATACGAGTTATTAAAATGCTAATCCTATCATTTAAAACCAGATAAAGCAGTCTTGCTTGGAAAATTTTATCATATTTATGAAACGAAAAAAAACTCCACCTTTGACAAGGTGAGATATTCATTTTCGCAGTAAGAGTTAAGCATGCTTGTCTTAGTAGCCATCAGACAAATGCAGCCCAACAGGTTAGCCTACACTTTCTTATACAGTTATAACAATGTGAAGATCAATGTTACTACTACATAACCAGGTCAAGCTATATTACTATAAATTTAAATCGCTGGCACTGCATTGTTCAATTGGAAACATCAGGATCCAAATGCTGAAATGCATATGACATGACCAGGGACTAAGACAACCGCCGTTGTTATTCTTCTTGAATTCATACAAACAGGAGAAAAATCAAGAATTACCTCCTGTTTCCATCTTCCTCTCCTTGCTTCCTCTTCAGCATCTTCAGTCCCGCCTTCTGGATTAACAACTTCCAGCCCTTCATACCCCACTAAACTGTATAAACATGAAAACGCCGTGAGTTCCAAACTGAATTAGAACCTTTTTGCACACATTCAATTTAGTTCATTCAAGTTAAATCCTCTAATCAGCTCTAAGAAAATCATAGATCCGATACATAGATTCCATTTTAGACCATAACCAATACGGAGTCAGTATCAAAACAATAAATTGAAAATTTAACTTAAGGTAATATCCGTGTAGAGATCGAAGCAATCGACTTAATTAAAAAAAATCAGAAAAAAGGAAAACTCAAATACAAAATAAAATAAAAAAATTAAAAGTAGAGGTTGGATCTTCATACCCGTTGACTGATTTAGTCATGGCGCTACCAAAATTAGACAAACTGTTAGCGATCGAAGCAAAGAAACCACCGCTTTGTTTAGGATCGTTTGGCGTCATCTCTCTTAATTACTACTTTTTTTTTTTCTTCAAAAGGAAGAAGAAGACACAGCTGGGTTTAATTCTGGACGCGAGAGAGTCGAAAGACAAGAAGAATTTTGAATATTTAAAGATTGGATTATATTTATATGACTTAATAATTAAGGGAATATTTATATATAAAAAATATATATATTTGTATTTGTATTTCTTTTTAATAATGAATAGAAAGTGGAAACAGCGAAGACGAGCAAAGATGCTGGTTGGCGGTTCTTCGTTTTGAAGTCAAAATTGGAGATTAAAGAAAATATCTTATTTATTTTATTTATTTTTTCAAATCTTCCTTTATTTCCTTGTTTGGTTCGCTACGCGTTGATGGGAAGTCCGAGTGGAAATCCAATTAAGGCGGCTTTTCTCTTCCAGGCCTCTAGGAGCAGCCACACCGAAACGAAGTTTGGTTAGGGTCCGGAGTGGTGCACCCGGCTGGGTCGCTTAGCCGGCTGCGTTTTCGCGTGGCTGTTTTGGTCTTTTTCCCTTTCTTTTCCGCGTTAGGAAAATGAAATGGAATGGAAGGATAAGAAGCTTTTGATTTTTGCAGCGGCGGCGACAGAGACTCTTTTTCTAGAGTCCGTTTGGACCGTTCAAAGGCTGTAAATAAAATAAAAGTCTAATGCCTGTTGAAATCATCTCTGATTTATTCATGTCCTTAGGTTTGGATTATTGATAATTCTAATGGTGTAAATAAAAGTCATCGAGGGCATTGACCAATTGTGTGAATGATTTGGATACAAATGTTGTACTTGAAAGCACATCGTAACATGATTCTTATGGCATGAATCCAAGCCTACTCAAACTTCTTATTTAAACCATTTGTTTAACAAAGTTTAAGAGAAAGTTAAAACAAACTATTAATCTCTTTAAATATTTACGGCCTTTTTTTATAAAGATCTTTAGATTTAAATATCGTCTACCAATAGAAGTGTGAAATCTCGAACCGTGATGACTTAAACCTCAAACCGATGACTTTCACATTTTCAAACATATTGATGGGAAGTAAATTTGAATATCATTATTGTTAAAGTGAATTGCATTTGTAAATGTAGGTACAATCACAAGTCCTTATTCAAATATATAAGCTCCAGCCTCCAAACAGTCCAACTTAAATGTTCATAGGTTGAAAATTTAGAAAACAGAAAATATAAATGGATTGTAATTTGTAAGCTTGGGCTTTGAGACTGCACAAACTTTGGGCCGCAGAGCTGCCACCTAGTCCACCGGTTCAGGTATCGAATTTAGACTGGGCCTTTGAGATCTCATTCTATTCTCTAGGCTTGCTTCCGTCAATCCTATCCATCATCTATGTTTGACTTTGGAAATGCAATGGCAAATATTAATAATTCTGTAAGGAAAATAAAAAATTTTGAAGAAAAAAAAAAACGTGGACGATTAAAGATCATGAGAGAATAATTTCCGGTGGAATTTAATTCCAGTGTCAGAAAGGAAGAAGAAAAAAAAACCCAAAAAAGAAGCAGTTGTATTCACTGTCAATGAAAGTCCCTCTGTTTGGTTGAGCGCATTGAATACTTTGTGTTTAGGAGGAAAAGCATTTTTCTACTCCTTTGCTTTGTTTCATCTCAAATATCTGTATCTGCAGACAGTTTCCTCCAAAAACAAAACAGGTGGCCAAAACCCAAACGTTTGCCTGTCTTGTCTGATCGTGTGTTAGGCCCCATGCCCAAAACGGTTGCTTAAAGATCATCATTTCTGGTTTCTGTTGGCTTGATATGTTTGCTTGTAAAGAATTAGCGTCTTCAATAATTCAACCCCTCTTATGCTTCCATCAAACGTATATTGAGTTTGGGGTGATATTTTGTCCCCAAAGCAAAATCAGGAAACGTACCAAAATCTACTTTGAAAATATTGCTCGCCCCTTTTTAGCATTCGACCTTGCTTCTTCACATGCATTTTCGTTGAGCTATAGAGAGAGACACAGAGAGAGAGAGAGAGTCTTGAATGAGACTTTTAAGGCAGAAACCGCACTCAATTAGCACCCCCTCAATCAAAGCGATCACCACGTCTTAGTTCACGGCTTTTTTGACTCTGCAAGCCGCAACTATTTGACGACTAGCTCAAGAAAATAATTCTAAAAATTAATATTTAATAATCCATTTTCATTTTTTATTTGTTCCAACTCCAAGACTTTTATTTAATTTATCCTTTTGAATTACTCAACTACTAAAATATTAAGTACTATTTTATTCACCATCATAATGTGTCATTTATTTATTTAAAGGCCACATGTGGCGGGTTTTTAGTGTCGGAGTAGGTGTACAGTTGGACTTACCCCAATATTTTTTTTTATTAAAGATGGAGTACAATTTAAAGGAAAAATGAAACAAAATTACATTTCCATGATGACATATTTTACGTGAATTTAGAAGTTGTCTCAACTCTGATCAATTCTAGCAGCCAGTTTGGTTGGTCGTTGACTAACTACCCGCAATCCTGCCACTTCCTTTTTCTGTCACGTTTCTTTGACTGATTTAGCTGAACAACTTTGTCTGAATGTTAAAAGTTGATTCGGGATTGATCAGAATCTGTTCTCATCAGTTTCAGCTTCCATGGCTACAGACCCTTCACCCCGGATCCCAAGCAGGGCCAATTCAAGGAAGTCAAGCAACTTGATTCACCCAGTTGATGTAGAAACGCCACCTGTTGGGGCTCCAAGTCCAATCGTTTACAGGGAAATCAAGCATTTCAAGAAATGGACGTCGTGGTTGGTTCCCGCTTTTGTGGTCGCCAACACCATCATGTTGATCATCACCATGTACGTGAATAATTGTCCCAAGAACTCTGTGTCTTGCATTGCTGATTTCTTAGGTAGGTTCTCCTTTCAGCCTTTTAAGGAGAATCCTCTTCTGGGTCCTTCTTCTGCCACGTAAGTCTTCCATTACTTTCCTAGCTTTCTTTAATTTGCTTTTTTAGTAATCTCAAAGACTACTGGTAGATTTCAGCTGGTGAACTGAATGTATATTGTTTATTGGGTTAGATTGCAGAAGATGGGGGCTCTAGATGTAAAGAAAGTGGTCGATGGACACCAGGGATGGCGTCTCATCACTTGCAATTGGTTACATGGAGGGGTTTTTCATTTGCTGGCTAACATGTTGGGTCTTCTAGTCATCGGAATCCGGCTTGAAAGAGAATTTGGATTCAGTATGTGCTTTTATTCTTGGTTCCTTCTCTGTTTAAGAAAATAAGGCGTGGGAATTAGCCCTTAGACTTATACCTTCATATTGATTCATATGTCTGCAAGCTATAGATTTCTCTGAACTTCCACCTTGTACTGCTGTTTTTATGTGTTTATGTTTTATGCCTATTTTCTTATATCATTTTATCGAATGTTTGTTCTATGGACCAGACATCCCTTATGAATTGCTATATAAAGACACACCTGTATGCTTAGATTTACTAATTTAGCAGACCACCCTGAATCCCCGATTCATTTTTGTGTGATTGCATTGCAGTACTGATTGGGTTGCTCTATATCATTTCTGGATTTGGTGGGAGTTTGATGTCTGCACTTTTCATCCAGTCAGAGATCTCCGTCGGTGCCTCCGGTGCACTTTTTGGGTTACTTGGAGGCATGCTTTCTGAACTCATTACTAATTGGACAATGTATTCTAATAAGGTACTCCATCATCCATTGAACTATAGGCATCCAAATATTGAGACTCTGGTAACTTCAACTTGGAGTGCTTTCGCAGGTGGCAGCATTTGTGACTCTCCTGGTCATCATCGCCATCAATTTAGCAGTAGGAATCCTACCACACGTCGACAACTTTGCTCACATTGGAGGATTTCTCACTGGTTTCCTTCTGGGATTTGTATTTCTCATCCGACCCCAGTTTGGATGGATCAGTCAAAGATATACACCTCCTGGTTATCAAAGTCCAACTAAATCTAAATTCAAGACTTATCAGTGCGTTTTATGGGTCGTTTCTTTGATCCTTTTAATTGCAGGGTAAGCAGATAAACCAAATTTGTTTCTTGGATGATCTGTCTTTCTTATTAAATTGCTAAAACCAACGCCTATTATGCAGTTTGACCCTTGGCCTGGTTTTACTACTCCGTGGAGTTGATGCAAATGATCATTGTTCTTGGTGTCATTACTTGTCTTGTGTCCCTACTTCAAGATGGAAATGCAATACAGAACCTGCATACTGCTCGGTAACTAAAATCCAGACTCTCTCTTTATGCTTCAACATATACTTTGTTTTTGCTTATTGGCAACATATGTTCATGACTTTAATGTCTGCAAAATGTACTATAAATGCAGTCGATCCAATTTGGCAGCCAGGTAAATGTGACTTGCTCGACCAATGGAAAGACCACCACATACTTTCTGCCAGGCGCAAGTAGTTCTCAGATCCAGAGTCTATGTTCTCAGCAGTGCAAATGATTTATATGAATGGAACTTGGATTAGTTTTATGTACAAAATTTTATCAGTTTGAACATGTTTCAGAGTCATTCCTTTTAGTTTATATATATGTTGTGTTGTCAGACCATATCTTCCCATACTCTTGCATTGTTCTGTAAATCGACCTTCAGCCTGGAACTGATGATTGATTGGATTTATTCTATGATTGAGAATTGGCCCTGACCAGCTCATCTCTCCTAAATTGTAAAGATAGATGAATTGCCCTAAACCCTTAAACATGATAACTTGAATCTGAAATCGACAAATATAAAATTTAACCAATGAATAGGAAAGGAAAAGGAAGAACATTTCATTAGTTTTGCAAAAACCAGAGACCGATAATAGTCCGCATTCTACAACAGGATTCTCCAAAGCCCCCTATTTAAAAAACTGCAGAACTCTCTATGTATAAATGAACTGCTATAAACCATATGAGAACTTTCCATTAATTTCTAATTTCATATGTAACCAGCCACCTTCCGAGGAGAGACGAGACTTCCAGCATGAGGAAGGACACTGAGACGTTCTTCTTTTACTTCTGGAATCGATTTTGTGATTATATAATCCGCAAAGCGAATCGGTCCATGCATAATAAATATTTGGCGGTTTAACCAATGAACTCTCCAGAAAATTCCCCAGGAACCTTTCCATCCATTATCCATTAATATGTTGCCCTTGTTTTCCCATATTCCATTTCTTGGTCTACCAAAACCCAGAATTTGAGGCTATCCACACTACCCATAGATACCACACATGCAAGAGTGTCACCACTCATATTCACAGGTATAGATGAACCAGCCTCAACTTCAACTGAAGGACCACGCAAAGCTTTAAACTTCTGGGTGTCGATGTTGAAGGACATCACCTTTTCCTCACCCTTATAGAAGCAATCCCATATCAACCAAAACAAAGTCCCATTGCAATCCACATGCAAGCCACGAGGTGGGAAGGGAACACGACACAATTTTCTCCAGGAATTGGAACCAAGTGAATATACTGCTCCAAGGAAGATTGGATTCGGCTTCTTTTCCCCTCCCAACAAATCTTAACTGGCTTTCTAAGTTGAACATTTTAATTTCGTTATAAGAAATACCTAATTCAGTAATGCCTGTGTCCACTCCCTCATAACCAAACCTAACAATATTGTATTCCTTGGTCGAGGAAGAATAGCCGAATCCCCATGCTAGTTCGTGAGGAAATTCAAGTGGTCGGACTTTCACATGCTCTTTTATAATGGGGTTGCAGATATAAAAATCATTGTCGGGAGAGGATGAACGATAAGCCAAGAAGCCACCAGCTGAACCAGATTGTGTACATGACAATCGCCGGTGAGGATAAGAAACATCAAACGGTTTTATTTTCTCAGGTAATTTGTGTGGTTTTCCTTTTCCTCCTCCTTCTCGAACATAGTAAACACTCTTAACATGTGTTTCTCCTTCGACATAGTAAACTTTTTCTAATTCTATAGAATGAAGCAATCCTATATTCTGCATGGAGTATCTTAAATGCAAATCTATAACATCAGGATCCATCAGAAAGGAATACCAGGATTTACATGTGCACTTCAAGCGTCCGAGGGATGACAACGGTAACCTTATGATGATTTCAAACAGGATTTCATGAGAAAGATTATCAAATCTCGAAGATTCAGAGGACTTCACCCCCTTGGCCATGCGCTTCTTCTTCCTGCTGTAGCACTTCATCGGCACAGGCATGGTTTTCTGGCAAACAGAGCCACTCTCAGTCTGAGGCTCCATATGTGCTACTTTAAATTCTTATTTTACAAAACCCTAATAATTGCCTACTAAAGCCTATTAATTAGAGATGGCAATATAGCGGGACTGGGCTGGCATGGTAAAAAAAAAGAGCTCCCCATGCAAATATGGGTTGGGTCATGTTAACCTACTAAAAAATATGGATCGTGTGTCATGTCTGTAGCCCATGACTCATATGCATCGTGCCATATCAGTACATGGATTAATAATGGGTTGAATCGAATAAACACATGGATTGTGATTTTTATTAAAAAATTAATTTTGTTAGTCTTTTTTATTTTATTTCATTATATATTTTTAATATTAATTACTAAATTGGAATAAGAATGAAAAAATTTAACAAAAATAATAATTTTATAATATAATTTGATAAATAATTAATCTATTTATATAATTCTAAATTTACATTAAATATTATTCGACCCAAATGACACGTAAGTCATATCATGCTATGTTATTTTCGTAGGATGTGGCGTGCCAACTCACGTGCCACTAAAAAGTTACCCAACCCATCTATGATTATTACGTCATGCTGGCACAATCCACTAAAAAAATAATTTTGTGCTAGCATGATCCATATTTAGTTAGGTCGTGTTAGATTCCATACTGCCTATCTATTTCGTTATCTCTACTATTAAAATAATCCTAATCTTAGTAAGAGAAGGTTTTTCTAAAATTATTAAAAGAGTTAATAATAAAATTGAAATCTTAAAAGACTTGATGATCAAGCAGGAAAGAAAACTACAATAATCATTATTCCTTAGCCTTAAACTTTGGCAATTCAAGCCCATCGTATAGTAGGATTGGGCTCGGGCTCGACGTTTCTCTTTTAACACGGGTAAAGCGGGTGACCCGGCCTTGAACTCCGGGTCATTTTGGCGACAAAATATCATCCGGAGCGCACGGAGCTTTATAGCCAAAAGGAAAGGCTACTGCAAACGAGCTTGCTCGCTTTGCTTCTCTCCCGTCGAAAAACCACCAAAATAGAAGGAAAAGAAAAATCCTTACCTCGCCACATGAACCGTGTGTTTCTCCTTCAGTGAAAACAAGCAATGATGGCAGTTGGCGCCGTCAACAGCGGTTCTTTGTTTCGTTCCGCCGCATCACCTCCTCTGTTGGCGTTGTGGTGCCGTTTCCGCCAATTCAGCTCCTTACCGTTTAGCCGGAACTTCGAATTAGGGCTTCGGTTTCCTATTTTACATTGCGAGAATCAGTTTCTAGGACATGGCGGGGGTCGTTCGTGTTCGGCTCATAGTCTCGTCGATTGCGTCATGGAAGAGCTAGCAGCTTCGCGCCATCATAGAAGTGTTCGGGCCACTGTCAAGTAGTGTGACCAAAGACTCATTTAATTTTTTTTGTTAGTCAGATACTAATGCTCTTGAGCTAATATTAGTAAATTGATGGTTAAAATTAAGGAATGTAAAATATAGCAAGAAGCTACATGTTTCTGTTCCTTCGTGGTTTAACAAATTTATAACATTGTTTCTGCTACTTAATCAAGATAGACTTTGAATATTATTGACGTGTTAGGTTTAGAGGAATCGCTGAACTTGATGTGGTAATTAATTTTCTTATTAGGATGAGGCTAACGAGTAGTGGTGAGCTTCTTGAAGATAAGCTTGTAAACCGAGAATTGGAGAAGGGATTATTGCTGGAGTTTAAGAAGGATTCTGATAGGATATTGCTGGGAGTTGCTCAGAGACCTGATGGCAAAAAGAATTGGATGGTGTACGATCAGGTTCTTGTAGAAACAACTCATGCGGCATGTTGAATAGGTTGCTAGGTGTTAGAACTTAAGTTTGTTCCATCGGATGCTTAGAATTTTCAGATGTTTTGAGCTGATGTATGTTTTTGTTTTTCTTATAATAAAGAATGGTGTCACGTCATCCATCAAACCGCAGCAAATTACATATATTGTTCCGGGTGTAGAAAATTTTGATCATACAGAGATCTCAAACTTTTTCCAGAAGGCTCAGGAAAACTTGGTTCGTTCAGCGGCTTTATTGATGTTGCACAAATATTCTATGGTTTCCTCTTGGGTTTGACTCTGTTGGAATATATTTTAATGCAGGACCCAACATTACTCGAGATTGCTTGGGTTGAGCTGCTTGAAAAGAACAAGTCAGTGACAGCAGAAGAATTAGCAGAGGTACTGCATTTCATTGTGAGACTTGACCTGTCTGCTTGCTCATTTAATGATCTTAGCTTACTATACAGATGATTTTTGGTAGCACGGAGCCCCTTGAGAGTTATTGTGCCCATCTTTTGCTATCAAAAGATGAGGTGTACTTCACTGTGCTGGAGAGAAAAGGTTCTTGTTCCATTTATGGGCCTCGACCAACAGGAAAGGTACATACAATATATGTTTCAATGTTTGATTAACCGTGCTGATCTGAGGAGCAGTTGGACCTGAAAGAGTTGTGGTAGAAGAGGTTCTATATGTGACTTGAACAGTTATGAACATTGATGCATAACACCTTATTTATTCCTTCTATTGATTTCTATATCAAGGTGGAAGAACTTTTACGCAAGCAGCTTGCCAAGGAGGCTGCTGAGAAAGAACTTCAGGACTTTGTACAGTTACTTGTGTCTGCTAAAGCAAAGCCTTCAGATGCTAAACCTCCCAAATCTTCATGGATGATGGATGAGAAAACCAAATACAAAATTGAGTCTCTTGTAGCATATGCCATTGATGATTGCAAAAGTGATGAACAAAAGAGAACTGCTGGAATGGTAGTTTCTCTAACTTGTCTGTATTCTATCTAATTTGATATTAGAATCTAATGTGTCTTTGTTAGCAGGGTGATCTGGATGAACTTGCTACTGTTAAATCTATAGGCTCTAGTTTGAAGGCAAAAAAATCTGATGATACTTTTTATGAATGCTCTTTTCAAGTTTGCATGCTCTAAATCACATGGTTAATTTCACATATATTTTTGTTCATGTCAGATCCTTAAGACGATGGGACTTACAAAAACAGCATCTTCAGCACTAAACCTCCTCATAAACATTGGTTATCTTCCTGTGCATGTCAATCTGGATCTGTTAAAGTTCAACATTCATACAAACCATTCTGATGAGATTTTAGCTGCTGCGGATTGTCTTCTGCCTGAGTCATCTGATCCAGACCAGGTAATGTGGCCTCCATCTCTACTGAAAGGTTTCATTTTCGACAGGCATGTAGCCTTGGATGTCCACGAGTCAAAAATCAGCTCTCTGTCAAATCTGAAATGGTTTTTGCTGTTTATCTCTGACTGAGTATTTACAATTTAAAATTTGAACCAGGGACGAATTTGATATTGATTATCATTTTTATCATGCTTTCCTGATCCTTGTGATCATGTGTTAACGTGGTTTTCTTTGTGTTTAGATGAACAGAAAGAATCTTACTGATTTGAAGGTTTATGCTATTGATGTTGATGAGGCTGATGAGGTAATTGGCCATTTGGCACTACTTCCATTATCTTTTATTGGTCAATTTTCATTCTGAAATTGCCTATTATTTGTAGCTTGATGATGCCTTGAGTGCAACAAGGTTGCAAGATGGCCGGATTAGAGTATGGATACATGTTGCAGATCCAACTAGATATGTTGAACCTGGGAGCATGGTAGACAGGTATCTTCGTAATTTCATAGAGCAGATTAGAACAATTTGCCACTATCATTTTATATCTTAATCATGTTTAGGGAAGCAATGAGAAGAGGAACTTCTGTTTTCTTGCCTACTGGCACTTATCCTATGTTTCCTGAGAAACTTGCCATGGAGGGAATGAGTTTGAAACAAGGAGAACTTTGCAATGCTGTTAGTATATCCGTTGTCCTGCACTCTGATGGCAGGTAAAGTATGAATTTATTATGTATCTTGCTGTTTAGAATAACAGTTTTTGCTATGTGCTATATCTCTACATGAATAAAATTTGAGGGTAGTGGGACAACATATACGTTTAATAGGCCACGAGACTGACTCAGAAATGTTATGGCCTTATGGAGTATGTATCGTAATCTTTGTAAGGCTGGATGTTAAGTTCCTTTTGTGCTTCGACAAGACTTTGAATTGATTCAATTGTATTTGTAACTCCTTGAGTGAAGATATGCTTAGCTATTGCTATCATGAGCATTTTATAGGAACAGAAAACATTACGTAATCTCATTTCATCATATGCATTGATTGCTTACATTTTGGACATACTTTGTTTTCAGTTTGTGTGTGTGTGTGTGTGTGTGTGTGGCTGTTAGATGTTATTTTGTAATGAGGACCATCTGAGATGTCTGTCATACTAAAGCATTGCAGAGTATTCTGTTCAAAACTCACTCATTAAACCAACTTATATGCTGACCTATGAGAGCGCAACTGAGCTGCTTCATTTGAACCTGGAAGAAGAGGCTGAACTGAAGATTCTATCCGAGGCTGCTGCTCTAAGATTCAAATGGCGCCTCCAACAGGTTCACTTTGTTATCGGTTTAATTGGCATCTGTTTTGTCTTGTTCTATCTCTATGTTTCCAAGACAGGCTTGTTCTGGATTTACATCCCTGATAGTTCTTTGACGTTATGGATTTTGCAGGGTGCAATTGATACATCTACTCTAGAAACTCGCATTAAAGTGGTTAATCCAGAGGACCCAGAACCATTAATTAATCTTTATGTTGAAAACCAGGCAGACCCTGCAATGCGACTTGTTTCTGAGATGATGATACTCTGTGGAGAAGTTATAGCCACTTTTGGCTCTAGCAATAACCTTGCTTTACCTTATAGAGGACAGCCTCAGTCAAATATTGATGTATCTGCATTTTCTCATCTTCCTGAAGGACCAGTGCGAAGTGCTGCAATTGTTAAAATAATGCGAGCAGCTGAAATTGATTTTAGGAAGCCCAGTCGTCATGGGGTATTGGGAATTCCTGGTTATGTTCAGTTTACATCACCCATCCGTAGATATTTGGATCTTCTTGCTCACTATCAGGTGTTTTCTCTACTCTTTTGATACTCATTGATGTTAATACTCACATTTTGTGGATTCTTCTATCTGAGATGTCTGCTGCACGTTGCTAACATTGTCAATGGAGCAGAGCAACTTTATGGTTATTGTTGTGTTTTGCTCTTGTTGTTAGTCTTAGTGTTGTTTTGTTATTATTGCTTTCATCATTGTAATACAAGTCTGGATGTTATAGTTATAGTACACACATTGAGATATTGACATGTTATGGTGCAAAAGAGGATACTTGATATTTTTCTGTTTGAAAATGCCTATAACATTCTCATTTTGTCTGTTTAGGTGAAGGCATTTCTTAGAGGTGAATCTCCTCCTTTTTCTGCTGGTCAGCTGGAAGGGATAGCATCAATAGTAAATATGCAAGTTAGAGTAGTAAAGAAGCTCTGCGGCAGCAGTCTCCGGTATTGGATAATAGAGTTTCTGAGAAGGCAGCCAAGGGAGAAAAAATTTCGAGCCTTGATTCTTAGATTCATCAAGGACCGGGTTGGAGCCCTGCTACTAGTTGAGGCAAGGATATTTAGTCGTTACTTTGCTATCAATCTTATAAGATAAGATACTAACTATTATGATAGATCAGGAATTGAAGAAATGTGATTATCATCTTGTATGGTATTAACTTTCTGAGTCCTCTCAATATTGCAGGTAGGATTTCAGGCATCTGCATGGGTATCTGTAGGAAAACAGGTAGGAGATGAAGTAGAAATTCAAGTAGAAGAAGCTTATCCACGGGATGATGTTCTTTCGCTTAAGGAGGTTATTAGAGACTGAACACTGAAGTGATTCTTTTGAAGGAACATAGTAGTTATTGCTGTAGAGATGTATAGTGTTTTTTTTTTCTTGATACACATGCTGTTTGTAAAATGGTAAGCATTCTCCCTCCTTAACCGATGGAAATAAATTTATATTCCCGGTGAATCACAGCACATGAACTGACTTAATCCTCTTTAGTTTGCAGATAATTCATTCTTGTAAAAGTTTCCTTAGCAAGAGGCAGGCATCAAAACTTATGCAACTTTCCGAAAGTGAATCTGGAATGGATCACATTCAATCGATCAGAAGATATCTTTACAAGTGTGGGCCAACATCTGAAGTTTTGTTAGCCAGATGCATTCTTATTGGATAAATGTTCATTAAATTTGTTCTTTCACAATTTTGAAACCGGGCTAGCGATGAATGTTGTAAAGACATGGTGCTTCGTTTTTATCTGTTCTGGCCAATAGCCAATGGCATCCAAGTTGATGAGGCCTCGGCCAATGTTTGGATCAGAGCGGTCGTAGATCATGCATGATTAGATGCTGATTTTTCAGTTTTAATACAAAATTGTCATTTACTCACTTTCACAAGTTCCTGCCTTCAAACTTTTGGTGGGGTTCTCCAGTCTTGGCTTCACATGATTGAGAAACTCGCATTAAAGTTGCGTTGCATCCAATCCAACCAGTGTCTGTGACTCTGAGTCGTTTTATGGCTTTCGTTCATCATTCATCAATCAAGCTTCAAGGAGCTAGGCACATGGTTCGTGTGTCAACACTCTCAACACTAATGTTGAGCCAGGTCCCACTGCTAACTCAAACTCTGTAACTAAACTAGACCGCATTGGGGCTCTCTGTCCCCACCAAAATCCAAGTACGGTATGTAGATTTCATCTCTTTTCTTAGCTAACATCTCTATGCCTTTCTACGGTAGTTTGGTGGTTGTGGTGGTTGATCCTCCAAATACATTTTGAGTAGGTATATATACAGTAACAGCTAACAAATTCACTTCAGCAAACATGAGGTTCAAAATTTTAACGAGGGTAGAATATAATTGTTAATGTTCCAACCTCCAAGCCGTACAAAATCTGTTGGTGCCCTTACTACTATACACTTCAATTCTCAACTAGAATAAAAAAAATGAAGAGCAGCTAACACTCTGAACCTTTTTTTTTCTTCTTTATTTTGGTTTTGACAAGGGATTCCAACTTAGCTCTTCGAATCGGGATTCGGGAGATGCATGTCTCAACCATTGAGTAAAATATTCGGGTCCCTTGGGCTCGACTAAGAGTAATGTGGTCTAAATACTATATATATATATATATATATATATCAATTGAATTGGGTGTCGCAATCGGGTGGAGCTGTCCCATTCTCTACTCCATGTACAACATTTTAAGTGCATGTTCATAAATTTACATCAAAACAATGACCATATAGTTTGTTTTACAATAGAGCGTGCCATAAATGACTAGGCATTAATAAAATGCCTTCCCCACTTGAATGCGATATCATATCAGTGTATCACCCTGTTTGTTGTCTGTTGCCCCATTTTCGAATAAACTCTGGAGCCCAGACCTTGTGAAAAATGCTTTTGTCTCGCTACTTAAATTTCTGAACTGAACTGGTCCTGGTTTCTCCATCTCTGAATTGAGACAGAGTCCAGGCCTCCAACAATTGTACTGCCACAAAACACACGTTGGAAGGTAAACAACTGGCGACGGCAATGATTTCCTGTACCTGGGTCTTCCACCGATAAAATTGTTGGGTTTTAAGCTAGCTTCTTGAATTACCTAAAAAATGTGATTATTGTATTCCTCCAATTGGGTTTTGATTAGATGACACCCTAGCCATTAAAGAACGTCTTCATCAGGCCAAGGCGGCAAGCCCGCTCCAGGCCAGCCTTTAGAAACAGGCACAAGCTTTTCTAGGGCTGCAAAATAAAGAATGTTGGGACCCTGGAAGCTTGAGAGAGATCAGCTCCAAGATTTTATCAATAACCGAATGAGGTATAGACTAGCTAGCTTGCTCTACAGCAGCATATACAACTGTCAAGTAGTTATTATTGACATGGAAAACTATCCTCATGTTGACAGCAAAAATGCAGGGGACCAATGGAAGTTCCAATGACTGCACCCCCACTAATGGTGGTTTTCAGATGGTTGGATTCTAGTATCTTAGCTATTAAATAATGGGGTATCTGAAAATTTCATGTAGATCACAAATGCGGATGGGGAGAAAAAAATTGTAAAAAACTGCATTCAGCATTGGCTTAATGACAAGCTATGAGGATATTGATCAGATTATTGGCCACACAAGAACATCATAGAAAAAACAACAATGGATTGAATTGATGATTCCCAAATTGCATAAACGCTTGACTCGTAGTATGAGTCCTGCCAATGGAATATCAAAATGGAAGCATCCCAAAATCCACATGGAAGATTTTAGTAACATGAAGCAGTTACAGTGAGAAAGCAACGTGAAAGGTCAAGAAAATTGTGCTGAGTGCTGTGTGTGCCTCAACTATCAAAGGGAAGCCGTCTAGTTGGACGAGTTTATTACCCTACTTGTAATAATTAAATTACATAATAATTATATTCATCAGGAAAATTGATTTTCTTTAATTTTTTTGGGAAAAATATTCCCCATAATCAATACGATTTGTATTATTATGTTGCATGTATGGGGACCCTAATTGATGTGAGGCTGAAGAGGTAAGTTAAACTAATAACTATACTAGCATATGAAGTTTATGTTCAAAATCTTGGTGGTCCAAAGCTCAATTGGTAGTACAATAATGTTTTTTTCTAGTGATTAGAACATTAAATGTGATGGTTTAAATGCAGTTTTTGAACTTGATGGAACTGATCCTAAAACATCAGATAATATGGTTTTTTTAGTGATAAATGAGTTTGGGTTATGAGGCAAAGGTAGTGTCATTTTGGGGCGGTGGACCCTAAAGCCCATAAAAGTTGAAGGAATTCAAAGAGAAGGGGAATAGAAATGTGATGGATGGGATGATAGAGAGGTGAAACGAGTCTAATCTTGTGGGTAGTGTGTGATATTGGTGGGTGCATTTGTGATTTGTCCCCCTTTGATAAGGATGCACTCACATGTTTGTAGCCAGAACTTGTGTCAGCCCCATGCACCTTTGCCCCCTGCTTCTCTCGACAGTCGACACCTCCATCTCAGTCTCTATCATGTGGTAATTCATGCAGCAACACTGCTCACTCATGATTTACTCGATGGAAACTCTTTTTTCTCATTAACCTTTGAGAAAAATCGGGTCATGTCAAACCTTTTTTTTTATCATATCAAACCCTAACTAATAAAAAATTGGGTTATGTTAGACTCTAAATAAGAATAATTTTTCTAAGTTAATTTTTTTTATTTACAATACTTGAATTAAAAATTTTACTTAAGAAATATTGAATTCATTCAACTCAATCTAATAAATGTTGGTTAATTATGAGATCAACACCTTTTAACATTAAACTGTTAGTAATAATGAAAGGTTTAAAGCACGGGCTCTTAATCATGATTTAAGACTTTAAAGGCTACAAGAGCGATGATAATCCCTCACCACCGCACACAGGCCAAGTTGACCCATATAAGATTTCATGTATGGTCATTAACCTTACGTCCAACAAGCTCTTTTGCTTCCAAACACAAAACCACATAGTCACTTGAAAAAGACAAAAGATCAGAGGATGCTAATTTACAGTACTTGAATTCTAATGATGTAGTACTCCTCTAGATCCAATGTATGAGGAAAGCTTCCTTTCCTTCTTCTTTTTTTTTTTTCAAATTAAATAAATAAAAAACTTAGAGAAAACTCCTAGAATAATGCAAGGTAAGTGATGATCCTTGCAAGAAAACTTGAGAGCATTTCTTTAGATTTTTTTTTTGGTTTATAGTATATTAATATTTAATATTTATTTATTGGTAAGGATGGAGAAATTAGATATGGGCTACAATGTAGTACGTTGAGTATATAATAAGGGAATTAAAGGATTATTAAAGTAATATATATAATTTTCCCAAATCGAATACTAATTAACACAAATCATCAGAAAAGTTCAGTAAACTCTAATAAGACAAACATACATTAATAATAATATAGTATATATTATACAAATAAATGCATAGAAAATTAGAAACATAAAGTCAACAGGGGAAAATTAAGAAGTTAATTAAATAAAAATCCATGATTTAGAACAAATGCATGTTGCTATATTCCATAAATTGAAGTTTTATAATGTAGAAGGGGTCACCATCGACAATTTGATGTTCATTTTAGTATTAAATGTAATATACCATCAAGTGGTACGGAAAACCTCCACCTCTTGGCCTGGTGGCCAAAAGGTTAGGGAGGTCATCGAGGCAGGGGTTCGACCCCTGCCATCCCCCTCCCCTGGGTTTTTGTATCTCTATTGAATCAAAAAAAAAATCAAGTGGTACGGAAGAAATGGGAATTAAGTATTTGTAATTAATAATTTTTTTTCATTAATCATAGGCCATTCCTTAGCTTATAAAACAGTCCAAATGAAAGATTCTCTTAAATAAGTTATAAATAGTAGTAGCTAGTAATAATTAACTTATTGAATTCGTAATATATAAATTTTCTTTTTTGGTCCCCTCACCTGTACCTGATGAGAGACAACTTGTGAAATTTTTTTCTGAGAAAAAAATTAAAAAAAAAATTATATACCTTAGCCTTGTTTTTAGGTTTAAGAAGAGTTCATGGAAATGATTGCAAGGGCCATCATAAACATTAATGGTTTGTTTTTTTCTTTTTGGTATTTGTTGGGTAGCATTAATTGTCACCGACAAAAAAGAAAATGGTGATGATGATTAATTTGAAGAACTAATGTTTATTATCTTCTTATAAGTATACGGATGAATAATATATGAAGACTTTCTTATAATGTTAACAAAATTATCAAATCCCATGTGATAACGGTTGGGAAGACTTAGGCTCTATTTGATATATGAAAATATTTTCTGTTTTTATTCTTTAAAAAATATAAAGAAATCACCATATATGATATGTGTAGTTATAGAAATATATGTATGTTTTAGAAAAGGAAAATGAAAATGGACCTAAAATTAAGAACAAGTTTTTTTTAATCTCATTTATAGATCCAGTTTCATTTTCATTTTTTAAAACATATATGTATTTTCTCTCACAACATATATCTTAGATGATAGTTTCTTTATATTTTTTAAAGAATGAAAACAGAAAATGTTTTCTTATACCAAACATAACATTATATTCTTCATCTTAATTATAATGCTTCTTCATCTTAATTACAATGCTAATACATGCAAAGTCAAACCCAGGGCAATAATTAATTTCTTTATATAATCTTAATTATTTCCACATGGCATTGTTAATTATGTTGCAAATATATTCAACTTGAGGGTGAAGTGAAAACAACAAAAGCTTTTTTTCACCAACAATATATTGGTTGGTTCAAATAGTTTACCATTTATTTATCTTAAGTAAAGTTAAGAATTCAAGTCTTATGAATGAAGAAAATCATTGTTAAAAGAGTTTTATATCCATAATGAACCAACCTAACTCGATAGAGATTAATCTTGGACTAAAAGCTTGGAATAGCCTTGATTAAAAAAAAAAAGAAACTTTTTCTTCCACTTTTCTTATGCATGTGCTTTAGATTATGGCTTACATGTATATTTTATTTATCATTTACCAAAAATGGGGAATCAATCATTAATTAAATATATATCCGCCGTTGACATTTGAAAAAGTTCTTGAAAACTATAAAAATAAATTTGGTTTCACTTTCATATGCATATAGCCATGAATGATAAGTTATGGATCGATGATAAAAGAGACAAGACATCACATGAGAATGCGAAAGAAATTTTTAATTAGATTAAGTAAATTATATTGCAAAAGAAGGAAGAAGAAGAGAAGAGAGATGTTGGTGGCACGTTCACATGTCTAGATCACCAAAGGCATTGCATGCATGTGTGTGTGTTGGTGAAGAAGAAGAGAAAAAGTTTTTTAATTTGGGGGAAAAATCTTGAATGGAGATGCTGACTTGGCAGATTTGCTAGATCTAGTTGGTCGGTTGAGTGGGACATTCACATCCTCCTCTCTCTTTTAGCTTCAATTTCAACACCTTACGTGTTAAAATTTCATACCCAAAACCCTAAATCGGCTAATTAAACCTACCAGCTTCACATACATACATGAAATGAAATTTGAAATCAGCCACCTTCCCCTTCTTTAATACTATGAATTTATTTTTTTTATCATACCTCACCCTTTGTTACCGTTGCTTACACCCATTTCAATAATTCTTATACATTACGGGGGCGTTTGGTTCAAGGTATTTTAGATTATCAGAGTTATGTGATTACCAAGTTATAACATAACCTAGTGCATATTCCCGGAATGTGTACAATTTTTGTTTGGTTGAGATTCCTGGAATATAAGATTAACCTGTTTGGTTGGAGGGTATATGTTCTGTTAAAATAGGTGGTTTACTATAATGCTCTCAATACAACATTTAAGTTTATTTCTTATTTGTTCAATATTTTGTACAATTGTTGTAATTTTATTAAGTTTGACAATTAAACATGACTAATATAAAAATTATTTAAGTAATAAACTTAGTAAAATATTATATAATTAATTTAATGATTATATAAGTTAAGTTAGTTATGCTTTTAACAAAAAAGAAATTATGCTTTTAGTTTAATTGAACTAATATATAATTATTAATTTAGTAATTACATAAACTAAGTTTAATTATGTTTCTTAATCAAAATAAATTATGCTAAAAAAATTATAATTTATCAATTACATAAGGTTATTAGGGTTCAAAAGGGCAAAATATTAAAGGCAAAGTAGGAAAAAATTTTAACATAACTTGGTAATCTTACATTACCTAAGAATTTGGAGGTTATGAGATTCCTGGTAATGTACACCAAAAGTTGACGTGTCAGTAATCTTACATTACTTCAGTAAGGTAATTACCACAAACTAAACGAAATAATATTACATTCCAATGTGCACATTACTGATAACCCCGAACCAAACGCCCCCTATATATACATTATATAAAAGGTAATATTGATTACAGACAACAGATCGATTCAATTGATAATAAAAACGTCTCATCATCACAACAATACGCCGGAACTTTTTTTGTGATCAAGTTTTGATCCAATTTCGCAAATGGGATACTTATATAGTTCCTACCATCATCATGGTGTCATACTAAAATTTCTTAAGAACATTGATCATAATGATAAATGTTAATTTTTGTCTCCGCCCTTCGATTTAATGGCTTAATTAGTAACATAATGAGTAATTAACTTAAATATGTGTATGTTCTCTTTCTCTTTAAGGAACAAAAGGAAGTATATATAGATGGATTTGTGGGACTTCGATCGGGTCAATAAATATAAAAGACAAAGTCTAGAGATTGAGAAATTACGGAAGGGAGTGATAGAAGTAGAACATACCCTCTTCAACATTACCGACAATTTTTCAAGATTCTTCGAAAGCATGAAAGATTTCGGTCTCGGGAGCTTCACTTGGTATATTATAACATTGACGTACCATTCACTGCCCCTTTAATTTATGTACCCATTGAGATCAAATCTTTTAGTAGTATTTCTTCTTCGTTGAATGTTTAGTACTTCAAGTTGATCTTCAACTTTCAATTCAGTCAATTTCCATTTACTTTTTCCTCTAGTATGCAATAATCAATAGAAATCTTATTATAATAAGATAAATCATCTCCTATAAGCACATATATCCAATGAGAAATCATTAAATAAATTAACAAATCAATATAACATTAAACTAAATCCACCCATGAGTGATACTGAAACATGCACCAATCACTTGAGATAATATTTGGGTGCAACTTCCATTTCCTATTTCCTTAAATACCCGCTAAATTGCAAATTGTTAAGGCCACACACACACACACACACACACACATATATATATATATATATATATATATATGCAAAAGGGATTGTCAATACATAGTATTCAAGAAGCCTCTGATCATCTTTATAAATGGTATATATAGTAAATGATGAATAACCATATAAATATGTTTCTTGACATCAGTATTTTGTATAAGAGGCATTTTTTGTCTGTTTTAATCCCTAGCTTTCATCAAGATAATAATGAAATTTCCAAAAGAAAGAAAAAAGAGAGGAAGGATAAGGAAGAATAACTCCAAGAAATATGATTAAATGCATCTATATATTACCCTAAAAAAAATGCATGTATATATTTGCATATATTGATATGCGTTGAATGAAAATTATGAAATGTCAAAATCCAACAAAATAGAATGCAAGACAAGACAAGTGAAAGTGAGATCATCATAAGCAAAACACAAGACAAGAGATAGATATCTTATCTTATAAACTTGTTAAATATAGTATGAAAAAATCATCTAGAGATATAATGATAATAATGCAATAATAATAAATAATAAAATAATATATCTAGGAATAGTGAGAGCAAATGAAAAAGGGCAATGCATAAAGCAATAAGTGAGGGCACATGGTGGTGGGCTATAGATTGGGATGGGGAAGGATTTGGAGGGCAAGAGAAGCAACCAAAACCATAATTCCATTCACATGTTTCGAGAGTTTGGGATGATCGGATTTGTTTTTCTTTTTTTTTTGGGGAGAGCTTTTCTTGAATGATGAACAAAGGGCTTTTGAGTTTTGACTCACAGCTGTTAGAGTAGGGGAATGGGCAGATGGCCCTCTATTTTTTTCTTATTTATTTTTACATTGTCTTTTCTAGATGTTATTGCCATGAACAAATCTATATGCTTATACGTACGCATACTTCTCTCCTTGTATTCATTTGATAGATTTCTTGAATGCAAGCCGCGCAAGCGTGTCATTAGTTAAGATCCATAAAAAAATAAAAATAAAATAAAATCCGTGTTCCTTTTGTTTGGACGAGAAGTGCAGATGCGGGTTGGAGGCGCCTTTTGGAGGAAAATTCACTATTTTTTTTCTATTTTACAAATGTGAAATAGGAATTTAATATTCAATAAGACACTTAAGACTAGCTTAGGAATTGTTAATTAGAAATCTATCCGATGATAAACACCCTGTTTAAATTAAACTAATTAATTTGATTAATTAAATAAGAAACCAAAGTATAAACAGTAAAGAAGAATATGGCGCCCACAAAAAAAAAATAGTGGTGAAGATTTCTCCTAAACCCTTTTGGCTTTTGCTTGATTAAACCAAAGATTTCAAGTCAGTTGTCCTCTACCCTATGCATTGCAAGGACAGTACTTATAACCTTATGGTTCACAAAAAATGTTCGAGGGAGATCTTTGATCTTTGTCGCATAAGTTCACGATTTTGCTCTCTCTTCTTACACCAAACCAAAAATCTCTCTCTCCCCAACAGTAATTTTCTAGTATTTATTTATGGACTCCACTATTGCTCCCAAAAAAATATGTAAAAAATTGTTACATCCGATGGTAATTTTGCTTTCATCAATGGGTTGTAGTCCAATAAATGTTTTGTACTTGAATTAGATTTACCCAATTATTTGCATTACAAAATTGTTGTGTTCTTTAAAACTCACAAACATTTAAGACTACTGCCCTTTCCCACTTAAATACATACCATAAAGTTTTAACAACTGAGGAATATATATCACCATAAATCGAATTTAATTTGAATTCATCTACTACTAATATTTGCAAAAATGAAATGAACAAAATCGAAATTTAAATTTGGAATAAATTTTTTTTAACATTGCCGTGGCTTTCCAACATCATCTAGTTTAAAACCAAAAGAGGGTACGGTTTCTGAATTATCATTAATTTCTTTCTTCCACCATTGAATTTATGACGTTAATGTTATTAACATTAATTGATAATAATATTGGGATACCACATGGTAGGCAATATTTTTATCTTCCCCACCAATCTCATTGTGAGATTAATTATACCATCAATTGATTATTATCTCATTATTATTCCATAAAATTAAATGTTATGTTTTGTAGTTGAGGATTTTATGGAGCCTGACTCCTATATAAGTCATTTTAATTTGGTATAAACCTTATGACATTCGTTAATTATATTAGATTCTGATTAATTTAAAATTAAATTATATAACTTGCATCAGATTTCAAATAAAGGACATTGTCTTAGTTATCTATTTTCTTAATTCATGAGACTAAACTTGAGATTTTACTTACATAGAGAGTTTTCTACGCTTAATACAAATTTTGGTTTCAAAAAAGAAGAAAAAAGAAGAAGAAAGAGTTGGCTGTAAGGTGTGGGCTGGGGGCTGTGGCAGCAAGTGCCGGTGGACAAGAGAATAAAATGGAGTAGAGTCGGGGACTTGAGAGAGTGAGTGGCGATGGGTCCCGCTAACGGTTAAAGGCCAGTAGCCATGCATCGGCCTTGTGTTGGCAATGGCTGGCCCCTCCAGAAAAGGACGAGACCTGTGGTTTCGGTCCCCACCATTCTACGCGGTTTCGCTTACCTATTCCTTGAATATTCCACTGCTTGTTTCTGTTGTCCTTTATAGTAAAATGAATTTTTTTTCCTTTCACTCTCTTTTGGGAAGCTTTGGTTAACTTTCTCCTCGCCGCTCCCTGTTGAGCTCTTCTTCACTTTGTCCTTAAAATGATCCACTTTTTTCAGCTCTCAATTTATATTTATGTGAAAAATCAAAGAGGGAGAGAGGGGGACAGTGAAAGCCAAAACTTTGTTGGAACATTGCTTGCATTTGAAGCAAAGTGTTCTTGTGTTGAACTTGAACTACACAGCTGGGGAGATATTTCAAACTTTTTCTTAGTTTTTTTAACATCGAGAATATTACTAGTCCATTTAAGATGAAAAGCAAAAAAATGGGTATTTTATCTTGAGTTGTGGCAAGTTGATAGGTAGTTGATGGTGGGGGTTAAAGTCGAATATTATTAGAGGCAGGCACCTCTTCGAGTTGGTTCCATTAAACTCATCGTCAAGTTCCTTTCTAGGGAAACAAAATTAATGAGTGAAACTCAGTTTAATTCATTTACAAGTTTTAGCCAATTTTATTTGGAACCCCATTTCATTTTCTTGAAGCTGTTAATCGACCTCTTCCTTATTCCCATCCCTTTATTCGTCCAAAGAATTTTCCTCTCGAACCCCATCAGTTCAACTCTATAATCAACTTTACTCAACATGCAAAACTCAACTAATTGACGTTTAGGGGCCACATTATAAAATTTACAGAGAGAATATGCAATTTAACAAATTGATGGTGCTATTAATTTTACCATTCGATTTAAACAGAAAAGTAATGTTACATGATGTAACTTGCATCTCAACCATTAACCGACATTTTTGTACATTTAACTTTACTCCTTTTCCAAAAATAAAGTCGATGAGACCGCCCACAAGTCAGTAGTCAAGAATAAAGATCAAAGAAAAGGGCTCAAATTCAATTGCGGATATAAATTCCTCAACAAAAGAATAAATATCCAAATCAAAGATGCTCAAAAGGTACATGAAAAGAGAGGTTCTAATGTGAAATCCAAACCCTAAAGCCCTTGATCATCTAATCTCGATTTAAACATGATTAAAAGTTCTCATATTTCGATAAATTTTGTACCAAAAAATGTCCTAATCTTTCACTTAGTGACTTAGTTCAAGGATGTTTGTGCACACATTTTCAATATAAGGTCTTCAACCTTTGCCCTACTCTTTGACTAAATAAAATTAACATGAACTTGCCCACGTGTGAGGCACATGGCTTTCCAATTTTGGGCCCAAATAAAAAAGACTAACCTAAACATTTCTTAGGGAAAAAGAAAATGAAAAAAGAGAAAAAGGCTAAAAGGTTGTGAGGTTTCGATTAATTGGCCAAAAATAAATCTATGAGAGCAAATTGCATTAATTACATGTAGTAATAATATTTTTGGGCCCCCCACAAAAACACAAAACAATCCTTCTGGATTCCTTTCAGCTCTGTTAACCCCCCTCCCTACCCTTTTCAGCTCCTCTCCTCTACTCAATAAGTACCCCCACCTTCTTCCCGCTTTCCATTCGCCCCAAAACCAACATTTCTTACTTTCTCTTTCTCCATCTCTCTCTTTTTTTTCTCTCTCAAAGAAAAGAAAAAGGGAATCCCAATGGCTGCTGCTACTTCTTCTTCCTTGAGTGTGCTGTGCTTCACTGCATTCCTGTCCCTTTTTGTTGTGGTGAATGCAAGAATCCCTGGCGATTACTCTGGTGGCCCTTGGGAAAGTGCCCATGCAACTTTCTACGGTGGAAATGATGCTTCTGGAACAATGGGTATAATTTTCTTCTAATCTTTCATTATAGTAGTAATCCTTTTAAAAAATTTGTACAATTTTCTTCAATAGGGCCTTGTTCTGTTTTTGGCAGCAAAATCATATCAATGGCCGTAAAAATCCCATCTTTTAGCATGCATTAACTAGCAAAATCTCAAATTTATCATCTTTTTGCTCTGCATTCCCTCAAATAATTAAATTGTGTATTAAAAATCGGTTCTTTCATTCCTTTTTTCTCTTTTTTTTTTTTGTTTAGGCGGTGCGTGTGGGTATGGGAATCTCTACAGCCAAGGCTACGGCGTGAACACGGCAGCCCTAAGCACAGCACTTTTCAACAATGGGCTCAGCTGCGGTGCTTGCTTCGAGATTAAGTGTGCAAATGACCCAAGATGGTGTCACCCGGGCAGCCCTTCCATTTTCATCACGGCCACCAACTTTTGCCCTCCTAACTTTGCTCTCCCAAGTGACAATGGCGGCTGGTGCAACCCTCCACGCTCTCACTTCGACCTCGCCATGCCCATGTTTCTTAAGATCGCTGAGTACCGTGCTGGTATTGTCCCTGTCTCTTTCCGTAGGTGAGTCAACATCTCTCGTGCTTTTTTTTTTGGTCTTGAACATCTCTCTTGCTTTGTTTCACTGTTTTATGCCCTTTTCTCTTGTTATTCTTCTTTAGTGCATTTGTTATTATTTGCTTGAAACCAGAAAATTTAATGGTATGCTTTTTGGGTTTTGTTTAGTTGTCTAGAAAATTGTAAAATGTAGGCAGAAAAGGAAAACAAAACTTGATACACATGCATAGTTTTCCTGTTTTCTTAGGAACCAAACAGCTTCTTTTAATAATTTTAGTAACAATTAGATTTGTCATTTGTTTATGCTATCGCTTTCTCGGGAAAGCAAAAACGGGGGGCCTTAAAAGAGTCGCCCTTCTGTGAGCTCATCACATCAGCACGGTGGCCGTTGAGATTTGATAATCGATCCACAATTTGAATGTCGTTTACCCAATTTTAACAACGGTCCTTCGGCGACCTCTATGACCAAACTACCCTCACCTTTAAACCAAAGCCTCTCTTATTTCTCGGTTCCCAATGGCTCTCCCTAATAAAGGGCTGTCAGGGTATTATTGTAGTTTTAAAGGACCACTAAGATTTTCCGGAAAATCAGACAACCCAAAGGACAAAACTCGCGACATCCCACGCGTGGGTTCGGTCGCTCATCATCAATGCTGAAAAGCAGAAGAAGAGGTTTAAAATTTTTTGAATTTCCGAAACTACCCTTATCTTTAACTGTGATTAATTTAGGTGTGTATTATTAACTTTTAAACAGAGTGCCGTGCCGGAAGCAAGGGGGAATCAGGTTCACCATCAACGGATTCCGTTTCTTCAACTTGGTTTTGGTGACCAACGTCGCCGGCGCAGGGGATATCGTGAAGGTGAGCGTGAAAGGGACCAAGACCGGCTGGCTGAGCATGAGCCGTAACTGGGGTCAGAACTGGCAATCCAACGCTGTCTTGGTGGGGCAGGCACTCTCGTTTAGAGTCACGGGCGGTGACAAGCGAACCTCCACCTCCTGGAACGTGGCACCAGCTAATTGGCAGTTCGGCCAAACCTTCACGGGAAAGAATTTCCGCGTTTGAAAGACAGACAAAGAGACAGTCACAGTTCCCTCCCCCCCTTTTTTTAATTAACTTTTTATTTTTTTATGTTTGTTCCCGCCCTTCTATTTTCCTCTATTTTCCTGGGAAAATTTTGAAGCGGTGGGCGGGGTCTGGGTAAAAGAAAGCCGCTAAAAAGTAACAGTGGGGTCAAAATGGGCGTTTTGTTAGGATTTACGGAAAAGAAAGTTAAAAAAGAAATGGTGATTAGTTAGGAAAGTAACTAAAGTAAAACTATGTGTGGTAACTTTTTTTTTACTCTTGGTTTTTGTCTGTCATTGTGCTGGTGATAATAGTAAAATTCCAGCAAATGGTGACAAAAGAAAAAGTTGCAAGAGGGGGCTGAAGCGGCTGCAAAAGCAAAGAAATGTGTAGCCCGCAGCTCTTTGCAATTTCCATTTTACTTTTGTATTATAATAATATAATAATACAGTGTTATTTTATAATTAAATTGCTTTTGAGTGTTTTGTTTCATCTTTGCGCCCTCAACTTCAATCAATCAATGCATGCAAAAAAGTGGTTGTGACAGCACTAATAAGGTTCATAAAAGTTCAAATCCTCCCCTGTCGAAGAGTAGACTTCAGCTTTAAAGAGGCCAAGGTTCTGGTGGTTCTGTTCATCACCAAGATTGGAGGAATTATGAGGAAAGGGGAGGTTTTTATTAGATGTGAAGAAAGGAAAAAGAGGCATTGACTGTGGCAAGTAGTAGAAGTAGGAGCCTTCCGTAAAAGGGAAGTGCTATGCTGCTGGCTGCGTGTAAGGAGTAGGCCTCCACAACATGTCGGTGGATGGTGCAGAAGGCCATGTGGTGCTAGACTGGCACTCAGGGGTCAGGAGGTGCAGTCTATTTATCTTTCTTTTTTCTTTTATGTTGTGCATCCTCCATGGCTCCACCCTTCTTCTGCCCCTTTCGCCCTGTTTGGTCATGTTGCATGCTCTTTCACCAAGGTAGCATCATCATTTTCCTCAGCCGAACTTGTCTTCTTTTGCAAGCACAGTGTTTGGCAAGAGGGAAAGAGGTGAAAACTGTTTTCCCATCATTTCCTTCTTACCAAAGATGGGGTTGAAGTCTTGCAGCAGAGTTTCAGTTTTTGGAGAAATGGGGTTGACAAAATACTTTCAAGCAACCCAATTCATTAACTTCTTTCCTTTTTTAGCAACAAGAACTTAGAAAAAATGAATGAAATCATCATCTTAGGGGATAATAAACATGATTACTTCATAATTGAAACAACCCAAAAATCCTCTCAAGGATGCCTTGCATGTTCACAATTTGTTTACAAAGTTGATGGTGTTGCAATTGCTTTGAGCTTTCTCTGTCTGGGACAATAAAAGAGCATTTGCTTCTTGTCTTGTTCTATGGCAAGTGTGATCAACAGTGTGGGCCTTTTTTGATAAGTATCACATTTCCAGATCTAGAAAAAGGTTCAGTGAGGTGTTATTTCTCCTTTTTCTCTGAACCTCTGCCATTAATAATGTAGCTAATTTAAAACTGAACAGAACCAATATGCTTTGTGTTGTTGCCTGATTGACAAGAAAAACATTGAAGCAAAGTGACCTAAACAAAACGAAAGGATCCTTTGGCTATCTCTTAACGGCACTGCCATCCGAATGTTTTTGACCTCTGTATGCCGTTATTTTTCATTCTACTGAATTGTAAAAGATAAGTAAAGATCACTTATTTTCGCAGACAAATGCTATCTCTTGAATAAATTAATTATCTTTTCCTAGACAATATCATGGTGTAATGTCTCTATAGGTACAGGGAATAGGCCGGTGGAGCTAGGCCATGTTGAGATTCCAATCTTGAAAAAAGGCAAAAAGGAAAAAAGAAGGGCAAAACCCTGTTCTGTATGTTAGTAATACTATTCAGTCTTTGTCTATTATATTATCATCAAAAAGTGAGATAGGAAAGAAAAAATGTTTTCAACAAATAAAAAAAGGGTTGGGTGGGGCAAATGGCTACCGATATTTGGCCACCCCCAATTCAAACTTTATTGGCACACTTGTTAGGGAAGGGAGAATATGAGAGCTTTGAGATTCGACTCCCAATCTTTGGTAAAAGGCCCCCTTAAGTGGAGAACATGAACCGTTAAGCCGATATTTGGGTTTCATCTTTTGGACAATGAGTGATGGTGTCAAAGATTCGGTTCCGTGAGAGTTATCACGAAATCAAGATGTGATACAATTATGACAATATATTTAAATTAAATCTTACTCTAATAAATATCATTAATGAGAAACTTATACTAAAAATTTTAAAAATTTTTATTTGAGACTAAACTTTTTTAAACTAGTAACTAAACTTGATGTCACGTCTTGATTTCGTCATAATTTCAACAGAACCAAGTTCGTGGGATCATTTATGTTGGGGAGTACGAGACCATATGAGTCTTGAGTTAGAAATTCCATAGTCTTCTATTTTGGTATAAATTTGTCGTATCTAATAAACATGTTAGACTCCTATTAATTTAAAGTTGAGTCACGTTTGATCTTAAAAGGAGAAAAACTCTCCTCAACCTATTTTTTTCATTCATAATACTTGAATTTCATACTTTGTATAAGGGGTATTTGGATCATTCCACTTGATTCAAAGGGCATTGGTGAAATTATATAATCTTGATTGGTTAAAACTAATCAACGGCAATTCAACAACTAAGTCTATAGATTAAAAAAAAAGGTTATTCTTAAGTTATTACAGATAATGTTATCCTTTTACATATGCTTTGCCGTTTGCACAAATAGAGAAAAAGATACTTTTCATAGTTGGGGGAAATTTGTAGAGACAGATAGGCAATAAAATGGAATGGAATGGAATATGGTACTATCATTTTCGTCCTTCATATTGGAGGAATCGGCAAAGCTCAATGGTTTTGCTTAAGGTTCCATGTGTGTGGCGTTGACACGTTTTCGGTCTTGCACTCTTGCGTTTGAGAATAACTATAAAAAAATATATACTAGGAATTTAGTCTGCGGATCTATGCAAAGCTTAAATATCTTAAATATAGTATTTCATATATTTTGAATATAAAGTAGATTATAATGAAATATAAACTCTTTTTATATGTTTATGTGTATTCTAATTTGATCAAGAAGTTATCTATCTTCCTTATTGAATGGAAAATTATGAATTTAGAAAGAAAAGAGATTCTCTGGAATTTGTTATACTTTATAGAAAATAAAAATTATTAGTCACTGATCAATATTATCTTTACTTTCAAAAGTTTACAGTCATAAATTTGTTACAGTTTGAGAAACATAAAATCGCAAAAATTATGTATGAACTAACAACATAATGTGACATAGATAATTTTATATGTAAAATCATTGACTAATCTAATAATTTGAAAAAAAAGAGACTATATTTAGCATACTTTGCTTCAAAAATATAATAGCGGATACACCCATGCATCATTTAAAGTTGATTGAATTTCTATTTGAGGAAAATACTTTTTATTTAATACAGTAACTTTTTCTGAATTCAAGGAAAAGTGAAACATTAATTATATAAAACTTTCTATATTTGGTACCTTAAATTGTGCATGGGTGTACTATTTAGTATTTCTCATATAATAATTAATATTTTGAGAAAACCAAAAATGAGAAAACTCAAAAATTACATAAATAATTTTATTATTATTAATTAATTTTTAGTAACTTTTAAAAAGCATTTACTATAAATAGATTTTGAGAAAAAAAATTTTTAATATCTTATGTGGAGGTTTTGAGAAAGCTTTTTTAGGCATAATTTTAAAAGTAGGATATGAATTATTTTTGATGATTATTAGAGTTGAATAAATTAAAGCCCAAACACCTTTTGAGAGGAAATTGTGGGTTGAAATGGGCCTGAATTGCGTTTGATTCTGGCATTTAGGCTGGCTGACAGGCTGAGGGGTGGAGTACACGTTTCTCTTTTTCTTCGTGGAAGGAAGAATAAGAGAAAGAACGAAAAAACCCCTGCCACCCCCTGCCCGCACCTGTACAAGACCAAAAAAAAAAAAAAAAAAGAGGGAGAACGAAAAACGAAATTAATTTAATAGAACGCAAAACGAAAATAATCTAATCCAAACGCAAACGCCGTCTGTGGGAATCGAACCCACGACCACGTGGTTAAAAGCCACGCGCTCTACCAGCTGAGCTAAGACGGCCACAACGTGAGGTTCATCGCTAATTTGTATTTAAACTCATGGCACATGGTTTTTCCAGGAAGCGCACCACGCTCGAATTAATTACAAACGGAGTGGAATCTTAAAATTGTGTCTGATACGCCTTCAGGGTAGAAAGACGCCGACAATTGCAAGGAGGCAAAATGATCAGTTTATTGATCTCCATAAACTGTTTAATGAACATGAAATCTTCATAAATTCATAATGGATAAATCAGAAGATCCTAGCTATGTTTGACCCTGTATTCTTACATTACAGAGGCTTATTAACTAAATACAACAAATCAAGAACAGGTATACATGAAAAGGACGGTCTGCTATTAGTTCTTGGCTTCTTCTAGGGGCAAAGAATTATGGACACATTTTCCTTTTCTGTCTTCCCAGCGAGGATGAGAATCACCAAGCTTATTTTTGTTCCAAGTTGGGTTTATCTACTGCCTTAAAACTCTGTTTGATCTGAAGAGGAAATTTTCTTCTCCAGCAACTGTGGAGTGCAACCTTCCCGCAGCCCAGCCATTGTTCAATGCACGAACAGTAGCTCGTGCTGGATCCCCTGTTACACGGCTTCCCTCTATCTGGTTTTCGAATTCTGGAAGACCACATGCCTTCCTCTCTTTTCTTTTCTTTCTCTCTTCATCCCTCTCTTTTCTCAGCCAGCTCTCCACTGTTCTCTGCAAATTAAAACCAATAAGCCATTATAAATCCAAAGAACTACGGCAAAAACACACTCTTTAGATGAAACATATAATTAAGAAATATACTCATTTCAGTATCTGATAAAAAGACAATGTTCAACGAGCTTCACTGATAAGTCATAACCAAAAGAAGTTTTCAAGCTTCTACCAGGAAGACTAACCATTAGTGATAAGTTGCTAATCTCCTTAACCTTATCCATTGGCATTGATAATTGCAATTTTCCATGAGCTACATAAACCTGAAACATATACAAGGCTTAAGTCATGAAAACATATACAAATAAATCTATTTACACATTCATTTTGAAAGAAAACAGTTCTTAGGAAGGATCGGGGACTGACAATATGTGATGGCCACTTTTCCAGACCATCAAATATATGTGTTGCATAGATGATCGTGGCACCTCGCTCTTCACATTCCTTTCTAAGGAAATTCAGAAGGTCAGCCCTTGCTAGCACATCAAGGTCGACTGTTATCTCATCAAGTAGAAGAACCTACACAAACAGCAAAGCAGCCTTTAGTGAATGTATGCTGGCAAAAAAGAAGGAAAACAAGATATGAAAACGTCCTGACTTATTTATTGAAGCAAAGAAGGTCAGAGCGCTGCAGAACAGACGATAAAAGCATAGGGATTGCAATAGCACCATTGAAAAAATTGAAAATACCTTGAATGGCTTGAGAAGACCCATACAAATTTGGACGCGTCTTCTCTGACCATCAGATACCTTGTGCATCCTCCATGAGAGATCAATACCTAATACCTACACCAAAAATGCAAGCCACATTACTTTTAAATTGGTCACCTAGTTTCTAAAGACATTCATATGTGGAATAATGAGCTATCAGATACTGTCTCCTTCATGCTTGATATGCTCTGTACCCTTACGAGGAAATGCATACCTTGATTAGTTCAGCTCTTCTTTGGGGATCAATACCAGCAACTCCAAATATCATCTTCTCCGCAGAAACATCCATTTGAATTGGAACCTCGAATCCTGCGAAAGCAACATCGCGTCTCCACTGCGGAAAAAGAAAAATTATTCTACTTACAATTCCTTTGACATAATATCCATGTTAGAATGGACATTAAAGTATACAAATTTTCTTCATGCAAACTGCTAAACTACAGCTAAGACCGCATGACTTTTCCCAAATCTACCTTAAACAAAGGAAAGTGAACATTTTCTCCCAGACTTAAGGATTCACATTAGGCAAAAACGGAAAATGCCAAACTAACCTCTCCTCCAAGATAACAAAGATCACCAGAGGAAGCCAAAACGGTGTCGTGGAAAGCTGATCTTCCAAGCACTCGAACCATGTGCGTTTCCACCATATGCTTCCCTCCCAGTATCTTCAATATCGTTGTTTTCCCTAACATTAATCGAAACAAATAAATTAAAAATTAAAAAAAAATCAGAGACTTTTAAATAATTTCCATGATTTTCTCGTTAATAGTAACTAACTTAACATTACATACTGACCAGCGCCATTGGATCCAACGAGGAGACACCGATCGCCGGCGTTGAGAGTGAGAAAGAAATCGTCGATAAGAGGAGCGGACCCCGGCGGTGGATGACCGTCGATTCCAGGATACGTGAATCTCAGACCGTTGATCTCCACCATTGGTTTCGAACTCTCCATCACCGCCATTTTCTGTAGTTAGGTGAAGTTCTCAGTTCTCTCTACCAAAAATTTCAAAAGTAAGTATTTATAATTTTGTGTTTCTTCCACAAACAAACCGAGTTTTCCTTTAAATTTACGAAATCATCCTTATTTACATACGTGGCGCCATCAGAACCTCTTGTGAAGTAATTTAACAGTAAATTAATCTGTAAAGAGAGGCTAAAATCGTCAAAACAGATTTAGACATTAGAAAACAGAAAACGACTCTGCAATTCCCAAATCCAAACTGAAAAACAGGGCAGTGACCGAGTTCCAAGCAACAAGTTTTAGGGTTTGTAATTTGAATCCTTTGTCAATGGCGGCGATTTACAGTCTTTATATAATCAATAAATCGGGAGGTTTGATCTTCTATAAGGTACCGTTACTTTGAAAAACTTTTCTGTTTGTTTCTTGAGATTATTCGGTAAACTTCTTTGTAATTTTTTTTCTAGGATTATGGATCAAAGGGACGAATGGATACAAATGATAGCTTGAGAGTGGCTAGTTTATGGCATTCGATGCACGCGATCTCACAGCAGCTATCGCCTACCACTGGTTGTTCCGGAATTGAGCTCCTTGAAGCTGATACATTTGATCTCCATTGCTTTCAATCCCTTACTGGTATAATTTCTTTTTAAATTTCCATAATTATTATCTTAGTGATTTCAATCATTGGGAAATTTCGAATTGTGAATGCTAGAATTTGAGGAAACTGATTTATAGATCTAAAGTGCCCACTCATTCGAGTGAAAGCTGTAGCCTTTTTGTTTAGCCATTGTTTGAATGCTCTGAGATGGGATAGAGAAATGAAATTTTCCATTTTTTGTGACTGAAGTGCAAAAATTGGCAACTTAATATGTTTTAAATGATGAAAAATGAAACCTTTACAGAAACTTACTTTGATTTGATGCTTATAATGGTGTAGGAAGCATGCAGTATTGTCTTTTAAATGCAGTTGCCAATGCCTGTTCATTTTAACTATTTACTTAACAAAATTTCTGGTGCTTGCTCCCCTCTGACTGAAACTTAATAGCATATTGAAAGAGCTGATGGTGAAACACTGTAATTTATGTTTGGCCTGCTAGGCTTCAACTTGAAGATAGGAATAGGATGTTACCGTTGAAATTAATTGATTGTCTGATTGTGCAATTAGATAAAGAAGAGTGCTGTTAGTCTTACCAATTTGAAGAGGGAAATCTGTTTTAATCTGGTGTTTGCTTTATCGGAACTTCTTTGCCTGTCTTCGTATTTGAATTGTACTGTAACCTTCTAGTTTTTACATTCTTTAGCTCTTAAGGAAGTCAGCTTTCTAGGGCAGATCTGCTTGTTGCAGAATGGCATCTGTGAGCCACAAATATGTGAAAAAGGAAAAAGAGTAAAATGATATACTTGCTGCACAGAAAACCAAAGATGGACATCTATATTGGAAGATATTGAATTGAACTTGAATACGTTGAGATGATCTAAAGATGAGAATTTTTTAATGATAAGTTAAAACCCTTGTGATTCTCTGAAAATTGGTTTGAAGGCTTGGTTACTTGTTTCTCTTTATTTCTTCTTGCATTTGAGTCCAAATGGTATATTTGCAAACAAGGGTTGTAAACTTTGGGTGGTAGTGTCACATTCGTGTTTCTGAAAACCATACATTACGGTACTTTGTGCAATGATAATTTTGCAAATATTTATATTGTTATGATCAATAGGAACGAAGTTCTTTGTGGTCTGTGAACCTGGGACACAACACATGGAGGCTTTATTGAAAGTCATCTATGAGCTCTACACAGATTATGTCTTGAAGAATCCCTTCTATGAGATGGAGATGCCTATACGGTGCGAACTCTTTGACATCAACCTGACTCAGGCAATACAGAAGGACCGTGTCGCATTGTTGGGACGATGAACTGCCCAGGAATCTGTATCTTACTAAAATTTCACCTTCTCTTATATTCGTTTGTACATCTATAATGGAAGGTTGCCATCAAGCTTGTACCAGCTATGTTAATCTTATGCGATATCTATCAAACTCTAATGTTCGGTTCATCACTGTTGAATCATTTACGAGGTTGGGATGATTAGGGAAGTTTTTTTTCTCAATTAGTAGTTAGAGAATTGATTTGCTCCGATGTTCCATTAATGAAATAATCCTTGGTATTGGCTTATTCCCCAATAATTGATTGTAAGTAGTATTTTCGTTATATGGTCATATCTATCTAGGAAGAGGTTTGGCTGAAACGAAACTTGAGTGGAAAGAAAAGGAAAAAGCGTGAACATTCGTTTTGCCAATGGAAACGTCCTCGGAAAATTTGTGCATGTCGACTGATTTATAGATGGCAAGCGTGTACTTATCTTCAGCACCGCCATTTCATTAATGTAGGGACTTCAGTGCTTGTCCTGCATATTTGGTCCCCATCGGTTTTGTCTTAATATTCCACTGAAACATCAGGTTAGGTTTTGTTCCGGTTAAATTAACCTTTGAAGTTGGGAAAGGGAATGTATAGATCTCAAACCTTCTTTTACGAGGGAAATGATTTTCGAGTAGATAAACCAAAAGAGAATTTAGTTTAGTAAATATGAAAGTGAAAGTAGGAAAAATGGCAACAAACCAAGCAAACTGTCTAGTTGTTTACTTTTCGCCGTCTCCCACTTTGTCTAGGGGACGACAGACAAGGAAAGATGGAGCCTGGAAGAGTTTCGAAACTTAAAAGAAGGATAGTTTTGATCTCTTCAAATTTTAGAGAGGGTGTTCGAGTTTTCATTCAAATCTTCCACTTTCGATCTCTAAGTCTCGCCAGGTCTTTTGCTTCAACAATGTCATGTTCCGCTTGACTAGGTCTTTAGAATGTTTCACCCTGGGCTAACACACAACATTATAATTCTTTGATTGCAAGAGAAAACAGCGTTATTTTTTCTATACACGTTTTCTTGTTTACCGTGTATCATTAATTCGTTACCATATCTTAGCTGTCTGTAGCTAATTTGAACCACAGAAGCTGAGAGTGACCATTTTGTTCAGTTCTTTTTACCTAGTAGTACGTTACATGGAAAATAATGCCATGCAGACGACTTGCCTTTGTCGTAGAATCCATTTTTACTTGACAAGTTGAAAATGCCAATATGCATTGGAAAAATGAAACTATTTGCTTTAGGGGGTAGAAAATGTGAAAGCAAAGTCTTCCCGGAAGTTGGCACTAGACATTCACTAAAATCAAGTGTAAAAGCCTAGCAGTTGTCTTGACAATCTAAATTTGTCTCTTTTTCCATGTTCAAATCAATTTACTATAATTCAGCTCATCAATCTGTCGGCAGATTCAGGCAAAATTTGAAGGAAAGAGTGAGCATAGAATATGACATATGATATGGACATCAACAAAATGAAGACTCTAGCATATCGTCTCAAAAGAACTTAATTACATTTCCATACCGCATACAAGGGAAGAAAGGAAAGCCCCCGAAAGAAAACCTGAAAATAAGCTCAATTTAGCATTTTCATACAAACTAAATATCTTCCACTATTTCAATCATGATGGTATGTATGATAGCAAAATACAGGTCCGAGCTTGATCAATTTCGTGAGGTAGCTTCAAAAATTTTGCCCAAAAGAAGAACTGTACACTACTCAATCATGGTTTTTTTTCCCTGCCTAAATCGCAGAAACACTTCCTATGGATGTTTAAAAATCAGGAAGAAATTGCGGCTGCATCAGAACGTTTTCATCTAAATGTGAAGTGGTGAAGCAGAAGGCTTTGGATAAGTTGTTGGTTTATCATTGGAATGGCTCTGAGCATTTACATGGCGTTCCTTCTGAAAACTTTTCGGCACATCACCTGGCTCCTGAAGCTGCTCAAGTGCAGTTACCACCTCGTCCATGCTTGGCCGGAGCTTGGGTTCTACAGCTAAGCACTGAAGTGCAAGGTTAGCTGCCTTTTGTGCTCGATTTAATGAATACTGGCCTTGGAGACGGGTGTCTACCACACGGAATACTCTACGTTTGTTGGTCAGGTAAGGTTTTGCCCACTCCACCAGATTGTGTTCACCTGATGGCCTGTTCTTGTCTATAGCTCGACGGCCAGATAACATTTCAAGAAGAACAACTCCAAAAGTGTATATGTCGCTCTTGGCAGTCAAATGACCTTTGCAGTAGAAAATAAGTTGATATCAGTACTCAATAGTATATCAACTTCAGATTTGACAGACCAAGTATTTACAGAAGAAAACAAAGTGAAGAAATACCTGTGGCTAGATACTCTGGAGCAGCATATCCATAGGTTCCCATGACCCTAGTGGAAACATGGCTCCTGTCACCAGTTGGCCCATCTCTAGCCAACCCAAAATCAGAAAGTTTGGCATCGTAATTCTGCAAGCATCAAATGAAAAGAAGCATGAGGCATATAAGTAGAAGGGAAAAAATTCCAATATATTCAACAAGCTACTGAAATGAAATGGGAAATATCGGGTAAGTCCTGTACCGAATCAAGCAATATATTAGAAGTTTTAAAGTCACGATATATGACTTGTGGTTTGGCATTGTGAAGAAAGGCAAGTCCTTTGGCAGCACCAAGTGCAACCTTCATGCGGATGCCCCAGGGAAGTGGTGGAAAGTGTGACCCCCCTGTTTCAATTAAGTTAGAGATATATACACTTAATTTCATGCATGGATGTAACTATTTTGGCAGTGTAAGAAACTCACTCCTGAATAAGTGATTCTCCATGCTACCCCGAGCCATGAACTCATATACCAGAAGCCGGTGCTCATCCTCTAAGCAGTAACCAATCAACTTTACAAGATTGGGGTGGTGCAATTGTCCAAGATAATTGATTTCAGCCTGTGTTAAAAAATATAAAGAAAACTCAAATTAGCCTCTCACAAGAGAAAGCCCTGTATACCACAGTCTCCAATAAAAGTGCATTTTTCACATAGCCAATTCCACCAAACTGAAATAAAACTAACTTGTGCAATTCTTTGAAAGTAAAGAACTATCACTAACCAGCCATTCCTTGTGACCCTGGAACCCTTCTTGGTTGAGCCTCTTAACAGCAATTACTATCCCAGTACCAGGTTTTGTAGCTGTTAGTGAATGCTCATCAATCCATCCTTTGAAGACAGAACCAAATCCACCTTCTCCTAGCACACTGTCTGGCCGGAAGTTTCTGGTGGCTGTCCTGAGCTCACTGAAGGTGAAAGTCTTTAAATTTGGAGACTGCAAAATCTCACCCTCACTCCGAGGAGTTTGTGGTACAGAAGCTGATGACACACTACTACTTGAACCACTCAAATTGTTTCCATTTCTGCTGGCACTCCTCGAATTTACTCCTGTGCACAATAGTCAATTTTCACATGTTTTATAAGATACAAATATGAAATTATATGAGCAGAGGCTCACACTTTCAGACAGGATCAATATCACAATATGAGCTTGTAATCAAACAAGCATTTAACTATGTCCAGTTCAGTATTACAGTGTGTGTGTATATATAAATATATATATATATATATATCAAATTTTGATAACTAAATGATACACTCAAAACAGAATAGAAATCAAGTCCTTTTCAATGATTTCCAAATAGGAAACAAGGCATGCAAGTTCGTTTGTAAGCAACAAAGCAAAAGTTCAAAGCTTTGCTTTCAACAAAATAGAGCACAATCAAGCACCTAACGACATTCAACTGACCAGTATTAGAAGGACTGACGGACTTGATGCGATTACTCCAGCAAGCTCCCATCAAAACAGAATAACCCAGATCGTTCTTTCAGTCTTTTGCTTTTCTTCCCTTGTTAGTAATTTTTTCCCCTTCCAAAGCCAAACTTCCCACAAAGAAAGACAACCAGAAAGAGGAAAAAGAGAAAAAGAAACACAAATTGCTATTCAGAAATATCAAACAAGAGCAGTAGGTGTAATTGGGCAGCAAGATTTCGGATATGATCTCTTTTCTGAACCCGCTTTTTCACCTTTTTGGAAGGTGGGTTTGGCTTTGGATGATGATGAGAAAAGATCAGCAAACCAAAAAAGCAAGGGTAAAATAAGGCGTCTTTGCTAGTGGATTCGCTTTCTTTCCTGCTTACTTCCTTTCTCTCTTTATGAGTACCTCCTTTTAGACCCCAAGCCAACCAAATATTGTAGACAGTTGACTACCCTTTTAGCTTCTTTTGTCCCTTTTCCCCAACAAACCTCCCTGAGTCCATGTGAACAAGACAATATAGTATAGTACTATGCTTAGCCCGGTAACTACATATACATTTCCTGTTGATACATAAACCCCAAAATACTTTAAAATACTTGCATAAAATTAAAAGAAAATGATTGCTTTCGAGATAGGATTAGTTTAATAATCTAACTTGGTGGTTGCATTTCGAGCCATTGGATGCCTTTCATTAGACTTTTTCTCTTGATTCTCAATGATTAGTCAAGTCGACCTCTTCCAACTCCTCTTAAGAACCCTGTCTTCCACCGTTGGATTTACGTTAAACATTGTTGTTTTGCCGTGTCATTGGATTGGCTGTTTTCTGGAGTTCATTTTGTTCCACGCAGCAGCGTCGCAGGTCCCTCCAGCGTTGGATTTTAGTCATCATCATTAAGTAATAGTCAAGCACTTTTACTATTCTTTCCTACTTTTTGTTTGCTAAGGCTAAAACTCTGATTGATTTGATTTAGAATTAATTAAAGTTTAATTTAATTACTAGACATCGATGTATTTATATTTTTAATATAATTTCAGATATCTATATCCGATTTATAATTAATCGTATTCAAATCACGTCAGATTTTAAATGAGACAAATTATGTGTTTATACTAATCACTTATGTTAAAAAAGAAAGGAGAAATTTTCTTATATTTTTGGTATAACAACAACAATAGAACACGAAAGGGGTTGTTGTTGGGCAGATGCATGTAACAAGACACATGGCAAAAACAGCCCTTTCTTGCTTTTTCCAAACAAACTCAAATAATTGCAGAAGATTCGAACAGAATGCCCAGGGATTGGGTTTTGTCAAATACATATTTTATCTTCCTTTATTTATTTAAGATTTAAATCGGTTGAAGGTTGACTAGTGTATATACATATCGACCGTGAGAGAGAGAGAGAGAGAGAGGGAGAGCCCATGCATAAATTCTCATGCTTTGGTCCCCTCGTCCAGCATCAATCATACATTCGGTGTTAATTGTTAATTGAATTGAACATTTTTAAAGGGTTAATTGTTAATCAATAAATTAAGATTTCCGTAAAGTCCAAAAAAATCACATGAAACTGAGGTCGCTAAGAACAGCCGGGGGACAAAATCTTTGTTGCCCGACCCAGACACAAACCTCTATCAGGCCCAATTTAGTGTCGTTGGTCCATTTATAAAGAAACAAAATTGAAACCAAATGTCTCGGGGGCAGCTACAGGGCCTAGCCGAAGGTCAGATCCAATATTATTCTCGTCTATCTAGACAAAACTTTTGGGCTCAGTATCCTGAGTGTGCCCCAATATGACTATTTCCCAATATGGACCGACTTTCCATCTAGGTCAAATTTATCATGGTGAAAAAAATAAAGGGCAAGGTGAAGGTGAAAAACAGATTTCTGTATTTACGCCTGTGGGATGTAGCAATAAAGGGAGGCGTGTGTGAGGCTGAAGAGTAGCTTTCTGTCAAGTGTTTAGCAAAGGAGGGCGGGAGTAGGAGTAGGAGGTGGTGGTGGTGGTGTTTACCAAAGGCTGGTGGTAAAAGAGTGAAGAGACCAGACCAGACCAGACCAGACCCGACCCCAGGGCGAAGGCCATTATTTGGAAGTGGAGGTTTGGGATGTTTCCCTTTCACCAAACCAGGTTGAGCTAAGGTGGCTCAGAGTGGTCAGGGTCAGACCAACTGAGCTCACACCAAGGGGGGTCGGGTCACACCCCCCACCTCCACTCTCACCGATCCCCATGCAAATTCTGCAGCCTTTCTTTGTACTGTTTTCTTTCGTTTGCTTTTTGTTTTTCTTTTTATTTGGAATTACCACAACATTTTATTACAGTACTCCTTCACATGTACAGATGTCTGAAACTTTTTAGAATGGCAATGATCAATCAGGACCATTAAAATTTAGTTTTGATTGAACCAAATTCAAACGGTGACGATAGTTTGGGTCGTTGGGAGGGTGAAGTTGAAGTCTACCATTCTCTTTCACATTCCCTCTATCATAAAAATTAAAGAGGAAAAAAAAGCTATTGGAATTTTTTCCAGTAGGTAGGGGCCTAGGGGAGGGAGGGTGGGGCTCAGGGTCAGGGGGGAGGGAAAGGATCTGCCTCAATTTTACAATATAATTATTGTATTATTTATAATAATTTGGTCATGTCAAGTCAGCTTTTATCATTCCAAAGATACCCCGATTTTGATTTTCTTTCCAGTTTTAGGCCAACAATCTCCCCTCAGAACCATACCCTGAAACCTGAAGGAAGAGCAACCATCTGTTCATTCATTCAGGCTAGAAAAATAAAGAAATTGGATTTCTTCTCTTCGGAGACTGTTAACTCCATAATTAATTAATTAAGTAAAGCTGTTAATTACTCCATTAAAATAAAAGGAAATATATTTATATAAATAAATATATAAAGAAAAAGAAAAGAAGGGGGACGTAACTTATCACTGACATCTGAGAGGCGCTTCTGAGTGTAGCAGAAGGTCGAGTCTCCATCAAACTCGTCTCCTTCTGCCGCGAAACGCGGACTACAGTCCCCCTTCTCCCCACTCCAACCCTTCCTTCCCGGTCCCACCGTCCTTCGTGGCATCCCTTCTCCCCCGCCACCTCGATAATCCCCCCTCCTAATGATAACCCCCAAGGAAAGATCCTTTCTCCCCCTTTCTCTCTCTCTCTCTCCCTCCCTCCGCCTCAGCTTCAACAACAAATCACAAGCTCACGAGTCGAGACTATTCTCTCACCGAGCATTCTACTATGGTAACGCCCGCACATTAGTATTTCTCGGGCCAAGTCACGTCCTCATATGTTGCATGAGATGGAGAAACGAACAAAAAGGTGGGGAAAATTATAAAAAGGAACTCAAAACCGATTAGACATACCGAATTGATTGAATTCGATTTGAAAGGTTTTGGTTAGTTTGATTTTAGATTTTAATCAGTTAAAACAATCGTTTAATTCAGTTTAATCGATCAATTTTCGGTTTCTAAAAATATAAAACAAAACCGATTGAAAAATCTATAATATATTATAATATTAAAAAAATAATTCTTTTATTATTTTTTTTAAATCTTACTTATTCTTATTATTATTTATATATGTTTAGATTTTTCAAATATTATATTGGAAAGATGATATTAAATAATATTTTATAAGAATATTATTTATAATAATTTTAAATAATAATGTTAAATGATAATAATATTTTGTTTATTAAATTAAATTGTATTCGATAATATTTTAATTTATATATATTTATAAGATATTTTGTTTATTGTTATCATTGTTATTAAATAACAATAGATTTTTTGAATTAAATATGATGTTTGTTTGGGAAAAATATTAAAAAATATAAAATTATCTTAAAATCGAAAAAACCGACTGATCAAGTTCGTTTTTCGAATTTTTAATTTACATAATTCATCTGTTGGTTTTTGGTCGATTTTTTTATTTTTTCGACTGAACCAACCGAATGTTCATCCCTACTTAATAATAGAAAGAAGAAACTCGTAGCAGTGTTTTGCTAACGTACGCCGGAGTTTTGTGCCCGATACTTTAGTGGTGCAGCCAGCAGAGCCGTTGGTTGACCACCATTTTGACTCGTCGGATTTAATTTAATTGTCATTATTATCCAAACAATTAATGGTCTAAAAAGATTTAATTAAGTTTGGAAGGGAAAGAATTAGTGGATAGTGACGGCGATTTGGGGGTGTCGTACTCGTTTGGGTCCTTAGGGGACTATGGATATAACATTTCTCGGGTTGACAAAATCCCCTAACCCGGACCCGCTTCCCCAAAAACATAATGTGAAAATCTTCCTGTCCCAGATGGCGTTAAAGTGGAGTGTCTTCCCATCCAATTAACGGTCCGGATTTAGCTGTTGTTTTCCTTCCGAGACCAACTATTCTTCGTAGTTCGTACTGACTGAAATTAATAAAAAAAGGAAAAAGGAAAAAGGAAAAAGGAAAAAGGAAAAAGGAAAAACGGAAATCCAAACAGAAAGAAAGCCGCGAAAGAATGGAGGCAGGCAGGCAGGCATGCAGGCGCACGCATTTTAAGCGCTGAAATCCAGCGTACGCCATTTCTTTCTCTCGGTAGTTTTAATCAAGCTTACTTACTTTTTTTTTTAAATTTAATAATAATTTAACTAAAAATTTTAATTCTTTTTTAGGAAAAAAGTTTGTCTGTCTATGGCCTATATGAAATGTAGGGCAGGGGAAAGAAACGGAGAGGAAGAGAGCAGAGAGTAGGGAAATGGTGGGAGGCAGGTGGCAGGGGATGCTGACGCAAGCACATTCCTTAAAACACGTCAGCATCGACCCTTCCTCCCTCTTTTGTTTGTTGGTTTTGCTCTCCTTCGGTTCCGTTTCCTTTCTCTTCTTCTCTCTTTCACTCTCACTCTCACTCTCTCCCTCGCGTGCTTTTCCTTCTTCTCCGTCCCCACCGCACTGTCAGATCTCTTTCTCTCTCTAATTTTCACTGTTTCTCACCACTGTAACTTTTTTTTTCCCACTTTAATCTCTCTCTATCTTTTTTTCCTGTTATTTTTATTCTCTTCGGCTCACTCTCTCTCTAGGCTAAGATTGTTCTCTCTCTAGGAGTTTTGTGTGTGTGTTTCTTTTTCTCTGTTTGGCCGTTTCGATTTTGTTCATTTGTGTTGTCGGAGAGATTAAAGCTAGAAGATGGAACGAAGACAGAGTTTAAATTCGGACACTTGAATGAAATACAAAAGAAATATGGTAAGCTGTTTTTCCTTATTCTCAACTAATGTTGTATGCTTTTTTCTTTTCCTGTTTAGTTCCTCGGTGTCGTGTTTAAAGAAGTTCAAACTTTCCTCTTTGAGTTCTCTTTCTGCTTGAAAGAATCTGTTTTTCTCAACTTAATCTCTTCTTCTCGGCAATGTTGCTACGTTGGCTCCGTTTGATTTTGCTGCCTTCAGTTAAAGAACGTAGAAAGAAAGCCTTTTTCTTTTCTTTTCTTTTCAAAGCTGTAGGAGCTTAGAATTCGATTCTGAATTTTGTTTTCTTAGTGTTATCGGCGGCCAAATGGTGAATCAATATGCGGGTTTTAGTCGAAGATAAGAAGATTTCTACTGTGTCACAAACCTCTTACCGGTTAAGCATAATCTGCTACTATTAATCCGAATAGTACTGGTTTGGTTATAATCTTAAACGTGTAAACTAATTCTCTGTGGCCAAAAGATGTTGCTTTTTCACTTAAAAGGTCTCCTTTTGGATACGAAAGTTCTTTGCTTTTTTCATTAATGATTACTGCTTAAATTCCTATATCCCGGGCCTTATCCGGGGAAAATTCGTATTAGCCCAAATCTGTTGATGAATCCAATTCTGTTGTTCTGAAGATGTAACATAGTTTAAGCAGATTATTTGACAAATATCTCGTGGGATTATACAACTCACAAATCAACATCCTTGTTTGATTGATTACTTACTCTCCCCCTTGAACTCTGTGTCATTGGGTCCTGTTTTTAGTTTAAGGCATTTTGTGGGATATTTTAGTAGATTAGTTGTAGTAAATAGCTTAAACGAGGGTTGAAAAGGGAAAAAAAAAACTAGTTTAGTGTGTAGATTTGTAAGGAATCAAGGATGAAACCGGCCCTGGATGGGGTAGATACCAGCTGTGGTCGTACAATTTTGGTTGTGATCGAGGGAGCCTTTATACACAATTTGGGCATCAAATTGAGAGTCAGGATATGAGTTTCATCAATTATTGTACCACATGTCATCTTTATACACAATGTTTTGCTGACTCCAATATTGATTGTCATCAGGAACTGCATAATTGATTTTGCTATGACAGAACTGAAAGTTCTGTATTCAGTCATTGCTTAAAAGGCATTGCTCTGCTGATATTTGATCCAGTTTTAATATTTTAATAATTCATTTTCTTTTGCCAGTATGAACCGTTTCTCCTTGTCATTTCTGTGCAGTGTTTGGTAGTCTTATGCTGCTCAAATTTTGTACTTGACTTCATTATCAATGCCAAGTTGTACCAGCAGTTATCATTATTCATTGACACATTTATTTAACCGCTTGATATGTATTCTCATTTTTTATGATTGGTTTAGACATCTGTTTATTGATATACCAGCAATTTTCTCAATTCTTTGTTGAAACTTGAGATTTCGTCAGTGTTATCTTAGCTTTGCCTTATTTATTTATTTATTATTATTATTGATTTTGTGCATGGCGGATAATCTGACTGTTCATTCAATTGGTTTCCTCATACATATTTGCTGTCAGAATTCGTTGGTACCTGGCTTGTGGTATTGTGAGCAAAAGTTGCCATTTCTATGGTTGTAAACTACTTAGCTATCTGAGTCGAGAAAATTTGGAAGGTATTTGGAGTTCTTGATTTCACACTTTTGATTGTCTTAACATTTATTCTTAAGTAGCTCTGATCTCAGTGGATCATACCGGATGTGTTTATGGTCCATGCAATGGTCACTCATGTGCTGGGTTGCGGTTTTAATTCTGCATGGAAATTGTGTTTAGGGTAGATAGCTAGGGTGCGTCATGCACATGGTAGTTCCTTCTATTTAAGATGTTTTATACCTCCTTCAGAGAGGAAAAAAAAAGATGTTTTATACCCTTTTACGATACTTATTTTAGTAAAGACTAGAAAGTCCAGTGGATATATTTCTTCGATGGTCTATGGCATGGTTATATGTTCATCCTTAATTATTCATGTCATTTGGTCCTCGTCCTAAAATGAGTTTGGGACTGTTGGATTTGGCTATTAAACTTTTATCGCTTGCATATGTGCAGAGTGATGATTGAACTTATCGATCTTCTTGCAGATTCATTATGAGGAGCTTAGGGCAATGGGAAGTGGTGTTTGCACCTGGAAATGAAGGAGAGGCAGCGTTGGAGAGCTGAAGAGGACGCTTTATTACGTGCATACGTGAAACAGTATGGACCAAGGGAGTGGAACCTTGTGTCACAGCGCATGAACACTGTCCTAAACAGGGATGCGAAATCTTGCTTAGAAAGGTGGAATAACTACCTCAAACCTGGTATCAAAAAGGGATCTCTTACTGAAGAGGAGCAGCATCTTGTAATCCGTCTTCAAGCCAAACACGGCAATAAATGGAAGAAAATTGCAGCTGAAGTCCCTGGGAGAACTGCTAAAAGATTGGGCAAGTGGTGGGAAGTGTTCAAAGAGAAACAACAAAGGGAACAGAAGGAGAAGAATAAGACAGTTGAACCAATTGAGGAGGGCAAGTACGATAGGATTTTAGAAACTTTTGCAGAGAAACTAGTGAAAGAGCGGGATAGCTCAGCCTTTTCCATGGCTACTTCTAATGGGGGCTTTATGCATACTGATCCACCTTCCCCTGCACCAACTCTACTTCCACCTTGGCTTTCTAATTCCAGCAATGCCTCTGCTGTCAGGCCACCATCCCCTTCCGTGACTTTAAGCCTATCTCCCTCGACGGTGGCAGCTGCTCCCCCAATCCCGTGGCTGCTGCCTGAGAGGATGTCTGAAAATACTCCTGTTGTTTTGGGAAATATGGGGCCCCATGGATCAGTTCCTCCTTGTGGTGAGAACCTACTGGTATCTGAGCTGGTGGAGTGCTGCAGGGAGCTGGAAGAAGGGCACCATGCTTGGGTTGCACATAAAAAGGAAGCAACCTGGAGGTTAAGAAGGGTAGAGTTACAACTGGAATCAGAGAAGGCAAGCCGTAAAAGGGAGAAAATGGAAGAAATAGAGTCAAAGGTCAAGGCTTTAAGGGAAGAGCAGAAGGCTACCCTTGATAGAATTGAAGCTGATTATAGAGAACAGCTAGAAGGGCTTAGGAGGGATGCTGAAGCAAAGGAGCAGAAATTAGCTGAGCAATGGGCTGCAAAGCACTTGCGTCTTACTAAGTTTCTTGAACAGATAGGGTGCAGACCCAGGTTTGCTGAGTCTAATGGCCGGTGAGGCAGATCTACAATATACGCTCTGCATTCTGCTTTGAATAGACTGCATCTCTGCGCATTGTTTTTGATCATGTGTCCATTCTCTTCTCAAATTTTACTATAGATGTCTATTTATAATTACTGTCGACTTATCCCCTGGACACTCCTTCTGAGTGTAAGATAGCATTAGCTGAACTTGCTCTCTATCTTGCATTCACTTATATTATATTTGTATTCCAACTGTTTGAATGTTCGACTCCTTTTCTGGAATGAGAGGACAGGACCGTTTGACAGATATGGCATTGGTAACCAGAGATAAGGAGTCTGATGTCGCATACATGGAGGCCAATGATGCCTGCAATACCAGCCAATGTGGGGTTTATGTTCTGAAAGATGAAATATTTGTTTGTTATTATGTGCTTTTCATTTTCACCCTTGATGTTATTTTGAAATTTTGGTATTTTCTATCATATAGCTCGTGAATTAAAAGGAGCTCCGCTATGTATTTGAGAAATGAAGTAGCATTCAGTTTTACTTGCTTTACTTGCTTTTGCAAGGTTTTAACATTGGAAATGGTAAACTTTTTTCCAAAATAATCTCAGCTACAAAATGTATTTTATACTCACATTTTCACCCAATCCAGATTATAGCTTTTACCACCACCACCACCAGATTAACGAGTCTTCACGCGAAATGAAACCAACACAGACTTAGTACCTACATCCTGGCAAACTTCATCTACCAACTTCCCAAAAGGCCAAAACCACTTGAATTGCATATTTGATGCTTACCTTAGTAACGCTCGAACGTTACGTGATGATATTTTATCCAACGTTGAAATTGAAATTTCATTAGTAAAAATTTCAATATTTGGATGCTTACTTTAATAATGCTCGTACGTTATTATGTGATAATAGTGGATTTTTCCAATTCTGAAAATGCAATTCCACTGGTCAAAGCCGCATAAATCACGTGAAGATATGTTTGTTTTTCTTGATTTTTTAAAATGTTTGAGCCACCAACTTCGATAATATCGCCCAAACTCTCATGTAAATTCAATCCCATCCTCCTCTCCGCTAAAGCACAAGTTATTATTTAGTCTTTAAAGTTTCTCTCATTCGTGATGGAAGGCGATCCCGAGTTCCACATGGTATTGCATTTCATTCAAAAGTTTCAATCTTTCTTAAAAATGGATGCCACGGGAAAATCAAGTGCACGAGGACTGAGGTGATTTTTCTAAAGACATTTCTCCTTGATAATACATACTCTACTTGCATTCCATGTATATATTTATAATTCAATTTATAATTTTTTTTTTATCAATCTTCTCTTCTTTCTCATACATTTTTTTTTCTCTATTTTGCTCACTAAAGAATATCTCAAACGATTCCCAATCCAAGTTCAATCAAAAACCATCCCTTAAGATGAAAAAAGAGAACATCAAAGTCATGATTGTTTCTGGTAGAGTACTTTAAACCAGCAGATTATGTATGTATTAGTATAAAATAAATTGACTGAGGGGATGAGCCTCGAAATCTGTAGGGGAGTATTGTAACTGCGTCGTCTCCGGTCATGTAATGCTGGAATGCGGAACAAACTCAAGTCTGTGGTGCTTTGTCTTTCGGTTATTTCACCGGGTTTCGTGTCAGTTTCTTCGGAGGGTTTGCCCCAAGCTTATGATCCGAGGCTTGGCTCTCTCTCTCTCTCTCAAGGTTTGTTCTCCCAAGGCATTTTGGAGCTCGGCATGTACATGTATATAAGACAGATATTATAAGACAATTGTTCAGAATACTGGGATCGTAGAAGCCAAAACTAGGTTTTATATATACATACACACTTATAATTACATTGATTAATGCATGCTCTCAGGCATCATTCCAGGATGTTTTGTCTGTTCATTTCTTAGGGCCTTTTCATTCTTTTCCTCTGCAGCTGTCTTGCTGACACTTTTCAGCAAGCCGCAATTTTCTTCGGAGGGACTGCATATTAATCCCCATGTTGTAGTTTTGCCTCAGCCCTCAACTTATGCTAGCTCGTCCGGTGGCCCGGCCTCTTGTTTATGATCATTTGTGTGTCGTGTCCCGCTGGAGGTACTCGCTTATGATCATTTAGGGGCAGAGCCCATCTTGCGTTCTCCGGGGGATTGTCAAATACAAACCCAAAATAGGGAGCATCCTTCCTTTTTCTTCCAGGTATTTTCTTCGAACGCATTTGGGAGCCCTGCAAAGCCTACAATAATTCTTCCACTTATTAATTAATTTCTATCCATTTTTTTATTAATTTGTCTTCATTTTTTTTGTCTCCAAGCAATTAAAAAACACACACGCAGAATCTCACCAGAGATTGATCTCCATGTTGATGACTCGCCGCAAGTGTATGCTCGTTAATTACTTGTCCAGATTCAGTTGGCTGCCCTGTGGCCTGCAAATGCCTCTGAACAGCCACCAGTGATCGAAACAACTTCAGTGTCCTTGGCTCGTAGAAATACTGAAATCGAAGAAGCGGCCTCATCAAGCTAATATAAGTTCAGATTATATAGGCCGTACCGTACATTCTTGAATTCTTAGACAAAGTACAGAAACAAGGTATAGGAAGGAAGCAATTTAAGTTGGATCAAAGAACAAACATGTACTATAACTTTTCCTGATCTGATAAAATAGAGTTGAGAGAGATGAAACAACGTACCTTGTCAGATTTCCCAAGGTACTTAGGGGAGTTCCGAGGTCTTTCCTCTATTATCCAGCCGTCTGGCAATCCATACAAACTCGCATGTTGACGGATGGTTTGCGCCGGTGCCCTTTGTTCTAAACGCTGCTCTTGTACCGGTGCCCTTATCTTATCTACATGTTTCTCTTGCACTGGTGATATTAATGGTCGTGCATCAGGAATGGGCTTCTCAGTTTCATCCACTTTGGGAGCATCATCAGTTTCTGGTTTTTGACTTATAGTCGCCTCGTTGTCATACAATGATTCAGGACCCTCGGCCTCTAATTTTTCACTAATAGTCTTCTCAAAGTCATTCATCTTGAGACCATCACGATCAGTTTCTACTTTTTCTTCAGCTTTTGCCTCGTTCTCCTGATGATGAATATCACAATATTCTTTTCTCTGGGTTGCATCAACGGTTTCCACCATTTCCACTTTCTAAACACTCAAACAAAAGCTTGGCTAGTTGGCTTGCTATGGGGCACTCTCCAGTCTCCAAACTACAAAAAGATTGCAGAAGTGAAAGAAATAAACCAGACCCTATGCATATATACAGAATTACGCCTATTTATTTATTTTTGTTGTAAATATGGTAAGTACTGGGAAAAAGGGAGAGAGAAACCAAAAAATCCAGTGTCCGAGTAAGAGAGACTCTTGCAGGCTGGTCAATATACATGCAAGGAAGAGCAGAGTGGCACGTAGGGAATGTATGAAACAGACACTGCAGGATTTGGACAAAACATTTGTTGTACAACCTTAGTTAAGATGACCCAATTCCAATTAAAGAAATGCTTTGCTTTATTACCATATAATCCTTCTAATTCCTGTACTTTACATATATATATATATTTTGAGTATTGACTCTCCTTTTTGCCAACTTTGAACAATATAAATATAGGATGACTATCCAATCTATGGTTTAATCTAAATCTTGTCTTAATAAAGACACACCACTTATTTCGTTTTTCCAGGATAAATAAGGCCACCTTTGATCTAAAAAAAGAGGAAATTTTTTTTCAATTAAGGCTACCTTCAAATTTTATTGATCCCGAATGATCACCTTTGAGCTGAGAGCATGAAAGGTAAAACTTTTCTTATAAATGCATTCCCGGGTAGAAAATATTTAAACCGATGAAAATCTAAATGGTCAATATTCTTAAAGTTACCAATCAAAAGCCCATTTAAAATTGGATTTCTTAGCCCATATTGAGCCCATAACTTGAAGGACGGGGTCCTTGTTTATCTATACAAAACTAGGCCGGACCCAAAATGATTTTTTATTTTCTAAATTTTATTAAAATTTCTTTTATTTCCACAATGAATCAGAATCACCGTAATAAAGAACCGTAACGCTTCGCAAAACAAGGTGCCAAAACCGCATGAACTGTACTCAGGGAAAACAAAATTAGAAAAATCTTACGTAAAGGAAATAGTAGTATAGAGCAAATATTTGATGAATTTATTGGTCCAAGTGATTTAATATTTATTATTTATTTAAAATTTTAAGTTTAAATTTTATGAAAGGAGAAAATTATCATTAAGAGAATTTTACCTTATTATAATCGATCAAGCCAACTTGAAAACAATTAATTCTGGATTTAAGATTTAGAGATATTTTTTGTTAAAAAAAAAAGTAAATATTTGAATAATAAATAAAATTAAAAAAAAGGAAAAGTGCTCGGTTTAGACGCAATTTTCAAGCCTTTTGAGATGTGAGAAGTGAGATTATCATCTATCCAAGCAGAGAACAGCAAGAATACGCTATCCCCTCCAAAGGGCCACCGCCATTCCAGACATCTTGAACGACCGCCATACTATTATCAAAGGAAAGAAAGCTAAAATTGGAGAGAGAGAGAGAGGGAGAGAGGTATTTATATTTATTTATATAAATACCGAAATTTAGGAAAAACTAATGAGAAAAACCAAAGGGCCTGTTTGGTTGTCTGCAACGCCGACATTGAATGACGACTAAGCTGATTGGGTGTTGGGAATGATTTTGGAGTTGTTAAATTAGGGTTTTTTTTTTTTTTTTTATCTTTTAAATTTCAGTGGAAATTTGATAGGATTCTCGGAAGAAGTAAACCTGGGGAGTGAAGAAGTCTCCAGATTAGGCCCGTGTTTGTCTTGTGCCGATTGGCTGCTTCGTTACTGCCAATTAATTTTCCGTTGTGCGATGGAATCGCCTACCGATTCTTCGCAGCTTAAGCAGCGTGATCGTGTCTTACGGGTATGTTCTTTTTATTCAGTTATTTATTCAATTCCGATTTTTCAACTGGGTGGAATGTGAAAATGTTGAATTTTTTTTTTTAATTTTAATTTCTTAGCATGTGAATTGGCTAATTATGAATTCAATATCTGAAAATTTTCTTTCTATTGATTTTACGATCAGAGGCTAGCTGCTTTTGGTATTCCAGTGGAGTACCTTGATAGGTGTTATGAAGGAGTAGTTGATTTTGTTACTGGTAATGGACTATTGTTACCAGAGGTAGTTTCTGCAATCCTACCTACTGATGAGGAAGTGGCGGAGGCTATACAAGATGCTAGGTCAAGGTCTAAGAAGATATCTGTAAGTATGAAAAATCGGTTTCGTGAGAGTATGGTTTGGTTACAGTGGTTGATGTTTGAGGGTGAGCCGGCGAATGCTTTGAAAAACCTAGCAGATTTGAGTATTGGTCAACGTGGTGTTTGTGGTGCAGTTTGGGGATTAAATGACATTGCTTTTAGGTGCCGGACATGTGAGCATGACCCGACTTGTGCTATCTGTGTTCCTTGTTTCCAGAATGGGAATCATAAGAATCATGATTACTCTATTATTTACACGGGTGGTGGTTGCTGTGATTGTGGGGATGAAACGGCGTGGAAGAGTGAGGGTTTTTGCTCAAAGCATAAAGGTGCTGAACAGATTCAACCACTTCCCGAGAACTTGGCGAATTCTGTTGGGCCAGTGCTTGATGCGCTCTTTATTTGTTGGAAGACTAAGCTATTCTCGGCTGAGAGTACTGATCATGTTGCTGAGCAGCGGAAGGTTGCAAATGAGCTAACGAATGTGGTTGTTGAGATGCTTTTAGAATTTTGCAAGTATAGTGAGAGTTTGCTAAGTTTTGTGTCTAGGAGAGTGATTGCTTTAGATGGTTTGTTGGGTATTCTACTTAGAGCAGAGAGGTTCTTAGGTGATGTCGTTGTGAAGAAACTCCATGAACTGCTGCTGAAATTGCTGGGGGAACCTGTCTTCAAATATGAGTTTTCTAAAGTATTTTTAAGCTATTATCCTACTGTTATAAATGAAACCATAAAGGAGGGCAACGATGGCATTCTAAATAATAAGTACCCACTACTCTCAACTTTCTCTGTCCAGATCTTCACGGTGCCAACTCTAACTCCTCGTCTTGTGAAGGAGATGAACCTATTGGGCATGCTATTGGGATGCTTGGGAGACATTTTTGTTTCTTGTGCTCGGGAAGATGGCCGTTTGCAGGTAATTGAATTCCTATTTGCTTCCATTGACTGGGCTACAGTAGTATGTCATGGATGTAGCTTCCTTGTGACTTTCCTAATTTGTTAATTATTTGTTCACAAACTAAGGTGAGCTTCATAAGACGCTTCTTATACTAGTGCGTAATTTCATTTGTGCCTGTAAAAAGTAAAGACTTACGTGAGTACTTCTTTCTTATGTGGCATATCACCATAGTTTGCCTTGTATTTTTCATTGGCATGCCTTCTATTTTGTTGGAGAAAAATGCCTCTAGAATCCGAGTTTTCTTTTAATATATCTGTCTGTTGAGGGAAGGGAAGAAAGCTAGCATAATGAGAAGACAAGGACAATTTCATGTTCATGACATGCATGAGCACTTATTGAATCTTTTAAGTTGTTGGTTGTAAATGAAGATATCCACATGTCGATTCCTGGCCTGGGTTTCTTGGGCTCAGCCGGTCAGGTTTTGGTCTGGTAAAAAGTCATTTGATTTGATTTGATTGTAACATTCATAATTTTCTTTCTTTAAGAATTTGTAAGTTTTTTTTCTATATTTTATGGTCTTTACCCGAATTCTATGTTTTGTGGTTTAGCATTGAAAACAATAACTCCTGAATGATTAATGGCGAATGTAAATTAATATTATTGTGTTAAAGTTTTTATGGTCTACGTAAAGTTATTTGTGATTTGTCCTCTTGCAGGCTGCTAAGTGGGGAAGTTTGTATGATACCACTAACCGTGTGGTTGGAGATATTCGGTTTGTTATGAGCCACGATGCCATCTCCAGATATGTAACCCATGAGCAGCAGGACATCTCAAGAACTTGGCTAAAGCTTTTGTCTTTTGTGCAAGGGATGAACCCTATAAAGAGGGAAACTGGCCTTCATATAGACGAAGAAAATGACTCTATGCATTTGCTTTTTGTTCTAGGCCATTCCATTGCCAATATTCACACCCTTCTGGTGGATGGAGCTGTTGCTTCGAGCGAAGGGGCAAACTCTATTTCTTACACTTATAATATAGATATGGATGATGGAGATAGCGTGAGGCATGCAAAAGTGGGAAGGCTATCCCAAGAGAGTTCTGTTTGTAGTGCAACAGGAAGGAGTGCATCAAAGGTTACTGAAGTTGGATGTAATTCTGTATCTCCTCTTTTAATTCCCTCTTCAGTCATTTGGTTAATACATGAGTGCTTAAGGGCTATGGAGACATGGTTGGAAGTTGATGATGGATCCTCTGCAGCGCGTCAGAGTATATCTTCTCCAAATAGTCGTGGCACTTCTGATAGCAATTTTTTAGCAATAAAGAAAACATTATACAAAATTAGGAAAGGCAAATATTTTGGTAAACTAACTGGTTCAAGTGAAAATCGTAGCTCACAATCTTCTTCACCTGTATATGGTGGACATCAAGCAAGTGATGACATGGAAATTGCCTGTTTTTCAGGCTCAGAAGGTGATACAAACCTTTCGGCTGAAACTGGACCAGTTGCATGTAGTTCTATGTTGGATGCCAATGCCATGGAGACAGACAGTAGCACAGGACTAACCATTTTACGTGTCTTGTGTTTGTGTGAATGGCCTGATATTATCTATGATGTCAGTTCTCAAGAGATATCTGTTCACATTCCATTGCATCGATTGCTCTCTTTGCTTCTGCAGAAGGCATTAAGAATGTGTTATGGTGAACCTGTAATGCCAAATATAACAAGTGCTTGTTCTGCAAGAGCAATTTATGCAGATTTCTTTGGCCACATCCTTGGTGGCTGCCATCCCTTTGGGTTTTCTGCCTATGTTATGGAGCATCCATTACGGATTAGGGTATTTTGTGCTCAGGTTATTGCTGGGATGTGGCGGAAGAATGGGGATGCTGCCTTAGTGTCTTGTGAGTGGTACCGCTCAGTTCGCTGGTAGGCAAATTGCGCTTTATATGTTCAAGTAATTGGGCAGAAAAAGTTGCCCTCTCAGTTTCCAATTTTTAATCATTAAGTTCTTTCTCATGTTGTTTACTTGCAGGTCTGAGCAAGGTTTGGAGCTTGATTTGTTTTTGCTGCAGTGCTGTGCTGCATTAGCTCCTCCTGATCTCTATGTTAAGAGAATTCTAGAGCGATTTGGGCTGTTAAACTACCTTTCTCTAACTCTTGAAAGAGCAAATGAGTATGCACTTAGCCACTTGACTTTACATCATGTAAATGCTTTTAATGTGATTTTATTCCTTTTACAGATTAAATCTGTACTGGAAGATGGGTAGCAGGTCCTTCAGTTTCCTACTAAATATAATGGACCATGTTACTCATAAGAGTAATGCTTTTGCTAGTTTAAAGGCTGCCATTTTTCCTAATTGGTTTTTATGCCTTTTGCTTTCTCAAATTTTGCTTAAGTTAAAAGTAAATAGGAAAAATCAAAATTAAAATTTTTTAATAATATCAAAATTAAAATTTTTTAATAATGAGTAATGACCTAGTATCTAAAACATAACTTCAGTGAAAACGTGCTGCATTCCTTCATGAATTGAAATCAGTCCTGCTATTCATTGAAATCTATTATTAATTATTTTTAATATATTTCCAAATGTTACTTTTTGCGTTGGGCAGCAAAATCCAAGTAGTTGTAGACTTACATTTTAAAGCAACTCATACATCTGTCTGAAAGTTTATAAAATTCTGAATTCATGTTTGATTTGATGTGGTACTGTTACTATAATGATACTGTCTTTCAGGTATGAGCCAGTTCTTGTTCAGGAAATGCTCACTCTTATCATGCAAATTTTACAAGAAAGGCGGTTCTGTGGACGCCATACAGCTGACAGTCTGAAAAGAGAGTTGATATATAAGTTGGCAATTGGAGATGCCACTCACAGTCAACTAGTGAAATCTCTACCTCATGATCTTTCTAAGTGTGATCAGCTTCAAGAGACTTTAGACACAGTTGCCGTGTACACTAATCCATCTGGCTTTAATCAGGTTGGGGTTTTTTTGGTTTGAAATGTCTCTTTTTTGTTTGTGGGTCAAGAAATTAGTTAATGATGTAGTATTGATGTATCTCAGGGGATGTATTCACTGCGTTGGGCCTATTGGAAGGAGCTGGATTTATACCACCCTCGTTGGAACTCGAGGGATTTGCAAGCTGCAGAAGAAAGATATCTGCGTTTCTGTGGTGTCCCTGCGATGACCACTCAGCTGCCTAGGTGGACAAAAATATATCCTCCTCTTGAGGGAATTGCCAGAATTGCCACATGCAGAGTGACACTAGAGATTATCCGTGCAGTGTTATTTTATGCTGTTTTTACTGATAAATTCACTGAATCACGTGCTCCCGATGGGATCCTTACGACAGCATTGCACTTACTCTCATTAGCATTAGACATCTCTATACAGCAGAATGGATCTAGTGGTGTGGAGCATCATTTTGGAGACTTAAATTCCGTGCTAGCTTTTGCTAGTGAAGAAATTAGTGAATCGTTAGATTATGGTGCTGGTAAGCAAAGCTTGCTGTCACTTCTTGTTGCATTAATGGGAATGCATAAGCAGCAGAATCAAAACAACTATTTGGAATCTAGCAACTGCAGTTTTTCTCCTCTGATTGAAAGTTTATTGAAGAAGTTTGCTGAAGTTGACTCCCAGTGCATTACCAAACTGCAGCAACTTGCCCCAGAAGTGATCGGCCATTTATCTCAATCCAGCCCTAATAGTGATAGAAGCATATCATGTGGAACCTCTGACAGTGAGATGCGCAAGGCCAAAGCTCGTGAAAGACAAGCTGCCATATTGGTGAGATTCTGTCTCCAATTTGTATGTGAATTTTTCTTAATAATCAAATGAAACGAAATTATGCTCTTTGAAAGAGATATGGTGTCAAGTTGTATATAATCCAAATTCATTGGATAATATCATGATAAAAAATGGTATGGAATAGAACAAATATTAGTGTATTGAGGAGAGTAAGCAATTTTGAGAAAATTCTAGTGGCCTGCTGGTGAAAGACCTAGACAATCTTGATTTGGGACAATTCACTCCTCAGCTAACATTAATTACAATGTTTCCTATTGGGAGTGAGGAAAATTTCCTGCGTGCTTTCCTCTAAAATGGGGATCACTTAAAGCAGAGGCCTGCATCACTCTTCTGAATCTGGGATTCTTATCAAAGTGGTATGGCTCTACCCTGATCATGTGGAATTGCCAGTCATTGGTTTATGCCATGTGCAATTGTTTACTGGCTTGGTGAAAAAGTTTGTGTTAAATGTTAAATAGACAGTTGCCTGCACATGTAGGTGCTAGCTGCATCACTCACCCTGTTGATTAACAAACTAAGGCCTTCAACTGTGTCAATTCTGTGCTGCTGAATTTTTTGCCTGAACCAAATGCAAACATAGAAGTACTAAAATGGAACATGATCTTGGTGTATTAGTTAGTTTCTGGGTTGAATCTTTTTCTTTTTATTCTGCAACTTTTCCTGCAGGCTAAAATGAAAGCAGAGCAATCCAAATTTTTGTCAAGCATCAGTACTGCTGATGATGACCAGATATCTGAAGCAGAAAGGGCAAGTTCTGATGTGGAGCAGGAAAAAGAAGTTGCAGTGCAAGCAGTATGCTCTCTTTGCCATGATTCTACTTCCAAAAATCCAGTTTCCTTTTTGATTCTTCTCCAAGTAAGTAATTAAGTCTGTAGGTTTCTGATCACCTGAAACTAATGAATTTTGTTTACCTGCAAGAATTAACATTTTATTATTTTCTTGGACAAAGAAATCTAGGCTTTTGAGCTTTGTTGATAGAGGTCCCCCATCATGGGATCAACGGCCACACATGGAGAAAGGCTTGATTCCCTCAAATAGGGTGACTAATCAGTCTGGATCAAATCTGACTTCCAATAGTTCAGGATTAGCTTCTCAGTCAGTTCAGTTAACTGAAAATGCAGCTGCTCATAATGGGCAAGGGCAGCGCAGTGAAGTAAATGGCATTCTTGAGTTTGTGAAGTCTCGATTTCCTTCAGTGAGGAGCATTCAAGCACCTTTCACATCTAGTGATGATGTGAGAGGCAGTGGCGGTACTGTACATAATTTGGAGACATTGGAAGAGGATATGTATGTACGTATTCGTAAAGAAATGCATGATACTTTATTAAGCACAAGCATTAAAGAGGATGAAGTATCCTCTGTTGCTGAAGGTTCACCAGAAAGCAGCAGGGAGGCTGAATCTGTCTTACTTCGGAAATTCATTGATGCTATTTTTAAGGAGACAAGTGAAAACTCTTTGGCTTTTGAAAACACTAATGGTGATAGAGGGTTGACAGAATCTACTTCACAGCCTCTTTTTTATGATGGATTTGGCCCATTAGATTGTGACGGAGTTTATCTTTCTTCTTGTGGGCATGCTGTACATCAGGGTTGTCTTGATCGCTATTTATCATCATTGAAGGAAAGGTAAGTCTTTTAAAAGAAAAATCATTCATAATTCTTATTAATAAGGTTTTATAGATTATAGATTTCTTTTGATATAATAATGAGAATTCCACAATGAGATGTAACTCAAACCCTAATGCAACCTTATATGATTTGCGATCATGCACAAGAGTGTTAATGGTGAAGAAACACTTGAAGTTTACCTGTTCTTTGTTGGGATTTGTAGTTTTTGAACTGCATTTGTGAGATATATGTCAAATCAAACATGGTGGCAAGCTGTTGTGCTTCTCTACATTGCACGTAGAAGGGATGTAGGAATAATGGTTATTTAACTGAAATGTTCTTGCATGAATCTCATTTTGGTATCTTAGCGATTGAAGTAGTAAGAAAGATCGAGTGTTATGACATGAAAATATCTGATGGACCATGGTAGGAGGAATTAAAGAAAATGAAGATGGAGGTTGTCAAAAGTAGAAAGTTTGTATGTTTAAATGCTAGAAGAACAGGTTTGATTAGATTAGATTTGTGAGCCTTTGAATCATCAAACCATCTTGTAACTACCTTTGCAGCTTTCTTAATTTAAACATCCAAATGTCGTTTGAAACTGTGAGTTATGTTAGTTGAAGGCTGAGAATACCTTGAGGAACCTTCACTTTAGTTTTTGAAATTTATTTGTAATTTGTAATTTCATATGGGGAAGGACCCCAAACTCGCAAAATGCCTTCTAAGTTGGAAACTTTAAATGCGCATCGTGTGTTTGTCCATACATGTTCCTCCATAGAAATGCTCTAAAGTGTGATAGAGCTTAAGGTATCTCTTTGCTCTGCAGATATGTTCGAAGAAGTTTCTTTGAGGGGGCTCATATTGTGAATCCAGATCAGGTTCAAGCATCCCAAAAATTATTCCTTTGCAAAATCGATCTTTACCTTTATTGTGGATCCGTATTTACTTGTTTGCTTTTCCAGGAGGAGTTTCTATGTCCAGTGTGTCGTCGACTAGCAAATTGTGTCTTGCCTGCAGTGCATGGGACTGGGAGGCAGCCTATGACTGTAGTTGATCTGGTACCCGCTTTAGGTCCATCAGTCTCAAATCAAGGAACCTGTGCCCTTGTGCTTCAGCAAGGGTTATCTCTTCTGAAAACTGCTGCAAAGGTGGTTGGGTGGCCTGAATTTTTTGAAGCTCTATGTCTTCAAAGAAAAGAAAGCACAAGTCGGAATCTTGAACGCATATCTCGTGTGCTGTCTAAAATGTATTTTGCGAAAAAGCAGGATAGGTTCTTAGCATCCCTAAGGTTAAGCCATCCAATAATCTTATGGGATACTCTAAACTATTCTCTTATGTCAACAGAAGTTGCTGGTCGTAGTGGAAGGACCTCATTGACCACAAATTATACCCTTACTTCCTTGTATAAGGAGTTTAAATCTTCTAGTGAATTTATATTTTCCTTATTGTTAAGAGTTGTCCAGAACTTGAGCAGTACAAATTCCCTTCATGCTCTTCAAAGATTTAGAAGTCTGCAACTGTTTGCGGAGTCTATTTGCTCGGGGGTTTCCTTTGATTATCTCAGCAGCAGACACAAACAGGAAGGTACAATTTTCACTATCAATGCCCCACTTTTATTGCTTTGAGATTCACTTAAATTTGGTGCTTAGATTTATGCAGAATGTCTGCATGTAGATACTAGAGGTTTGTAGATTGAAAATCAAGTTTATCCAAACATGTTCTTTATGAATCCAGAAATATTGTTATAGAATTTATTTTGGTCTTCAGTTTGTTTGTGAATCACAGCTACATTAAATAGGTCATTCCCCTGCCTGAAGTCAAGTGGTCAAATTTACGACTTTCTTGCTAATGTCAACTTCTTTACTTGGTCAACAACAAGGTGGATGGAGGGGCGGGGGGAGAGGGAGAAAATGTTTCTTTAAACAAAACAAGCAGTGTTATTCTATATTTGTGTGTCTCTTTATGTGTGGCTGATAGCAACTTTGGCATTAAGTGTCTACAGCTGATAATTGCTCTTCAATATGGATTTTTGTGGTTTAAAAATAATCATGATTGTTTCTTGACAGGTGATGTTAATATCTTGAAACAAGATGACAAGGAAGCTTTGTATCCTGATATTCAATTTTGGAATCGAGCATCTGATCCTGTTCTTGCTCGTGACCCTTTTTCATCATTGATGTGGGTTCTCTTCTGTCTTCCATGCCCATTTATATCATGTGATGAATCCCTGTTATCCGTTGTCCATGTCTTCTATGTTGTCTCCGTGGTTCAGGTTTGTTACCATCTCTTGTTCATTTTTCCAATGTAATTTTTTTTTTTTGGGTGGGTTGGGGGGGGGGGGGGGGGGTTGGTGGGGTGTTGTTTGGGGGATCTCTGACACTGTTTTCTGGTCAAACAAAAAGAAAAAGAATAAAAGAAGTATGAAGAAGCTTTGAAAACCACTTCTAAACTTTTTGGGAATTGTTTCTCATGTTTTATCAAACAATAAAAGATACTCTATTTTTAGAGATTTGTTTTCAGGGCCATTTCCTATTTAAATACTTCCTCAGCTATCATTTCTTTGAACAAACAACTTGTTACTCTCATTTGGCACTATAAACAAAATTTCACGAATGTGATATCCTGATCGCAGGCTGTAATTACATGTTTTGGGAGACATGGTTATAACATCAACGAATTAGGTTTCCATGATTGCCTAATTACTGATATATGTGGTGTTCTTGGAGTATCTGATTGTGCTTGCCAGTATTTTGCTTCACAAGATGTTGACCATTCTTGTGATATTAAAGATATGATTCGAAGATTGTGTTTCCCTTACTTGAGGAGGTGTGCATTGTTATGGAAACTGCTGAAGTCGTCTGTCCCAGCACCATTTGGTGATAGGGATAATGTGTGGGAGTTACCTCATGTTAATGCTGATATGATGGATATAATTGAAAGTGCTTCATTGGAGCTCAATGAAGTAAAAAGACTAGAGAACATGTTTAAGATTCCTCCTATAGATGATGTTCTCAAGGATGAAGTCTCACGATCATTTGCATTAAAATGGTTTAATCATTTTCATAAGGTGTACGAAGCACGTAGTTTCCAAAATGTTTTCTACTGCAATCCTGCAGTTCCATTCAAGTTGATGAGTCTGCCTCATGTTTATCAAGACCTATTGCAAAGGTTTGTTACAAAATTTAGCCTCAGACATGTTGATTTGGTCCTTCTCAAGAAGATCTCCAATTAATAAGAAAATGCGCGTCTATCAACAGGTATATAAAACAGTGTTGCCCTGACTGCAAAGTTTCGGTTGATGACCCTGCATTATGCCTGTTGTGTGGCAGAATATGCTCCCCAAGTTGGAAACCATGCTGCAGGTTGATGTTCAACTTTCCTTTCTTTTGTTGATTTCTTGTTTAACGCATGCATTATCCATGATTCTCTGTTATTCTCATTGTTAACATTCTGTGCTAAATCTAAAGTACTGACAAATATTTTCCTTACCAGGGAGAGTGGATGCCTAGCTCATGCAATGACCTGCGGTGCTGGTATTGGCGTATTTCTGTTGATAAAAGTAATGATCTCCTTGTGACCTTCTGGAACTTTTAAGTTGTATTCTCGTAAAAATGGCTAATACTCTCTGTTATCGTAATAGAAAACGACGATCCTGCTACAAAGATCTGCTCGTCAAGCTCCTTGGCCATCGCCATATTTGGATGCATTTGGTGAAGAGGTAAAGCTTTTTCCTTCTATTAGCAAAATCTGTAATATTGATGTAGCTTTCTTAACTCAAGGATGCAACAAATACATAATCGTTTACTATGATTTTTTAGGATTAGACATATTGCACTTAGCCTCTTGTACTCCTCCACCTTCAAAGGATGGTTAAGATTGTTATAGGCTTTAACTAGCTAAGGCCTTAATTAACTAAGTTGGTAAAGTTCATAAGTCTTTTTAGACAAAAACGGCGGTTTGGCATTGGCTGTGCCTCTACAAAGTTTAAATTATTTCAGACCTAGACTTGATGTGGTGATTGAGACAAGATCTTGGTTCATGGGCAGGCATCAGAATAGTTTTGAGTTGATCCTGTACAAAACCGTTGAGACTTTTTCTCATAAATCAAGCACCGAATCCAAATGGTTACATTGTATGCTATTGAATTTGGCAAAATTTGAATGGCTGATCTACTTATGGGATAATCTACTTATGTTTTTGAAATTATTAACATACATTGAATTTACCAAATATTAGGTTAAAGAAGATAGAGAAGCTTTAGATGCTCTTTAGAATTTATTTATTTGCTGGAATCTTGTATGACATATTAGAGATTTTTAATCGAATTCCGTACAGCTGGCATTTCATGGCTGCAACTTTTTAACTAAAATGTCTATATTTGCTTCTTCCCGTGTTTCATACTTTTTATCTGTTTTCCTTAGTCACATTCTTTTATCACAAGAATATTACTTGCACATTGCCTGAGAGGCTTTCCTGAGATCAACTTTTGTTATTCTACATCAATCTTTTTTTTTTTTTTCCGTCTTTCAGGATGTTGAAATGCACAGAGGAAAGCCGCTATACTTGAATGAGGAACGTTATGCTGCTCTAACATACATGGTGATTTTAGAATCTTTCTTTTTGTTTTATATTGGAGGGTTTTTCAATAAAATTTTAATATGACTCTCTTTAATAGGTTGCCTCTCATGGTCCTGATCAGAGTTCGAAGGTTCTCGGCCAAACCACCATTGGTACCCTCTTCATGGTGTAGTTTGATTCATGATCAAGGTGGTGCTTGACCTTTTGCCTCTACTATTTCTCTATTCGAATATATTCCTCATCGTGTTGGCTATATGCTATCTTGATTTTTAGGTTGGAATGAATTTCAATCAGACAATCAGCAAGTGGACGGAAAGTGGTTCTTCAAAACTGAAGGTTTCTAGCGTGCTAACATTTTATGCAAACCAAAGTTTGATGTTGTCAGTGGTGCCATTATGGCCAGACATCGGTAATCAGGTCAGTCTAAGTGGAACTATCTCTGTAATAATACATTTTTGGGTTTTTGAGCTATGGAGGCAATAAAATTTTCGAAAGATCTTTCTTCATTGTGTGTGTGTGTGTGTGTGTGTATCTATCTTTGCTTTTCTGAGGAACAGAGATGATGACTGGAATCTTGTTGCAGCTGCAGGTGATAAGATCCTCCGCGGACTGGTTCTGCTAACTCTTTCCTTCGCTTGCATTCCAATTTCCATGGATGTACAGCTTAATATGGATTGAAGAACCTCAGCAGGCAGCGAGGAATTTACAAAAGAAGGCCCACTCAACATGTTATATTTTCTTTTTTAGTATATATATTATGTAATTATTGCAACAAAGTTCATTTACATTTACACAATTGGGTTTTACTTTTATAAAAAAAGTAATTGATACTTTGTTCATTTATAAATTATATCGTGTATATATATAAGTATTTCTATTTTCTTTTTATATGGTCCTATTCTATGTGAAAATTTTAGTGCTAGGAAAATATTTTAAAGATTCTCGACGTCAAATTCCTAAACTGCCATACGGTAGCAAAGGGTGTTTTTCTCTTTTTCTGTTTTTTTCTCTCCTAGTAAAATTTATCATGGTTAACATTTATATTTATATGTTATATTTTGCGTCTCAGATTTAAAATTTAAATTATGTTCATAATAATGTAATTAGAAAAAAAGTTATATTTGGATACTCTTGACTCGATATAAAAAAATTATAGTAATTTACTTATTGTTTTGGAAGATGTTGTTTAGGATGTTTAGTAAAAACTATTTTTTTATTTTTTTTAGAGTGATATAATAAATTCTCATTACATTAGATAATTTTTTCACTCGCAAACATCTATGAGAAGTGATCAGATAAAGAAACTAAACCACACATGATTTATAGAGGATGAGACTTGAACCTGAGACCTCAAATCTCAGGAAGGATGCTCTTACCACTCTAATTAGAATTCAGATGTAAGTAAAAACTACACTTTAGCCAACGAAAAAGTGGAAATTACATACACTGCAATTTATTGTTTCGTAGATATGTTTATTTATTAACAAATACCCATGATTTTTTAACCAAAGAAAATGCTTTGAAGGATGTAAGATTTTGGTCATCACTTATTAAAATGTCTAAATCCAATATTAATATTAACATCTTTTTGGAAAAGAACATAAATTTTCTTAAAAAACTGAATCACTTCAACTCGTATATTATGTGGTAACAATAATATTAATACTAATCCAATATGATTAAAATTTTCAATGGAGATAAAATTAAAACTTTCTTCAACTTGTATTAATTACATTAAAAAAATTAGGATTTTATTAGTAAATCCGACCCTCGTTTAAGCCCCTATGTGACCTCCATCTTTGTTACATGCATGCAATCCTCTATGGGAGAGCTCCCGTTTACTGATTTATCGGAAGATTTTGTATTATCTTCGTGCCTCCCTTTATCAAATGTAAACTCGAGTTGTCTCTCCACAGACTTAAAAACGGCTGTTCTTTTGGACCTTAACCTGTATGGAGGAGAAGCATTAAACCGAGCTGTACAATTAGGCTCAATGCTGCCATTGCCTTCACAAGCAGGACTTTCACATGAACTCCCATCATGAAACTGACCCCGTTCCAGACTATTTTCTGTTTTTTCCTCTTCACAGGATGTCTGAACTCTATCCTTGACTGTTTCCTCATTCATTGTCCCCGTTTTACGAGGAAGTGTAAGCGACTGAGCTCCTGTCTTTCTCTTTCGAAATATAGAAGGTGTATTTGGGAAGCTCTTTGCAGCAATTCTAAGAATAGACTCAGGACTCTGTGCACCTAAACCACTGCCCTTCACACAAGGTGGAGTGAAGAAACTAATGGGTGATCTGATTGGAGAAGTCCATTCATGCTGCAATCCTTTCTTGTTTAAGTTATCTGCATCTAAAGAAGTACCACCTTGTAATCTTGGTGGCTCGTAACATAAAGAACCGTAAGTTGGAGTATCTCGCCGTACTTTTGTCTCAACAAACTTGTCTTCCACATTTGCAGAGCCGATTCCACGAGCCTCAAACTTCGCCCCTGATTCTGAGTTACAGCAGCAGGGATTTACATCGAATGAATCAGCAGACTCATTTCGAATAATGCTTGATGAGGCAGCCAAATCTTGAACTGGAGCCGAGGATTCTAACTGATCTTTTCCATCTTCCTCTGGCTTACATATATCTGTAGTTCCTGAAGAGGTTTGAGCAGTTGAATCTGACCCTTTTCTCGAATAAACAAGCAAATTTTTTGTTGTTGCAGGTGTATTCATATCCTTGGTCCCATTTTGAAGGCCATTTTTCCCAACTGGAGGAAGCTTCCCTGTAGCCAGATAGAAATCTAACTTCTTCTTCAAGGAACTATTCCAGTGGTTCTTTATTGCATTATCAGTTCTGCATAAACAAAGTTCACCATAAGCAAAAATAGCATGCTATTGCGAACTTTTCAAATGGCACTACAAGTTTATCTAATGATATCTCCTTTGTCAACTATTCCAAACTATGTAATATGTATTGCAAGAAAAGAAGGATACCTTCCAGGTAGAACTTTAGCTATTTCAGCCCACTTGTTGCCATACACCCGATGAGCATTCATAAGGGCCAATTCCTCCTCTAACGTCCAAGCATCCTTCTTTATACCAGGATTCAAATGATTGTGCCATCTGCAGAACATTGGTCAAGTATGGAATAATGAAACCATTTATTTCCTTTATATACAAAAATAGTTGGACCCAGGACACCAAAGTGAATGGCAAGAAAATCAACAATCTCAATAGCCTTGCTACACAAGACTTCATCAATAAACTTTAGCAGGCAATTTACCCAATATACAAATACAAGAGGCAGACAATCATTTAACGTGCAGAAAAATCAGACCAATATTAAAAACACATTTAAATTTAAAGAAATTACCTCTCCCGGCATTGTTTCCCTATGCGTCCGGGCAAAGATTTAGCAATAACAGACCATTTTGTGGGCCCATACTTTAACACAAGTTCAACGATTTTATCATCCTCCTGGGAGAAAGAAAACAAATGTAGAAAGTTTAATCCTTGTTTAACGAATGGCAAATATAGATAGCAAAAAAAAAGAGGAAGAAGCTAAAATTCCTACCTCTTGAGTCCAAGGTCCTTTAACAAGATCTGGATTTAGGACTTTCTGCCATCTATGTAGACATTGCACTTCTGACCTATCAGGAAAAAATTCGGCTGCAGAAGCATATACAAATTTTAAGATTAGTTAGAGAACTTGAAATAGAAATCTGCTATTGTAATCAGAACAAGTTAAAAGGTAGAGATAAAGCTTTAACCCTAATACTCATGACCCGAATATACTATTTTGGTAGACAACATGGATAGGATAACTTCTAGCAAAAACTTAAATATCAGATTTGTTACATTGGAAAGAAGACAGCAAGCTGATAAACATAGCATATAACAAACAATAAGACTCTGAGGAATGAAGGATACCTATTTTTTTCCAACTCTTCCCCTTAAAAGCGGCAACAGCATTTCTTAAGGTCTCATCCTGCAACAGGTAAAAACACAAAATAACGTCAAAAAACCAGGCAACAGTTGTAAAGGATAAACAAGAGTAAACACTGAATAAAACTTCAATTGTTCCAGAATCCAAGCTAGATAATTTGAACTTACTTGGACTGACTTCAATTGATTTCTAACCAAACAATATGATATAAACAACACGAAGCATTTTATCACTCTAGATAGTTCATACAAGTTGTACAATACAAGTAAAGAAAAATGCTTTTACCTCCTCAGGAGTCCATCCACCTTTGGCTCGCCTAATAGGGCCAGTGGTCCTCCTGAAAATTCAGTATAACACAATTACTCTCAGCTTGCACAAAGCATTGTTCAAAATAATTGAACTCAATACAAATTGGTTACACAATAACATGACAATTCAACCCCAATTTCAATGAAAAGAACTACCAGATAGTGAAGCAATTTGAGCTACATGCAAAAAAGAAAAAGCTAAATAACATATTAAGGGACAGTACCGATTATTTGGTGATGATGGTGCTGGACTGGATATGCCTGGGGACTTCAGAACTGCACTGCCGTCGCCTTCAGATACAGAAGAACTTGATGCAGTGGTTAATTGTTTATTCTCGAGACAAGGTTCCTCTACCTTTAGCTCAGTCATCTCTAAAACACCAGAAACCTAATCAAGAGAAAAGCTAAGAAAGAGCAAAGAAAACAAACCAACAAAAAAAGGAAACACCTTTTATAACTTCTTCATGATCACTCCAAACCCTTAAAATCCCAGCTTTTAAACAAAATCTCTAATCCCACCACCGCCAAACACAGAGAAAGACAAAACCCAGATCTAAAGTTCACTAATCAGATCAACCAAATCAATATAAACCAAAATCCCACATCACTTAAACATGATTCTAGGGCTTAAAACCCCCCCCCCCCCCCAAAAAAAATAAAAACCCAATAAAATTTTCACGAATCCAAGGTACTTGAGGTTCAAGGAACATGATCAAAATAGTGAAAACATAAATAAAATCAAAATTTAAAAGAACCCAATAAATTAAAAGAAAAAGAAAAAGGAAAACAGAAGAATTATGATTCAAGAAGCTAAACCCACCTCAGTGGCGGGAATCAAAGTCCCAGCTCCTTCAAGGAAAATCTGTTTCGAGCCAAACCAAAAAAAACGTTTCTTTGTTAAAAGGAACTAAAACGTTGCCTCCTTTGTTTCGAAAAATCCTCGCCCGTTGAAACTATGAGAGAGAGAAAGAGAGAGGAAAAGGAAAAATTAATCTAAAAAATATTAAAAAGTGAAGGTTTTTATATAACGAATATATCACCACCGACGTCTCCGTTAACTACCGTTATGGAGTATTAACGTGTTTCTATCGGTTTTTCAAAACCCTATCGCTTAACGGCGGTTAACGGTTCCGAGTTAACGTTAGAGGTGGGGTGGTGGCAAGGGTTTTGAACCTCAAACGGCACTCTAGCTTGAAAGCCCCACGTAGTTGCTAAATGTCGAACAAGTTTTGCTAGCGGTCAACCCGCTTTAAGATTTGGCGGGTGTTTCTAGAGCGTTGGATTGGGGAATGGCATTCGAGGTTTAAGGGGAAACAACAATGGAAAGATACGTTTTAACCGATTTTGGTAGGAGTTTTTAGGGAGTATATTAATGTTTGACTCCCAACGTCTTGATCATGGCAGATCAATGGTTTGTAATTAATTACAATCTTTTTATTTAATTTGGACCGTTGGATTGGGAAATTAAGCGCTTAATATGATAAAATTCGGTTTTAGTAATTTCATAGGTAGTAACTCACAGTAAATAGTAAATATAGATAGTACTATTTAACATTTAGCACAATACTAGGCAAAAATTGTAAACTTGGTAATTAGTACTTACTACTTATATTCAAAACAGGAAATCATATTTCCTTCTCACAAGGAAAAAAAAAAAAACATATTCCCTAAGCTCAGATTAATAAGAAAAAAAAAGAACAATGCTTTAAATAGATAATTATAATTGTATTCATCAAAAAGGACCATAGCGTAAAGATTTAATTAAAGTTCATCTTATTTATGGTATGATAGAATCAAGATTCAACACTGAAAGCCTGAGATTGTTAGTTTAATAAGTTGCACAAGTAGTTCCTGATCTCAAATGTAAAATCTCACCCGAACTTGAAATCTTCATCACGATCTCATTTCATTCGTATTAATTGAGTTAAGCCCAAAGTAGCTTACAATCATTTGAGTTGATCTGTTTAATGTAAGAATGAAGTTTTGGAGGTTTTAGCAAGAGGGATATGCCATTGCCAATGCCATGTTCTAAGACATTTCCTTGTGTGTTCTATTGTCAACATTAAACTACCTTAATGATTAGGCTTCAAAGCCATATCTCATTGTCAAGGTCACCTCTCAAACTATTTTCTATTTTCCCCCATTTATTTTTTTTTTTGGTGAATAAGATGCCTCAAAAGGCTTACATTCTCATAATGGGATCACCATTAGTGTCTTGCTCTAGAAGAATGAGTAAATCCACAGGTGGATCTTCAAGAATCAGGGTGCCTCTACAGGATGTTTGAGCCAAATTAACTAGAAAATCAGCACAGCTATTTCCCTCTCTATAAATGTGCCTTACTTCAATCACCCAACCTTCATTAATTAGGACAATGGCATCATGAACCAGAATAGAATAAGGATGCGAATTTGGGAGCCCATTCCTAAGAAATTGAATATTTTCCCCCATTATTATGAAATACTAAAATATTTAACCATTCTACTTTGAGTGAATGGTGACATCTTTATTCCAATTTGGTGATCATATTCATCATATTTCAATCCACTGGTTTCCTTTTTTGTTCATATATATGGTCATTGATTTTGATTGTAATATTTTGAAATAGTCTTATGAAGCAAAGATAGTTAACTTTCTATCACTTTTCAAAGATGTAAGTTTTCAATTGGCATAAAAGAACAAGCAGGAAGAAACGGGGAGAAGAATCAAATACTGTGTTTGCCCATTTTTCAAAAATTAGTTTACTTTTTTAGCAGGTAACAACTAACAAGAAGAAACGGAAAACTGGCTGGCGCCTTTTAAATTTTAATTACCGACGACTTTGCAAAGTGATCCTTCTACTTGTGGCTAATTGGATAAAATTCCACGCCGATATTTGCATCGAACCCCTCGTGTTTTCCTGTATCCTTGTAGTCCACCACCGATATTTTTAATTTTCATCATGGTGGGCCCCACGAGTACCCAACGGACGAGACAAATTCAAATGTGGGAAAAAGAAAAGGCTGACCCTCACCTTCCTTCTTTTGCATTTCGCAACGGTCAAATCTTTTAAAATCCCAAATCTAAAACAACGTTGTTCTTGTTGTCCGTCAACTGCTTGTGTGTGTGTCTACGCTCTTTCTACAATATTTCTCTGCAAAAATTTTCCCTTTACTCGCAAAAAGCTCTGTTTTAATGGAAACCCAAAGCCTTAAACCTTGCACTCCTTCGAAACAAGCCATCCTTTCCAAGGTCAGAGTGGTGGTTAGAGTCCGTCCTTTCCTTCCTCAAGAAGTTGCTGCGAGAAAAGGCAACTCAAAGTCCTGCATTTCCCTTCTTGATCATCAAGATCATGATTCTTCCGATGAAGTTTCAGTTCATCTTAAAGATCCTAATACTAGGTAAAAGAAAGATTGACGTTCCCCTTTTTTCCTGTTTTCAGCAAAGGAAATCTATATGGTTTCTGATTATGGGTTGTTTTTGTTGTTTGGATTGTAGCCGAAATGAATGTTATAGATTGGACTCTTTCTTTGACCAAGAAGATGATAATGTGAGAAGGATATTCTACAGAGAAGTCAATTCTTTGATTCCAGGAATCTTTCATGGATTCAATGCCACCGTGTTTGCTTATGGAGCTACTGGCAGTGGAAAAACTTATACCATGCAGGTATGGTCAAAGCCCAGTAACCTTAAGGGTCTAGTGTTAAAATCTTTTAGGTATTTTTACCAAGACTTAATTTTTACACTTAAATTTCATTAGTCCAAATCTTTCAAACCTCGTAATTATTAGAACTGTAATGAAGTGGCAGAGTTCTGCTCCCAAAGACACGGCTGAGTGGTTCAGTTCTGCTTTTGTTGTTCCTTCTAATTAATTGTCTGTAGGATGCTATTATGTTAAGGATATGTTTGATGTTGCAGGGTACGGAAAAGCTGCCAGGTCTAATGCCTTTGGCCATGTCAACAATTTTGTCTATATGCCAAAGCACGGGTTGCATAGCAGAAATTTCATACTATGAGGTCTACATGGACAGGTGTTATGATCTATTAGAAGTCAAAACAAAGGAAATTTCGATTTTGGATGACATAGATGGGCAGATTCATCTAAAGGGCTTATCTCGGGTGCCCATTAATTCCATGGCTGAATTTCAAGAAGTCTTCTCTTGTGGAATTCAGAGAAGGAAAGTTGCACATACCGGTCTCAATGATGTTTCTAGCAGAAGCCATGGGGTTCTTGTGATTGCTGTTTCAACTCCTTGTGATGATGGTTCTGGGCCTGTTTTGATGGGGAAGCTGAACCTCATAGACTTAGCAGGTTTCTAATTGCTGCATGGTTTAGCTTATTTGTTGTATTTGAGGAAATTTTTAGTAGGCCACTTACTAATTTGTGTTGTGGCTTTATTAGGTAACGAGGATAATAGGAGAACCTGCAATGAAGGCCTTCGTCTCCAAGAGAGTGCTAAGATCAACCAGTCCTTATTTGCTTTGTCAAATGTAATTTACGCATTGAACAACAACAAGCCACGAGTACCCTATCGAGAAAGCAAATTGACCCGAATATTGCAGGACTCTCTTGGAGGGACAAGCCGTGCCTTGATGGTTGCTTGCCTGGTAAGGACTTAGAAGTTGTCGAAAAGCCCAAAATCATTCTATATATTATTCTTACCGCATTTACTTATGTTATTCAAAGAAGTGTCAAATTTTGATGAATGTTCTGCTTGTTTATTGGACAGAACCCTGGAGAGTACCAAGAGTCTGTTCACACAGTTAGCTTGGCTGCCAGGTCTCGTCATATTTCAAATGTAGTTTCTTCAGCTCGAAAATTAGAAACTCCAAAGGAAAAGGTCGATATGGAAGCTAAACTGCAAGCCTGGCTTGAATCAAAAGGCAAGACAAAGAGTGCACAAAGGATGGGACCTTTTTCTTCTCGACTCCTGTGCAAAACTCCCAAGTCTGTAAGCGCTGTGAAGAAGCTCGATTATAAGAGCTCCTGTAAAGTCAAGGTTACTACCAAAGAAGGTGCACAGGATTCGAAAATACACCATGTAGAAGAAGCATCCTGCAAGGAAGAATATACAAAAGTCAACAACTCGGTTGATGCCATCGGATTGTCTCCAGTTAATGAGAGGAAAACTGCAATGCAAAGTCCCCTTAGAAAGGTCCTGTCCCCCATCAATTCCAATATAAATCCAGAACCCCTCAAGGAACAATCATCCAAGGATCCGTTGTTTCCAAAACCATGTGAGCCGCACACTCCCAAAACGCCATTCACAGCCAAGTTCCAAAATGTTGGCACGCCACTTGACAAATTCAATACATGGAGTTCCAATCTGAAGGTATATGCACATATCTCAAACAAAATTTCATTTAAACCTAAGTCTGCCATCGTTCCAACTTGACAAAACTTTTATGTAGAGCTCTCTTATCCAAGAATACATCGAGTTCTTAAATACCGCAACCAGGTTAGTTTAAATCTGTCAGAATCTCTTTATTTCCCTATCTTCATACAATGTAATAAACCTGATGTTAATTGGCTTTATATTTGCAGAGAAGAGTTACTGAGCCTCAAGGTACATTCCAGCAGAGTAAAAGTATGCAGATTCCTCTGATACAATCTTTTTATCCTTCTTATTTATTTTGTAATTTGTGTGTGGTATAGGGGATCGGATCAAAGATGACAGAGTACATACTTGAACTCAGAGAAAGTAGCCCTTTGAAATCGGTAAGCAAAGAGAAATTTTCACGATGGTATGTCTGAATGATAAGTGTAGCTGAACATTATGCTTTGGTTTTTGCAGCTAAGTGACTTGGAGAAGATTGGTCTTTCATCGAAACAGGTAAACAATAATTCACATTTCCACAATAATCGTGTTATGACCATGAACCAGAGGAAATTGATTTGCCCATCATCAACTTCGCAGGTTTACAACTTGTTTAACAGAGCTGCTAAAGGAATATTTGACCAACCAGAAATTGCAACACTTGGACCCAGTTGTTCGTGACAAATGCTTTGTTTTCAAGCAAGAGTCTGAGATTAATTATCTATTATCTATTCTAATTGTAACTTTAATGTAGCTCAATTTGTGACATGATGGGGCCAATTTATAATGTATTCTTCAAGTTATCATTTCTTTGTCTGTAACTTTAGAGTTTTAACATGCTTGCATGCAGTACATCCATTATTGTACTGCAAAAGCATAGAAGAGGCAGTACAATGTCCCATTTTGCAGCAAATTTACTTGATTTACTCTTAATTCTGTTTCTGCCTAGAGACCCAAAACTTAAAAACTGTCAAAACTTGCTTCAAGGTGGCAGGTTAAGATTACAAAAAATTGCGAGCTACCTATTGTAAAAAACATGATTACCATATATTATCAAACAAGCATTACTTCCCAGTTAATGTCCATACAACTTTTACAACAATTTTCCGTATTTCAGAGGAAGAATAATCCAAATAATCCAGTTCATGTGCTTATAATTTTGACCAAATGCTCAGGTGCAAAAAGATCGATAAGATACCAAACAAAGAATCAGCCAAAGAGATAATCATATCGAATTTTGAATATTTACCATTCGACCAATATTATATTTACAAGTATCAGTCTTTATTCTATTACAGTATACAGTTTCCCACTGTCCATGTGCATCAGCATTAGCATAAGAACAACGTTAGGTCCATTTCCAACCCCCATTCCAAACTTGAATTATTGGTCACTCTGCGTCTTTTTCAATGGAGAGGAAAATTGCAGGTGCTTGCTTCACACTTCACAGTGAAGGAAGCCTCCTTAATTTGGTAGTTTGTGGACCATGTCCCTTACTACCCCCTGTTTCTTATCTTTTTCGCCATGTACCGTCAAAAAGTCATCGTTTTGGTTTGGATTCTATCAGAAAAATCACACAACTCGATGCACCTTTATCAGTCATTTTCACATGAAAATCACATCCCACCAAAACTTGTGGGGACCTCGTGAGTGGAACTTCTAATTCTGAATCTACATCCGATATTCTTCTTAGCTCCCCCAAAACAATCACAATGTAAAAATTGAAGGAAATACAAACACCAGATGAAAGAGAAAGGAGTTCCCGTTCATTTCATTAGAAAACCATCTCACTTTCTTACAATAAATAGGTTATACTGAGACAGCAGAGACGCTCACATTAGCCATAAAAAACTACTATTACTTAACTATAGTTGTACACACCAACCAAGCAACCATGGCTGCAACAGGCAACCCTGGGAGAATTCTGCCTACAAGACGAACTCCATGACTACTTTATTCTAACAAACCACAGCAACACCATAACTTCCAGTAGACATACTAATTATTATCGTTAAAAAGAGAAATTAAAGCCTCTCTGCTTCCAGGGGTCTTCGGATTTTCTTTCACTTACAATTGCAAGGGTTGCAGGTGCAGTTGTCTCCGCACTTGCAGCCGTTCTCAGCCCCAGCTTCCATCTCAGCTCCCTCAAAGTGCCTGCATGCATATCCAAAAAACATGGATCGATGAGAAACTTGGAAAAATCAAGCAAAACTTTTACCAGGAAAAAGATTCGTTTCTTCCTCTTTTTCTGATGATACTTACACTTTCTGCGGTGCAACTCCCAAAACCAGAGTCTCAGTTGGGGTCGTCTCGGCAAAGCTCATGTCAGGGTACATCTTGCATCTGCGAGATCGTCAACAAAAGATGTCAACTTCAAAAACCAGAATAAAAAATCACTCCAGAAACAAGAAAAACAAACAAAAGAGCTTGACCAAAAAGCTTGGGCAGAAAACAGAACTCTTTCATGGCAGTACTATGAAAAGAAAATGGTTTCAAAAGAAAATGAAAAGCAGAAAACTGATCACATACCCTCCACAGCCGGTGCCGCACTTGCAGCCGGTGCCACAGCCACAGTTTCCTCCACAGCAAGACATTCTCGGATATCTAATCGAGAAATTGAAGTACAATTTTTTTAGCTGAAACTCAAAAAGAGCTAAGATAAAGCACTGAAAATTGAACGAGTTTACAGGGTAGGCAAGGGGTCTGTATTTATAGACCGGGACGTGCGAGCAAGATTCAATATCAACCTTCCACGTGTCATATTTTGGTCATGCTTATCCCGCTGGTACCGTTCCGAGTAACGCTTACCTGCTCTTCTTCACTCCCACGTATCCATCGTCAAGTCCCCCCCTTTTGTCGTCTTCTAGGGTGGGGTACTCTAGTGTTTTCTAGGGTGTTCCTCTTCCTCATCTTGCTTTACCGTCCGATCCAGTCGGTTCGATCAAAACTTCAACAGTGAAATCAACGGTGATGAAGTTGTTGTTGGTCCCACTTTAAGGAAAAATTATATAATAAGACCATCCTACCATGTCAGTGATATAGGCTAAAAATTTATCAACTCAAAATATTAATTAAAAGTTAATCTCTAATTTAATAATAGATTTAGTCCCTAATTTAAAAAAATTGAAATTAATAGATAAGTCCTGAAATTAAAGATATAATGAAAATAAGATTTTAATAAATATAAAAAAAATTTATTTATTAACAAGATTCTATTGGATGATCCTATCTATTATTAACGTAGGGAGATAGTCCATAAAATAATTTCTCCACTTTAAGACCTGCAGGCTAATAACCTTTGAATTTGATTTCCCAATTTCCTACCATGGGGCCACATTAATTCAATTCAACCATTTGGCAAAATCTCTTGTCATTCGCCAAGGTCAAGTCATTGCCCATCAATTATCAATTATATATATATATATATATATTTTATTATATATTGAATGAAAACCAAATATCACAAGGAACGTGACTCATTACTGATGGATTGATGTGATAAAATTTTCCTTCCTTAAAAGTTTGGAAAAATAGAAAAGTCCAGATATTCAGTTTTCCCTTCTAAATCTTCAAACTATTTTCTTTTTCTCTGCATAAATATCTTCAAATGTATTTCATCATCATCATCATCATCTTAAAAGAGCAGTACATGTGATAAACATGTAGCATTTATAGTTTATTGAGTTATTAAGTTGAAGACAAAGAATTTGATATTATATTATTATAATTTTAAATTTAAATTTTATAAATGAAAAATATATATAATTTGAGAGAATTTTTTTAATATCTAATATAATTCTTTTTTAAATTAATCGGAACGTAATGTAATTATCGAATATATAGAGTTACCATAAACTAATACTCCCTTCGTCCTTTTTTTTATTCATCTTTTTTTTTATGTTTCAATTTATTTGTCTTTTATTATAAATAAATAATCATTAAATTTTCATTCTTAATTCTATCTTTTTTTTTTATTATTACTATCACATCATTACATAAAACCCTAAAAATACTTATATAACAAAGTTATTCTACATAATTTAATTATTTTTTCTTAAAATTTATAAAAAGTCAAAGAAAGACAAAAGTTATGAGACGGAGGGAATAGCATTTATAAGGGTATGGGGTAACATTATTTATTTGATAAAGATGGGATTTGATTTCTTTTTGTTTATCCAAGTTGAAGAGGTAAGGTAACGTGCATGAAGTGTTGGCTTAAGATTTTCGTAGGAAAAGGAAAGGATACAAGTTGGGCACGGAAGTCAGTTTCACGTAGACACGAATATCTCGAAGAACAAATTAAGATCTGCCGCCCGTGCCAAGCCTCTGACTTTCCATAGAAAAGTTTGCTTCCATAACGCAATAGGTTTTCTTAACCTAAATAGCTTCACTTCCACATTCACGCTCCCATGGCACGTCTGCCCAACGTTGTAGAACAGTAACAAAATGACAATCTGAGAGTGCTTTGCACACCCCTGGAATGCGAGTGCAAGAAACCAAAACTCCTTGAGAACATGTGGAGGGGCAACCGGGCAAGGCAACCGAGTTGGGAGTAGGGGTGTTCATTCGGTCGGTTCGGTTAATTCCGAACCGAAATTCTAATTAACCGAATTGACCGAAATTCTCATTCCTCAAACCGTTAACCGAACCAAATTTCTCATTTTCGACTTTAACCGAACCGAAATATTTAGGTTAATTCGGTCGGTTAACCGATTTAACCGAAATTTTTGTATAAAACATTATTATTATAAAATAAATTAATTTTAATATTATAAAAACTAATTATTATAAAACCAAAACTTTTTTAATTAATTTCCTTTATTTTTAAATGTAAAAACTCATTATTATAAAATAAAATAAACCACATTCTTTTAAAAATGTAAGATAAAATATATTTAATATATATAAATCCTTAATTTCGGTTAACTATTCGGTTAATTCGGTTAACCGACCTTTCGAACCGAATTAACCGAAAACCGAAATTATTAAAAACTTGAAACCGATAACCGAACCGAATTAATTCGGTCACCGACAGATTAACCGAATTAATTCGGTTCGGTCGGTTAATTCGGTTTTAACCGATTAATGAACACCCCTAGTTGGGAGGGGTGAAAGTGAAATGAAACAGAAAACTGAAAAGTATAATTGTGAAAATGTCAAAATACTTTGAATATCTGATTCTTAGCCTCAAAAATTAAGTTTTAAGAAATTTGGCATGCTTTGAGGATGACCATTGACCAAACCCTCTTCAACTGATCGAACGGTGAAAAGGAAAGCCATATAAGAGTAGGACTCCCTTATGTTGAGGACACATATGGCCCTTCCCAAGGTTACCGTGGCCTAATGGCCTATTGACAATAAATCTTCATGGGCCCCCAATGAAATAAGTAAGAAAATTGTGATTCTCTCCTGATTTACGTGTCCATCTGCATCGTCAAATGAAAATCCACTCTTTTTCCTTTGCCTTTTGAAAGAATGGACGAGCTTTCTTTCAATTTATTTCAGATACCAAGACTTGTTCAAGCACATTGGGATTCAAATATTCTCCCATTAAAATGACCCAATTAATCAATAGTAAAATCAAAACCCAAAGTTGTTCACGTTTCTTTATTCTTGTGGGATCATATAAGCAATAAAGTTCTTCATGTTTGTTCTAGTCAGAAAAGGTTAATAATGAAAGAATATCGTTTTGATTCTCTTATGATCTTTCTTACCAAAAAGGATGGCTGACGCTTCTCCCTCTCTCTCTCTCCCTCTCTCTCCCCCTCAACCTTTCTTCTATCCTTTTTCCCTCGGCAGCGTGCAGCACAGCACCTTCTGTGCACCAAATGGACTCTTTCATTAGAATTTTTTTATTACTGAGATATGTTAACGATCGAGTACTTAATTAAAACTACATTGACCTCTTCTTGAATTTGGCCAAACATATTGATTATAAGCCCCATTTTTTTGGTTTTCTCCTAGCCATCGCCATCGCCATCGCCATCGCCACAGCCATAGGGGTCTCATCAGACAACAGAGGCCTACACGATAGGTAGAGCCACAATGTAAAAGTTGACAAAGCTCTTTTGGTGGGTCCGAAATGAACGCAGGCCGATTGCTGTGGATGTGGGAATAATCTTTTGATGGGGAGCAAGAGCACCAAGTTCAATCACTTTCAACATTTTCCAAAGCATTTTCTTTTCTCTTTAATTTTGATCACGGTTATGATATGGAATAAGTTAGTGAAGTGAACGCTGGCCGATCGCCGTGGATGTGCTAATAATCTTTTGATGGGAAGCAACAAGTTCGATCGCTTTCATCATTTTCCAAAGCATTTTCTTTTCTCTTTAATTTTGATCACCGCAATGATATGGAATAAGGTAGTAGTAGTAGTAGTAGTATCTTTTGCATGAACCCATGCCCCCACTTATGTTTCCAACATGCTGCATCTGATCTTCTTGTTCCTCCCCTTCTATGGTTTTGAGTTTTGGCATTGCCAAATACGAGGAAAACAAGAAGCAAAGCATTAACAATCTGTTTGTTAATCAAAGCTCCCCTGCCCCGTTGGCCATTTGTGTTTTCTCTGCCACCATTAGAGGGGTGCAAAAAGTTTCAGCTTGCTGCTTATCAGATTGTAGAAGTAAAAAACAAGCTTTAGTTTTAAGCATGTAAAATTTAACCCCTTCTTCACAATAAGCGGCCGAAGTGGCCATCAGATTCTACTGTATGTAATTTACATCGGAAAGATGCTGCAGAACTTTAATGGTGGTATAGGATTTGTTGGTCGATGATGATGCAAGTGTTGTTAAATCAATTTCATTTATTCTAGCAACAAAGCGAACTTCATTCTGTCGATTTTTAATTGGATTGTGCTTTGTCCCTTTGACTGGGCTGGCTGGATCACAACAAATGCCTTTCCAAGCCGAAACTTGACCAGGTTGAGTTCCTCTGCATCTGAGAAAAAGGAAAAAACAATTGCGCCCAGCGTGGGGCTCGAACCCACGACCATAAGGTTAAGAGCCTTGCACTCTATCGACTGAGCTAGTACCGACTGCGACTGAGCTAGACGCGCCTAGTTATCAGCGTACAAGGAAGGTCTAATAAGTTAAAAATACTCAAAACTGTATAGTATCCTCCTATACAAATACAATGTGGATGAATAAGACCAAGAATTATTTTTGCCTAATCACTCTAAAAGTTTGGACAAAACAAATGGTAATTATATAGTCAATCAACTCGTTCTAAAACATTTCTAATTCTGGTGAACTGAATTGGCTGAGGTAATCCTAATAAGAATGAACCTGATCAAAGTTCAGATTAGTTCCTTCAAAAGATCGTCAAAGATTAACTCCTCAAGCTCAAGCCCAATGCAATCATTCTCGAATTGTAGGTTCATCCACCCATCACTTCTTGTTAGATCTCTACTGGCAACATAGTCCAATGGTTTATCGTATCCAGTTTCAAAGCTTAAGTACCAGCTTATGTTCGCCCAGACTTCCTTCAGAACACGGTGCCCGACTGGCATTGTGCGGATATGGCACAATGAAGATAAAGGTCCGGGGTAGTAACTGTATGATCTTTCATAAAGCTCCATCAATACTTCATTGACTAGATCAAACAAGAGCGGGTGATTACAGTAACCAAGTTCTTCTTCTTCTATGGAGCAATGGGGATCGCAGAAACTGCAGCCCTTGACTTGTTCATACACCACAGGATTTAATGGCTGATCATCTGCATACCATCTACTAAGGGCTTCATTCCCACTGAATCCTGATAGTTTGAGTACATCTCTTACATAATTAAATTTTTTGTCATTTATGTGTACTTGATCCTTTAAAAATTCACTGTCTAAATCCTTCTTTAAATCCTCTAGTATATCAAAGTCAAGTTTGTGCCCAGCCAACTCGGTGGTGTCCCTAAATTCATGTTGTTCATCACCCAAAAGTTCAAGCTTGTTGGGAAAGTCTTGACTATATTTCATCTCCAAATCTGATTCAATAAGGTAATTTAAATAGATCAATGAATTACAGAATATGATCTGTTGCAGAACAAGGTAAGGAGAAAAAATAAATAAATTTAAGGCATACCTTGTGATATGGAAATTTCTGCAGGACTGAGCAAAGGTATAGGACTTTGTTCTTCCAGATTTATTGTAGGTACTGCTCCAAGCTTGTTGTCTTGTTCAGTTTGAGAAATATCGTCCCCTTGAGCGACTGTCTCTCTATTTGCACATGAGCTTGATCCTAACTGATCTAAAGAATTTGGAAGTGTTTCCCTGCCGCCTAACAAATTCTCTTCAGACTCGGTTTCTCCAAACGTATATAACTGTGAGGGGTAATCCAAATCCTCTGAAACATCTAGAATTTTTTGTTGCTCGGTTAAGCTGCTTATGCTTAAAGTGCTACCTGCAGCAGTAAGTATATCTGTGGAAAACGCATCAGAAGAGTCCTCATTGTGATCAAAATAGTAAGAAGAATGCAGTTCAGGTGAGGAAAGAATTCTTCCCAGGGTTTTTCGGGCAACCCTACGAGGCAAAACCATCTCTTCGTCTCTTGTTTCTTGTGTCCTCTTAGAGATGTGTTCTTTGGCTTCTCTATTGAAACTAGATTCGTACAACTGCCTATACCTATCAATAGAATAGTTAAAAGATGATGATCTTCTTTCGTGCTTCTTTAATCTCTTGTTCAAAGAGGATTCTGAGAAAACATCTTTAATCCTTGAAGGGTCCTTAAAATAATCAACAATGTCCTTTGTCAAGTCCTTGGAGAAACCTTTCTTGTGAGGAATTTTGTGAAGGACAGCATCCATGGCAATCCGATACCTCTCTTTCTTGCTCTCCTTTATTGCATATTTTATCTTCTGTTTAAGATGTTTGAACCTCTTTTTTGCCACTTGATTTCCACTAGTATGCTCCAGAGGGTGGGATGATGAACCTGAAGAAGAAATATCATGAATTTCAGCTCTGGCTTGGTTTAGTTGGTGAATTCTATCTGCCCTGTGGTCTCCAGCTATCAATGGCATCGACTTTCTACAGATATCTTCTGTAGATTCATGATCAGGCGACTTTTGTCCATGAAAGCAATCTTTAGACCCCTTTTCTTTAGCATTAAACACGGTTCCAGCCTGCTTCTGCTTTTGTCTGCTAGGTCGAGAACCTTTTCTTCTCGATGAGCCAGGTGAAGGGAAAGTCCCAGACTTGGTTATTCCCTTTTCGGCACCAACAGCTTTTTTCTTATGGAAATAGTGAGCCAAAGGAGAGCCTGGATCCTGTAAAATTTTCTCTACAAACTCTTTGTTCATGCTAGTTATATCCAGAGCATCCACTAAACAATTCGAATGATATGCGGAACCATCTTCTGAATTGATCGACTTCTGCTTCAAGAAATCTTGCTTTCTGTCATTTTGATCTTCCTGAGACAAAGTGGCATTCTCAATGAGTTCCTTCTCACTTTCATCAACTTGGTCATGGCTTGACTCTTCACCATTTTCATTGATTGGTTCCTCCAAGGGCTTTGCTAAATCTCGATTCTCATAAGTCCAATCAGAGGAGTCCTCGGGGTTCTCTTCAACCACTTCAGCATTTGGAGCAACTATTTCATGAAGAGGATCATCAATAGGAGTTTCTGCATCATGAACTGAACCGGTTTGTATCAATTGTGATCGTACAGGGCAGGTAGAACTTCGACGATGCCTGCATCGGCCCTTCCTTTTAGACATCTCTTCAGTAATAAGTGCCTTCAGTCTAGATTTTACTGAACTTTTATTTGCTGAAGTCGAATGTTTCTTCTTACCTTCAACCTGCCAATGTCAAATTAGATACAACTAAACTTCTTCCTAAATTTTTACTTGTGAAACAAGAAATAGGTGAATCCTAATCAAATTCAGACCCTTAACCACACAGAGTGAATAAGAACAAAGAGTTTTGGAAGGCATGAGGAAACTCAAGAAATGTGGCAAAGAAAGCCTCCTACATCAAGTCATCGACTCACCTTTTTAGAGTTGGCTTCTTGAGCATCCCTGTGTTTTGAAGAACCATCAGCACTAGAGGTTTGCACATCATCCCCAGAACTTTCAGCTTCTATAAATAAACCAGAAACCCTTATATCAGCATCCATGAAAGAATAAAAGAAACTACAAAACCTCTGCCTAGAAGGAAACCAATAAAGCCTGGCTAAAAATCTTATCATGTTGCTTCAACCTAGGAAGATTTTGTTCATCAAAAATTCATTTAACAAAGTAAAAGTTCAATTTGGTTTCGGATGAGAACCCGGTCTCTGCTCACCTGCATCAGGTCTCATACCATCATGCCTTTTATGTGGAAGTCTTTTCTTGATAGAACGCCAATGCCAATGCTGGTAGTTTAGTACATGAAGTAAACCACCCCACATGCGTCGTGGTTGGGCTTGCGGGATTGAGATGCTAACGCTCTTGGCTCGTGTGCGCTTCCCCATTGCGCATAGAAATCTCTACCTCTCGAACTTGCTTCACTGTCAAATTAATTCAGCTACAAGCTTGTCGTCCAACCTGATCCAATTGAAACAAATACTTATCAAGTAGTCAAAGCTATTCTATTTAAGCAACCTTTCTTAGCGTTAAATTTGAAGAAATCATCAATGTGTCCCTAGATTGTAATGATGATGCGTTCCATCATAGCAATGATGAATTTTTGTTAATCTGGATTTTTACACTAGCCTCCTTCCGAACAACATTGGCAAGGGAAAAAAAATCTCAAAATCACCAAGTAAAAATTAAGAAACCTGAATTACACCTAAAACAGACTCGGAATTTGACTCGATACACAGAAATATGATGAAATAAATTGAAAGCGGAGATGGGTCACAGTCAGTATATTGATATATTTGATCAAATAATAATACCTTTGACATGAGAAGGAGATTCACATGTTAAAAGAACAGAGTCATTGATTTTGTCGTCAGCCATGGTTAAGAAGCCAAACAGTTAGCATGAAAGAAACTTGTGTTTGCGTGTTTGGTTTTTAAGAAAAATGTATATATATCAGAGGGGAAAAAGAGCAGAAGAATGACCCAAAAAAAAAAAAGAAAAAGAGCAGAAGAAGAAGAAGAAGAAGACAAAGGGAAGAATTGAAGCATGGATATCGGTGGGAGGTGGGATCTTGCTTTAGTTTTGTCTGGTTTTTAATCAAAATCCTCCTCCTTTTTGTTAGTTTTCTACTTTGGGCATGGCTCTTTACCCGCCAACCCCTTCTCCTTTCTTAACGTTGGTGTCGGTTACCCACTTGGCACTTGCCTTTGTAACTAACTTAACTGTCAACATTTCTTCTCCGTACTAAGATTTAAGATATATATACATAGTCCATTTCCTTAATCTGATTTCCAATACTAACATCTACCTATCCATCACCTTTTACAAGGTTGCTTTTGTTATCCGAAGACATTCTAGAGCCAAATGCTCGCTTGAGGTTTTTTTCTTTTAAATTTTTTTTAAGAGAAAAAGAGATTCAAATCTTATTCTTTGAATATGAAAATCATTAACCAACTATTACATCTGATATTCAATATAATGACTATTTTGTAGCAATCAAAGATTTCTTATTAACCTTCAAACATAAGGAATCAAGCTACATAACTTCAAAATATTGATATCTCATGTAGGTGTAGAATGTTGGAATGATGAAAAAATGGTTCCACACAAGAGGAGTTTGATTTATATGTGGAAATGTTTGTCCAGGTGGAAGGCTGCAATAGGCTGGCCCATGCTAAGAACATTCCACCATATGGCCCACTTCCAAGGCCAAGCCATCCCCTGCCACTTAATGTGGACCTCTAGGCCCACAAATCAAAAAAAATTCCAATTATAAGCAAACATTGTTTGCTTGCCCCTTCCATGCATAAAAAAAGAGAAAATGAAAAAGGGGAAGGGAAAAAAGGAAGAAGAAGAAGGAAGAGTATTCTATTTATACTAAAAATAGAAAAATATTTACTTTTCTACTTTATAATTGAAATGATATAGGATATAGGATATAATATTTAAAATATATATATATCCTACAAATTATACCACAAATTGTGTATTTTCCCTGCTCTTTGCCATTAATATTTATCTAATAATAATAATTTAGTGGAAGTTTTTAACTAAATTTGGAAATAAGAGTAAAAGCTGATTCGCCTTGTGAAACATGGAATTGAATATTGGCAGTGGTCACCAAAGGGATTCAAGAACCTCAAAAGCTAAAGTTGAAAATAACTGTGGTGTGGTCACTCCCAGAATTATGAAGAGATACCACCAAACCAAACCAAAATATGTAATATATTTGACAATAATGGGATTTCTTTTTGTTTTTAAATATTTGATTCCCTAATGTAAGGAAAATTTTTGGGTTCGGTTTTCTTTTACAAAGAATATGCTGATTAAGGTCTTTGATTAATTAATTAATTGATGCGAATTGGGTTCCATCTTGCTTAATTAATTTGACAATTTCAAGCAAATTTCACTAACTAATCTCATGAAAACTTAAAAAAAAAATTTCTTGTTTTAGGAAACCAATAGGAGGTGCTTACAAGTTAGGAAAATTTATTTTATTAATTAATGTCTAAAATTGAGGAAGTTTGATTTTTGTTTTTTTAAATGAATTTGACAAAATCTGGGAGATTGAGTTTTTTTTTTTTTTTTTTTACTATAAAGCAAATTGACGAACTGGTCTTTGGATAATTAATTAACAAAATTAATTTCATGATTAATAGAACAAATAGCACAAATGGTCCTAAAGTTTGATCCACATTCTATTTTCATCCTTATAATTTAAAATATTCTAACTTGATTCCTATGATTTGAAAGTTAAATTATTTAGATCCCTATAATTTAAAAAATTCTATTTTGATCCATATATTTGATAATTAAACCATTTTTATCCTTCCATTAGTTTTTATAATAAATATTTTTTAACTTTTTCCAATATTAATATATTTTTTAAAATTATAAGTAAATAAATTTCACTTAAAAATAGTATCATAATAGTTAATATGTAATAAATTAGCACTTAAAAATTATGGGCTATTTGATAAACTGTTGAAAATTTTCAAACTGTTAAAAAAGAAAATTTTCAATACTTTACGATTTTAAACATATTTGACAAATTTTGTAGGCCACAACTTAAATGAATTTTTTCAATAAAAAAATGTTGAATTTAAAAAGTAAGTAGAGATCTACTTATCATTGAATGGTGAAAAAATAAAATACTTTAAATTTAAAAAACTTTTATTTTATACTAAATCACCTTTATTTTAGCTACTAATGATTTCAAAAAAATTTCAACATTTATGGATATCAAACAATTTATTTATATTCAACATTTAATTATCAAATAATTTTTATACACAAATTCAGTATTTAAATTTTCAACACTTATTTTTCAACATTTAATTTTTTCAGTTTATCAAACAGCACCTAAGTTAATAAAAATACTAATGCAATGATCAAAATAGCTTGATTTTCAAAATGTAGGATAAAAAAATAGAATATTTTAAACTATAAGGATCAAAATCGAATTTGAACAAAACTTAAGAGACTACTGATGATATCTACTCTGATTAATGCATATAAATACTCAATTAGCCGCTGTACTTAATCAAAATTCCTTATTTTCTAGTAATGATTTCCATATTTACTTTAATTAATTAAAAAGAAAAGCCAATAATTAATAAACCCACTGATATCTAAAACCTTTGACTTTAGGATTTCCCCTGTGATTTTATTATTATTATTACTCCACAAATCATGTCTCTGCCCCACGAGCTTACCATCCTCCATAGTCAACTCCTCCATAAACTCCAAAAATAAATCAATTTGCAGTTATTATTTTAATTTATAAATCCTCCTCCCAAACTCATTTCTGCTTCCTTTGGCTTCTTCCAAAACGAACCTCTCTCAAAAGTCAACTCCTCTCTTCTTCTTCTTCTCCTTCTCCTTCTCAGTTCTCACAACCTTAAAGGAGACGAAGAGCGAAAACCAGTTTAAAGGAAAACCAAAGATTTTTCATTTTTCATTTCCTTTTTAAATAATATGGGAAACTGTGTTGGAAGGCTAGGCCATTGCTGTTCTTGCAATGGAGATAGCCATGAACTGATGACTCCGGTAATGCTGTCCCACCTTTCCCGAGAATTCGTTGGACATTCCTTTTGTTACGTCCGACCCGACCCGGCTCTCTCTTCCTCCAAAGTCCACTCTTTGATGAACGACTCTACTACTTCCTCCTCTTCCTCCACCAAGACCACGACATTCCGTTCCATCTCTGGAGCTTCCGTTGGCGCCAACGTTACGTCGGTTATATCGCCGCAGCCGTCGACGTCATCCCCTTTACCTGATCGTTCTTCCTCCACGTTCGAAAGCTCCGAGCTAGTTGCTTCCCTCACTCTCCAACCAGTGCCGCGCGGCACTTTCCATTGTTGGTCGGGTCCAATGGAACATGGGTTCTTGTCAGGCCCGATCGCTAAGTTCCAGAGAAGCTTGTCTCATGGTAGTTTGAAGTCGAAGAAAAAGAGTTTGACTGCGATGAAGAGTTTCAAGAGAGCAATATCAAATAAAATGCTAAAAGCTTTTGTTTCAGATCATAAAGAAATACCATCAGAAACTGAGAGGAGTACTGAGAATTTCCTTGTTAATACTGATCCTATTAGCAGAGGGAGTTTGAGCGTTGATGATCACGGTGATGATCAAATTGATGACGAGGGCAGTCAGTTCCCGATGAAAAATCATAATTTGCAATGGGCACAAGGGAAAGCTGGCGAGGATCGGACTCATCTTGTCGTTTCAGAAGAAGATGGGTGGATTTTCGTCGGGATTTATGATGGTTTTAGTGGACCCGATGCACCTGATCATTTGCTTAGTAATCTTTTTAATGCTGTTTTTGAAGAGCTTAAAGGGCTGTTATGGAATGATGAAACGGCCGAATCAGATGAAGGCAAGGAAAGTTGTGGAAGAAGTTTGAAGAAGTGGAAGTGTGAATGGGATACTGAAAGATTGGAGCTTTCGACGAATTCAATGGAAAGTTTTGAACATTCTGATGTTTTGAAAGCGCTTTCAGATGCTTTGAGTAAAACTGAGGAAGATTATTTAAGGGAGGCTGATTTAAAACCAGTATTACATGTAATGGGATCTTGTGTTTTGGTAATGTTGATGAATGGAGAAGATGTTTATTTGATGAATGTGGGGGACAGCAGAGCCATTCTGGCAGAAAAGGCGGGGTCTAGAACTAAGCCTGAGAATGAGATCGAACCTCCTTTTAATTTGGTTCCTCTTCAGCTCACAATGGATCATAATGCAGATGTGGAAGAGGTGCATTTAACTTTCCTTTATTGATTTTATGAGAATACTGTTCTGTTTGTTTCTTTACTTGACAGCAGGGTGTTTTTGACTACCAGGAAGTCGAGAGAATCAGGAAAGAACATCCAGATGATGATGAGGCAGTTGTCAACGAGAGAGTTAAAGGTTATTTGAAGGTCACTCGGGCATTTGGGGCGGGCTTCCTCAAACAGGTAAGCAGTGAGAGGATAGAGCTTATTAGATTCATTTTAGCAATACTCTTACTCAAGTTGATCGTAAATCGGTTGAGAAGCAATGGAAAGAAGATGGACAATATCCCTTTAAGATAGTTTTGTTTTGTTCTTGGGCTGATTCAGATGTTAAATCTGTTGGTTCTTTGGCAGCCAAAGTGGAATGATGCACTCTTTGAAATATTCAGAATCAATTATGTTGGGACATCCCCATACATCACCTCTTCTCCTTCACTCCATCACCATAAACTAAGCCCTGATGACAGATTCCTGATACTGTCATCTGATGGACTCTATCAGTATTTCACCAACCAACAAGTTGTCTCTGAAGTGGAATGGTTCACAGCTTCATTTCCCGATGGAGATCCCGCGCAGCATCTCGTCGAAGAAGTACTGATTAGAGCTGCCAAGAAAGCTGGTAAAGTCTCCTCTGTGAAACAAGATTTTAATATTACCATCTACTAGGAAACAAGATTTTAACTTGTTTTGTCTTCTTGTTCTGGCAGGTCTTGAGTTTCATGAGTTGGTTGAGATCCCACCAGGGCAACGCCGAATGTACCATGATGATGTTTCTGTGATCATTATTTCTTTAGAAGGAAGGATATGGCGATCATCAGTGAATACAAATATCAGCTAGTAGTAATAGCAAATACAATAACATGACAGATAGATAGGTTATACAAGTAATTAAACCAATTTTCTTCTATGGTTGAAGTTATAGGCTGCAAGGTCGATGTAAAGTTTTCTTTGATAGCCATTCACTTTCAATTCAATTAATAATTTAATAGTTTTATTTTAGTTAATATTTTCCAATCATAGATGGTAACTTTATTTCATCTGCCTAGCTTGGTTAATTAGATTTAATGAGTTGGAAAAAGAAGCCAGCTTAAGTGGAAATTTGAGATGGCTTCTCCTTTCTGCAATTTTCAAGCCTAACATTTGAATACGGCTCCATCATGGAGGCCCTCTAGCTAATTATGCTACTAATAGTCTAATATCCAATGAAAAGTCCAAAAGAATGAGAACTTTCTGTTTAACAGACCATAGCTTGGAATCTCTCTACTGTTCTTAGATTGAAATGGTGTACTTGATTCCACATTCAAAAATTTCTGTTGAAACCCATTACAGTAAATGATGGTTTAGAATAATAGAACCAACATAGGAAAAAGAAAAGAAAATAAAAGAATGAAGTTATCTTGCATCTACTTCCTCACCAAATCTTAGGTTTATTTGAAAACAAGTGTTCCTCCAACTGCTTTCTGTCATGTAATCTATTCTTGTCTCAAACAGAAACTAATTGTAAGTTACTGTTGTTGAACTATGTTGTGTTCCTTCAAGTTGGGTCTCCACTAAGCAAATTCTCTGATGTTTAACTGCGTCATTGCATACTTAGGCATGGAAATTTTCAAAATTATATATTCCTAATGGGTTGAATAGTTTAAATTTCTTTCTAGAAACAAGTTAGAGTTACATATAAAATTCTGATTTATAATGTGTTGTTGGATATGATAGCTATAGTCAATAACCCTCTGATTTGTCTTTAATCTCCAACTTATTGCAGTTTTATAATGTAAATTTAACATGACTTCTAGGTTTGAAAACTAAATCTACTCTAGTTTCTTATCTCTGACTTTCTGGCAATATTAAAGAAAGTCAGCTAACATGACTTCAGACAAAAGTTTCAAACTCCCTGTTACAGCATTGATCTGTCCGTAGTTTGTAGCTTGAAACAATCATTGAATAAAATTTTGTCCAAACTAAAAGACAAAACTGGCACTGTCCAAGTCTCCAGATGAACTCTTTTTTTGGGATGAAAAAGGAACAATTGGTACGTTGTTATTAATAAATGGAGATGCATGGGGCATGGTTCAGGTTTCAGATACATCCAGGTTAGTTCTTTTTTTCTTTTTCTTTTTTTTTATATATGACAGTTGCTGGTTGGTAACATCTCGTGATGTATCAATTAATGTTTAAAAGGTTACTCTGAGTTTGGATTTTTAAGCTGTCATTATCGAATACCTTTTGTTGAACCTGAAAGAGCAAAAGCTAACTGTAGACTTGGACGGATGGGAGAAAAATTTTGATTGACCCTTTGGTTCCAAAATTCTAACAATGGCTCAAGTAATTCAATTTGAAATGTAGTAGCTAGGCTTTAGGTTTTGGGTTGGAAAGAGCGACCCAACTCTGAATACCAATTCTTCTGAATTCAAATTCTTTCTTGCTTCAGGTAAAGTGGAGGGACCAATCGATAAGAAATAAGCCAACCCTCGAATCCATTTTTGAAAGCATATCAAAAGTCAACTCCCACCTTTGCATTTGTACTGATTTGTCATTGATCTATAAATAGTCAATCTCACGTTCCTTGACCCAAAAGCAAGAGCAAGGCCATGCTGAGCGAGTACACAGCCCACTGAACAAAGGTTTATGAATATGAAAATAAATATGCATGGCTGAGGCATTAGCCAGGTGGTGGTCTAATACAAGGTACGAAAATTAAATGAAATTTAATAAAGATAAGGAGTTTTGAAATGAACATTTGCAAAGGTCTAAGATGAGTGTAAAAGTAAATGATAAGAGGATGGTGTACAGACAATACATTGAACTTGTCTCCAAGAAGGGAAAAAAATGAACAGATAATCTGATTCCACATACTGTCTTTCAATGTCCAAGACCTTCTTTGACCGTAAATTGGAATAATCTGCTCCAGTGGGATTTCAAATTTGGAGTTCTTGAGAAAGTCAGTGCTAGAGACTTGCTTCATTGTGATCGTCCAGCTAGGTCCTTGTTATAGCAAGTGGGATTGCAAGGATAAGGGCAGTCAATCAGCTTTGGTACGTTACGGTTGAGATACCAATCCCCCACAGCCTCTGCAATGCTCTGTTCCGAAAACGTCAATGAAATAACAGCGTTTATAATTACGGAAAAATCCAAGAGGAGCACATATCTCAATCGATGAATCAGAAATACAATAATCAGACAGACCAGATTGAAGCCATGGATAACCATAGCCTTAAATCAACTGTTTCTAATCCTACCTCACTTGCGTCTGAAGTGTTTTTTGTACTATTTTTTTATCTCCATAATACAAGCTAAATATCAAAGACATTCCTTACCTTATTGTTGATCCTTGGAGAATTGGACGAATGCCATGTCTCAGGCAGCCATGTCTGGCAATGAATAAAGCAAGAGTTTATAAACATACCCCCTTCCTCGGTTTTCTGGAATTCGCTTAGTTCCTTAAGCAGAGAAATACGGAAACCTATATGTCAGACGTGATAACAAAATCAGGCCACAACACCAGAGCTGCTTCAGTGCTTAGATAAAATTGATTGCAATGCAGATCTCCAAGTTCAAATGTTACAAAGTCTACTTGGACTTTCAGGCAAAGTCGATTGAGCATATATTACATATCCAACTACCTTGTAGTGTTTCAATCTGGCTAGAATTACACTTTTTTATGTTCAATACGCATCTTCTCCAGTAGCCAGAAGGATCCGATGCTTCAGGGACCAAGACATGTTGTATCTGTAGATTATCCGGTCAGTGTTAGAAGATTTAAATGAAAATAGCATTAGACAATAACATAGTATTTTCCATTTTGAGAACAAATTACCTGCCAAAAATCATAAGCTGGGTTGACAATGAACAGTGGGGTCCTAATATTTTTAACTATTTCATGAGGAAATATACACTGCAATGGCAATAAACAACAGACCATGGCAGGTAAATATTGTAATTTAAACTTGTTAAACTTGAACAGCAAAGCAGAACAAGGATTAATCCAGAGAGTGATATAAATACTAAGTGATATAAATACTAATACTAAAAGGAAAGACTAAAGATATTAAAGAAAAAAAGGAAGCAAAAACCTGCCTTGGAGGGTTCCATTCTTCTCACACAATTCTTGTGCAGACTTTTTGCTACACCCTGACATTATATGTAGACAAGAGACATCAACAACATTCAAAATAATTTTAAAAATGAAGGAAAAGGAAAAATCAGAAACAGGAATCACTGTTAGGACCCAAGAGGATGCACCCTATTTTGATCAGTGGTCACCTAAAATTTTTAATCACAGGAGTCAGATTGACCAAAACCAATTGAATTATCTAAGGATGAGTAATCCCTGGAAAGATATTATACAAGCATGATATATGGAGATTGAGTGGAACCTGAAGTTGGACAACATCATCATAGAAAGCCCTCATGGTTCTATTTCCAAGAATATCTGGCCTGCATTGGCGGATACAGGAAATAAACTAACTTTCAACGTATGCAATCAAAGACAATTCAATTAGGATTGTTAAATTGAATTTTACAGATGCATGAAGCAGTACTACTCGCTAAATCTGGATAGGTAAGTACTCTTAGCACCCACTATGTTTTTGTCACAACATCAAAATGACTTACTATATGTATTTTTAATGTGATCACAAACATAGATACATACAAATACTACCAGAGATTGAGTATTACTATTATTGCATCCACAAATGTAGGTAGAACTGCATGATGATTTCAAATTTTAGCTCAAACTGCATAGACATCGTACCAGAAATAACTTACTCATCAAGGAAAAAACCACCATCAGCAAGACACTTAACAGTTGAAACCTTTGGCAGATAATCTCGGAATTCATCACAATGTATAAAAGTTGCCAACCCTCCAGCAGAGCATCCTGAAAGGAGTGCCTGCAGAGTCACCAAATTTGTCACCTTGCAACTAACAATTGCGTGAAAACCAAATCGTAAAAAGTTAAGACTTCTGAACAGTTTCACCTTTAAGAACTCTGTCAAAGTTTCAATCCTCTACCTGTTTTGCATTAGACAAGCCTAGCGATAAAAGTTCATTCATAATTGCTTCCCAAATGAGTTGGCCCCTAAAGAAAAGCTTTGTTCCATTCTACCAAAGACAATAAAACACCATTAAAAATAAAAATGTAATCAAATTACTTTCTTTACGCCGAATAATTACTCCAATCTTATAAAAAGCAACTAGAAGGTTTTACCTTGAACTCACTGTCCCGGTGGCCAGCAAAAGATGCACCATCACAGTAACGTATCTTAACTTTGTTCCAATTATAAAAATCTGGAGAAAAAAGAATCATTCATTCTTAAACTAACACACATTATGAATAAAAAGATTAAAGTGATGATGCAAAAACCATACCAGGATTTTGAGAAGAGTGACGGCTTAAAATGCCTGCAAATTGCTCTAAGCGGCTCATGTATTTTGAAGAACCTAAGGCTGTTTCTTTTCGAAGATTACATGATTCTATTGAATTGCACCAACCTCCACCCTAAACCTCAGAAAAAGAAAAAGCAAAAGTAAATTAATTCAGGTAAAAAGCAAGAAAAAAGTTGAAATTTAAGTGGAAGTATAAGTTACCTCAAGGTGAAGAAGCCAATTGTTTGAGCCAGATCCGAAACCCTTTTGGAAATGGTATCCGGGTAAACTTCCATCTAGGCAAACTGAAACAGAAGAAGAAGAAGAAGAAGAGTAATTATACTAATTAATCATTAATTTTTCAGATGAAAATGGAGAGAGCTGAATTTCGTTGGAGAAAAAGGGTGGGGATTGGGTACAGGCGCCCGTAGCTTTTGCCCGTTGGAGCAAAGTCAATGGAACGAGATCCTCGGTGGAGCTTCTACCGAAGGAAGACGAATCGTCGGGGTTTCGAGAATCGAAGAGGCGAGTGAGACCGAAGAGGATGATGGTAAATCCAACGGCTGCGATTGCCCAATCCCTCTTCGCCCACCTTCTCCACCAAGTCAGGGCTCGAAGCCTGGGATTCGCCATTGGTAGGGAGCTTCCTTTAGCTCTTGCATCAAAGTGATTTCAGTTTTAAAAACCATTTAGTGGAAAATTTATCATCAACTTTGATGTAATTTTATTAATTAAAGTTTGTCTGTATCCCTTTCACGGATTGAAGCTTGAAAGTCTTAACCGACTCCATTATAAAATGGTTAACGAGTGAATTTCTTGGTTTCTTTGTCGTTATTTCAGTCACATTAAACGTGCTGATATGTAGACGTTGCAACCATTATATCTGAAAATTTTGCTCACCGCTCATTCAACTCTACATATTTCAAGGAGGGCAGCTTAAACCAGAAAATATTGATGATTTGCAGATTTTTCACCAGCCATCTAAGATTAATAGTGGGTGATTATCAATGAAGAGGAAAAATGCCACATGGAAACCAAAACTTCGTTTGCTAGAAATGATTGAAATTGAAATTACAACATTTCTCACTGTAACGAACTGCTTACACTTTCTCATCAAATTTGCAGCATTTCCTATCTACCAAATGAACCTCTGGACCCCGGGCTCATGGTCCCAATGGAATGGCCGAAACAAGAACATTCTCATTGTAAAGACGTTAAGGACCGTATACAGAACCCCCATCAGAAGCCAGCTTTGGCTGTCATCAATATTTGCATGGAGCATGAAGAAATAGAATGGTATTGTATAGTATCTAAACTCAATTAGTGGAGCAGGAACAAGAACAGAACAAGTAGCCACAAAATACACCAGTACCCAGATCTTCCTTTGAGTTTTAGCTGCCAAATGAAAGATGCGTTGAAACATCAGAAATGTTGGGGTAAACTCGGTATAATAAAGATTCATAGTGATATTCACTTACCCAATAAACGGAAGATTGAGAACCATGAATAAACATAAAATGGCACCAAAAGATATTTCATTGACCAATGAAAGTTGATAATCTTCCTCCAAAGGTAGAAGGTATAATGCCGATTGTCGGCAAGAAGATAAGGGTGAGCAATGCTGCAATGATCCATTAACCACACAGTTGGAAAGTGTAAGTGTTTCATAAAAAATGCAAGAAGAAGAGAACAAGAAGAGCTAAAGAAGTTCCAAATTCATGGGTGATAACCTAGCATGAGTCATGAACTAACCTGAAAAAATGTACAGAAAGAAGGCTAGCAATCAGAGCCAAGAATCCGAGGAAAAAACCAAGGAGCCTGTTCTTCCAGAAGGACCGAAAGAGATCAAGAGCTTGACCTGTTGTAAAATGCAGAGGAGCCGCAAAAAGAGCAGAAACAATGCTAAAATACATAATTTGTGCAAAATGTAGAGAAAATGAATGAGCTTCTTTTGCACCTGCAATATTAAGAGGCAGAGTGAGAAGAAAGAAAATAGAGGAGGTAAATAAACCAAATAGCATGGTAAAACGAATGATACCTAGAACTATACCCCCATTCCAAAAGAGAAAACCCAGGAATGCTAGCAATACAAAAAGGAATGGGCAAAAGGAGATGAAAAGCTCCAGCTTCATGTGCAATGAAGTTAAAATAACAGCCCGAATCTCATAAAGCAGACCTGCATTATAATGTCCAAAGAATGTGACACAAGCATAGATGGCATTTCACAGGAATGGAATAATTGCCTATATGAAGAAGTTGTTTACAAGTCTATAACAATACAACTTACATTGCTATACAGGTTAACTAACAAAAGTAAGAACAGTGTCAAAAGAACCTGAAATAGCGGATGTTGAAGAGGTGTTTCTCCTGTAGAAAGAATGTTTATTAGCCTTCGCATTTCCCCTGGATTTCCTTTTCCTCAAGTTTGAACCTACATTAACACTGCTATTGAGGGTTGACAGACCGGCACCATTATTTGATGCCTTACTGTCTACCTTCACACTATCTCTTTGGCGTGACAGAGTGATATCAATGACCCCAGAGCAAGCGACAAAAGCCATCCATACAATGTTAGTCTGCCGAATAGCAACTGCCATGGCCCCAAGCTGCAAGAACAGAGGAAGAAGTGCGTAAAAACCTACATGGAACAACAAATAAGAAATATGTAACAACATTCAAGTAAATGTCAATCTATGCCAATACTGTTTGATTTATTATTATTCTCGTAAGTCATGTACATCAAGATTAATAGGTTAGAAATTTTAAAATACTTAGCACTCGGTTTACCATATGCAATCAGAAACATAGCAAGACTAATCTTGTTCCCAGACAGTGGCTGAAACAATATCCAGGAAACATTATCATTAATTGATGGGATAAGAAGATAAAATTAAGCTGCCTCATTTACCAATGCACTGAATAGATATTTCTTCTTCAGAAATGCAAGATACATGGCGAGCACAGCAGTAAGTGATGCAACATCAGTATAGTAAAGAAAAGTGAAGAACCAGTGGAGTGGGTACAGGGCTAAAAATGCTGCAGAAAGCGTTGCTTTTCTATCATCAAGTGCTGGCTTCAAGTGGATTATTATCTCATACACTAAAATACTGCATAGAACTGCCAAGACTCCATTTGTAGAGCGAAGAACCACAGTGGAGCAAGCATCTGGAAATGAAGAAGCCAACCGTAGAAAATGCATGCCCGGAAACAAAGCAGCAACATGAACAAGTGAAAGATAGTACCTGTAAAAGCATTTCTAACAAAGTATTGATAAAAATTTACTGACATTCGAGCAATAGAGGAAAACAATAAGTTCAAAAGCCCATCTTTGCAGAAGCAAAAATAAGTTCCTAATGCAACATCAATTAATCTAACTGAATAGACCAATCCAAGCCTCTATTAAAATCTTTCATTTTATATAGAACAACCACTAAAATTCAGCAAAGTCAAATCCCAAACTTTCATCTAAACAAATAAGTGGAAGGAAATTGAAAACAGAGAAGAGAAAAAAGCGTTACAGGGCAGGTGGGGTCGTGATCATGGGATCCCAGCTCCTGAAATTGCCATTGCAGTATTGTTGAACTTGAGGTATGTGGAAAATTTCATCCTGCTCCACATGAGAGGAAAAGTAATCGACACAAAAATTAACTACTTTTGTAAAGATTGAAATCATTGAAAAGAAAGGAAGGGAGAAATTTAAAGAGGAAGAGCGGGTTTGTTTATTCTGTCTCTCTCACCATGTAAGGATCGGGAACAATGCGATTGACCAGGATGGATGCGGGAATCACCCAAAGGCTCACTATCGCCGCTACTGCAATTCTACCCATGTTTTCTCTTCCCTTAGCAGAGTTCAAAATTAAGCTTTGACTACCACAGAGAAATTCCGTTTCCAACGCTCAATTCATTTTTGGAGTCTGGCCCTGTCTGGATGGATACCGGCCACGGGGCCAGCCGTTGTAATTTCTTATTTCTATGTTACCATATACCATTCCATTAAGAAGCAAAACGAAGCGTTTCATGCTGTAAATGGTACTAAAACCTTCTTTTTTTTATTTTGGCCTCAAATGGTACTAAAACTGATTGACGAGGTTTCTCCCCCAGAGGAAATCGACGTCGTGTAGCAGTTTGGCATCTATTTGACTCTCACCCTTTTATTGTTTAAGCCGAATGACTAAAAAATCAAAACGAAACTTTGATTGCGAATGGAAGGGAGCTCAATGACTCTTAAGTAAATAAAGTTTCGAATTCGAATCTTATGAATAAAAAAAATAGATTTGGTAAAATTTCTCCTGATTTAGGATCCGACGCTCCGACGCGATTCAAACAAAGATTAATCGTAAACCGTTAAATGGATACTAACATATATGGTTATATATTAAAAAAAAAAAACTTTTAGCAAAATGCCTCATCTTAGTCGTTGGGCTGAAAAGCCTATTACCATTACCATTACTGAACCTGATAGTAATATTTAGGCTTTGTTTTATAGGAAAGATGAAAAATTAGAAAGAAAGAAAGAAAATAAGAGACAGAGAAAATTATTATCATTACTGAACCTGATAGCAACATTTAGGCTTTGCTTTATAGGAAAGATGAAAACGTAGAAGGAAAGAAAGAAAGGAGGAGAATAAAAGTAAAAAGATGAAAAATAAAATTAATTTTACTCTAGTATGCTTGGTAGAAATATGAAAAATCGAGTGAAAAAATTAATTTTCTTTCCTCTATTGGTAAAAGAGAAAAATGAGAAGAAAGTAATCAATTTAATGTATCCATTTTTTTCTTCTACTAAACAAGCCTTAAGGCGACTTCTTTCAGCATCCTAGGTGAGGAGCATTTATCTCAAGATCAAGAACAATCATAATTATCAATGCTTGATGGGTTGAATGAAAGAAACTCAATGCTCTTTAAGTAAAGTGAATTAGTTGATATTCAATATGATTATCGGATACTAAGTTTATACAAAAGGAAGGAAAAAAAAAAAAACCAATCATGACCCCAGAGACTTATAAGATTTTGATTGTTCTTTGCATTTCACAAGCTTTTGGCACTTTCACATTCATGAGTGCTGTTAATTAAATCCTCATTTTTAATTCAAATTAAATGTAAAAGCTGCATGACACAAAATAGAGCCAAATTTACAATTTACTGGGACCATTCCATACTATGAAGGTTTGGTAATTCATTCATCAAATAGGTAGTAGCTAATAAATAACATTGATTAAATTTAAAAATGAAAACAGGTAACATGAATTAAGATACTAGCAACAAGTTTGTTGGGCAACTGTCCCTCACGAGTAAAAGGAAAATGATCACTCCAACAATCATCCATCCTTTTAAGGTTATTGTCCAAACAACAAAGTGATGGGACAAGAAAAACAGATGATGAAACCAAAATATGCAAATGCAAGAAGCATTTACTTGTTCTAAAACAGAGCAATACTTAAGCCTATCTTCTCCTTGCTTGTGCTTAAAAGCATTTCCTGTGCACAATTGAAGGGCCGGATTCATCATATTCAGCTTTGGCAATCCACATCTGCAATCAAGGGAAAGGTAGGGTTACATATTATAACTTTTACATAGAAAACTCAGTTAAGAACACTTGTAGACAAGCGCATGATGAACCTACCTGTTGGAAAGTGCTGAGGGATGCCAATATGGAACCCCCAATCCACACACTATACTTCCTCTCAGGTGGGGCAACCACCTTAATCTTCATGCTGCTAGGAGCCAAAGCCGTGATCTCTTTGCTCATTCTATCAGCAATACCAGGGAACATGGTGGTACCACCACTAAGCACGATGTTGCCATACAAATCCTTTCTGATATCAACATCACACTTCATTATGGAGTTGTAAGTGGTCTCATGGATACCAGCAGCTTCCATTCCTATCATAGATGGCTGGAAAAGGACTTCTGGGCATCGGAACCGCTCAGCCCCAATGGTGATCACCTGACCATCAGGCAACTCATAACTCTTCTCAACAGAAGAACTGGTCTTAGCAGTTTCAAGTTCTTGTTCATAGTCAAGGGCAATGTAAGCCAACTTTTCTTTCATGTCTCTCACAATTTCCCGTTCAGCTGTGGTGGTAAATGAGTAACCACGTTCAGTTAAAATCTTCATCAGGGCATCAGTGAGGTCACGGCCAGCAAGATCAAGACGCAAGATTGCATGTGGAAGAGCATATCCCTCATAAATAGGGACTGTGTGGCTGACACCATCTCCAGAGTCAAGTACAATACCTGCAACAAACACACAGAACAAAAATTTCAGATAACTCCGCATTACCCTCGTAAGTAATACCTGCTAAGCCTACCTACATAATTGGATTTTGAATAGGGTGTAAAGGGAAACAGAACTTTTTTCTCTACTAAACACAATAACCTCTTACAAATGACATCTATGATCTATTTTTGAATACATCTTCCCAATTTGTAACCGTCTGTTCACTTAATGATTAACAAGGTGGTTTATGAAATTACAACAAGCAAAGCAGAATGAAACCGCAAGAGAAAGCTTTTAGTCAGAGCTCTGTTAACACTCAAATCATTGTTAGTTGGCTAAGACAGGTAATCTTCCCTCCTTTGGATCCCAAAATAAGGTATTGGCACAAAATATTGTGAAAACAAACGAAATAGATCATCGTTTAGACTAAATGAACGGCTTACCAGTTGTTCGACCACTAGCATAAAGGGAAAGAACAGCCTGAATGGCAACATACATAGCAGGTGCATTGAATGTTTCAAACATGATTTGGGTCATCTTCTCACGGTTAGCCTTTGGGTTGAGAGGGGCTTCAGTGAGGAGAACTGGATGCTCCTCAGGAGCAACACGAAGTTCATTGTAAAAGGTGTGATGCCAAATTTTCTCCATGTCATCCCAGTTGCTGACAATACCATGCTCAATTGGGTACTTTAGAGTTAAAATACCACGCTTAGATTGAGCCTCATCCCCAACATATGCATCTTTCTGTCCCATGCCGACCATCACTCCGGTATGACGTGGGCGACCAACAATGCTAGGAAACACTGCCCGTGGAGCATCATCCCCGGCAAATCCAGCCTAAGGAACAATTTTAAAAACCATATTAAGCTAAAGGTGTAATCACATTATATACACAAACTAAGGGAAGGTATTGCAATAGCTCATTGGAATAGCATTTACATTGTAAGGATCTGAACTAGTACCTTAACCATTCCAGTTCCATTATCGCAAACAAGGGGCTGAATATCCTCACCATCGGCCATCTTCTACAACCTGGAAGAGAATCAACGGCATAACATAAGTATAGTTTGAGGGCGGTGTAACAAGGATCCAAGCTAGATACATAATTACAAAACAGAGATCATATTCAATATTGTCATACATTGGTCTTAAAAGAAACATCATAACGATTCAATCACTGATTACCCTGACATCTTGCAACTCAACCACCATTTCCAAACAGAAATTAAAAACGGATGATGAGACCAACTGGCAGAAGACCCCAAACAGATAGGAGAAAGAACAATTTCAATCATAAAGCATCAATATCTCATTATAGCAAATACAAATTACGTTTTGAATTTATATAATGTCCAGATCAGTAGCCGAAAGAATTAACACATTGGTTAAAAATCTAACAGATCCACACAGTCTAAAGGAAACAGAAAGCAAAATTCAGATATTCCAAAAATAATTAAAAGACTAAGTAAGAAAACAGGACAAGTAACAATAATTACATGATAAAAACATGATTCAACAGAAGAAAATGACAGATCAAGGAAACATTGTTAGAGATCGAAGTGACAAGCTCGAAAAGGAAACCATTACCAAATGTAGGAAACAACGATCTAGAAACTAACGAACAAAATATAAGGAAATCAAGATCGAGAAGAGAAGAAGAACCCAAAGACGATCGAAGATTGTACTTGTAAGGGAACTAAAGGAATCGGAGATTTCGCGTTCTTTGAGGTTGTCTTACCCGCCTTCAGAGCCTCGCGTTGTTTCAAAAATGAGAAGAATAAACAAATAAACAAAACAAAAAACGGACAAAATGTGTTTGTTTGTCGAGAAAAATAAAAATAAAAGAATTATTATTAAAAGTTTCGAAAATCAAAATGAAACTCCGCCACCACTGCAAATGAAATGCCACTTAAATGTGCAGTAAATTCGGGCTCGCACCAATTCCAGGCCATTTGTTTCTTGCTTTTTTTTTTTTCTTATTCGGTTACGTTATGGCGTATGAATACAAGATCTACGATCCAGATAACGTGGGGTAATCTTATCCGGCGGTTGTGGAAAATCCAGCTGGCTCTTTGTGGATCTTTAAATGGCGATTTTACCATTAGCATTATGGGTATTTACTGATGGGGCCAAATCACGAGGTGAAATGATTTAGGTTGGTGCGCCTCCGTACGATCGAGCTACATTTATCGAATCCATATATGGAGCACTTTTAAAGTTTATAGAAAATCTGAATAAATATAGTGAGATTATTACTTTTTTTCTTTATTTTAATAAGGCTTTTAGGTTTAACTTTTCTATTTTTCCTTTTTTTTTTTTAAGTTTGTTCCTAAATTCAAGTGTTCAAATAAACTTATGGCATATGGGGTACGAACTTGGGTATAACATTTTCTTCTCTTGTTCTTCACTTTTCCTCGTGATGTGGAGACGAGCTTTTGAAATTTAAGGTAGACATGTCTATTGATCTGATAGCCCATTAAGTTCGTCAGTTACATCTAGTTTTGATCGGGTCTTTGGTGAAGTAATTAATTATCAACTCACTTTTATTTTTTGTATTTTTACAACAAAAATTACATTAAACAAGCTTGAATGGATGGTCTAGGTCAATTTTATATTTTTTTTGTATAATTATAAGTATCCGGATTCATTTAATGGTGTACGATTAATTCTATTCGAGTCGCGTCGAATCTCAAATTGAAGGAAACTCTCTCAAACATGTTTTCTCAACTTACCAAAATCGAATCCGATACCTTATTTAAGGGGTATTGAAGCTCATTCTATTTAACCCAATATGTATTGGCAGTCAATTTTATATTTGATATTTTGAAATATTTGTCGAACCAGACCGGACCAGACCTCATTCATTGAAATTTATAAGTATGTGATAATAAAGTTGATCTTTTCCAATAATTTGTTAAATGATGATGAACCTTTTGCAATTCTTTGTTACATTTTTTTTTTAAATAATTCTTTGTTACATTTTAGATTTAGGTTAGACATTGGACTTTATAAAGCCATAGTATATCTCATTGTATAAAAAGGTGATAATTGCATAGTTCAATCATACAAAATTAAAATGATTTTCCTTTTTTCATATAAGAAATCTTTTATTTTTTCCAAAAATGTCTGGCATTCATAAGGCAAGGAATGGAGGCACATGGTCCAATTCCAAGTTCTAGGCATCAAGCTACTCCTATGTAAAAATTGTCCTGTGCTCTCTCTTTAAAATCTAAAATCCAAAAGAAAAAAAAAATCTTTCTTCTTTTTCAATATAAACCCCCAATATTTAATAATTATATTAGATCTTGTTAATACGAATTCGAAAATGACAAATAATGGAGGCATATGGTTCAAATTGCAAGTTTGGGCTTCTAGCCTCTCCAATGCCAAAATTGTATCGTGCTCTCTCTTTAAAAGCTAAAACTCAAAAAGAAAAAAAAAAAAACTTTCTATTTGTGTAATTGGTTAGGAGTATTCTTGAACTTTAAGCAAAAAAAATTTTCTTGCAATAATTATGGCCTGTGGGGAAGATTAGTAAATATTCCTATCCTCTCACCCAACAATTTAATAACGATAAAGAGTAATTAATCAAAGTAATTTTTTTTCACCAAAAAAAAAAGTACTTAACTTTTCACATGGTTTACCCATTTCCACTATGTTCCATACAATTTGATATAGGACTGACATTATCTTCTTAAATCTTTTTGGTGCTTGGGGGAGCATATGGGAATGGGACGATGACTTTATTTGATTCTCTGGTCTGAAATTTCTCTTCCATCAAAGTATATTAAAAAAGATAAATTTATCCTTAAACTTTTATTTAGAATAATTAACCACTCAAATTTTATTTTGGGATAATATAACCCTTAATTCAATGGACTCCTTCATTTTTTTTAAAGGATTCCATTGAATTAAAGGCTATATTGTCTCTAAATAATAATTTTGAAGGCTTAATTATCCCAAAATAATAATTTTATGGAGTTAATTATCTTAAAATAATAGTTTAAGGGGTTAATTGTCTCCGAATAATAATTTAAGGGTTGAATTGCCCCAAATAAAAATTTAGGGATCAATATATCTAAAGAGATATAGTTTATGGGACAACTTGAATATTCAACCAATTTATAGTAGAGCATTAACTATTCTAATAATGTTTTCAATATTTATATATCTATAATCTATAATATATATAAAAGTACGAATTGTGTAAAACTTTTGAATCGCCTAAAATACCATTTTTTTTCTAAATATTTTAGAATTGCCATTGATATTGTTGATTTAAATTGAAACTCTTTATTTATCTTTTACAAAATATTTTTTATATATTTATTAAATGATGTTAGTAATTAACTAATTTTATTTTCATCATAATTAAATTACTACTATATTATATTAGAGAAAATAGTTTAATTATTATTCAATTTTATGTAGTTTAATTTGAAATTTACTAATCTATAGTTTAACTATTATTCACTTTAATGTAATTTATTTTTTACATTTATTATTATTTTTTATTTTTTACTATTATTAAGAACGTATTGTATCACGTGCAACGCACGTGACAGTGAATGACTAGTATATATATATATATATATATATATATATATATATATATATATATATATACCTTCTTTAGGGAAATTTGATGATCATAGGTGATAACAATTAATTTAGTTAGATTTCCATTTAAGGACATGGTCCAAAATTGAAAAGAAGATGGGAATTCCTATCTGTGTCGTCGAAATTTGAAGGAATTAGACTTAGATCTCAACTTTTATTAATAATTGTAGATTTGGATCAAATATGAAGACATAATATAAGATAACCTTGTTGGAACCAATAATTGATTAGTTCAAGTGGTTTGACACTTGATTTTAAGTTCGAGTCTTATAAATTAAAAAAATCATTGTTGGGAGAGCTTTATCCCTATAATAGACTAATCCGACTCGAAAATGATTAATCTTGTACCAAAGATTCAAAGATACCTTTAGTTAAAGGAAAAAAAGGATAACCCTATTGGATTCATTTAAAAATTCCATTGTTAGTGTTTAAGATAATTGTATAATATATAGTTAGGATTTATTCATTTTGGACTTACATGGAAAAATATCAATTTTTTTATTTTAGAAAAAAAAAATTAACCATTCATCAAATTGTTAAAAAACCATATATTGGGGTTGCCTAGCCTAAGAATTTAAGCCATCTTTCGGCTTCTTATGTACCCCAAAAGATAGAAATTTAAAATAAAAATCCAAGGCTTGTTATAACTTGTAAGCTCATACTTCATGGGCACACCCCTAACATGGGGAGTTTGAATATAAGGTGTGGATGATTAATGATACAACTTACAGGTAGCTCATTTAATAGCTTAAACTCTTTGGATAGAGTAGTTTTTGCCTGAAAGGCCTAATTTCAAAGCTTTCTAGGAGAATTATTGACTCATAAAACTCTTGATCAAGTAGAAGCAATTAAAACTCTTTTAGAATCCAATGTTGAGTTGAATTCTTTTCTGACTATAATTACTTTGAGGGTTGAAGAAATCTTTTACTAATTTCTATTTCCACGGCATAGCCAATTTGAGCTCCATGATCGCCATGATCAAGTTTTCAAGTCAACCTAGCTACTTTTCAAGGTGACCCACAGACCTTGAAGTTGAAATTTGAGGGGCAATGCCGCACCATAATGGTTTCTGCCTTTTGGACTAGGATGTGATTGAAACCCAAAAAGAAAAAATAAAAAAAGGAAGGGGAAGGGGAAAGTGAGCAAAATCTTCTTAGAAGTGTAAATGATCATGATGATAAAAGGTTTGTCTAACAGGTTTCATGGGTGTGTGGGAATCCTGACAATGCCAATGCCCAATGCCGGAGTCACTAACTAAGAGACACAACATAGTGGACAACATGACTTCTGTAAAACTCAAAAGAAAAGTGTTTTCTGAACAACAAAACCCAACTGGCAATTTGGCTAAGGCGTCTTCCAAAAGTAAAGGAATCTATGAATCAGACGGCAGAGTATCTGGACCCAGATCCCCATCCATCAGATTTACTTGCAACACTAAACTACTTAATTCTTCATTTTACATGCTTTCCATGGTTCGCACAAGTTGCATGGAAACAGTCAAATGATGAGGAGGAGGAGGAAATCTTTGAAGGGTTGTTGTGATGCAAGCTGAAAATTTTCTGTCTAAATTGTTGTTTGGTTGAAGTACTCTGTCGAAAGCTCTATTATTCTGTACGATGTTCTTTTAACTTCAAAGTCCCAAACTTAACTAGTCTAGTCCATGCCTTGCTCGGAAGAACAAAAAGGCGACAGCTTTTATACCTTTTTTTCACCAGAATTTTTTACCGTTTACTGCTGTCGCCTTGCCAAGGACAAATTTCCTGCTCTGCAACAAAAAGCTATAACAGATTCTGTAATAACCCAGCTGCAGTGACTAGTTTGAGCCTTGAGGTAAATCCATGGGTAATACATCTGCCCTAGCTAGCAGTTTTTAGGTGTCCTAGGCTATGTTATCTTTGCCATGTTCCTTGTCTCCTACAGTACTTTAATTTCCTGGATTGATTAAGCCGTCTCATGTGTAAGAAAGGGACCTGCAGTAGAAGTTTCATGTGACTGTGAGTGCCCCCATTGCATCATATTTTATGTCCCATGCATCATTTAAATCCACACTGACTGATTTGTTTGCGAGCAGTAATGGTTCTTAGGAGTAGTGTCAGTTATAGCCTCTTCGTCCCTTTTTTGTTTCTGTATCCTTTTACACTTTTCAAAACGAGAAGAATCTGATCTCTTGCAAACATTAATTCTAAACTACCCAATGTCTTGAATTCGAAATTGAGCTGATTTACACATTTGTTGAGCAACACTTTCCTATGAAACCTAAGTAACTGGTCTCTTGCAGACAATTGAATTGGTCCTTCTAAGTTCTAACCATGCACATCTAGCTGGAGCTTGAAAGAAAGTTTTGCTTCCCTAGGAGCACTCGACAATTGACAGCACTTCCACTTTTGATCTTCGATCTAATCTCTTTCCTTACGGCCAGAAAGCACAAACAACAACCTTTTCTCGTAGTTACCTTTTTCCCCAAAAACATACGCAAAAAGATTCAATAAAAATAAAGCCATCACATGCAAAACCCCAAAAAAATGTAATTGTTTTTATTTGCTGGGGGAGTGGTGGTCCAAAATATATAGAGAGTTGGGTCGACTTGGGTGCCAAATAATGGCAGCCTTAGTAGAAAGGGGATATTATGAAAGTAAAACCAAACTTGACATGGAGATTTGTGGGGTTGGATTGGAAAATTTTCAGCAAAAAATTTAAAAAGCAAAGAGAGTTGAATTTGGGAGATGAGGGGGAGAGAGAGAGAGAGAGATGATTGTGAGGCATGGGACATGCATGATGGTTGGCAATGGGGGCAAAATCATGATCCATGTGCTTTGACATGCAATTATTCTGCAACAACAGAGTGCGTGTTTCAACAGTTTCCCCTCCTTAATCCTTATCCTGCTGAAACAGACATTATTAAACTATGTTTAACTTTTTAACATGTACTTAATTAAATCCCAACAAAGTTCCAACCTCCCGGATTCACCTCCCCTGTTCATAGACATCCATACACCCTCCAATCAAGTGAGAAGCAAGACCCACTTGAGGAATTGCTGGCAGAATCTGATTGGATAACTATCATCACATCAATCTAAGGAGAGTGGGACTGTTACAAATTACAAACAATCTGATGATGCCATGCACCCCCAAAAGCCAGTCCCCAGCTTTTGCACTCAAAGCAAGAGATACAACCCTCAAGCCTTATTCTTCTTCTCTTCAATTTATCATCTCAATTCTCAAATCTGACTTCCTTTTTTTTTTCTTTTGGGGTTTGAAATTAAGGATGTGTTTACATTAGATTGAATTGATAATAGTAGCAGATATGGGGCTGGTTGATAGTCGTTAGTTGAGAATGGGAAGCTTACCAAATCTCTAACTCCTAATATTTCAGGGGAAAGAAGAATCCAAAGTTGCCGATCCCTAAAGACTGCGTATCAGTTACTCCACTGCCAAGAAAAATCATAGAAAGCGACCTTCATTTGGCAAATGGCAAACTAAAAGCGGAGTATCCAATACAAATAATGAGCACAAATCTAGTTATCCATGTGTCAGTCATCACTGCCAAAATTTATGTCAGTTAAGCTGGAGTAGGGTTTTTGGTTTTATTAATAATTTTCACCATCCAAAATTTTCTATTTTTCAATCTTTTTTTGAAGAAATCAAACACTGGGTATTAAAAGAAAGTGGTCCTATTTTTTAAACCTATGTACAAGTATTAATAAGTTCTTTTAATAATTCATTCAAAAAAGAAGAAAAAAAAAGGGTAGCTGCCTTTTAGTCCAATTTTGAGTTTTGAATCAAATGGAACTAATTGAGGTACAATAATTTGAACTTTTTGAGTCTTGTGATGGTCCCTAATTGTGATGCAACCCAACACCCTCCGTTGGCTAAGCAACAAGAAAGGAAAGAAACTGAAATTTTCTTGGCCTTCTAGCAAAAATAAGCACATATTCACATAGAGTCAGCTGAAATCAGTTAGATGGAAACCATACCATTTCTGTTATTACTGATCTCTGATTTTCTTTCAAAACTCCCCTGAATCAATCATAATTCAGATGCTTTTAGTCAAAGAAATATTCAAGTGCCTTACCTTACCTAGTGCCTAAATCAAGCAAGAAGTATGCTTTATGCTTAGCAACTGGGTTAAGCCTGGCCATTTGATAAAACAAAACAACCATTAAAATCAAAATTTTGCATAGAAATCCCCTTGGGGAAGAGAGAGTTGGTAAAGAAAATCCCGTGTGTTAAGTTTTCGGTTTGACTGAGATGTGAAATTTTTTACTATATTTCATACCACACGAGTGGAGAAGGTGATGAATCGATGCATTTGACAAATTAGACAAAATTCTCTTCACGAAGATGAAATTTTGTCATTTTGACAATGATGAATATGGGAAATCTGTGAAGTTACGTATGAGAAAAAAAAAATGGGTAAGAAAATGTAACGAAGTCAAAGTTGGTTGGTCCCTTGCTTGCAAGATAAACAAAGCATCTGAAAATATTGATATCATGAGATGGTTTCTTTGATGGATTTGATATCAAAGACTCTCCCGATGGTCCCAATGTATAGCAACCCACGTGCATAGCCATAGACACATCAAAAGGCATAAGCAAAATATAAAAAACTAAAATGAAAAAGGGTCGAAACAGAGATATTATAGTTCTAAAATTGCTTATGTTGAGAGAGAAAGAGAGAGGGTAGTTGGTGAATGTGGTGGCTTTGAAAGCCAAGTCTTGGGCGAAGGATCCGATGCACAAAAAACTAAAAACTCTACTCAAACTCTCTCTCTTTACAAGTTCTGTCTGCTAAAAACTGTTCTCCTCTTATTTCTCTCTTACTCTCTACCAAAAGTGTAGAAAAAGAACCCAAAAGAAATTCTAAAATAATATAAATAACCAACGGTGATTTGATTATATTCCATTCCGTTTAGGATCTCTCTATATCAAACATCAGCAAACATCTCTCTCTTCTCTCCTTGGGCTTCCTTGCTTTGTTTTTTCTGTCTCCTATCTACGGCTCCTTTCTCTCTTATTTCCCTGCCTCTCATCCCATCAATATTATCTCTCTCTTAAATGTATGCAGAGATATCCCTTCTTAGCATGTCGAATTCAAAGATCTTCCTCGATGATGATGAAGAAGGACAAGGGATCCAGTTCGATATCATGAAGCGTCCGGTATTGGAGTTTCAAGAGGAACGTGGTAGTAATCAAGCTACAGCTAATTCGTCACATAATCGTGATGAGGAACGAGATGCAGTGGAAGATAAAGAAGAGAAAAATGGACGAGAATATCAATGCGACGTTACAGCTTCAAAGGAAAACGAAACCGAAACCGAAACCGAAAAGAAGAAGAAGAAGAAAAGGCCATGTTTAGGAGAATTCAAGGCAACAGATTATGATGATGATGAAGAGGAAGACGACGACGACGACGACGACGGGTTCAAAACTCCAACCTCCCTTGATCACAAAATCCCAGTGATGAAACAATGCCCACCTGCACCAAGAAAACCCAAGCCTTGTTTTCTATCATCAAAAAAAAGAAAAGCATCGCCAACACAACGCAGGAGTCTGCAACTCGATTTTTCACAAGAGGCCGAGTCCTGGTTTCCTAAGCCTCTCCCTGAAGATTTACGTCGTATCAAGAAAGTTCGAACAGAAGACAGCAAACAATGATATTGTCCACACCTGTTATCAGAAGTACTATTACAATTTAATTTAGTAAGACAAATATTTTCATGTAAAATGAGAATCCTGAATCCATATCTTTATATATCCTTATTAATTTGTTTATATATATGAATTTTCTTAGTTTTATTGGAATTATTTCTTTTTTTTTTTCTTGGGTTCTCTCTCCTGGCCTGAAGGCCATGATCAGGATCATGATTTCATGGCAGGAATTTGGTCTAAGAAACTGATGATAATGTTGCTGTAAAGTTAAAGTATTGGGGAAAAAGAGATGAAATAAGCAGGTACAAAGAGCAAGGAGAAAAAAAGAGAGAAGGTGAAGTATATAGAAGAGTTCCAACTTTATTGTACCCATAGGGCACACAGCTTCTTTTGTACTCAAGGTGTTATGCTACTTTAAACAATCTTACACTTAGAATACAAAAACAGCTGCTATCTTTGGTATCAATACTTTCACATAATTTAAATATTAGTGTAAATCTTCTTCTTCTTTTTTGGTGCAGTTTAACTAAAGATATCTCAAAGTCTTAAAAACTAATCCATTTCGAGTTGAATACTGGATTAACCTATTATAGGGGTAAAATTCTCTAAGAATGGTATTCTTCATCTACAAAACTCGAACGCAAGATCCTTAAGATCTTATTTAAGAGAAACAAGTGCTAAATCATTTGAACGAACAAATTTTATTACTGGTAATATTCTATTCCTACACTTAGCATACAACATGTACAGTAGCCTCTATCTTTGTATCTTTGTATTTTCTCATAATTTAATTAGTCCAAATCTTCTTCTTCCTTTTTATTACCAGTAATATTCTATTCTATGTTTGGATACTACCCTATAACCTTAATACCAAAAATAAGTTAGTTTTTTTTTTACTTTAATACATCTTTTATATTTTTTTTCTTGATTTGATAACGTTCATTAATCATTTCAATTGCAAATTCCTATAGTTTTATACTATATATAGTTGAAGATGTCATTATAAAATAGACACACCTAGCTTAATTAGCTATGAGATGTATAATAAAAAGTCCTTTCTGGACATCTTTGAATGTATAAATATGTACTTTTAATAAAACTTGGACACATTAGAGGATTATCACATAATAATATCCTTAGTCTATGAATGCAACTCTAACAGACGTAGATGTATTATCATTATTATAAAGGATTTGATTATTATTATTGTTATATTATAAAGTAATAGAAATCCTAATTAGACTGGGTTTATATATTTAACTTGTAATAATTCTTTTTGGTAGGATAATTATTATTAATCCTAAGTAGAATGGATAATTGTGGGATTAATTTTAGCACATGACATGAATATATTTCTTCTAGAGCCTCTACTCAATAAACACAGACGACAAAGAATACGGCCAAAGGTGTCCTCCACTGGAGGACACATAACAAAGTCGGTATGTCCGAGTGGTTAAGGAGACAGATTCGAGTCCTGCTGCCAACGTTTGTCTATTTTATTTCTTTGTCATTCCTGAAAAGGCCCAATTAATCCCAAGCCTAAATATAACTAAACCCCAACCCAAGCCTGAAAATTACTAAACCCAATTGACTCCAACCCAAACCTAAAGTATTACTAAACAAGCCCAATTAAACTTTGCTTTGTCTCAATTTTTTCTTTGGCCAAGTTTCCTCTTAATTTATTAGTAGGTGTTGATTGAGGTGATAACAATCTCCATACTTATAAAAGTAAAGATATAAGTTTGATTTCCTTAAAGTATATCTTTAACGCTTTGGTCTCGAAAGGATTAATCTTACGTTAAGGAGTCAGGGATATATACATGGTTAAACCAAAAAAAAATAATCAGGCCATTTTGTTTCTTTTCTCAACAAGGAAAATTCAATTGCCATTACATCACTCAATTTCTTACTAAATAAATTGATTGAATTTTCTTTCTGTAAATATCACATTAAGTCATTAACTATTAACTAGTAATACCTTAATCCTGCATTGAAGAGTTGGATGTTGAGTTGACCAAATTGGCGCTGGAATTGCATTTCCACCAAAAAATTTGCAGTCATCATGAAACAAATTAGTGGGACTCCATGATCTTGTGTCTTTGGTGATCCTCCAAAACCAAAATTGAGAGTAGCAAAATTTGAAATGTGTGGCAAATCCATGCAGATGCACGACTCCACCTTATAGACGTGATCAGGAGATCATATCAGATCTAACTTCTAAGCTTTGTCAAAACTTAAATGACCCCCTATTTGACCGTTTCCCTTCCTTTTCCCCACTCTTTTAACGGTAAACCTCTCCCTCCTTTTCCTCTCTTCCATCATTCCTCTTTCTCTTTCCTTCCCCATCCCTCCCAGCACACTTCAAAAAAAAAAAAAACTTGGAATTGAATTTTTGATCCAAATATTTGATTTGATTCTGAAGGGTTTTGTTTTCCAAATGTGCCAAGATGGAAAGTCGCAAAATGGATCGAAAAAAGACTATGACGATGAATTGGGATGGACTCCGCGACGATGATGATGAGTTCTTTGAATCCTACGAACGAATATCATGTGCCGTGCCTCTCGACTTGGCTTCCTCTGGTTCCGACAATGACGATGAAGAGTACGATGACTCCCGTATTTCTTTCGTTTCTGCGGTTTCATCTATTCATCGTGCTCCAACATTCCAACCTTTTGTCACCACGAACACAGCCGCCCAAATGCCTCCCGACTACGATATCTGGATGGCATCTCCAGGATCCATCAAGGAGCGGAGACAACGGCTTTTCCAAGGCATGGGCTTATCTCCTGACAAAGAACTTCTCAGTTTCAAAAAAGTCATTTCCAACAAGGTACCTAACGGTCAGGTTGAAACGATCCAAGTTCCCGCTGCCGTTACAAGCACTGTTTCCACGACGGAGCATCCAGAAAGCAATCAAGATTCTTCAAACCCAAACTTGCCTGATCACTCTCCACTTCCCATCCTTTTTGTGCGGTCCAGGTCCGAAGGTGATATCGAGTCGCTTTCCATCGAAAAAAAGAGAAAAGAAGAACTTCTAGGCTCCGTATCAAAGCAACGTCTCACAAGAACATCTTCTTTGATTTTAACCCCACATGCAAAATCTTATCCGTACCAGGAAAGCATTAGAGCTTCCCCTAAAGATGCAGGGAATAGTCGTATAATTAAGCAAAACGGTGGCTTAACCTCCGTTATATCTAAAAATAGGTTCGGGGCTTTTTTCTTGATCAAGAATTTAGATACAGGGAAAGAGTTTATAGTTAATGAGTATGATCAAGATGGTATGTGGAACAAGCTAAGTGATCTTCAAACAGGGAAGCAGTTGACAATGGATGAATTCGAGAAATGCATGGGGTATTCGCCAGTAGTTAAAGAGTTGATGCGTCGAGAAAATGTTAACAGGATGAATGATCCCAGCAACGATCGCAAGATTAATTCTTATCTTTCGAAGAGTTTGAGGGTGAGCAAAAGAAGAGGTGCAGCAGTGCTTAAAAGTATAAAAGAGGTGGCTAATTCTATGACATTGAGAGGGGAGAAGGAAAGGGATGTAGCTGCGTTAGCTGCAGATCAAAAGAATGCAAAGAATGGAAATAATCAATGGGTGAAAGTTAGACAAACAGGGAAATCTTATAAGGAATTGAGTGCTTTACATTTATGTCAAGAAATTCAGGCTCATGAAGGATCCATTTGGACCATCAAGTTTAGCACCGATACAAGGTTTTTAGCAAGTGCCGGTGAGGACACGATAATTCAAGTTTGGGAGGTTCAGGAATGCGAGGTTATGTCCATGAGTGAAGGGAATTTAACCCCACTTCACCCGTCCCTCGCTAGTTCACCACTTCATCCATCGCTCTCCTTGTCCCAGGATCAATCAGGAATTTTGGAGGTTACAGGTAATCTACAAGAGAAGAAGAAGAAGGGAAAGGGCTCATCTACTAGAAAAGGCAATCCAATTCCCGATTATGTCCATGTACCAGAAACTGTGTTTTCGCTATCAGATAGACCAGTATGTTCTTTCAAGGGCCATTTGGATGATGTTTTGGACTTGTCCTGGTCTAGATCTCAGGTTTGATTCTAACATTATTGCCTTTAATATTTAAAAAACTAAGGAATTGGATTATCCACAACTTTAAATCTAAATATATAACATGTAGGGTGACTTTTATGGACTTGCAGCAACTGCTTTCATCTTCAATGGACAAAACTGTTAGATTATGGGACCTAGAAACGAAGAGCTGTTTAAAGTTATTTGCCCATAATGACTATGGTAAGATACAATTCCATTTCAGTTTCAGTGAAGCTCTTTTTCAGCCTATATCAAACTACAAGCCTACTTACGGCTTTTGCTTTGTGATTTCTGTGGCAGTAACTTGCATACAGTTCAATCCGATGGATGATGATTATTTCATAAGTGGTTCACTTGATGCAAAAGTTAGAATTTGGAACGTACCAAATAGGCAAGTTGTTGATTGGACTGATCTACATGAAATGGTTACTTCTGCTTGCTACACCCCTGATGGCCAGGTCCTGCTAAGTAACTTTTGTTGTCTAGTGATTGCTTGAAAACTGTTCTTCCTGGTAAAACATTCATGGTTTTACTTGGCTTTGTCTCTTACTTAGCTTCTGATCATTTTAGATTGTAGTTATACTTATAATCAACTTCACTATGGGTATAGTTTTAGTAGTACTTAATAAGATTTTTTAACCAAAAAAGTGTCATGTTCTTCAAGTTAATCCATTAATTAGGTTTGCATATGACCATTGAGTGTGTTTGTTCTTGACCTGATTTATGAAATGGTTCCTTTCAAATAAATCAAGATAATACTGTTCCGTTTTTGAATTGTTCATATTTTTCATTATTGAAGGGAGCCATTATTGGCTTACACAAGGGCACTTGTCGCACCTACAGCACTGAGGGTATGCTTAGCTCTTTTTCTTTCAAATTTACTATCTCATCACGAAATCAATATAATTATTCTAATTTTGTCTGTCACATAGATTGCAAATTAACTCAGTTGGAACAGATTTGCATTCAAAACAAGAAAAAGCCACCTAAAAAGATTACTGGTTTTCAGGTAATTATATATTCTGCCATTCCCCATTTTTTGTTTTTTGAAGTTAGCTTACATAATCGGTTAATCCCAATTAAGTTTCTCCTAAACAGTTTAGTCCCATCAATCCGTCTGAAGTACTCGTTACTGCTGCCGATTCTCGAATACGAATTTTGGAGGGTTCAGAGATCATTTATAAATTTAGAGGTATCCTTTCCACAAACAATCATCCATTTTATTCTTGTTTTGAACTTTTTTATTTGTAGTTCCAGTCAGTAATAGGGCCTCTGTTGTTGGTTATCAGGATTTCGAAATACTAGCAGTCAAATTTCAGCTTCATTTACTTCAGATGGAAAATATGTGATAAGTGCAAGTGAAGATTCTCAGGTGTTCGTTTGGAGGTGCGAGGAGCCGAGGACTACAGGCACAGGGAAGAGAACTGTCATCACTCCTCGGGGCTGCGAATCCTTCCCATGTAAAGATGTTTCAGTGGCAATCCCATGGACGGGTACCTTAAAAAGTGATCCTCCACCAATGCCATTAGGACAGTCAAAACGGCACTCGAAACGATCCCAAATGACTAACTCTGAATCGCCAACTAAAGAAGAAAGCCCTCAAGCAAACAACAAAAAGGGCTTGCCACCGCTTCCCAAGAAAACCAACAACAACAACAATGTGGAGAGAACAGCAACCCCTCCAGAGGAAGAGCTTGCTCAAATTGCTCGTACAGATTCTGGGATTGGCGAGCCATCTACGCTTTCGAATTCTCCCTCGATAAGACAAGGTGATTCACCTTCAATTTCCGGTGCTAGCAACCTAAACTCCTGTCCCTCGATAAGAAGTGGGGATTCACCTTCTATCTCTTCTAATTCCAACCCAAGTTCTGCCTCAATAAGATATGGTGATTCACCGTCTATTTCTTCTGCAACACCATCATCGTCTTGGTCTTCATCCTGGTCTTGGTTCGATGTTGGCGGCCATGGACATTATCCCACGCAAGCCACAGCTTGGGGCCTGGTAATTGTAACAGCCACAGTCGGAGGGGAAATCAGGATTTACCAAAACTTCGGCTTACCACGAAGAATTGGCCGCCTCTAAGATGCACTGTGCTATACAACTTTTTTGCCTTCCTTTTTTTCCCCAGCAAAGCTTCTCTCTTTAGAATATGAATTATACGCAGGAATTGAAATGGAGTTTTACAGTATGACAGGGACTTGAGCCCCATGAAGAGAAATTAAACTGCAAGAGTGGTTTTCATTTTATTTTTGTAATTTTATAAACGTTAAGCTGTTTTTACCAGACTCTTTTGTAGATTAATTACTATATAATCTCTCAAATTTTACTTGAGAATTCATTTCCTTTTGCATCCTTGCTCTTAATGCTTTAACATGTTATTTTAAGAAAGAAAAAAGGCTTTAAAATTGGAGTCACAGCTCATAACTGAAAGTCCCGTTACAATTTGAGGCGCCAAAGTATGACTGACAAAGCAAGAACGGAAGATTCCACTCCTCTGGCCACCAGAGATGACATCCAGAAACGCCTTCTCCGCCCTTCCTCACTTCACTCTCCTCCACCGTACTCTCTATTATTCTCTCTCTCTTTCTGTCTTCAAAGTCGCTCCAATCAATTTTTAGTTTGATTAATTGAACTTTTTCCTCTTAGCAGGGAAGGCTTAAACTCTTCGCAATGGAAAGTGGACTTGAAACAGAGTGGAACGGCTAAAAGGAAACTGGAAGATTACTTAGATTCGGTCCTTTTAGCCACAGTCTCATCCAAGATCGGTCGTTCGAAGAAGGCAAAAACGGAGACGAAATTGAAGAGAGAAGTTAGGGGATTCGAGTGGCCTGTCGATGAACTCAAGGTGTTCGTGGAAGAGGACCTGAGGATCGTTAATAGAGTCAGCTGGAGAAACAAAGACGTCGTCGATCTTAACAATGATTTTGATGTGATCGACGAGGACGGCCATGGAGAGATCGGTTCCTCGTTTCAGCGTTTAGAAGAAACGGCTTTGAAAGACTTCAAACGTTGAAGATTCTAAAATTCAAAAGATTCAGAAGTTCGTTATTAGTAGTTAGTTATAATTGGAAGAATTGGGGCATCGACGTCGGAACTCGGAAGAGTGAATTTTCTTTTCTGAATTTTCCGTTTCTTAAATTTTTTTACTTTTTCCTTTCCCCTTTTTCCAATTATGAAAGTGGTTTCTTTTACATTTTCCTCTTGTTTTCTCTTCCGAAATGTAAATTTCAAACCTGTTAATAAATAATATTTTAAATCCCGTAAATAAAAATATTTTCCTCGTCAGTATTGTGGCTTGGGCCGCTTGCCTCAATTCAGCTTAGTGTCGTACCGTAGAAGCCTCTTTGCTCGGCGTTGAACCAATACGACCTCGTTTTGCTTCCCTCTCTAGCTTTAAATTCAAAAAACAGATCCATTTCCCTCCCGGCTTTCGCCTGCAAATCTCCGAAGGAAAAGCAGGGAATCCAAATTAGATCTCTCCTTAACTCTAATGAACTCAGTAAATTCACCGGTAACATACAACGTCGACGACAAAGACCTAGATGACGCGGCATTATGGGCGGTGATCGACTCGGCCGCCGCCTCCCACTCCTCCTCCAAGCACCGAAAAACCCTAGCTATCAAATACCCCAACGAGCACTCACCGCCCACCCCGGTCTCCTACCCTTCCCCGCCTCCAAAACTCCCGCATCAAATGACCAGCCATCACCGGCGCTTTGCTAGCTCTGGCGAAGACTACCAACGGCCATACAAGATGGCCAGGTCTTGCGTTTCCGAGGTCAGTGAAACGAGCCCGATGCCAATAGTGAAAAGGACACCAATCGCCTCTCTGCCGTACCGGTTCCCGGATACATATTTGTCCCCCGGGCTCGGAGGATTTGGCGGCTGTAATGAATTGGAGATCTCTCCACGGAGTTGCGGAAGGAGTGAAGACAAGGAAGGAGTGAAGCATAGCTTGTCAGGGCAATTTCCTTCTGTTGAGCTGTTTAAGGAGTATCAGAATTCAGCCATGGCGGTAATTAAAGCTTTTACCATCAGAAATTTCCTTTTAGCGTTTGAAAATCATTTTATCTTGTATGTAAAATGAATTATGTTTCTTTAAATGAACAGATTTTGGAGAAATCTGATTTTACTATGATATCTGGAAATCCTTTCATTAAAAAATCAGGTAAATTAAGTCTGGTTCTCTTCTTTACTCTTGCATAAGTAGACGTTAAAAGGTAAAATGTGGGGTTCATGTTACATAGGTTGGAGGAAAATTTCGTTTTATTTCAATCTCTCTTTCGAAATCAAAGACAAGAGCATTGAATTTGATGAAAATCGCAATGTTCAGCGTGCTGAATTCGTGGTTCGGGCTTACATGCAGTATGTTCTTTTCAACCTCTTCAAAATTATGCTTCTTTGATGGTTTACTACTAGTTTTGCTTTAGTTTCTTTTCTTCATGTTCTTAGGGGTGGGAGGTTCTCTGATGGATGGGGCTCATGTGAGCGGAGGGAGAAGAGATTTCTAAAACCAAACCATGATATACCAAGTACAGCAGAAACTAGAGCCAAGAACAAAGCATGTCAGGTAGGTCCTTTCTTTTTTACATTGGCTGTCTTAATCTCATATTTAACTGTACCAAGATTGGACCAGCCGCTTGTTTACCTGGCAATATTCATTTAGCTAAAGTTCATGTAAAGCCCAAATCCTTAGTCGACTCAGAAATCTTCAGGATTTGAATGAATGTCTCTTTATTCATGGCTCATGGCTGCTCAAAGAATCCTTATTTTCCTTCCATGGAATCCGGTTGTTATGTCAACTGACAATAATCATAATATAGACTAGATATTAGTTACTATGCCCATGAAATCAGAAAACTAACCTATTACTGGGGAAATGGGGATATTTTGATTTTTTAAGTGAGCATTGAGGAGGTCTACTTTAGAAGTGGCACAACCATAAGCTAGAGTTTTTCAGCGGAGTGCGTTGTCCTTTAGCAAACCATACTTAAGCTAATCAACGATGAAAACTATATTGTTTGATTGGTGATTCCTATCCCCCTATGGTTCCCTTCCAATGTTCTGCTTTAGGAGTATAAGTTCTGTTTTCCATTGCCTGTAAAGCCTATTTCAGTAGTTTTTTGTATCATTGAAGATATGTTACACGTAAACCGACTTATTATTGTGAATCTGTAATCTTCATGGGTTGCTTTCTTTCTCTGCTCGAAGTTCATATCTTTGTCACAACACATTTGCAGGACTTGCTAGGAATTGGGGAGTATCGCCCTGGTGCAAGCCAAGTTCAGCGATGAATATATAGAATAATTCATTGTTTACACTCCACGGTGCCCTGATATCTCTGACATCAGAAGAATCACAGCCGGAAAGATCCAGCAATTTTGATTTGTTGTTTAGTTAGAAAACCGGATAAGTCGTTTCAGCTTAAAATGCTGTCTGAGGGTCAGGAACCGCTTGTTGCCCCATTGATACATAACTGTATATTTGTTAGTCATCTGTCCTTCAAAACATGTCATTTTAAATGATAAGAGAAATTTATTAAAAAAAAAGAAAAGAAAAATGAGTTTCTTGGTGAGCTTAAAATATATTGCTTTCTCTTAGAGGAAAAATCTTCTATTATGCTCCATTTATTGATTCAAAGTTACCGACCGGTGAGAATCTCTGTTTTGATGATTGACATGGAAGGGGAGCCAAAAACCATCATCATTCATTGATTTTCTTTTTCTTTTTTTTTTTTTAATTTTTTTAAGAATCAGGCATCTGAGGAATTGTTAAGGTTTGGAACGGAGTTATCCAACAGCTTATTAGTTATTACTGAACAGGGAACACAGAGCTTGTGGACCAAAAGGAACAAGGTAACCTGACCCCACCCTCGAGATACAGGACGAAACAGTTTATGTACACCAAAGCAAGAACCAATTTCCTTTTCCCATTTTTTCAGCTTTCTTAACGGTATCTTTGGCCACCTCTTAGTTTTTAAATAGTTGTAGCAGTATTTAAGTTACCTGTATGACAACCGGCGTGCTATCTTTTACCGAAATGACTTTAGGGTCCCAAAGGAATCAGTTCATAGATCATAATGGGGTTCGAATTCGATCGACTTCTTATAAATGGTGGCTTGATTTTAATACTATCACTCAACGCAGAAACTGATCTTCAGACAATAATTTGTGCTGTCCTAATTGTTTTAAGAGAAAAGAAACTTGTGTACATTTGAATTAAAAAGTTTAACATGATAAGGAGTTTGCGAGAATATGGGATCTTCAAAAGAAAGTGGTAACCTGTAAGGGGTATTTTGGTCATACAGGAAAGCCTCTCCCCTGCTATGGAGTCAAGAGCCTGGCCCCGCTTTTGCAGTGCCATGTTCTTTTTCTCTCGCCCCGGGACAGGAAAAATACTCTCCGTCCCTCTCCCTGCCTGCCTTTCTCCTTCCTTCTGTCTCCTCAACAGGGGAGATGTCCAAGTGAAAACGGTAACACGTCCCTTTCTTCTTCTCTCTCAATTGTCTTGTAATGTTGAGTTTGAAGTGAAAATGTTGTTTGTTTTGGAATAAAGGCGTAAAATTTTCTCATGTACTACTTCTTTAATCTTCCTCATTTGTACACAAGCTTCCATTCGTTTATAGCCCTCTTTTTCTCAAGTCCTTGATTTCTCTTGTTTTTAGTTCAGTAGTTCTACAGCTGTTTTTTTCTTTTGGTAATGGAGCTTCAATGGAGGAAATAAGTAAGTACATGTGATTCTCTATTTGAGGACTGAGGTAACATCTCTTCGTACATCAATCAATCAATCCTTGAAGTTTTTCGGCGTACTTGAAGACGAAGTGAAGTGAAATCGCATGGCTCAACGGGTACTTCCTTCTCTCTCTTTCGAGCTGATAGTTCTTTCTTCTGGTTTTTATTTGCTTTGTTACTGAGATTGAGAAGTTGGCACGTTAAAAATGAAACTTTTTTTTGAGATGCAGGAAGAAGGGTGGCCGCTAGGCCTTCAACCGTTGAATGCGAGAATTGGGTTGGTGAGAAATCGTGATTCTGGTTCTGTTTCATTCAGTACTTTGCTTACGGCTTCTTCCAGTTCCTCAAGCATTTCTTCTTCAGATCTTGATACAGAGGTCAGAATCTTTTCTTTTGCCCTAACACAGATTTTTCCTTTCCCTTTTACTAGTATACATTTTAATAGAAGAGAACGCCACTACCTTGTAGCCAACTGGTTCTAAGAAACATTATACTAAATCTACTAAGTCTTATTTTAATATAATCAGCAATTTAACCGAAGTTCTCCTGTTGTAACTGTAACTACAGTCAGTTAGTGACTGCCTTTCTTTCTTTGTCTGTTGGATTCCTGAAATCCTGAGAACTTACTAATTTCACCATAGAAGAAAGCCAGCTAACTGCAGAGCACCGTTTCCATAAATGTTCACTTCTTTCTCCGTACATTATTGTAATGGGTTCTTAGTTTTTCTTGTGTCTATTCGATAAAAAGGAAAGCTTGAAGCAGGCAGCTTTACTCCCTTTTCACATGGTCTTGGTATGATGGTGTTTTGACTGCATTATCTTCTCCAATTGCTCCAGAAAATTAAGTAACCCAGGCTAAATCCCCTTCTTTATAATTATATTAATGTTGGTTCTTTCTAGTACTCATTGTATGTTAAACAAGACGACAAGAAAAAAGGAAGATGCCCACAAGCTCTCGGATCACTAACTGATTGATGTGTATAAAGTGGCTTGTCATGCTTGGTGAGGTGACTTTGGAGTCCCATACAGCATGATCTATAGATTATTGAACTGTTACTTCCAAGCTGCAATATTCTTGCATCTTTGCCTGTCCCTTGCTTAGCAAGATTTTGGAAGCAGAGAGTCAATTTCACATCTCTGATGTATAGCTTACCTAGACATGATATATTTGTATATAACAAAACAATTTCGAGGTTTTGATGATTCTTTTTTGTTGTTGTTGTTGTTGTAAATGATTTCAGTCCACCGGATCTTTCTTCCATGACAAAAGCATCACGCTTGGAAGCCTCATAGGAATTTCTAGCTTTCTAGAGCTCTCAAGGAGATCAACTAGGAGAAGAACCACAGAAACCTTGAGAGACCAGAAGAGTTACAAATCTAGGCCTTGGCTGTTCTCGTTATGTTCAAAATTAAGCACTGATGCTGTGGACACTAATAACAACACTCAGTCTCTTGGTCATTTTCTTGAAGGAGAGAGGATGAGAGCCGCCACCAACATTTACAGAAGGAATCAAATTCCACCGACATTAACATACGGACCGGGTGATTTCTCACCGGGAACAGTTGCTTCCGAACCGAATTCACTCTTTGTCGGTGACCGGATTGCTCCTAGTCGTAATGCTGCATCGAGTGCAGAAGATGGTATGAAAACTGACAGGGAACTATTGGGACATGGCAATGGGCATGGAGTTCCGTTATTGCTTTCATGTTTGTGTGGACAACTCATCAAATGAGGACTTCTGACTGTACATTTATTATGTTTCCCTTAAGATTTATTCTGGGTTCGTTTCTTGAACTACAAATCTATATCCTCTAAAAGGAAAGCGAAGAAAAATGTCCCTGACTTCGATTTGATCCAAGAACACACTCTCCTCTAGAAGATTAATGAGAGCTGAAGATACAAAGGGATTTTTCCTTCCAATGCAGAAATTTTATAATTTACATATCGATTAATAGAGTATAATGGTCTTTCGAGTAAAATAATACTATCACTTTTACTGAAATTTAGTATCTTTCTCATTTAGTGTTGCGGCTTTCGAAAGATTCCTTGCCCATCTCCGTCTCTTACTCTTTCTTGGTCTAGTAACATGGATCTTCTAACAAAACTCTGAAGTCCGAACTTTGAGGCTTAGACTTATTAGCCGGCATTACAGTAGATATAGCTAAAGATAGCTCAACCAAAGCTTGCCTCACTGATTGGCCACATCTCTCCTTAAATGGGATGTAAAGCAAAACGCAGTACCCAAAAAAATAAATAAATAAATCACTTCGGCTTTAACTAATTTAAGTGAAAATAATTGATAACTACGAGCATTCACTGAAACTTTGACACCATTATAATAATTCTTCGGAAAAATACTACTCTGCTGCTTCTTCATTTCCATAGAGAGACTGCCATGACAAGAATTTATCGATTCTAACTTTGCAATGGCATACAAACGTCTGTTGTGCTCTCATAGCTGGTTATAATCGATACAGAACTCTTTTAAAGAATGGGGTTCAAGGGCATACCAAATATACTCTCCATTAGGAAGCAATAGAATTGGTCCCCTGGCTGGTTCCTCAATCTACAGGACAGGAAAGGAAAGATCCATGGAATGTTACTTGCTAGAACTTCTCATTCCCTCCACTGCATTCAGCAGGCACTTTTCCTGCACTGCGGCTACCCATTTTCCCGAATGAGCTGCTGATGGCTGATAAGCCCTTGAAACTGCTGCTTCCTTCACTGAAATTGGACTTCCTAGATTTAGTTGGCTTTGAGGGACTAAATTCTGCCCCTGTATCATTGCCGGTGATCATTCCACAACTCAGCCTTAAAGGACTAGCTTCCACTTCTGTTTCGGTTTCTGCTTTGTTGTTGCTGATTTTGGCAACAACTAGTTTGGTGATGCCCCTGCGGCAGAAGGGGCAAACTAGAACTACGGGAGATGCTGTAAGTGGGTTCGGCTTCTTGTGGCAGCACAGAGCTAGGGTGCAATGAGCACACATTCGGTGACCACATTGTCTAATCTCTATTGTGCATAGCTGGTCAAAGCATATGCAGCATACATCAACATCGCTGGCCTGTTTGAGAAGATTCACCAGCGAATCAACAAAAACACATACACATTCAAATAGACTATTAACTCTTCATCAGCAAAACAATACCTCAGATGCAGTATCATTATCAGCTTCAATCTTGGAATCTGAAGCAGATGGAAGTCCATGGATTGTCTCCTTCAAAATGGCTTTTTCCCTCTCTCTGTTTGCTTCCATTAAGGCCTTCTCCAACAGTTCTTTTGCTTCCGGATTGAGATCGCTTATGAACCTTAAAGGCAATGGCCAAACAAGGGGTTCTGGAGATAAAGGGTTCAACAAAGCAGCACATGCCTCATGTTTGTGCTTCAAAGCAATTAAGTATGGTATTCTCCTGCAGAGATACAAACAACATGCCTCAAAACTACTTTTGGTCATTGATTACCAAGGTATTAAAATGAAGGCTTTCCATGACTGCACAACATCAAACAAACTAATTTCCTGCGATCTTCATGATATAAATACTATTGACAAGAGTTCCACTTGATATCCAAATCAGAAAAGCAAATACTACAGCACTGCAAAATCCAGGAAAAAAAAATGGAAAAAGAAAATTTCAATTTCCTGCAGAATTTAGGATTTTGCATCCAGTATTTACTAGTGATTGATAGTACTTGGTGCATCATAATGTCAAGCTGAAATCCACATGCTTTTCAATTCATTAAAATCAAATCGACCTTCTGACCATGAAAGCTATATCCCGTGTGTTAAGAATCCAGGCATCTAAAGTGGAAAAACTAAAGGTGTTGTCACTTTGGGTGATCCCACACCAGTCTATAATAATTCAGAAGTTATGATTCAAACTTTCTTTTTATTTTTAATTGTAAAAAGAAAAGAAAGTGGTATTGTGAGTTCCCCCCTTCTTTTTCCAAATTGCATACCCATATGAATCTGGTTGAAGCCTATCTGCTCCCCAAGCCAGTAAGTTCCGGATGCACTCTATAGAACCCCCACGAGCAGCAAAATGAAGAGGTGTGCTTCCAGGATAGCTGCAGAGAGTCCAGAACTTAATCCAAATTCACAACTGAAAATGATAAATAGAAAAAATTTAATCAAGTTAATTACCCATTTCCACCAGTGGAAGCACAAACTAGAGCCCCATTATCTAAGAGGGCATGAACACAATCTGACCATCCTTCGCGAGCCGCCAGATGCAGTGGAGTAGCACCATTTTCATCTCTTATGTTCACAAATCTAGCAAATCCCCTACAAAATTTGCAATGCAAATCAAATTCAATCAGAGAATAATCACAAAGTTCACCAATTTGTCGTATTTTGTAAGTGTCAGAGGGAGAGACCAGGAATCTGAAAGGGGGCTGTCACGGGCGGCAGAAAGAAGAGCTTGAAGGCAATCAAAATGACCATAGTAAGCAGCATAATGCAAGCAGGTTCTTCCTTGAAGTGAATCAAACATCAATACCTGATTAAATATTATAAACATTACCATGACAAAATTCTTGGTAACAGTCAAAAGTAAAACTAAAATTGACGCAGAAAGAAAAGAAAGATCAAAACTTGCCATACATATGCTCCACTCTGGATAAACATTTTCACGCAATCAGTCTTCCCATGCATTGCAGCCAACATCAATGGGGTCTGCACCAATCACAAACAAAACAGATCACGAGATAGAAATCAAAGACAATCAATCAGAGAACATGCAAAACAAGGATTCCCTTGTCTGAACATATACCTGTCTATGGCGATTGAAGATATCTGAATTGGGACATCGATCTAAAAGAAATGAAAGAACCTACAAACGATGATCAGATCAAACCAAACACTAAAACAAAAAAATCCCAGAAAGAAATCATCAACATTGTCCCCGAAAAACAAAAAAAAAAAAAAAAACCCAAAGAAAATCCGAAATTTCTAAAAAATAACCCAAAACCCACCTCGATCTGACCATGGATAGCAGCTACATGCAGAGCAGATAACCTCCCATATCTGTTTGTCCTCTTTAAGGTATTTGGGTCTGCTTCAACCATTGCCCTCACCATCTCCAAGTCACCTGTCCGAACAGCATTGAGGAAAGCACTCTCATGGCTTTCTCTGCAACTAAGCTTTTGACCCATGACCTCCTTTTTCCACCTTATATTTATTAAGAACTGCCCCAGAGACTGCCCCGACGCGCCACCTCGTTGCGGTGGTGATAGTGGCAGCAACGACTGAGAGTCCCTGAAAGTGAAATGGCTTATCTATCTATTTGTACTAGACAGTTCACAGTCGATGCAGTGGAACTAATGCCTCGTAGTTTGGTCCGAGATTTCGGGCAAATTACTATCACTTATCAAAATTTAATTCGGACATGTTAAGATTCTTTTCATTTCATGACTAGATGTGTTCTTCTTTGGTCTTTTTCCCGAATTAGAGTCTTTTACAAGGTACGTTTGTCCGAACAGTGTCAAAACACATTTTCCCCCGTCCACGACCGAAAGAGACCACACTTGTCACGATCAGATATCGGGATTCCTTTTGACTAATTGACCTTCAAATTTAACATTTTTATTAATTTTCAAATAATAGTACAAAATTTGTTCTTCTTATTATTATTATCTCCCAGACCAAAGTATAATTTTTTAAAGAAATTGCATTTATTTATGAAAAATTCTTTAACTTTTTTTATATGATTTGAACTTTGTATTTTCATTAAAACCATCCGTTTGAATTGAAGAATAAAGAAAGCACATTAAATAAATTGAAAAAGTAAAACAAAACCAATTTTTCCCTTCATAGTATTTCCAGGACAATAACTTTTTCTTTTAGACTTTTTTTTTCCCAGTGTTACCTTCTTAGATATCAAGATTTCAACCTTTTTCTTTTTCTGTTTTGTCAATCAATTAGTAATTCAATTACAGCTCAAAAGCAAGGTGCATAAACTGATTAGGGAAACAAAAACAGAGCTCGACCTTCAAGGTGCATGCATAAGCCGATTCTACAGTTTTTAAGCCATTAAAATTAACATTTACATCCACATCGCATCTTATCGTTCCATACGTAACTTGATGAAAAAGAAAACAAAATAAGACCAGACAGATTGAATAATAAGAAGAATAATCAAAACGAATTTTCCTTGGGAGAAACCCACAGGCCAAGGCGCCAATCCAGGTGACTTCTCAGGCGAGAAACAGGATACGCGATCTCATCACCGGTGGTCTCGAAATAGACCCAGTAGTCCAAACCTTTCTTTCCAGTGATCTTCCCGACCCACCAACCATCGTTGTCGAAGGCATCCACCTTTTGCAGATAAGAGAAACGAGCCACTTTCTCAGCTGATTTCGGTGGCACCGGTCGAACCTCGTCTGCAGAAACTATCTCGACCAAACGCCGTGAATGGTCGTACTCTTCCACTAAATTCTTATACTGAACCTTGAGAAATTTATCGTCCGGTTTCGACACCACCTTGGCTTCATAGTAAGAGCCCAAAAACCCTTCTTCTTTGCTGCATACTTCCACTTCATCACCTTCTTCAAAAATTGCCATTACCGCCATTGGACGATACAGATTCTATTCTTATGTGAAAAATAGATTTAGCTCTATAGTTATAAAGCAGAGTTATTTTATATACAGAGAGTTTATCCTCGTCCTACTTGGTTTCAAAGTTCAAACTCCTACTTAGGTTTGGTTTCGGAAAGGCGACGTCACAGTGTAAACTTTTTAAAATTTTTAATTTTGGTTTTTCACAAGGAAAAGAAGCTCAAAATATTTTATTTATATAGGTTGGGTCTAAATGCCTCGGGTCAAATAGCCCGAGACTTGGGCTTTTTCTGGGCAGAAGACCTGGGCACAGCAAAGTTAAGATAGCCCAATGAACTTTAACTTTGGGTTTCTTTTGGGCTGAGAAACAGAGGGTGGGAGGGTGAATATGCTCAAACTAATTAAATTTGTGTCTAATATGGCCTATTAAGGTATTAGGAAGTGGGTGGGTACCAATTAATATTAATCAGACGACATGCAAAATTTATACTTTTTTGTAAATTTGACTTTCTATTTACCATCTTCGGTTGATATTTATTGGAAAAGCCAACCACAAAACTTCAATTTATAGATAGAAGAATATTTTAATTCAGGCTCTAGCACACCGGAATCTGATGAATTAATGTGGGCATTCAAGTAGGAAGATTTGTCACTTGAATATGCCTTGAAATGGATAAGACGGCATCAAAGCTTTCAACTTTCTGGGATATTCACAAGGAATTGCAAACAAAAGTATGATGAAACATGAAACCAGCCATTGGCCAACCTTTGAGGTTCTTCCCATGTTATTGGCTGAGAGTAAGGCAGATGCATCCCATCAATGCAACAGTGAGAGATAACTGATGAACAAAAAGCAAAACACTTATACTTGAAAAAAAAAAAAAAGGTGGTGCAATTATATGACGGTGTAGTGCTAATCAACATCATCAATTAATTAGAAAAAGAGATATATTTTGCCACTAATTAAAAAGAGTCTCAAATTAAGAGAATCTGTGGCTGAAATGATAGAGGAAAATTCCAACGTGGTATCAGGTTGGATTATTTTGGTAAAAATCAAAATCGTTACACACGATCTTTCATTGTTTATTATTCCTTAATGCTGACTAACTTTTTTGGAGGGTTTACTTCACAGCAAAGGCATACCCTTTTGGAAGAAGAAATTCCATTTTGGTCAGCTTGGGTGGGCCTTAGTTCATGGCTTCAACACAAAGGTTTGCCCCGGCCCTGTTCTCTTGGCTCCAACAGGGCCACACAAGTTGGAATTGGATGAATCGAATTTTCATGGTGGAAAAAATGACGAAGAAGAAAATTCTGAGATGATCTTGATCTAGTGTTATATATATAGACCTAGGATAGGATGGAATTTAATCATATCAATGGAAATCGACCTCGTAACTTGCCTTGAATCTTGACAATTTACCTTTGTGTCTTGTAGCCTAGCAACAAAAAAACAATTTTAGGGTTGTTGAATGGGCAGATTCAAACCGAACTGGAAGAGATTTCAATAGTCATTTTGCTGTATGACCCCAAACTTGTCTAAGGTATCAAACAACATTACTATTTAATCACAAAAAGATATGTAAAAGATATATGCAAGTGTTTGGGTAACTTCGATGTTACTGTCCCAATGTGAAACGTCCCACAGGAGAGTACTGAAGAAGAGGGGCCACCTGACAGCGTATTCTTCGGTTGATTAGAGCTTAATTAAGTCCAATTGCTTCCCCATTAATTCTCCTTAATCTATAGTAGATTATAGTATTAATTAATTAGTTTTATAATAAATTAATAATCTTTGTTTAGTTTGGTCCGTTAATTTGACTCATGATAATGATGGGTCAAAACACAAAAAAAATCCTTTTTTCCCCACCAATCTGGTATTTGTCTAGGAAGTAAAAGATAAAATTAATTAATAATCAATGGGACATAATCAAACAAACTAAACAATCATAATCAAATTGAGTGCTTCCTCACGCAAGCTTCCAATATGTTTCATTTCCATGCAATAAATATATGTTGATAGACCTAATTAGTTATAACATTAATTATCAATCAAAAACAAAAAGCAAAAAAACACACTATATATGAACCCAACCCAAGTCATTGTTTTAATTTTTGTGTGAGTCATTAAATTCCATTAAAAATCAGAATATACAGTGTAAAGGCGTATGGAGAGGAGAACCTTTTTAATTAAAGATATATATGTTTCATGAAATATTAAAAAAAAAACAGTAATGCAATCAAGAAAAATCTGTTTTGCATGAAGAATAAGACAACCCACTTTGCCCAAAAAGATTTAAAAAAGGCATAATACTGCTGTGGAAATTTATACTAAAATACTTTTCTTTTTCTCTTTTTTCATTTGGAAAATCCCATTTGCTTTTTGGTTTATCGATTTATATAACCGACTTAACTACTGCTAAATTAAAATGTACCTATAGCTTTATCCTCATCAGATTATAGAACCAAGTTAGATGTTTCTATATATTCTCGGTATGTCGTTGTGGTCATGTTCCGTACATAGGAACAAACTCATAAAGTAAGTAATAGGGTAATTAATAAAGTGGGATAAAGAAGGTTTTAGAAATTTTAAAATGAAAAATAAAAAGATTTGAAAATTTATGTAAGCCCTTGAAGCTTGGATCTGTGACACATGATATAATGGTATAGTGCAATCATAAGAATTAGTCATGTACCTAAGTTGGTAAGACATTCCACATTTTAATTCTTCGTTAATAAGTAAACAATTAATTTAAATAATAATCCCACGAAGATAACTTTAATATATTTATCATACACGTGCATTAGTGAGTCCCCTACAAGAAATTGAAAAGATCAAATACCCATTTCATGAACATGCATGATGCCTTAAGATCCAAGTCCAAATAATTCACTCTTAATTAAAAGAATATTAAATTGTTGTCGACCCAGTTTGCAATATAATCAAATAATAAAACAATATTCTTGCACGGAATGCCACCTAGATTCGGGTTCCATCAGGTCTTATAAAACAACTTAAGCTACTAGAAATAATGATGCATGCTGAATGTTGATGACATGTTTAGTGCCCACCCGAGGGAGGGAGGAGCATCAATTGGTCATGTCCATGTTTTCTCCTTGTTGGACAGCTAAAAAGTGACATCTTAGGATGCTACTTCACCTAAAAAGAAAATCTATGAGCCGATTTGATTGGTTTATTCAATAAGGAGGCTTAAAGGGTCCAAAAAACTCCAAAGCCAGCCACAAAAATGGAGGAGTTTGTGATGGTGATCATCATCAACATGAAGATATATTAGATATATATGCCCAAGGCCAAGGCCAAGACCAACGTCCTTCTAGGCAAAGGCAAAGGCAAAGGGAAATCCCCCATTTTCCATGATGGAGACAGCGACAAAGGTTGCCTTAACGACATTGTTTTGAAATTTAGTATACAAGGATATTTCTGCTCTCTCTACTTTTCCTTTTTACCTTGTTAAGGAAAGGGCAATAACAGATACTACTACTATGTGGCTCTCATGGAAAACGAAAATGACACTATTTTGCATGCTAATTATTCACTAAACAATTATATTATTTTATACTCAGATTTTATTTCTTTTGCGTTTTTTCTTTTTGGAATAATTTGACAAAGTTATAGCCAGTACAATATACTGTTATCTTTCCCCGTTAAGGAAACTAGAGTAGCTAGCTTAGCATAGGCAAGGCCTGAATCTGGGTCCTTGGGGGGTGGGGTCAGAAAGGCAGAGGCAGAGCAGGCAAAATTTTAAGGGTTAAGAATAGAGTAGTGAGACTGTGAGAGCGACTGACTGAGTCACTGAGTATTGGAGACTGAGGGAATCTAAAAATTTATGGGACATGTGTATGATTGAGAGCACATGTGGGAGAACGTGAAGGACTCAGTCAGTCTCACCCTCACAACTACTTGGAATCTAATCTCAAATCTCGCCCGCACTCTCTCTTCTTAACTTTCTCCATCATTACCACGGCGTCTGGCCTCTTCCTTTAATTGTTTATATTTATATTCATACACATTGAGTTGAAAATTAATGTAAGGTTTCATTCTGAATTATGCATAAAAAATACACGTAGGAAACAATTGTTATGAACAAAAATTTATGATCTAGAGATTTAACAACCAAGTATATATCTTCCATGGGAATAGATTTGTGAGATATTTCGGATGAAAAAGGGAAAGTACGTACGTAATATTCCAAGTGGATACACAGATAGAGGTATCGGATTAGATACAGATAGGCTTTAGGGCATATTAAGTCGAGGAGATGAGATGGGGATGGTGTAACAAAGACGTTACAAAAGTGAAAGCTGCTGCAGAGAGCTCTATTGCACACAATTCCATGTGCCACCAATCCCATCAAACATGGAACTCTCTCATTTTGAATGCAGCAAAGCAGAGAGAGTTTAGATTTGATATTCCTCCTTGGATTTTCGAGCCTTTCATGTTGCTATAAGTACGATTAATATACAAAATAACTCTCGAATTTATATAAAATTATTGTTATTTTGGTCTTTTAATTTTTATTTTAAAAGTTTTGACCATCGAATTTTTATTTTGTACAGAATATAATCCTTGATACTAACATTGTCAAATGAAAAAATTTCACGTGTCAATATGATTAGATCACTCAGCATCAAGGATTACATTATATACAAAATAAAAATTCGAAAAACAAAATTTCAAAATAAAAATTAAAGGACTAAAACCACAATTTTGTACAAGTTTAAAATTTTATTTTATGTATTAAACCATATAAGTAATCTCCTAATATTTCCTAATATTTCTCCTTTCGTACGGCCTTTTCTTTTCTCTTATTTTCCTTGTTAGTACATATAATAGTATAGTATATATGGGTTACCGTTAAGTTCAGTAGAATTTCGGGATCATTATAAATCTACATATATATTCCTTTGATTACTGAGATAAGGAGGATGATGAGTGATGACTAACCGACCGACAGACCGACCAAACTCACAACATTGATAACTGTCTCTCTAGCTCTTTCTCTCTCTCTCTCTCTCTCTCTCTCTCTCTTTAATTTCTATGACTAATTAATGTTAAACATTTTCGTAAGTGAAAGAGAGTGAGAGGGGGGAGAGAGAGAGAGAGGGGAGGAAAGCTTGTTGTTTGACGGTCTTGAATGTGCTTTATTCGTTCTTGGTAATCAGCCTTGGTTCTTGCAAAAGCAAAGCCCCCAAAACTCACTCTCTCTCTCTCAGATTCCTTTCTTTCAACATGACCGCTTCCAGGTGGAACATAGTTTAATCATACTAATAAATAGTTGGCTCAATTATATTAACATTATTATTAATTATTGTGTTTGATGTTAGTGGTTAAATAATCGAGGAGAAGTTTCTAAGAAACCGAGATATGATTGAAGGAATTATAAATATAGATTTTTTAAATGGAAATTATTGGGTTTGTCATTTGTGCATTGGAGGAGGACAACACCCATGATTTCTAATCATGAATTCGGTTTTCTCGAATTATTTTTATTGATTTGCACCTTTTATGTTTTTGCCCAATTCATTGTACATATTAGCCCCATATTGCTGAATATTTGGTCCAACTTTCTGCAAACTTCAAGCCAAATTTATCGGCCAATTTACAAGATTTTTCGATTAGGAAAATATTTGGAAAGGGAACAGTGCATGGATTTAATCATCTTGGAAGTCCAAAGCAATCATTTCGTTAGAAAACTTAGGAGAGGGAGGGTGAATACCATGGCTATGACTAGTTTTGGGACTAGATTAAAACTTTTTTTCAGTTTAAATCCCAATATTTAATAGTTACATTAAATTTTAATTAATCGAAAATTAAATCACACGGACCTCAGTCGAATGGGTGAACTTTATTAAGATGTTATAGGGTTTAATACACAAAATAGTCTTCGAACTTGTACAAAATTATTGTTTTGACCCTTTAATTTTTATTTTAAAATTTTTGACCCTCAAATTTTTATTTTGCACATAATGTGACCCTTAGTGCTGACATTGTGCAATAAAAATATTTCTCGTGTCATATAAAAATTTCACATATCAACATATGAATAAACCATATTAACATCGAGGCTGCATTATGTATAAAATAAAAATTCAAGGACTAAAAATTTTAAAATAAAAATTGAATAACCAAATCGATATTTTATACAAATTTTATGTATTAAGCCGATGTTATAGTCACGCAACAGCTGAGGCCGGATTCTAATTGTAAATATATAAAATAAAGTTTGTCCAACAAACGGTTTGGGGCTTCTAGGCTGAGGGAGTTAGCAGTGGTATATAGTAAGAGAGGAGGAGGTCAAGTCGTCCATGTGTTTCGACCAAAGCACTCAAAAGAGTATTTTTGTGTCAGTCAGATGAGCAAATGAGAAGGCGAGAGCATGACAAAGCATGTACGAGGGGGTAGAAAAAGAAAGAAAAGAAAAGACCGCAGCCATGAAGCGCGTGCATTGTAAGATCCAATCACGGAGACCAAGATTTAGCAGTCAGGTCCACATGCTGACAAACCAGTGCTTTGTCTCATAGTGAGTCGTGAAAGCAACACGCGCTCACGCGCGTCAAACATTGGAAATGGGTCAGACATTCCATTCTCTTGTCCGAAAGCTAGCAGTAGTCGCTGCAGCTGCCCTGAGTAAATCTCTCTCTCTCTCTCTCTCTCTCTCTCTTTGACCCTCCTGTTTCCGTTGGCAGTCTTTTTACGTTATATTTTTCTCCTCCTACTCCTCCTCTAACTTCTCCCTGTCTCAACAGTTCCATTTTATTTAATTTTTTAATTCCCATTTAGGAACACTATGATGATATTTAGTTATAGATTTGAGTGGGATTTTGGAGTCTTTTGAGACTCTTGTCCTTCCTTAATTTATTTTCCTAATTCTGAGAGTAATTATTTAGTATTAAATATTACTACTAGTTCCTTAATTAGTTGTTGGGTTCTCTCATGACTCACGATTTCAGTTCACACCGACACTCTCTCTCTTTCTCAAATCTCAACAACCAAGTACGTTTCTCAAATTATTACAAAATCATTCCCTTTTCACAATCGCAGCAGTTCCTTCCATCCACTCTCACCTTATTATCAGAATACAACTTTTTATCATTACCAAAATAGATTTATTCACAATTTTTTTTCTCTTTCCTCTGATCTCTCATGCAATTAATTACTGATAATAATGAACATGCATCGTGAAATAATCCCTTGCTTAAAGAATTGGAATATTAATGGACATATGGGGTGAAAGAAAGAGGAAAGTTGATCGAGAGTTGGGCTTTAATTGTTCAAGTGATCGGTTGTGAAGGGAATGGCTCTCGATATGCTTAAAGAAGCTAAGCTGGAAAATACTTTGTCTTGTTCTCTTTTGCTCTTTTCTTCCCTTTTTCTCTCTTGGTTTCTGTGGGGGTGCAACCAAAAATTTCCTTTAAAGGAGATGAAGGTGAAGTCAGCTATGGCTGCAGAGAGAATGGAAGAATATAATGCACTCCTTTTGGAAAATAAATTTTGATGGTATGTATCATCGACTGTCCATATTTTTTGAGCAACATGATGACAAGCTTGAGCTTTTTCGATCTCCACCTTCCTGAATCTTTGCAGACTTCTTAAAAAACCAAAAAAAAAAAAAAAGAGTACTGAAAAACTGATACAATGATGTCGACCATTTATACAAATATGTATTATAGGTGGCTCTGCAATTTCATCACATTTGCGGTACAAAATGTAACATTCAAGGACATTCTAAACATGTGATCGATGACTTCCTTGATCATCGATCATCTCCTTCAAATATTTTCTCAAACAATAAAAGAAGCATTTTTTTTAATCATTCAAGAAAAACAGTAAGTACATATATATAGATATATATATATATATATATATATATATAGGGGTAAGAATTTCCATTTTGCTTTTTGGATGGAAATTAACAATCAGAGCTTTGAATTCTAAATTAAACGTACGGCGTGAAATTCTATCCAAATCAAAATGAAAAAGAGCTTTGAATTCTAAATTCTGTGAGTGTCCTCATGGACTATTGTTCAAAAATTCGTTGTGATGAGGACGAATTAACACTTTGCATGCTGGTACTCTTTAATTATAATAAGATTTCTTAAAGCTTTACACCCTTTTACTTGAGAACAAAATGAAAGTTTGAAAGGTATATAAGCATTAAAAAATGAAAAAAACCCAACAAAGAAGAAAAGAAAAGGAAAAGAGAAAGAAGGCTTAATCACAAACATGTCAAAGGAAGTCTTTAATTAGCTCCTTTATTCTAAATTTAAATGAATCCCTAGCATGATGATTCTATGCCATTCAGATTTTGATTAAAATGTTGAATTAATTGAAATGATTAATAATAATTCAAAATATTTAATGAGCTAGTAGTATTAATTGGCCAACCTAGCTAGTAAAAAAATTATCAAGAGAGATTAATTATAATGTCATAGATTAGAGGACTTAAAACTGATAAGTATATAATTTGCGGGGCGCACAGCATTCATCAGTATATGCCTGATACAAGAAGCTCCATTAACTGATACACTCACTATGGAAAAACATGCTCGTACATGGAAATCTACCAATTCTAGTTTAAGAAAAAGAAACAAGAAAGAAAGAAAAAAAGCCTACCAATTCTAGGGTTTTAGTAGATTTTTGGAGGAGATAACTAGCCAAGCCCTCGATGATCCATCTTTGGATAACATGTCTGCAGGTTTGAGCATTGATGCCATATATTTGGAGTTTGGAAATAAAGTAAGTAAACGTTGTCTTCATCATAGTTAATTTCTTCTTTAATTGAAGCTACACTAACAAAAAAACCTGAAGCTTCATTCAGCAAGATCAGGGTTTTCGGGGAGAGAGAGGAGAGAACCCAAATCTATAAAGGATTGGTAGATGAAGAGCTGAAACTGGAAAGATCTGTCCATGGAGTTCCACCCCAATATTGCTCATTTCCTGCTGGAACCCCCAAAAGTTGCCTTGACAAATTCAGTTCCTGTTGATTATTGCTGTTATCTTCCATTTTTACTGACGCTGCTTGGGCTCCTCCGGAGCTTGATATTTTAGGCCGAACGTGATGAGCGGCTCCTCCATAACCCGATGGCTCAACACCCCCGCTTTCAAATTGGTATAACCCCGAAGAAGATTCCAAGCCTCCTAGGAAGGGAAAGTGCGGCGGCGCTTGTTGTTGTAGCCGCCACTGATCCAAACCACTCATAGTCAAAAGAGACGTACCTGGACCAACAGCAGCAGCAGCTCCTCCACTAGCCAAAGCACTTCCTATTTGAAAATTAGTTAAGTCGCTTGTTCCTCCAAGTGGAGCTGAAATTGTCCCATAATTCAACCCAATATCACTGCTGTTACCAAATTCGGTAAAATGATGCAAAGGAGCCATGAACCTCAGGGGAGGAAGCTGACTTCCTCCTAGGCCTAAAATATCAGTAGTGCTTCCACTGTTGGAAGAAATTGTACTCGAGGAACCAGAAGCCGTTTGTCGGTCACCGCTGACTGGAGATTTCGAGCTACTTCCAGCCTTGCTTCTTTTGTTCCTACGGCATCCGCCGCCAACCGGAACATTTCTTAAGGCACCACCTCTAGTCCAGTACCTTCGACAAGTTTTGCAAAAGTGACGAGGCTGCGTGAGACTGTAGTTGTTGAAGTAGCAAAACTTTGTGTTAGCGGATTCGCATCTTGGACATTTTAATGCTGGTTCTGGCATAGGTATGTTGGCCAAACGAGCACGATCGGCCATTGAACCCGGCCGAATCGAGCCTGCTCCACCTCCTCCATGCGGTTGCGGAGGTGGTGGTGGTGGCGGCGGAGGAGGAAGCTGATGGGCGCTTGCACCGGTACTAGCAGCATCTTGATGATTTGGATGCTGCTGTAAAGAAGGAAAAAAAAAAAACAAAACAAATCAAATATCTGGTATATTCAACAAGACATAACAAAGGTAATAGGAATATTTATCTTTTGAAATTTTGCTTTTCTTTTTTTGCAAAGAAACCTTGGAAACAAATCAAAAGAACAGAGGCAAAAAAAAAAAAAACCCTTACTTGTTGCCAGTTGGCTGGATCAAGATAAGCTGGGATGGAGGTAAAAACCATGATTTTCCCTGATCTTTCTTTTCCTTTTGTAAAGTTTTGTTGCGTTTTTGTGAGATAATAGTGGAGAATCACATCAAACAAGGAGAGAGAGAAAGAGTTACAGACAGAGAGAGAGAGAGAAAAGAAGAGAAAGAAATAAAGAAGGGGGAGCTTGTGGAATGAAGAGAGAAGCAAAAGAAATTAAAAGGAGGGTCCTTTATATATAGTAAGTATAATTATTATTTTATTATTAAACTAGTATAAAATTAAGTTCTTGTTCCTTCTCTCACTCGACTCTTTTTGTTTTATTGCTTTTTAGGGTTTAGAGAAGGCGATGTTTCTTAACCTATAAGCTTCTTTTTGGTTCTCTTTCTTACTTCTTACTACTACAGTACTGCTGATAAGTGTAGTGTAGTGGTGATCCAGTGCCTAGAAAAATCAGATCATTGGCTCTCCTCTCCCTGTTGCATGCTAAGAGTTGGTATGTCTTCAGAAATAAATCTATATCTATGGAAAGAGAGAGTGCCAACCTGCTTATAATATTACTATTATTTATTTATTTAATTAGGAAGGTTTAATAGTTATGGTTATTTATAATAATGGTGAGATTAAAGAGTTAATAATAGTTAAAGGGATCTTCGTTACGAGTATTCATTTAGAAGAAAAAATATGGAAAAAGTTTAGCTTCTAGCTCTAGGGGTGGTGGTGTGCAACAATCGAAGTGTCCCGACCGAATGAACCTTTACCCCGCCCCGGGCTGTTCCCTTCGGCCTTCCCCACTCGTTCCCCTTTATTTTTGCATGGGAATATATAAATTTCAGTGCTCTTCCCCCACGCTCTTTTCCAGGTGCGTGCCTTACTACGTACACCCTCGAATGCGGCACGAATCATTGCCGTTTTGGCCCCAACACAATGTTCTATGCTCCAAATATGTTTGGCTAGGATATGGAAGTCTTAATGTATACTTCATTTTTCCCATCGTAAAGAAAAAGAAAAAAAGATATTTAAAAGTATTTGTTTGATCTTCAGGACATATTTTGGGTCCAATGGGCCGGGAAATGGTGTCAGCTCGTCCAATTCGACAATGGGGTCGGGCTACTTGGGCTTATTCACTGTAAGCTTTATAATGTTTTGGCTTCTTCCTTGGGAGGTGTAACGGAGAAGAGAAAAGACAAGTGAGCAGAAGAGAGTAGTATGTGTTAAAAATAACTTCCATAGTCTTCAAAAGTTGACGGTCATTATACTGATTCTTAAGCTAAAGATCCCAAATCCCAAATACAAGTCTCCCCGGCCTCCCATAGTTAATATTGAAGAATATATCGAGAAAATCTCACAAGAGATGCAAAATAATCACATTCTATTTTAATTGAATAGCACTATACAAGTACCAAGGATTTTAACTGTGTTTGTTAGGGGCTATAGTGATCTATTCATCGTCTGATTAATATTGTCATCTGCGGGTGTCGGTCTTAGAATTCAAGTGAAATTGTTTGCTGACTCCAGATGCCTTGCAAGAGCTTGAAGATGAATGCATTGAAGAACTTTGAGAATTATTCCTGCTTTCTGGTCGTTGGTAATGGTGCATTAATTTCAGAACATAAGCATCATCGTGCAAGGAGAATGGTGTACTGCCAATAACATAAAATAATGAGGACAAAAGCTATGACTGGTAGCGTGAAAATCAGATTTAATGAAAAAATGTTATAGTATTATATATTTGCCATGATAAAATGAAGTATACTTGCCTGTTGAAGTCAAGGTGTACCAGTTGCATGTCCTCAGAAATCTCAATCTCAACAGTAGCATGTGGGCTTGTCTGTGGACATGGATGACAGGAGAAAGGCAGAGCAAATGAGTTGCTAATTTGCTATAAGTAATAACAAACCTGAAAATAAATTTGTCTCACACATACATACACAGACCAAAGCTGAAAAAAAAAAGGGAACAAAGAACATTTTAATAGTAACTTCTAGTGGTAAGTAGTTAGGAAAGATTAGAAAATGCATACTTGAATCAGTATAAATGGCAATGTAAATCCCTCTTTCGGAGCAGTGCTATTCTTGAGCAACTGCTGGTTTCGTTCAATTATATGCTGGAGACCTGCAATCTTTTTGGATTTTTCAGAGAAACTTTAGGCATGGGATTTAGCTCATAAGATCACTTCATTAAGCAGAGATATTATGAGCAGATAATATACAACTTCAGTCAATTGTCACCCCAAGTTTTTCTGGGGAAGCAAAGCTGCCTATGATGAAGATTGAACTTAGTAAAATACCAAGATAAGAAAGATATCAGAGAACTGCATTTATGCACTTAAGTTGTCACTGGTTCATGAGTACAGTTAATGCCAACATGGGGTCTAAGGAGTAACCAAAAGAAACATACTTGTTCTTCCAATTCTTTCAAATAGGCTGCTTTCTTTGCAATTCCTGTCATATGCTGAACATGCAGTGCCTAGAAATATAAAACACAAAGTCAAGGTCATCCAATTTACGGGGGAATCTTCCTCCTTAGAATTCATGTGTTCATGGAGACGTGTGAGTTCTATCATATAAAGTTGTTCATCAAAATTAATTCTCAGAAGATTGTCAACCTTAAGTTCTTCTAAATCCTTTGCTTCTGTAGTAGTAGAAAGTCCCTTCCACTTGATCTCTTTCTTCTCCTTTGTGATGATATCCAATGCCATAAGTACATTTAATGCATCATACACCCGTCGTCTAACATTCTTCTCATGGAACTGAAACACAAAATATAAAGTTTCAATTATTTTGCAAAATACTTAAATAAGTGGCAAGCACCGTATAATTAAAGAAGAAATACTTAGAATTCATGGGGGAAGTCAAAACCTCATCCAAAGATCCTTCTGTATTAGTCTGAGCAGCGGTAAACTCTTCTATAATTTCATCCGCAACCTGAGAATCATAAGCCACTCAATTCAACTTGTAAAATTTCAAATTGCTTTAGAAAAGATACAGCAAGAGATAATCAAGTTGGAGAAAATCTCATCTCAGAGAAGGACAGAAACCTTATGTACCATACTGACCACAGTGATTTACCTTGACAGATTTGGTAGCACAGAGTATACAACAATTATCGACCATAATAACCTTTCTCAAGTTATATATTTCTTAAGAGATGTAATTCCATAAAAAAGACTCCAACATGCCACCATATCTTCATGTTTATAGAAAGCAACAGCAACCAAGTTATCAGGTTCTCAGAATATATTATTCTGAACATTTATAACTATAGCACATTATAGGTTCTCAAAACGAGTCACTATATCATTCATTTTTACTTGATGGAACCTCAACAGTAACTGCTATAGCGACAACATTTTATGTATAATAATGAGAATAGAAACCCTCAATGACTTTAAGAGAAAACAACTCTATGGTAAAATTTTAAATAACCCTGGCTAATGACTTCCTTCTCTGGTCTTACAAACTTATAGAAATCCTATTGAGAATACATACCTCAGCATACGTGGTGCTCCCCTTACTCTCCAACTTCTTACAAACTGAAAATCATTCAAGTCAAATCGGATGAACATGAGAAGTGGTAATCAAGGGTGCCATAAAAAGTCCATAATTCAAGTACACTGACATCACTGCATCTCAACATGCCTAGATGGCATAAAAATAGTACTAAAGTAAATATATTACATGTAATTTAGTATGTACATTAAGAATTACTAACCCATAAGACTGAACTGGCGCAGCCCCCCACCAGGCATTCTTGATGCCTTTTTCTTTGATGCACTGGTTATTTAGAGGGCAAAAAAAAAGAAAGAGAGAGTATCAAAAACTGAGGTTAAGAAAAATTGAAAGATACTTAAGCCTGAAGTACCACCTTCGTGAAGGCTAAAAGAACCAGAACTGACCAGCTCAAGTTCTTACCTAGAGTTATTAAAGCAGATATTGCAAAAACCAGAACAAGAAACAAAATCTACTATATGCAATTACCCATTAGCAACATCAGCATTCCCATTCTTCTGTTTGACTACTGACTGATTCATTCCACTAGCACTCCCAGAAATTGAAGTATTCGTAGGAGTGGCAACTGGACTTTGGTCACTAGAAGGACTATCCTCAAAATGTGTGTCATCCATCATATTCACTCACTAAGTTCCCTATAGAAACCAAAGCAAATTAACTCTTTTTGAGCCGCATTAGATCAAAAGACCATACAAATACTAATCAAGCTAACACGAAATTCATCAAACAAGTTTCCAACTAAAGCAAATAAAAGTCAACCTAAGCAAGAACTCATTATAAAACTGGACATTTGAAGTAACATTGTACGAAATTCAAGCAATGCTGCTATTACTTAGTATCTGCTGAATGTGAACTTTGCACAAAATTTTAGATCTCTCATTGACTGATTCATAATGACTGACATTAACTCCTTTTGAAATTGTGAAATTAAAATTGCCCATAATAAACTTTATTCACATTCCTTCAACCAAAAAATAACCCCAAAATTAAATATCAAGTCATCAGACCGCAACATTACCAGAAAAAAGAAACAATAATAATAAATACAAGGAAAAAAAAGACCGTGAAAACAAAGTCATACAAGGTTTGATCACAAATTATAAACAAAGGGCAAAAAGGAGACGAACCTGAGGGTTGATCAGCGAATGAAGGTTGAAAGCAGAGGGGAAACCCTAGAAAAACCGAAAGAAATAATAAAGCTTTTGAACGAAGAAGAAACGAATCGTGTTCCCGCTAAATTTTATGTTTCCCATGAATAGATCTGCAGTCAGGGGCCGGGCTATATACTGTGAAATTTCATAAATACCCCTGAACTTTTATATGAACTTACAATTCAGTTCACGGATGACCAACGTGTCATATATTGATTGAGTTGTTAATCAGGCTTTTCAATTGGGTCTACCTAATCAACCCGGCTCCGTTGACTGGTCCTATAGCCGGTTACCAACTTACCATTGAGTCAACCTGGACAAGCGACAAGCGTTTTCTTCTTATTTATTTCCCTCCCTTTTTTGTACTTAAGATTTTAATCTCAATTGTCATGAGAAATGGTACATGACAGTGTAATATGCAAATTAAAACTATTCATAATCTTCCGTTTGTTAATGATTTCAAATCAATCTCAGCTGAATCCAGATCCTGCTGAGCTGAGGAGCATGCAGATTTTGTAATCCTGTTTCATGACAGTATCAACTTCTCTCAGCATTCCCTGGTTTCCACAAGATCTTCGGAGAAAAGCTACCAATGATACGTGAAAAGAATTTGAGGGAAATATATTGAGCATTACAAAAAGATTATTTACACTGCTTTGATCTGAAACTTTCGGAATCAAGAAGTTTCACCAATAGATTCTCTAACCTCTTCGAACTTACAGTAGGTTTAACAGCATTTGGATTCCCATAAACTACACAAGGATCTTTACCCAAGGAGGAACCTCCTACACACCAACCCCCGAGGGTAAACTGACCATAGGATCTCCTTAACAGCTCTTTGTCGATTTTGTTGAGGACCGGATCATCCTTGGCAAACCTGCGAGCAAAAGGGGCTCCGCTTTGAACCATGTCGTCGAAATGTTCCAATGTTAGAGCAACTGGATGCAGCTTTGGAGGATTATCCCACTTTATATAATGCAAGTCATGATTTACAGTTGTGTTCTGGTAGTCTTTGTGATTGCAGATTACAGTGTGGAAGTAGCCTTCCGGAGATGACAGGAAATTTGTATAGTACATAAGGAGAGTTCGGGGAAGATTATCCCATCCCCAGACACAGAATTCAAGAAATGATTTCGTCAGCACCATCCATTCAGACCCTGGAAAGTTATATCAAATCCTCAGGATACAAGGTATAATGAATCTACTGCATAATATGCATAAAACAATATGTTCATTCTACAACTTACTATCCATTACTGAGTATGTTATTTCCAGATATCAGATAATACTTCAAAGGACAGCAATCTAGAATACATGCAAAAATCAACCGACTACAAAAAACCAAAACAAAACTTAAAATAGTCATTTTCTTCCAATATGCAAGGTTGCATATGGATCCCAAAAGAAAAGTTAAAGAAAGTTAGTATTATTCTTCAATAACTAATACTACAGCTTAACTTGGAATCAACATTTCAAACCATTCATGTGTAATTAGCAGTTCTAAAAGGAAGCATTGCATACTTTTTCCCCATCATATTAAGATTGTCTACTGAAAACCAGGTACCAATCTTCAAAAGTGAAACTGAATCAGATTATTGCAAATTTATCTCTAATAATCAATCATTTAACATATTCTATTACTCACTTGTTTACTTGTTCCTCCCACATCTACTTAAATCTAATAAAAACGATGTGCAGCCACCAGCAGGCTTCTATAGACTTAACTGATAAATCACAAGTTATTCAAAAACATTCTAACATCAAGTTTTACTAGACAGATGGGTTGTTGGAGTGAAGAGATCAACGAAAACAAAAAATGAATATATAAAAAGCATTACCCATAAATAACTTGAAAGAAGCAGGCAAGGATCTTTTCTCCTTAGCCCAAAAGACACCAGATTTCTTTGAATGATATAAGCCTGGATCGATAATGATCGGCCTTCCTCTTTGGTATCTGCGAACAGAGAATGAAATTACATTCAGAGAAAGCCATATAGACAACTAATCACACTATCACAGCATACAACCATATAGAAAGTAGAATAACATGTTGTGGTTCCTCACTCTTTCCAACCAATGCTACTCGTGTGCTCCAGGAAGTTCACATCCCTAGGCAAGTAAGAGAAGATGTGCACGATATCTGAAACCAAAAATCAACATATAGATAGCACTCAGCAAGAATACTCAAACATGCCTAGCAACATTATACATCTGTTGTTTTTCTTTTTCAAGAGAATGCAAAAGTTAGAGTTGCTACAATTGCAGCTGGTAAGGATTGCTAAACAAAGGAGAAAAGCCAAGTTAAAGCACAACAAATAGTGGAGAAACCCCCTGAAAAACCAGCTTGCTGCTTGCACTTAACTGCATTTTGACAACCATTTCATTTAAAAAAATATCATCATTAAACATATGCCACGACTATTAAGTAATTATTATTAATAAATAAAAAAAGAGAGTAAATTTTAGTAATTCCCTGCTCTATCACCTTCAACTATAATTAAAACTCCCAATAACAATATATAAATCCTACTACTAATTATTTTGAATTTGAAAAATAATAGATTATCTTTGAATATTTTGTCAAATCATTAATTCGATCGCTCTCATTGCCAGCCCATTGATGCCCTCACCACAAATATTGTTAAACCATCCACCATAATGGTATCATTGAAAAAAATAAATCCTTCCATAAAATCGCTACAAAAAGAAAAACAAACAAACGTGGCCAAATCCCACCAACCCAAAACATTTCCAAGACAGATAATAATGTAATAATAATAGAAATATTTCTTACCATCTTGAGACATGAGGGGATAATCTGATGCACTAAGGTTCACGAACCAGTCCCAGTCTTGAGCTTCCTTCAACAAAATGGCCACCGCATGAAGCGTGCTGGCAATTATGGTGGGGCCCTTATAAGTGACCAAATCAGCCTTCCCAATCACCATCACATTCCCAAACTCCCTGATCACACCCTCCGATTTCACATACTTAGCCAGCTCCAGGCGTTCCGAGTCGGAAGCATCCAGATCAAGATGGAGCACATAGTAATTTCTCGGATGATAAACCGCCTGCAACAACCGCTTGAGAGGCGGCACATCCCCTTTCGTCCCCGATATCAAATAAGCAAACCTCGGTAACTTGGGTAACCGCCCGTAATCCCGTTCGGAGAAACGGAACTTGGGTTGGTGAAAAGAGAAGTCATCGGCTTCTGAGGAAGAGGATTTACCGTGGGTAAAAGTTAATGCGAGAAGAAATGTGATTGAAATGATTGAGATTGCAAGCACCGGCAGAAGCCATGATCGATCTGGAGAATAAGGGAAGTGAGTTCTTTTCATTAAAATTTACTTATTATTTGAGGGGAAAAGATTTTCGGACAGAAAGAGCTTAAATGTAGGAGCTTCAGAGTTTTAAGGTAGATTAGATTTTTTCTTTGAGCAGGTAAAGCGTCGAATTTCGTGTCGGCGTGAGTGAGAGGTTTCTGTTGAAGAGAAGAGCTGGCCCCCTTTTTTCGATTTGAAAAGAACAAAGGCACTTGGCTTGTAGTTGTACTGTACTTGGAGAGGGAAATATTATCTGTCGGAAATTTTAATTTGAATATTGTCGGTTACTTACAATATATTACGCGTTCATTTTTTTTCTTTTTAATTTTGTTGGTAATTCATGTAACCGTTGATTCATATGATCTAACGCTCGCCAATCTCATCATGATTGATTAGTATTAAAAATAATAATAATTACATAGTTACCGTAACTTACTAATTTGTCAACTCATAACAAGTTTATTTTTTATTAGTACACCCAATATTAGTATCAGATAATCACAATAGATTTTAATTAATCTAAAGTTTAATCAGGTTAAGTCTTCAAATCCAAAACTTGACTTTAAAAAATACTTGAATTCCTTCTATTTAACTCAATAGAAACAGATCTTATAAAAAGTTTATTTATAAGAACTTAATAATTATAAATGTTAGTAGTAATAAAGAGTGATATAGTGGACAAGGTGGTCTTCATGTTTCTCAAGTGAGGGGTACATATGTCCATCTCTGAATTAATTAAGAAGAATTATCATGTTCTAAAAATATTTTTCTTCTTTTCTAAGTTTTGGGTCTGTCGTTTTCCCTACATGAAATCATCAAGTTTGGCTCAAAGTGGTTACATTGAAAAGTAGTTAATGTTACTATAATGTACTAATTAAATATAATAGACAAGGACAATTATTAGACGATTAAGGAATTTGATTAAGGAGTGAGTCGATTTCATTAATCAAAACCAAAGTTAATGCTCTCTCCAACTGATGAAGGTGAAAGTCAAGGAATCAGTGTGCATTTGATGTGTTGATGATTGAATTTGAAGCAAACGCCATTTGTAACCCAATATCTAAGGAACCCAAACTCACCAAATTGCCAAAGTCAAGTAGCGGCTAAGCTAGTACAGTGCTGAGATTTGAGATATCCAAGCAAATTTTGGAGCCAGCAAAAGGGTACAAAAATAAATTTTCTCTAAACAAAATTCTGACAAATCGTACAGCCACTGTATCTTCTGGTAACAATGGCTGAATGAAAAGGGCAATTTCCTGCGTGGGTCGTATCGTATGCTTTGTATGGGGTTGATTCTATTAATAGAAAACAGTTGCTCTCCCGAAATACTTTCACCCTTTCATTTCATTAAATGGGTAAGCAGTGTAAATTCGGATACTAAGATTTTAACATCCTAACATTTTTCGGTTCGATTTAATTCAAAATTTTTTGTGAATTTTTGGGTAGTTGAAATCTATTTAACTTTTGACTTTTTTCTTTTATAAAAACCCAAATAAAATTATAAAAATTTTAGATTTTTTAATTTTAGGTCAATAAAATCAAGTATTTTTTTAAATTTTAACTTATTCGGTTCATTCGATTTTCATATCAACAATCCAAAATCCTAATATAGTTATCGATTCGATTCGGTTATCGATTTTTTCGATTATCTTAAACAGCCCTACGGGTAAGTCAGTTCATAGAATAGAATGCATAAAGCAAGCTCTTGACTGTCTTGACGATGGTCGGTCAGTCAGAACCGGAGAGACGAAAGATTCGATTTGGCTTGTTTGGATCCCATTTTCTGAGTACTTTTGTGAAGGATTTTTTTGGTACCAAAAAGATGCACTGATTAGTATTATGAATAACAAAAAGACTTTGTTTTCTCCTTTTCGTTTACGCAAATTGTACTTTCAATTGACGGGATTAGAAAAATCGTTTTTGATTTTAGTGGATTTGTTAACTTTATGTATGTTTCAGTATTTAAATGAAGGGAGATTTTGTAATTTACAATGGAAACAACCAAAAAATAAAAGTGACAGATAAGCTGTCAATCTATCGAGTATGGAGATGGATGATCAGACATCCACCACACCTAGCAAACAGGAAAAATTATTGACATTTGTAACATCATAATCAAAGATTCAACATCCATTTCCATTGTAACACAACCCACATGTGATATAAATCATCATGGGTTTGAAGTTTGAACCCTCTACACTGCAAAATCCAGAGCATATACAGATTCCAACAGACTGGAAAACCAGAGGGATCGATTCGATTTCCCTTCATGGCCTGATTGCTGAAAGGGTATGTGGGTTCGGACTCCGCCTCCGCCCTCCCTCCCTTGTTTTGGAAAAAAAAAAGAAAAAAAAAAAAACCCATGGGGCTAGACATTTATTCTGAGATACAGTAGCTTTCAATCTCCTTCGGCCACGAACTGGGCCTCGAAACCGTGTAGACAGGCCATTGTATCAAAGCATAAACAATTAGCAAAAGCTTATATTCCAATGTAGCTAGTAATTATGTTATGATTTCTGGTTTAGTAAGAATTGTAAGTGTACTTGTTTAATTATCATCAATGGAGTGGAAACATGGTGTAAAGGTCAAACACGAAACATGGATCACCCATGTGGGATTCGACCTTTTTTTTTTCTCTTTTTCTTTTTTTTTTTGCTTTTTGGTAAATAAAGAAGAATTATTACAAGACTGAAGTAGATAAGACAAAACAAAACAACTGCTGAAGCTATAATTCACTATCATGGACAAAAGAAAAAGCCGCCCTAAAATGAGAAAAAATAAGGAATGCATTATCAGAGAAAAGGCAGGGGGAGAGGATCAGTTTCTTCCATTTATGATGATTGATGATGACCTCCCAATGACAGAAAACAGAGCGTAAATGTGACTCACTTTTATAACTGAACCTGTCTGAATCTAGATCCAAATTGCTTCAGGGTTGATAAGAATTTAAACTTACCCAGTTACCATTTACACAGATACTATCATCTGCAAGCTCTGGCTCTTAATTGCCTTGAATTAATGCAATTAACATTCCATTCCCTCAAAGGAATTAAAGTAACCCAAAGAGAAAAAATTTTAATGACTTATCTTAATTTTTACTATCTGGGTTTCTAGCTAGAAATCCAATTCTGTGGTGAAGAATTCAATACCAAATCTTCCATTTGCCATTCTCACTTCCAATATAGATTCAGAAAGGCCAAAAGGGAAAGGAAACCAAAAATTCAGCAAGAAAGGGAAAAAGAGAGAAAAAATAATCAAAGAAATATTAAACTAAATTTGCTGCATCTGGCAAACCTTGATGGAGATCATTATTTCTAGCTGAACCCGACGCCGTACGGTTATTATTATTAGGCCTCTTTACAGCAACAGAAGCCCGGCAAATTGGACAATTGTTATGATTGTTAAGCCACAGATCAATGCAAGTAGCATGAAACGAGTGCTTGCATTCACTTAACTGCCTTACTTCTTCTCCATCAGAAAAAGCAGATAAACACACCGGACACTCGATCCCAATATCTTTAGAATGAGCCTCCTTTTGGTACTTTACACCCGAAACAGGCTCCCTGCTCCTCCCAATTGCTTCCACGGCACTTCCATGGCTGTCGACCCTGGGAAGCTCACGGGGGCCGTCGGGGCGTTCTCTGGAAGTCCAAGGAGGGCACTTGACAGCAAAAAAGAAAGCGTAGATTATAGCAGGGATGGTTATCACTGCCATGAGGGCAAGAATGAATTCCAGTGGGGATAAATCAACGCTTCTCGGTGAATCAGGGAAAGCTGGCGGAGGGTTGAAGTTGACTACAGTAACACTTCCGTTTTGATATATAGGATATACTTGGGTTTGGGGTGATGATGAAGAAGAGAAAGGTAACGGCGGAGGTGATGGCTCGATTATAGAACCGTTTGTGGTGTTATCAGGCTGGGAAAATGGCGGTGGTGATGATGATCCAAAGAAGGGCGGAGGTGGTTGTGGTGGTGGCGGTGTTGGCCGGATAACGGTAGGTGAGTTCTCCATGATAAGAAGAGAAACAAAAAAAATACGATGGTAAAATATTTTTGCCTTTTATTCTTTTAGAGCGGGTAAGGGAAAGAAATGGGTGCGACGGGCGGTGGCGACGATGTTTTTTTGTCGAATTTTCAATAGCAATAATTGAAGGGAAAATGTGGGGTTTGTAGGGACAAATTTTACGTAACATCATGAAAGCAACGCATGTTACTGGTTTACAAATTTCCTTTTAACCAAAAAAATATTACGATTAGGTGTTCTCTCGACACATTTTAGTCTTTGTTTTATGTTTTGGACCGAACCAAGGCTGATCAATACTAGCCTGGTTCCACCTTCTTACTTGCAAATGGAGACCCAATCTATAATGTCACTAGACCCACAAGGCCACAACAGCTCTTGAGATAGTAATGGGCTAACCAGGCCCAGTTCAAAGCAGGCTTCCAATGTCTCCAAACCTTCAAAACATGATTCATAAATTTGTAACATCAAAAAAGCAATTTTCATGTACAATATTGGACTTTTTGGCCTCATATGAAGGGTTTGATCGGTTGGAAACATGAGGGTGGAGAGGAAAATGAGGGCTGATTGAAGGCGATGGCGGGCACCAAAGTCATGAAAAAGAATGATGCCATTTACATCTCTTTTTGACATTAACGAAATGCAACATGTACATCTTTTTCTCACCAAGTCAAATTTCTCTCGTTTTGAGTCACTTCCAAGCAAATAAACAATCATTAATGAAGAACAGCTAGGCTAGCTAGCGGTAGCTTTACAGTAAATCAAAACCATCCTCATTTCACCATTTTGAAAATTAATTACAACCCAAAATCCGGCAATCTATTAAGTTCCAGAGTTGGTGCTCTGGTAGAACGTTCCGGCAAATACATAGACACGGCCACCTGCTCGGGAGCTGAGGTATTAGCGCGACAAAGTGGGCAATTAGAGTGCAAATTTAGCCACGTATCGATACAAGCTACGTGAAAAAAGTGCAAGCAATCTGGCAATACCCGAATTTGCTCACCTTCCTTGAAATCACTCAAGCAAACCGCACACATCTCTTCGTTGCACTCTTTGCTGTATCTAAATATTGGGATTAGCCTCTGATTCATCGTACTTCTGCTTCTGTCACTAGGCATAGTTTCCTGCTGATTGTTTCGAACATTCTGCCCAGTATTATTGGCAGTGTTCGGCGTTGACAATGACTGCCTTCGGCAGCAATTACAAGCGGACGTAACTAAATGATAAGTAGCAACCATGATGGCTCCGGCAACGACCCCAAGAAGGCCGACGAGGATCGGGTGAAATTTGAACCCTTGGCGACCTTGTTCGTCCATTGAAGTGCTGGTAGGAAAGTTTGGTGGACGACGAAGTTAAAATTGGCGTATATAATTTGCTAAAGGTGATTTTTGAGACTATGTTCTTATAATTGTATCTTGTATTTCGAGAAATGTATGGTAACAAATTAAAGGCAATTCACTTTCACCATCATGGATGGGCCTAGACGTGGGTGGCACGGACATGCCAGGGGAAACGACCGTTTTTGGGTTCAGAATTGGGTATACAACAAAGCGCCTTGTGATCTTAAGCCTTTGAAGGTCAAATCAACTGCTTCATTTTTGGCCAACAGATTAAGAATAATAATTAACGACCTAATTGGAAGATTATTTAAGTTTTATTTCCAATAAAACAAAAGTCAAAATTAGTGTAAGAAAGGAGAAGAAACATTATCTGGCTAACCCATTTCGAGGGGAAAACGAAACCTCGAAAACAAAAACCAAATTGTCTTGATGCAAGGAGGGAAAAACAGCAGTTTGCATCAACCGCTTGTTTTGAAAAGCCTTTGTCAAGATAACTACTGTAAATAATTCTCCATATAAGAGCACAAATTCAGTTATCAAAACGACAGAAAAAGAGAGAAGTATAATAATTTTTACAAAGAAAAGTGGGGCACTTTGGTAAACCCAAAGGACAGATTGTAAGAGAGATCAGTCGGTGACTTGCAGCTATTGCTAACGTTGATAAGGAGGATGTGAAAACAATAGCTCAGCTAGCGGAATTATTGCACATGGACTAGAATATAAGCCATGGCCCATATCATTTCTTAATGGAAATATTCCTTACAAGCATAATCTAAGTTTTAGCTACTAAATAAGCCAGAACACCATGCTACTCTTGCTGGCTGTTTAACTTGACAATGCTTTGCCACCAAACCCCTTTCCCCTTTCCCTTTGATACTTAGATTATGTACAATAGTTCCATTTTGTCCGACTTTAACTAATCAAATCTTATTAATTGAGTTTAACTCAGATGACATTCAGAAATTAAGTAAAGGGTCGTGGTGCAATGTCCCCGTGTTGTAGACTTTGTAAGTATGTACTTGATCTAGATGTTCACTTTAACAAGGGGGATTTATCTTTCCTGTACCCTTTTTTATACCTAATAATTGTTGCTAGTTCCAATAGAATGTTAAAACGAAATTTCCTTGGTGATATATATGGCAGTGGCCTATTAAAGGGCAATTACGCAAATTGGTGATGTGCTGCTGATGCAATTTCTTACATAGCAAAGGACATTAATTTGGATTACTTTAATGCCAGCAAAAGCACCTTGATATGTTACAAAGTTAACTATATAGACATGTGAATCTCCTTGGAGCACATTAGATGAAAATAATGCATTAGAAAATTATTGAATATATTAGCCAATAAGAAAAGAAGCCAAGATGAAGAGATAAAGAAGACATCATGGTCAGAACTCGGGGGAGATTTTTTTTTTATTAAAAAAAAAAAAAAACACAAACAACTGCTCCACCAGACATTTCTTAATTCCCAAAATTCTAATCAATTGCTGGCTGCTAAGGTTCCCATGGCAGATTGGGATTCGCCCAAATAACCTGTTTCCTGTGGGCAACAAGGGGGGAAAAGGAAGTAAATTTACATTTGGGTGCTTTGAAAGATTTGATTCCCACCAACTCATTTGATATGATATGGACTATGATGTTGGTATTCGTATGTTAAAAGAGTTTCAAAAGTGAACACTTTTTGCTTAGTGAGACGAGTAGGATCCCAAATGCAACCAATCTCCTTCAACATCTCCATATAAGTTGTATCAATTATTGAGTTTTAAATAGTAAGAAATTGTCCCTTTCTCCCCTGCTTATTTATCTGTTTTAATCTTATCTCACACATAAATTTCCCCTTTTGCATGCAACCATGACATGCTTTCTTTACCTAATTAATTATTAATTATGCATCCAAGTGACGTGAGTATAGGGCAACCCCAGTTATAGCCCTTTTTTGGATTTCACAGTGCTTTAAGTATCAAAATTGCTTGATGCCAAAACATTGCATTTGCCTATCTTTGCAGTCAAAACAATGCAAATTCTCCAATAAAGAGATTTTTCGATATAAACCCTTAGTAACAAGTAGATAGATGGTTACATTGAGCTATACTAATTCTAAGTCAAGTCGTTTTAAATCCCAAATAGGAAGAAATTCTCTTAAACATATTTTTTTCATTTGCAAGATTTGGATTCGAAATATTATTTAAAGAATACCAATCTCCTTCCACTTAATTTAATAGAGATTTTTTCCCAATTGAAAAGTGTTGATTGGGACCCAAGGTTTCATATAACGGTGATAAAACTAATTCCTTGCAAAATCAATTAAGCTGATTAAATGTATGTAATCTCTAATTTATATTCCCAAAACAAAGGAATATAAGTCACCATCATCATGAATTTCCATCGGACAGACTATATTTGTATTTAATCAAGATCGTGAAAGCAAGTCCTTGAGTGCCTTTTCAACCCACGAAGGAAGGCAATAGCATCTGCCATATGGCATCCATATGCATTTTGGACTCATTTACAAATAGAAACCAGATCCCATTCCAAAGGCTCATCATGGCCTTGTCCATATCCAAGGCAGGTCGCATTCGATTTCTTATATAAACAAGGTAACCTCACTGTTAACCAAAGAAGCAAAGGATAATCGAGTCATTAATTGAGGAACATTTCAACGGTTAAAATTTTAAGCAACCTCGGCCTCGGGCCAACATATAAGCGAATAGGCGTATGAGAATATAATAATGCACATGGAACAAACAATTAGGTTAATTATAATTATTTAATCAATTATTATCTTGTTTGGGTGAGGTTAGTCCCCGGCAAGCATGCACGTGTGGAAACAGCACATACCCAATAAACCAGAATTAGACCGCCTTAGACTTTCCCTTCCCCAAATGTTTGATGTTGTATAAGTCAAATTATCAAACACCTTGAAGACATTTTAGCCAGCCCGGCCCAGGCACGCACCACAAATAAATATATACTAAAAATAAAAGGAGCAAGGAGTTCCTTCCCCCCACACGACCCACCCCACTTTCCATTTTCCTCGTACGTATTCTCAAATAAGAAACTAGTACCACTACAAGGTAATTTTTAAAAGACAGAAGCACCTTTGCAAAGCTAAGCATATAACTCCTCCTCTCCTAGGTGATATCTGAGGCAAAATTTTGACAAATCATGTAAGGATGAAAAAAGTGACCTTAAATATGTACTTTGTGCATATAAAAGAAAACCCAAATTTTCCTTTTTCTTAGATCAGTGGGAAGATAAAATATTTCCTTAGCTCCACCAATGTCATCCCCCCTTATCAGTCACTAAAATATTTGGCAAAACCACTTTCTTTCTTCTGTTCCTCTCTGTCAGGCTATTGACTTATCGTTATGTTTTTAGTTTATAAAAAAATTGAAAATCCCATTGTCTTAACAGTTTTTTCCCTAATTAGAATGCACCTTTTTTGTCTAAGTATTGTCAGTTTACGAACCGAAAGAGATCTGTGCTTCTCCCTCGCACACCAAAGAGGGAAAAATCAAATCTATCCATATTTGTTTGAGTTTTGGTGGCTGAAATCCCAAACCTTTCAAAGATATGAAACTCAAAGCGTATTAAGATCTTTGTCTTACTTCATTTTGCAAGAGAACGATTCATTCATAACAGAAAAAGAAGGGTTAGAATGGCTTAATTAAAATCTGTGGGATGATAGAAATTGAAGAAAATTTTTGTCCATAAATCAAGGGAAGGCATGTGGTGAGCTCATCGGGAAACTCTTATTTTCTTTAGAGAAAAGCTACAAGTGAGTGCAGTAGCATTAAAAAGGCAATTAATAGTAGAAATAAATAAATAAACTGTATAAGCTCAATAGTAACATGGATTAACTTGATAGTAGTATATGTATTATATATTTTTAAAAAGTAAGATGAAGATCCAAATCTTTTGTTACATGAACCCAAACTAAAAAGTAATCAAATCAAGTGCACTCCCACAAAAACACTATAAAAGCAACCCCACTTTTCACCAGATGGAGATTTTTAGGGTCTTAGGCAAATATTGGTGAGGTCCCTCCTCCATGAAAGGACTGATAGCCACACCCACCATTAAAGGGAGTAGAAGAGTGGAGGCACTTTCTTCTTTAGGCTTGAGCATGCATAAAAGATTAAAAGGGGATTTCCAAATTCCAATCACCATTTCCATTTCAAGCCAGGTGGCTTATCAACCCAACCCTTGGAAATGGTTGAAATAATGAAAGAATGGGCGATGAAAACAACAAAAGAGAGGATTTTCAAAGATTTTCATTAAATAAATACCTACTTCTTAGTAATCCCTACGATGTTCTTCCCATTTTTACTCTGTTTTTTTTTTTGGAAAAATATTGACAAATTGTATTTGTTTACCCTATGGGGAATATTCTTAAATCCAAAAACATCAAGTTCATTTATTTAAAGAGGTCGGTAGGAAAATTTGATCACTATCAACCATTAGTTACTAGAAGATGATAGAAATTAATTTTGAAAAATATTAGTGTTACTAAAATTTTTTTGGATACAAAAGACGCCATATTTGTCTAATTTCTTATACTAAGTTGCTTCATAGCATCCTTTTCCAACAACAGAATAAGATCTAAAGGAGGGTCAATAAAAAATTAGTCCTACTAAATTTCATCTCTAATGAATGTCTTTAATATTTGTCTACAAAATTATTCTCTTTTTTTTTTGGGTAAAATACAAAATTACTCTATTCTCTTGTAAAAAAATTTACTAATATTTTTAACTAATTTAATAGTCTAGATTCTAGATAGTCATTAAAGTTCGAAACTTCAAAGTGGAAAGGAAAAATTAAAAGGAAAATAATACTGAAAAGTAAAAAAAGAAAAAGATAAGTAATCTGGTTGCGGGAGACTCTGGAGTATTGACCTCTCAAAAAAAAATAATTGGGACGAGAAAAAGTGCACCGTCACCGTTAAGTAACGGTGCGGGCAAACGGTGGTATCTAGTGTAGGCTTCAACTAACGAAACCTCTTATAATGAGACGGTGCCTTACGTTTCTTTTTCTCTCTTCTCATTCACTTTGTTTCTCTAATCTCCCGTTTTTGGAGGTTCCTCTCTTTGCCCTTTGGCCTTTGCCCTGTTTTTCTCTTCTCTTGTTTGTTTCTGTTTTTTTGACGGCAAAACTAAAGGAAAGGAGGAAGACAGAAAAGTGTAAGCGTATAATAGAGGGAAGACCAGAAATAAAAAAAGAAAAAAAAGAGAGAGAAAAGGAAAGAAAAAAAATGGGGGGTAAGGTTGTGGATGATGATGATTTGGTGGAGATGAGCATCATAATCGCCCATGGAGGTCCCTCTTCATCTCGATTCCTCGATGCTTATCCCAAAAGGTACTCTTTGAAGATCCCTTCATTTCTCTTCTAGAGAACTTTCCTTTTTTTTGGGTGGTTTGGTTTCAAAGTTATAGAGTCTTTTTTTTAGCTCTGAAGATATAAATTTCATTTCTTTTTCCTTTCTAAGAATTGGGTTTTTGTTTTTTTGATGGATTTGATGTTTTTGATTCAGTGTTTCCCCCCAGTGTTTGGAGGATTTCGGGAGATTCTGGGTTTAGGGTTAGATATTGTCTTTCTTTAGCAGCTTTTGTTGAAAATCTCTTTCTCTCTCTCCTTCCCGAGGTAGAGATTGAAGAGATTGTTCCTTCCTTTATTTTTTACTAAATAAAAGAAAAAATACAGTCTCTTTTAATCACTGTATTATATACATGTTGTCTTTTATTGATCTTTAGGGTGAAAGGTTATTTTTTTTTGGGTTATTGTTATTTTTTTCTTAATAAGTTGGGGTTATTGAATTGATAATTCTGTTAATTTTTTTTGCCGGTTGTGTGGGGATTGTTGTTTTTCTTCTGATTGATAAATTCTAGGGTTTTGATGGAGGGGAGATCATGTGGTGATTGATTTAATGATGATGATGATGAAGGTGTTTATAAGGTTGTTATTTTGTTGAATTCTTTTTTTTGGGGGGAAATGGAAAAATTCAATCCACCAGCAACAGTACCTACCTCCTCCAACCGGATAATCTGAAATGGGAGATTCTCTCCTCACGGCCTTGTCAATGGAGAATCATCACCCTTCCACGCTGTTATCAATGGATTCAAGTGCATCCTCTCATGACGAACTGGATTTGGAAATGAAGAGGCAAATTGTTCTGCCTCGTCCACCTGATATCAATTTGCCTCTCGCAGCCGAGCGTAGCCCTCCCCCGCAGCCATGGAACTCTGACCAGTGTGATATTTTGGATGTTGGGCTCGGTCCACAAACTTATGAGACTGAGAGCTACCTCACTGTTCCCAAACCAGGACGGAAATGTGCCAAGCGGGTAGATAGTATCTGGGGTGCTTGGTTTTTCTTTAGTTTTTACTTTAAGCCTGCCTTTAATGACAAATCAAAGGCCAAGATTATCCGTGACAGCAACGGTGTATCTGGTTTTGATAAATCTGATCTCAAGCTGGATGTTTTTATGGTTCAGCATGATATGGAGAACATGTACATGTGGGTTTTCAAGGAGAGGCCCGAGAATGCATTGGGTAAGATGCAACTCAGAAGTTACATGAATGGGCATTCTCGCCAAGGGGAGCGGCCCTTCCCTTTTAGTGTGGATAAGGGATTTGTCCGATCACACAGAATGCAACGGAAGCATTACAGGGGACTGTCAAACCCGCAGTGTGTGCATGGGATTGAGGTTGTTCCGTCACCAAACCTCATGGCTTTGGATGAGGAAGAACGGAAAAGGTGGACGGAGCTTACTGGAAGGGATTTGAATTTTACAATTCCGTCTGAAGCTAGTGATTTTAGTTCATGGAGAAACCTCCCTAACACAGATTTTGAGCTAGAGAGGCCGGCTCCTCCAATAAAGAGTGTACCAAATTCCAACACAAAGAAGCTGCTTAACGGATCTGGACTCAATTTGTCTACTCAGCCATGTAGCCATAGTAATGGTGATGGGATGGACTTATCACTTGTTAGCAATAAAAGGAGGAAAGATTTCTTCCCGCATGGAAATGATGAAGATTGCTATCTGGCTGTTGTTCCTCCATCTGACCGAATTCCGGATATGGAAGTTCATCCCAGTGAGCCACACTGGTTAAGCGACTTCAGCGGGGTAATGAAAAATGTCTATGGGCCTGTTACAGCTGCAAAAACTATCTATGAGGATGAAGCAGGTTATTTGATCATTATCAGCTTGCCTTTTGTTGATCTTCAGAGGGTCAAGGTCTCTTGGAGGAATACTCTCACCCATGGTGTCATAAAGGTATCCTGCGTAAGCACATCTCGCATGCCTTTCATCAAGAGACATGATAGAACTTTCAAATTGACTGATCCTGCTTCCGAGCATTGCCCTCCCGGGGAGTTTGTTAGAGAAATCCCACTGTCAACTCGAATTCCTGAAGACGCTAACATAGAAGCATATTATGATGGTCCAGGATCTGTACTCGAGATTATGGTCCCAAAACTGCGGGTGGTACCTGAAGAACACGAAGTCCGTGTTTGCCTTCGCCCTAATCTCGGAGGGAGCGATCTCATGTTGACATGAAGTAGCATTTATGGAGAACTGTTAGGGTAGTTGCTATGGTTGGTGCTTAATTGTTTTACTAACTCTGTACCATACAGTGTAATCTATGAAAACAAATATGTGCGTCTCACTTTTATCTTTTGCAATTCTTTTTACTTACTAATTACTATGGTTCTTCCCCCATGATTCTGGTTAGCATTTGACTGTAACTATAATTGATTCTTAGACTCAATATCAGATTTATAGCAATTAATATAGATACCACACCTTTTGGTTATTAAGCTCCTCTGTTACTTCTGTGACTCTGTTTTTGTCTTAAAGAGTAGCTATGCTTCTTCTCCTTGATTCCCCTGTTGCAGTTTATTGAATTTATTGAAGTTTATACTCTCAGGGACTTAATTTGATTTGCCAACAGATGATGCGTTAGTTTCCTGTTCTATAGCATAAGATGAGGAATCTTTAGCTTTTCTCTAGACATAAAAATCGCAAGCAAATTCTTTGCGAGAAAATTAAATCAGGAAACCCTTTTCTTTTGCTTGATTTGTTTTTTGAATGATGGAAGTCGACACGAGGCAGAAGTAGACACTGACAAGACTTTTGCTACTTTGGTAGTACCAAAAAACGCACAGATAGAAGATATTTGCTGGGAATGCCATTGCCACCGAATTGTGGAAGGCAGAGCACTTTGTCTGGACCCCATGAAAGCCAATAAAGTGGTGACACCTAACAGCTTTTTAATCTTATAAGTAAAAGGGATGTAATCTGATATTTTGGGTGAAAAGAGATACTAATAAGCTATCGTGTTCGTGGGAGACTAAGTCAAAGAGGGTAAGGTCAGTCATCTTTTGGATAGTTGAGAGTATTTTTAGGTGAAAAAATGTAGAAATGTAGATGTGGTGACCGAGAAGAAGAGGGCCCGTAGGACTGTAGGAGAGTTCGGGGGTTGGCGAACCTCTGTACTCTTGCATTGTACTCTATTTTATCTCAAATTATCTATTTTATAATTAAAATATTTAAAATTTTGATCATTAATTATAAAAATTCTATAAAATTAAGTTTTAAACATTTTTTAACTTTATCTTTAAAATTTAATTTATTTTAACCATAAATAGACAGATAATTTAAGACTAAGATAATATTGATTACAAACAAAGTCAAGTTTGGCGTCTACTGAAGAATCCACACTACTATTATTCTTTTTTTTTCTTCTTTTCTCTTGGTTTAATTTAACGTGCAACCTCCAACGTCTACGATGCTTTATCTTCTTACGCGCTTTTCCTTTTCTCCTCCACGTCCTGGCTGGCTGGCTGGCTAGCTAGGTGTCTCTTTATGTCCTTTTTCTTGACAACCAAACAACTAGAGCTACATAAGCTACGTTGGATTTATCTATTTATAATTTTATCTTCAGCTAGAAATACAAATTAAATTCTATAGCTCAACAGTTTCTCTTAGGTAGAATAATTTTCCCCTGTAGATAAAAGTAAGTTTGTTTTCGTTTCGCTTCTGGTTTCTTGTCAGTTTCAGATTAAAAAGAGAGAAGTCGGTAGCTTGGATCAAAGGGGTGGTGCCGTGGTGGCAAGTTGCAACTCTGGTAACGTGTTTAGATTTTGGTTATGTGATCAGTCAATAGTCGTATCAAATCAGCTCATTTATGGAGGTTTGAGGAAGGAAACTAAATTGAGTAGAGTAGAATTACTATTAGGAGAGAAGACTTTCTTGTTGAGAGAAAAATTGATATAATATAGTAGTATTCTATAAAGATCATCACTTCAATTTTAACTTGTACTAAGCATGCGTGCCGACACACACATGACAATAAAAGAAAGGGTAAATGACGAAATTTGCTTGCAAACTTCCCAAAGCCAAGCGAATCACCCCGTCTTCCAATATGTGGATGTGGGTATAAGGAACATCACAGGATTTTCCTAGTTAACGATTGGGACTGAGGAGATTGGTTTGGGAGCATGGACCTGTTATTTGATTAGATTCTTTCGGGTTTTGTTTGTAATAAATAATAAAGTAGCCACGAGGCCTTTTGAGTCCAATTCTTTCGGGTTTTGTTTGGACCACATGCCTCCTTATTGTCCTATGAATCTTGTAGAAGTTTGATAAGGAATCTGTACCATCAAAGCATACAATTTTGCTAACCAATTCTCGTTATTCACTTATTTGTGGCTTTGAAGTTGCTAAAATTTCCGTCAAAAGGTTTTTTTTTTGGGGGGGTAAAAGTCTAGTATTTATTTGTGCTCGAGAGTTTGTTAATGTCAACTCCACCCTCAACAAATATGAAAATTCATGGTAATTCAGAAACCAAAAAATAGATCTGGGCAAATGAGAGAATTTTATAAAAAGAAACAGGACCTGGAAATAGCTCCAAAGTTACTGTTTTATCCAAAACCTAAGAATGATGCTTAAACTGGCTTTGGGCAGAATACTAGAAAGTTTCAAAGCTAGAAAATGATATAGTTAAAATCCGATTCCAAAAACAAGAAATAAAAACCCATCGACACCTAGGACATAGACGGGGAACAGAAGCAGATTAAAGAAATCGCAGGAATTTCTTAGTCCACCTCCTCAATCTTTGGGCCAGCACCGCTTCCACCAGCTGGGACATCCTCCTCCATGCCACCCATGTCACCACCAGTGCCCTGGTACATCTTTGCAAGATGGGGTTGCAAATGCTCTCCAACTCCTTCATCTTGTCTTCAAATTCATCTGCCTTGGCAAGCTGGTTGTTGTCTAGCCATTGGATGGCCTGCTCAATTGCGTCCTCAATCTTCGTCTTGTCTGCTGGAGGAAGCTTGGCACCGATCTTCTCATCCTTCACTGTGTTTCTCATGTTATAAGAGTAGTTCTCCAGGGCGTTCTTAGCCTCAACCATTTTCTTGTGCTCTTCATCCTCAGACTTGTACTTCTCAGCCTCCTGAACCATCTTCTCAATTTCCTCCTTGGAAAGCCTTCCCTTGTCATTTGTAATGGTAATTTTGTTCTTCTGGCCAGTGGTTTTGTCCTCGGCAGACACGTTCAAGATACTGTTGGCATCAATATAAAAGCACACTGTGATCTGTGGAACACCCCTAGGAGCTGGTGGAATGCCAGAGAGCTCGAATTTACCAAGCAAGTTGTTGTCTCTCGTCCTTGTTCTCTCACCTTTATAAACCTGGATCAACACACCAGGCTGGTTGTCGGAGTATGTAGAGAAGACTTGCTCCTTCTTTGTGGGAATAATGGTGTTCCTTGGAATCAAGACAGTCATAACGCCACCAGCGGTTTCCAAACCAAGGGACAAGGGGTGACATCCAAGAGTAAGAGATCCTGCACCTTCTCATTACCCTCTCTGCTCAAGATAGCAGCTTGGACTGCAGCACCATAGGCAACAGCCTCATCATGGTTGATACTCTTGCAGAGCTCCTTTCCGTTGAAGAAATCCTGCAAAAGCTGCTGGACCTTGGGAATTCTAGTGGAACCACCAACAAGCACAACATCATGGACGGAGCTCTTGTCCATCTTGGCATCCCTCAAACACTTCTCAACTGGTTCCATACACTTTCTGAAGAGATCCATGTTGAGTTCCTCAAATCTGGCACGGGTAATGGTGGAGTAAAAGTCGATGCCCTCATACAAGGAGTCAATCTCAATGGTAGTTTGGGCAGTGGATGAGAGAGTTCTCTTTGCCCTCTCACATGCTTTACTCAACCTCCTAAGAGCTCTGGGGTTACCACTAATGTCCTTGTTCTTTCTCTTGAATTCTTGCACAAAGTGGTTCACCATTTTGTTATCAAAATCTTCACCTCCAAGGTGGGTGTCTTCAGCAGTGGCCTTCACCTCAAAAATACCCTCTTCAATGGTAAGAAGAGAGACATCAAAAGTACCACCACCGAGATCGAAGATCAAGACATTCTTTTCGTCGACACTTGTAGCCTTCTTGTCAAGACTGTAAGCAATGGCTGCAGCCGTGGGCTCATTAATAATACGCATGACATTAAGACCAGCAATGACACTAGCATCCTTTGTTGCCTGACGCTGAGAGTCATTGAAGTATGCAAGGACAGTAACCACGGCATTCTTAATTGTAGAGCCAAGGTAAGCCTCGACAATCTCATGCATTTTCATGAGGACCATAGACGAGATCTCCTCAGCAGTAAATTGCTTCTCTTTACCCTTATAACTAACAACGATCATGGGCTTGTCAGCAGGTCCAGCGATCACCTTGAATGGCCACAATTTAATATCATTCTGAACAGAGGCATCACTGAATCTACGGCCAATCAACCTCTTCGCATCTGTAAAGGCATAAACAAATTAGATCTCCCAAATAGTAACAGACAATAAGAATAACAAGATAAACAAAAAGCTAATCCGAAAGCTAACCATCATAGCCCAAATTCTTTTAAGGTCCAGCTAACCTCACCAATACATTTCAAACCATTGCCAATATGCAGAATAAAACTAACTAACTAAGTTTGAGTTAAACGCATAACCACAATGAAACCAATACAGATCCAATAAAATTCTAATATTGAGCTAAAGTTAATAGTAATACAAAGATAATGATCACACAGAGAGCTTAGTTTGACTTCGATCCAAAGAGATGACAAACACAAATAATGTGTAATACGTAACAAATATGATTATCAACAATTACTAAATTACTCTAATTTTAAAATGCTCCGATTAAGACTAAGAGCCGAAGGTCAAAACATAGTATGACTAATTTAAAAAGTACACAATAACAGATCCATTAAGCAAGTCAAACTTTCATATATATAGAATAGTAAGTAGTATTGAATAGACAAATTACCTAAAGATTAAACTAAGAAAAGAAAGGAGATATAACTGATGCAGATCTGAACTAGAATCTAAGCTCATGCTAACGGATTTCCTCATTAAAACTCAGCTATCTTAGCTAGTAAAAGTTCAGATCCATATATTTCAAGGAGCAAAAACCAACCTTAGCATAGATCCAAACTAAACAAATCCAGATACAACCAAAACATAAGATCTAAACGAAAGCAGAGCTTCACCAAGAATAAAACAAAGTAAAAACTTACCGAAGACAGTGTTGACGGGGTTCATGGTGACCTGGTTCTTTGCTGCATCGTCGATCAAACACTCAGTATCGGTAAAGCCAACATAAGACGGTGTCGTTCTGTTACCTTGGTCATTGGCGATGATCTCAACACGATCATGTTGCCAAACACCAACGCAAAAATAAGTGGTTCCGAGATCTATTTCGATCGCTGGACCTTCTCCTTTCCCGGCCATTACTTTATCTTTCTTTTGTTGTGTCGACGAAAAAGAATATAAAGAACGAGGGAAAAAAATAAATAAAAAACAAAGAGAAACAGCTACAAACAGCTAGGGTTTGAAGTGGCCGAGCAAGAAGAAAAGAAACAGTTTATATAGAGGCTTTCGAGTTTTATTTGTTTCGAGAATGTTCTAATCCCTGGACCCTAGGAACCGTCCGATCTATTTGACGGTCCCAGATTTGTTTCCTTATTTTACGCGGAATAGATGGGGTTCTAATTCTAAATACTCGGTTGAAAATGGTCCAATACAGTAATGCCACGTCATTAAAAGTGCATTTGTCTGCAGTGGGTTGATTGGATCTAAGACCGATCGTTGAGATCTAACGTTCAATTACTGAAAGGATGGGCATCTTATTACGGCCGTTCTCATTGGACTGTCACCGTCCAGGAAGATTCTACGGAGAAAAGGCAAAAGGTAAATCTCCTCCTGCTTTAAATTTTTGTCTTCGCCGGGCAACACGCAACCGCAAGGTGGGATGGTGAAAAGACGTCAAAGGACACCACGCACATGCCGTATTGTATTTAATATTTTGTCCATGTGATGGAAAATTACTTATGAAAGCGTATGGAAGTTATTAAAATTAGCCCAAGAAAATGATGGCTTATAGTATTAAACTGAATTTTTTTATATGGAAAAAAGATTAATTTTTTCATAAGAAACTTAAGTAATCATTGGTTTATTTTGTCTAAGTAAAAGGAGAAATATGATGTCATCTTTGTTTTGGCTTGGCTGTTTGCAGCATCTTTTAGGCTAAATGGTCAAGTAAAGAATATTGTGGAGGACCCAATGAGTGTATTATGTGTGTAAGAGCCGTGCTCTTAGGGGCCACAACCCCAGCTAGCCAGGCCAGGACCGCGGTTCAGCTCCACTGCACTAGCCCACTCCAAGGTATTGTCTCCCCAAGGCCCAGGAAATTCGAGTCCCAGCGTGGCTGCAGCCCTCTTCGAACCCTGGCACCAAGGGTTTTGTTGCTCCTAAGAGCATGCCTCTCACCATATAAGCTGGGCTAGTGCAGTGGAGTTGGACCGCGGTCCTGGCCTGGCTAGCTGGGGTTGTGGCCCCTAAGAGCACGGCTCTTACACAAAAAAGGCGCCTTTTTGTGTAAGAGCCGTGCTCCCAGGGGCAACCCCCAGTTAGCCAGGCCAGGACCGCAGTCCAGCTCCACTGCACTAGCCCACTCCAAGGTGTTGTCTCCCCAAGGCCCAGAAAATTCGAGTCCCAGCGTGGCTGCAGCCCTCCTCGAACCCTGGCACTAAGGGGTTTTGTTGCTCCTAAGAGCACGCCTCTCACCATCTAAGCTGGATGCTCGCCAAATCTGAAAAAACCTAGAGGTTATTTGTATTCCTCGGAAACCTCCGCCCACATCACCATTCAAGATTTCTTGGCCTACTATTGGCCAAACCACCTGGGCGCTAGGTCCAATGTGAGTTGGATAGCTGAGCCATGCTTCATAATTGGAAAAACGAGCACCGTGGAAATACATACCACTCAGCCAAAGAAAAATGATGGAGAGTTGGCCGAAATGGGCACTGAATATTTTGTGAGAAATCTCCTCCAAATCATTGGTATGGCTATCGAAATCGTGAGCATCGGCATGTAGGTTCCAGATCCAAGTGGTAGTATCAGGTCGCAGCTTAGATGGTGAGAGGCGTGCTCTTAGGAGCAACAAAACCCCTTGGTGCCAGGGTTCGAGGAGGGCTGCAGCCACGTTGGGACTCGAATTTTCTGGGATTTGGGGAGACAATACCTTGGAGTGGGCTAGTGCAGTGGAGCTAGACTGCGGTCCTGGCCTAGCTAGCTGGGGGTTGCCCCTGGGAGCACAGCTCTCACAATGTGTTTGTGGTTAAAAAAAAAAAAGTTGGGGTGCCTTGTGGCCAAGTTGAGAATAGAACTTGCCTTTTGCTTTGTGTATGATTAGATTTTGAAATCAATTTGTGAACCAGAACCACTCAACTTGAACGCCCACGTCCATTTTTCATAAATGTTCGGGTCATGTATGCCTGCATAGGCTGATCGAGCGGTGTGCCACTGCCAGTAGCGGTGAGCACTAGTTGGTCGAAATGATTCGGTTAAAATGGTTTCGATTTTATTTGGTTCAAAAGTTCGGTTTGTTTGGTTAATTCGATCGTTTGTCGGTTTCTAAAATTTTACAACCGAACCGATCGAAAAACCAAACTATATAATAAAAAAATAACAATAATTTTTAAATATAATATACTATATAAAAATACCTTTAAATTTACAAATTATGTTAATTTTTTCATACATAATCTTTTCCATGTAATAATAACATGGAATTCAATATCCGTCGATACATCAATATATCCATCGATATATCCGTAATCGATATCGATATTGCGATATTTTTTCGGTGGTCTTCAAACCATAGGATATCTGTCGATATATTCATATACCGCGATATATATTGCGCTATTTTAAATATCCGTTAAAATGTCTAGTTCAATTTTATAGTCCGGTCCAAATGGTAAACCAACTTGAAATAATTAGGTGCTCGACTCAAATGAAAAAATACTTGGCCTATGGTGGAAACAAAAGGCTCAGGTCTAAGTGTCAAATTCAATTATTTTCTTATATTGTAGGATTCACTTAAGTAAAATTCAAAGTTAATGTCCTAAATACTAAAAAAGGCGCTCCACATTTTGACATTTTTCTTATTCTTAAAATATTAATGGGGATCTCTCTTTATTACATCGTATGTTTGGCTTACAATTACTTAATGGCAAAAACTTAGTTAATGCAACATTAAACTTAAATAGTAACTTGGGAAGCAGAAAAGAATATAGCACTTTATAAATTATTGTATATATTTTTTTGTTGTGCTTTAATCCACACAAAACAACTAAATCGATTAGCCTATAAAACTCTACAAAATTTCATGGATTTTTACTATAACATAAAATTACGAGTTAGAGATATGAAAGCTGTACAAGATGAGATGTCAGTGCTAAACCCATTGAATCTTCTTGATGTTACTGTTGAAATTGGTGATGAAGATGGATATCCTCTTTTTCAATGAATTAGACCTGCACATTTAGATGGCCGTGATATAAAGCTTAATCCTGAGATCAGCAATCGTGCTTAAGAATTTGGGATTGATGTTGATAAAGTGATGTCCGAAGAGCTTGGCTTAGATTTTTCATCAGATGAAACCATCAGTCATTCACCTAGATTCAAAGGTCATTTAATGAATCAAGATGATGATAATGATGATGATGATGATGATGATGATGATGATGATGATGATGATGATGGTGATGGTGATGGTGATGATGATGATGATGATGGAAGAAATGGGGAAAGGACTACAATAACAGAGACTCAAGGTGGAGGTGGGGAAAGAGCTACAAAATATTGTCCAATGTATGATTTTTCATACGACAATGATCATTATAGACCATTGAGTCCTTTTACCTATGAGGCAACTTTTACACATGCTACACAAGATAAAGACCATGTGTCTAGCAAAGCTGGGCATGGAGCTAAAGGAAAAAGGGTGAAAAGAATTATAGGTAATCTTGCTGATAATTTTGACTCCATGAGTATAACCACAGAACAAAGTTCAATCGGTTATAATGCACCAATGGAATCAAATTTTGGAAATTGGACTGATGATAGGTATAGGGAATATAATTTTGGAGCATCATATTCATCAAGTCAGTATCCATCAGATTATTCCTATGAACAACGAACTTTTTATGATGATCAATCAGCATAACCATAGATGAATTATGGTCACTTCCCTCGCTTTGAAAATCTTCTGGTAGCTAGTACTACTGATTATTATGCCCATGTGCACAATTATGTGAATAATTATAGAAATACCATGACTTCACATGAATATTGTTACTATATGTAACCTACCGACGGAAGTCAGATTAATACTTTTGAGCCTCTAAGAAACTCAATGTGGTACTAAATGATGTTGGAAACTTTGTAATATCAGTTAAACTTTGTAATATTTGATGTTGTTGGATATAAATATTTCAAAAATATGCTTGGTTATCTTTTTTTAATTATATTTCATATATTTTCACCAATTTAAATATTTATCAATACATTAATTACTCATCTAAATATACTTTAATTAAGATATTTTGACTCTAAAATATGTAAAAATATGTAAATAAACATAGGATGAAATTTCATTTTAAAATTCCAATGTCTACAATAAATATCCGTGATTTTTTATTATTTTTTACCATTTTTTTGCGATATCGATATTTTTGCGATATATCCGTCGATATATTTGTAATTTTGAGGGTGCGATATCGATATGGATATGGATATCTAATTCCATGAATAATAATATTTTTTTATTGAAAATTTTAATTAAATTTAATTTGTTTTATCTTTTTGAGAAAACTTAAAAAAAAACTAAAATTCTTTAAAACCGATTAAACCGACTGAAACCGACCGATGTAGTTCGGTTTTCGATTTGTTCGATTTAGGCTCTTATTCAGTCAGTGTCGGTCAAGATTTTTGGAAGGTTCGGTTAATTCGGTTTGTTAATTTTTTAATCGAACCGACTGAATGCTCACCCCTAACTACCAGGGCGAGCTTATAAATGTGCACCACACCAGCATGTTGGATGCGGCAGTGCCCGATGTGTTCAAGCAGGCCGGTTTTGGCCCAATCACTAGGCAAGAATATCACATAACCGGGCTTGCTAACATTGAGCTTCCAAGAGGACCAAGCAACCGACCAAGAGCTTTATAAAGTGGTGAAAAACTGAAAAGGGTGTAGAGTTGTGAGAGCCCGGTCTAATCTAAGTCTAATGGAGAAACACAAAAGTCATTAAAACTTATGAAGTAGACTATTAAGTTTTATTAAAAAAAAAAGAAAGTTTGTTTTTATAATTTATCTGTTTGATCAATTTTCATTGTATCAATTTCAACTAAACTAATAGAAATCCTTATTTTTATTGTCTAATAACCCTAATGGCTACATTAAACTTCAACTCATTTGAAATCGAGCTGTGTTAGATTCAAAAGAATAAAACATTGCGACAAAATCTCTTTTCTTTTTTTAGGTAAAATATCCCTTCTTTTTTGTAATATTGCACTCATGATGGGGTAATACAATAGGTTGACAAAGAATAAAACATTTTGTTTTAATCAAGGGTATTTTAAGTCTTATTGACATGAGTTTAATTCCTTTCATGTCAAGAGCATTAAAAATAACAAAAAATGTTTGATCATAACTGCCTGTAACAGAGAGATTTTACACCCTCCAATAATAATATACCACCTCAGATTTTTTAAAGTTTTTACAAAACTTTATAATAAACAAAACTTTGTAATAGATCTTGTTGCACATAATTATTTTACAAATAAACCTAAATTTGTAAAAAGTTTAGCCCTAAGTAAAAAAAAAAAGGAAAAGATTTGTAGGGTAAGTCCTAAAATTTAAGGTATTATTAGAGTATGGTTTTAATAATTATAGAAAAATTTTTGAGTTTGTCAAAAAAAAATAAAAATTTTTTTTACTTAAATAATTGTATGTGCTGTAGTGTACTATAAGATTTTATAAAAATTAAAAAAAAATCTAAGATAGTACGTTATTATTAGAGGGTGTAAAAATTATCTTTTACAACTAATTTTGATCAAATTTTTACTCCAAAAATAAAAATCTTTCAACAAATAGACTTTCGGAAAATCAAAGTTATATCCTCCCTTTTATAAATTACAAACATAAAACATTGCTAGGATGAGTTTAGGCTTGAACCTTAAAAAATAATAAAATAATAAAGTCCAAACTCTTAACCCAATCAAATTAGGCTTAAACCTAGAATAATGTCCAAGACCCGGACTGGGTCGGGCCAAGCCAGCGAGCATGATAGCATTTAGCCCCTCGAGGAAGGCCGAAGGCGCTTCTTCTCTCTCTGCACACATATAATGGAGGCGAGAACGTACACGTCAGTTTGACAGGGCCACTACACTCGAGGATGGAAGATTTCGGGGCGGCAGAAGTAGACAATTCCTTTGAGCTGGAAGCTAAGCGCAAAGAGGACTCGTCTTGGCACCCTTGTCGAGTTTCTCTCAGGTCATTCCTCTCTTCTCTTTTTTGTTGTTTTGTTCCCACTTCCATGGAGTATAGCTGTTCTTTTCTTCTGTTTTGACAACAACATTGTCTCTTAGTTATCAAATTTTTTTCTGTTCCGTTTTAAGAATCAATCCTGAGGTGTTTTGTTAATTGTGGGTTTGATATATTATCTGCATCAAGTGATCATCGGTTCTTATTCCATTCATTCGACGAGAATAAAGGAAAAGAATGGTAGGAAAAGATTTTTCCTAAAACAATCATTCAAATGTTGTAGACATTCTAGTCAAAAGGGTTTCAAGCTTGTATTGTATTTGAATTGGCTTCTGCGTTTAAAATGGATTGCATACAGGATCATATGAGTAGCTTATATTTGGGTACCTTTTGAGAACTATGATTCAATATTTAATGTACTGTATTAAATGATCAAGTTTGACTTCTAAATTTCTGGTTTATGCACAGCGCGTCTGGAGATAGTCTGATTGTAAACTTCGAGAACCGGGAGATGGAAGATATGCTGTTGAAGAAGGAAGAAGTTCTAATGCAGCTTCGCTTTCGTTCCATGCCTCTTCAATTTGATGACTGCTTTCACATTGAAGAAGGTGAACGTGTTCTTGCCTACTGCAAGTCACAATCCAAGAACTTATTTCGTGATGCTGAGGTGGAAAAGGTGCGCTTTGGTTTTCAATAATGAGAGAAAGTAGCATTGCATTGCAGTTATAGAATTTATGCCCATGATTGAAGTAACATTGATCATTATCTGTTAATAGCATTAAGTAGCTTAATTTGCAAAACGGGGTGCTATGATGAGTTTACTGTGCCATGCAGTATGAACCATCAAACTTGGGTCTAGGTGATGAAAAGATGATGGCTGATATATAAAGCCTGGTAATGAAAACTGAAAACTTGTAATTTTAATTTAATTTTGATAAAAAATTACATTAAACTTTTGGAGGTTTAGAAATCAACTACGGTATCAGATGGTCTGTCTTTTCAATAGCTCAAGCCTCAAAGAGAAACCGAACCAGTTGGTTTAACCATGGTGTCCTTTCAATGCTGTACTTTAATCTGGTTTGATCAATAGTTGAGTTGCCTTAAGTACTTCTACACTGTTCTGCTTGTTCATTTCTAATCGCAAATTTTTTCATTAGCAGGTTGACAGAATACGACACTCAAAAAGGGGCTGTAGATGCACATTCCTAATTAAGTGGCTTGATCATGATCTTAAAGGAAAAAGCCTTAGTGTCCCATCAAGCTCAATCATGAAGCTTGCAACCAAAAGCATCAGTGTCCATCAGGTTGTTCATAAACTCTTAAAACCACAAAAAATCGCATGTTTATCATTTTCATCACCGTTTTTGACCATTCTTGAGGGCACTGATGATGAAAAGGACCTTAATAAGTTGCTTGAAAAGCAAATAGAAAAGATTAGCAAGTTAGCTGATGCACCTGAGAAAGATTTTCCGGAAGATATTCTATGGAGAAACAGAGGTAAGCATCCTCGCTGTGGACCACATCAGAAGATATTGATGTACAGTTGCTTTCCTGCCTTTTCCTATGTGACAACTATCTTAATTGGATGCATTTGTTCCAGCTGTTCCTGATCACCACCATAATCATTTGAAGAGAACAACGCGGAGTGAAAGGAAACTGCAAGTGGATATAGAAGCCAAGGATCACTCAGGCCCTACTGCATCCATGCAAGAAGAGTTCATACAAAACAGGTCTCATCTGAGCCCTCTCGCTTCACGTGCAGCTCTAGCATCATCCTTGTTAACTGCTAAGAAATGTCTTGATATGGATTTTAGTTCCTGTATGAATGCCAACATGTTAGTGAAGGGTAAAGATTCCTCAGAAATATTGGATATTTCTGTTCCACTTGCTTCAAACGCTTCCCATGCTATATCACCACTGATTTCAAACCAAAGGGATGCTTCATGCAAGCCTTCTTCATGTGTACCGACTAAAGTTTCGCAAAATGAAAATCATACCTCTGGAAAAGTTAACTGTAGTGCTGAAGATAAGGCCTTTGCTCCTGCAAAAGTTACAGCTGAAAATGTTACCTCAGGAGTCGCTAATTCTAGTACTGAAACTTTGACTGCAGAACTTTCAATTTCTAGAGCTAAAAAGTCCTCAGCAGATGCAAATCTTAATGTAATTTCCACAGCTCCTATAAGACTAACTCGCTCAGCAATACAGAAAGGGGCTGGGATCCCAAATGACTCCATCCAGGTGAAGATTTGCAATGATGACACAAAGAGAAGGATTCCGGGTAATAAAAATTGGTCAAGTGCTCCTATAATACTAACTCGCTCTGCGATACAGAATGTAATCCCAAATGATTCCATCCGGGTGAAGAATTGCAATGATGACACAACGAGAAGGATTCCAGGGAATAAAAACAGGTCAAGTGAGCCAACAATTTGCCAAGGAAATGAAAATTTGGCCAATGAAGAGGAGAACAACTCAACTCGTGTCATAGATTCAGATTCATCTAAAAGGAAGATTGCTGCTGTTGAGGGCAATGTGGCTACAATGAAAAGCACTACATCAGAAAGCATGAACCCTGCCTTTGCGCCATGTAATGCTGAGATCCATATCTTTACTGAGGAAAGGAATAAACGCAAAATTGCATGTGTGTTCTGTTGATTGTTATACATGTCTATTCAACAAAAGCTTGTAGCTGCAATATATATCTTTTGTTCTGCTGTTGGTTTACTTACTGATTTTGCTTAATGAATTTTCAACGGTGTATAATATTGCAGGCAAAAATACTGTCAACAATAGGAGTAACCAAGGCCAGAAGAGAAAAGCAATTCATCCCAATAAGCAAGAGCGGCGATTTTCACCTCGAAATTTTCTACCTCGGACTCGCTCTCAGAATAAGGCCCAGCCTGAGAAGTTTAGAGGAAGTATTAGCGGTTAAAAACTTATATTGCCAGCTCTAGTGTAGAGAAATCAACTATCTAGTAAAAGCTAATTGCCCTATGTAGTTTTCAAAGGGTTGAGAACGATATAAAGATGTTATGGAGTAGCTTGCTTGTAAAAGATTCTGAGCTAATGTGCTATTGTGAGTAGGATTCCGTTTAACTAAGCCATCTGACTATGTCTGATTAGTTAAATGGTTATGGTCACAGCAGATGGGAGGGTCTGCGCAGACTAAAATCCCGACCTCCATCGTCATCAGTATATTGCTGGGTATATCATGGTGGGGAATAAAAATAAAGGCATCAAATATAGGATTGAGAAGTTTGGTTGTGTTTCCTATATTATTCGATGCAGTGAAGAAAGACATATTGGAAGTAAGAGGGAGATGACTGGTAATTTTAAGTAAATTTCTGCAGTACGTACATGAAAAAATGTCAAAGAAATGAGACGAAATGTCATTTGAATTTCCATACGTGGCATTGAATTATGAAATGAGACAAAATGGAAGTGCGGTTTTCAAAAGAGATGAAGCAAAAACAAAGGAAATTTGATCAGATAAAAGATCAGAAGGTTGATGCTTGCTTACTAAGGCTATGTTTGGCAGAGCGGTGAGGTTGGTTTCGGTGCAATTGAAACGATGATATTAGTTATTGTGTACATATGAGACTGGAATTGTGGTGGTGAGAAAATATATATTTGGTGAAAACAACGGTGGCGATGAGATGAAAATAATAAATGACTAAAATGGATATAAATTAATAAAACCACTTCTTGAAAAAGAAAAAAGGAGGATTTTTTGGGAAAAAAAATCCCACTGGTGTCAATTGGTGCTTAGAGCACCAATTGAAATTTTGCTGTTTGGTGCGGTGAGGAGGTTGCCAGCAAGGCAAACTCTACCGCACCTTTAGGCTGTTTGGTGCATCACTTGCAGCAGTTGGGAGCAAAAAGTGCTCCAACCGGACTGCACTGGTGTCCCAAACAAAGCCTAAGGAAGCAATAAAGCTCCAAATCATCAGGCCGGGAAGTTTTTAGACGGAATTTTTTTTTTCTTTATTTTTTAACTTTTGCGTGGTTATTTTTCATAAGAGCAACAAACAGAAGACATGATAAAACAGCTGTTCCTCTGTCTGATATAAGCCAGCCAGGAAAGTGTTCGGTATTATTTCTGTTGATCTTTCTGACACTTCAACCAGTGCAACCGCCTCAAGTAATCCAATTTTATGCATATGGAAGGGAAAGATGAGGAACTTATTCCAAATGCAAGTGCTTCGGTATTCTTCTCATCTCATTGATCAGATTTTCCACTGGAATCAATCATCATATCCTTTACCATTCATCAAGCTTTACATGATTAACATCAAACACTTTGCATTTGGTCGATTAATGCACACTTCTTGTAGTTAACACAGAGGAAGGGTTCCTAATTAAAAAGTGGGATTTGGGAATATAGGGACAAACAAAAACCAACAGCACAAATCCCGGATTCTTTCTCGCGTGCTTAAAACTGAAAAATCAATCAGGGAGAAAGAAAGAAAGTCAAAGTTAAGTATCAAATTTATATGGAAAGACAAATAAAAATAGCAAAGGTTAGCAAACTTTTCAGCCTTAATAATCACGTAATCCCCCATGGCATCACCATTTTATGGTTAAAATTACGTTAGATTTCGTCACTGGCCAATCTTGATTTTCCTAAGTAAATCGTCTTAAACGTTGGATTTGTTGAAAAATTCTAGTCCCTGTGACCGATCATGCAACTCCATCAAAAGTGTTGGAATTATATAATACTTTAAAAAGAAGCGAAAAAGTGAAATATTCAATCACTTCTTGACCAGCAAAGAATTCATCGTAACTAACTTTGGACGATTCACTCCATTTAGACACAGCTGTTGAATACATTATAAATCTTCGTCTAGGCTTCAGATTTTGTACTATTTACCGTTTAACAGGCTTGTCCTTTAAGAAACTACCGTGCCTTTTCTTCTCTTATAAAGCCTCTTGCATAAGGATCCTTGATTCTCGACATCCCTACCTTCTACCAAACTACATACAAACATAATTTCTCTTGCCATCCGGTATGAAGTCTGCTGCGAATTGCGAAAACAACATGGGTGATTCCCTAGCTACGTGGCGTGTACGCCTAGGCTCTGCTTTCCGGACCGTTCTAGCCTGCACCATAGTTGGTTGCACCTCCCTCTACGGGCCAGAATCTGTCCGGCGTTTCTTAGCATTTCCTGCCTTTTCCTACGTGACAACTATCTTAATTGTCTCAGATGCTACACTTGGTGATGCCCTGAGAGGTTGTTGGCATGTTTTTTGTGCCAGCATTCAAGTAATGCTCCCTTCTATGTTTAGTCTATGGGTGATTGGACCGGCCAAGTTCAGCTATGGATTAGCTGCTATGGCGGTTGCGCTTAGTTCATTTGCGATTGCATTGCCTGATTTCACACATCTGATGGCTAAGAGGATTGCCTTTGGGCAGACAGTGATTGTTTATGTAGGTGCAGTAATTCAAGGTGCTGAAACTGATGTGGTGCTGCACCCCGCTCATGTGGCATCCAGTGCAGCTCTTGGTGCCTTGGCTTCTGTTCTAGCTATGTTGTTTCCATACCCTCGCCTAGCCTACCGCGAGGCAAGTATATATAGCTACACTAATGATTCATGAATTCATTGCGTTGTTTTGCATGGCCATATATATGTCTTGGACCTGCATTCATGATCTTCATCAATATTTATGTTCTTGCTATAAGCATAACCAAGTAAGGCAAAATAAAAGGCAAGGAAAGAGGAAAAAAGAAGAATAAAGTCATGAATCATGTGATTGGGAATAATGCAATAGCACAGATTATATCCCATACATATTTGATCGATATGTAGAATTGTTTGGTGGCATTATTTTGGTATAGTGGTATCCCTACACTTTATGCTCCAAAGTTGAACTGATATTTAGATCCTCAAACGTCTCCCATTCCCTTGGATAATAAGCATTTTGGCATGCTGGCCACTGACGATCGAGTGGCAACAGTAGGAATTAGACTGATAGTAGTAATACTTTAGTGTTGTTGCCTTTCGATTTCGAAGCAGTATGCCCACTTCGAATCAAGCATGTGCTTTATGTGATACTGTAACTCATAATCGAGCCTTTTAGAGCACCGAGTTCGAGTTACGGATTACAATAGTCTCCAGAAATGAGGAATATTTATTGAAAAAGTGGGGGTTACTCCAGTCTAATGCCTAATATTCTGCCTGCACAGGTCAGAAAGGCGTGCAGATTCTATGCTGAAAATACCTCCAAGAGGTTAAATCTCATGGTTGAAGCTTTCTTTGCACAAGATAACATAGCAGCTCTTAATTTAATCACGGAGGCAAGGTTATTTTCTACAACAGGAGCCAAGCTCCTTCGAAATATCAAAGACAAACATGTAAGTTAATTAACACGTTGTAGCAGGGCAAACCTTTTTATCTATGTCTAGATTTAAGATTTGGGTTGCAGATTATGTAAATGAGGTGTTTTATGTCTAACAGGAAGGCATGCTTTGGGAGAAACCCCGGTCCAGATTCTTCAAACCTAAGCTGTCGGACCCTGGAGAGAAATTATACGAGATTGAAATGCCAATTCAAGGGATGGAATTGGCGTTAACTACTTGCAGTGCCTTCCCCGTCAGAATGATGGATGGAGAGCTCCAAGGTGTTCTGCAATTGTCGAAGAAACAGATTGCTCTGAAACTCGAACAAGCCAAGTGTTCGGTGCCTTTTGATGTTGCAACCGCTCCAGAGACCAAGGGAGAGTATACAGAGAGGTCCTCCTGGACCAAGAAAGTCATTTCAACGATCCATGAAGATCTATCACCCTTCTTCTTCTTGTACTGTATGGAACTCCTTCAAGATCTACCGGATCATTGCATTGCAAATAATAACAAAGAAGCTAAAGGGCAAGAATCAATTCAGCCAAAGAAGCAAGGGAGAAGTAGAGTGGATCTGACCTGGTGCAGCCTGCTGAGTTTCGGCAAGCGGCTAAGAGGTGAAAGAATGGTTTTTGCATTCAAGTGCTCACTTTCTCTTGGTCTTGCTGTGCTGTTTGGTTTGTTATATAACAAAGAGAACGGATATTGGTCGGGACTAACCATTGCCATAAGTTTTGTAACAGGGCGACAAGCAACATTCACAATGGCTAATGCCCGAGCACAGGGGACCGCAATGGGATCAATATATGGAATTCTATGCTGCTTTATTTTCCGAGAGTTCACAGATTTAAGGTTCATACTCCTATTCCCTTGGATAGTTTTTACCAGTTTTCTGAGGCATAGTCGCATGTATGGCCAAGCTGGTGGGATTTCGGCCGTTATAGGGGCATTACTCATCTTGGGAAGGAAAAACTATGGCACTCCAAGTGAATTCGCAATTGCTAGAATCACAGAGGCTACCATTGGATTAATCTGTTTCATCACGGTGGAGATTCTCTTGCATCCAGTGAGAGCTGCTAGGCTAGCAAGGTCGGAACTCTCAAGGACTTTGAGAGCAGTTCAAGATTGCTTTGAGGTCATAGGTCTTTATATAGGCCACAAGGAAACTTCGAAAGAAATGAGAGAAAGCCTGAAGAAGCTAAAATCTCATGTCATTGAATTGGAGAATTTCATCGCAGAGGCTGAGTTGGAGCCTAATTTCTGGTTCATGCCTTTTAATTGCGGTAGCTACAATAAGCTTCTAAGGTCTATTTCCAAAATGACAGATTCATTATCCTTTGTGATCCGTCTAATTGAATCTCTCTCACAAGCATCCCAGAGGCTGGGAATTACTTGGGAGGAGATCCGAGAACCTATACAGAATGACCTAGAACATCTCATGAACAAAATTGGCTCATTGATGAAAAGCCTGGATGAGTTGTTATTAATCAAGTCCCATGAGGAGCTCGAAAAAGACTTGCAGATCGAAAACGTTTCCCGCGACCTCGAGTTGGGAAAACCAGAAAACCTCAATCTCTCTACAGGTCTGGGGTTGGAAAAAAACAGCTTTGCAGAGATTGCAAGGCCTTTTCTTCATCGACTGGCAGAGGTTGCCAATAACACCGAGGATAATGAAGTTGAAGAAATACTCAAGAGAAAAACGGTTCTCTGTCTGAACAGTCTACTTTTCTGCATTAACAATTTGAAGAGAGAAGCAACCGATACAGAAAACGAAATAAGGGAACTAATGAAATGGGAGAATCCAGCAAGGCAGTAAATCTGCTTGAACTGTTATCTAAGCTCATTGCCACATGAAAAAGATGTAAGTCCTAAAAGCACTCTGTTCACAACTTGCTAGACACGCAAGGGGTAGCTTTGCTGTAACTACAATAGTCAATGCAAAAGCATCTTTTTTCCCTATTCCTCTGTAACTAAATAAGAGAGAGAGAGGAATGGAGACGACAAAAGTTCAAGTGCAAAAATCGACTTCTCAATTTTCATAATCTAGATGTAGACATATCAAGCAAGAACTTTGCGCATGTAAAGCAAAAACAGAACAAACAGATAAAAATCTCAAGCAAAACATTAGCAACAAGATGACATTTTATAGCAACAATATATCGAAGGTTTTGTTAAAACAACATTGATTTTGTGTTCATTTCTTAAACAATCTCAAGTCTACAAAACTATCATCATCAAAATGTCCATTGCAGACATCCTAAAGAAAGAGAAAAATCCTCAATTGCCTTCATATTTTGGATCAGCCATCACGTAATGGTACGCGATAACCAGAATGAAGATGAAGATTCCAAGGAAATTCGCGAAGAAGCCCAGGTCCTGATCGTCAAACATCTGAATCATTAAAAGCAAAAATAACATAATAAATCAATTGCAGAACACAATATTCTTCTTATTCCAAGGCATGTGAAGCTCACGAAATAAACTACGAACTAAATCCGTTAAGAAGCAATTGTGGATCAGTCTCATGGACCTTTAGGCAAAAAAAAATAATAATAAAAGAAAGATTGAATCTTTCTTGAACTGCAAGATCAGGGAACCGAAAATCCAAAAAAGACAGTTACTGATCGATGAAGCTGAGATTAAATAACGGAAATTACTATCATAATCGTCTCAAAAACGTAACCTAAACATTGGAAAGAAAAAATAAAAGATCTATAGAAATTGTAATTAAATTATGAGAAAAGAGCATGAATAGTAGCTAATAATTAAAAGATTTAAAGCTAATAGCCTAAAAATTTAAGAATTCTTACGATGACTGCTTGTGAGAAATGAAGAAGACGATCCCAAAGACTTCGAAAAGGGCCAGGACTGAACCCAGGAACCAGAGATACTAGCAGTGTTTAATACCGGAGTGTTGAAGACTGTCATTTAACGATGTCGTTTTGAGACTCATTCTGTAGAGAAAATCACAAAAAAGAACATACTGTGGCTGCTGGGATTCGAGCCCAGGTCTCCACGGCCACAACGTGGAATTCTTACCACTAACTACAGCCACATGTTGATGATGGCTTCACAAAGATATTAAATAACCATAGTTTTCTGACCAGATTTCTAATAAGCTTGAGAGATTCAATCCATTTAAAAATGAAGCTCTGTTATCATTTTTTTCCCTCTTTTTCTTACGTTTAGTTGACAAAACCAAACATTGTAATTTACCTCTGTTCCATTCCCTTTCATGGAGAAGGTTATATCTCAACTTTTCCTTTATTAGTTACTGTCTTCTGTCATCCATCAGTTTGAAACTTTGTAATTTGGATCTATGGCATGGATGTAGAAACAAAAGACAAAACCAAATAGGCATGTTTGGCCATAAAATTGGATCAGTCTTCCAATATGAAAACTCTTGTAGTAATAAGCAAGCGTCAAGAGAAAATCACAATTTAGAGAATTGAAGCATAACAAGAGAAAATCGTAAATCAAAGACTAACTACTCCTTTTAGAGAATCTAGACACTGTGACCGTATAGATAGCATGGTTAATTTAATCATGAGCCAGTATCCGGTTCATGCTCAGTTCACTGTGGGAGGTGGTGGGTGGGTGGCTGATCGCCCCCGGGAGCTTTTGCTCCTGCATACTCTGCATCATCAAAGAACATTATATCCGCAGCAGATACAGTGGGAGTTAATTCACCATTTAACAAACAAAATTCTATTGCATTCATCAAGTTACCACACCGTTTTGGAACTTGTCAGCTACCTATGTAGAGATAATAGCCAAAAAGAAGAAGGAAAATTACCAGAGACAAAAGAGGGTCTTTGAAGGTGGTGTAGAGGCAGTCCATAAGTCCTTGATAAAAAAGATTGGAAGCTTTCAATGTTTAGAAGGATATAAAATAATATAATATGACAAAACCATGAACCTTGGACCTGGAGAGGTCTTAAATTGCTTGGAAACGACATCGCTTAATACCCATGGGGAATTGGGGATGCGGGTCGCCTTTCGTAGTCGCAACTGGTCGCATCAAATTTGCTGCTTGTTTTCCCGCCTTACCGAGAAGTAAGAATCCCGAAATTTCAATCCTTAAAATCAGATTAAATTGGTAAATTTATGGTCTTTTTCATTTTGAAACTTGGGAAAACAAAACAAAAGCCCAGCAGCTACGGTCTTCAACTCAGTTTCAGCGCCCATGGCTCCCAAAAGACGCGGCAAAAACGACGACCACCACGCCCAAAACGACAGCGAGGACCGGGGTTCATCTTACTTTCAGAAAACAGTTAAGTTTCTTCTTTTATTAATCCCATTTTTGTTCTGAGTTCTGATTCATTTTTCTATTTTGTGGGAAAATAAGGTTTGCTTGCAGGATTGGTGGTTGATTAAAGCCGACAAAGATTTTGAGGGGAAGAGATTAGCTGTTGCAGGGTCCACGTCAAGAGAGTAAGTTCTCTCTTCCGCTTCAGGGCTTCTAGTTTTCTTTGCGAAGCTTTTTTGCTGTGTTTCTTAAAAGAAGTTGGATAAATGAAACAGGTTAGAAGCGGTTCGGTTGTTCACGTCAGCACCGATTGTAAAGAGATACGATGTTTTTACTCTTGAGACAGCTGACGGGATTTGTGTTTGTATCAAAGGTTTCATCAATACACAACGCACCGCCGAAAATGGGTTTTCTTCTGAGGTATCAAAGTTTTGGCCTTGCTTTCTCTTTCTTTCCTCTGAGAAAGAAATGATCATTTTTCCTTTTTGATATTTCTCTGAGAAGCCTTTTATAGTGAGAGAATTTGGAATCTTTTATGTAATTGCCACTGTCCTCGATGAACAAAAATGATGCTGTTTGCTAGTAATTGCTATTGCCACGCGATTAATTTCTTTAGTTTATGTAGCAATTTGTCCTTTAATCCGAACAGGTATTCAGCCATTTCTGGTTTGGCTTTCCTCCTTACTGGGAAGAATATGCTAGAAAGTGTTTGGGGGAAAACGTCATCACTGACATTGAAGTAGATGCTGTCCCCAGTTCTGGCGGGTCAGCAAGAAATACAGGTTATGTCATCACTTTCCTTTTTTTGTTACATGAAGATTTGGATGGTGCAGTGTAACTTTTCTTTTTTTCCGTAGCCAACATCTTTAGAAGAATTCCAGTAAGTTTGGCTTATATCTCTTATGTTTCTGTGTGTTGGCATCACAGATCCTACCTTCATTTCTGCTCAAAGTAAGAATGAGGTTGTTAATCAAGACAAGCATGTTCAAATGGGCTGTGGTGAAAATGCATCAAAGGGTCCCAATGCTGTGAACTTGTCCAGTGAGGCTGAAGAAAGATCAAACCTAGACAGTGCAGTTGACATGGATTGCGCGCAGAATGTAACTGAACAGACTATCGCTGCTATTGATGCTTCCAACAAACACAAGCATGCAGCTAACTTGCCAGGATCTGTTGAGAGAGTGAATCATTCTCCACCAAACATGGAAACCAACAAAGGAAATGTCAGAAAAGGGAAAAATGAAATAAATGTCAGCCCGTATGTTCCTGGAAGTAGAATGACCAGAAGTCATTTCCGGATTACAGAAGGCAGTCAGAAGAAGAACTCTAAGGTTGGATTTTCTACAACGCACAAGGACAGAGCTTCAAGAATTGAGCTTCAACATGAACAAAAGCTGAATAAAAGCCAAACATGCAAACCGCACAGCATTTGCCATGTCAATGAAAGATGCTCACCACGGAAGGAGATACAGAGAAAACTTGATTTTGAACAAGTTGTAAGCCTTTTTGTGCTCTGTCTCTTAGTGTTTACTTTAATCTATGGGGAGTAATTTCATATTTCATATTTCATATTTCGTACTTGCCTTCCTGTACTTAAGGGGTAGCCATTTGACTTTGCTAATTGGTTATGGCATCTGATGATTAGTTAATTGCTTAAAAAAGGAAAAAAAAAAAAAAAAAGAAACCCAGACACATGCTGCTTGTCTAAAATTTGCTTTGATGAAGACTGGCTAGATTACATTAAATGTTGATGTAAATCCTGCTCCCCAGATAGATGCTTTTTCTCCAACCATTTCTTTTAGAAATATTTCCCCATTTTCACTTTGTTATATTTTCCCTCCAGTGTTTGTACTTTGTAGTTCTATAAATTTTTTAATTTGCTCTTACTCTATCCTTGAATCTTTTTACTGTTTCTATTTTTACTTAGGAGACAAGTCCTGTATCCCAAGCTAGAAAAAGGAAGCAATCTGTCACCTCTCCTCAGTCTCTGAGTCTCAAATGTTCGAGATCAGGTGAGTTTTCCTTCTAAGTTTTAGATTCTTATCTTATGTATTGGTCCAAAACAGTCTTTCTGCTCCTTTTCTCCCACCCTTTATCTTCTGTATATAGGTCATTATCATTCTTCCTAGCTAAGAAATGGTGCTGTTCCTTGTAATTGGTATACCTTTGAATTTAGATTTATAAGTGTTCACCAGTAAAACAAAAACTGATCAGTTAAAGAATCCAATTTTTATTGAACGGCTCTCATTTTTAAAACGCACTTTGCTAATATATTTTAATCATTTGTAGGAACTAAGCAAATAACACCAGTAATATTATTTCTTTTCTGCTTTTTTGGTGGAGTTATGATTTCTTGACTTTAAGTTACCACATTTAAATTCTTAAAGTGTAAACTTGCTCTGATGGGGAAAAATGTAATTGACATTATTCTATGGAGTCTGAATGTCCTTTAGTAAATTAATTTTGTTTTCATTAGATATCTGCTCACTCAACTGTATTTCTATATATGCTGCAGGCAGACTCCTTTTACCTCCATTGGAATTTTGGCGAAATCAAATTCCGGTTTATGATCAGGTTTGTAGTTTCATTTTGGGTTATATGTTGCTTGTGTTGAAATTTAATTCCCCATGTCCAGTTTGAGAAATTACTCTCTCCTTTGCATACCACTCTTTCTGTTGGCTATATTGTATGGAAGGCTTACTTTTGTTCCTCTACCTCAAATTGTTAGAATCGTAGAATCACAAGAATTAAGGAAGAGGTGGATGTCATAAAACAATCAGGTTTGTCTATTTGGCTTAGAAAACAGTTTTTAATTGAAGAACATTACATATGTTTCTCACTGCTAATAACAGTACACTTTCAGTAGATTGCATCTTATTTTTGCACATTTAGGTAGTAATATTGTGTATTTTAAAGGATATGCTGCCGCTCATTGTTCTGGTTTCCACCTTGTCATCAGGGAGTAGATCTGAGCCTCGGAAAAGGCGAAAGCTTCTGTCATGAGTTTCATAATGATTTGGCCTTTACAGTCGGAGTACAGTTATTAAGAAGGTAGGCAATAATGGCTTGTTAGATGCTTTAAATTTTGACTCGAAAGCAGACCCGGTTTCTATACCCCCATCCTCCCCTGCCTTTATAAAGGCAGATATTGTTAGTAGTTGCAGATTTTATGAGTTAATACAACAAGACTACATTGTCCTGCTTAAAAAACTGACCTCCGCTTTTTTTTTTTTAAACAAAGAGATCATTAAAAACACTAGTGTGGCTAATATCTTTCTCTACATTTATCTTCCATAAGAGGTCTTTTATCTCTGTCTAATAACATCTAAAAAGGTTCATTGATGAGAATGCAGAAGGTAATAAAAGACGGTAAACAATTCTTCTCTGAATCGCCTAGCAAATGCAATAGTGAAGAAAATCAGAGTCAAGAATTTCAAGAAGTTGGTGAGGCTGTTTAATAAACAATTCTTCTCTGTTTAATAAGGATTTCAAGAAGAAATGGATAACAGCTTCTAAAATATAGAGCCATAGATAGGTATGCTTCTAAAAAGAATGAATTACTAATAGCTAATCCTCATTTAGATTAGTAGAAGCAACTTCCGCATCATTACCTGAAGGATAAGAACATTTTTTAACTTGGATTTTACTTATTCAATCTCCCAGCATTCAGATTTCTTTTAAAAATTTCATTTTCTTAGAATTTTACAAACCAGACATGGTATAAGTGAACATGATGGGGAAGAACCTAAAATAAGAAAGCAAATTATGAATCCAAATCCAAGGCATAATGCCTCATTCTTAAGCATGCTCTTTTGCCGGTACAAAAAGGTAGAAGGGAAAATGAACTTCCAAACTTTTTGTCAAATTTTACATGACTTATCAACAGAATACAACAGATGACCTTGTCATGGAAGATCTCTTCCTGCTCAATGGTTCTTTCTTGCAAGAACATTCCTTCCATTTAAATTCTTTAACAGGGCAGTATAAGGGGTGATAGGAAATGGAAATTTAGAAAGGAATCTATTTGAAGAATATGAGTTTAGCATGAGTTCCATTATTCTTATTTCAATTTGTCCCATCTTTTAGTATCAATTTCCAGCCAGAGTTGAAAAGAAGGAAGAAAAAGGGAATCAATATGCCGCATTATAAAGATTTCAGCAAAGAGATCATCACGCACTGTAGTGTATAAAATCAGTCACTAATGGATTGTATAAAATGGAAGAATGAGTTATGCCTTATAAGAACCCAGCTCATCAAATGAGCACTCCAGTCTCCAGAGGACGAAAATTGGTAGGATACGATACTGAAAAAAAAGTCATGAGCCCGGGAGCATCAATCACCACCTCGCGTCCTTGGCACCAAGAAAGTTCCAACCTTTTCAAGTTAGGAGGATCATTAATGAAAGAAGTCTTGTCTTTCTCAAAATTAATATACTAAAAGAGTTTCAAAGTTTCAAGATTTGGGAAAGCTGAGGAGAAGTCCCTAGGATCAGAGGCTAAGCTAGGAAAATCTTTGAGGGGCGCCGGTATATAAAGGCTTGTATAAGTCAAAACTGAAGGCAAAAGATTTTGGATTTTTTGGAGGGCTGAAACTGAAGGTCTCTATGGAGCTTCAAGAAATTATAAATTTTTGGAAAAATCCGCCCCTGCCTAGGATTGAAGTGCTTTCCCGTCATCGAGAACCCACCCACCCGGAAGGCACACTCGACGAGGGTGTCCTACTTTTACTGAAGCTGTGGAACACAGCTAAATGCAAGCGAGGAATGATATGAAGGTTGCTAATTTATTTCTCAGTAGGACCCAGGAAATGAACATTGTGGGTGATGAAGGAAAGGCAGGTCCCAAATTTGACTTGTTTGCATTTGATCTCTTACTTTATAAGCACAACGAGCAACTAGTTCGGCCCAAGTCTGGTATTATTTTGCATCACTCATAAAATGTAGCACCATGTGATTGAATAACCTTGTTAAATTCTTCACAGAGCTTACACTCTCTTTGTTTTGGATCCTACATGAAGTAATTGATGACGATGATGATAAAATGAAGGGCCTTGAGAGACGAATGGGATGCCAAGGCTCTAAGTGCTGCCCTATTAGAAATGAACGAGCATAATCCGAGTGGGAGATATGTTTTTCTAAAGTCTGGAACCTCAATCCTGTTTGGAGCTATAGTGCATGTCGTATTTAAGTGATTCTTGTGTAATTGCAGTCTGGTATGTATATCATGTGCTTGATGGCAGACAAGCTAATCAGGTCAGAGATATTCACGGACAGACTATACCCATCTTCTCCTGATGATCGCGAACTCACATACTCATGAGACTTTTGTTTATCTTTTGAGCAACATGTGCCTTTTAAAAGAAGCAGGAATACATTCTTACTGTCACTAATTTCAGTTGCATGATTGGCACTCTGCAGGCTCATTTGGCTCAAACTGGTTATCTAAAGTTACCGAATGTGAGCTAGGATTGGCACTTTGCATAAAATTTAGATTGGTCTGGGAAGTAGGATTCACATCATATAAGATAAGATGCAAACGCAGAGGCTTTGAACAAAAAAGATTGGGAAGCTACAAGCAAAGTTGGAGAAACTTGAGGCAGAAATTAACCCAAAAACGTCTGTTCTTCCCTGTTTTCATGTCCAAAGCACAAAATGAAGAACAATGAATGTTACACTAAACCTTCAGCTTCGGGAGTCTTTTCAGTTTTCAAGCACAAACAAAGGGTACTTGAGCTTTGCTTTGCTTTGCTTTTTTCTCGTTATGTAACCTTTTGTTTCCAATGAATGATGGATTTGATGATCTGTGTGTGCTTGATTTGCCAATAATATATGTACACTGTATTAGAGGAAATCAGGGCAGATGTTTCAAAACTGCGTCGTTTTGTTGTCCATTTTGTTTTTGTTTTCTGCCCTTTTCTCTCTTTTTTTTTTCCACCCAACAACGTCAAACTACGTCGTTTTTGTGTACGGCTATTTTCCTCTTTCCTTCCCTCTTAAGATTCTCCTAACGCCAAGAACTACGTCCCCGCCCATAATCCGATGAAATACTCCGCTGCACCAGTCGCCGGTGTCAGAAAATTATGAAAAAAAAAATTATGTTCGCTCTCCCTCTCGTCCTCTTCTTCGGACTTTCCTAATTAATTTTCTCCGAAACCATTTCTTTTTTCATCAAAAATTCAAAACGTCAAAATTGAGAAACCCTAAATCTAGCCACCGATCGCCGTCGTATGGCCTCGATTTTGAACTATGTTTCCTCCGCAATCTTCTCTCCCTTTTCACCGTTGTGATTTCTCAAAAACCTCTTCTAAAGCCCTAAACCGAAAATTGAACCCTAAAACGCTAGCCTGCCTTTTTGTTTTATACTTTTTTTTTCTCTTAATTGTTAATGTTTTTGTGCTTGATTATTGTGCCGTGTTTATTTTATACTGCTTTGGTGGTTGGTGGTTGTGGTTCTATCGTGGCTGCTTTCCCTCCCTCGTGTGGCGTGGGTAATGAGTTTTTCTTTCTCTTTGCTGCTGTGATTGTAATTCTTGTATTATGATCGCTATTCTGAACAGTGTTCTGTGGCTCTTTGATTGTGATAATTGTAATTCTTTATGCCCTAGTGTAATTGCAATTGTTTGGTTGGGATTTATAGGGTTTTCTCATCATTTTACCGGTCTTGGTGTTCTAATAACAAGGAATTAAAGAATAGTGGCTCAATGGTGGGTTTTAGGAAGGTTAAGGATGCTTTATCAAGATTTTTGGAGTAGATGCCTTATCAGGTAACTCTTTAAATAGTTAGTTAAGATGTAGGGCTAATGCTTTTCTATTGTTGCAAATCAATCTTATTGCTTTAATACTGAATTGTCTTATTGTCTTCTGTTTCGTGTAGTTATGTTTAAAAAAATAAATTAATTTTGGAAAGTTTCATAATATTAGTCCTACAAGCATCCATACGTGCCCTTAGATTTATTTCTCTTAAAAGTAATTCCATAAATCTTATGTAATTTTTATGCAAGAAATTTTTTCATATATTATACATGCTGGCTACTACTTAGACCTATTTATTTATACTATTGGAAGTTCATGCATGGTGAATGTAAACTGATAAGCACTAGCTAGCCTTTTGAACTATGAATATAGGTATGAATGTAAATGACTTCGCTACTTCACTCTAGTACCACTTAACTGGAGGTTGCCGAGTGGCAACCTTAGAAAATGTGATAGACATATGACTGCTCTCGCGTGGTGTATAAAGTTTTGGTTTCCCGGACCTATCAAGTTGAAATCTATGCTTTTTTTTCATATGGTTGTCGATGAAGTTCGTTCTCTTTCCTTTCCTGTGCTTTTGTCAATGACTCATCTTAAATATAAATACTCTCTGTCAGATTAAATGGTTGCTAAGGCTTTAACAAATTTCAAAAGTCACTGAGGTCCCAACCTTCAGTACAAAGGCTCAGTCCTTTGCAAGGAATTGATTGATGGATTTAGCATGGAGGATGCCGTGGAAGTTAAAAAAATAGAGAGGAAGCAGCCATGATGTAAAAGCAGTGGAATACTTCTTGAAACAGAAATGCCAATCACATCCAGAGATGGCCAAGGTTGGGATTTACTTATTTGTTCAATTACATATTGACTCACATCCGTTCTGTTTGACTTTGTTTCTTTATCTATTTACTTACTATCATAACTCTTAAATGTGAAATTTTATTCAGCTCTCATTTCATCAACCTTATATGATAAGTCTCTGAAATTTTCAGGAGCATTTAAAGCAACCTGTTTTCTGGACCTGTTCCTCTTGGAGAATCTGCTGTTGAAATAGGTTGGAGCTGTCTCCTGCTTAAGGGCTTAAGCAGAGCTAAGCAAGTATGTGTCTTACTGATCTCTGTTTATAGATATTGCTTCTCATCTCACCTGTGCTTTATGACTCTTTTGCTTACTTCTTGAAGCTGTGTGCAGATTCAGAATTAGTTCAATTAGTGCAACCATAGATGTGTTTAGATATTGTGTCTCGTCTAGGGATGCCCATTTAATTCTGCATTTGTTCTGATGCATTCAGCTTTGTTTAGACCTAGAACATGGGATCTTACATAGTTTAAATTTATCACAGTGTAAAGCATTATTTCAAAATCATGAGAACTTGGAGCATTCGGCAATGTTGGAGAGGGTGTTAGGACCTTTTCTCGAGCTTTTATTGCCGACGTATGCAGCTGGATGAGTCGAATTCTCACACATGTTGCTCTCTGTGGTCTCCTTAACCTTTTCACCATTTGGATTGTCCAAATCTTTCCCCAAAGCCTTCAAATCAGAACATCACAGCCACCTAATCTTTTTTTTTTTCCTTTTTCCTTTTTATGCTGGATTCTTTGTGATTTTGGTTGCCATGGATTGTGTTGATTGTTTCTTGTGAATTACGTTGCCGCTGCATTGATTTGCATCATGCTGCTGATTTTCTTATCCTGCTTCTGATGGTTGTGTGATTGTCTCTCTTTACTTTTCTAGTCTTCTCTCTATTGGAGCTGAGCTTTAGGCAAGGGTTTCATTTTCTCTTTTCGTTGAAGCTTTTTTGATGAAGGTGAACTATATGTCATGCATGTATTTGTTTTAGATAAAATTTCAATTTTATTCTTTTTGGGATGTCCATTGTATTTCCATATTAAGGATTAGCTTTGTAAAAATCATCTATATCTCTGAATTAATAAGATAATCTTAATTTTTGATATGTTTAAAGTGTACAGCACTCCTCAAGCTAAAGAGTTAAAAAATGCTAGGTTCTAGTCGTTCTATTTCTTCTGGGTTTTGATTTTTAGGGTTAGATCCTCTTTTTGTATGGTAGTTGCTCTTTCTTTGCACTGTTAGCCATTTTTTGAGAAAAATTAGGGGAACGTTTCAATTCTAATGTTATGATGATTGCTTGCTGTTGCTCATTTTCTTTTTCTACAATTTCATGTGACAAAAATTATTATATTTCATAGGGGTCAGAGAAGAAGACTGCCAAGTTGAAGGGAAGTAAGGAGGTTACAGTTGCAAGCTGTGAAGCTGGTCCTGCAGTAATAAGTATACCCGTTGCAAACCTTCTTCTGCGACAGCTACCCATTGAGGTAAATAACAGTAATATCTAATGTTTTAAGTTATTTTCTGTCTTTGAGGTTGATTTAAAGTGCACTTCTGCTTACATCTTGATGTGCTAACACTAAACCTTTTTTTTTCCTCCATTTCAGCATATCCATGCAGGAGCATGAGTGCATGGAGGGGCTGCTGCAGTAGGGTGTCCCTGGGTGCATGAGTGGGGTTGCATATTGTATTACATCCTCTCTTTGGCACTGCTTTGCTGGTTTGATGACTACTGTTGAACTGTGTGCTTTGACGCTTGTGAATTGACTGTTAGATTGTCTGCTGCGATGATGGTAATTCTAAAATTTTCTTTGCTGACAAGTTGCTTTTTTTTGGGTGAATTAATTTGTCTAGTGGTTTTGTGCTAATTTTTCATAAAGCTCTCTCTTGCATTCTCTTTCTTGTTGATGCTGGAAAATGCCTGCCCTCTGCCATGGATCAGAATTTGTTTTAGGTTAAAAAAAAAAATACTAATATCTAATACGTCATAAATTCATGAACTGCTAACTTTCATATTAGAGGTAATGAGATTGATGCTGTATCAAGATGGAATTCCACTGATGAGATTTATGACTTGCATTTTCAGATGAGACCATAATTTAGGATACATGGTGTACTATTTAGGCTGTGTTAGTCTCTTTTTTTTTTTGTTTGTGTGAATTGGCTGTTTTTGCTTACAATGTTTATGGTTGCTTTGTTGTGATTTTTTGCACGATAAGATAATTCTTTGATTGTGGTAAATCTTGCTCTATAAGGACAGGCACTACAGGATAGTGACTCATTGATGCATGGGACAGTTAAGGACTCTTTAACCTATGAAATAGAATAACGGAGAAGATACCTTTCACTTTCAGGCAACTCTTCATAGTACCTAACCAGGTTCTAGTGTTGATGCTTTTCTATTCATCATATAAGTTATCGTGTGACTTCTGTTGCAGCTTATCTATGTGGCAAGGAGAGTGCCTGGAAAGCTTCAAAGAGGACTTGTTACAACTGGAAAGGGGGTTGAGTGGGTGTATCGTTTTCCTATTCAAAGGTTTGATAAAAACGACGACAAGGCTGATGATAGTGATTGCGAGGTTGATGATAGTGACTCTGTGCATGCATTTTTTAAAAAACAAAATTTGCCATTGATTTTCTATTCAAAGGTTTGATAAAAACAACGGCGAGGTTGATGATAGTGACTCTCTACGCGTGTTTTTTAAAAATACAAAATTTGCAATTGTTTTTCATTCAAAGGTTTGATAAAAATAGCGGTGAGGTTGATGATAGTGATTGCGAGGTTGATGATAGTGACTTTGTGTGCACTTTTTTTTTTTAATTTGCAAATCTATTATCCTAATAATCCAGCATTTAAAAAAAGAGTTTAACTTATATTAGGATGATCCTAAAAAGTGACTTTTTAGGCATCCAATAATTAACTGACACTTCATTGATTTTAAAAGATATTAAGATTTTAAATATGCATTCACTCTCACCAAATAATTTTTTAAAAAACTGAAAAAATAGTCTCTTATAATAAAGTTTAGTTCCTAATTAAATTTTTTTTATTTTTTTAGGGTAAGTTTTAACCCATATTATATTTATTGTTGTAGGGTTTAGTTTAAATAAAGAAAAAAATTTTATGAATTAATAAAAATTGATTTGGTATAGAGGGGTATAAAATAATTGTGGTATGTCTTCTAAAATCTATGAGGTGTCTAAATACTATGGGATGTTTAAAAAGTCACATTTTAAGATTATCCTAATGTAAGTTATACTCTTAAAAAAATAACATAGAAAAATGGTCAAACATAAATTCTAACTTCGTTATCATCAAGCCTCACATTGTGAGGTGAGGTGATGATAGTGACTTGCGAGGTTGATGATAGTGGTGAGGCTTTATGATAGCATTGGTAAAGTTTAGGTTCAACTATTTTTTTGTATTTTTTTTTTCTTCTAAAGAAAATTTTGGTGTCTTTTTCTTAAAAAAAAAAGAAAAATTCACAAGTTCATTAATTTGTTTTTAGTCCACCCATCCACCATCTCCTCGAGCGGTTATAGAAATTGAAATGGTTGCTTTGAAGCTAGTAGTAAGGGTAAGTTGGTTTTATAGTTTTATCCATTTGAATTTGTGTTCTCATTTCATTATGTGCTCTTTAGTTTTTTATCATGCATTCATTCATTTAAGTTCAGGATGAAACTAGTTTTCATTTCATTATGTGCCCTAGTTGTTGTAGTAAATTGTGTGGCATTCGTGATTTGATTTTATGGATATATTTATATTGGTGTGCATGGTTTGTTTATTTTTATAGTCTAATTGTGTCAAGGTAATGTTATGAATACAATAGTGGTGTGGGCTGTACGGCATTCCTATTTAGTTTAGGTTAATGCTCCTTTATATGCTTATGTATTAAGAAAAATTATATTTGTTGTAAAAGGGGTTGTAATTTTTAGTGTATTTCCAAAGCCTTAAAAAGGGATGCGTTTTTGCACCACTATTGTAGATATAAGGTTATCTTGACATAGTACATTTAGACCATACATATTTATCTGATTTTGGGTTGGTTAGCAATTCAGAATGTGATCTTATGTTTTCTTATTATTTATTTTTATTTAACATGGAATATGATTTTAGTAATATGGTTTTGGTGTTTGTTTATCATCAAGGAATGGGTATTTACGGGTTCAAATGATTTGATTTGGAGTGCATTGTTTTGAATTTTTGACAATGATCACTTAGATGGTGACATTCTTTTCACTATTTTTCAAGTTTCTACGACTCAACATTTGGGGTGTGCCTTACAATTACCGATGCCCCATTTCTGACAACATTTTTTTTGAGTTTTACTAGTTTCCAATGCATTTCGGGTTCTTTAATTGGACCGAATGCATCACACGTCAAAATTTTAGCTTAGTTGGTCCTTAAAATTTCCTGCAAATGGAAAAATTTAATCCTGGAATTTAAGTTAATCTAATTGGACGTCAAATGGACCTTCAATATGGGCCAAAAATCATTTGTAGCGTGAAAACTTTTTTCAACTTAAAATTCTTTTACCATCTAACAAGTTTCTACAACTCTACCCAGTTTCTACAAATCTACCCTTCATGCATGCTTTACATATCCGTGGGAGTTCTAAATATTTTGCGTTCCCTAATTGGGGCTAATGTTCTCAAAGTTTTATCCTAGTTTCCTGGGTTTAATTCGGCCCTTAAAGAGGCCCATTTAGACAATTCGATTTGTCAATTATAATTGCGGGCCCAAAATGGGGTTTTATACACATTTATGCCCAAACAGGCTACTGTAAATGGGCCATGAGTGATCCCGAAATTTATTTATCAGGCCACACAGGCTACTGCAATAATGGTCGCAAGACTGTTAATTTGTCCTAAAATCTATTATGAGAAAAGACCCGTTTGGATTGCAAAGTAATGGGCCGAAATTTGACCATTAACTCTTTTTTGGGCCTATATGGGCCAATTGGGCCATGGGTGGGGCTAAATTCGATGTAAATTGTACAATCTAAACCAAATAGTCAAAAATGGACACGGATGAGACATCAAATTTAGGTGGGACTCCCAGGGGCCTCGGTTATGTTCTTCTGGCTGATGCCATGAGGATTTGCCACGTTCGGTTGATGTCGTTGTAATTGGGCCTGGCCCTGTTTTATAACCAAAAAAAAAATTGAGGTGGTACTTACATTGCCAAGATTTATTTCTTTTTCGGTTGGGACTTATATCTGCCCAGAATTTATTTCTTTAAACAATAATTGGGCGGTTAGTGGGTCGCAACTGTACCATTTGCTGTGGAGGCCATATAATATATATATGTCCCAATGGGGCAGGCCTATGTGAGGCCTGATTGAGTTAAATCCAAAAGCACAATCCTCCTAGTATGTATTATTGCGGTCCACTCAAAAAAGGATTAATGCCAATAGATAGATGTCTCGATCAAAATATTTCAATTTGCAACATGTTAGAAGGCTTGCAGGCAAAAATTTACTTTGAAAATAAGACAGCATAAAACATATATTAAATGAAAAGGCCTGATATATAATCGATCAATAAATAAGAATTCTTACATAGCAAATTAAGAACAAAATAAAAAATTGACCGGCCAAGATATTGCAAAATAGAAAAAGGATCATAAATTAGTAAAATAACCCCACAAATTTGAAAATTGCATTAAAAATTTTGATTAAAAATGTTGTATAAACAAAAATCCTAAGAAGTCCTAAACTTGAAAATTTATTAAACGGCACCATTTAAGTTCTGTAGTAAAAGGCTGTCAAATGGTAAAAAGTTACATAATTCAAAAAGTCCTAAAATGACAATGACATTGTTGAACGACTTACAAAGTTTTAATAAAATTAAACAACCAAAATCTAAGCCAGAATAATTCCTTCATCAAAAGAATTCATAAGCATTATCAAACAGCCAAGCTAAGCAATCAAACATTCAAACCCAAGTCCTCGACAGTAACACAAATAACAATGTAAATCCCACAATATTATGCAAAAATAATAAATAAGAGCCTAAAATTAATTAAATTAAAGAGCAATCAAATCAAACACATTAGAAAGCTAATACATGCTACCATATCATATCAGCCTGCCATTCCATATTAGGCTTCGGGCCTATCTTGCCCCGTTTCTAAAAGCCAGGAGAGTTTTGAAGAATTTTGAATTACAAATTTACAATAATGCCTTAAAAGACTAGTTTTGGGCATAAATGGGCCCCATTCCAAGAGGTAGGGCAAAATTGAAAAACTTCAAACAATAGCGACTTAAATAGATCAGTTTTGCACCTATTTGGTGTCATAACTATTGAGTTGACTCAACCTAATCTATGCCTCAGTGGGGCTGATTTGGGCCTAGAAAGGTGAAGAAACTAGCTTTCGCGGCAAAATGGAGCTCACTACTTTCAGAAAATCGCAAACAAAAATCCTTCCCTTCATATATATATATATTAGCAAATCCACAATAAAGAATGCCGTAAAACATACACAAAATATGCCAAAACATTTGCCAAAAAAGTTGCAGAAAAAAGACGGAAACATATTTACATTGAATTATTAAAATATTAATTCCTTATTAAGAGCATAATCAGTTGACCCCTTATAAATCCATGCCATAACACTCCCACATAAATCCATAGTGCTATAAGACAGTAATAGCATAACGCCACCACAAAAAATTAATTTCACACAAAAGAAAAGATAAATGACATTAACAAAAACAGTTTGACAGACAATAAAAGAAATTTTACAGCAAACAGTTGATGACAAAAAGCATAGAGGAAAGACGTGTTAAAGAACAACAAATTGCATCAAGAACATAGATTAATGAAAACTAAATGACAAATAATAAAATGAAACACACAAACATATAATTATACATATACAACAAAAATAAAACTTACCCTTGTTAGGAGATTCAGATGAGACCAGCCACGCCTTCAATTGCAAGAAACTCACTTCTTGAGCATTTAATCTAATTTTCACATATTTTGGCTCATCATGGCTGCTTTCACCTATCCACAATATGGATAGTTTAAATCTTCACTGAAAATCCTAAAATTAGTACATCACAGCCACTTAATTATTTCTTTTAATTTTCTGTGATCCTTTTTCTTTCAATGTTGGATTCTCTGTGATTTTGTTTGCCATAGATTTTGGCTTCTTGGGCTTGATTTTGTTTTCTCACTTGGGGTCACTATCATCAACCTCACTCAGGTGGGTCACTATCATCAACCTCACTCAAGGGCACTATCATCAACCTCTCCGGGTCACTATCATCAACCTCACTCAAGGTCATTTTCCATGGCAAGCAAAATCACAAAGAATTAAGCATCAAAAATAAAAAATGAACACAGAAAAATAGAAGAAACCAGTACGCCGCTGCCATGTTCTAATTTTAGAGTTTTCGGAAAAGACTTAGACAAACCGAACGGTGGAGACGTGAAAGCGTACACAAAGACAACATATGTAAAAACAAGGCCTCATCAAATGGCGTATGTTGACATTAAATTCCCCAAAAAAAGGTTCTAATAGTAACACCCTCCCCATCATTGCTGAATGCTCCAAGTTCTCAAGGGTTTGAAATAATGATCTACACAACATAAAACTCAAACTATGTAAGATCCCATGTTCAAAGTCTGAACAAAGCTGAATGCATCAGAAGAAACGCAGAACTAACCAGGCATAACTAGACAAGACAATATCTAATGAAAACTAAATGACACAGAATAAAATGAAACACACAAACATATAACTATGCATATACAGCAAAAACAAAACTTACCCTTATTGGTAGATTCAAAGAAGACCAGTCATGCCTTCAATTCTTCAATTGTAAGAAACTCTCTTCTTGAGCATTTAGTCCAATTTTCAGAATATGTTCACTCTTCAGGGCTGCTTTCACCTATCCATGGTTTGGATGGTAAATCTTCACCGAAAAACCTAAAATTAGAACATCACAGCCACCTAATTATTTCTTTTAATTTTCTATGATCTTTTTTCTTTCAATGCTAGATTCTCTGTGATTTTGCTTGCCACAGATTTTGGCTTCTTGGGCTAGATTTTGTTTTCTCACTTGGGGTCACTATCATCAATCTCACTCAGGTGGGTCACTATCATCAACCTCACTCAGGGGCACTATCATCAACCTTACCAGGGTCACCATCATCAACCTCACTCAAGGTCATTTTCCACAGCAAGCAAAATCACAAAGAATTAAGCATCAAAAATAAAAAAAAGAACACAAAAAAATGAAAGAAACAAGTACGTTGCTGCCATATTCTAATTTCAGGGTTTTCAGGAAAGATTTGGATGAACCAAACAGTGGAGAGATGAAAGCATCCACAGAGAGCCAACATATGTGAAAACTGGCCTCATCCAATTGCATAAGGTGGCACCAAAATGCTCAAAAAGAGATCCTAACAGTAACACCATATCATTGCTGAATGCACCAGGTTCTCATGGGTTTGAAATAATGATCTATACTGCACAAAGCTAAAACCATATAAGATTCCATGTTGAAGGTCTGAACAAAGCTGAATGCATCAGAAAAAATGCAGAACTAACCGGGCACAGCTAGACAAGACACAATATCTGAATACATCTGTGGTTGCAGTAATTGAACCAAATCTGAATCTGCACACATTTTCAAGTTATCAAAAGAGTCATAAAACGCAAGTGAGACAAGAAGCAATATCTATAGACAGAAATCAAGAAGGCACATACTTGCTTACCTCTACTTAAGCCCTGAAACAGAAGACGGGAAGACAGCTCCAAACAATTCAATTGCAGATCCTCCAAGAGGAACCGGTCCGGAAAATGGTTGCTTCAAAGTTATTGAACCAATTCTTGGGTCGCAAAGTTGCTAAACCTACAATAAATTAGGAAAAAAATTACCCTTACCATCACATATCATAAACTCATAAATCAGGAAAAAGTCAAGAAAACACCAAACAGGATGAATAATTGGAATAAAGTACAATAGTTAAGCTATTGAATGGCGAATGTCCTAGATTTTCTGCAGTCAAACAAAATGCTTCACCGAAACTCTAAAACTAAAGCTAAACATACTGCATAAATTTAAAGCCAAAATTATGCAAATTGACCTGACCATAAGTTTTAATAGCTCACTTGGAACATTTTGCTTTCCCAACTATTCTCTTTAACAAACACCTAATAATCTACTAATTTTCCTAACGACGAGAGATAATTTAATAGAAAGCTAGAACACAAGAAGTAGCACAAAGCCATAACAGACAATCAAATTAACACAAAAAATAGAAATAAAAAGCTATTTGGCAGCAAGGAAAATTTCAGAAACATTACCAACTTCACAGCAAACATGGCAACAGACAATTCATAAGCATCAAAGCGCACAATTCAACAGCAGCCATCAAAGAATCTCCAATGGAACACACAACTACGACTCAACATGGGAGGTGATGGAGGTACACGAGTGAAGGCACAACCACTGCAAGAGAGAAGAAACATAAAGATGAGCACCAGAAATTGTAATCATTTCACTGAATAGTAACAGTTACTATCAGATGAACTACTAACATAGAATAATAATAATAAGTATTAGTGAATCAAGCAGGAATGCAGCAAACTTTAAACCAACCTCAAGATGGAAATTAACTGAAAACATTCAATAAGATATTGTTGTTATTTCCTTCAACGCACAACTGTTCACAAAGAAGGTTTATCTAGCAATTACAGTCTTCTCGCTTCCCACTTGACAGCCTTTCTCTGTCACCTATGGAATACAATTATTTTAGTCACTCAACCAGCTCTTCCATGTCTATTGATAATTCTTTTGCATAATTACATATATTGTCACAGAGAAAATACAGGAGCCAGAAACCAAGAAAAACAGAGACGGAAGAGCAATGCAAAGGACAAAAGAGGAGTCAGTTTAAAAAAAGAGCTTAACAGCATTCCAATAAGCAAAGAACTTAATTTAAAGAAAAAAAAAAGGAATCAGAAAAGAGGAATGAAGTTGGAAGGAAAAATTTAGATAGAGAGAGGGAGGGAGAGAAGGGAATTTCAGTTAGGTAAGAGGGTTAAGATTTTATTGATTTTTTTTTTGTGAGCAAGAAGTTTAAACCAGCAGAGTGAAGAGTTCTATTGTTAAGTTATGGGCTTCACGGGCTAGGGCTGCAATGTTTTGAAACATGAAAAGGTGGAATAGCTATAAGGGGGTGGTTTAAGGTCTTGGATTGGTGGCAAGGTCAGCTAGAGGCTGATGCAAACAATAAGGCATCAGGGAATGTCAAGAACAACTTCTAGTAGTAAAAGATTTCTAAGAATGCAGTTTGTATTAAGCAATTATCATTAATATATCATAACTTCCCTTCAATACTCCCAATAAAAAGCATCTAAGAAGATACGTTATGTATAATGCATATTAAAAACCATATGCACTTCCTATTATCATAAAGAATATTTTAACTCCACCATGCCAACCATTACAATCCTATGAATACTATCCAGAAAAAGAGCTTTAATATTACCTGTATCCCCTCGTAGCTTCAACATCTTTGAACCAATCCTTGAGTTGCAAACTTGCAAATCTACAGGAAATTGGAGCAAAACATCATCATTAATAGTCCAATTCCCAAATTGGTAAAAATGCCAAAACATTACTATAACCCATAAATTGGTAAAAGAGACAATAGACCAACCAAGATGAATACTTGACATAATGTAAGATAATTGAAAGTATCTAATGATCAATATCCTAGTTATTCTATAGAGAAACAAAATGCATCATCTAAAAATAAAAGTAAACATCTTGCATAAATTCAAGGCAAGAATCACACATATTGACCATTTTTTTTTGCCAATTAGACTTTAACAAATAGTCAGGTTAATCATGTGGGGAGAATTTACTTCAAAAGACTATTCATTATGCATATTCATCATACAAGTTAGTCAGGGAAGTAGACTGCCACTACCTGCAAAAAGTTGGGAATTTCTTGGATTGATGACAGAAATCCTAAACTAGTTCACTGGCATGGCCCTACCTATCAACTATTATTGAGAAATCTTTATCAATTTTTGCACAGAGGAATATTATTAAAACCATTGAGATAATTATATCACATAAAGATCTGGTATCTTCATTAATTTCCTACCCAAATAGCTATCTTCATTAATTTCCTACTCAAATAGCTAAGGAGGATAAACAATAGCCACCAGAAGCAAAAAAGGTATTAACAGGAGCAACTCTAGAGCTTGACTAGATATATCAAGAATTACCTGATAAGGCATCTTTCCATTAATAAAACCTTCTTATGCTGCCCCGACTCAATCAATGTGTCACCCTCCTCAAATGCCTGTCATTAAAAATAAAGCTAGATGAAAAAATAACCCTAAAATTCACAATCAACGATGACCAAAATCACAATCAAATCAGCCACAGCAAAATGTTCAAATCAGCAGCCACAAAAATGAATCACAATCAAAGCATTAAAATTATTAAAAAAAAAAAACTCAAATTACCAGAAACAAGCCACAACACAGGAATCAGAAAAACACAAGAAATCAAGAGCAAATTAGGGTTTAATTTTTGGTTCAAGACTTTAGAGGATGTCTTTGATCAAACCTAACGGTGAAAAGGGAGAACGAAAGGTAGAGAATAACATAACTAAAAATTAAAAGCCATCTAATGGCGAACAACAGCTAGACCTAAGTTTTATTAGTTTGCATTTTTGAATTTTAGAGAAAAAAATGAAATATTTTTTACGAAATATCAATTAAAGAATTCGAACCTTGTACGCAATCTCTTCCGTCTGCCACATGGATAAATGCTGAAACGCAGAAGAAATTGTGCAAGGTCAGCCTTGCAAAACATATAAAATAAACTTATTAAATAATAGCCTAAAGTTGGCCACGTATGAAAATGACAATACAACATCCTACAACCATCTTACAAGTACCATCCATAAGAAAAGCTCTAACATTACCTTCATCACCTTGAAGTTCATGTAGCTTCAATGTTATTGAACCAGTTCTTTGGTCGCAAACTTGCAAAACCAACAGAAAATTAGGAAAAAAAATTAACATTACTATATTGCATATCACAAACTCATAAATTGGAAAAAGCATAAAATAGACCAAACATGATGAGTAGTTGGAATAAAGATACTTGAAGGTATCTAATGGCCAGTATCCTAGTTATCTGTAGAAAAACAAAAATGTATATTTACCATATAAGACTAAAACAAAACAAACTCCATAAATTCAAAACCAAAATTATGCAAATTGACCAAACCACAAGTTTTAGTAGTTCATTTAGACCATTTTGTTATCCTAGTTAGCCTTCTAAAAGTAAAAAGTAGTCGGATACTATCAAAGCTTCCCAGAAATTATGTTAAATAAACCTTTAGAAAAAGGAAAATGTCCAAATGTATTAAAAGAAAATATGTTGTTCACCTCCATCAGAAAAGCCCCTAGCTCTGAAGTGCAACTCCAGCAGAGAGAACTGCCAATGAGAGAAACATGAACATGCAGCCATTAAAAGCAGAAAAAGAAAAAGAAAAAAAAAATCAGCAATACCAGGCAAATGCATGCAATGGCAACACAATTCACAACAACCAATCACCAAAATCCATGACAAGCAAAACCACAAAGAACCCAGCATCACAAGAAACAATCAAAAAGAGCACAGAAAAAAAAAAAAGACAAGATTAGGTTGCTGTGATTTTCTGATTTGAGCACTATGGATGAAGATTTGGACAATCTGAATGGTGAAATGTTGAAGGAGACCAAAGATAGCAACACAGGTGAAAAAAGAACCCATGCTCAAGAGGTCCTAACACCCTCTCCATCATAACCAAATGCCCCACGTTCTCATGCGCTTGAAATAATGCTTTACCTGCACAAAATTCAAACTGCGTAAATCCTATGTTCCACACCTGAAAAAAGCTGTGAAAGCTTCTGAAGAAAAGCAGAACTGACTGTGAATAGTGAGATGAGATACAATATCTGCACACAACTATGGTTGCAGTAATTGAACCAATTTCGAATCCGCACACAGCTGCAAAAAGCAACAAAGAGTCTTAAAGCATAAGCAAGTTGAGACACAATATCTATTAATTGAAATCAGCAAGACACATACTCTCAGCTACTTGCTTAGCTCTAGTTAAGCCCTGAAGCAGGAGACAACTCTTAATGGCCTATTTCAATTGTTCTTTTAAGGAATTCCACCTTGTTTTATACTTAGTCAATATATAAGGTCCATTTATGGGCCTAATTTACCAGAATAGAACATTGATTTTATCAAGAAAATAAAGAGACTGGAAAGAAAGCAGATACCAAAAATCATGAATGCTAGTTATCTGCAATTCCAGATTTTGCTTCAGGGAAGCCATTGGGCTGGAAAGGTTGTTATACATGGACCACCATGACCAGGGCAGTTTCCCCATTGGCAGCCAAAGAATCCTTAACTTTCCTTCCTGCATTCTCAATTACAGAAATTATAAGAATTAGTAGCTGTATATAGGAAAAAAGGATCAACGGAAAAAGACATGTGAAGATTGATAAAATATCAAATGTGACCATTGTTCCTTCCATATACAAGGATGAAAGCAAATTACATTTACCTCATCCTCTGCACTTCGAAGAACTCTAACAAGCTCCAAATCAGAAACTCTGTATACCTAAGCAGTGAACAAATGCAATAAGTACATGAAATACCCGAATTCAAGTAAACATAAGGGAGGGGAATAACAGAAACACTAGCACTGCAGTTGAGCAGATAGCATACCTTTTGAAAAACATAAATTTTACAGTAATAATAAATTATTTTATAATCTTACCAAGCAATTTAGCTAGTGCCAGCTGCCATAGTTGGTTCCTTATAGTAGTGTTGGACATTTTTCTAGTTCAACAAACAATATCAAACTAGGATTTTATTGTTACGCTCATTTTCTAGTTCAAGACACATAGAAGTTAAGCAATTAGCAGACTGAAACCCTTAACCATAAGGGCGTTCAAGTGTCTTAGGTGATTATCGAGGAAGGTGTATGGTTATCTATTATTTGTTATCCAAAAAAAAAATAAACATACTTCATCTTCAGTTGGCTTTCCAATAAACAAAAACACAACAAACTTGAAATACAAATAAAAGAAGAATGGCTACCGGTTATTTGAGATAGAATTGATGTGATAATCAGGAGCATGGGCAAACACCCTTCGACATCTAGCCACTAGATTGGTCTCCACACTCATTACCCAGGTACAGTAAAGCCCAAAGGTTAACGCTGAACAAAAACCACTACCACTTTGATTAGGTGGTTGTGATTTTCTGATTTGAGCACTTTGGACGATCTGAATGGTGAAAAGTTGAAGGAGACCAAGGACAGCAACATATGTGAAAATAGGACTCATGCTTAAGAGGTCCTAACACCCCCTCCATAGCCAAATGCTCGAAGTTCTGATGGGTTTAAAATAACGCTTTACCTGCACAAATTCAAACTGCATAAAATCCCATGTTCCATGCCTTAAAAAAAGCTGTGAAAGCATCAACAGAAAAGCAGAACTGACCATGCATAGTGAATATCTGCACACAGTAATCGAACCAATTTTAAATATGCAAAGAGCTGCAAGAAGTAACTGAAAGAGTCTTAAGGCACAAGTGATAAAGTTGAGATGTGTTGATACAGGGTTCAAAGCGAATATTTCATATGATTAGCTTGTCAATGCGTAATGTAATTAAGTATAATGCATTTTCATAGGAGCCTCATAAACTTGGCTTAAACAAGTCTGCCATCTTTAACTCGATAAAGCTACCGGCCAAAATTTTAAAAAGAAAAGGCTCACAACAACAAATTTTCTTTACCTTGCTTATCACTAAAACTAAGAGAAATGGGTTGCAATTCATGCATTTTGTTTGACTCACCAATAAAGTGTCACTTTCAGCAGATTGACCAATTATCTCCATGACCAAAAGTTCTCTTTCAGCACTATCACCATACTCCAAGCACTTCTCAGCGTCATTTGATGCATATTTATGTTGACTCAATTGTATAAAATTACCAGTTGATTTGCTAATAATGTGGCTTTCCCCTCTCCAGGACATTCTGGAAGTAGTAAAATCCAAAACAGTTAAGTTCAGTATGAGAGATCAAAACCAAAGATGACAGAAAAGAACAGCAGAAAAAAATCTTAGGAACCCAACTCTTACACTGAATGAAACCACACACACAAGTAAAATGCACAAAAGGAAGCTAAACAAAGTTCCACATGTCCAAGCTTGAAAGTTGTCCCGGTTCAAGGATAATCTCCATGAACTAAAAGGTATTAATAACATTACCTAGACTATTGTCTATTGACATCAAACCAAGTTTCAAGGCCGTTCCCATTCCCACATATTTAACCATGAGAAAACAACCCAAGACAGCCAGAAGCACATATCCAGCTAATAAGGCCTTGATTTGAGCTCCCATCTTTACCGATAATTAATAAGAGTGCATTTGTGTGCCCAACAATTTCAACAGTATTACAATAACCAATACAGAGACCATGAAAAACCAGGTTTAGCATACTAGCAAGACCGTAGCATCCTAGCTACTCTTTGCCACTCACCCCACCCTTCTTTATTTCTTTAGAGGTGGGGTGAGGGATGGAAAGGTGTGGGTGGGGGATTGTTGGCAACTTGAAACAGTAGCTAAAAATGCAAGATATGTCCCATCAGGTCAATAAATTCACAAAACATGTTCAGAAAAACTGTTACAGACCATAATAACAAAATGCTTATTTTGAGAAACAAATAGAGTGTTTTAAGAGAATTATCCAATTACCCATCAATAGAATTAGAAAGTGACAATGAGAAGTTAAAAATGAACCTGTGTAACATAGTTTCCATACTGATCTTGAGCAAGACTAAAAGCAGCATCCTAAACTTCATCCACCATGCATTGATTTTGCAGTTCATCTGAACAATGCTCCAACACTCTCTATAAAGATTCAAAAGAATAGCAGATTGTAAGAATATAGCAGATACAAGTAAAGACCTTGTTTTTATCTTTAGCTAAAATAGCTAGAAATTTACAAGTGTACCAATACCTGAATAATGCGACATCCGTAAGGATGAGCAGAAAGTGTTGCAACTTGGCCACAAAAAGCAGAAATAAAGAATCCAATTCCATCAGTGGGGACACACTCTACGCTTTTGTATCACATGATTCCCATTCTGGTTGTGCACACATTTCATAATACGACCATCAAGCTCTTGCATCAGTCGAGTTTTTTGATCAAGCTCAATTACTTCTAATGCCTAGAAAACCATCAGAAAAGATCAAATAGGCATACCAAGTCGCACACACCAATATGTCGAAATGTCTTTGTACATATCAATGAGAATTGCCGGTTGCTAATCCAACATATTAATAAAAATATAACTCTACTAAGTATAAGAAAACAAAACAACTGACAGAACCAATTTATCTATCATATACTTAAATCAGCGGATGCATAAATATTCTCTGAAAAAATAAGCTTCAGATACCAATAGAGGAAAAATTGACCCTATTGAGCCCTCCTCTTTCAAGGTTTTAACATTCATTTAAATTGATGTTAGAATAGCTTATAACAGACCAAATGGTTAAAAAGAGGCAAAACCATCATTCATTGTTGTTCAAAGTTCCATCAAAAAATTAAGTGATTACCTATGTTTGAACCTTAAAAGGAACAATAAATTCAAGATATGACATTATGTGAAAACAGGCGACAGAAGGAATACCAGTCACGTCACTAAACCACTCAACCAAAATGACTAATCAATCTAACCAAGATAATCTGTAAGTTTTTCTATTATTTAAAAAAGAAAAAGAAAAAGAAAAAAACCCCCCACAAACAAACAAACTCCACAGTTGATAACCTTTCTTCCTTTATTACATATGTTGTTGACAAGGGAAAATTAATAAAACAGGAAGAATGTGCAAGCAGAAATTGTGTATATGTGAGCATGTCCACATAGAGAGAGAGAGATCAGAGAAGCATTTAAAGTATGCATGTCTTTGGATATGATAGAAAGAGGGTGGGTTAGGCATAAAGGAAAACACCAGGAATATGCAACTTTTTTATTTATCGAGTAATGGATTATGTAAAAAAGTTAATCCTAATAACAGATGAACCTAATAAATAAAAATCCATGCTTGAAGTACTAGCAAAATCTAGAAGAATAACAGAATTCAATGGAGATGTATAACACAACAATTAGCACACGGCCACCATAGACAACTGGATTCACAAAAGGAAAATGCAATTCAACACTTCAACCGTAAGGAAGTTTCAGAATAACAGAATTCAATAGAGATGTATAACACAACAATTAGCACACGGCCACCATAGAAAATTGAATTCGCAAAAAAAGAATGCAGTTCAATTGCAAGGAAGTTTCAGAAAAATTACCAACATCAAAGCAAACAATTTGGCAACAGATAAAATCACAAGGGTCAAAGCACGCAATTCAACGTGGTGATTGATAATATAACCCTAAAAATCACAACCAAAGTAACCACAGCAAATTGTTCAAGTCAGTAGCCACAAAATCAAAGCATTACAAGAAAACTCACAAATAAGCCACGATACAAGAATCACAAAAGCACCGAAAAAAAAGTTATCAGAAAACTTGGGAAATAGAAAAAGAGAAATAATCTTTGACGCAACCACAGCAGCAGAAAAGAAACGCATAATTAAGCCAAAAAAAAAAGCAAGCAAAACCAAAAGAACCCAAAAAACAAAAAAGGAGGCTCAGGTTTTAGGGTTTGATTTTCGGTTCGAAGCATTAGAGGACGTTATTGAGCAATCCTAACGGTGAAAAGGGAGGGCAGAAGGTGGACAACAACATAGCCGAAAGTCAAAGTCATTAACGGTGAACAACGGCGAGATCTAGGTTTTCTAATTTCGCGTTTTCGAATTTTTGAGAAGAAATGAAACATTTTTTAAGGAAATTAATAAAAGAATTAAAAGAAGGACGCCGAGAAGAAGAGAGAGCATATTACTTCATAATTTACAAACACCGGTGATCGGCAGAGAAGTATCGCCGAAGGTGGCTGTCGTTAACGGTTCTTCGAAGGCAGAGAGAAGGGAGAGTTGGAGAGAGAAGGTAAAGAAGCAAAATGCCAAAAAAGAAGCCGATTTGTTTAACTACTCTTCACATGAAACGTCGTAGTATAGGAGAGTTTGAAAAAAACACAGAAGGTAAAGAAGTGGAAGCCGATTTATCTCCGCATGCCTCTTCTTATTATCAATAAAATAATCAAATAATCAATAATAACTATAAAAGGCCTTTCATCTGTGTCTAAAAACATTTAAAAAGCTCCATCATGAGAGTGCGTAAGATAACAGGAGACTTTAGAATCTTTAGAAAAGTCTTTCACAAATGGATTATAGCATTATGCTAAGCCTCCAGCATTTCGGCGTTGTAAAGCTGAAGTACATATTTTTCTGGGAGAATGACTAATTTATAAAGGAGATCACAGGATCTTAGCGTGGAGAAATCCTTTGGTGAGATGATTAAATTCAACACACGTATGGAAATAAGCTACTGGAAAAGGATGGCAATAATAAGCAAATATCTGAACAAAGGGCATTTAAAGAGCACAATTTATATTCATTCCTGGCCAAAATATAAGTTCCCATACAATCAGTTCACATGGTAGAAAAAATCTCCCATTTTAAACAGATTCAAGGCCAACGTTGCATGCTGCTTCCTAACTTCGTTCTTCTGTTTGTTGTCTGTGGGTAAAAAATAATATCGTATGATATCAACGGATATCAGATAATAACTTTTCAAGGGCTTCAGCTGCAAGAGGAATATACAAGCAATCTTGCCCATCAGAATTCCTTCTGGTCTTGACTAGCTCATGATCTTTGAACTCGGTCAAGTGGGCGTTCAGTGTAACCTGGCTACTCACAAGGAAGCGCTCTCGGGACATGGAGTACAGATTATCAATAGCCATCCCTATGAGGTAAAAAGGTATGCTTTAGTATATTAAGACCTAAAAATGACAAAAATGATACTCGAGATTCCGTAACACTACTTACCTTCATCATCAGGATGGGACAGTTGATACTCTGCAAGGATCTTGAACACACTCTGAGCATTAGGTGTCAAACTCTGTAAGACTATTGCAGCTGTTTTGGCACTCTGGTTAATGTTGCCATGCGCAAGAATCATAGGAAAGAAGAGCCCCTCGACCTTATATGGTGCAAATGTAGGGACATGATACCAGTACCAGTTAAATTGTGTATGAACCATCTTCTTGTCCCACACTAACATCAAAGCCAAGTTGTAGTTAGCAGGATCAGCAACATGAGAAAGTTTTAATATTCTAAAATGCTAAATATTTGTATTCCTATCAAGAAGGGAACAGATTAAGTCCATTGGAACACCATATTAGAGTACTAAAGAATCCTATCCTACTGACAGTGGCGAAAATGAAATTTTGAAGCCTACAGTGAAAGGGTGATTTTAAAGACTAACAAGTAAAGCTAGATGACAAATAATAGATGTCAACACTTAAAACAGATAAGTAAGCTCGCGAACCCATTACAGTGAGTTAAAATATAATCAACAGTTTACTTACAAAGAGGTGCATTCACATGATCAATAGAGGTAACCATCCGAATATGAGAACAAGAAGCAAGTTGTGCAAGATATTGTTGTGTTTCAGAATCTCTTAAACCGGGCCCATCAATATTGTGAACAACAACGCATAGGAAAGAATCATTCTCCTCCATCTCTGATCCATCTAAAAACGCTAAAAGATCATCCATAGATCGAGAACTAAATGGCTGTTGAACCTTGGGCAAGTTCCCCATTGGAGTCCCGCGCTTTGATTTCAATTGTTCCCATAGAATCTCAGCCAGCCCTACTGCAACCTACACTCAAAACAGATAACCTTCATGGACAGAAACATGGAAACATAAGAAATAAAACAGCTAACTAACTAAAATGTCTGGAAGATTTTCCAAGTAAACTGCACCTGTTTTAAATTGACTGATTGAAGGTAACCATTGATTACAACAACAGAGTGCTCTGGCAAAGCTGTAGAAGCAAAATCTTCAATCAATGTCTTTTTTGATCCAAACCCATACATCAGAAGGCCAAAACCACACCTGGAAATGACTCAAAATCATAATAAGTGGTGGAACATCAAGCCATTACTCACTTGCAATATATCATCTTTGAAAAAAAATTTCTTTTAAAATAAAACTTCTACCTTAGCTCAAAAGCCCATTTTGGGTATAAGCTTTTGTAGCTGTTTATTAGAGCTGAAATGTCTTTCTGATGCTTTGGTTTAATATTAGCAGCAGATGCTCTGAGTTCCTGCAATTTTAAATTAATCAATAACAAAAAAGAGAAAGTTCTAAGTGAGGAGATGGAAGTAATGGGAATATAGAGGCAAGTACCTGTTCGTCGACTATATCGATATCAGAGAGCTTACGGCCAGATTTTTTGCCGGAACCACGCAATTCTTTTGCCAGGAAATAGTTTCTTGAGAATCCGAACTCCTCTTCCTCTGCCTCGTTAAAATCCATGTCTTCCAATCCGTTTAAACTGCAAAAAAATTGCAAAGCTGAGCTGAATTGGCCGCTAATTCAGACACCAAAATCCAAATTAAAAACAAAATAATCACCAAAAAGATTTTTTTTTTTCCCTATTAGAGTGTCCCACTAACAAAATGGGAACGGGTTTCCACATGAATGGAGCAATAAGCTCACTAATTGGGAAAAAAAAATTGCTAACCAGTTCACAGTTTCTGAGGAATCTCTGGCCTTAGAATTTGAAGAGGCCGCGGTGGGTGGAGATGCTGTGAGTAAGGTGACGGTGGTGATTGCAGCTGCGAGGCGCAGCCTGAGATCAGCCTCGGCGAAAGAGAGAAAGAGGCGCAAAAGAAAATGAGAGAGAAAAGGAGATGTGAAAGTTAGGAAAATGGCGCGGCTAACACCGTATTTGGCGGGAAGGGGGGAAATTAATTAGCCATAATAGGGAATTTATCGAAATTGAAAAAAATTAATTGAAAATGAATGACAGGGACAACCCACAGGAAAAATTAGGCATTTTTTAATCCATTTTTTGTTATTTATTTTTAGATATTGTTTCTTACTATGTTAGACAAAAATAGTTATTCTAAGTTTTAAAATAACTCAGCACGGGTTTCATGTTTGAGAACATCAAATCACTAACCCACCCAAAGCTACTATTCACTCTGGAAGAGGTATGGACTATAGCCCAACACAAATGGGGCCTTTGATCTGTGCCTTGGAACTGGAGGAGTGGCGATAATTCAACACATGCTGATGGGTTAGAGGAGTACAAAACAACCAACACCTTAGGTTAATCTAGAACAAGCAATATATGTCATTCAACTCAAACAAAATCTGAAAATTAAAAGAAGCCGACAACTAGGGAATGAAGCCAGGGACTCCAAACTGAACTAAGGCAGTCATCCATGAGTCTTTTCAGTTTTCCCATATCCGGTAGACATGACATTTAAACAGAAAATACATATTATTTTGTGAATTTTAATGATGATGTATGCTAGGTAAGAAGGCAACATGAGAGCAGGAAGTGGTGACTTCAGACATGCTGATTGGAGAACTCCGTGATTTCTTCATTCAGTTTGCATAGCTTCTTTGTGGTAATTTTCTAAATCGGTATCAAGATCCCCAGCAGATACTTTTTCACCTTGTCCTCTACCCTGTCCACGACCCCTCCTGGCTCCGCGTCCACGACCACGAGACCGCCCTGAGAAACCACCTCTTCGTTGGCCGCTGTTACGTTAGATCATATAGAATGTCATTCAATCAAATAGATAAAGCTGAATACAGCATATCTAATTAACACAAGAGACAGGTATCTCTAAACTTATCATGCCAGTCAACAGTATGCCCATGGGCCATGGTTTTAGAAATTCAGTTAATACAATATTTGACAGAGATACACCTCAAAATGAGCAATGTGCAAACCCCCTCCCCAGTCGTAGTCCAACTCTCTGGGCCTATTATAAAGAAGAGAGCAGAAAAGGCTGCATTTCAAATTTATGTCTACAGTCTTCAAAGCACATCTATTAATGCCCTGATGATAGTAAGCCTATCCCATATGGTGGGGATAACGAATCTAACTACCATGAGTATTTTGATAAAGCTGAAGGCTTTAGCAAAATACTGACTACTTTTTGCATGAGAACATCTCAACTACCACCAGTTTATTATAGGGGCCATGCTACCTAAAGAGAACGAAAGCACAATCAGAGATGCTCATTTAAATTCTTGCTCAACAACAAAAGCAAACAAATGCATACAAAAGTTCATAAAAAGACATACATACTAAGAAACCTAGAAAGAGTGAAAAGATTAAAACAACCTTTGAAAAATCATAAAGAATAATTGGAAAATTGACAAGCTAACCTTCTAGCAACACCATTTTGATTTGCAAATTTGCCATCTGTAGCTGGGCCAACCGCACCCGGAGTAGCAAAATTTGTTCCAACAATCTCAATCTTCATTGGCTTTCCATCTAATTGAACACCATTGTATCTTTTCAAAGCAGCAGCAGCATCCATCCTTCGGGAGAAGACAACTTCAGCGGTTCCCTGAGCTAAATAGCTTAGTCTAATTACGGCTCAGTATAAAGAGTTTTCATATTGGCATGATTATGCTAAATTGATAGGAGTACCTTTGATCTTCCACTTCTATCATAGTGAATAGAGTACCGTTTTATGTCACCAACCTCTTGAAATAGCTCCTGCACACAAACATTCTCAAATTAACACCAAAGAACCTCATGCTTCTTGGTTATGTCAACATTTCTCAGGATAGGAAAAGAGCTGAACCATATTAAGTTGTTTGCCTATCCCTTAGCAATTATAAAAGAAAATCACAGCCAAGGGGGACAAAGCAATAATTTTACTAAGATAAAACAAATTTCTATGTGAAATGAATAGCAAATTGTTAGATTTTGGAAGAAAAATGATCTTCATGGTTACAAATTTCATGAACAAACTAAGTGTTTACAGTGAAGCAGTAGGAAAATCTTAATCTTAAACAGAGGATCTAATTCCAGGAAAAGGACTATGGAACAAATATCTTAGAGATTCATACATACCGTGGCCCTTACTTATTAGCTTAATGAAAAAGCAAACAACTATGAAGCAATTGGCATAAATTTTTAGTTAAAAATCATTAGTTTCATTCCAGAGTAACTTCAAAATGTCCAATCTTTATAGAGGCACTGAACTCTAATATTCAGTTAACAGATCTAATCACAAAATTTAATGATTCAACAAAATTCGAAATTTGGAAAAGAAAAAAAAAGAGACCTTAATGTCTTCATTAGAAACTCCATACTCCAAGTTGGAAATATAAAGCTTAGTTCCAGTCTCTATTGAAGAAGCACGACCCGGGGCTGCTGAAAAACCCGCTCCATCGTCAACGAACATATCGTGCTGCCACGTTGCATCTGGAGCTTGAACAGGCTATATTCCAAGTTCAAAAACCAAAAGAAAAAAAAAGGAGAAAATTTACTATCATTAACCAAATCTACAGGGAAAGCATCAAGAAGGAAAAATACAGGAAATCTGTAACTGAGCATTGAACCTTGGAGTACGGTGCAGTCCGGTTAGCGGCGCGGTTGGAGAAGCGACGAGAGGGACCGGGTCTGGAACTACGTGGGGGACGGGTTCGGTTGGGTCCAGACTTCTTGTTGGATTTGATAAGATCATCTAGAGACATATCCAGCGGGCTCGTCATCGTCTTTTACTGGATAAAACGAAGAAACACCTAGCTTGGGAAGAAAGAAACTGAAGAACAGCCTCAGCTAGGGTTTTGGAAGCTATGGGAGTGGCCGCCTCACTGGAAACCCAAAAGACGAAAGAGAGAGAGAGAGAGAGAGAGCAGAAGGTAAAGATTATTGAGCTTATAGTGTCAAAGCTAATTTTGATAGTGAAGTATATAATTTTAAAGAAGAACCATACGGTGTCGTGGTGTAGTTGGTTATCACGTCAGTCTAACACACTGAAGGTATCCGGTTCGAGTCCGGGCGACGCCATAATGAGACGAGATTAAAGATTTTAATTCTACTTTTTGAACCTGGGTTGATCCACGTATCTGTCGGGAAGCAGCATTGAGGGGCTCGCAAATGGATTAGACACAGAAGAAACAAAACCCGACCCTGAGAGACCCATCTAAAATGGCCGTCAAGCTCCCAAAACAAATGCTTGGTGTTTATACATGTGGACTACTACTCTGGGCCCATCTTAGTTTTTACATGTTTAGCTTGGGCTCTCAATGAGCTACCAATGCCCATTTCAAGCCTTTACTTGAGAGAGTGGACGAAGCTTAGTTTCAATCACTCAATCAGTATCCTTCCAAATTTTTGTTTCTACAAATAAGGGAAAGAGCTAATTGGGCTGAAAATTTTGATTTAAGTCCCTAACTAGCTTCTTTGTTTTGCCTAGCAAACAAAATTATTAGGAGTAGAAACGAGCCAAGATTAGGTGGCTTTACTACAAATACCACCCCCCCCCCCAAAAAAATCTCATTTTCATGACTCATAGTAATTTACTATTATTATTAATTTCCCAAGGTAAGTCAAAGTGTGCACCATAATCTATAGTAGTATTTAACATGCTGAAAGCTTAATCACTGAGACAGCTCAGGAGCCACGACAACGTTGTTAATGATTGTTTCATGATAGAATCCAAATGTTGGAACCCATACTGTCGTTTTTCCAATGTATATTTGAAAATATCCACATGAACCCGCCCAATTGTTATCAAGAGCTCTAACATTAATTCCATAATATAGTTATGATGAATCCAATGCAACTATTAATTTATTATTATTATTCCCTTTCTCTTAATCATAGAACAAATTAGAAGATTTTGCACCCTTTCGTGACAACTGGTCCTCTAGGGAGTTAGTTGATCATATGAATTCCGTTTTCTTTTGTCACACTTTATTGTTTTTTATTTTAGGAAGATTTATTCATCAATCTTTATCAAGAATATTCATCTAAATCATTCATCTCTTTTTTTCCTCCAAATTTCCATTATTTCTATGACGAAAGGATAGCATGCAATCGACTTGAACCACGTCTTATTCATCCAAAAAATAGTCTCTATATTTCTTTATGATTTAATATACCTAATTTGGTTTCTGAAATATATTAAAAAAGACAGATTGATCTCTAAACTTTTATTTGGGATAAATTAACCTTGAACTTTCATTTTAGGACAATTTGATCGACCCTGATTGATCAAAAACTTAACAGATAGGAATATATTGGTTCTTAAACTTTTATTTTAGGACAAATTGACCTATGAGTTTTCTTTAGCTTTTTTTTTTGTTCTCATGACTTATTTGTATCAAAATAAAAATTCAGAGACTAATCTGTCTTAAATAAAAATTTAAGGACCAATGTGTCTCTTTTGATATAATTTAGAAACTAAATTGGATATTAAACCATTTCTTTACCGTGTCGGCTCCGTATCTTTTTTTGGTAGTAAATGACGAAAAGTATTGAGAACATCGCTTTCTAAAAGATCAAAGAATAATCAACATTTTCGTAACCCTTAATTATTACTCACAAACGCTAGAGTCCACGCGTTCGCATGAACTGGATTTCACCCAAGGTGAGCATTATTGGCTATGGGAAACTTGAAATCCTCGTTTAATTTCAAATTAAGCTAAACCACTTGGCTTAATTACATTGATTTGGCACTTTTGGGAGTAATTTGTAGTATTTGATCAAACCAATCAATCAAGCCAAGTAAGGGTTACATTTTAGGATTATGATCTTCCAAAACAAAATCTGTGTAAAGAAAAATAGTTGTTTGGTTCTATTAACGAGCCCGACGCTGCAGTGTGAAAATGACAGCTCCAATTGAAAACAGCTTCTGCTGATATTGGAGGCCAGAAATTGCCCCAAAGTTCGTATAGTGATTCTTGTTTTGGTGTGCTAAGAGAAAGGGTTGTTGATCGCCTAGCAGCTGGCCGCGCGCCCAAGCCAATCTGAAATCAATGGTTTTGAATGGCCATTGAGTTTCGTGGAACTAGCTTGATTAATTAAATGGACCTCATCTCTAATTCTAATCCCATAGAGCAATTAGGAAAAAGGAGCTTTGCCAGCAAGTGATTTACGCGAAAGAGGACCAAGTGGTTAAACAAGTGGTTAGTAATTTTTTGCTTTGTATTCTGTGGTTTTCATTTATGTAGAAAATTAAATGAAAACACGTGAGCTGATCTTTCCTTTTATTTTCCTGATCATATACAGATATAGATATGACCGATCAGTTGTTCACTTATCCCATGCTTGATTGACGATTTGTGTCCAAGACTCACGGACGCCTTGCCCTCTCGCTAATTTTCTCCGAGGGCTCAAAGAGTGGTACTCATACATATGTTACGCTAGAAAAGATAGAAGTATATATAGTTGTGCCCTATGTATGTGTTTCACGACAAACAATAATTGGAATGGTTTTAAAATGGGGAAAATTAAAAGTATCATCATCGATCAACAAGGCAGATGATGAAATAAAGAATAATTAACTACTTTGCATAATCACAAATTAAGCTTAATTAATGAATTTTATTGTTTTTTTATAAATCTTTCGGTATTTAGTTTATAATTATATATATTGAAAACGTAGTTTATAATTATATTGAGTTGGATTTGGATGTGGAACTACCTCGCCACCAACATGACTTTATGTCTCACTTTCTGAATGCTGATTCTAGGGGGATTTAATTAATTTTGTTCCCTACAGGTTTTACATTTAGCTAGCCCCCATGAGTATCTCTTGTAACAAAAAGGAGAAATGGAAAACTTAGTTGGTTGTAACCTAAAAGCAAATTAATTAAACCAACTAATTTGTCATCCTCAACCTTATCCAATTCAGCAAATTGCCTAAGCATTTTGACTCACGGGTGCCTTGCCTTGTTCCTTTCCATGGACAATGAATGTATTTGATGTTCCTTTATTATTATTATTATTATTATTATTATTATTATATTACATTATTTATCCCAAAAAAAAGGAAATAAAAAAAAGATGTTTTTCTATGAGCTAGTTTCAGTTTTCCCATTACATGAAATGATAAAATCAGTAAAATCGATCATCAATTTTAATACATGCAGGGTTTATTTATTATGTTCCAATGCTTTGACTGCCATACAAAAATTTCGAGCCCATATCTCAAATTTTAGTTCCTTTAACTCCATTTTCTACCGGATGGATTTTAATTTTTCTCTCCTCATCACAGCATGCGATCATGATTCATGACAGCTTCTTCATCCTTTTAAATTATAGTTAACCTAACCCAGCCGGCCAACCTATAGTTATGTAAAATTGTCAAAAAGTTATTCTTATCTTTAGCCAAAAATTTAAAACCTTCGTTCATAATATCAATTCAATGAATTATTTTAGATGGCTTTCTGGAACTAAATATCTCAATCTTTTGGAGCTATATATAAGTCCCTAGGCATGCATGTGCCTGGCTAGAGATAGTCACCAAGACCCTTTATGTCTCCATCTTAATTTGCAATTTGCAGAAGCCGTTATTGCCTATACATGGAGAGATCTACTCTTTTTCAGCATATATTTCCTTTTCCTTGCCATTGACTACAGACATGGCCAACCTTAAAGCAAACACTTTTCTTGCAAATACTAGTAACGTACTTTAAACACAACCTAATTTCTAAATGATACTCCATCCGTTCTTTATTATGTGACTCATTTAACTGAATATCTTAGATTAAAACAAGTAGTTAATTTTCAAAATTCTATGTAATTTTACTTTATTTTCCAAATTTACCCTTAATCATTCTCTCTCCCCTCTTATCTCTTACTAATTTATAATCTATAATATATAATCTATAATATATATAAACGTACGAATGTTATAAAACTTTTGAATGGCCTGAAATATCTTTTTTTTAATATATTTCTAAAATACCACTCAATATCCACTAACAAATGGTGCTAGCTATCTGCATATCAAAAATGGTTTAGGCAGCCCGTTGTATATGGGTTAAGCCCAATAATAAGACAATGTCCTTCTTGAAAAATGAAGAATATTAGTTGCAAATGAAGTTCAAATATTTTGGGCTCAACATTTTCTTTTTCCTGGCCTATCGAAATATCACTACATTATAAAATAATGTTTTTGATTATAGTTCATTTTTTAATTTTATAAGAAGCATTTTTCAAATACAATCTAATTTTAACAAATCCTGGACTCTATATCCCCAACTAACTTTTTCTTCTATGGCTTATCTTATTAGGCTGAAGACTTTATCTTATATCAAGCTTAAGGCTTCATCTTATCAAACTCAAGAGCACTTTAATTTGCATCTTATTCTTATACATAGAATTCACCTAAAGATAAAACTCTATATTATAAATAAAGTACGAATTTTGAAATTAAAATCATATATTATCTTCTACTTTTCCTTCCTTGATTATTATTTTACCGTTTGTTCTTCGTCTCTAAGGTTTTTGAGTGCGTTGTAGTCTTGTAGAGTAACTTTTTTTTGTAAAAAGTCTATAAAAAACAAATGGTGGCATGTTTAATTTTAATCTATTTTTTTTCTTCTTTCCTTTTTCTATTTTTGGGTTACTTTTCCATAAGTATCTTTTTTTTTAAGATCTATTAAAACTAATGATGCCATGTCTATGCATATAGCTATATGTTATTTCATCAATAGAAAAGGCCTTTATTGTTATTATTATGTTTAATCTTAATCTCCTTTTCTTTCCTTCTTTCTTTTATCTTTTTTTTTTCTTTTTCATTTATATTTTGTACATTTTTTTAACTTTTTTTTGGGTTACTCTTCTTTTCTTTTCTTTTTTTTTTTGAGATTTCGTACATTTTTTAATTTTTAATTGCTTAGCATTATTAATATATTTTATACTTTTTTTTAAATATTAACATTATTTATTAATATTAGTATACATCTTATACTTATTTTTAAATTTTTGTAATCTCCAAAAAATGTCAAATAATATCAAATCTTCTACGGATCCACATATCACTGTTACTTCAGAGTTAGCTACCGCTATCACTCCAGATCCTACAAATCCACTTATTGTTGTTAGTAGAAATTTAAAGTTATCCAAAATCGATGAATTAGAGATCTCGCAACAAAATTGGACCATAAAAGTTATGGTACTCCGAAAAGGAAACTTGAAGACTTATTCAAATAACAAATATAGCGGACAATTCGTGAAATTGATTTTTGTGAATGAGGTAATAGATCCATTACTGAGGTAAGAAACTAAGAATTATATGATATTAATTTATTTTTAGCAATTAATTTAATTTTTGATAATGTTAATAAATTAAGATGTTTTATGCAACAGGATAAGAAGAAAAAAAGCCATTTTTATAGGAGGTTGACTCTATGCAAAAGGATGCAATTTTATTTTCTTGTCAAGTTGCAAAAAGGAGTTGAAGTCAAGAATGGCCTAATTGCTCATGAAATTCAACCTATTGATCATGCAGAATAGCCAATTGAAATTGAAGACCAAGAAGATGTGAAAGAAGAGCTTCAAGTCAAAAAGAAGATTAAGATAGAGAAAGATTAGGAAGTTAAAAGTTTTTTTTTTGTATATTTGAACTTTTAGTTTAAACTTTTCTCATGGTTTGGGTTTTTAGAATTTGGAGTTTTAACTTAAACGTTTTTCATGGTTTGGATTTTTAGGTTCCGCAAATTTGGATTTTAGATGATAGATTAATCTATTTTAATTATGATTTGTTTTCTCATATTATCTTTTTTTGTTTATATCAGGTTTGTTTTATTTAATTTCAATTCAAGTAAAGAATGGATAAATATTTAGTAAATATATTAATTTAAACTCATTAAATTACTTGATTAAATAAATATATATATATATATATATATACATTAGGCTTCATGATTTGAAAAATCTAAAGAAAATGAATTTCTATTAAATATAATTATCTATAAAAATGACTTATAGTAATTAACGGTAATAAAAAATTATTTATTAGTCTAATTAATATCATAAGTTATCTAGAATATATATGTCTTATGATTTGATTAAACAAACTAAATTATGTTTTGTACGAAAAGATTAAATAAATATTTATGTAAATTAGAAGCACTTATACTATAAGATTGTGTTTTAAGAGGACATTAGGATAAGTTTAAAAAAAAAGGATAGGATTAAAGAAATTTATGCTACATTAATTTTAATTAAAGATTCTTTACCCTATAAGATTAAGTTTTTAAGAAGTTTGGGGTAAGTGTTTGCAAAAAAAAATAAAAAGACATTAGGATAGAATTAAAGAAATTAAAATTAAATATACTTTATGTAGAATATAAGTCTCATGATTTAATTAAATAACATCAAAATTTATGTAAATCAATAACACTCTTTTCAAAAAGAATTCTACTTAAACTAAAACCGTCAGGAAGATACTTACAAAATTTGGTGTTAAATATTCTTTTGCCAAATAGTCTACCACCGCATAGTTTGGTGTTGAATAAAAATGGTCTGCTAACATTTTGGCCGTAATGTAATGCAAGAAGAGATTGCAGTTGGACAACATACTGAAAAAAAGGTACTTCTTCCCGGAATTTCACTTTCACCCGTAGAAAATGAAGGATATCCGTTTCAATTCAGGAGGAAGTAATTCCCTATTCGTATTTGTTTCGTCATGACCATAAATAAAGCTCAATGGCAAACAATACCGAATGTTGGAGTATACTTGCCGAAACATGATTTTTCACATGGACAACTATATGTTGCACTATCTCGTGGAATATCAATGTCTTCGAGAAAAGTTTTGATTAAGCAAAAAAAAAAAAAACAAAGAAAGAAAATGGAACATATACAAAAAATGTGATATAAAAAGAAGTTCTACTTACATAAAGATAATTTACCAGTATCATTTTTTTTCAAATATATAATATTTATCAAATCACTAATATTTAAACTTAATTTCTAATATGCAAGTGAGCCCACAAATAGGAAAATAAATGAAAGCGATGAAGGAAGCTCGAGGAATTGGAATCTTTGCAATTCAAAATTTTTTTTCTAATTGAATGTTTTCAATTATAGTATTAAATTTGGAATTGGTTCTTATGGAATTTAAAATACCTTACTTTTACTTTAATTATTCTGTTCAGAGTTTGGAAATTTTTTTAAAAAATATATATTCAATAAAAATAAAAATAATTAAGAACACGTTGGATCACGTGCATCGCACGTGAACGGAAATACTAGTAGTATTAAATACATGTCTCTTCTTCTCAAGAAAATGTGGAAGGATAAATTTAGAAAAAGATAATTAATATTTCATTGAAAGTATAAAATGACAAATAAAATAAAATATTGGATATGGGTCACATAATAAGGAACATGGGGAGTAAAAGGGTTTGCTTAACCGGTGCCTATGGGCACCGGTTAAGGATAATAAATGAAACAAAAAAGTAGTTCTTAAGAAATTATAATTTTTATAAATTGTTTGAGTTATTTTTCTAAAATCCTACTATAATAAATATTTAAATTTAAAGACTTACCCTTAAAGATGATTTTTTTTTAATAATTTGGAGCTAATTTTATCGAAAGAGTATTATTAAAGATATGCTTAATTAATTAGATACATATTTAATGCACTTTTTATATTATCCATAAGAAAACCATATTAATTACTAACTTTGTCATGCTTAACCCATTAGCAATTTCCATGATAAAAATATGCTTTAATTAATTAATCCTCCATGAACTTCAATCTAATTTGCTTGAAAGTTGGAGCAAACCAGGTTGGTCTCTTCCTACAGGTACTGTGTATGGATACATCACCAAAAACGAAATCTATACGTTACAACTTATTCCAAGACATCTCCAAATCGCTATATTGTGTTTATGTGAGATGATAAGGTAACTTCTATATATATGGGTTATCTTGTATGTGTAAGTAATTGAATCTAGATCATTGCAAGTACCTTGTATTGTAAGTTAGGTTTAGATTAATTAGTCTTCAAATTTCGTTAGTAATCATGTTATTATCAATTTCTATGATTAGTATATTACACAAGGGTTAATTAATACGACACAAAAAGCAATGCCCACTTAATTAAGGTCTTCGTCAGACGTCACCATTTACAAACATTTTTCTTCAAGTTAAGAGGTACTGTATACTATAATTAATCACCTTTTTCTTCAGCCTAATTAAAGACTGCTCATATAGCTAGCTTAGATGAATGTTAATGGAGTTGAAATTCAAATATAGCTAGGCGGCAAATTAATAAAGCTTTACGAGCTCGGCAGGTTGACTGGGATCGATCGAAAGTGGGAGAAGAAGAACTTTAATTGTATTTCCGTGGCGGCCCTTTGTTTGGACTCTGATGTATATGCTGTTTCCTCGTGCGCGTGAGCACGTCAACGCGTAGAACAAACCGGTGCATTCAATTACTCAATTAGCCACTTATATTACAGAATTGCTTAGCCTTCTTTATTTCTTCTTTGATTCCCGATAAAGCAACCTAGGAGGTGGCAAAGGGAGAGAAATAATGGAAATGAAACCTGTGAAGAAAGGGTGTTTGTTTAACACGCCAAAGCAAAAAAATTTAACTGCAATAAAATTAAGAGCTACTGAAATAATGGAGTAGCGTTTAGTGCATTTTGGTGTCTAGCTAGATATAGGCGCTATAGCTTCAAATCATGATCAAGTACTGCAATGTTGCAAATTCTGATTGGATATGACGATGATGATGATTTTATCAACTTTCAGTGATCAGCACATTCTGCAGTTGAAATTTGAAACAGGTTTTTGGTGATCCATCGTGTTAGTATAAACTGATTATTATTCAAATCTGACCATCATAGAACAAGGAAGGAGACGTATCGGATTGAATATTTTACATTTCAGATTTCTTCCATTCCGTGAACTAACTTTTCCATGAGATTGACAGGTGCCCATCATCATGACATCTTCCAGAGTCATTGGGCTCCATTAGTAAATAAACTACCTGTAGTCTTATCTAGAACTATATAGCTCTAGGAGATGACAATTTTCTCCTTAATCAAGAACAAAATGCAGAGAGAGGCTCCGGAACCATTTATTATCACTTCGACCATATAGGATTCCATGTGAGAAATTTTGTTTTTCATCTACAAAGTCAAAATTTTGGAATGCTTTATCTTACAGGACGAGAATACGAAAAGTAATAGAATCATTTAATCTTGATGTGTCCACGTTAGATGATTGAGGAAAAGTGAGTGGGTTATACGAAGAGCACCATTAATTAAACATATTCACTGGGGCCTCTTTATAGTAACATTTTCTATGCACATTTTATGTGAGTCAAAGTGAGGTGTAGCCTTGAATCTTAATTAAGAGTAATTTGATTAAACAAGTGAAACAGAATCTAATCGTGCATGTGAAAACCAAGTAAGTTGCGATAATATGTAGCAACTTCAACATTAAAAGGAAAAGCCAATGGCAGTTCAACATGTTAATTTACGCTTTGGGGCTCCCCCCTTCAAACATTACAAACCGACAAGCAAGGATACCGCCTCCCCCCTGATACCCTGGCCCCCGCGTGCCTATCTGCTGTAAGTCATTCACGTTTCCACTGGTTCTTTCCGAGAATCCCCCTCCAAAATCTGCTCCCTTTAATGAGCCAAATTGGCCCATTAATTCAGTACAAAGTAGTCAGCCAAAGAAAGAATGGCGCCTTTTAATATTACTTCCGTTAAAACCTCTTCAAATGGAGCTTGGCAAGGGGACAATCCTCTCGATTTTGCTTTCCCCTTGTTAATAGTTCAAACCACTTTAATCCTTGTTCTTAGTCGCTTCCTTGCCTTCCTTCTCAAGCCCCTTCGCCAACCCAAAGTCATTGCTGAAATAATTGTGAGTATCTGACCTCTTCCCTCTCGCTTTTTTGCATGTTAATTTATTACTTTATATATAGCTCTTTTACTGAAATCGAATAATGATGATCATGATTAATTCTCTGGTTTCAGGGTGGGATTCTTCTTGGACCCTCGGCTTTTGGTCGAAACCAAGACTACTTACATCGGATATTTCCATCATGGGGCATGCCGGTTCTGGAAACCGTGGCCAGCATTGGTCTTCTTTTCTTCCTTTTCCTTGTAGGTCTCGAACTCGATTTAAGCTCGATTCGTCGAAGCGGAAGGAGAGCTTTCGGCATAGCAGTCGCCGGAATATCCCTTCCATTCTTCTGTGGAATAGGTGTCGCCTTTGTCCTTAGAAAAACCGTTGACGGGGCCGACAAAGTCGGGTACGGCCAGTTCCTAGTCTTCATGGGAGTAGCACTCTCCATCACTGCTTTCCCTGTTCTCGCACGTATATTAGCAGAGCTCAAACTGTTAACCACCCAAGTGGGAGAAACGGCCATGGCGGCGGCAGCGTTCAACGACGTCGCTGCATGGATTTTATTAGCCCTGGCCGTTGCTCTTGCTGGCGATGGCCCTGGTCAGCACAAAAGCCCCTTAATATCAATCTGGGTCCTTCTCTCAGGTGTTGCTTTTGTTGTTTTCATGATGGTAGTGATCCGACCCGCCATGAAATGGGTCGCCCGCAGGTGCTCCCCGGAGCAAGATGTCGTCAACGAGGCTTATATTTGTTTGACGTTAGCTGGTGTAATGGTATCCGGGTTTATGACCGACCTGATTGGAATCCATTCAATATTCGGTGCCTTTATATTCGGACTAACGATTCCGAAGGAAGGAGAATTTGCGGAGAGATTGATCGAGAGGATAGAAGATTTCATCTCGGGTTTGCTTCTCCCGCTTTACTTTGCGTCTAGCGGGTTGAAAACTAACGTGGCTAAAATAAGCGGCGGCGAGGCGTGGGGTCTCTTGGCGCTGGTTATAGGGACGGCCTGCGCCGGAAAAATTATAGGGACGTTCGTGGTGGCTATGATGTTCAGTATGCCGATGAGAGAGTCGCTGGCGCTTGGCGTTTTGATGAATACTAAAGGATTGGTTGAACTCATTGTTCTCAACATTGGCAAGGAGAAGAAGGTACGTGAGTTTGGTTTGCTTTCGGTTTGTTAATTATTTAAATAATTAGTATTAGTATCTTTTTAGTTATTTATTAATGCCTTTGATTTAATTGTTAGACCATTCTTTTATTGAATTATTAGTATTAATTAATTTCATTGTTAGATGGTAGTTTGGGGGTTAAAAAATTGTTTATTTCTAGTACGTGTCTTCATTAATGAACAATACGAGCCAATCATCTCTGTATCTTAGGTCAAAAGTGAAGACTAATCCAAGGTTCCGGCCTCCAGGCTGTTTGTCAAAAATAAATACTATATTTTCTTGAGAGTTTAAGCATCGATGATACATAAATAATTGTCAACACCGTGGGTTTTAAAATTCAACAATGGAGGTAGGTGGAGAAAATTTTGTTGGATCTTCACACTTCTCTAAACTAACGACACAGTAGTGTAGATCTCTTTGCTTTCGCCAATAACAGTTCTTGACAACCGTCATTTTGAGATCAAATATACCTTGTCCCTTTTGGTCTGCGCTGAAATTTCAAATTTGGGTGGAAGAGTTCGTTTATACGTGAAGGAGAAGGGGAGAACAATTTGGCGAGCTAATTATTATTAAGTCATTAGTCATATCGTTTTAAAGAAATTTTTTATTCTAAAATATCTGTCACTTTTAAAAATTTCATAAAGTATTAATTATGTTTATCATTTTCTTTCTTAATTAATGATATTTATTTAAGAAAAAAGAGTATGTAATATTTATGAAAATAAAAAGATAAATCAATTTTTTTATAAAAAAAAATTACCTAGATTTTAGGGAGTTTTATACAATCTTTAATTATTGTATAATAAAATTTTAAAATGATTCTTATTATGGAACGAATAAAATATAAGTTTCTATTACTAGTATATTGAAATTTAGACGAAAAATATGGTTCGTCACTAATTTACTGAGAGCCTTGTTGCCCATTATTTTTAGCCTAAAGCTTTTTCCTGGACAGATCCTCCTAGATCCTGGCAAGTGTCCTGGAATGTCAGTTTTCTACGACAATATAGAATATATTAAACACAAGAAGCCTCAACATTTCTAAGATAATGCCACTCGAAGGACCCAGCACCAAGGAGGACAATTTGCAAACTAGTACTCCTTGAGGGTTGAGACTTGAGACCACAACCAAAAGGTCCAAAACCTTGTTGCTCCACGAAACTAGCGGGCCCCATTGGGGCAAAGGAAAATGCCAAAAGATTCTAGGTCGGTGGAAAAATGAAAAATCCCTCTGCCTAGGTAGTTTTTTTTTTTTTTGATATAATTAAGGTTATCCCTCTGACTAGGTAGTTTTCATTTCTTCTAAAAGCCCAAAATTAAACATATCCACATTTGGTGCGCTTTGTCGAGAGAGTCCTAGTGCCTAGTGGGTCATAATTACAGCTTTCATAATTCTGAGAGGCATTATACATATTTAAATGACCTTTTGTTTTCAGCCGTTAACCTTGTCTTGTGAATTGAACTTCTGCCTAAGCTAGCTTTCCTTTTCTAACTTTAGATATTTACATAACGTAACCAATCAAAGAAATTGCACCCATTACTATTTCTTTTTTTTTTTGGGGGTCAAAACACCCATTGCTATTTCATTTTTAACTAATGGTATGTGTTGGAATTGGACACAGGTGCTTAATGATGAGACGTTCGCTATATTAGTCCTCATGGCACTCTTCACCACCTTCATAACAACCCCAACCGTCATGGCCATCTACAAGCCAGCCCGGGGTTCCCCTGCCCTTGCTCACCGGAAATTACGTGACTTGACCAACACCGACGAGTCGAAAGATCAACTCAGGGTGCTGGCTTGCCTCCATGGCACTAGCAACGTACCCTCGATCATCAGCCTCATTGAGTCAACTAGAAGCACCAAAAAATCCCAACTCAAGCTTTACATTATGCACCTAGTTGAGCTCACAGAACGCTCTTCTTCAATCATCATGGTCCAGAGGGCCAGAAAAAATGGGCTACCACTCTTTAACAGGTTTCGAAAAGGAGAGTGGAAGGACCGTGTTGCCGGGGCTTTCCAGGCCTATAGTCAATTGGGTCGAGTCTCGGTCAGGCCCACCACGGCTATCTCCCCATTGTCTACCATGCACGAGGATATTTGTCACGTGGCGGAGACCAAGAGGCTGACGATGATCATCTTGCCTTTCCACAAACAATGGAGGGGAGATGGGGACCATCTAACGGTGGACAATGTGGGCCACGGATGGAGACAGGTAAATCAAAGGGTGCTAAAGAGCGCACCATGTACAGTGGCGGTGCTCTTGGACCGTGGATTTGGGAATGGGACCCAGACTCCCGGGCCCACTGCCACAGTGTCCCAAAGGGTTTGCATCTTGTTCTTTGGAGGGCCCGATGATCGCGAGGCTTTAGAGTTAGGTAGTAGGATCGCCGAGCACCCAGCAGTTAAAGTTGCAGTCGTAAGGTTCGTTGAAAAGGAAGGATTAGACAGAAGTGGAGTAATGTTGAGGCCTTCACCAAGTCGGTCCACCGAAAAGAATTACAGCTTCTCCACTGCCGAAAGGAATCACGAAAAAGAAAAGGCAAGCCCTTTACATTCATTTATTACATAAAGAATAAGATTTCTTACTTAGAAAATAACTGAATTCCTATGCCAAACACGTGCATGTTTTTGATTAATCAGGAATCGGACGATGCTGCAATGACAGAATTCAGAAGCAAATGGGATGGAATGGTAGAGTACATAGAGAAGACAGCTAGCAACGTTGTGGAGGAAGTGTTAGGTCTCGGACAATCCGGGGATTATGATCTCATAGTTGTAGGAAAGGGGAGGTTCCCCTCACCTATGGTGGCAAAATTGGCAGACCGCCAAGCCGAGCACGCAGAATTAGGGCCTGTAGGGGACCTTCTGGCTTCATCAAATCGCCGTGTTTTGTCATCGCTGCTGGTTATACAACAGCACGATATTGCACATGTGGAGGAGATGCCGGTTGCAAAGGTCGTTCAAAATGATTATAACAAGCTTAATGGTGAAGGATCTTCCGGGGCGGGAGAGATTTCAAAGGTTGTCTAATTAATTACCTTATAGCAGTAATTAATTAACTGGTATATATGGCAAATGTATACGCCATAAAATTTATTAAAAAAATGATGTAAAATATCGATTAGAGATAATAAGATGATTATCTCTCTCTTAATCTAATATTCTGGCTTTTTACTTAGAGAATCTTCAATATCACACAAACATGTATTTTCTCCACAATTAAGGAAAAGGAACCCATTGCGTTTTGCTCCATTTTAACATGTGAGAGGTTTCTTTTTTTTTTTTTGGTACATTGGATGGGGGGAAGGGGAAAATGGCCAATGGGGTTCGAACTTCGTTGACCACATGAACACGGCCTACTCCCAGCCATTAGGCCAGAGGTCACATGAACACGACCACATGCATGCTCCATTTTAACATGTGAGAGGTTGCTATTACATATATGTTGATGGAAATTTTTAACAGAATAATGTGCCTTTGGATCTCTATTTCGGTATTGTTCCTTTACAAGATACCGACCTATACCATACATCTATGCCCTGTTTCCCTTTCAGGAAATTATTCTGGGAATTTAGCATAAAATAGGATCGATATAAACACAGGGAAAATCAAAGAGCAATTGATTCTTTTAGAAGTGGCTTTTGTTCAGTTTTCTAAAGCTTCTATCATCAAATGCCCCTGTGGGGAATATCTACAAACAGGGCTGAAGATGGTGAAATCTCTCCGGGATTGGAAGCCAAAGATTCGATAAGCTTTTTTATTTTAGGTGCTTATATTTAAAGCACGTTTTGTTTTAAGTGGTTCCACTGTTCCGATATTCTTTATTAATTTCTTTTGACTAAATTAAGTACTAGTGTTCGCATCAGACTGAAAGAAGCCATTTGTTGCACATAAGTTTCTTTTAACATTGCGGCTTCATTTCATTGAAGGGAAAGGGCAATGGAAATATATAATATTGTATGAGAACATTGGAGCAATCAAATGCCAATTTGAAAGCAACTGTCACTCTTTGCGCAACTTCCCTAGTTTGCATTTTAATCAAGAGATTATGTTATTTGGTCCACCACTTTAATTTCAGTGACTATTTTGTTCGATTTGATATGACATAATTATAACCGCTAAAATTACAATCATTAGGTAAATAGTAACATTTCCATTGTTTAGAGCTAATTTTAATATAATTATTAAGATCTCTTCGAATAGCATTTCTTTTTGGGTATATTTATTTTTTTTTTATGGAAAAAAACGGAAGAACAAAATAAAATTAAGTGATTTTATATCCTTCAGGAAAAGCTATTCCCCAACAAAGTTTTCAACTCATCGGGTTGCTCCCAAAGCATCTAAAAATATTTATCCATATGGCAGTCCGCTTTTAGCTAAAGCATTTGCACAAAAATTTTCCTCTCGAAGAGTATGAACAATTAAACACTCCCAATCTCTATTAACCAACTCCCTCACATCCATGGGAAGTGCACCTAAAGGGCGTAAATGGGCATCAGCAGCTTTTAAGAGATCAATAACAACCATGGCATCCAGCTTACAAACAATTCTTCTAAACCCCTGCTGCCATGCAATTAAAAGCCCCCACCGTAAAGCTTCAAATTCAGCCACCATATTGGTACATACATCCAGGTGTGCTTTGAAGTTTAAACCGAACCAAGCATTGACCGCACTCATCTCGAATCAGGCCACGAACCATCAGAGTTAAGCTTGACCACGCCATTAGCGGGGGATATCCAACTTATAAGCCTAGTATCCAACTTCCCCCCATGGCTTTTGCAAAAAATATAATTAATTTCCAAAGCCGAAAGTTGAATATTTCTAATCAAAGTTTGCTCATTGTCACAAAAGTCATCAACATTAAAAATCGCGTTACAACGCACAGTCCATAACCTCCAAATCACAGTAATAAAAAGACATCACCAATCAACATCATTAAAGCTAGATGAAACCGAACCTTGGCAAAGATCATGAACCAAAGAGATTGTCGGACTTATAAAAGTATATATATGTCCTAGATCTAGGAGCTCGTCAAGGAAAGAACCACCCTTTTTTTGGGTCATATGTTATAAAATGATTGTTATGTAACTAAGGAATTTATATATATAATGTAGAGCTTCATTTTTGGTTACATTAGTAGATAGAGAATTTCATGCACTATGCCTCCAAAGAAACAAAAATGGTTGACATTTAGCCACTGCCACCGTCCGTAATTATCTATATCCACTAAAAAGTTTCAATCTTAAGGTCTAAAAAAGTTGTCATTATTATTGGGTACTCTTTCTGTCCTAAAATAATTATTATTTTTGAGAGTTTTTTTGGTCTCAAAATATTTGTCACTTTTACAAAATCAATATAATATTATTGTAGTTTTTTAAAATTATCCTTGTCATTAAATGTATGTTTTCTTTATTTTATTCCTTTGATCATAAACAAGAAAAAAGTTAAATAAGGGGTAATATAGAAAAATAAATATAAAATGCATAAAACTTAACAAAAAAAATCTATTTTTCTTAGTCTTATGAAACCCTTAAATTAAGTGATAATTATTTTGAAACAGATAAAATATATCAGTATATGCAACACAATGCCCCCATACCCAAGAGGCAAGTGGCAATGGCATTGACTGTATATATATATATATATATATATATATATATATATATATATATATATATATATATATATATTTTATATTTATATATGCAGCTATGCCCCCCAGGTGGAGTACGAACAAGAGCCTATTGGGAATCTGTAATTTGTGGAGTAATCTATATCAGAATCCACAATCTCTTGCAAATGTGTGTGGCAATAGAATGTCCACAGGGACACAATAAACCATGTTAGTATATACTCTTTTTATCCTAAAATATATATCATTTTTGAAAAAAAATTATCTTAATATGGTTATGCAGTACTTTAACTAAGGGACTGTTTGATAAACTGTTGAAAATTTTCAAACTGTTGAAAATGAAAATTTTCAACACTTTACGATTTTAAACATGTTTGATAAATTTTGTAGGCCACAACTTAAATGAATTTTTTCAACAAAAAAGTGTTGAATTTAAAAAATAGGTAGAGACCTACTTATCATTGAATGGTGAAAAAATTAAATGCTTTAAGTTTAAAAAACTTTCCTTTTATACTAAATCACCTTTATTTTAGCTATTAATAATTTCAAAAAAATTTCAACATTTATGGATATCAAACAATTTATTTATATTCAACATTTAATTATCAAACAGTTTTTATACACAAATTCAGTCCTTATTAAATTCAGTACTTAAATTTTCAACACTTATTTTTCAGTACTTAATTTTTTCAGTTTATCAAACAGCACCTAAGTCACTACCGCCCTCTTTAATTATATCCACGAATAATTTTTAATACTAATTTATGGTATTATCTAAACAAGGAAACAAATGAAAGGCATATATATTAATCATCATTGCTTTGACCATATATAGAATGAGCAAGACCCTAGGATTAGGAATGGGGCTTGAGTAGTTGTTGGGGTGCTCCCGTGAATATCCACCATCTCTTGCAAGTTGCAAGTGTGGCAATGGAGCTCTCCTTTGTCTCTGTCCATTTCATGCTAATCCGATTTCTTAGGCCCTCGCTCAATTTCAGGTTTTCATCATAAGAGTGATAAGAGTAAGGATCATAACTCATGCGTACATTTTTAATGCTTTTCCAAGTGTGACCATCGGCTACTTCGTGTACCCAAAGCAAACGCCAAATGAAATGATCACCAAAAACACGGCCACGGCCCACGTGGGGTTTACCGCTCAGCTAGCCTAGCGGTTTCCACGTACACCCCCTTCCTTAGACATTGGAGAAATGTTAGTAAAAAATTTTAACAAAAAATAAATAAAAGGCTTTAACACGTAAAAGATTTTCTTCAATGTAATATTATTTGACTATTTAAGTATTTTTCATTAGGATACAACAAAATTTATTAAGAATAATATTCAATGAAAACAGAGTTCTTAATTGATCGTACAAAAGAAAAATCATTTTATTTATAATAATTAAAGAGGTATACGTTATTAAACCTAACTATTCAGATATATCTCAATTTGAATAGATATTTATTCAAATTTAATTTAAAAATAAATGGTAAAATAGTTTTACTTAGATTTTCTTTGTTATAAGACTTAGAAGAATTCTTAGTCACTTTTCAAATATGTCCAAAACCCAAATGAATAATAGTGGCTCGGGCGTTTGCTTTTGCCAACCTATCCACAGATCGTTCATGACCGACCAATCCGTCAACGGATCATTGTTCCTCTCGTTTAGTTTTGCTTTGTTCGAAAAATCCGTACACGAATTAATGTATATCCGTACCTACGTCCACGGATCATTATTCTTTTCATTTAGTTCATCTCCATCCACGGATTAATGTGCATCTGTCCACAGATTGCTAAGAGCATCTCCAATGTGTTACACCAAATTTTATACCAAATTGGTGTAAAAAAGAAATCTTTGTAGAATATGCTTATACCAAATTTTTTTTCACTCCAATGTATTCTACACCAAATTGGTGTTAATAGTAATATAGTAATTATTTATACAATAGAATCAATTTTTATTTAGATAATGCTTGCAATATTATTTTATTTATTGAAAATAAAAAATTATTGTTAAATAATAATTAATAATATTTTCTAATAAATTAATTACTCACATTAAACATGATTACTTTAACTTAATATTATTACAAAAACAATTCGAAAAAAAATTATTTCACATAATTCTACCAATTATTTGGTCACTACTACAAAGATTACATTTTTTTTTCATATTTAACATTTAATTTTCTGAATTACTATATCGCTCCCATAGATGCTCAATTAATGCATTATGAAGTGCAAAATGAGCTTCTTTATCTCTGATTTGCCTATGCCAAGTAAGAAATTCTTTAAATCGGATTGTTTCATCTTGTATCATCTCAACTTCAGGGGCTGGTGTGTCCCTCCAATTTTCAATTTCCGTATACGCATCACGTTCATCCTCAATGATCATATTGTGCATTATGATACATGATGACATTATATCATGCAAAATATGTTTTTGCCAAAACCGTGCTTGTCCCTTGACAATTGCAAACCTTGATTGGAGAACTCCAATCAACAAATGAGAATTTACGCAAAAACAACTCGTGATCAACAGTCTCAAGGAGTTGGCTCATCCAGTATCTTTGACCAATATTTTGCTGGATTAGGAGGAAATGTGGATGGTTTTTCAAATTTTTAGATGCTTATTTTAAATTATTAATGTCCATCTGTTTATTTTAGTCTTTGTTGTAATTTTTTTTCTTTTTAATCTATGTTGTAATTATTATTATTTTGTACTCTATTTAGCTTGTATTTTGTTTTTAATTTAAGTAACTTTTAATTTAATTGCTTTTAGTATATTATTTTATTGAATTTTAACAACAACAAAAATTACTTTTATAAGTAATAATTGAAAATAGAGTCAAAATATATTCGATATTGAGCTCATTTTAAAGGTCTCACCCAATCCCAAGGGGTCGAAATGTGACAATCACCGCGTATTAAAGATTTCGGACGGCGCGCTTCGCCCAAAACCTTAAACACGCAAGGCTAATGATATTCGAGCTATTGAACATAAAACACCATCAATAGACCTATGAAATACACTTTGTTTTATATTAAACTGGACCTTGGTACAAGGTGGAAGTTCTACAATTAATAGAAAATACTAATACGTTTAACAGGTCCAAAACTTTTCCTCTTATCTATATGCGGGAAACATTTTATAGTGTTTGCAACACATCAAAAAGAAAACTTGTAGGAAAACGCAGCCGGTGGACCCCCGATGGTGGTATACAAAAGCTTATTTACATACTTGTAGAAAACGTAGGCTCCGGTCGGGTTGCCTTCTCGTCGAATTCCTACATTCTATCTACGATCCTTCAACCTGAAAATAGATTTAGAAGAAACGAGGGTGAGCATATGATTAAATGCTCAGTGAATGAGACAAGAGTATAAGAATCTATTTGCAGGTTTCAAAGTAAACCGACGAAAATACAGATGAAAATATAAGGAGAAATCGCATGCATGCCCATCGACGTGTAAGCCCTTAGCCGTCGACGGGTAAGAGATTTGGTGACTGTTGTTTTCGAAAAACAAAGACATCCGTTCACGGGTAAAGGGATAGACGTCCACGGCTAGAATTTCCAGAGTGCAATTAATCCTAGACGTCGACGTCTCCCAACTTAACCGTTGACGGAGGAAAGTTTCTAACTTTGGTGAAATTCACGTATTTGTACACCCGTCGACGTCTAACCCTCTACACGTCGACGGGTAAAAGTTTATGACTTCAAGTAAATTCAGGTCATTCAGTCATCCGGCAACGGGCAAAGGTGCACACGTCGACGGGTAACTTGGGCCAATACTCGGATTAGGAGAATAAGCAGAGACATCGACGGGCAATCTTTTAGTCGTCGATGGAAAAAAGTTTCTGACTTCTGAGAAAATCAAGTTAACCGCCTACCCGTCGACAGGTAAGTACATTCACGTCGACGGGTAGAAGTCTTTGTTTACCAAATCAGGGGAAATCTTCAATAAAAGGAAAATCTTTCAAGGTTTATAAATAGAACGAGTCAAAAAGTTCCAAAGGGGCTTGCCAAAACACATTGTTCAAACCCCACCCGGCCAAGATGGAGTTCGAACCCGCCGAGATGATTTTTCCTCCCTTTTTTATAAGAAAGCCCATTTCTCGACGTTGGCATGAACCTTCACTACGGGTGGTACGTAGCTATGTTCATAGTACTCCCACAGAGGTCGCAACATCACAAATATTGTGCGCACGAAATCCCCTTTACCATCCACCTCTTGTGGGACTGATAAGCCTACTCACGCCGGCTCCACAAGCTCGGCTAGTGAGAGGCGCCACTGCAGTGACTTCTAACCATCCACCAATATCCACACTCGATAAAACATTTATTTCATAAATGTACATTTTTAATCATCCAAGAAACCATACTAGTTGCATATAAAGATCTTAAACAAGGTTAAAATGCAAGGAAAAACAAGAAAGACACATTTTAGTCTATTAAGTCTCACTCACAAGCTTAGGGAGTGTGTGCACTCCCACTAATCCTCCTTTTCTTGATCCTTAGTAGAGGGTTCACCACCTATAGGATTGGCCAAATAATGGATTAAAGCAACTAGAATGTCATTTGAGCTATTCTTGTCAAAATTAACTAGTTATGGACTAAATGAATCAATTTAGAGTCTAAGGGTCTAAATCAAGTTCTAGTGATCCTATGGACGTTCTAACAATGTGAGCAAGTTTGTTTCGCCAAACAGCACCTGTACGTACTTTTCGTTCGGGCTAACTCCTTATAATGAAAAAGTTGGACAATTTTGCCCCTAGAGTAGGTGAATTTCAAGCTGGGCAAGCTAGAGGCATGGGAATTTTGTGATTCCAATCCCTACAGTTTAAACGCGTCGTAGGGGTGCTGTACACCGAAAATGGTCGTATTTTAACACCTACATAGTATTTTGGAGGGAAAAATGCATCTTTTCCCCCACACTTGAAGGGGTCATAATTAAATGTGGTGTTTGCTTAAGGGTGTTGACCTCCTACATCTGTTTCTGCACCTATTTATGAATTGTGCCACCCTTGAATGGCATCATACGAATCCCCTAAGCGGTACCTGCCCAAGGTGGCCACTATTAGGCCAAAATATAGGTTTACTCTACAGCTACACTAATCATCCTTCTTTCTCCCAATCTCTTAGTTCGCAACACTTTCTAACATCGCCAAACTCCCACTTATGGAATAAAATTCCATAGCTATGACCAAAATTATAAGGTTTCCTCTAAGGTGGCATAATGTTATTTTCATGAAAATCATTAGCTTATTAGACTTAGTTTTTCTTCATTCAACTAAGTCTTTTCTACATTCAATGGACTACCTAAATCCTTTGCTTCTTTATTTGCACCTTAGTCTTATGGGCATACATATTATAAAGGTTTTGTAGCCATAAACCAATAGTAATTTAGAAAATTTACCAATTATTTATGTATGAAGCTCAAAAATCATCATTTTATAATTAAAATTACAAAGAAGATAGAGGGAATTGAAAACAAACCTTTAGCTTTTGATGAAAGTTGAAGGCTTGTAAGGTTGCTGAATTTCTTTAAAGCTCTTCTTGAAATTCTCTTGATATAAGTGTTGCTTGGAAGGTAAAGTAGTGAATTTTCTTAAGAATCATGATGAAATTTTGGAGATAGTGTATTTAAATGAGAAGAAATTTGAGCTTGGAAGTAAGAAAAATGGTGGAGAAGTCATAAGGTGGTGTCCGGCCATGCAAGGGAAAAGAAATGAAGACACCAAAAATTTGTTCTTGAAATTTCTAGGCACTTTGGTGTCAATTTACGAAACCGCCCTTACTAAATTTTGAAAATTCCTTTTGCGTCCTAGAGAGCAATTATGTAAATTGGACTAAATAAAAGAAATTTAAAAATAGAACCAATTGGCTATATTTTATAAGAATAGGGCAAGTTTATCAAAAGATTTAAAACATTAGCATTTAAACTTGTGCAGGGGTAAAATGGTCAATTTATTAGCATATGGCTCCAATGCAATTTAATATAGAACTAGGCATCACACCATGAGATCTTTTTACTCATATATTTTTTCTTTATAATTAAAATGTTAAATTTAAACATTTATCAAATTATATAAATAAATAAATAAATACAAAGGATATAAAAGTAATATAAATAAAAGATAAAGATTACATTTGAAAAATAAAAAAAGGGGGCAAACACCAAATTGATGTTTACTACGATATTACACCAAATTTGGTGTAATACTGTAGCAACACCAATTTGGTGTGCCTCGGTAGTAATAAATTAATGTCTTCATTGGAATTGCCTTGCACCAAATTTTACACCAAAATAGTGTTTTGGTCTCTTCATTGGAGATGGCCTAATGCACTTGACTGCCCGAAGGATCCTTCCACGGATCAACGTGCATCCATCCACACGAATTCTATCAATTATATTATCAAATTCTTTAACAAGAAGTGTAACCCAATAAAAAAAAAAGAGATCCGGAGGAAAGTGACAAATGAATCTTGTTATTTTCTGGCCAAAATAGAATCCTTGTTGTTATTTAAAAAGAGAAAAGGCAAAAGCCCAAATTAACCACGTGGATTATCCTATAGGGGAAGATACAAAATATAACAAGAAATGCTTTTGGCTTTTTTTTAAGTTTTAGAATAAATGTGTGGTTTCAAACTTTGAAACCACGATTGCAGCAAAACAATCTTATCATCATAAGAAAATTCTAGAATCATATCACATACAATTCTTTTATTATAATAATTAGTCGATCACAACTCAGACAGACGTATAAAAGGAACGTATATTTAGAAATGTGAATTCATATATAATCTTGCATTATAATTGAACAATGTGGATGATGTTATCCAAAAAAAAACATGTGCAAAAAAGAAATAGCAGGTGAAATAGCATGCCAGGTCCCCTGGGGAGAACCATATGCCATTATGCCGAAGCCAAAATTCCCCCTATTATTATCATAAACTCCTCTAAATATATACTTATATATTAATTCTATTTCCTATCAAATTCCCTTTTAGACCTCTAATTTGACATATGATAATTTTTTATTGGCATGTATGGTAATTCCATATGAAAGAAGTTGATGTGATGTGGAAATGCCATTTTTACATTTTCAATTTAATTTTTTTTAAAAAAATTTTTAATTCTCTTTATATTTAAAATCCATATTTGAAGATAATTCTTTATGAAGATTAGAAAACCATTAAAATTAACAAAAAAATTATACTGACATTTACCCTTTTGTTTTTTAGTTTTTTCATTTATTTCCTCTTATATATATTAGTTTTTTATTTTTTTAATTTTATTTCATTGTTATTTATTGAGTTATCGATGAACATCATATTAGATTTTTTTTTCCTTTTTTGGTCAATGTTTTAACAAAAAAAAAAGTTAACGTTGATGATTTTTATTTTGGTTTTGTTAATATTTCAATAGAAAACTTTTATTTCAATGCAAATACATTTAATAACAAATTTTACAACAAAAAATCTAATACAAAATCTCACAATATCATACAACAAATTAAAATAAAATATTAATTTTCATAAAATCCGAAGCATAAACGCGAACATATATGCTAGTTCCAATAAATTTATTCCTGATAAGAATTCCAATAATAATAGTTAGCAGACAAATTATCATTGTGCCCACCGTAAGTAAGTGGGCTAAAACCCCATTGCCATGGACCACACCATTTATAAAAGCCTTACTCCACCTCCTGAATCGGCCAAAGGGTTGCATTTGAGTATCTTCACACCATGCCTCTCAGTATTAATGGTGTCTGGCAAGGGGAAAACCCCCTCAACTATGCCTTCCCATTATTGATAATTCAAACAACCTTAGTTCTTTTCACTAGTCGCATCCTTGCCTTCCTTTTCAAACCCCTTCAAAGTCGTTGCCGAGATAGTGGTACGTTTTTCATTCATCAGATTATGATTTCAAGCGATTCTAAGAATATATATAGTGTTCTTAAATGATGTTATTGCCTTCGGTTTTAGGCCGCAACAAAGAGTCCATGCGTCTGATTTTCCCAGCATGGAGCACCCCAATACTGGAATCCGTAGCCGGTATTGGTCTTCTCTTCTACCTCTTCCTCGTTGGTCTTGAGCTTGATCTAACCGTAATTCGACGAAGCGGCAAAAAGGCTTTCAGCATAGCCGTAGCCGGCATGTCCCTTCCTTTCATTTTCGGAGCTGCACTTGCTTTACTTCTCCGAAAAGTTGTCGACGGAGAGGAAAGAGTAGGAATTGGGCAATACGTAATGTTTCTAGGCGTGGCTCTGTCCATCACAGCTTTCCCAGTTCTTGCCCGCATATTAGCCGACCTCAAGCTCCTAACCGCCCAAGTGGGCCAAACAGCCATGGCCGTAGCTGCATTCAATGACATCGCTGCATGGATCTTGCTGGCCTTAGCCGTGTGGCCGTAGCAGGCAACGAAGCTAGCGGGGCCCACAAAAGCCCATCAATATCTCTAAGGGTTCTTATTTCAGGAGTCGCTTTTGTTGCTTTCATGCTAATCCTCGTGCGTCCCATGATGAAGTGGCTGGGTGGCCGAACAGTGCTCGCCTGAACGTGGCTCGGCCATCGACGAAACTTATGTATGCTTAACCTTGTCGGGTGTAATGTTATCCGGGTTCATGACTGATCTTATAGGAATCCATGCAATTTTTGGTGCCTTTGTATTTGGACTAACGATTCCTAAAGGCGAATTTGCAGCGAAATTGATAGAAAGGATTGAGGACTTTGTAGCCGGTTTGCTTCTCCCACTTTACTTTGCATCTAGCTGTTTAAAGACGGATGTGACTAAAATAAAAGGAATAGAAGCTTGGGGGCTTTTGGTGCTGGTTATATCTGCAGCTTACGCAGGGAAGATTTTTGGAACCTTTGTTGCTGCGATGTTTTGTAAGGTTCCAGCAAGAGAGTCATTGACTCTGGGGTTTTTGATGAACACCAAAGGCTTGGTGGAGCTTATTGTTCTCAACATTGGCAGGGAAAAGAAGGTGAGTCGTTACACTAGTAATAATTATTACTTCAACATTAACATAACAGAACATATATATATATATATATATGCTTTATATTATGATCTCCTCCTCCAATTTTACATTCTACCATTCATTCTCTGATCATGATGAATTTTATTTCCTGTTCTTAATCTTGGCGTCAATTCTTTGTCCCACAAATTAAAAACCAAAGTGAAAATATTATCCCTCTATACATACCCCGAAGCAGAGTAAGTCCGTAAATTAGCTTTCTTGTGTGCCATAAGCCTTGTATGCAGCATGAAATTAAGTCGCACGGACAAATTGAACGTGAGGGGATCGTGATGAGGGAATTAATGGCCAATTAATTACGTGAAAAATCAAGGATTATAAGCAAAGGCTACGAGTTTGAGACAGCAGAGGCAAGTGGAATTCTATTCTAACGATATTTTTGTTTTGATATAATATTCTTCCAACCGGCAGTGAGAATTTTTGCCATCGTTTTCTTTGGATTTGGTATGGATATAAGATTCCCGCACGAAGTCATGCAGCCAAATAAAGGAGAGACATATGGAATTTTTTAGATCAGTTATAGTAATATTATATCATCTTCTGATAATAATGATCCTGCAGCCCAGAATCATGATAAGGTCACCACTTAAATCACCTTTATTCTGCATTATCTTTGGATTTCATTTAAAAAAAATTAACAAGAACAGAGGAGATTTTGGAATCTCCATCATTAATTGCATCAGTAGCACATCATTATCTATTATTATATATATTATTAATTACAGAAATTAAAAAGATCCCTGAGTTAACCAAATCAAACCCAAACAGATGAATTATGTTGGAGGAGTTGTAATAAATTTGTTGAAGAAAGAGAATAAAATTGATTAGCATGCATAGAAGATTTAGCCCATATTAATTAATGCCTTAATAATTTAATATTACTACTATTTCTCAAGCAGGTTCTAAGCGACGAGATGTTTGCAATTTTAGTTCTGATGGCCCTGTTTACAACTTTCATGACAACGCCGGTGGTCTTGGCTATATACAAACCTTTACGTCGCATATCTTCTCAAACTCAACGCAGCTTGGAGCGAGCCATGCCTCCTGAGAACGCCGAAGAAGAGCTTCGAATACGGGCATGCGTCCACGGTACAGGCAATGTGCCTTCCCTCATCAACCTCATAGAGTCAATCCGAACCACCAAGAAGTCCCAGCTCAAGCTCTATGTCGTGCACCTCGTTGAACTCACCGATCGCTCCTCTTCGATCGTAATGGTTCAAAAAGCTCGGAAGAATGGCTTCCCCTTTGTGAACCGGTGTCTTCGGGGTAAATCAGATGACCATGATCTCCAACCATAACCGAAATTCTCCACGGCCTCCTCGCCAACCCCTCTCTATTGTTTGTGAAAAGGTAAGATGATCATAGGCACACTTCCATCCTCCGCTACATGGCAAATATCTTCATGCATCCTCTCCAATGTTGAGATTGCGGTTACATGTCGGATACAGATTCTCCCAAGTTGTCCATAAGCCTCAAAGGAAGCAGCAATGAGGGGTGAATCAAAGGGTGCTAAAGACAGCTCCTTGCTCGGTGGCGGTGCTCGTGGACCGAGGTTATGGTAGAGGGTCAGAACAAGGGGCCGAAAGCGCTACCATTGCGCCCAATCCCAAAAGAGTAGGCATTTTGCTCATTGGAGGGCCAGATGATAGTGAAGCTTTAGAGCTTGGTGGGTTAATGGCCGAACACCAGTCAATTCGGGTAACCCTTTTGAGGTTCCTTCAAAACGAAGAGAATTATAAACCGGACAAGGTAATTAAACGACATAATTCGTTCGAGCTGTACATATTAATCTGTTGATTTATTTGTGTGTTTTCATTAAATTCATACATGAGAAGTGACAATATTTGTATGAATAATGGTTTGATCAGGACTTGGATGAATACGCGGTGGCAGAGTTTATAAGAAGGTGGGAAGGGTGTGTAAAGTATGAAGAGAAGGCAGTGAGCAATATTGCGGAGGCAGCGTTGGCGACAGCGCAGAGTAGGGTGTTGGAGTTAGCAAGAGAAAAATACCTCTTTGATACAAAAAACCAAATTACAACTAGCCAAATTCTTGGTTTTCTTACAAGTGACCAACCCACTAACTAACCAACTAACCACACACACACACTCTTAGCTTTAATTCTCTCTTGCTCGGCTAGCTCTCTTTTTCTCTCTTACACTCATCATCATCACCCGAGCACATATATTTATAGGTGTGCAAACCGACCTTGAAGTTTTCTAGACAATTCTTTAATTTGGCAGCTTGCATTTAATTATGTCGGCAATCCAATTTCTAGACAAGTCTTTAATTTGGCAGCTTGCATTTAATTATGTCGACAATCCAAGTTGAGTTGGTTAACCCCTTGTCTCCATCTTGCAATTCTAGTGCTATGAAGAAATTTCTTGAGTTGGAGAGAGAAACGTTGAACTTTAACACTCCCCCTCAACGACTACTCTCTCCAATTGTAGGCCTTTTAGTTATCCCGAGTAACCTTCTGAACTCTTCAAATTTTGGACCATTAAGTCTTTGGTAAATAGATCGGCTACTTGGTCTTCAGTCTTGATATGCTCGACCTTGACTTCTCCTTGAAGCACTTTTTCCCAGACAAAGTGATAATGTATCTCCACGTGCTTGATTCTTGCATGGAACACTGGATTTTCCGCCAAGCGTATAGCTGATTGATTGTCACAATAAATTTGTATTGGAGATTCAAATTGTTGATGCAAGTCTTTTAATAATTGTACAAGCCACGTACTTTCTTGTGTTGCCATAGCCATTGCTCTATATTCTGCTTCCGTTGTTGACAATGAAACTGTAGGCTGTCTTTTGCTACACCAAGAAATTATGGTAGACCCGAGATTGAACATGTACCCTGTGGTTGATCTTCTTGTATCATGGTCTCCACCATAATCAGCATCACAATATCCGATAACTTGGCAAGGAATTCCTTTCCTTTAAAATAATCCAAAGTCAACAGTTCCTTTCACATACCTCAAAATTCGCTTGACCGCTTCAAAGTGTGGTTTCCTCGGTTTTTCCATGAATCGACTAGCCACTCCAACTGCAAATGCAACATCGGGTCTTGTTAATGTGAGGTAGATTAGACTACCCACTAATTGCCTATAGATTGTTGGATCTTCCAACTCCTTGCCTTTTTCACTACATAATCTTGCATTAACTTCGACTGGTGTAGTCACTGGCTTGCAGTCGGCCATCCCGAACTTATGTAGAAGGTCTCTTGCGTATTTATGCTGGCACAAGAATATTCCCTCATTTGTACGTAGCACTTCTAGTCCAAGAAAGTGATTAAGTTCTCCAAGCTCTTTCATTTGGAAACGAACTCGGAGATTACTCTTAATTTGTCTAACTTCTTCTTCATCATCTCCAGTGATAATCAAATCATCCACGTACACCAAGACAGTTGCCAACTTACCATTTTTAGCTTTCACGAACAAATTTGAGTCTGCATCTGCAACTGAATATCCACTTTGCATTAGGAATTCAGCAATCTTCCCATACCAAGCTCTTGGTGCTTGCTTTAATCCATAAAGCGCCTTCTTTAACTTGCAGACATAATCAGGATGAGTCTTACTTTCAAACCCTTTGGGTTGCTCCATGTAAATCTCCCGATCTAGCTCTCCATGCAAGAATGCATTCTTTACATCCATTTGCCAAAGCTTCCAAGATTTACTGGCTGCAAGCGCAAGTAATACTCGAACTGTTGTAATCTTCGCAACTGGGCTAAATGTCTCATCATAATCTAATCCATATTGCTGAGAAAATCCACGAGCCACCAAGCGTGCCTTGTATCTTTCTATTGCTCCATCAGGCCGAGTTTTCACTTTGTACACCCATTTGCATGATATGGGTTTATCAATACTCTTTGGCTTTGGCACTAACTCCCAAGTCTCATTTTGCTTCAAGGCTTGAATTTCTTCTTCCATAGCCTTTATCCATTCTAACTTTCCAGATGCCTCTTCGTATGATGCCGGTTCTAGCTGCTTCGTTTCTTCAACCAAAGCAGCATTAGCATATTTAGGATTTGGTTTTCGTTGTCTTGATGACCTTCGTAAGACTGGTTTAAAACTTCTTTCTTCAGCTTCCTCTTCTTGAACTGGACTTTCCTCTTCAACTATTCTTGGTGGAGATTGGTCAATTATTTCTTCAATCTCCTCTTTTCTTGGTGAACTTACAATTTGTTCTACCAACTTTTCTTGCAACTTCTCTTCAATTTCCTTCGAGTCTGGCAGCAACACTGCTTGTGGTGACCACCATGAAGATGCTTCATCAAACACAACATTTCTTGACACATAGCATCGACCAGTAGTTGGATCACAGCACTTCCATCCTTTTCTTTGATCATCATAACCCACAAATATGCACCGAATTGCCTTCTTGTCGAACTTGCTACGCAGGTGATCAGGCACAAATACATAGCAAACACATCCAAAGACTCGAAAAAGACTTACCGTGGGTTTGATGTTCCATAATTTCTGAAATGGAGAAATAAAGCCAAGCTTTGCTTGTGGAAGCCTGTTTATCACATGAGCTGCAGTCTTTATGCATTCAGCCCAAAATCGAGATGGCACATGTTTAGCATGTAGCGTGCTTCTATATATCTCCGCCAAATGCCTATTCTTCCTCTCAGCAACTCCATTTTGCTGTGGTGTGCTTGGACATGTCAATTGTCGATGAATTCTACATTCTACCAGATAGTCTGAAAATTCCTTGGATGTGTATTCTCCCCCATTGTCCGTACATAGGCATTGTATCTTGTGGTCGATCTCCTTTTCAACCTTTTCTTTGAATTCTTTAAATTTAGCAAATGCCTCCGATTTTTCTTTCATGAAATCAACCCAGACAAACCTTGAAAAATCATCAATAAAAGTGATCATATACTGATAGCCACTGACAGATGGTTGCTTCACCTTACCGAACACATCCGAGTGGACCAGCTGGAGAGGCACTTTAGCTTTGAACTTTGATTCCTCGTACGGTAATTGATGAGCTTTTCCGTACTGACATCCGGCACAAACTGTGTCTTCTTGAACTTCTAGCTGGGGAAGACCTTTGAGCATAGATTTCTTCATCATCACTTTTAGCTTGAAATAACTTACATGCCCAAGCCGAGCATGCCACAGATCAGGTGTTTCATTTTTTCTTGTTTTGTCCACATACGCAGCCTGAGCTGACATAACATAAATAGATTCTAGACTCCTTCCTTCCATTATTGGTGGACAAGTTGGCTTTATCTCCGGATATACTTTCACATCTTCTGGACCAAATACAACATAATTCCCAGTGTCTGTGATCTGAGAAACTGACAATAGATTTTTCTTCATACCTTGTACGTGGAAAGCATTCTCCAATTGAATTTGATGTGGACTGTGCTTTGGCACAATTGTTATCTGACCGATGTGAGTAATCGGTAACTTTGAGTTGTTTGCTGTTACTACTTTCCTCTTTCCACTGTATGTGGAAAGATTAGTCAATTTTTTCTTGTCGCCGGTCATATGATTGGAGCATCCAGAATCAACTATCCAATCATTGTTATAGTTGATCGATTTATCCACTGACATAAGAGCAACGTCCTCTTCTAACTTAATGGTGCATAAGGCTACAACTTCTTCGTCCTCCTCGGCAGCAAACGAAGCCTCGAAATTCCATTCTTCTTTCTCATCTCTGACTGAGGTTACAGTATTGCCTTGCACTTGTTTGAACCAACAGTCCCGAGCAAAGTGACCAACCTTGCGGCAATTATAGCACTGGTTATTTTGACGACGATCTCTTCTTTAGTTGGTGTTGGTGTTGGTGTTTCTTCCATATTGAGCTCCCCCTTGCTGAAAGCTTTCTCCTCCTTGTCTCTTTTGCCATACTCCTTTCCTCTTTTGAAATTTATTGTCCTCTGACCTTTGCGTCATAGCAGCCTTCCCTTTTCTATTGAAGTTTCTTTTACCGGTGAATAACGCATTCTCATCATCTTTTATAGAGACTTTAGACATTTGTTTATCTAAAGTCTCTTGATTAAGAAGGATACTTTCTAACTCAGTTAAAGTTGGCTCTCTCTCCCAACCACGGGTGGCAGTAATAATTCCATGGTACTCAGGTCTCAAACCATGGATAATGATTCTTCTCATACGTGTTTGGGAGATGGCATTATCTGGGTCTAATTTTGAAATTTCATCGCAAAGAGATTTAACTTTTGAAAAGTAATCACTCGCCAACATGTTTTGTTGTGAGACCGACAGGAGCTCGTTCTCCAACTGTTGGAGCTTTACATCATTCTTTTTAGCAAGCAGAGTTGCTAGTGTATCTCACGCCTCCTTTGGCGTCTTTGCATCTTTAATACGTTGAAGCAAGCCATCCTCAATAGTGATGGACAGCACGTACATAGCCTTTCCGGCTTTAATTTTCCACTTTCTTAATTCTTCCGCTTCGATTGGTGGTGTTGTGTTTTGGCCTCCAACAATCTCCCACAAATCTTGTCCGAGCAAGTAAAATTGGATGCGTGTGCTCCATGTGTTGTAATTGTTAGCATTAAGCTTCTCAATAGTGCTAACATTACTAGAAACATCTGCCATGGTGACTAGTGCCCTGCACTTCACTCGAACTTAGTCCCAGACCAAAGATTTTCACAGTCCCAAACTGTAATCAGACAGAGTCTCCTCGAGCGACAGTCCCTGACCACCAAGCTCTGATACCAATTTGTTGGAGTTAGTAAGAGAAAAATACCTCTTTTATTGATACAAAAAACCAAATTACAACTAGCTAAACTCTTGGTTTTCTTACAAGTGACCAACTCACTAACTAACCAACTAACCACACACACACACTCTTAGCTTTAATTCTCTTTTTCTCTCTTACACTCATCATCATCACCCGAGCACATATATTTATAGGTATGCAAACCGACCTTGAAGTTTTCTAGACAATTCTTTAATTTGGCAGCTTGCATTTAATTATGTCGGCAATCCAATTTCTAGACAAGTCTTTAATTTGGCAGCTTGCATAATTATTGCATTTAATTATGTCGGCAATCCAATTTCTAGACAAGTCTTTAATTTGGCAGCTTGCATTTAATTATGTCGGCAATCCAAGTTGAGTTGGTTAACTCCTTGTCTCCATCTTGCAATTCTAGTGCTATGAAGAAATTTCTTGAGTTGGAGAGAGAAACGTTGAACTTTAACATAGGGAGTATGAGCTTCTTGTGGTTGGAAAGGATCGTCAGCTTCCATCATCTCCGAAAATAGCAGACAAAGAGATGCTACAGGGAATCACACAGCACTGATTTCTTTAACATAAAATTACAATTCAGCCAAGCAAATAAATTATCTTATGTAAGATTAGATGTAATATGATATTTATTATATATAAGACAAAAATAAGATATAAGTATAGAAGTATAGATTATACTATTATTATTATTATCATCATATCTTTCATGACTGATTTACACTTCTAATTACATCATCATGATCATCATCCTCCTCGTACTAGAGAGAAGTCACAAGTTTAGAATTCATTAAATTAATATATAAATGGTTACATTTATAATTAATTGGGCAATTTTATGAAAATTTAAATGAAGAAGAGCAGACAGCAAACAAGGATGAAAGAAAAACAAAATAACTGCAGTTGATATAGAAACTAGTGGGAATATCTCTCTGTCTTTCCAATTCTCTCAGCTTGCAGCTAGCCAGCATATATAGCCTAAGCTAACTCAAAGCTTGTCATGCAGCCAGACAAAGAAGATATATATAGATAGATAGATCAGTAATAAAATTATATCATCATCTACTAATAGTGATCCCGCAGCCCATAATCACGATAAAGTCACCACTTAAATCACCTTTATTCTACATGTCTTTGGATTCCATTAAAAAAAATTAACAATAAGAATAGAGGACATTTTTCAATTTTTTTTTGGTGAGGAGATTTTTGAATCTCCACCATTGCATCAGTAGCACATCATTATATATTATATTTTATTATTATTAATTATTATAGAAATTAAAAAGATCCTTGAAGTTAACCAAATCAAACCCAAAGGGATGAATTATGTTGGAGGAGTTGTATATATTAATAAATTTGTTGAAGAAAAAGAATCAAATTGATTGGCATGCATAGAAGAATTAGCCCATATTAATTAATGCCTTGATACTATTTCTTAAGGCAGGTTCTAAGCAGTCCCTTTTTGTGGGTACAAGATGAGTGACGTTGGCAAGGAAAAAGCAATGTTGTAAGAATTGGATCGGACTGGCTGTCGAACTGGTTCAATCAAGAACCGGCGGCCTGTTCGGTCCGGAGAGGGAGGTAAAATCGGGAGGACTTCGAACCGGTCAAGACTCGGTTAAAACCCAATTAAACCGCCATAAAACCAGTGGTTGGCCTGGGTTGTTGGTGAAAATAATAATTGTAAATAAAAGGAATTGAACCCATGACCACTTACAAAAAAATAAACACACTAACCACTAGGTCAAAATTAATTCTTTGTTAAGTATTTGACTCCTATTATATCTGTTGAATACTCAAATATGTCAAAATCTCACAACATCCTATCCTAATTCAACTCTTGACCTTTTATGAGAGAGTCAAGCACAATAACCACTAGGCTAGACTATATTTTTTATTAGAAATTTACTTTCTATCATATATGTTAAACTAAAGTTATCAAAACTCATATATTTATACACTTAAATCATTATTCCGATTTTATCTGGTTGAATTGATTGAACCGATTAAACTAATGACCCAATGACTTGAACGGTTCAATCACCGGGCCGAATTTTACAACATTGGGAAAATGGAAATCTACAGCCTTCATAACTATTTGCAGGTGAAGGCAGTTGTTATTCCTTTGAAGGATCAAGCACGGTTGTAATTTTATCAGATTCTTGCCTTTTTCTCTGTCTCAGTCTCTATCAAAACTCATCTTTTTGTAATTATAATAGAGGAGTCATCAGTCATGACTTAAATCAAGAAAATCATCGATCTTCTACTCAAAGACTGTGTCTTAGCTTGTGCCGGTAATAATAATGGTATAAAGGTAGCTACTTTCATTGTCCTGATCAATGGCTTTTAGAAGGAAAAAAATGCGCCACACCCCCCCCCCCCCCCCCCAAAAAAAAAAAAGAAGGAATTTTGGTTTAAAAAGCAGGAGAGAAGGGCTCTGAGCCTCTGACTTCAAGTAGAGAAAAAATATTTTTTGTTTTTTTTTTATAGCTAACACCGTTCGCGTCAACTAATGAGTAAAGTTGCAAGATGATGACGTGGCCCGACACATCAGGTGAGACATGGAGGCAGGATAGGCTTGACATGGAGGCAGGATAGGCTTGACGAGTTAATAGTATTTTTGTTTGAAAATAATTATGGCTAAGCAATCGAATCAATTGAATTTAACTAATTTGTCAAAAAGCTGAGATATATATATATATATATATATAGATATTTCTAGCCTGGATGGCTATTTATATATATTCTAACTACAAGGTACGTAAAGGCTTCAAATTAAACTCTATCGTTAAGGTGAGAAGTTGTAATAATTTGGTCGCTGGGTCAAAATGGCGTTTCTCTCAAAAAGCTGGGATAAATTGATCATACGGGTGTAAGTAAACCATCGATCAGAAGATATATTGAACAAAAATCATTTTACTCTAGAGATGAGAATAGAGATGCCCCTCCAACTAAAGTAGTAAAGCCAAAAGCATGAGATGCCCCTCCAACATGTTAAAGAAGGTAGCAAAAGCTAAAAGCATATCCCAAAATATAAGGACCCCGTTGCTTGATGAATGAAGGTCGACATTGTCAATCGCTTAATGGTATTTTTGAGAGACCAGTTCAGTGTCGTTGGCTCCAACTGGTGCCTTAAGTGCAGCAACAGTGGGATGGGAAACCCCTGCAAACCCACTTATGGGGTTGAATTCCCATTGGTGTTCCAAGTATACTAGTGGAGCACCAATGGGGATTTTCCCCTAAAAAATCCTCTATTTTTTTTGCTAAAATATTTTTTTTGGTAATTTTATATTTGAATCTTATTACCACAGTTGTCTTACCAATTTTTTTTTATGACAGTTTTTATTCTCACAGCTACACTTCCAATTTCACATATACAATAATTTTGTTAAAATATCTTTATATATTAATTAATGTCATTTTTGGTATTTTTATATTTTTATCTTATTACCACAGTTGTCTTACCAAATTTTTTTTTTATGATGGTTTTTATTCTCACAACTACACTTCCAATTTCACATATACAATAATTAATTTCATAATTTCAACTTCACCGAAACTAATATCACAACTCTCCCAAATATCGCCTAAATCAACATTATTATAAGAGTATACTAGTCATCGTGGTTTCTCTGTCCATCAATGAATCAAGTGTCATACCGAGATGATATGCTCATGGCCTCTACTCTCAAACTCGTAGCTAATTTTGCTTATAATCCTTGATTAATTTGTCTTTTAATCGGCCATTCCCTCACGGTCCCTCACGTTCAATTTGTCAAAGCAACTTGCATGGTGCAAGGCTATGGCACACATGTACAAGAAAGCTAATTTACAGACTTACTGTCTCGTCATGTAGAGGGATAACTCATCACTTAAGCCAACCACTTTATCGGGCTTCAGTACATTGTCTCCCTTTAATCTTCCTAAAATTTTTCTAAATGTAGCAACGTAACCCTTTGGAAATTTGGTCCAATTTTACATTGGACTTGTTTGAGCTGTATATTAATTTGTTGATTTATTTGTGTGTTTTTACTGAATTCTTATATGAGAAGTGTCAATATTGTATGAATATGGTTTCATCAGGAATTGGATGATCAATACGCAGTGGCAAAGTTGGGAAGGGTCTATAGTAATAGTTACTACATAAATTGGGAAAATTTATGAAAATTTAAATGAAGCAGAGTAGACAACAAACGAGAATAAAAGAAAAACAAACAAACAATAGAGACAAACCAATGGGTAGTGGGAGCATATGCAGTGATGTACTAACATCACTTAGTGGGTGTTTGGGCCAGCTTTTTTAAGTGCTTCTCTATTCTAGAAGCTAAAGTCAGGTGTTTGGGTCTATAGCTTTTTGAAATTTTAGCTTATCAGGGAAGCAGTTTTTCTGCTTCCAGCCAAAGCTACAATTTGAAGCTTCCCCAAAAATCACTTTTTAGAGCTTATACGGGAAGCTAGCTTTTTTAATGAAATTTTGTTATGTGCCTTTAATACCCTTATATTTTTCTCAAAATGACAACCCTATCCTAATTTTCTCACTTGTTTGTTTTCTTCTCATCAACAAGCCGCAAACCCACTCTCTTTTTCTATTATTTAGGTTTTATTTGACTTATATTATCAAACTTTTTTGTATAGTCATTTTATTTTAAATTTTATAATTTACATTTAATTATTGTTATATTTTATTTGATCATACCTTAAATAAATTAATTCATAATTTCTATTTGCAGTAAAGGTATAAATAAAAGAATTCCAATTGGTTGAAAATTTATACATAATTATTTTAAAAATAATTTGAAAATAATATGGAAATTAAAATATTTATTCATCATTTTTATTATTATATAATTTATATGAAGTATATATATATATATATATTAGTTAATATGTACAAAAATAACATTTTTTTTTCAAATATTTATACAAAAAGACAAAATATCCTTTTTCGTAATTTAAACATTTCACAACAGTTTTACAATATAATTACCAAACAGCTTTCTACGACTTACAGCACTTCTGCGTTAAATTTGCCAAACGTTATTTTAACTTCTCTAAACAGTACTTATAAAACAGCTCTACTAAAACAGCACTTTTGTTATAAGCTCAAGCCGGGCCAAACATGCTCTTAATCCATCCACAAGTTCTTTCGTGCCCATATATCTCGATTTTCTAGGAAGTTCAACGCTATACGTATGATTATTAATTAATGCAAGGTTATTGGGTAATTTGATGTAAAGTGGAGCATGTCTTTGTGCTTCCTAATTAATGGGGCACCGAGCAATGGTTCCAAGAAATAATTTTGTCCTGGCGGGGAGCAATGTGGCGGAAATAGAACCTTATTCTAACAATAAAATATAATTTTGTATTTGGAGAATATTCTTCAATGTTAATTCAATGTAGTGAGAATTTTTTGCTATCGCTTTCATCATAGAGTTAAGATGGATTAATAATTAATATCCCAGTCAAGATTAAGGAGAGATCATAGGTATTATTTAATAATTGATGAAGTCATCACTTACATCACCTTCTATTGATCCATCTTTGCTTTTGATAAACCAAAAACTAGAATACGAGGTTTTCGGTATCTTCCGTACGTCATTGATGTTAGTGTTAGTAGCACATCTCTATTTATTTAGAAATTAAAAGAGTGACTGAAACCAAAACAAAGCTAAATGCTTTGGAGTCTTATAAATGAAGAAAATAAGTTTTAAAGAACATCTCTCATTTAGGATCCAATAAAGTTTGACCCCGGATTAATCAATATATAAAGTGAGAATATATTAGATACCGGAGATTTATGGAGAAAAATCCAAACAATTTTTTTTTTGTAAAAAATCCAAACATTTTTCATACGAGATCTTTTCTCTCATGGACCATATGTTTTACACTCTTCCTTTGATGATAAATTCAGCGCATTCTGAATTTTTTGGGAGTTGCACCAATCAAAGCCAGTCGATCCGCTTCGATCATGATGGTTCAACAAGCTCGGAAGAATGGTTTGCCCTTTGTCAACAGATTTCGTCTAGGTAAATCATATGACCAAATTGCTGCTACGTTGGAGGCTCATGGTTATGGACAACTTCGGAGAATCTGTATTCAACATTTGACGGTAATCTCAACATTGGTGACAATGCATGAAGATATTTGCAACGTAGCGGAGGATAGAAGGGTGGATATGATCATCTTACCATTTCATAAACAATGAAGAGGGGTGGGAGAGGAGGCGATGGAGAATTTCGGTTATGGTTGGAGAGGGGTGAATCAAAGGGTGCTAAACACGGTGCCTTGCTCGGTGGCGGTGCTCGCGGATGGAGGTTACGGTAGAGGGTCAGAAAAGGTGGCAGAAAGCGCTACCATTGTGCCCAAAAGAGTTGGAATTTTGTTCATTGGAGGGCCAGATGATCGTGAAGCTTTGGAGCTTTGTGTGTTAATGGCTGAACATCAGTCAGTTCAGGTTACTCTTTTCAGGCGTTCCTCCAAAATCATGAGAATAAACTGGACAACGTACTCAAACAAAAATGTGAGAGTACATATTTTGTCTCCTTTTAATCTTCCTAAAATTTAACCCTCGGGAACTTGATCCAAGTTTACATTGGATTTGTTCGAGCTGTATATTAATTTGTTGATTTATTTGTGTGTTTTCACTGAATTGTATGAATGGTTTAGTCAGGAATTGGATGAATACGCATTGGCAAAGTTTATAGGAAGATGGGAAGGGTCTATTAAGTATGAAGAGAAAGCAGTGAGCAATATTGCAGAGGCAGCGTTGGCGATAGGGCAAAGAGTATAAGCCGCTTGTCGTCGGAAAGGATCATCAGCTTCCATCATGGCCGGAAGTATTAGTAGATAAACATGCAGAATTGGGAGATATAGGAGATATTTTGGCATCAGACAAAGGAAGTGTTGCCATCTACACTTGTTATACAAAATTACAAATACAACAACAAATACAAAATTCAGTTGATGCAGAGGATGTTAGATCAGTCTCAAAGATGATATAAGGCAAGCATAAGTACTCGTAATATTTTTCATTTAATTAGCACGCAGAATTGGGGCCTATAGCAAATGCATATATAAGTTACCATAAAGTTCTTAAAAAGAATTTGAATATCAATCATAAATATGTAAGATGAGTATCTCCCTCTCCTCAACAATTAAGGAACCCATTGTCCATTTTATCTATTTAAGATGCGTGAAATTAAAGGTTTTTATCACATTGCATCAAACATATATATGTTGAGGGAATTTTGTGATGTCATGGGTCAAGAATTTCAGCTGAGAAAAGAAGAAGGAAGTGCGGCGGCAGCATAAAAACTCTGTCTTCAAGTCAATTCGAAGAATTCAGCATAACAGTAGAGTATTGAAATTTGAAAATAACAAGTCGACAGTCCAAATTAAACAGCAAGTAGTTATTCTTCAGGAAGTGGTTTTTCATAAGTTTTCTATGGCTTTTATTTAACACTAATCTCTTGCCCCAGCGGGACTCTACAAGCAGGCCAGTTGAGGATAGCGAAGTCTCTTGAACTTTGGAATCCCAAAGATTTGAGAATAAGCTTTACTTTAGGTGATTAATTAAGGCGTCTTCTGGAAAGCGATTTAAGTAATGGTCCAATGATCCAATATTCTTTTAACTAATTTAACTGATAGAATTTCAATCACATCTTATTAATTGAAAATTACCTACACTCATTGGATCGAGTAGAAAGAATTCGATGTCCCTTAAATCAGGTCCTGAATTCAATTCTTATGAACAGAGAAAAAGGTTTGGGAGAGTTCTTTTGCACAGGCTTTGCTTCGTAAGAGAGATCGAAAATTGGAAAGAAATAAAATAGGAAAGAGAGAAAAGTAAGAAGATGGAAAACAAAATTATTTTTTCTTTAATATGTTTGGAAAGAAAGATCGAATAATGAAAGAAAAAATTAATTTTCTTTCCTCTCATTGGTTAGTAGAAGAAAAATATAAAAAAAATAAATTTAATATACTTTTACCACTATACCCCTCCTTATACAATTACAAATTTTAGTTGATATTTAACTTTTTACAAGGTTTAATTTACGAAATAAAAATGATCAATTTTCCATCAAAACATAAAAATGATTTGTTTAGAATAAAAATTATTATATTAATATATGATTGATTTATTTTTGAAAAAAAGACTTTTTTTTGCCAAAAAAATAATGGACTTAGCAAAAACTTAAAAAAATTTATTAATATAGATACTTGGTCCAATAAAATTAAAAAAAGGATACTATTTTTTTTCGTTTAATTTTTTTCTGAAAAAGTTAATTAGATTTTGAATTAATAAAATAATTAATATGGTAAAAATGCTCCTTATACCATTACCCCTCTTATACTTTTGTGATGACTATGGCTCTCCCTTTGAGAGACTAGTGCAGGATGTTTAGAGGCTAAACGTGGCCCAAAAGGGCCTTTTAAGTATGCAAGTGGTGCGGTAGGATTGTCTATGTTGCAAGTGGCAACCCCCTAGAGGCACCATCCAAACACAACCTTGTGTTGCAGGGGGAATTCACCATTCCCACCGTAGCATGCTTTCTAAAAACAATCTCATATCTTTTTTTTTAATTTTATATCACTTTAGATTTTTTTAATTAATACATCTTTTGATCATTTTTTATTCTTAGTCCACCACCATCGTTATTTTATTAAATGCATATTTTCTTACCGTTAGTTTTATTCTCATCATTATAATTTTAACCTCACAATTACAGTAATTAATCTTAGTATTTTAATCTCACAGCTCTGCTAAACGGAGCCTATATTTCTAAGAAAAGAGAGGACATAGCCCGGGGACGCGGGGGGGGGGGTGGCTGATGGAAGGTATTTTAGTATTTTTTTTACTCCCTCATTTTCACAATATCTTTCATTTTAAGGTTATGCACAAATATTAAAATTTGTAATAAAAGTCCTAACATCTAGAAAAAGACATTATAAAATAACAACTTAACCCATTTATTTAAATTATTTATTCCCATAAATATCAAATACTCTCTCTTTCATTAATTATGAAAAATAGTGTGGTTTCTCACTTGGAGTTGGAAAAGGAGAAGGGTAAGACTGAAAAAAGATAGTTAATGTTCTCTAAAATTCTTAAAATGACAGATAATATGAAATAAAAATTAAGGAGGGAGTATTATTCAGTGATGTGGGACTAGCTAATTTTCTCTCCTTACATCTGTCCAAGTTTGGGCAAATTTCCAATTGTATTATACCAAAGAAAATGCTCTTCTCTTTTATTTCCTTTTATCTTAGGTTTTTTTTTCTTACCAAAAAACTTCAAATTCAATTTCTCCCCCAGTTTTCCTCTTTCCCATTTCCATATTTCTACTTTTCATTTTTACGAAGCACACCCTTAGGGTCTAACATGCATGATTCGAATTGGAGTCTAATATAAATACCGGATACCTAATGTTTATAAAAAAAAAAATTACTGATTGAATTGTTAAATCAGCATATATATATATATATATAAATATATATATATATATATATATATATATATACACACAATATACTCCCTTTAGCATTGTCTCTTCAGGGAAGCGACGCGGCAATGGCCATGATGAATATGAATCATATGATATATCCATTCTCCAAGTACGGCCAATCCAAAAGCACAAATATCACTTCCTGAAAGGAGGAGAGTTCGGGGAAATCTGAGCGCATGCAATTTCTTTAGCTCACAGCATGTCCTAGATTCATGGGCACATCATGGCAAGAACCACTTTCCTTTGCTTATGTTATTATATGATTATTATATCATGTAGATTATTGTGGAATTAATTGGCTCGGGTATCCACTATACACACACGTGGTTCTACAGTACTTGAGCCACTGCCACCCTCTTTAATTATGCCCACTAAACATTTTTAATCATTTTTATATCTAACAAACAAACAAAGGGATTAATCATGATTGCTTTGACTATATACATGCCTTATATATAGAATGAACAAGATCCTAGCAAATTGATTTTAGTTGTTGGAGTACACATAATCCACATTAATCTCCTGCAAGTGTGGCAATGGAGTTCTTCGTTGTCTCTGTCTATTGCATGCCAAGCCAATTTCTTAGGCCCTCCCTCAATTTCAGGTCACATCTTTTCGGCTGATCCATCGGCCTGTGATTCTTTTTCTTTCTATTTGATAAGTGCTAAACTGCTAATTATTGAAGTGAAATTTGTAAGAGTTATGATCACAATTCACAACTTGTGAAATTTCGAGTTGTTTGCCGATCTCATACGATCACAACCACATCCCCCCACTACCCCCCCCCCCCCCCCCCCCCCCCCCCCAAAACCCCCCAACCCCCTCCTTCTTCAGTTAATCATTAGCCTACCGGTTTCCACTTTCCCTTCCTTATCAAAGTAGAGAGGAAAGTGACAAAATGTATCAAAACAAAAAGAAAATACCACCGATAGTGGGATATCCTTCGGGGAAGATACAAAATATCAAAAGAAAAATACTTTTGGCTTTTCCTAAATCCTTGGATAAATTATATGGCTTCAAATGTTAAAAAGCACAATTGAAGAAAGACAATATCTTATCATCGTAAGAATTTTGGAATCATATCACCTGCAGTTCTTTTAGTACAGTTAATTAATCGATCACAATTCAGAGGTATAAAAGGCACCCATGAAACATACATCTAAAAACGTGAATCCATGTATAATCTTTTAGTATTATAATTGAACAAAGTCGATTATTTTAGGCAAAAAAAAAAAGAAGAAGAAAGAAAACAGGTGAAATACTTCGAGAATATTTTCGCACCCACAAATTCAAGCCATATATGCCATGCCCCGTGGGGAGAACCACATGCCAAAGCCAAAACTTACCCCAATTTTAAAAGCTTATCATAAACACTTTCAATACACTTATTCCATAGACTTGTCAAATGCTCGAACCTCATCAATAGCCAGCAGACAAATTATTTTTTGGCCCCCACCATAAAATAAGTGGGCTGAAATTTTAAACTCCCATGGATCAGATTCAGACCCTTCAACCATTCCATCTATAAAAGCCTTACTCCACTTCCTGATTCTACCCAAGAAAAAAATTCAGGGTAGCATCGAATATCTTCACTCTATGGCTCTCAATGTAACCTCTGTTAGCACCAACTCAGATGGAGTGTGGCAAGGGGAAAACCCACTCAACTATGCCTTCCCATTATTGATAATTCAAACAACCTTAGTTCTTTTCACTAGTCGCTTCCTTGCCTTTCTTCTCAAACCCCTACGCCAGCCCAAAGTCGTCGCCGAGATAGTAGTATGTTTTTCATTCTAAGTATATCAGAGAATTCATCAGATTATGATTTCAAATGTTAATTATTAATTGTTTAATTTACTATTATAATTTATGATATTAACGTGTTTAATCATTCGCGTCCAACAGAGATATGTAGTGTTCTTAAATGATGTCATGTTTTCTTCCAGGGTGGAATTTTATTAGGTCCTTCAGTTTTGGGCCGCAACAGAGAGTTCATGCATCTGATTTTCCCAGCATGGAGCACGCCAGTTCTGGAATCCGTAGCCAGTATTGGTCTTCTCTTCTTCCTCTTCCTCGTTGGTCTTGAGCTTGATCTTACCTCAATTTGTCAAACCGGCAGAAAGGCTTTCAGCATAGCAGTAGCCGGGATGTCCCTTCCTTTCATTCTCGGGGTTGCACTGTCGTTTCTTCTCCAAAAAACTGTCAATGGCGAGGAAAGAGTTGGTATTGGCCAACATATAATGTTCCTCGGCGTGGCTCTTTCCATCACTGCTTTCCCTGTTCTCGCCCGCATTTTAGCCGAGCTCAAGCTCCTAACGACACAAGTGGGCCAAACCGCCATGGCCGCAGCTGCATTCAACGACCTCGCTGCATGGATCTTGCTGGCCTTAGCCTTGGCCCTACCAGGAAACGGACCGGGCGAGGCCCAAAAGAGTCCATTAATATCGATCTGGGTTCTTCTTTCAGGAGTAGCTTTTGTTGCTTTCATGCTAATCCTCGTGCGGCCCATGATGAATTGGGTGGCTCAACGGTGCTCGCCTGAACATTTCGTCGGCATCGACGAAGCTTATATATGCTTAACCTTGTCGGGTGTAATGTTATCCGGCTTCATGACTGATCTTATAGGAATCCACGCAATTTTTGGTGCTTTTATATTTGGACTGATGATTCCTAAAGGGGAATTTGCAGCGAAATTGATAAAAAGGATCGAGGACTTTGTAGCCGGTTTGCTTCTTCCGCTTTACTTTGCTTCGAGCGGGTTGAAGACGGATGTGACTAAAATAAACGGAGTAGAAGCTTGGGGACTTTTGGTGTTGGTGATATCTACAGCTTGCGCAGGTAAGTGTTTAGGAACCTTTGTTGCTGCGATGCTTTGTATGGTTCCAGCAAGAGAGTCGTTGGCTCTGGGGTTGTTGATGAACACCAAAGGCTTGGTGGAGCTCATTGTTCTCAACGTTGGGAGGGAAAAGAAGGTGAGTTACACTTCGTATTATTCCCTTTCTTTAATTTTACATTCAAGCATTCAATCTCTCATGATGAAATAATTTTCCTGTTCTTTTGACATCAATGTTTGTCCAACAAAAAAACGAAAGCGAAAACCCCGATATAAACCCCTTTTTTTGGTAAAAAAAAATTTTTAAGTCCTAGTTCAAGATTATGACATGTCATAAGTTTTAGAGAGGGCTGATAGTGGTATTTATAGATCATTCATCAATAAAAACCATTGGCTTGACACAAATCTCAAACCTTTCAAGTAAATATCTAAAACCTTACCAACTTAACTAACCTCAATTTAATTGACTAAATTTAAGTTAAACGATGAAAAAAGAATTATCCGTAAATTAGCTTTGTTGTATGCCATAGCCTTGCACCATGAAAGTTTCTTTGACAAATTGAACGTGAGGGAATGGGCGATTAAAAGAAAAATCAATGATTATAAGGAAAAAAAAAAAAAAACCACGACCGAGTTTGAGAGTAGAGACCACACTTTGATTGATTGATAGGCCATGACGACTAATATACTACTATTATATTTGTTGATTTTGTTTAATGAACTTTGTCGACCTTCATTCTTAATCAACTTCAACCCTGACTTGCATTTGCATCAAGCAAAGGCGTAGGATATGCTTTTGGCTTTTGCTACGTTTTTTAACTAGTTGGAGGGGCATTTCATGCTTTTGGCTTTTCATACTTTCTTTAGTGGGCATCTCAATTTTCACTGCACAATATGCTGACCCGTATAAATTTTAATTATCCCAGCTTTTTGATAAATCAGTCAAATTCAGCTGATTTGATTGCACAATATTTTGCAGCTTATATATATATATATATATATATATATCCTCAATCAATTAATTAACAAGGATCTCGCAGCCAAGAATCATCATAACTCAAATCACCTTTATAATTCTATAAATATTTGGATTTGATAAACAAAAAACAAGAATAGGGCAGATTTTTTAATCTGCATCATTGATGTTATATCAGTAGCACATCATTATTAATGCCTTAATTACATACTAATGAACGTGATATCATTATCCGATATGTTTGTTAAGCAGGTTCTAAACGATGAGATGTTTGCAATTTTAGTTCTGATGGCCCTGTTTACAACTTTCATGACGACGCCGGCTGTCTTGGCTCTGTACAAGCCTTTACGTCGCATATCTTCTCAAACTCAACGCAGCTTGGAGCGAGCTGAAAATGCCGAAAACGAGCTTCGAATCCTGGCATGTGTCCACGGTCCTGGCAATGTGCCTTCGCTCATCAACCTCATCGACTCAATCCGAACCACCAAGAAGTCCCAGCTCAAGCTCTATGTCATGCACCTCGTGGAACTCACCGATCGCTCCTCTTCGATCCTGATGGTTCAACAAGGTCGGAAGAATGGTTTTCCCTTTGTCAACGGCCGGTTTCGTCGGGGTAAATCAGATGACCATATTTCTGCTACCTTTGAGGCTTATGGACAACTTGGGAGGATCTGTATCCGACATTTAACTGCAATCTCAACGTTGGCGACGATGCATGAAGATATTTGCCATGTAGCGGAGGATAGAAGGGTGGCTATGATCATCTTACCTTTTCATAAACAATGGAGAGGGGTTGGAGAGGAGACCATGGAGAATTGTGGTCATGGTTGGAGAGGGGTGAATCAAAGGGTGCTAAATACGGCTCCTTGCTCGGTGGCGGTGCTCGTGGACCGAGGTTACGGTAGAGGGTCAGAACAAGTGGCCGAAAGCGCCCCCATTGTGCCCAATCCCAAAAGAGTAGGCATTTTGTTCATTGGAGGGCCAGATGATCGTGAAGCTTTGGAGCTTGGTGGGTTAATGGCAGAACACCAGTCAGTTCGGGTTACTCTTTTGAGGTTCCTCCAAAACGATGAGAATAAACCGGACAAGGTACTTACATAATCATGTCCTTTTAATCTAGCAAGGTTTTCTTCTTAATTTTTAATTAATCAAGAATGAGACCATGTCTCGTTTGATCAGGAATTGGATGAATACGCAGTGGCAGGGTTTATAAGAAGGTGGGAAGGATGTGTAAAGTATGAAGAGAAGGCAGCCGATAATATTGCAGAGGCAGCGTTGGCGATAGCGCAGAGCAGGGAGTATGAGCTTGTTGTGGTGGGAAAAGGTCATCAGTTTCCATCATCATCTCCGGAGTTAGCAGACAACCACACAGAACATACAGAATTGGGAGATATAGGAGATATTTTGGCATCAGACATGGAAATGCTGCCATCGGCACTTGTTATCCAACAGCATAATGCAGAGGATGTTACAGTCTCCAAGATCATAGTATGAGAAAAGACAAGCAATGGATAAATAAGCAAATGTTTTCATTTTCTCATCAATATCTTTTGTTAATCAAATAAACCAACCTCATGCATGCCGATGCAGGCATGCGCAGTAAAGAGTAAGAGTTCTTGATGCGAACGTCACCCAAATGATGGCTTGCATTCCATATAGAAAACTCGGATCGGATGATTTCAAGATCAATTGAGGGTTAATTTGAGTTAAATTAGAGTCTTTATATAAGGCTAGTCTACCATAATATATTTACCACTACATCTACATGTAAGCATTAATTTCATTATTGTAATTATTTTATTGTTATTATATCTTTCATTACCTATTAAAGTTTCTAGTAATATTTTTCATTGTTATTATTATTATTATCTATATATATAAAAATTAATTTTAACACCTAACATAATTACATAAATGATTATATACCAATTCCATCATGCTTCTTCTTTAAATTTTATCTTTATTTAAAAAAAAAAAGAATTTTCTTCCTCCTTTCATTAAAAAGGGGAACAAAAATTCATTTCTCTTTTATCTATTTTAGTAATTTATTTGTATTTTAGTAGTTTATTTATATCTTAAGTCACTTTAATTTTTGAAAAAAAATGGTTTTAAATTTTTTTTTAATTTTGCTTGAGATAAAATTGTAAGAATCCTATCATTCTTCTTATTTAAAATTTATCTTAATTTTTTTTCTAAAATTCCTACAAAATTTATTTTAAAGGATCATTAATAATCCTTTACTTCTAGAATGATATAGCATTTGTCATTCTTATTTTAGTCCTTTTTTTTTTCAAACCTTTAATTTCTAAAATAAGAGTTAAATGTTTAAAATTTTAAAAACTCTAAAAAAAATCATATCAATTAATATTTATATTTTTGCTTCTTAAAAGTCAATTAAAAAGAATTTTGGAGTACTATTTATCATTTCTTATTAGTCATCTATTTTTTTAGATTTAAAATAAAACTTTTTATTAATTATATTAATTATATTTGTTATATATAAATTATATATTTTTTAAATATTTTTCCATAACATTAACTTACTTATATGTTTATGTGTTATTTTAGAGATTGAATAAAATTACTTTTATTTTTTTAATCTTTTTTCCTTATTCCAAAATTATTCTCTCTCTTAAATTTTAAAAGTTAATCTATAAGATTAAAATTTATACATCTACATCATACATTAAAAATAGTTTCTAAAAAATTTACAACTATTTATGTGCAAATATAATAGAAAGGAAAAGTTCATTTTTTAATTTTAAAATAAAAACTAAAATTTAAAATTTATTAAAAATTAATAATAATATTTAAAAATTTTATAAAAACCCGAGACGACGCCCATAAGAGTCTTCTAGTTATTACTATTATTTTAAAAACACTAAAACAGGTAGACTAGCACCCGAGAGAGGAGTCACACTCACGGACAGAGGATAAGAATGCATCATAAATTGGGAAAATTTTTGAACTAGAAAACAAATTTGGGGGTCAATGTATGAGGCTATGAAAAAATAAATGAAGCAGAGCAGAGCAGACATCACACGAGGATGAAAGCAAAACAAATTAACTACAGGTGATATAGGATCAGATGATCCAAAAGCAATTTTGAATTTTTCATGTCACAAATAATGTTTCCTCACACTTCACAACCAGTCCTCTTTCCAATTGGGCAATTTAGCCCTTTCTGTCCACGGTTTTACAAATATAAACTACTCTGAAAGACGAAACTTACCCGAGAAAATTACATAGTAAAAATTTATAGTCATAATTGACAAAAAAGGGGCAACAGTCAACAGAGTTGCTAAAGATATGCTAACTTATCATAAAAAACACCCCCTTTCCACTTGGAGAGCTAATTCACGAGCAATTTTCTTAGCAGCTGTGCTAAATAGGAAAAGTTCAATCCATCCCCTGCACACTGCCGCAGCAGGAATCAATAGTGTATTGGTTACCCTCCTTGGGGTAAGTTCTGATGACTGTTCAACACAACCACACATCAGATAATTTCATCGATGTATTGGAACCCATACAAAAACTGATGATAAAATATAGACTAATGCAAAAAGAAAACGAGAAAGGGCATATATAAGAAATCAACCTTAAAGGAAGCCTCCACCGGTCCATGTGGCATCTGATTTTCCATTGTGACCAACAGCCTTTTTATTAGATGCATCATTATAGAAATTATCATATCCATCATCCTTGGCATCATCCCAGCCTGCCCAACCATCATTGCTATGAGAAGTGGTTACTTTTGAACTATCTTCCTTCCTATTGTCTTTTGAGTCCCAGTCATCCCAAGAACTTGAGTTATAAGAATTATAATTTCCACCAGAAGAGGATTGTCCTCCAGAAGTAGAATTCCATCCTTTGTTCTCCTGTTTAAACTCCTGATAATATCCATTCTTCTCACTGTCATTTCGTTGCCAGTTATCATTATTCCAATTCATGCCATCCTTCGTATATTCCTCAACTTTTTGTGTTGCCATTGCCATGACCCCTTTCATGATTCCCCATGTCCTCTGGCCAATCTCACTTGTCTTTGTGGTGACAACATTGACAGTTTCGTTAACCCTGGCATCATAGCCACCCTCCTTAACCTGCAAAAAACAGTGCATCATGCCCCTGTGTATATAACTTTATATTCATGTATCATTACAAATATCAACGCACGGAAAGGAAACAATTTGAGTTATTTGAGTTATAACTATAACATCAACAGTATAGCAAAACAAAGTGCAAGCATGCTGTCAGTCCATTGGATCCAATTTGAGATAACAATTCTCAAAGAGGGAGTTAGAAGGAAGGATGGGCGATTTTGGGTAAGTGAATGTGCTAATCAAGAACTATAGAGGGGACAGCGAGACAATCCAACCTCCCACGACCCAGCTACAAGCCCCCATCACTAAGGTCTATAATGGAATGAAACCCAGTGGAAAAATTAATGCTATTGCTCATAGTCATGCAAATTCTGGCCAGTCACTTAGACGGCACTATAAATTTGCATTTGAACATCCTATACTTGTTCGATGGTGAACAAACAATCCTTTTGTTGTCAATAGGGTATGAACAAACAGCCCATAGTCATTCTTATGCAAGTAAAGAGGAAATAATAAATCACAAAAAAATCATATGTTATTCATCAATTATAAACCTCATACTTATAAAATTTGGTTAGAAAAATATGCCATGTCCAACTTTTCCAGGAGAAGCAGTTGACAGAATGCCCATTAGAAGAGCCAAAATCACTTAACAACAGACCACTACTGACACCAGATCACAGGGTTAGTTATTCACGTTCACACTCATCAATGTGAATTGTAAAGCCAAATGGAAGATGTTCGGAAATATATCACTGTACTGCAGATGAAGCAAATCTTAATGGACAACATGAATTATAAACATTCAAAATCTACATTTTGTGTACTATCATTAGATCCCGATCAAAATATTTATGGAATTGAATAAGACGCTTTCTACTGGGAATTATCAATTCACTCTACATTGCATCTAGTTCTAATCTGTCACATGATGTATATAATCAATGCATCTAAAAGATGATTAGCATCCAGACATAGATAACAAAGATTCATAAAGTCATCATTCAATTTCAATATCAACTTGCGAACAATCATAAGAGAAATCAAAGTTCCCAAAAATACCTTGGAGGTGAACTCTTTCGTTCCTGCTTGGACAGCATTCGCAGCAGATTGAGCTGCGGATGTGGCTACCACAGATAACCTCCCAATGCCCTACACCAAACACAAACTCAACCAATAATTAACAACTATCAGCGTAGATAATCACACAATCAAACGAACAACTAAATAATCTCTTCACCTGAGACACAACAGAGAGAACATCCCCCTGAGAATTATTATTCCTCTGAGTAGGCGCAGGACCGGATCCGAACCCAACGTATTTTCCACCTTGAGAAGGAGGTAACCCCTCGGGCCTCGATTCATTATCCGCCATCTTCCGCGCAAAAAAGCTCTCCTTATTGGCCGCCGAAGCCTCCAACTGCGATCTCGTGTAAATATCCTCCGTCGACCTCGACCTCACAGGAGCACCTCCCATTCCACCATGATTATTATACCCTCCTCTAACATCACTAGCCGATTGATTCCTCCTCAAATCGCTCGAAGATCTAAACGAATCGTCATTATCCCAACTATCCCAGCCCCCATTATTCCCATAACTACTGCCCCTGCCACCGCCGCCACCGCTCAAAGGTGGCTTTCTATTACTACCAGCTCCACCGTTGAGAGTCTCTTTGACAACGGGTGGATCCCGCCATGGGCGGCCCTCAGCTAGGGCTTGGATACGATCGCGATAAACACTGGCAGCACTGGTATTATATTTGGTGACGATATCGGTTTCTTTAGGGATTCCGTATTGAGCCAAAAAGGCGTTGAGTTGCTCGTTACCGCCGGATTCCATTTTCTTGATCTGGATCTCAGACCACGAATCCATCGTAACGGATCGGACGAACGAGATGTGGACACCTAAGCCACGGTGTTTCCCGGAGCACTCTAAGCACATGAAAATACCGTAGGAAACGGAAGCCCATTGGGGATTCTTTTGATTGCAATCGACGCAAGTTTTGTTACCCGGCTGTGATTGGAGATCGCGCAACCTTCTCGTTGCCGCCATTTTTGAATCCGATCTGAATCGGGTTCGGGTAAAAATAAAATTAGATCGGGAAAAAAAAAAACAGAGAAGGGAAGGGAAAAGAAAAAGATAAGAGAGATGGATCTATAAAAATGAAATAAAAGAAAAAATTACAAAAAAGAAAAAAAAATTAATGGAAGGCTAAATTGTTGGGAGGGAGGAGATCACCGACACCGTCAAAACATATTTGGAAAGGGGGTGGAGATGACTGGCGGTGTGGTGTTGTTGCTCAAATACGCGATTTTGGAGTTTTTTCTTTTTTCCATTTTCTCCCTTAAAAGATAAATTTTCAGTTTCCTAATTTTAACAAAACACGTGGCCTACGTGTGAAAAAATACAACTCGGTTAATGAAACATACAACCGGTTGCTGGTTGTGAACCGGGAGTTGGTTGGCCGTTGGCGATTTCTTTTAATTAATTATTATTATATATATTAATTATTATAATTAATTAGTTAACAAACAAGTTTAAGAGAATCTAATTATTTTCATTTTTCATTTTTCAATTTTCAGCCTTTTTTTGACTGAGATTTTTTACTTTCAAGTGTGCGCGGCGTTGAAAATTGAACTTGAGGTGGGGAAAAAGAAACTTTATCGGTATTAATGAATTAGGTACAAATTGAATTCGAAAGTTAATTTTTTTTTTCGGTCAGAAATTCGAAAGTTAATTAATTACTTAGCATTTCGCAAACCAAAAAACAAAAACGAGCTAGAAATTAGAGAGAGCTGTCTTTTGGATATACATACAAGATAAAGGTTGAAAATAACCTCGAAACTGTTCAAAAACACGTTGTCCCCCCGAACGCCCCCGCCCTTTAACTTCGCTTTTAATATATTAAATAAAAAGATTTAAACGCGGAGTACTATTTATAAAAGTTAAGTCTTTATTATTATTTTAGTATCCTTTATTAAGAGTTTCTTGGTAATAATATTGTTAAAAATATAAAATTATTTGAATAAATTAATATAGTTTGATTTATTTGTTAATACTAGTGTTTAAGTTTGTAAAAAAAGGAATAAGCTAAAATATTTCACTTGTCTTTCTTGTTTAACAAAGCTGTACAAAGTGCGTTTAATACAAGCATGGAAAGCAGAGTTAGGTAAGCACAGTGAAGACAAAGCTGGTTACGAGGCTGCATAGGTGGGGAACAAGCTATTCAAGCATAGAAAGCAGAGTTAGGTGAGCACAGCTGGTTACGAGGCTGCACAAGTGGGGAACAAGCTATACAAGCATGGAAAGCGGTTCCCTATACAAGTGGGAAACGATTAAAAATATTAACGTTATTACTCCCCCTCAAGTTGGAGCATGAAGATCCATAATGCCCAACTTGGATAATAAAGCTTGAAAATGATCTCGACCAAGAGCCTTAGTAAAGATGTCTGCTAATTGAGAGTTAGAACCAACATGTGATGCAACGAGTTCCTTGGATTGGATGCGCTCACGAATGAAATGACAATCAATTTCTATGTGTTTTGTGCGTTCATGGAACACCGGATTAGCGGCAATATGGAGGGCAGCTTGATTATCGCAAAAAAGTTTCATTGGCAAGGGATGGGGCACCTGAAGGTCACTAAGAAGGCTTCGCAACCAAATTAACTCACTTGTGGCAGTGGACATTGCACGATATTCCGCTTCAGCAGAAGAGCGAGACACTGTGCTTTGCTTCTTGGATTTCCAAGAAATAGGGGCAGAACCAAGTGAGATAAAAAATCCAGAGGTGGAACGACGAGTCATAGGACAACCAGCCCAATCCGAATCACAATAGGCTTGAAGCTTGAAAGAACTAGAAGAAGGTAGAAATATACCTTGTGCAGGAGAGGATTTTACATAGCGAAGAACACGCATGGCAGCTTCAAGATGTTGTTCTCTAGGATCAAGCATAAACTGACTTAAGATATTGACAGAATAGCATAAATCTGGTCTAGTGATGGTGAGGTATAAAAGACGGCCAACCAAGCGCCTATATTGAGAGGCGTCAGCAACAGGATTACCAGAATCATGGGTAAGCTTGTGATTTTGCTCCATAGGAAAAAGACAAGGACGAGCAGCAAGCATTCCTGCTTCAGATAGAATATCAAGTGCATATTTTCTTTGGCTTAAGACGATACCTGTTGGAGAACGAGCAACTTCAATGCCCAAAAAATATTTTAAGGGACCAAGGTCTTTGATGCTGAATTGCTTGTGCAAAAAAGACTTGATAGAAGAAATTTGTGCAGCATCATTTCCCGTAATTATAACATCGTCAACATAAATCAAAATAGCGATGAAACTTTCACCATGTTGTAAAGTGAAGAGAGAATAATCTGCAGCAGATTGAGAAAAGCCAATAGATTTCAAAGAGATGGTGAATTTTTCATACCAATTACGGGAAGCTTGTTTTAACCCATACAGATATTTTCGAAGCCGACAAACTCTTGTCTCCCCTTTTCGAGAGAAACCTTGAGGAATTTTCATATATACCTCCTCTTGAAGATCACCATGCAGGAAAGCATTGTTGACATCAAGCTGGTGCAAGTGCCAATGTCGGATAGATGCTACCGCAAGAAGGCAACGGACTGTCACCAATTTCGCAACTGGAGCAAAGGTTTCATGATAATCAAGCCCCTCAACTTGCGTAAATCCTTTTGCGACCAGCCGTGCCTTGTACCGTTCTATGGAACCATCTGGTTTATATTTGATGCGATAGACCCATTTGGAGTCAATGGCCTTCTTTCCAGGTGGCAATGTTTCAAGAGTCCAAGTATTGTTCTGTTCAAGAGCATCAATTTCACTTTTCATGGCTTTACACCAATTTTCATCATGGACTGCTTGAGAAAAAGTTTTAGGTTCATCAACAGAGGTGATGGCTGCTAGAAAGGTAGAATGAACAGATGAAAATTTATCATGAGAAATGAAATTAGAGATGGGATAGCTGGTACCTGAGTGAGCTGAAGGAGAGGTAGACTTCAAGGGGTCAATTGAGGAAGGAAGATCATAAATAAAATCTTGAAGCTTGTGAGATGGAACTCGATGACGATGAGGACGAGATGACAAAGTAGAAGAAGTAATAGGTGCGTCAAGACTTGTAGTGGCACTAGGATTCTCATCTTGGTGCATTTCTTGGGTGGAAGGCGTGGGTCCATTATTTTGTAAAGTGGCAAAGTCATAATCATCAAGCAAAGGCAAAGGAACAACTGGGGTAAAAGACAGATTTTCGCTAATGGTAGAATAAGGAAAAATATGCTCATGAAAAATCACATCTCTACTAGTAAAGATTCGTTTGGACTCTAAATCGTAAACACGATAACCTTTTTGTCCATTTGGATATCCAACAAAAACACATTTCATGGCCCGTGCATCAAATTTCTTGCGTGATGGGGAGTGATTGTGGGCATAACAAAGACAACCAAAAATTCTCAAATGGTCATAACTGGGTTTCTTGTTAAAAAGCATTTCATATGGGGTTTGGTTATTTAAAATTGGTGTAGGAAGCAAATTGATAAGGTAAGCCGATGTTAAAACACATTCTCCCCAAAAGGATAAAGGTAAATTGGCTTGAAATCTTAAGGCACGCGCCATTTCAAGAACATGTCGGTGTTTTCGCTCTACAATTCCATTTTGTTGTGGTGTATCGACGCAAGAACTTTGATGCAATATGCCATTGGAATGATAAAAATTTTTAATAGCACCTGAAAAAAATTCAGTACCATTATCACTCCGAATTTGACGCACTTTGGAATTAAACTGCGTTTTGACCATGTTACAAAAAAAAATCAGATAACCAAGAGTTTCAGACTTATGTTTCATCAGATAGACCCAGGTGCAACGGGAATAATCGTCAACAATTGTCAAAAAATAGTGTGCACCAGTATGTGAAGGTGTTGAATAAGCACCCCAAATATCAACATGAATTAATGAGAAACGTTCACTACTTCTATTTTTGCTAACTGGAAAAGGATTTCGCGTTTGTTTTGCACGATGACAAACATCACAAACATGCTGAAAATTTGAATGACTAACATTAGACAAACTACAAATTTTAGACAACCGATCAAAAGAGACATGGCCAAGACGCATATGCCAAGTTAAAGAAGAAGAATCCTTGACAGAATGACAAGCTACAGAAGATGATAAAAAAGAACAACGATAAAGACCTCCTTGAAGTTTACCCACTCCAATCAGCGTCTTGGAATGAAGGTCCTGAAAGACACAAAAATCAGGAAAAAATAAGACTACACAATTGAGGTCTCTGGTAAGTTTGCTTATTGAGATAAGGTTGCAAGAGAAATTTGTGACACATAGAACATTGTTAAGGGTGACATCATTGGAGAGGATGGCTTTCCCAATATGAGAAACTGGTAAAGAGATACCATTTGGGAGTTTAACTGGCTGATAAAAATAATTAGGTGATATGTTCTGTAATAAGGATATCAAAGAAGTCATATGATCAGTGGCTCCACTATCAATTATCCAAGAAGTAGAGTCAATGGGTTTACCTGCAAGGTTGGCAGAAGGCATAGAATTACCATTCACAAATTGAATCAATTGATTATATTGGTCAGTGGTGAGTCCTGCAATTGGAGATTGAATATCCTCATTACTCGAGGTAGTAGTGCTAGTGGCAGCAGCCATTGAAGTACCAGGCGATGGAGAACTTTTCTGCAAAAACCCATGGGATAATGAATTGGAAATTGGATTTCTGCTTGAATCACGACGGTTTCGTGTTTTCCAATCCATAGGGTAACCAATAAGTTCAAAACAATTTGCCTTGGAGTGTCCATTTTTCTTGCAATGATCACATACTTCTCGGACTTTTGATGGAAATTTCTGCCTTGAAAACCTTGATTTAACAGTCAACGCAGTAGCTTCTATAACTGGGACTCTAGAAGAGGCAACGACTTGCTGTTTTTCTTCTTGAGCAACAATTGAATACACTTTGCTCAAACTTGGAAGAGGTTCGGTGCTCAAAACTTGAGTTCTTATGGTGCTGAAATTGTCATTTAACCCCATCAAAAATTGGTGGAGTCTTTCAGTTTCACGAATGGCAATAAACTCCTTGGCTGCTCCACATGAACACTTTGGAATGGCTTCATACAACTGCAATTCATCCCATAATGGTTTAAGTTTGGTGTAATAAGCAGCGATGGAAAGATTACCTTGGTTTGTGATGGCCAAGTCATGCTTCAATTGATGCACTCTAGGAGCATTGCCTTGTGAAAATCGCTCTTCAAGGTCAATCCATACTTCTCGTGCCGAGTCGGTGTAAGCTACACTATCATGAAGGTCACGAGAGAGGGCATTGAAAAGCCAAGAAATAACCATCGAGTTACATTTCATCCAAGAGGCAAAATCAGGAGAGCCAATGTCAGGTTTGGTGAGTGTCCCGTCTACAAAGCATATCTTGTTTTTGGCATAAAGGGCATTTTGCATTGCTCTCCTCCATGTTGGATAATTTTCTCCGGTCAAAAAGGCTTGAAACAAAGACGGTACCAGGATTATCTGATGGGTGCAGATAATAAGGAGAGTTATGATCAAAGGGGTTATTTGCTCCCCCAATTGATCCAGTATCATTTTGGGTGGAATTGCTGTCAGAGTTGGTGGACATGATGGCTAGGGTTCATAACCTGCTCGGATACCATGTAAAAAAAGGAATAAGCTAAAATATTTCACTTGTCTTTCTTGTTTAACAAAGCTGTACAAAGTGCGTTTAATACAAGCATGGAAAGCAGAGTTAGGTAAGCACAGTGAAGACAAAGCTGGTTACGAGGCTGCATAGGTGGGGAACAAGCTATTCAAGCATAGAAAGCAGAGTTAGGTGAGCACAGCTGGTTACGAGACTGCACAAGTGGGGAACAAGCTATACAAGCATGGAAAGCGGTTCCCTATACAAGTGGGAAACGATTAAAAATATTAACGTTATTAAAGTTTCATATTTTTTTTTTGTAGTTTATAGACTAATTAAAACGATTACTAGTATTAATGAGGAGTGTTTATGACGGTTGCGGACCTTGCGGTGTAAGAAAATAAGAAAAGGAACCATTTGTTTGGTTGTTGCATCTAAATCTAATGTTAGGACCTTTTAAGTTGAATCGAAAACAAATGTTTTTTTTTTTTTGGTTATAGGAAAAAAAAAAACAAATGTTTGTGACAAAAGGAAAATCTAATTGTTTTTAAAATTGTTTTATTTATGAAAATGTTAAGATTCAATTGGGTATTCAACTTCCTCGTAACCAAAACAAAAGCTCATATCGGGGGGACAAAAAAATGGGAAAAAAATAACTTATGGACAAACTTACAAAAGCAAGTCAAAGCCCACAATCCATTTATAAGGTGTTTATTTGGTGGGCCAATAAATTCTTTTAGATTTAGGTACGGTTTGATAAATTGAAAAAATTAAATATTGAATTTGATAAGTGTTAAATTTATGTATAAAAATTATTTTGATAAATAAATGTTGAATATAAATATATTGTTTGAAAATCACAAATGCTGAAGATTTTTAAAACTCATTAATATTTAAAATAAAGGTAATTTAGTATAAAATGAAACTTTTTCAAATTAATATCATTTAATTTTTTCATAATTCAATGATAAGTAGGTCTCTACCTATTTTTTAAATTTAACAGTTTTTTGTTGAATAAAATCTTTTAAGTAGAGGCTAGCAAAAGTTATCAAACATATTAAAAATATAAAAATATTGAAAATATTTATTTTCAACATTTTGAATTTTTTCAACAGTTTATCAAACAGCCCCTAACTCAACCAGCCTGATTCATAAGATGGGTAATAACGTCAAAGAGTTTTACTTAAAAAACTATGATGTTTAGATTAAGTCAATTAAATCTAATGATTAAGTTATAAATTAAAGTATTATATGTAATTATAAATCACAATCAGTAAATTAAACAAATTTCCTTCCTTTCTAACAAACAATAGTCAATAACGTGGGGAATAGATTATTATTAGGTGGAGCACCAATCATGCATTTATTTTTTTTATGTTATAATCCACCAATTTTATATTTTATTTATCATTTATGTATACTCATTTTAATTATTATCATTATATAATTTGACTAATACCAATATATATAATAAATTCAAAAATAAAATAAAATTTCTTCTTTAATTTATACTAATTAGTTTTCAAAGTAGAAATCTGTATAGATTATTCTTTCTCAAATAAAATTGTTCTATTCTAGGGGTGAGCAAACGGTCGGTTTGATCAAAAAGATCTTAAAACCGAATCAATCGAACTCCTTAAAAATTTTAACCGAAACCAATCAAATAATACTTCAAACCAAACAACCGAACTATATCGGTCGGTTTTGATCGGTTTTAATGTATTTTTTTGTTTTTCTTTTTCCAATTTTTCCCTAAAAAATCAAATTAAAACTAATAAAACATCTCAATACAAATACATATAAGTTTATTTAGATTCAAAGTATTAAATTAAAAAAAAAACTTAAAACTTGCCAAAATAATAAAACCAAACATACATAATGTTAGTATTTTTAAGTTTTAGGAAAGAATAATAATTTTTTATTTTCATTTTATTTAAATTTTAGTATTAACAAATTATATTATATATATTTAAATAAAAAATGAATTATATTATATATATTATATTAAAAATTATAATACAAAATATTATTATATAATATCGGTTGTTTGGTCGGTTTGGTTGAAAAATCTTAAAAATCGAAAACCGATCGAACTAATCGAATTAACCAAAAATTTTAACCGACGAAAACTAAAAACCGATTTGACCGAATTGTTTAAACCAAATTTGATCTATTCGATCAGTTAAATCTGTTTGAGCCGACTAATGCTTACCCCTATTCTCTTCTATTCCTTACCATTTACCATTTCCTATTTCCCAACTTATAGAAAGGCCCATTGTTCAAATGTGTGCAACGCAATGGATGTTGGATTGGGCAAGCTCTATTAGTAGTACCTAACTAAAATCAACTTCACTTCTGTTTCTATTCTTAAATGTTGGGCTCATGTCAAGATTGCGGCAGTAGCCCATATTTTTCATGATGCTTGAAACTGACTTGATACTCAGATCCAATTAACATCCTCTCCGTATGTCTGCTGACTGGCTCGCCAAATGGAGTTGCAATCAGTCAAGGGGTCTCACCCTTCTTAGTCAACCCCCAGGGGCCTTGGTTGTATTCTTTTGGCTGATGCTATGAGGGTTAGCCACCCTCGGTTGATGTTGCTGTAATTGGGCCTTGGCCCCGTTTTATCACCAAAAAAAACATTAACATCCTCTGTCTAGGAAGTTTTTCCATATTAAAAATGGATCGCTTGCTTTCGAAAATGGCTCAAAGTCTATACTATTCGGAAATCCCAGGTTGAATTTTGGAACAAACCGTGATCCATCGATTCTACCTTCTCTTCTTTTTTTTCATTATCCAAGTTAGACAAACAAAAAACAGAGCAGGAAAACTTCAATGGCTTGAACCTCGTAGCTAGTTTATGTTACTATATGGTCACGGCCGACAAGAACAACATGTTTTGACTTTTGAGATCCTCCATCTGACCATCTCCACTCCAACCCAAACATTAACTGTGTGGTCCGTGGCATTGCATATGGATAAAGCCGCGTAGCTGACCTGACTGACCAAATTCCCAACTCCTTTGAGGCTTTGACTCAAAAACAGCCCCGAAATTTTCTCCATGACATGGTTCCCCTGGTCCAACGAGATGGGCATGCCGAATGCAATTGGAAAAATATTGGAATTTTGAAACTTAGCAGTATGGGAAACATTGAAATTGGCCAGATGGGGCTGCTCATGCGTTGCATATTTCTTTTCTCTGGCTGAATCCATGGCGAATTTATTGCTCCCCCATTAATCATACAACCACCCGCCGCCTTGATCAACATGTACATGCATACCATGTTGGTACAGCTAAGGTCGTCGTTTTCAGGTTATAGCTTGAATTAGTCCCAGAATTTTTTCTTTTTTTCACATTCGTATAATTAACATGGCAGCTGAGAGAGTTTTTGGTGTCTGATTAGCAGATTTATGGACAGCTTTCCAGTCTTGCCGAGCGCTGACTCGTGCCTGTCTTAGTCATTTCTCGATCATCTTTTAGTTCTTTGATAGATGAAATCGGCGGCAACTTTTTAATTTTTGACTGTGGACCGTTTAGACGTTTTGAGGATGGGATAAGAATCAAGATTGGGTAGGTTTTCTACTTAATTACTATGCTATAAATGTTACCTACCATTTTTGTGAATATTTATACACTATTTGCCTTAACGTTAAATTTCCGTTACCCTTGGAAAATTATTTTCATGAAAGAGAATATGAAAAAGTATTGATACGTACGTAGTGTTGGTTCAAAAAAGGAAAGAGATATACGATATAGGCTCATTCCATGAAAATGGTGTACTGAAACTTGGGAGGGGGGGAACCGGGCAAACATGACCCTGATAATGTAATTGTCTTAAGGACATGTTTGTTATACCATATTAAATTAGATAGGATAAAAATGAAAATTACATATAATTTATAGTGTGATTTTATAGTAATGATATAAATTTGCATTAGGAGGAAGATTATTCATAAGAATTGACTTATCTTATATAAATAATCCTCCTTATAATGTAAATTTATGTCAATACTATAAAACTACACTACAAATTACATGCAATTTTCATCTTCATCCTATTCAATCAAATCCAATCCAATCCGGTGTAACAAATACACCCTGAATTCTTAACCCATACAACGATAGATTTCATTGATCATGTATTTTTTTTTTAAAAAAAAACTCCTTTGAAAATTTTTCGGGTTTCCGTGGATGATCAATTTTGGTCTGAAAAGATGAATTTTGTAGGAATTTTTATTTTCTTTCACTTGAGAAATTATTGTAAAACATATTATCAAGCTGAGCCCTAGCTACCTACCTTAAAGAGACAAAATTAATTAAAAACGCCAAGCTGGCAAGCTGGTAATGATCGATCTGATCATATGATCTCTTCTCAAAATCATAAGAATATAAGAGCCTTGTCCTTGTGTTCCAGCACTTCCTTGCCTGATTATCTCTTGCCTCTGACGATTAAGGAAAAGAGATTATCTATGCCATAAAGGCAGAAGCATGCAATGGAAAACCGTACGCATCTGTAAGAGTAAGACCAGATGATCGGTTTGTAAATATGGGCATAGATTGATGAGCCATAACCAAGATATGGCCATACATTTTTTCAAAGCTTGGGAAAAATATATACATATTGATGACCCATATCATATATAACCCAATATGCTCGTACGTTGCCATATATATGAAAACCACATGCATGATTGCTACTTATTTTGACATTCATTTCTTGGAAAATTATAAGAAAGTCATGGGTGGAATGCTTTTACCCAATCTCAAACAATAAATAAATATAGAGTTGGCCTTATCATTTTGTGTCCTTCCTATGATCTCACTTCTTCTCAACAACCGGGTAGTTTTGTTTAAATTATTTATATCTCGTTAAAAATTGAGTGTCAGAATCTTAATTAATTTCAGTCATATGATGGTCTTTAATCTATGATAATTTAATGTCGGATATTATTATGTGCGCGAGAAGAAATGTCGTGGGTTTGTCATTGTCGATGTATAGGTTATGTTCTCATATAGAATTGGCCCTTGGGGATGGCCATATGTTCCGCAAAAAAGGTGACAAAGAACTAAATAGAGGTAAGCCCACACCTTATATTTGAAATTTGAGTATAGCTGAAGCTTTGAAGAAAAGTATAGTACGTAAGCAATTACGCAATTAATTAATGGCCACCCTTTATGGTGTACGAGCCTTTAATTTAGTGGTTAATATATCTCTTTTGGAGAAGGACTCGAGGACCCAAGGCCAAGGACATGGAGAGTGGAGACATTACCAAAAGGGTAAAAGTAATGAAAAGAAATATATTATATATAAATAATAAAATTATTATAAAACCAAAAGAGAAGCCTAAGAACAGAGTAAAATGCTAGAAATCATTAAGATTTAAGAGTCCGTTTGGTATTTTACATTGTATTACTTTGTACGTAAAGTAATTTCTTATAAAATTTAGGGCTGTAATTACTTTGCATATTAAGTGAGTTTATCGTGTTTGGTTTAGCATATATAAAATTTTTTGCAATATTCGGTTAAAACACAATTTCCTTACAAAGTTTATTTTTTAAAATCTTAAATTTATCCTGTTATTTTATGTCTTTTTTAAAATATAAGAGATCAAAAGTAATTTAAAAACTTTTGAAATTTCGTAATTACGATACAAAATATTCTCACACCTCCTTTTTGTATAAATACTATGGTTAAAGGTAAAGTGATTACAATTGATCATTTATTTTACATCTTTAAAATGATACCAAACATGATAAAATTTTTAGAGTCCTTAATCTTACATATAAAATGATTAAATTATATCAAACCAAACAGACTTTAATTGTACGAATGAGCAACAATGTAGAACAAGAGGAAAAATTAAATGTTTGGCCACGACAACAACTTTAAGCAACTAAATCTCCTTGTTGAAATTATTGATGGACCCCGAGGCTTTCACTTGCAAGTTGCAATTCCTAGTACTCTTTTGTTTCCCCTTTTTCCTTCGCCCCCCGCACCCCAAAATAAATAAATAAATAAATAGACAAGGGGAATTTTTTTTATCTAGGTAAAATATTATATGCTCAAATTCTAAGTAATTCTTTTTTTTTTTGGTCAAATCTTTTTATCTATTTTGGTTTTGGATCATTCAGTTTAACTCAGACGGTATCCATATAGAAACTATGTGGGAATAGAATCAAATTCTAAGTAATTCTCATTGTTTGGGATTAAAATCAAATTATGAGTTTATCCAACGGGAAAGTAACGGAGAGGGACAAAAAGTACGTGTGAACAGTGAATAGAATTATAGAAGTAACATAGAGAAACTCGAGGAAGCTAATCTTTAATTTCTATATGAATAAATTGAAGAATGTTAGGTATTTGGTAGCAAAAAAGCAACATAATTAGCGTTGCTTGACGACGAACCGGCTGGTGCGGCCATATTAGATTTTACTATTAAATTTGTAATAATAATACTTTGGTCTGAGCAAGAAAAGGAATAACTTGAGGAAAACGATTTCCCTCTTTGCAGCTATTATAAATGACGAGCTTCCAATCTTCCTCATTGATTGTGGTCCATACTTGGACAATAATTTCTTATAATAATTAATTAAAAAATGATTACGCTAACGAGTGCTCTTATTGGGATTCTTCAGGGTTAATTAATTTCTATTTATAGAAACATTTGCATGATGAATTCCATGGTTGATAATATAGATGTGATAATTTCAATAATATTGTCAAAAATCTATAAACTTCTATTACCATGGAATTAGAAATTGGAAATTGGAAATTGGAAATTGGAAATAGTGAAAAGAAGTTCCTCATGGAGCTTCAAGGAGTTGGATAGGGAAGGGGCCCATATGGCACCTCCTCATTGGTTGGATTTCTTTTTTAATTTTTTATTACTTTCTTTTTTAAAAATTTAATTTACCTGTTTAATTATTTTAATTTTATTTATTATTTTAATACTATTGTTTTCTTTTATCCTTTAATTTAATTTAATTTTTTAATTTTTTTAATGACATATGGAATGTGATTATTGGAGAGAAAAATAAAAAATTATTCTAAATTATAAGTGATTTTTTTTTTAAAATCAAAATATCATATGATTAAAGTAACACTTTAATTTGGTCAAAAAATTAAAGTTTTTATAAAATTCAATTAACATACCCATAAATTTTGGTTGATAACTGAAATTTATATTCTATATTATTTATAAAATTATTACATAGGTCTGACCTAAAGATTTGGGCTAAATCTATGGTTTAAACTTTTAATAAAATTTAAAAGTTATTTTGAGTTCATACAATTTTAGTGGTTGAGACTATCATTGGTATTATAGATCATATTTATATAATAATTTTTCATATTATTTATACTATATCATATATAATATTTAATATATAATACTAAAAGTTTAATTATTGATTAACCGATTTGAAATAAAGCATAATTTACAATTTATTAAATTATGTTTTTTTGTACTAATTTATTAAAGTATGATTGGTTTTCTCAAATTATCTATATACATAAAGAGAAAATCTTTTAACGTTTTTAATCTTTAAACTAGATAAAAATTAGATAAAATAAGAAAATTTTAAATTTCTCAAATACTTGCACCATCAATTAAACCAAATTTTATATGCGTATAAGTTTTTAAAAATAACTACTTAATCTGATTTTTAACATAATTTCAATTTTAAATAAACTTATCTCATTTTTTTTTGTTAGTTTCTTTTAAGCCTATTGAAATTTATTAATAAAATGTATTTTTTGTAATATATATTATGTGGTTAATGATGTCATGGAAAGCAACTTAGGAAAGAATTATTAAAAATGACAATTTTATTAAGTACCTTTAGAAAGTTTGACATGTTATTTTAATAATTAAATTAATATTTACATGTTTAATAATAATAATAATAATAATGAACAAATATATATATATATATATATAAAATATTATACCACCGCGTAGTGAGAGTCTGTTTCTAGTATATTTTTTAAAAGGAAAATGTTATGACACTCGTTAAGCATTAAATTTTGAAGTTTTTTTTTGGGAAAAGTAAAAGTATAATAATGGTGTAGTGTATTTCTTTTGGAAAGATAAAAGTGTAATAATGGTGGAATTTTAATTTTTTATTCTGATTAGAATACCTTTTAATAAAAATTAGTCTCAAATTAAAAAATATTTAGCCCCAACTAAATTTTTTTATTTAATTTTAAGAATAAGTTCTAAAATTTAAAATATATTATTGTAGGGTTTTAGACAAAAAAATCTACTAATTTGTCAAAGTTTAGCCACTAATTAAAAAAATATTTAGCCCCAACTAAATTTTTTAATTTAATTTTAAGGATAAGTTCTAAAATTTAAAATATATTATTGTAGGGTTTAAAAAAAAAACATCTACTATTTTGTCAAAGTTTAGCCACTAATTAAAAAAATGTTTGGCCTCAAATAATTTTTTTAATTTCATTTTAAGGTTAAGTTCTAAAATTTAAAACATATTATTGTAGGGTTCTAGAAAAAAAATCCATTAATTTGTCAAAGTTTAGCCACTAATTAAAAAATTAATTTATAAGATAAGTCTTAATATTTGAAATATTTATTATTTGTAAAATTTTAGTTTAAATATATATTATAATTACATCACTTTAATTTATATATTAAATTTTTATAAAAATTTTCACCTTCATAAAAATATTTTTATTAAATATATATGTAAAGATGTTTTTGTCAAAAGAAATTAATACTTACTAATTACTTTTTAATTTATGGTGTAATTAATCATTTTGGTCATTATTGTACCACTCTTTTAAGTAATGATTGTTTCTTCTCAAGTGTCCATAGACAACGGATAAGAAAACCTTTTTTAAAAATAGACTTGGGAGGTCATATCTTTAAAATATACCTCCAAAATCTTTCATCTCTCCTATTAACTAATATTATGAGAATATCATTACCTAGAACCTTGTAATTTATTTTAATTTTCTTTTTCACTATATACATAAAAAAAATCTTTTTAAAAGAAAATGTCCTCAAAGCACTCCATTAAAAGAAAAATAAAAAGAGAGAGAAAGAAAGAGAAAAGTGAGCGCAAAAAGCTCATTTACTACCTAACTTCCGAGCTCCAACCAAATTAAAAGAAAAAGTAATCATGTCATGGAACGTTGCATCACTTCCATAATCCAAATTTAAATGAATTATAGTATATATATATATATATAATAATAATTGAAATTTACTGTATGAAGATTTAATGAAAGGCTTAATAGCAGTTGATGGGAGGGCCAATTTTGGTGTATCAACTATTAAATCAAATTTAGCATATCAATCTTCATAACATTAAAGTAAAAGACAAAAATCAAAACGAGCCCTTTTATCAAAATCTCGAATTCAAATATTGGGAATATATCTTTCTTCCAATTCTTTCTGCTTGCAGCCAGCACATATACAGCTTAAGCTAACTCATAGTCATAACCTATTATCTAGTGGCTAGACCGATTGAATTGATCCATTGTGACAATTACTAATGAAATAAGCAAAGACTGACCCGTGTGTATCAAAATTGTGCGTAACCGAGGAAAAGGGGACTAAACTTGGAGAGTATAGTTGATGGGTCGTTGAGAGTATTAACTGCTCTTCACCGACGAGCATTGAATTTAGACCAGTTCGTACCCATAATGCAGCTAAGGCCCATGGCCACCTACATTTTGCCAAACCATAAATGCTGCTCATGCTCTCCTTCCCTTCCTTGTTAGGAGTATTACAGTCAATGCTCGTGGTCTCTTCTTTCCATTTTTGAAATTCCCATTTGGTTTCTTGTGTTTTCCTCTCAATTGCACTTAGCCGGGGAAAGAAAGAGTATATTTCCTCTTTTTGTATTGTCTGATCTCTTAACTCTTCTGTGTCGCTTCTCGTGCGTTGAAAATCATAACCAGCTCCCTGAATTTTTCAGAGCCTTTCTTTTTGGGGGGGATTGATTCTGAAAGTTGAAGAAAAATGGTGGGAATCTTTTCGTTGGTTACAGGGTGGCCAGGTCCAAGCGGCTTTGGTTCAGCTTCTACTGCTGAAGAGGTTACTCAAGGAATTGATGGAAGCAAACTTACTGCAATAATAACCGGTTAGCTCTGCCTTCTTCTCTTTCATGCTTTTATTTTGTTTGCTTTTTAGACGTATAAAACCAAAATTCTTTTATTCTCTTTGTCGAGATTGACTTTTCCTAGTACCTTATTCGCAATGTTTGTAATCTTTCTGTGAAAAAAATGGTTTCATGGCACCAATAATTTTATCAGCATTTTGTACATTTTTTGCCTGGCTATTTGTGGCGATAAGGGACAAAACATGACATGCTGTTTAAAGTTCCAACATTTCTAACTGACCCTGAGTACTCCAACAATCTTCTATTGTCTCTTCGCTCTCCTCTGTTCTGTTCTTTTTATTCATCGCGAAAATTTAAAAGAAGAAGAATAAAGTAGAAAGGGTTTTGTAAAATGCAAATGCAGGAGGAGCGAGTGGAATAGGGTTGGAGGCATCAAGAGTGTTGGCTCTTCGCAAAGTTCATGTCATCATCGCAGCGAGGAACTTGAAAGCAGCCAATGAAGCCAAGAAGACTATTCTTTCAGAGGATGCAACCGCCCGGATAGATGTTCTGGAGCTGGATCTTTGCTCCATCAAGTCCATCAGAGCATTTGCTGACAATTTCATTGCTCTTAATCTTCCTCTCAACATCTTAATGTAAAATTTCTAAAGCCCATGACGCATACAGTAGTTTTCATTTATTTAGTATTTTTTTCGTTTTTAATGAATCAATATTGACAACATTTTACATTAATGCTGTCTGAATCAGAAACAATGCTGGGATCATGTTCTGTCCCTTCCATCTTTCTCAGGATGGAATAGAGGCTCAGTTTGCCACCAACCACATCGGTAGGTATTAATGTAAATTAGAGTAAATCTATATCTATACTGCCCTCTATGAAATGTTAAGGAACATTAGAGGAGAGGGAATACAATTGTCACTCTCCTATGGCTCTTCTTTTTTTTTTTTTATGTTTTAGGCTAAAAAAATCTATTTGTTCTTTTCTTCTTTTTTTTTTTTCATTTTAGAGTTTTCTTTTATTTTTGAAAATTTTAATATATATTTTGTAGGAATTTTTCATTTATGATAAGTCTTAAAAAAGGGTTTTAATTAATGATTTTTGTGGGATTTGAGAAATTTTTTTCACATTTTTATATTATATATATTTATTAAAATTTTTTTACTATTAAATAATTTAATATTTGATTATATGTAATTTTTATATATTATGTATTACATTTTGGTCTATATGTAATATCAATAGATGATAACTATATGTTACATCTTTAATTTTAATATATTAATTTTTCCTATTAATCCTCTCATATTTTTAAAAGACAAAAATTTAAGTACTTAAAATTAAAAAAAAAAAGAAGGGATCCCAGGACGTAACCCAGGTTAATTTCTAGTTATATCAATAGTTCATTCGATAGGTTGTGAATTTAATCCTTTTTAATTTGTTTTTAGGGCATTTCCTCCTGACAAACCTTCTGTTGGACAAAATGAAGAACACAGCTAAAGCTAGTGGCATTCAGGGGAGGATTGTTAACTTGTCATCAATAGCCCACAGCCACTGTTATAAAAATGGGATTCGATTTGATAAGATCAGTGACAAAGCTGGGTACGTTTCAGTGTTTAATTTTACTTATGATTTTTGCTAAATTTTTGTTTCCACAAAATTATTAGCTAATGATTGGTTTTTTTTTCTGTTGTTTCTTACTCTCAGCTATAATGACAAAAGGGCATATGGCCAATCCAAATTAGCAAATATATTACATGCCAATGAACTCTCCCGTCGATTGCAGGTGAGAAAAGCTGGTCCTCATGGTGTTTTGAATCATAGTTCTGAGTTCTGACAGAGTAAAAAAAAGCAAGTTTCTTATAAGTCCAAAAGACTTTAGAGTTCCAATAATTTAAGGGAAAATTCAAAATATCCAGGAGACAATAAGTAAGGTTGAGGACAGGAGTAAAAAATCTGTCAGGAAACTGACAGTTTCGTACCATGATTTTTTTTTTCTTGGACCAACCTGGTTAATCTCTATGGATTAATCACTGATTGGTGCAACAAGTAACCATAAATTTGGCTGAAAATTTGTTGAAACAATTTTGCTTGAATGATATGTAGGAGGAAGGTGTAAACATCACAGTAAATTCGGTCCACCCAGGATTGATTATGACTCCTCTCTTCAGGCACTCTGCCGCTCTGATGAGTAAGTTACTTTCACATTCTACTCTTATTTGTATTTTACTTTCCTTCTTTCTACTGGCTTGTTTGGTATTGTACCACCACTTGCCTTACTCTATTTACGGGCTTGTTTTTCGCAGAATTTTTGAAGTTCTTCAGCTTCTTTCTCTGGAAGAATGTTCCTCAGGTAATCAACTCTGCCCGCATTCAATTGATCAAAGATTTCTCAAAGCAACAGAGAAAGGGATTTTCAGCTGATGATATCTTCTCTTTGTTTCAGGGGGCAGCCACAACTTGCTATGTGGCTCTCCACCCAAGCCTGGAAGGAGTGACAGGAAAGTACTTTGTGGACTGTAATGAGATGACACCAAGTTCATATGCCAGAGATGAAGCACTGGCAAGGGAACTCTGGGATTTCAGCAACAAATTGATTAACTCTGTTTCAAAACCTTGAAGCCCAAATCGAAGAATTACACCATACATATAAGAAGATTAGAAAGCCTAATGTCCTTCCCATTCCTATAAATTTTATTATTACCATTTATTACTAGCAGTAAAGATGTAAAAGGGGTCTCTGTCTCTGCTTCTTGGCATGAAAATTGAAGCATAAATTATATTAAATCGTTGTAATTTTTTAATAGTAATTCTTACAACATAAGTTTGAGGGATGCATGTATGTATGTATGTGTGCAAGTTTCCAAGGAATAATACCCCTTCTATTTTCATTTTAATATATACTAGTTTTCCTTCATATATTACTCCAACTCTCCAAGTAAGTGGAAAAAAGAGAGAGAAAAAAAAAAGGAAAATGAGAAAAATACTGTTAATTTTTGGACCTAAAAGGGCCAAAATTAATGCGGCTCATCGAATTCCCATAAGCCTATACCACGGACCACCCAAGCTGACCCCGTAACGACAACAGCCGCGAAAACAGGCGGAACGATCCAGTCAAGTTTGGACCGACCGAAAATGTGACCCGGCAAGCACAGTTTCTCTCCCGGCACGTCCATCGGAACTCTGACGGACCCCTCTATCCCACACTCTTTCGAGAACGAAGATGATTGAGATATGGCGGAGACAAACGCGACCTCTGGCGAGAACGATGCCAAAGCCACCATCGCTGTCAGGAGGACAGTCCACGCAGCAGCGTAGAGTAGCACCGGCCACCGCAAGGTGAGCCGATGAAGCACGGATGTGAGAAACGAGAGAACCATTTCTTTTCTTCTCTCTGGAAAGAGATTATCGAAGTTTTGTTATGGACTCCAATGGGTTCTTATAGAAGGAAGGCGACAAGAGAGTAGGGATAGAGATAAGAGGTAGAGATAGTGAGGGAGAGGGAGGGTTACCTAATTTCAACTACTTTTTAGTTAGACTTGGCGGGGTTTCTTTGGGTGAAACGTGTGGAGAAGATGAAAGAGAGCGACTCCGAGAATGTTTTTGACTTTGTGGGATTAAGCCTTTTTGAGATTTTGTTGGGTTTTGGATTTGGTTGGAGACAGGAGAACAACTCTATGACCAAGGAGAAAAAGTACACGTCATTGCTAACAGTCAGCCCTGGAATTTACTCAGTAGAGCAGTTCATGGTTCACTTTCGAGTCCAGTTCTCTAAAAATGCAAAATGGTTGAACAATTTAGTTGCATTCAAAGGGAATTCAGCTCATAATATCGAGAACTAGACTTGGAATTGGATTGAAATTGAATATTATTACAATTACAAGCAGCTAAATTGGAGGATATAAACTTGTATACACATATAACATATGGTATGAAGTTTTCTCACTGTTGAAGAAACACTGGTTATACAATAGCTGGCTTAAATATCACAAGAAGTTTGGGACTAAGAGAATGCTTTCTCTACCTTGAGAGTAAGGAATAGAAATGTAACCAGTGAAACAAGAAGTGCTATGAGCATAATCACCACCATTGTCTGCAACGTGATGGCCGGACTCAAAAAGAACACGACTGCAATGGCGGAACTTTGCCACAACTTGAGCTGTGCAAATGCTCCTTCCTGTTCTCAGAAGAAAGTATTCATTTGTGATTACAGATTCATGCTATTAACCGAGTTTTTGTCCAAACAGGTAGCTTGACATTTGGAAGGAAAGTTTAGATATTGAAAAGTTCAGACCAAACATATACTTGTCTCACGTAAACAGGATAAATTCGTACCGTGTCTTGCTTAAAAAGTAGAGCAAGCAAAGCACTAAGCTGTGTATTCAATACACCATTACCGATGCCCAGAAAAGCTGCCATGAGGAGTGGGTATATTATGCCGAGCACTCCACTAGTGGCGCTACAGCATGAAATGTAACCAGGAGTAAGTAGAATAGAAAATTAAAACACCTGAAAGTTAAATATAGAATCATAGATAGCTTTACAAAAATGCATTGGACTAACCTGTACTTTAGCAAAAGCCAGAGGAATATCACTGCCTGAAAGAAAGCTCCCCCGACAACAATTAAAGTTATTGACCTGACGCCAGATGTGAGTCGACCAGCCGCCAGGGAACACTAACAGAAGTTTTACCAACAAGACGAGAATAGATAACAAATCATCCAATTGAGCAACATGCTTTATACAAAATGTTTTCCCACAGGATTCCACAATGAGCTTAGTAAGCACATGGATATCAAGACTTGTACTGATTTTGTAGGACTAGCGACCACTGCCATACTATACGTCATACGGGGAAAACTTACATGATTATCCATGAAAAAGAAAAACATATGGATAATTATCCATGAAAAGGTAAAATATAGCTATGTTCCAATCGTAAAGCATGTTGAAAAAGTAATCTGAAGCATTTCGAGAATTTTGATACTTTTCACTAAGCTTAACGGGGAAAGTTAATTTATTTGAATGCTGTTTCTTCACAAGTAAAACTAATTATGTAAGAACTAACTGTTTCTGAGTTTTAAGTACTTACAATTGCATCAAAAGCTCCATAAACTGCCATTGCACCACCCACACCTGACTCACCAAGAACGGGGTTTACAACATCCTTAGTGTAATCAGCCCTGAAATTGTGAACATTTCACTAATTAAGAAGCTAGATGGGAATTTTCTTTTGAAAAAGGCAAAGCTTGAAACCTATTGTTGCATTAATAGCCTAGAAAAGCAATACCATACAAATGCTTGCTGTAATCCTGAATAAGCAATAAGAGGAATGATCAACAGCATCCGTTTGTCAAGTAAAGGAGTGATAACTGACTTCAACCGAGATGCCACAGCAGAAAAAAAACTGACAGAAGAATCCGCTGATACCGTCTCTTCTTTCTCATCAAATTTACGTAAGAAACACATAAGTATGGTGCCTAATGTCATGCTAAAAAGAAACACAACGAACAGTGAAGTTGTGTTGCTGGTGCCTCCTTCCTACAGTGTAAGAACAATATCAGCAGCTGCTAAACATTGAAAAAGGGAAAGAAAGCGCTAACTCCTAAGCCAAAAGATCCATGCCATCAACTATCATGATTGGATCAAATCCCATGTTGATTGAGTTCTTTTTTAATTCTAAGGGTGGGGAGAGGAGACATTAGAGAAGGATGTATGCTTATGCTTACGTAATGAAGGAATCAATTCTTCAAATAGAATTTTTGCGGTAATTATAAAAATCAAGCATATCTATAATCATGCATCCAATGCTGGAATGCCTTTCCCACCCCTATATTAAACCAACACCATCTTCCAGACCACAAAGGGATTATAAAATCTTATGGTACATAAAATAGAAAAGGAAAAGCAATTGCTCAAAGAAGAACCACAGAGGCAATACATACCGCTTCATTATTCAACATTGCAAGAGTGATAAGATTTCCAACAAACTGCAAATGTTAGGAAATTCAAATTGGATTAGGGGATGATTAATCTTTTCAACCTCATCATAGCAAAGTTAAAGATATTCGATGAAAAATGTTATTGTCACTAAAAGAATTAGAAAATAACTAGATTGTCACAGCAGAGATCTATGGTCACCTGATGAAGAGCAAACATTGCCCAAAATTCCCCGTTGAATTTACCAATCACTGTTCCTTCATGTAAGTTGTTCTCTCTAGCATGAGTGCGTGCAACAGACGTGAGATATGTCCCCTGATAAACCAAAATGATTCAGGATTGAAATTATATTAAATAAGAAAGCTAAATGAACTTAATAAGCCTAAAACAAAGACATACCTCCCCGACCCATATTACGGAAGCTGCAAAGCCAAGATACAGAGAAGCTGGTACCATGGTATACCTACAATAATAATAAGAAAAGATGTTCAACTTCAAAGTTTCCTCACAACATGATTAATACATAGTATGGATTATGGAATACAACAAATGCATAAACAGTAAGCCAGGGGTTTACCCAGTACTGCATGTATTGAAAACAAAATAAATAACTTTCAATTTCAGTCTATACATTTAAAATTCAACAACTAAACAAACAGTAATTACCATGTAGACTTCAAATTTGCAGCTATGTACAACCAATAACCAGTAGTCCCCAGAACCACAGCATTCTTGGACCCCAGTTTTCGAACCACCAATGATGCAAACAAGGAGAAAACCGCAAAAGATACGTACAGTATCCCAAGGGTCACTGTTCCCAAATTTCCTTCCTAAAATCAAGATAAGTAGAAACCAATTTCAAATTCTTAAGTTATAATTATACAAAAATTTACAGGAAATTCAAGCTGCAGTCAGTTTTCTCAGCAACCAAGCAGCTTGCAGAAAATGAATAATATTCAAAGTAGGAGAATACTCACAGCATTAACAGTAGTCTCCAAATTCTGAGCAGCTCCATAAGCAAGGAAGACCAACAAGAAGGCACAGCTCAAAATATGAATATCTCTCGTTCGGTTTTTTGGAGTTTCAATCCGCAAAATGTCACCAACCAGCGGCGTCTCCTCGCCGTGAGTATCCATTGGTTCGATGGCCATTAACTTTTGAGCCCTCCCCTCCCGAGCCGATTAAAACGCTAAGGATTTGAGAGAGAATCCAAGCGAATGAGGTCAAAGTGGGGGGACTGCCGGCTTGAGGCTAGAGGCGCAAAAGACATATAGAAAAAGCTTTAGCGATTTCAATTTCAATTAAAGAATTGGCTTAAGGGCCCGTTCGGTTGGTGAGGAAGCGAGGGAAGGGAAGGGAAGGAAAATGTTAGATGATTCTGAATATTCTTATGATAAATTTTGGTTGCGTATCTTTTAGAAGAGAATCAGAAAAATCAAAAAGTCTTCGAACGAGTCGACGATGATCAGACGGACGGCGATGGAAGCAGATCACGACAAAAAGGCCCTTTGTTAATCAAGTTAGTGGGACTTTACTTTTTTTCCCAGTTCAGCAATTTACTGTATATTTTGGTTAGAAATCCGGCGTTCAATGATTGATCTCTTGTATCTAGAGTAAAATACACGTAAACTAACAAGAACCAAAATGTAGAGCATATGGATTCATGGTCTTTCTTTGGTTTCCTGCCTGCCTCCCTTGTGGAGGTGAATATGGCGGTACCATGAAGTGAACATCATATGGAAAAAATTCTGGGAATCTTGCAGAAAATCAGCTCTGGGCTGGCTAGAGTCGAAGCTCTGAATTAGATCGAGCTGACCCAGAGTACATGAGTATCGTGGGCTTGCCATAAAAGAAGCAGATGCTGTATTAAAATCCTAAACATAACTTTTATCAGTCGAGAAAAAGAAAAGTATTCCTGTTATTTTGAGAAGGTAACGTATCTAAGCCAGGGAACATGCTGATTGATTGAAATTTGAAACAATGCGGCAGTGCCTCAAACTAAAGGTGGGCAAGGAAATATCACCCGGAGTACAAGGATTTCATTTCATGTTCTGTAATTCCTGTCAAAACTGTGATCAAGTTCATGGTCCATTTGTATAAAGTTAGGAACTTACACTTGAAATAACATCAAACACCAACTTTTAGAATCGACAATGAGGCTTTTGGGTTTGCTTACTACCTGTTGTGCGAGGAACATTATCTAGCTTCATCTTGACCAGAATGATTTCTTCTGATTTCTGCTGTCCAGGATGTTTCCAAGAACGGCTAATGCATCTTGAAATTTACGAATTTTAAGGAATCCTCTTATCATGGAAACTTCGCTGTCTGAGCATTTTGCTTTCTGCATGACCGTATCAACAAGCTTTATTAATGTATCCTCCATAGATAATGCAAAAAGTCCTTCAGCCAGCATGTAGAATGATGAGAATTCAGGTAAATATCCTTTCTCGAGCATCTGGACTAAAAAGTCAACTGCTTCTCCAATTGGTCCTCCACCCCTGCAAAGGCCACGAAATACTACCATATATGTGATGGCATCTGGAGGGTCACCCTTCTCCAACATCTCTCTATAAAGCCTCATAGCTTCATTAGCTCTCTTTCGTTTAAAAAATGCTTGAATAACAGGGTTATAAGCATGTGGTGTCAACACCATACCTTTCATCTGAATAGTTCTAAGGAGTCTACTTGCAACTTCAACTCTACCTGCCTTACAAAGGCCCCCGATCAGGGTCCCATAGGTGACAATATCTGGTTCACACCCATTTGAAGTCATAGTTTGAACAACATCCGCTGCCTTTTTTATATCCCCAGCCTTGCAAAAGTAAGTCAGCATAGAATTGTATGTGAACTTGTCAGGCTTCAACCCTTCCATTAGCATCTGGTCCATGAGCTGAGCAGCCTCCTCCACCCTCCTGCTCTTGCAGAGACCATCAATGAGGGTGTTATAGGTTACTGAATTTCTTGAAACACCTTGAATTTCCATCTCATCAAAGATTTCCTCTGCCTCTTGAATCCTCTTGTTTTTGCAGAAACCATCAATCAAAGTATTATAAGTAATAACATTCCGAGCACATCCACTTGACTCCATGTCTTTAAGCAGGCTTAAAGCTTCATCTAATTTCCCTCTACAACACAAGCTATCAATCAACATATTGTAGGTAAATTCATCCGGTTGGCACCCTTCGTTCTTCATCTCTTGAAATAGTTCCATAGCAATTTTATGATTTCTTGTCAGGCACAGACCTTGTATCAAAGAATTAAATGTGCAAACATCGGGTAGAATTCCCTTGCTCGTAAGTACACGAGCAAGTTCAGTGGCTTCTTCAACCTGGTTTTCCTTACACAAGGTGCTAATCAAGGTATTGTATGTAACAGTGTTCGGTGAACAATCCCTCAAAATCATTTGGTTTAAAATTTCCACAGCCTCCTCAATCTCACCAATTTTACACAATCCAGAAATCAAAGAGTTATATGTAAATATATCCGGATCAAACCCTTCTTGAAGCATCAGATCCACAATCTCCAAAGCTTGCTTAACATAACCTGCCTTACACAAACCATTCACCAACGTATTAAATGTGAATTGATCCGGATAAAACCCTTCATTCGTCATTTCTTGTATTAAATCCAAAGCTTCCTCAATCATACCTTCCTTACAAAACCCATTTACCAAAACATTCACAGTCACATTACTAACCGGACAACCAACTTCTACCATTTGATCTCTAATCCTCAACGCACCATCCAAATTACCTTCATCTATAAACCCTTGCATTACCGTGGTAAACGTTTTCTCATCAGGGCTTAAACCATAACTAGGCATTTCTTCCATCATCAAAATGGCAGGCCTAATCTGATGCGCATTACATAAAGCCTTAATTAGTATATTAAAAGTTGAAACATCGGGCTTAGTCCCTCTACTAACCATTCCATTATGAGCAGTTTCAACTAATTTCAACTTGTTCCCATCAACTAGAACATTCAAAAGGAAATTATAAAAATGGGTATCGGGCTGTAACCCAAATTCACTCTCCATCAACTCCACAACGTCAAGGATTTCATCGTACAAATCGAACTCCGCATAACTTTCGATAAGAATTAAAAAAGTACCTGTACGAAGTTCACAGCCAGAGAGCTTCATCTGTTGTAAGATATGCTTCATGGAATCGAAGGAGCCGAGTTTTCCAAGCTTGGTGAGGAGCTCTTCGTAGATGGATAAGTTTGGGGTGAAATTAGGCTGCTTTGAGGCCCAATCGAATAAGCGAAGAGCCGAGGATTCGTCGTTTTGGCGGCGGAGGGTGTCGAGGAGTTGAGTGGGAGTGAAATTGTGGGAGAGGGGAAATTGGGTTTGCTTTTGTTGAGTTGATGAGAAGGAAATGATGGAGAAATGTGAAGTGGGCTTTTGGAAGAAAGGAAGGGATGGGACGTAAGACCATGGATAGCATTTCAAAGATGCAGAGGAAGACATAATTCCCAAGTTTCTGAGTTTGTTTTGTTGAGGGGAAGACACAGCCTCAGCTCAGCATTCAGTGAGGAAGACGAGAGGTATTTGCGGTCATTTCTTCTAGTCTGTCTGACAAAGCAATCCTTAAAACAGGGAGAGGGAGACATGGAGACATCAACGACGTCGTTCAGGAAGATTAAATACGTTTTCTGGTCGCTGAACTGGAGTGTACCCAAAACAATAATGTAGAGCCAGCCCATTAATTATCTGTGGTCTGTGAATCCGGCCCAGACACAAAACCATCGCATTACCCTCTTGTAGCTGTTTGGCTGGTTGGTGACTTCGGTTCCCATTGTATTAGCTTCAACGACAACATTCCTCCTAGGCAACAAATCCCACGAAACGTCCCTACATTAAAATCTGGAAAATCTAATTATTGGCTATTAACGACAGACCCGAACTTAACTTTGATGAAGGCGAATTTTAATAGCTTTCTTCCTACCAGTTTCCACCGGAAATAATTAACTAGATTCATTCTTCATAAATATGGACGAACTAAAACCGTTGTAGCACTGCTGCATGCAATCACCTTGTGGTCTTAAAAATTAGTCCAAGAAACAAACCGCAGCTGTAAATAGATCAGTTGAACAAATATCAAATATCAAAAGCAATCCTATATCTAAGTAATCAGCCAAGGACTGCGAGCAGAGGATCGAATTCAAAACCAGACAACTACTAGAAAACAACCAAACAAGTCAACCGAAATAAATGGTTGAGCTTGGGCGTTGCGCATGTTCAGCATCATTACTTGACAGGAAGTTGCTGTCAAATCATTAGGCCAACTCCCCAAAAACAGACAAAAGTTATTGGCTATCAATATCAACACGAGAGACCCGATAAGCCAAGGCATAAGCCAAACCTCTACCATGACACTTCAATTCGCAAACAATCTACCCATATTGCAAATGCAAGCATGACAAGGATTTAGTTCCATCATATGATCCAATAAAAGCTTGATCTAGTAAAATTGAAGAACTTGTACAAAATAGTTTTGCAAGAATTATAATCGGTTCTCTGAACACATCATTCTAGGGTCATACAGAATGGCAAAAAATCAGTGACTCGGAAGCCAAGATTCCATGAAAGCATGCCCATTTAACACTCCAAAACAAATTGACGAGGGTCAATATTCAAAAAAGACTTAAAAATGAACTAAAGGTGTTGTCTAACCCCTCACAAACAGTTACATATTAGCTTGAAGAGATAAGACTACACAAAGGCACTCAACACATAGGTTATATAGATAACAAATCACATATACCCGAAAGCACAGGTTTATCTTCGAGACTAATAAAAGTCTAAGGCAAAACTTGGACATTGCTGTCTCATTATCCAAGTTCACCATTCCACAATCTATAAACATTTAATTTCACCCAAGTAAAGACAAATGGAGGAAGCCCCCATTGAAAGGCCTAAATATTCATATTCAGCTAGCACGGCTTTTGATGACATCAAGACCCATCTCAGTTGGATCTGTTGCTTGCAATTCCACCTGAATTCCATCCAGTTCTCTCTTAAATCTGTCTTTGGAGCTAGCATATATCATCTTACTCCTTACCCTCGATGTATCAGGAGACCTTCACAGGATAAAATAGTAATAAGTACCAAAGGCAACAACATTATACCAGACAGTAAAGATAATTCAGAAGATCAAGAAATCTGCATTACCATGCAATGAAAAAGATTCTGCTCTTTTGGACATTCTCTGGTGTTAGAAAATCAAAATCATACACAGCATATCGACATTCATCAGCAGGAAGACTTTTAGTAAAATCCTCATAGCTCTCAGTTGGCTCACCAAGCTTCTCAACAATGACCTGCTTCTGCTTCTCCTCAATTTTGAAAACAATGAAGCGGTAGGTTCTTTTGGCCTTAAGTTCCAAAAACTTCAACTTGCACTCATCGTGCACAGCCATTCCTGATGCTGCATTGGCCTGAGGATAAGACAATATCACATGAGAAAATATCAAAAGTCTGAGACAATTCAAATGTCATTATATCAATATAAAGCACCTGCAACATAAATGTTCATCCTAAAAAGGAATAAGAGAAGGAAAATCAAAATCATCTACCAGTCCCTTGTTCTCTATCACCTTGATTTGGTCCTCAACAGAGTGGAAGGTAACCAAACAGAACAAAAATCGTACTCGGACAACTTTACACAATGATCCAACTTGATCTTTTTCAGCTGTCCCCCATGAAGGCAAAACATGGTGTGGCAACAACATCACTTTAGGATATAGGAGCATATAGAACTCCATTCATACATTGCCTCAAAATCACCGCAAATAAAATAAAAAAACAGCCAAATTGGCTTGGCAATCGAGCGCCAAAGTTAATTGTTTACGATCATATTTGAACAAATAAGACTTTATGCATTGGATTAAAAAGACTAAGATTTCCTTGACTTCCTGTAATAGGAAAAAAATGCAGACAGAAACAACAACAAACAAATACAAGGATCCAATTTAAAAGTGCAGACAAACTGGATAAACATATTATTACTATTAAACAAGTTAAAAATCGGTGGCAAAGGACAAAAAGGTAAATATAAAACAACCAAATAACCATAAAACAGATAGATAAACCTATTAGATTAACTGCAAATCCAGCATAATCCACTAGAATCTAGATCAGTCAATAGTTCCATTTTAAGTACAGCGAATTCAGTAAAAGTAAAATCAAATCATAAAAATCTACAGCATCAGCAGCACAAATTACAGATTTAAAATCCTAAGATCTAGAAGGTAGAAACTCAATAAATAGATAAATCAAAGCTAAAATCACTTGATGCAGGAAAATTACACAAATATTTCTAGCATCACAGCTTCAATAAAAAGATCAATCAAGCGGTCAAACACCATATTTAGCAAAGAAAAATCAACAAAAAGTGAAGATCCACTAAGATTACTAAGAAATCACATAATAAAATCAGATATTAATCTAATAATGAATTATTTCAAAAAAAAAAAGACGCAGCTGAAACATTACCATATTTTTTGGGGTTGTTTGGGGAGGAGGACAAGGATCGAGATCGACGGAGGAAGAAGAGGAGGAGAAAATGTAGAGAGAAAGAAAGCTCCTCCGATGACGATGGTGGGGGAAAGGGTAGGAATGTTAAAGGTCCTTTTATTTCGGTGACGCTGCCCGATTCAGAATTAATATCCTGGTTATATTGTATGTTAAGTTAGAGTACGAAACATTCCACTGTCTAATGGGATGCTGCCACGTCGTGTAGCATTCCCAGAGGGCACGTTTTGTTTGGTTTAGTGTCGTGATCATGATTAAGCGCTGTATAGGATTGGCTGCGCTAGGTCGGCTTTATTAATTGGCGGCTTGACTTGACTCGGCTCAATTTAACAGGACTTTTACTCGTAGCTGTAGTCGTTAAGCTTTGGCTGTGATAAGCCGATAAGCGTGGCTAACGTGGAATGAGAATAGAGAATTAGAGATATTTGTTGTGTCGTTGAATAGTTAGTGTTGGACTAATAATAATGGCAACTTTGTAAATCGTCACATACACCTGGTTTGGGTCCACCGCTCCACCCTCGTTAAAAGATTCTCCTCCCTTTCTCTGCGTCAATCTAACGCTACCCAACCCCCCCTCTCCACATTTTCTTATTATTTGAATTTTTCATAATTGGCACACATTCTTTTCTTTAATTTAAGAATATAAATGATTCGGTTTAGTTTGGATATTAAAATTTTAATATTCGAATGTTTCAATTATTTTTGAATTAGGTCATTTTATAGATTTTTGGATAATTAGAGTTTATTTAATTTTAAATTTTTATTTTTTATAAAAACTCAAATAAGATTATAAAAACTTTAGTCATTCAATTTTGAGTCAATAAAATTAATTTTAGACTTTTATTCTTTTACAAAAACCTAAATAAAATTATAAAAACTTTAAATCATTTAATTTTGAACTAATAAAATGAAATATTTTTTTAAATTTTAATTTATTTAAACAATTCGATTTCTATATGAATAATTCAATTAAACCTAATCAAATTATCGATTCTTTTTAATTTATCGATTTTTTTTCTTGCACAACCCTACTTCCATCCCCTTCTTTTGTTTCCCTTTTATCCGTTTTCTGCCACAAGACAAAATATACAAGTAACTATATCAATAATATGACTATATAGTATGATACTATTACCTCCCACAGTAACACGGGTAATTTTCTTTGACTCTACAAACATTTCAATTAAAGATTTCTAAAATTATCAATACTTATTGGTTGAATACCCAAATTGATCCTCAAATTATACTAAAAAGGATAAATTGACTCCTAAACTTTTATTTTGTACAATTAATCAGTCAAACTATTATTTTTGGGTAATGAACCCTCCAAAGGGTTATATTGTATAGAATCTCAAAGGTTATATTATCCCAACTATTAAGTTTGAAGGTTAATTGTCCCAAAATGATAGTTTTAAGGGGTTAATTGTCTCAAAATAATAATTTGAGAGATTAATTATCCCAAAATAATAGTATAATGGGCTAATTACTCTAAAATAATAGTTTAAGGGGTCAATTATTTAAAATAAAATTTTAGAAACCAATATATTCAAAAATGTATAGTTTATGGACTAGCTTGGGTATTCAGCCAATATTTATTATAGTCGAGTAAAAAGAGTTCGACATCCCCTTTTATAATTTTAAATTTGAGTATTTTGTAAATTAATATAATAAGTTTGAAAGAATTTTTATTTATATCAGATTTGATATGACTCGAACTTTTACGTATTAATCGAAAAGTAACTATAGCTTTTAGCATAAGAGTGGAGATATGATCATTTGAGCTAAACAAGGTCGATTCTTGTGATTTTGAATCCATGATACTAGGCAAATTAAGTTCGAATTACATTCACAAATAAGGTTGCTAAGACTGAAAGTGAGTAGCTGCCTTTGTTTACCCAAAATTTAGTCACAAGTTATGTTGTGTTTTATACACAAAATTAAAAGAAAGAGGGAAAGGGTGGCTACAAAATTAGGTACAAGTTGGCTCAAACTTCAAAGGAAGGTTACATGAGAGCTTATTTGGGTCGGAAATCCTTTGTATTTTGACCTTCCGCTTGGTACATGCACTAATAAAGACCATTATTATTCTTTGAAATTAAAGTAAGCAAAAGCGGGGACAAGGCCACGGAGGGCATAGGATTGTCGAGTACCAATAATTTTAAAAAGTTTTATTTAGATAGGATTGCCTCGCCACCAGACACGGGTTCGGGAGTCCCCTTTACCAAAAGCAAGCATAACGCACATGTCACGTGACACGCACATGGCAATTAAAATGAACTAATCCATCCAGGCTTTGGAATTAAAAATTTTGAGCCAGTCAGAAAATAAATTGCTAATTGGGACTTGGAATTTTGAATTGGTTAATGATGCAATGAACAATGCCGAGTTCCAAGTTGAGTTCCCAACAAATTTGGAAGCTCGAGAAGAAAAATTAACCTATGGGTTTTTTTTGATAAATTAACATCTTCTAATCGAGATTAAGGGTTTTCAACTTTTTCAACCTTAATAAATTGTTCGTCCAAAAATTATTAAATATGCTATGGAGTTCTATTAATCAGACGAAACAAATTCATCTAGCAATATGATTAAATAAAAGTGTTTTTTTTTTTGTTACCAATGAAATAAAAGCAGTTTAATACATATAATAGCACTAGTAATGGACCTGCGCTACGTTACGGGCACGAAAATTAATATGTTAATTATATATAGATATTATATAATTTTGTCTATATATATTACAAGTAAATTTTTGAAAGTTGATATATATTGTAACAAAAAAAATGAGTGCATATATTATAAAATCACACGACAATATTACAATACTAATTTTATATGTATTATTATATTAATATTTAATATTTAATAATTAATATTAATTAAATAAATTATAATTAAAATATTAAAAAGGATAGTAAAAAATATATGATATATAAATATGTATAATATATAACTATATTATATAATAATATATAATATATAAAAAATATTAATATTTTTTGTTAATGGAATGTGGAATCCAAGCTTTGAAAATAAATAAAATTTAAAAAGGAAAAATGAAATGACTAAACTACCTTTATCTTTTAGATTGAAATTGATGAGAATTAAAAAAATAATGGATATTTTTATCTTTCATGTTCAACTTTATATGTATTTAGTATATTTAGCATATACTAGTCATTCATTGTCACGTGCGTTGCACGTGATACAATACGTTATTAATAATAACAAAAAATACAAAAATAATAATAAATATAAAAAAAACTACATTAAAGTGAATAATTAATAATTAAACTATATATAAATTAGTAAACTTCAAATTAAACTACATAAAATTGAATAATAATTAAATTATTTTATTCAATATAATATAGTAGTAATTTAAGTATGATGAAAGTAAAATTAATTAATTACTAACATCATTTAATAAATATATAAAAAATATATAATAAAAGATAAATAAAAAATTTAAATTTAAATCAACAATATCAATGATAATTTTAAAATGTCTAAAAAAATTATATTTTAAATCATTCAAAAATTTTACACCATTCATACTTTTATATATATCTTATATATAGATTATATATATATGTTTTATTTTTTAATTGGATATAGAAAGCTTGCAATTTGGATATCATTAAAAAAACAAAAACTCAAATCAAGGATCATAAGGATACCGAAAGATTTCTCTATCTTGATCACATCTAAATGCTGAAATTTTCACTTGAATATGAAACTGATGAACCAGTTTCTTCTTGATTGCAGTGACAACATGGAACAACATATAGCACAAAACAAACAGCTACCATGATCAAAGTAAGAGAATTAATCTATAACATGATTAACTTGGAACTTCTTTTGGTTTCTCTTCGGCTTTGGTTGCATTCTCCGAGGTCTCCGCCGGTGGCAGCCCTGCAGCTGACGGAGGAGGTGGGGCTCGAGCCAGCTGCGAAGGTGGCGCTGGGGTGGATGGTGGTGGAGACTTATCAGCTGTAATGTTGTCAGACATGGGACCTGAGATGTCCTCAAATGACAGAAAAACGCTTTGCGATGGCTTCCTTTGGTGGCGGCTGGGTCTTTGAGACATGTTTCTTTCGACAGCAATCAAGCAAAAGCTCAAACGGGACGAAGAAGAGAGTGAAAGCGAAAGAGCTTCTGATATTTCCTAGTACTATTATCACCCACTCGACTCGAGGTTGACTGACTCTGATTGCTTTCATAAAGCCGATGTGCCGATTTATAATGACCCTAGCATCTAAACACGGAAAAAAACAAAACAACAGAATCTTGCAGCATCAATAGGATCCCAAATTTCGATTTTAACAACTACTACTAGTACTTACCAAAAATATCATATAAATAATGATATAAAATTATAAATTTTCTTTTTTATATCGAATGAATTTGTAATTGGAGAATAGAGGTTTAAAAAGAGCTTTTTCAACGTGATTTAATTTTGGATTAGTTAGAATTTAATATGACTACCAAATATTAAGTGTTTATAAATAAAAAATCACGATTGTAAATCTTGATCAAGTTTTGAAAGTCTTTACCAAAATTTTAAATGGTAGATATTTTTGGCATAAACGCATCAACATCCAATAATTATATTGGTTCAAACTAATACAAAGTTGAGTTTGTATCGGACCTCAAATGTAAGAAAATCCTCATAAACCTATTTTTTATATTCATAGTATTTGAACCCCATTTGACTTAAAAGACATCCAACTTCTTCCAATATATTTGGTATATATTGTACTTCAATTTATTGACAAGTAAGAAAAAGAATGGTAGTTCAGGATAACAGAGGATTGCCTTTGTCTTTTTGACTGCAAATGTATTTAGAAAAGAGCCAGAGTTAGATGCATGTATTCATGTTCATGTATAATGTTAATGTACCTGTTCTTCATAATGTTAGATTCTGCATTAAAACGAGCAAATCCTTCCCATATTCAGTGCATCTTACTCAAGGGACCCTAAGGAAGAAAAAAAATTAAAGAGTTTAAGTCATTGAAGAACAGAGGAGGTTCTGCTAATCTGTCTTAACTCAAATCATCAATCATCAATTGTTTAAATTAAAGAAGGCAAAAAAAAAAAAAAGTTTCAAAGCATCTCTCATTTGGCGGCTGGAAGTTTGTGCCGTGAATAAAATGAAGAAAATTGTCCGTGTTGAAATGTGTGGTTCTCTTGTTTGTACTTTGTAGACGGCATGTGTTAGGCATGGCTTATCCTATTTTGTTGCCTTAATTAATAAGGAAAATGGAAGGAAAAAAGTAAAGAAAGTCAAGTAAGCTTTGTTAAGTTTCCAAATAGTATCGGACCTTTTTTTCTTTTTGGAACTTGGGATTGTTTTTTAATTTAAAATTTGATGTGATTCGATTTCTGAATAATCAGAAGTTCGAAACTAATATGATCATAGGGTAGTAGAGAACTTGCAAAAAAAAAAAGTTTTCGACCTCATTTATTTACATCTTCATTTTAATAAATCATTTAACATCTTTTAAATGAAACTCTCCCACATTATTAATTCACTAAAATATATTGGAAGCTCAATTATATAGACAATTTACATTAGTTAGAGGATGAGAAATGCATATAATTAAACTTGTAAATAAATGGTCTTATTATTGAAAATTCATTTTTTTCCACAAAAGTGATAATAAATTTTGATGAAGGGTTTTCTGATTTTTTTAAAAAACTATTTATTAAATCTTATTATCACTTGTGAAAAAAAAAAGAATTTTCAAATTTTTTAATGAATGGTTTTTGGAATTATGGAAGAAAGCTTCAAATTTCCAAAAAATATCATTTCACCAAGTATTCGGCAAAAGCCCAAAAACAAAACCTGGGTTCATCTTCAACCCAATTGAATGAGAAAGGCCCCCAAAAAGAATGGACCCATCTCTTTACTTTCGTGTAAGGTCTCCAAAAGTCTTTATCTCAAAATAAAGTCAAAGACGTTAACCAATGAGTAACAATTGCTTGCGTGTTAATTATATTAAGGATAAATTCACGGTACACGTGTCGTCGATTTGATACTTCCTCCAAAGTTGTCTCAGGTGTCCAGGACAGTTCCCGCAGTCAATCCACGTGGCGCGTTTTTATAGGTCTAGTTGTCCCAGGTCCCACCGGGCTTCCACTTGTCCTCTATTTCCTTCCAAATTAGTATTATTAAATTAAATATCATCAGCAACAATTTCAATTTTTTTAAAAAATAAAAGATCACTGAATAGATTTATTTTCTCTCTCATCGTTGCTCGCTCCCTCCTTCTCTATCCTCTTTCTTTCTTGAAAAGTTAATCTCGACGGCGAACTAAGCTTTTTCCTTCTGGTTTGTTGCCGCCCTCCACGTTCCCTCTACAAATTTCTCTTTTCCCGTAGAAAAAGAAAACTAAAAACCCTAATCCAAATCTTTCGCGCTTATTTTTAACCCAAACCTGAATAATTCTTCTTCCTTCCTTTTCTTCCCTACTTTTTTTTTCTTTTCCTTTTTTTGCTACTTTGGACGAATCTCAGATCCAGGAGATTTGGAATCTGGCCTTTCAGCTCTCGTGCATGATTTGTTCTTTGATTTGCCAGAATTCTTTTTCATTTGAATTCGATTTCCGTTGATTTTTGTTGATTCTTGGCTTTCTATAGGTAGTTTTTTTTTTGGGTTAAATTTCCATTTAGAAAGTTTTCTTTCATATTTAAATAACGGTTAAGCGGTTATTGGATTCGTTTTTAGGATAGTGTGGTATTTGAATTGATTTACTCTTCGTTTTTGGTTTTGCAGTTAGTTTTTTCTGTGAAGAATGTCAGTTTAGCATTGCTCTGGGGATAGAAGTTCAAGTTTTGATAAGAATTTGGATTCGAGTTTCAGTATATAAGTAGTGAAAGTTTAGGGTTCATTCCTTCTTTCGGTTTCTGATTTTGAATGCTTTCATTATCACCGATTTTGAGAGAAATTGTTATTGAATGGAAGGAGCAATTTGTTAGGAAATTTCGAGAGGAGAGATTATGGAGAGCGTAAATAGCACTAAGCCTGAATTGAAGCGAGACTATGAATGTCTCGAGGCGGAACCGGAATCCACGACTATGGAGAATGTAAATAGTACTAAGCCTGACTTGAAGCGAGACCGTGAATGCCTTGAACCGGAACTGGAATCTGACCTGGATGCATCTCCTAGCAAGAAACAAGCTAAGGAAGTTTCCAATGAGGATATTCGATCAGAGGTTTCGAATCCTACTGTTTCTCCTCAAGAAAACACGTCTAGTTTCCAAGACATAAGCAGTAGAAACCAAGCTGGTTGCGGTGAGGTTACGTCTCTGTGTTCTGGGAGTTTGAGTTCTGAGGAGACAGTAAGTGAAAGTTGTGAAACTGGTGATACCTCCGGTGTTGTGTCGACTTCCCAAGTTACATTGGAAATTCCGAAGCATTTGAGTTCTTCAGGTATCAGGAAAATTACGTTTAAGTTTAGCAAAAAGAAGGAGGATTATGAGAATGAAACGTCATATTCAGTTGGTGGGGAATGTATGAATCCGGAAAATGTTTATCAGAATGGTTCAGTTGAATGGAGTAGTCGATATTCTTGGGCTCCTAATATGGAATTGAAAATGTCTAAGAAGGTTGTTCCTAGTAACTATCCTACAAATGTTAGGGAGTTGTTGGGAACTGGCATTCTTGATGGAGCCCGAGTGAAGTATGTTTCTACATCGATGGAGGTAAATTGTTTTTCTCCTTTTTTTTTTTCAATAAAAAAGTCTAAATTAAGGTTATTTTTGTTTTTATGAAATGTCTCTGTTCATAGAAGTTATTAACATTTTTTTGGTTTTCAGAGAGTGCTGGATGGAATTATTCATGCGGGTGGATATTTGTGTGGCTGCTCGTTTTGTAATTTCTCGAATGTAAGTCACTCAAATGTTTTGATTGTTAGTAGTACTTTTGCCTTTCGTTTTGTCTTTTTACCCCCTATTTTTGAGTACTTGTGGTGTGTTTACTTACATTAGCTGAATGGCTGTGTGGTGTGGGTAGGTGCTTACTGCCTATGAGTTTGAGCAGCATGCTGGTCACAAAACTAGGCATCCCAATAATCACATATATCTGGAGAATGGGAAGCCTATATATAATATTATTCAAGAACTAAAGACTGCTCCACTTGGCATTCTGGATGAAGTGTTAAAAGATGTTGCAGGTTCATCTATAAATGAGGAGTCCTTTCAGGATTGGAAAGGTATTGTTTCTGTTTTAAAGCTTTGATGAGTTTTATGTTGGTTGGGTATAGTTCTATCTCATAGTGTATTGGCTCTTTTTGAGTTTGTGAATGGATTAGTAATTCTTCAACTTTTTTACCTCCAAATATTGCTTGTCTGATACAGAGCAAATTCTAATGATAGTAAAATTAATAAAAAGTAAGAATCAAATTAGAGGAAAGCCATTTTGCTTGTTATGGCAAGTGTATTTAGTGTCTCGAACTTCTAAGTTTAGATATGCAAATTGACCACAAAAAGAGATGAGGAGAAATATCTAGGATCAGGCTGCTTATGTGTATGAAGTAGGTTACAATACTCCCAACGCTTATGAATGTTAACGTGAAATTTACAATGGTACTATAATATAAATTCAATCTAATTGGGAAAGAAATTTATGGATATAAACGCAATCAGGACAACAATTACATTCGAGATAACTGCTGTCAGATCTTGTTGGCATGTGTAAAGTTTCAAGCAAAGAAGGTAAGTGAGAGTCGGCCACTTAAGCAGCACCTGCTAGAGTAGAATAAACAACACAGACTCTTCTGCCCTCACACGTGTAGTTGTGCAATAAAAAGACTTGATTCTTTTCTCCCTTTTCTTTATCCTCATTTTGTTGGAAGTGAGAACGGAGTTTTAGAGTGAGATATGATATCAGTTTTTCCAGGTATATGGATAGAGATTACAAACCTACTTAGAGAAAAGGAAAACCTGATTTTCCGTTTCCAGTATGGAGCCACATTTTGCTTTGCTGTTATTCTGGTTTTGACATGCTGTTATACCATGCACCTTGCAGCTAGTCTTCAGCGGAGTAATGGGAAGGTTGGAGCAGAGAAGAAATATAACATGAAGTCTCGTGGTTTGGCTAGTTCTCGAAGGTAAAGCAATATCAAGTTTTCGTGACTTCTCTTTCTATAGCCCGTGCCTTTCAACTTATTAAAATTTTTTCTTCAGTTTCCTTATTTGATGGTCAGGTTTCATTTCCTTGGGTTTCAGTCTGGATAGAATTGTACTTTGTTGGTTTTATCTGGGTGCTTAGTTAATCCAATCTAGTGTTTGAATGTCATAATCGCCTTCTCTCTTAAGATGGGTTCTTTTGTACTTTTTTTTCCCACGCTAGTTCTACTCTGTTGGTTTGATCTCGGTTCTTAGTTGAATTGATTTCATATTTGCCTTTCTCTTGAGATAGGTTGTTTTGTCTTTTTTTCCTTTCCACACTAAATCTACCTTTTTAATAGGCCTAATTTGGGCGTGTCTACACCAGTCTTGCCAAAAAAGAGAACTGCTGGAGGTTGCATGAGGAAAAGGTATGCTGTAGGATATGCGCTCCACCCCCCCCCCCTCCTCCTCCTCCTCCTCCTCTTCTCTTTGTAACTTATAGATCTGCCATAACTAAGCTGGAATTTCTTCAAATTGTTGGCAGGGATAATGATTTGCACAGGTTGCTTTTTATGCCAAACGGACTTCCAGATGGGGCTGAATTGGCTTATTTTATCAAAGGGCAGGTCAGATGTTTTGTAGGAAATAATAAAGTTAATTGGCAATAAGAGATGCCTGTTAGGCTGTTACTGATAGTAAGTTTTCTTTTCAGAAGTTACTGAAGGGTTACAAGCAGGGAAATGGTATAGTCTGCGGCTGTTGTGAGAGTGAGGTAAGTTGTTGATTCTTTATTAACTAGATGATGGTTCACCTTTATTATCTATTTTTTCTTTTCTGACATTTGTTTTACTCTGAGCAGCTTAGCCCTTCACAGTTTGAAGCACATGCTGGAATGGCTGCCAGGAGACAACCGTGAGTGCTCTTTACAGAAATTGATCTTTCGTTAATGTGTTTTTGAGTCTTTTTCTTTGCTAAGTTTGTTTCTTTATGCAGGTATCGTCACATCTATACATCTAATGGACTGACACTTCATGATATAGCTTTGTCATTGGCAAATGGACAACGTGTTACAACTGGTTACAGTGATGACATGTGTGCAATATGTGGAGATGCTGGAGATCTGCTTCTTTGTTGTGAATGCCCCCAGGCTTTCCATCCAGGTGTGTAATTTCTTTGTTTCTTTTTTGGTTTAGTTTCTTTTATATTTAACTTTTTGTCATTTACGTCTTAGCTGTAAAATATATGTTTGATGATGGTTTTTTATGTTGTGGCCTGATTTTTCTTTTTGGTGTAAGGTTTGCTTTCATCATTAATCTCATTGAATGTCTTTGTTGCCAGCTTGTTTGAATTTAGAGCACCATCCTGAAGGCGAGTGGCGTTGTGCTAATTGTGCGGATGAAAACGATGCTGGCAGATCAAGACCAATTGTGATACGATTGAATCGAGTTGTTAAAGCACCAGAATTTGAAATTGGTGGTTGTGCTGTCTGCAGGTTTGTGCTTCTGGATTTTTTTTTCCTTTTTATTATTCTTCCTTTTTTATTATGGGTTAATAATCTTCTCTTGATAGTTTCTTATTTTGAATTTTTCTTGTTCCTGGTTTTCCATTTTTCCATTTTTCCATTTTATTTATGGTTTTCTTACATGTCTAGACATATCTGTTACTGATACTTGTTTTATGAGATGATCAGCATCATTCGTAAAAAGTTTTCTTTTTTCAGGTCCCATGACTTCAGTGCCTTTTCATTCAATGATCAAACAGTTATTCTCTGTGACCAAGTATGTGCAGTTTACCCATCCTATATCTATCTAAGCAAATGTTTCCTTTGTTATAATGTTACTGATCCTTTCTTTTGTCCTTTGTTAGTGTGAGAAGGAGTTCCATGTTGGTTGCCTGCGGGAAAGTGGACTTTGTGATTTGAAAGTAAGTGTGAAATATTCTGGTATATTAATTGTCCACATAAATGCTAATTGAAGTGTTTACATTAGCATTTTGCTCCACATAACAGGAAATTCCAAAGGACAAATGGTTCTGTTGTGACGACTGCTACAGGATTCATGAGGCTCTCCAAAGTTCTGTTTCTATTGGGGTGCAGATAATTCCTAGTTCATTCTCAAATATAATCAGAAGGAAGTATTTCGAAAAAGGATTATTTATTGATGGAGCCATAGATGGTGTTGAGTGGCGAATACTGAGTGGAAAAAGCCGTTATCCTGAACATCTGCCATTACTTTCGAGTGCAGCCGCAATATTTCGAGTAAGTTTTTCCTGATATGAGATATATTAGTTTTCAATGTGTTATACCTTATTTACTCTGGTGACATTTTGTAATTTTGGTATGCTATTTCTGACCTGGCTTTTATTAGAAAATATGTTGCTTTTTGACTGACCTTTTAAGTCATGTTCTGCGAATTTCTTGTTGTTTGATGCATGTTATGTTTATGAATTGCCTGTCTGCTCAAATTATTTGCACTTCATTTTTGACAGGAATGTTTTGATCCTATTGTTGCGAAATCTGGCCGTGATTTGATTCCTGTCATGGTTTATGGGTAAGTACTCATTTTTACCCCCCTCCAGCCGTTTAGATTGTTCTAGAGTTTCACTTGCTTTTTTCCCTTTTAAAGAAAAAACAAGGATGTTATCTTTTTTGTCGGAAAAAGTTGTCAAGAAAATGTGTTTTCCTATAGGCAGTCAATTGGACATTTTGCTTGATTTATTAGAACTTTTGCACCTTGATGATATTACTAATGCTGTGACAATAAATACTGCAAGTAGTCTGGCTTGTTCTGACTGGATCTGATGATTCCTTTTTGAAATTTTTAGGAGAAATATATCTGGACAAGAGTTTAGCGGAATGTATTGTGTGGTTTTGATTGTGAGGTATACTCTCTCTTTCTCAAGGTGGTCTTGTTTTCACTTGATTATCATTATATTGCTGTATAAATTAATTTATGGTGTATGTCATCCATTCACAGGTCTATTGTTGTATCAGCCGGTCTTCTTAGGGTATTTGGTCGGGAGGTTGCTGAGCTCCCTATAGTGGCTACAAGCAGAGAACATCAAGGAAAAGTAAGTGATTTAATAGAGTGGACTAAGAATATGCCGTGTTCTTGATTTTGACTTTAATCCTTTTCTCGAGTCTGTTGAACTCAATGCAATTTTTTGTTGAAATTTACACATTCTTGTCACCTTGAAAGCTTTAATGTGGACCACTAACAGTCTAACACTGGTGTACTCCACTGTAGTCGGTTTTGTTCTTTTAGTCTCCTCAAAACACAATAATATACTAATGTTAGATCATGCCAATTTACATTTTTTGCTCTTGTTATAGGGATATTTCCAGGCATTATTTGCTTGTATCGAGAAGTTACTAAGTTCCTTAAAGGTGGAAAACCTGGTGCTCCCTGCTGCTGAGGAAGCTTTGTCAATTTGGACAAAGAAATTTGGCTTTACAAGGATGAGTGACCAGCAAGTAAGTGCATTCTAAATCTTTTACTTAACAGAAAAAAGTAGTACATTATTTGAACCTTTTTCTACCAAATAATAAGCAAAGTGTGTTTAGAATTAGATCCCCATATTCCTGACCACTTTAACAGATTCTAATCATCCTGAAATCTATTTTATGTTCAGTTGTTCAAGTACCAAAGGGAGCATCAATTGACGATATTTAAGGGAACATCCGTGCTGGAGAAAAAGGTGCAGCCGATATCAGAGTAACTGTTCATCTTCTCGATCACTTCTCAGCTGAATAATCCAAGTTGGCTTTAGTTTTTTTTGTGCTTAGTGGTCTTTCCCCCCCTTTGTAAAATTGGTGAGAGAAGTTTCCTTTTGTTTTCCGGTTTCCTTTCCCCCTCCACAGCATTTACCAGAAGTTGGTTTGTTATTTTGTACAAGCTAGAATTAAGTGAACAGAGGTAGGACTTGTTCGAAAGTTACCGAATCAAACAAAGCATTTGCATGCTGACTTTTTATTACGCATGCATGCGGCAACAAAAAATTTGGCTTCAGTTTGTGGGTATTCCTTTCTAGGCCTTTTACTGAACTTGTTAATAGAAATAATGATCAATTCTCATATTTGCGCTTATTTCTCAATTTTCTCTCTTGCTCTCTCTGTTTTTTCAAAAAGGGAGAGAAAGCGAGGGACTTCTAATTTTATTTACATTGGCGCAACTAACCCCAAAAGGAAAAGGGATTTAGCTTTAGTAATTCCCATGAATATATCCAAATCCAATCAAAGAATTTGATCAAATATACATGCTCCATTTTTTGGAGAAATTATTATATCAGTCTGTATCATAACGTTAGTCAAGGAATAGAATTTCGATAATTTAAAATAATTGTTAAAATTTAGTCCTTAATTTGGTAACAGATTAAGTCCATTGTTTTAAAAATGAAATTCATAGGGTAAGTTTTACAATTAAGGATATTAATGAGGTAGGATTTTAGTAATTGTAGAAAAATTTTTAAGTTGGTAAATTTTATTAGTTGGTCCATGAATGACGTGGTGTGATAGATGCATATAATAGTTTCTTCATTTTTTATTTTTTTGGGTATAAATTCATTGGTAACTATTGACTATCGACAAATTTAAAATCGAACTAATTTCCGATAAATTTGAAATCGAATCGCATTAGATCTTAAACGAAGGAAACTTTTTTAACCTTATTTTTTCTATTCACCGTACTCGAATCCAAAAGTTATGCTCTTTATATCAGCACAAAACCACATCATCCGTTCTTTGTTGAAATTTTTTAATTAATTAAAATATGCATACTCAAAACTCTTTTCTTCTAAAAAATGGACCGTTTGATCACGTGTACATCAAATGGCTGGGACGTTCTACAGCACCTCGCACTTGGTAGTCACGCAAGCAGCGGATCAATTCGTTACGATGAATACTCAATAGATCATAGAAGCTTGGGAAACGGTCAGCCGCAGCTTAACGGACGTCTAAACGGGGTTTTAGCCATTCATTTCAACATCCCATAAAACCCGTCCAGTATAGTTAGTATAAACCCTAAACCCTAGAGGCCAATTGCTTTTTGTCTTCCCAAGTTCCAACCACCGTCAGCTCTACCTCTTTTGACTCGGTTCCGATGGCTTTGGCTTCCAGATTCCGCCGCCTCCTCACCGGGCCTTCCCCTCTTTCTCAGTTCGCTTCGATTCGTCTCAATTCCACTCTCACTTCGCCGAAGCTCTTCATCAGCGGTAATTTTGCTTTTTTCTTTGTTTATTCTGTTGTTTTCATTTTTGAAATAATATAAATGATTAACGTTTCGTTTCAATTTCGTTACTACCTTAAGATTACCAATCTAATCCTTCGAATGTGTTAATAAGAAAATGAGAGGAAATATGGAAGTCTAAATAAATGACGGAAATGATGCCGCCCCCCCCCAAATAATGAATGAGGGAAAAAGTTATTAGTCTACCAAAATAAATGCTTTTATAAGATGCTAATAGTAAGCTGAGGAGTGAAAATTGGGGAATTTCTTAATTTTTGTAATTGAATTAAACATGAAGCATGAATATATGAGGTTCATGAAGCTTGAAAGGCCTAAACTCTATTGGAGATTACCATTTCTAATCTGAAGATGAACAAGTAGGAGAAAAAACTTGGAAGGAAATTTTGATGTTTTTCCTTAATCTCGGTTGCCTTTCTTACATATTTAATTATGCGACAACGAAATTAGTGATAGTGCACTACAATCACATTATTACTTCAGAGGTAGGTCATAGTGAGCAAAGGATTGTAGTGATAGTGTCCATGGTATTGCACGTTGTGCCTGACCTTCTCAACCAACATCACACATTCTTTGGAGTATTTCGAATATGGTCTTAGTGCCCCTCAGGAGTCTTTGCAATGCGATAATGGTTTCAGTCAACACGGGAAGTTTATGGTTAGGATTAGTTGGATAGGGGTGGTGTCAAGTGAAACCTAGTGTGAAAGTCCGCGGTGTCAAGTGAAACCTAGCATAAAAATCTTTGGTGTCAATAAGTTTACTGGCATTATACCTTAAATTTAATTTGCATTGGATTAGTGGGATTAAGATGACATCTCATGGAGCCTAATAAACAACTTGTCTCACCATGAATTGATGCTATTATTCATTACGATTAATAGCATTTTGTCCACGGCTGATTTCGTTGTCCGTGCAACAGTTGGATCGACTTTGACGTTGTTTTCAAAGTACCAACTTGCAAGCATGTAGTTCCCATGGTTTTGAGTGGTCGCAGAATCTATAGAAACGGCTTTGATGCTTACAGATTGCTACTACCTTACAGTGGCTTCTTTGTACAATTAACTATTATTTTTTATGTTATTATGGTTGTCCTAGTGTTTGGAAGGAATAGATTCACGTAGATAATGTTGAACCTAGTCGCAATTGTGGGTTAGATGAAGCATACGCAAAAGAGTGGCAGGAAAGCTCTGAGATTGCATTTGTGTCTTCATTTGTGTATGCATATTCTCTCGTGCATTGTTGAAAAAGAGAGGTTGTAAATGAGTATAGAGCACAAAGGTAAAAGTCCTGTCCTCTCTTTTTCACGTTTTCATTTAACACAAAATCATGTCTAGGTTCATCTGCCTTATTCTTTGGGACTCTTGGCTCTTAGGTGTCCCTTTTTCCCTATTACAGAAACAGTTCTGAACCCAGTATAAATAACTAGAGCCGGTATACTTTTACCAAGAAACAAGAAGTATGTGACAGGAAATGCCGGGTGGCCACTAGAGTTCCCCCAGGCACTTCAGTTAACCTCTTTAGAGCTTAAAAGCTCTTTGCCATTTACTGAAGTGTTTGGGGGAACTCCGGTTGCCATCTGAGACTGTTACAATTAGAATGGGAGAATATTATGGATATGCCTAATTGCAGGGCTGAAGTACTAGCTAGGTTTATCGTTCAAATGGCCTTTTGACTCACAGATGGATTCCATCACAATTGGTGCACGCTGAAATTTTAGTTTAGCATTGTTTACCGCCGCCCGCTCCCCCCCACCCCAATGAAAGGAGAAAAAAGGAAAGAAATTTTAGTTTGCATCGCCCTTTTTCTCCGTAAGGTAGTAATGTTCCCACAGGAGGAAACAAATTAGAGAACTTTACAAGTTTAAGGTAGTAATGTTCCCACAGGAGGAAACAAATTAGAGAACTTTACAAGTTTGCATCGTACTTTGTATTTCTTTTATCTCATTTTATGGTTCCTTTTATTACGTCTGGTGACACTTTTTGAATCATGACTGCCCCTTATCCCTGTGTATTGAACAGGTCTTTCAAGAGAGACATCAGATGAACAGTTTAAAGAGGCATTTGACCCATTTGGGCAGATTGTTGAAGGTTTTATTTAACACCCCCACTTTCCCTTCCCCACATTGTCTCTTTTTTCTTTGGTCCATAGACTTACATATCTGCACTGGCATACTGCTTTGCTCTGATTTCATCCTGATATGTTGCACTGAATGACGTTGCAGCCAAAGTCATTAGAGATAGAGCCACGGGAAGGTCAAAAGGGTTTGGTTTTGTTACGTATACATCCATCGAAGAAGCTGACAAGGCCAGAGAAGAAATGAATGCCAAGTTCTTGCATGGATGGGTTATTTTTGTAGATCCTGCCAAACCAAGGGAACCCAGAGCTCCACCTAGATCAGAATCAGGGTCTTCTGAATTTGGTTTCAGAACAAACAAAACTGTGGGATGGTGCGGGTAGTTCAGTTTAACAAGGATGAAGCCGTGAAGGAATTATTTGAAGGCCATACAAGTTTCACATATTACCTCAAATATTAGCAGAAGATATAAGTCGAGTCAAATGATATATTCATTTGGTATCGGAAAACATGTTAACGTATTTGCACCATACTGATTTTGTTTTCCTCATTGGACCTGTTAACTGTATTTTGCTAAAAGTTCAATCCACAACTTTCAACCATCAACCTAAAAAAGGTTTCTACATTTGAGGTCCCTCTTTTTTTTTTTTGGTTAAACAAAAGTTTAGGTGAGGGAAGGCTGTCCCAGTCCAGGGTCAGGGCATGCATGCCAGAAGCCTTAGAGAGGGTTGACAGTGATATTTGCAGATCACCCACCAATGAGGACCATTGGTACGACTTGAATCTCAAACCTTTTAAGCAGAGGGCCAAAGTCTTACCAACTCAATCAACCTCAATTGGCACATTTGAGGTCCCTTCGACCACCGAAACAAATTATCCAATTGATGATGAACGTACCATGGTGGCTTCTAACTTGAATCCCACCAAAACCTCATAGCAAGTTCCTTCAGCGGTATCAAAGTTACTTTGCTGGCTTAATGAATCTTTTATCAAATTCTAATAGAATCCATTTCCCTTATTAGTAGGGGTATTCATTATTCGGTTTTAACTGAATTAACCGATCAAACCAAATTAATTCGATTAATTGGTGGGTGACTGAATTAATTCGATTTAGTTTTCGGTTTCAAGTTTTGATGAATTTTGGCTTTAGTTTAATTCGGTTCGAAAATTCGATTTGAATCGAATTGACCGATTAGTTAATTGAAATTATAGGGTTCTTATATATATTTATTATTTTTACTTTATTTGATTTTGATAATGAGTTTTTTCATTAAAAAAGAGAGAAAAATAATAAAGATGTTTTCTTTGTTTTATATTTTTTATAGTTGGATACTTATTTATATGGATTGTTTGCTTAAGTTATAAAATTTGTATGAAAATTATGAATTTTATGAAATAGTATTAAAAATTCGGTTAAATTGGTTAACCGACTGAATTAACCAAAATATTTTGATTTGGTTAAAATCGAAAATAATTTGATTGGTTTGATTAACAATTTTAAGGTTTAATAATTCGATTAATTCGGTTAATTAAAACTTTGGTTTGAAATTAACGAACCGAACAAATGAACACCGTACTCATTAGCCTTGATGCTTTGAACTTCTTAGGCATTAGGATTTGGCCCAAAACATTTTACCGGTCGGGCAAGAAAACAAGTAGATTTGGAATTGTTACGGAAAGAACCGAACAGCGTCGATTCCACGTGAGTCAGTATCAGGCCCATCAACTCTGACTCTTCTGACCCCTGTCCAAAACCAAAACTGAAAACCCTCACAAAATCTCCTCTTTCCTTTGCTTCCGCTTCTCGCCAGTTTTAAAACTCACTCACCAACTCTTAACTCCGAAGTCCAACGAACGTTCAGAGGAAGAGGCCAAAAGATTCACGCTCGAAAGTTGCAGATATGTACTCATGTGCTCCGCATTTCGCTTCTTTGAAATTCTCGGAAATGTTTTCTCCTAAGGTCAACGCCATTTTCACCTTTTGTACTTGTACTTTCTGTGTGGCTGCCTTCACTGTTTAGGGCCGGTCAGTTTCTTATTCTTTCTTTTCCTTTAGATAGAGAGAGGTCATAATTTTTGTCTCTTTTTTTTTTTCCTGATTTTTCATTTTGTAGATTATGAGCTCCATTTGTTCTTCAAAGGCGGATTTTAGAGTATTTGCGGCGGCCTCAAATGTTAATGAGGGGTCCAACTATATACCAGCTGCTCCTATTCTTCTCCCTGACGGAGTATGGAAGCAGGTAGCTTAGCCACTTGGATTATTCCAGTAGTATTGCTTTTAAACTTTTTCATTTTATTTTCAATTTTTTTCACCAAAAATTTGCACTTCATTGTTTGCATAGATTCCGGGGGGAGTTACTGCGGCGACGGGATTCAAAGCAGCGGGCTTATATGGTGGATTACGCGCCAAAGGAGAAAAACCTGATCTTGCGCTTGTCACTTGCGACGTTGATGCCAATGTTGCAGGTGAAGTTTCATTTGTTGGAATTTTGGATGCTTATACCATATGAAGGAACATAATCATGAGTTTCTTCTTTTACAGTCTTTTGCTAGTTAAGGCTGAGTTTATTTGGAAGCTGTGTTAATTTCCTAGCTAATAACCACTTATGTGGAATTTTGATCTCCAGGGTCATTTACCACAAACGTTGTTGCAGCAGCGCCAGTTGTGTACTGCAAAAAGGTGTTAAATAGTACAAAAACGGTATGTCATGTTTGCTCAATGTTCTTGTATATTTATATTTAGTCTTGAACTGAAGAAACTATTTGACATAGAATTGCTTGTCTGGGGAAATCTTAGCTTTAGCCTTGTAGATGGTTTTTTGTGATGTGTATGTGGATATGTCTGCTCATTTCAGTTATATGTGTAGTTGGTTTTCCAAGTTATATGGATAGTGACTCAATCATGGATCTTTTCAGGCACGTGCTGTGTTAATAAATGCTGGTCAGGCCAATGCAGCGACGGTTTGTGAAAGTAGCATTATTTTCTATTTCTTTTGTCTCGATCTGGATGCCATGTGCTTGTAAAAGAGTGTAGCACATTTCAATATGTTCCATTTCTTCGAGCAGTTTGTAATGGCAAAAGAATCTGTTTTTTTCTTATTCTTTTTAGTGTTTATACATGCCAGGTTGAATACATGACTAATTGACTTTTCAATGATGTTCAGGGTGATGCTGGTTACCAGGATGTGATAGAATGCGCAAATGCCCTTGCTACAGTATACAACTTTTAGAGCATAAAGTTCCTTGTTCTCTTGGTAATCTTGTACTGGCTGGATTCTTTTCAACTTTCTTTTTTCATTTTCATTGTTGCAGATCCTTCAAATAAGGCCAGAAGAAGTGTTGATTGAATCCACTGGTGTGATTGGTCAGAGAATAAAGAAGGTAGACATTGCTTTCTCTTTTTTACCTTGAACATGTACATTCTAGGCATATGCTTACTTGTTATGCTGATTAATGTGCCATGAAAGTGAATTGCAATTATTATCTTTTGACTAGACTAATGTAATACAACCCATGGTGCTCTATTAAGTTGATCTTTGGTTGATAATGTCATATGCAGGAAGCGCTTTTGAGTTCACTCCCAAGACTAGTTAATTCACTATCACCATCTATTCAGGGGTACTTCATATGCTTCTATCTCCTTTTTATTTTATTTTTTTTGCTCTTATTTTGGAGGGTGGTGGTGTCTGTGACAAGGTTGGGCTTTATTTAAAATGTTTTGTATGGGACTAGAATCACTTAATTTGATCCATGAAGTTGTGGTATGATTATAGTTTTCCACGGTTGGTAGATTACAAATATCTCAAGGGTCTATCACCTAGTGGAGCATGAGTTCAATCGTATATCTTCAAATGATACAGCAATTGGACTTCTGTGTGGTTGTGTTTTGCTTAAACATTCTTGATGTTCTTCTGGTTGCACAGGGCGGATTCTGCTGCAGTGGCGATCACCACTACTGACCTCGTTAGCAAGAGTGTGGCTATTGAATATGAGGTTAGAAATAATTTCAAATGAATATTAATTTAACACTATTTTCCTTATTGCTAATATTGAGTAATTGTTTCTAAGAAATTAGAGTTCCCTTTTTAATTCAGATGATAGCAACATTGTCTCGATACTTTAAAACTTGAAGGCTTCCTAACAATCAAGTCTTTTGTATAATGAATCTAATAGCAAGCACAAATGGGCTTGTATAATTTATTAATTTCTCAGGTTGGAGGGACAAGTATAAGAGTTGGAGGAATGGCAAAAGGTTCTGGGATGATCCACCCAAACATGGCAACCTTGCTTGGTGTATGTCTGTCTACTGTTTCCAACTTTTCAACAGCATATAACTCTAATTCTCTTCTCAGGGCTTAGAGTTTTTTCAGGTAGTAACTACTGATGCCCTTGTTGAAAGTGATGTCTGGAGAAAGATGGTTCAGGTTGCCGTAAGCCGCAGTTTCAACCAAATCACTGTATGTAACTGCATTGCCTTTCATCTTTCCTGTTACTTATTTCAATTAGGTGACAACCTAGTTGAATGGAGCCCTTTTCTTTCATGATATTGTCTAATTGGTCTCTACTTTGTCTTTAGCAAGTTTGTTTATTCCTTTGCTATAGGTTGATGGAGATACCAGTACCAATGATACTGTCATTGCTTTTGCCAGTGGGTTATCTGGATCAAATTGGATTACTTCTATAAACAGTTATGAGGCTGCACTACTTCAAGCAGGTCTTGATGCAGTAAGTTTGGCACAATTGACCTTTTCCTTCAACCTATCCAGCTTAAATTAGGAGTCTAAAATCCAGAACAAATAAATAATATCCTTTCTGCTGTTCTCTGTTTGCTCCAAAATAAGTCCAATTGGCATGATATTCTCCCAAATGAAAATTTGTTTCATTCACTGGGGCATTTTTTTTCCTGCTGAGAGAGTCTTAGTTCTTTTTCATTTGTGTTAGAACACCTGATTAATAGTTGATTGGGATATTTTATTTTCTTCTCTTGCCTATGTCAACATAAATATCCATGTACCTCAAATAACTACAGTTTGGTTAAATTTGTTGGGATGATTGCGATTGGGTTATGCTTTTGATTTAAAAAGGTCTTGGAATTAATTTTCTTGTACTTCTGACATATCTCCTCTCAGGTAATGCAAGGCCTTGCCAAATCAATAGCTTGGGATGGAGAAGGAGCAACATGTTTAATTGAGGTCTGCATTCTTCAATTCTTTCTTTTCTCTATATTGAAATTGACCGAACCCAGTTGAGTAGCATGCATCTGCCTCCCCGATACTTAGCCACTTTAACTTGTTCTGATATTAGGGAGTAATGCAATTGAAGTTTAGTTCAAAAAAATCTATTGGATGGTCTTTTGCCTTTTCTTTATTGTGGGGGTTCTTGTATATTTTACCAAACACTAACCTAGAGATGCAGGTCACTGTGACTGGTGCAAAAGGAGAGGCTGAAGCAGGCAGGATTGCACGCTCCGTGGCTGCTTCTTCACTTGTCAAGGCATGAAATTTGAACACAAAATCCCCTAACAGTTAATTTTAGCATTTTCTAATACAAATAATCCTCCCAGGCTGCGGTATATGGGAGAGATCCAAACTGGGGACGTATAGCTGCTGCTGCTGGCTATTCAGGGATTTCTTTCGACCCAAACAACCTCCAGATACTGCTTGGAGATATAGTGCTCATGGATGGTGGACAACCACTTAAGTTTGATAGGTAAGAAGTTTGCGCACGATTGCTGCCGGTTCCTCCTGACATTGCAAAATGTTTAAGATACATGCTAGACAGGAAACCTCCACAGCATGGATTTTTAATTAGTTGTGAAACCAGATATATAGCGTGCCCCTAGCTAGTGCTTCTATGCCCCATTGTTAGATAAAATTTGATTAGATATTTTATATCCCTAGGGAGCAATCATGAGTTAATTAACAGGGCTAAGGAAGTGGCTGGTATATTCAGAGACTATTATAGCACGTTGTTGTCCTCCTCCAACCTATTCTTAGTTGCCCTCTAAACTTTCAGGGTGGCAGCCAGCAACTATCTCATTAAGGCCGGTGAGACGCATGGAACAGTGGAAATTAAAATTGCTGTTGGTAAGTTTCCCAAATTTAACTCATTATAATGCCCTTGGAAGTTTTATACTTCACAATGAATTGAATGTTTGATCTGCAACAGGTGATGGACCAGGATTTGGGAAAGCATGGGGGTGCGATTTAAGTTATGACTATGTCAAAATAAACGCAGAATATACAACATAAAAAGGCATCGTTACGACGATATGGATTGTTCTATGTATTAACAATCCTTGAATAATTTTAAATAAATGCAATAAAATCTGCTTTTGCTTCCTGTCTACTTTCTTATCATATCAAGTTCTTACACCATACCTGCTAGCAAGGAACTATTACAGCCAATAGACCGGACTGCCTGCCATCAACCTTCAATTACATTACCCCAGGCCTAGATTTGCTGCAAAAGGCCAAAAGCAAATATGATAACACCCGTTTGCATGGATTGGCGAGAAATCCCTTCTGGAAATGTTGTTAGCAAACTACTAATAAATAATAAGCATAAAAGGTTATTGCATCTTGCCAGTCTACTCATCAAAGAGGCACTATTAACATTCTATATACAAAGCAAAGGACAGTTTCAGAGCTGCCCGGGATACTGCTTAGACAGCAAACAAACAACACTTTCAATCCCACACCATTAACCAGAAACCATTGCATAATGCTTTGTGGTAATAGTTCAAATATCCATAATGGAGAAAGCAGTAAAAGTGCTTATTTATCTACAAGGTTTAACAAAAAAGCATGGGCTTTGTTCCATCATACGTACAAAGGTATACTCATAAAGCCTCGGCCACAGGGTAGTGCATCCTTGTAGGCGATTGTTTTAGAAAACTACTCCCACAGTACGGGTCTGGACTGCCAACATTAAAACCATCAAGCTTACCGGAGGGGTTGGCTACTCTATCCTGAATTTCCAGTGATTTATAACACCTATCAGAAAACCCATTGCCTCGGCGAAATTGTTTGTTGTCTTTACCACCACCATTACCGCGGGAGGAGTTGTTGCCCTTCTGCTTCTTTCCATTTTTCTTCTTGTCATTGTTCTTCCTCGACTTTGGCTGCTTCTTGCCTCTAACAGTATGCAATACCGATGTTGGCGGAGGATCATAGACATCAGGGGCCCATGTCACAGTCAACTTCTTAGGGGATAATCCCTGTTTCTCACGGCCACCTTTAAGGGCAGACACTAGCTTTGAGGGACTCTGCTAAGGGTAAATGCCGGTCAGAATGGAGGAAAATGAAAAGTGTGACAAAGCAACCAAAGGCCTATATTAATTCTAAGTAGAATATATTAAGAGTAATAAAAGACACTTACTGGCAAAGATAATGAGCGGGAGTAAGGTGACTGCACTGAATCCTCAGAGAACATTCGCTGAAATGCAGTTTCAAGTTCTTCGTCTTCTTTAGGAGAAGACACAGCAGGAAATGATGCACACTTGTCTAAACACTTTTGAGAAGGTTTGCTTTGATGTCCCTGATCAAGAAACTCATCCACATCGCTTGTATCATCCCCTTCAGAGTCATTATCATCATCATTCAAACAGGCACTAAGTATAGCCTTCTTTATATCACTGAGATCATCTACGTCTCCAGAACCCACTATGTCCATTTTCAAACAAAAAATTCTAGCTCCAAAAAAAAAAAAAAAAAACAAAGTCAGCATTGTGCATTGTCACAAATATAAACTTGTAATGGTAAATCAAAACAGCGAAGGCAGAAAATAAAACCCAAGTTAAAGCTCATCAAAAGAGAAAAACTTCTAGCCAGATAAAAAAGTCTCTTAATTTCGTAAGCTAATACAAGCATTAATTCTAAATCAAGCTTCATTCTTTCAAATACTTGAGATGAAAACAATGTTGAAAGTTGAAACATTATAAACAAATACACAAAGAGAAATAAAATCGACCCAACATACAAATCAATTTAATCATAATTACCAAGAATAAATGAAATAAAAAAGTTCCAACCAGATATCAGCTAGATACAGATTCATCGCACGTGAGTCCTGGATAAGGCAAGGATATACCTCGTTAAGACAGCTGCAATCAATTCAAAACCTTAAACCTCAGCAAACCAGGTTCACGATCGGATCAAACTGTCGATTCTCGGAACAAAACTAAATTCCTTTTCTCTCGTAGTCGTAGGGAAAAACCAAAGAAGATTCTAGAAGAAGAAGAAAAATAGAGAGGAAAAGGGGGGGAGAGAGAAAAAGCGAGAAGCTGATCTGATAAACACTAAAAAAAAAACGACTAAATTTGGGAAGGGGAATGTTAACTAAGATTACCACGCCGATCACTCTTTTCCAGATGTTTCAAACGATGGGAACACGAACCAGCATGAAACGGAGTCAGGGAAGGGATCAAAGGAAGCAAAATCAATTCGAAGGGTAACGAAGGCATATTATCCTCTTTATGCTCTTCGAAACCCCTTAGTTTTCTGCGGGAACAACCCCTATTTTTCCTTTTTCTCCTTGAATTCAATTTGGAAGATGAAAAGAGAAAACCCTATGAAGAAATTGATGGAGTATTGGGATCAGATTCAGCTATAGGAGAAGGGGTAGGAGAGAAGGTCTTCCCAATTTTTATATATATATATATATAGGGAGTGAAGAATCTTCTGAGTCAAGGCGTTTTGGCGGTTTCTAGGAACGAATCAGGAGCGTACACGTTTCAATCATGACATCGTTCTTTTTTCTGACTCAGATATTTTGTTTGCTGACGTTCTGTCTGGGATAGGCTTTGGATTTCGGCTTGGGTTCTTGCCGTAGCCCACACTTTGCGGGCTGATATTTTCATATTTTAGTTTATTTAATTAAACCAAAAATACACAATGTAGTTTGTTCAAAGTGGGCTTACTCAAATAGTTTGGGCTTAGGCCTAAAAGTATCCGCCGTTGATCTTAATTACTAGATTTCAATTTTCAACTAAAAAAAAAAATCAACTATATCCCAGATGACGGCCGTAGAGGTGTCTATGGGCTGGGTTAGGCCGGATTTGAGTAAAAATTTGTAAAAAGTTTATTTGTCTAAGTTCGGTTCAGGTTGATAATTCGGGCCTATTCTTTTGTTCAAGTCCGACCTTAAAATATTTATGAAAATTTGAGATCCGTTCAAAAGCTCGTGTTTAATTTTTTTTGTACACTAATTTTAAAAATTAAATAATATTAATTTATATTATAAATAAAAGTAAATCAATACATTTAAAAAATTATTATCTAAGACAAATTTTACAAAGTTAATAAAGTTTAAATACTAATAATATTTAAAAATATCAATATCATATATAAAAAAAAGAAAAACAACACATTAACAAATAAAATAAATATATAAAAATGTATTTGTATTAAATCAATAGTAAAACTGGCCGGGTTCGAGCTTTTAGACCTATGACCAAGTCCGGTCCGTTTTCTAAACGGGCCTATGAATTTTATCTAAACCTGACCCTTAAATTTAAAATTATTGTTCAAATCCTCCCAAATATCAGATAAACTTACGAGTTTGGACGGATAACCTAGCCCTTGAACAACTCTAATGACAGGGCTATTTTCCTTCGAATAACGGCGGGGTCCACTATTCGAACTTATCCAATCCATTCGCATTGAAACTGAAAAAGAAAAATGGCAAAGAAAGGAAAAATAATGCCGCAGTCTGATTGGGTCCATTCTATTTCACGGGGATTACTAAATAAGTAATCTCCATCGTCAATTAAAGAACCAATCAAACGGTTTAAAGCCTCTCAGCCTCGAGGCCGATTGTTTCCCAGTTTATCACCCAATCTCATATAAATAGCACCTCTTTCTGACCGAAAGAAAAATCCCCAAAAAAAATTTTCTCCGTTTTTTTCTCGAAATTCATTTTTCATTTTCCTGTTTTGTTTTTCTTTGCTGTTAAATTTCTCATTTTGTAAGTGATGGATACGGGAGCCAAAGTGAAGAAGGGAGCTGGAGGAAGGAAAGGAGGCGGTCCAAAGAAGAAGCCGGTTTCTCGCTCTGTTAAAGCGGGGTTGCAGTTTCCGGTGGGTCGGATCGGTCGTTACTTGAAGAAAGGCCGTTACTCTCAGCGCGTTGGGACCGGTGCTCCGGTTTACCTCGCTGCGGTTCTTGAGTACCTTGCTGCTGAGGTAATTTCCACCCTCCATTGTTCGTTTCCCCTCTTTTCTTCGAATCTATTTGTTCCTCATTTCCTAGGCTTTTACATAAAATTGCATGTCTTTATGTGAAATGTTTGAGGTTTGTTGGTTCTCTACTTAGGGTTAGTGAGGAATTGGAAAAGAAAAGTAATGAAAATTTATACTTGCAGCTCAATTAATCGAATCTGTATGCTACTTGCTTCGAATAGTACTAATTAGGTTTTTGAAAATATGAATTTGGTTTTGATCATGTTAGAGCTGGGAAAATATCAGCATCGAGTTTGGTTTTTTTCTTTTCCCTTTAAGGTTTCTCTTGCTTTGGTAAATTTACGGTTTGGAATACCCTTGGATGCTTTACTACATCTGGTTTTATGGCTTTCTTACGCTTATTAAGGTTCTGGAGTTGGCTGGTAATGCTGCAAGAGATAACAAGAAGAATAGGATCATTCCGAGGCATGTTCTTTTGGCTGTGAGGAACGATGAGGAACTTGGGAAGCTTTTGGCTGGTGTGACTATTGCTCATGGTGGAGTTCTACCCAACATTAACCCAGTGCTACTGCCAAAGAAGAATGAGAAGACGCCCAAGGAACCCAAGTCACCAACGAAGGCTACAACTCCAAAGAAGTCACCTAAGAAGGCTTAGTTTTAGACTTTGTTCCTTATTCCCTCGCGTATGTAGCTTATTTTCTGTACTTGGGTTGTAGAAAAGATGTTGATGTTGGTAGGAATTTAGGGCCATTGTACTTCTAATTGTCTGTGTTGTGTAGAACATCGTGCTTTGGAACAAATGAAATGAAATTTCCATGACCTGATTCTACGTTTATGGTATTTGTTGGATTTGTTATGATCTTCTACCTTCATTTGTTGGGGTGGATTTCAGTTTGTGGTGATGCTCTTGATTTGACGGCTGAATTGGCTGCCATTTATGATGAAAGGCCTCGCTTCCTATGCTGATGGTTGAGGTTATTTGGGCGGCGGACACAAAACACCTGCCGGAATCTGAAGTCTTTTCTTAAGCTCTAGTTTAGAGTAGACTGGTTCGTTCCATTTGACAAATTCTATACTTGCAGTCGTTGTCTAATGAAAGTTTGAAAGGAGAAGAGAATCTGAAAAGGATTTGAGCTTTCAACCCACCGCACCAATTTCACTAGTACTAGTTCTGCCATTAAAGTATGTATTGCTAGTGTAAGTCTAGGTTTCTCTAATATTTGGGGACGGCGTAAAGATTAAAGAAGGGGAAAAAATATAAGTAATGAATGCAATTGATAATTGTTCCCGTTATGAGATTGCAAATGATGACATTTAATCTGAAAAAGTGGTGCAAATGTTAATTCACCATCTTACTATCAAGCAAAGGAAACAGAAAATGGATTAGCTCTCTTGCTCTTGTGTTTATGCAAGGCAGGTAGAAGCCAACCATGTAGCGATGTAAATAAAAAAACTAAAGAGCACATACATTGTACGGTTGTCTCGTCTGAAGAAATTACTAAACTTATTAGAGCTTTCATTCCACCGTTGAGGAGCCAATTAGAATTAATCAGAGCATTCAATTTGTAGATAGACAACGTAAGTATACGTTTCCCTCCTCTTTAAGTTTTCCATTTTGGCTGCAAAATGAACCCTAAATTCAACAGACGCAGGTCTCATCTCAATCATGTACGAGATTATTATGAATCAAAAACAAGCGAATAAATAAGATCATGAAGCAATACTCAATCCCATATCCAAACAAACATGTTCTTTTTAAAAAGAATATCCAACTCATTTAAGAATTTCATTTATCTGTCGATTACAGTAACATTAAAAAAGCATCAATAAGAAAGAAACCCTAAAATCCGAAACCGATAATCCTAATCGGATCCCAATCTCGGCAAATTCAAGAGCTGGTAAACTTGGTAACCGCCTTGGTTCCTTCAGAGACTGCGTGTTTCGCCAGCTCACCGGGCAAGACCAATCTCACCGCCGTCTGGATTTCCCTCGATGTGATCGTCGGCTTCTTATTGTACCTAGCCAACCTGGAAGCCTCCTGGGCCAGCTTCTCAAAGATATCGTTGATGAAACTGTTCATGATCCCCATGGCTTTGCTCGAGATCCCGATGTCGGGGTGAACCTGTTTCAGGACCTTGAAAATGTAAATCTTGTAGGTCTCGGTGCTCTTCTTAATCTTCTTCTTTTTCTTCTCTCCGCCTTCTTTCGAGATCTTTTTCTCGGCCTTTGGCCTCTTCTCCGCCGACGCTGGAGCCTTCTCCGCGACTGGCTTTTTCTCAGCCGGCTTCTTCTCAGCCTTGGGTGCCATTGCTTATTATGATAGAGAATAGAAGAAAAGTATAGCTTTGGAGGAAGGTAAGAGAAACGAGAAGAATCGAGAGAGAGTGAATTGAGGGAGTTCGGTGGAGGATTGGAACGGGAGACGGGATTGTTTATATAGACAGGTGAGACGGAGTTTGATTGGTTGTTTGAGTTTCACGCGGATCGATGACGTGGCCTTGATTTTGTCGGTTGGATTGGGAATTTCGGGATATGTCGACCATGGACAGTCCAGATATTATAGTCCAAATGAAATGGGCTTTGGATATAGATTCCGTTCTATATTTATATATTACAGGGCAATTACTATAAAATCTTTTTGGCCCAAAATGTTGAAATTGGGCCATCAAGCTGGTATAAGAAGTCAGGCCTGCTTGCGAAGTGGCGATTGGCAAATCTTTCTTGCTCAAATCATAAGAAGTTTGATCCCCCAAACACTTTTAACGTTTTCGGCTCGAAAGGGATTAGTCTCGAACATTACTTTTAACGTTTTTGGCCCGAAAGGGATTAATCTCGAACCAATAAAGCTTGCGAGTGTCCTTAGTTAAACCAAAACAATTTTATCATTGAAAGCTAGTAATAACCTAAGCAATGTGGTGAGATAAAGTAGGAGCCCAGAGGATCATGCTTCTATCTGAAAGCAATGGTTATCTCATGATCACACATTCTGAAACTGAAGGACATTCCAATGATTTGTATACGCATATTGATTCATACTTCGACAGTATAAACAACACTATTTACATGACAATTTCGACCTTCAAACCATTTTACTCCCACCACCATCGGAGATACCAGCATTGCATACATATGGGGAGGTAAGGAGAGAGATATATAGCCAAATACAAAAGAGCATTGCCACCAAATAAGACCATTTTATTGCCACACATCATACACAAGCACAAACTGTGATTTAACAGATTGATGCATTTAGATATTCAACTCATAAACGAAAAACCTGCTAAAAAAAAATTAGGTCTCGTTGTACAAAATGAACAACTTGTATTGTATTTGAATTTCATATACTAAAACCATAGGAGAAACCAGAAGAACCCCTTGAGCTGCTCAGTAGTGTGTATGATAACAAACAATAGCCTCCATCTATCACCAAATGATGTACCGAGTGACAGCCTTTCCTTATTGAAATCCCAAAAGCCCCATGTAAACCTCCAATCTAGACCCTGTCAAGTTCAGAGGGAATGGACTTGATTTTGTTAAACTTCCAATCCTTGTAGATGAAAACTAAAAATATATTCTCTGAGGACCAACATAGATATATAAAATATTCATGAGATCAACACGACAGCTATGACAAAGCACTCCATTGTAGTAAAAATCTGAACTGTAACCTAAACAACCTCGGACTGTCAGACATTCTATTCCTTTGAAAGAAATTTGTTCTTCCCTAATATGTTGTATTTTAATTCTCCCAATTATGTATCCAAGATATAATCATCTACAAGTTAGAGGATATCAGATAAGTGTGAACACAGAGGTAGCTTTATACCCAACTAAAAAGCAGTAAATTGTAGCTCAACAACTAACAGACTTTCCCCTTCCCGCAAATCCAAAAACTAGTGTCTTTCCTAGCAAATAATAGTTCACGAAAATACTATGAAGTAGGACATTAGATACTGGGATTCTCATAGACAATAGCTCATGCTAATTCAGTGTCTACGAAGTGATGAAAACTAGAAAAACCAATGTCTCAATTGTTTCCTATTCATGTGAGATGGCTCTCACACAAATTCGATGTTGTCCTACGACCATCCAAAATGAAACAAAGATGACAGCAAATCAGACACATCTCCATTGCACATTGCAGCATGAAGAAGGTTGTGCTTTAATCATCGCACATTCAACATACATGATGGCATATTAGGCACATATGTGTTGCCAATACCGGCATGAGAAAGGTTCCATTACCATTGCAAATCGCTTATATCCTTCGATCATTGCATACAATCACATCAATTCCAAAACTAGCTGTTGACCAAACTAAGACTGCAAATTGGCTAGCAGTACTTGTTACCATTCCAGTCACCTCATCTTTACATTTGGCTACCATTTTCAGTTATAATAGCATTTCATTTCTCAATAAATTTAAACATCATCAACACACTTTAGAGAACAATAGTATTGGACAAGAAAGTTAATTAAAACTTGCTATTAACACAAACAACAAGGAAAACCAGAAGCAAAAGAACCAAGGATTTCAGTGTCAAACTTTAAACCCCAAAAGAGCAGAATTCCAAACATCGGAAATGTCAAATTTCAATACAGATACAAAGACCAATGAGTATTTTATAAAAACCTTGGAGAACCGGCATTGATATTCCTATGAAGAATCCGACCCCCACTAGAATCAGCACCTCCATCAATCAACTCCCTCAGTCCCAAGTTCTTAACTTTCTCCTCCTCTTCCTCTTCCTCCTCCTCCGCCACTGCCTCTTCTTTCTCCTCCTCATCACGTGCCGCCCGCGGTTTTCCCTGCAGTCTCTCAAAGTAATTCCCGTAAATATATTCAGGCGTATATCCATTCTCGTCATCAAACAACATTATATGGCCATGCCACTCCCAGACCCGATAATCCGAACCTTTCTCTTCGTGAAAAGTGATGCAAATATGGTGCTCGTTGATGGTAACGGCTTGACCAGAGTTAGGTTTCAAGGAGTCGGGTTTTCCTGAGAGGATGATCCGGATAATCTCTTTTTCGAGCTTGGACTCCTCTTTGGCGAGTTGGGTTTTGTCGCTATCGTCGGAGTCAGAGTCGGATAAATTAGCGGCGTCGAGGAGCAGGTCTTCGAGGGATTGCGTGAGAAAAGCGTTGTAAGTGTTGTTTGGGGGACGGATTTGGAGTCTTCCCATCAGGGTCTGGAGGAGGAGGTTGTCGAAGTTGGAGGTGTTGGTGAATGAGCTCATCGTACTCTCCTTACTATTCTTCTCTCTTTTCCTCTTGTTTTTCCCCCTCTTTTTACCTCTCTGTTTTCAGAGGCTGGATTAGGGTTTTAGAGAAAGAGGAAGAGGGTTTTGGGTTGGTGTGGGGCTGAGAGGGGGAGCGAGGCGTCTGTTGGCCTTTTTGGGAGATTTTTCAGGGAATTTTCGTACGATTTTTTTCGTTTGCTAACTTAAACTGGGTTGGGTTGGGTAACTGAGGATTGAATTGGGTTTTCCATTTTCTTTCTTTTTCCAAAGTATGGGGGCCAAGAGGGGACACGTGTGGATAAATATCAACGTTCAATTAATTTTTCTTCTATGTTTAGTTAACCTTTCTCATAATTTTTAACGGGGAAATGAGAATTGCTTGCATTTTGCCAATAAGAATCAATTTGATCTAAAGTCAAAAGCCAGAGATTTTGCTTCTACGTAGCATTACATTTCCTAAAGGCTTATATCGAATTAAAGTCAAGACAAGATATAATCTCATTACTTTGATTACTTTGATTGAGATTAAACGGAGAATTCTGCGGCCATGCCATCCATTTATGCCAGGATGTGGCTCAAGAACTCAATTCTGGGCATCAAATCCTTATTTTCATTTGAATTGTTTATTGACAACCATAGCAAATGAAAAGCAATTAAAATAGTTGGACTGGGATGAAGCGGAAAGATTTACACCATAGAGAGCAAATCTGTTTAAGCAATAACAATAAAATAATTCACAAAACTTTAAGGTACATGGAACAGAAAATAGAAAACTGGCATTATACATCCCAAAGAACTAAATCAAGACACAACCGAATGAAAAAATTTATAGCCATCAGCATCATTACAGTGAGAACGAATCCAAAATTATCGCCATTATCATTGCATAACAGTCATAGACACCAAACAATCGTTTCAGCCAGAGAACTTTACTACTATTTAGTCATAAGCACAAATTTTACTTTGTTTTTGTTCGCAGAACCATGCGAGCAGGGTGCGGTCTGCACGCACAAAGCCACAAAGGAGACGTTGAATTTCTTGTAATGATGAGAAGGATTTTAATACATAGCAGGAATATATTCATATAATTTGTCTATAAACTGCGGACGGCAAGGAACAACTACCGCCTCAAGCTCTCCACAATGTAGTCCGCATAGAGATTCCTTCAAAACAGAATGTTGAAATGAAAATTTGAACTCCGTTTTGGAACTGTGTTAGAAAGTATAATGCACATGGACTGATGGACAACACGCAAAAGTTTTCAAGAGGAAGAATCCAAATCGGCAAAGCAAAACCACTTCCACTTGGGTCCTTTGATTTTTTTCCTCTTTCTTTTTTTTTTCTTTCTAATAAAAAGCATATCTTAATTTAAATGTGGACAGGGAAATGCATTAATAGTTGAATGATCATGCCCACAAATCTAGCATGAGCAAGGACAGTCTAATATAAGGGAATCACAGAAGGATGTGATATGTGCGTGTAAACGGCATGGAGAGAAAGGGGATTAGAGACAGAAAACCATCACTTACATGGAATACTGAATTGCATCATAAGCAGTAGTGGCTGGGAGAAAGTCATTAACAGCAACTTCCTTGTTCTCATTCTTCTTGTCTAAAGGAATATATAAAGGGAAACAAGGGTAAGTTAACAAGCTTCAAAGAAAGAAGCAGTTTAAAATAGATCTCCTTCCTTGAAGAAGTTGCATAAAAGACTTGCTTTGTTAGTAAGAATAAGTTAACTTACAGTCTTCAAAGAAGCGGCGAATCTCAGCCAAACGGTGAGGTGGAAGCTCCTTTATATCATTGTAGTGACGATACTCAGGATCATCGGCACAGACAGCAATAATCTTGTCATCTTTCTCACCCTTCATTCATAAAATTGCACAAGTTTTCTTATTTACTTTCAAATGTAAACCCAACAGTCAGAAAGGAGTATTTAATCAGTGGTTAATGTATACCTGATCAATCATAGGCATCAGACCAATAGCTTTAGCCCGAAGAAAGCATCCTGGTAGAACTGGTTCCTGTATGTGTTTCAATGATAACATAAGTATTGCCTTAAAGGTTATAGAGCCCTTAATTATGCGGAACAGATTCAAACAGAATTATAAGTATGGCACTGGCATGTGGCGAACATAGTTATTTTACTCGACAATGAAAGATCCACTTTATAGAACATATCGATCATAGAGTGCATTGGGCAAACCAATGTAATATAAGAGAGTTTTGAAGAATGAGACATGTATGCAACCATCCATTAAAAAACTGTGCTATTTTTTCTACAATGTGCATCAAACAGCATACCTGCATGATAATCAGGACATCCATGGGATCATTGTCTTCACAAAGAGTACGGGGGATGAAACCATAGTTGTGAGGATAGACAACTGATGAGTAAAGCACCCGATCAACCTGCATACATATGCACCATTCATCAGCAACCAGATAGGAATCTCTAAGGTGTGGCAGGTACATTGAAGATTGCAACAGGAGCATTAAAGAGTAATTACCTTGATCAGACCAGTTTTCTTGTCAAGTTCGTATTTCACCTTGCCCCCCTTGCTAATCTCAATCACCTGCACATAGTAACCATGTCTTCAGTATAAAAAGTATGAAAAAGGAACTATAAAAGCTTTGCTCTTTATGTATGAAGACTTCGCTAATCTCTCAATTTTAGAGGGATTCCATAATGCAAATTGTTCATTTGTTTTCACAAATAAATCTCAATCATGATAACCTAGAAGTATGGCCATGTGAAAAGGATAAACAAAGCCAAATGTTTATGATAAATGTGTTGGGGACAATCAAATGAGTATGTTTTGTAGGAAATTATGAAGGTTTCATCTCATATCATCCAAGCCATTCAAAATGCCCACGTTACTGATTTGGGAGAAAGTAAAGTGTTTGTATACTTACGCAGTTGAATATCTTAGGAGCTCCAGGTCCTATTTTAGAAATTACAAAAATAGTAGAAAAGGTACTATGTTAGATTTACAACAAACTAATAGAAGTAGCGACAAAGAAACTATACAGGGTTGACATAGCATTTGCATACCAATCTCAAGATCATGCCATGGGTGAGCAGCAACGGACCTCCTGGTCAATGAAGAAAGGATCCTTTCATTCAAAGGAGGATGAGAAGGGTAGCGAGACTCAGAGGATTTGGTTGTGGTCTCGATTGGTGGAGCCATCACTGTGAGTTACAAACAATGTACAAGTAATTAGATTTACCGCATTAAAAGTTCCATACAAAAGTCTCAAGCTGGAAGTAAGCCACTAGAAAGCACAATTATATCACAAAAATGCCATTGATCTATAAGACTTTTCTAATGTTCCTTTCATTTTGGATCATATTGCTTAACTAGCTAAATGATTGTACAGCTAAACAACCGAAACAAAATTGTCAACAAAAATGGACTAAAAGCCATTTCACTTTCAAAATCTTCCTATGTTTTGCATTCCACAACAAGATTTTCCGCGTGAAAAGCTGAAGTGTTTTTCTTAGCAGCAGACTATCATCATGTATAACAATAAACAACAGTTCGAGGCAAACTCTCACGAACGTGAAAGAAAATAGGAAGACCCTGCGTTCTTAACCCTCTGTCTGGTAAAGACGTAAAGTAATCAGAGGATTAGTTTTTTTTTAAGAAAAAAAAAACAAAAACAAAAACAAAAAACAAAACGATTTCGTGGCCCATTTTTTCAGAAAAATCCCTGGGATCAAATAAATCTTAGATTATAACATTGGAGACACAGATCTAAAAAATCATTACCGCTTAAACTAAACAAAAATGGTGCTTAAATAAGAAAAAAAAAAGAAAGAAAGAAAAAGAAGCAAAGCCAACCAAAGAAGTGATTTCAGCTCAAGATCATCGCCAGATGCTTCTTCAACAACATGAATAAAACATGTCAAAGAAAAGAGAGTAGAAAGAAAAGAAAACTAATATCAAATACATTTAAGGCAAAAAGAAGAAGAAAAATATGTATCTCGGGACTGGGAGTCTACGCTACAGTAACGTACAAGTCAAAAGGAGCAGAAGCAATTAGATCCAAACACAGAGCAAAAATGAGAGGAAACCGAGCAGAAAAACGAGAAATCAACGATCAAAAGATCGAAAAACCGAATCAAAACGCACCTGCAACGGTTTCCAGTTCGTCCAAATGAAGCTTTTGAAGAAGCTAAAGCAAAAAACGCACAGATCTCCAAAAAAAGTACAAAGAGAAAGAAAGAGAACAGGCGAAAGAGTAATGAGAAGAAAGAAGAATAAAACCCTATAGGACGCTCAAGTAGAGGAGCAAAAGAAAGCTGGACGCCTTCCCGCTCTCTTTCCTCGTTTCCATTTAAAGGCAACGCCCCGGCCCCCGAAGATAGGAAAGAGAATTGAAATTAAATTAAATTACTAATAAAAAAATAAAAGTAGCGAAAAGAAAAAGAAATTTCTTTGCGTTTCAATGCGGTGAGGTGAGTGAGTGATAGAAAAATAAGAAATGGAATCGCGGATATTCTGCTGGGGAGCGAATAAAACGTGGTTCCAAGTTGGAATACTTATACCAAGATTACGCGTCGCTTGCTGATTGGGTGGTTAGGTTGGAGGGAAGGTAGGACCCACAACAGACAGAGACGGAATTCCTAACGGTCGTGCGGTGCTGTTTGTGAGTTTTGGGGAAGTTGTGGAGTCTTTGTTACGGCTTCCTTCTATTCTCCCAAATTTTCCAAAACGGTTGGGTACTTTGAATAAGATAAATGGCGTGTGGTGGGCACCAATCCTCTGTTTGTGGGACCATATTTACTGTAATAATCACAAATTTTTAATAGTATATCAATCAATACTAGTATTAATCAAAGATTTTTATTAAGGTAGTGATAGTAGTAGTAGTGGAAAAACTTTGATTCCATTTTGCTTGAAACAAAGTGCTCTAATTCTATAATCTTCAATTAAATTAATATTGTAAATCAAACTCTTCTCAAAAAGTGAAAAATTGTAAATCAAACTAATTAAGATGCCATTAAATCTAAAGTAAAGAGAGTGAAATCCCATGAAAATCAATTCCATAGGTTTATTACAAAAGGAAAAAGTTTTTACATCCATCAAAATTTCATCCCACAAATTGAAGATCCTAACACGGTACATATTTAATTATAAATTTTAAAAACAATTACTATAAAAGAAATTTTAATAGTAGAAATTCTACAATTTCACATATATCAATTATTAGTATGATAAAATTCGATGAATCATGTAATACAACTATTTATCGTAACAAAATCTTTTTGAATATATCTTTTATGTCCAAATTAAGGAAACAGAATTAAAAATTAAAATCAACGAAATCGTTCCGTTTGTAAAAATAAAAAACAATTTATAAAAATTTTATGTCATCGTAAAGTTTTTGGAAAATTTACGTATAAAAATAAAGCGTATAATAGATATTCTATGGTATGTATGAAATGGAAGGGATACGATACGAGCCTTGGAGCTGTCGGCGTCGGAATATGAGGTGGCAAATAAGGATTAAATAATTCATTTGTGAGGTGGAAAAGGTGACTTGGAAGCAACCAACCCCTAATGAATGGACGGCGTGTAGAAGTTTTCAATCCTATCATGCTGTGTATGTGTTGGAGCAACGTAGGAAATGCCCTATCCGTTTACGGACTCAGACCCGAAAGTGCTGGCTGGAGGCTGGCTCTCGCCTCTCGCCTCTCGCCGTGCCCCACATGGCGGTTGACTTCCAAATTCCAATTAACTTACCAGTCTTCCCATTTTCTCTATAGTCTCTGCTGCCTGCATACAGTTCAAATTTCAAACAAATTATAAAATTAATTAATCCCTAATTAATTAAAGTTAAAAAAACAAAAAAGAGAGCAGTTAGTCCGAGAGTCTTGTCCCCCGGCAATGACATACAAGGTTTGAATTGTATTTGCCTACTACTAATCTTTCTTTATTGACGGAGACAACGGACAACGTTCGAATCACCAGTTGATTCTAATAAACAACAGAAATAGTGTGACTTGGTCAGTTTCTGGAGTCCCTCACCTTGGGGTGATTTGTTCAATTCCTAATCTGTGGAGTCTGGTTTTTTTTTTTTTTTTTTCTCTTTTTAATATATATTTCAGACTTACTTGCCGTCCATGTGTCATATGTTTCCATGGAGACCAAACCTATCCCTGTCTCCGACAGGTTAATGTCTGTATTTTTTTTGGGAGCTGGATTGGAAACATATATAGTACTACCTTACAACTACAATTGTCTAAACTAATTAATCTTTACTATTAATCTCTCCATTAACTATTAATTACTAACCTTTAGAGATATATGGAAATCCATAAGGTAGATAATAGAAAATGATGAGTGTGTTAAAACAATATTGAGAAGGAAAGAAGATCTCCCCATATGATAAATAATCCATTTATTAAAACATTCCCACCATAAACATTACAATCAAGCAAATTATTTATGAACATGTTTTACATGTTTTGATTTAATTAATGACCACAATCAATCGTCATTCTTCGATTTCATTTTTTCCTTTTGGGCCTTTTAACAAAGCAAATGGACCGATCGAATCGAATCATAGTTGTATGTATGTTCTTTTTTCCACAAGGAATTTTGCCTTAGCTTTTAATTTGTTTTATACTTTTATTTGTTAAATTATTATTAGTATTTGTTAATTTGGGAGTTCATATCTTAACTTATAATAACTCTGTATATAAAGATAGACATGCATTACTGGGAAGGGATGCCATTTGTCTTTCCCTTATTGGCTCCTTCATTAATTTTTTTATTCTTTAGTTATTATCTTTTTTTTCCTATTTTTAATTTTAAGTAATTATTTTAACTTCATTCCTTTTCACTTATTTTCCTTATTTATTTTATTTTTTTAATTTGTAGTTAATTATTATTTTATTTTTTTCATAACCCACTGTTTTTCTATTTTCTTTTATGTTTTTAATTTATTTTTAAAGGAAGTTTTTCCCTCTTTAATAGACCTACTAAAATGAGTTAAGTTTGGTGATTTTTAGGACTTTGAGAAAATTCTTTTATATGGTTTTATACTATATATGTTATTAAAATTTATTATAATTAAAATTTTACTATTTAATATATACATTGTTTATTGGTTAATCAATATTTTCAACTTATATATAATATTTGATATATGTAATTTTATTTATTAGTTAATTAACATTATTTTTATGGCTTTTGTTTTTTTGGGATATGTAATTAAATCATGAAATTTTAGTTAAACTTTTTATCATTAGATTTTAAGGGATAATTTTAATTACTTCTTGAAATATTGTAAAAATTTATTTATAAATTAAAATGTGTTTAGTGCATATAATAGGATGAAATAATATAAAGAATTTATAAAATTTTTTAAGTATACCTTAAAAATAAAAAATTGACCCCGCAACATCCAGTGACTAGCTAGTATGGACCAAACTCGGCGTCGATTACTTCAAATTAAGACGACCCCGAAATATCTCAAGCATTTAAGAAGAGAGGTGGATCTGGCGTCTGGGTCGCTGCTAGGGATTGGCAAATGTTTAATGCAGTTTTATTACTTTATCCATCTCGGTGTAATACTGTATGTAATGCAATAAACGTATTGGATTCCCCCTTTTCTTGTTTTTTAAAATTTTTTATTTATTGATTCATCCCGTTGTTTTTTTTTTTTTTTTTTTTTTGGTCTTGAATCATACAGTATAGATTAACAGCCAAGTATCAGGCATGTAGTCTGGCCAAACAGGCCATTAGGAAGAAGACTTGGTAACCAACAGAGTTTTTTTTTTTTTTGAAAGATGGTAACCAACAGAGTTGATTATATATATATACCAATATTCTAAATATGATTTATATATTCTTAATTAGTGTGACTTGGTACCAATAAATTTATGGAATAATTGGCAAAATATAAGATATTGCACAAGTGACAGTCAATTACTAAAACTTTAAATGAAAAATGAATCCATTTGATAGCGATCAATGATTTTGTCTGAGTTGGCATATAAGAAATTATATTAAAAAGAGTAAAAATATCGAATAATAATAATAATAAGTATAAGCTTACATTTTTTTTCCCTTCGGAAAATCATTTCATTGAACTACACCAGGCGAAGGAGCTAAAAAGATTGTAACTAGCTGGATGTCTCCTAGTTTCAGCCACCGTATTTCAAATGAACTTTGAATGACTTTGAAACTTCATTTCAATTAGGTCTCTTTGGCAACTTTAATTTTGTTCTCCTTTTGAGAATGAGCATAGGTGCCTCACGGCATTTGTATCCAAGAATTTGGAAGCTTGACGGAACACACATTGATTCTTTTTTTTTTTTTTTATGAAAAATGATTCAACAGATCCGATTCTATAAAAGTTATTATGGAACAAAAATGTGAATTAAATTTTAACCATTAATTTAAAAAAGTTTAATCCAAATAAAAATTTTTAAAATTTCTAAGATAAATTTCATAATTAATAACATTTATCGGGATATAGTTTATTTTAAACATATAATCATAATTATATTACATCTTTATTTTATGGTAACTTTTACGAAACTAAATCCATGAAATCATCATTATTTTTTTATATAGCCCGAATTTATATTTAGGAGATGTTTGGTTAGAGCTATCTTACATGTCCTACCGGTTAAGGTCCACAACCAAACCCACCCCGATTCTATTCTTCCCCCAGCTTGTTCTATCAGAACTGACCAGCTAACCCTTCATAGGAATGACAAAACTAAAGGAAGTCTTTATAGGGAATATTCCTTTATTTGCAAAAAAGGAACACAATGCTTTCGTATGTTCACTGTTCAGCCTAATTCAAGTGTCCAGATTGACATAAACTATAGACTAAGCTGGCTTTATATGTACGCACTTTAGTATGTATTTAGTAGAAAATGACGTTTACGGGCGTCCAGGAAACTTGATCGCGACCTTGTTGAGGAACCTCTTTTCAACTGGGCAAACAGACCACGTAATTTGTTCGGAAATCTATGTCTGCTTGGTGCTGTTGCCAGTGAACGGTGTCATAGAGTTAGGCTCCATTTTCTAACTCAGTGTGGTGCGAAAAAATACCTTTTTCTTCTTCTCACCGGAGAATAGTTACCAAAGAAATTTTTAATGGTTGTGCGATTGTCACATGTAGACACTCAATCGCAGTTTTTTTTCACTGATTATAGAGAGTGCAGCAGACGACTGTTTAAGCTGCGATTGTGGATTGTGCAGTTAGGGGCTGCTTTTCCTTCATCCCATCCAGTCGTGCAGCTATAGCAAAGGGAGCGTTAATGGGCTTCGAAGTTGGATGGGCTTTTAGCCCAGTTGATCATTATTAAAAAGCTCAAGACTGGGGATAATTTGAGTCCTAGTCCATCGAGTTGATGTAAACGAAGATTTCCATTCTAGTCTCGGAATATGATGTGCAATAAGCTGTTAGAAGAGAGGCAGGGGTTCGACCCCTGCCATCCCCACCCGGGTCCTAGTACCCCTATTGTACCAAAAAAAATGAAGAGAGGAAAGAAAGAAAAAAGGGGAAAAAAACGAGTTACAAGCCCTTGATTTGCATGTTTTGATGGCAATTTATTGTGCAACCAGGTCCAAGTAGAGGGAGACCTTATTGGGCAGGTCCTAGAAATGTGAAAGGATCTGCCATTTGCATTTGAACGACGTTATTTGCTTTGATTAATCTCCATTGAATGAGTAGTAAGAACTTGTTTGTCAAACTGGTCGGCTATTAAAAAAGTCTTAAACAAGCCGCGTAAGTTTGACTTTGCTCATTCAAGTCAGTCTCCTTTATTCTCCTCTATCCTCTAAATAACTCCCAACTATTGTGATTTCGCCATTTTGGTTTTCCTTTTAAATGTTTCTCAATAATGCCAGGGAAAAAACGCCGAAGGTTATGTTTGAGATATCAATTGACTCTGATAGTATAATATTGTACGATTGAGAGTTTAAACGCACCATCATTACTATTTACTAAGAGTATATATTTTTTTATCTGTATAGTAATTACTTTCATAATTTGTTTATTTATATAATAAAATTTTCAAAATTTCAATCTCATCGTACTAATCTCATCTTTCTCCCAAACATAAGAGAAATCACTGGCAACAATACTGGGTCTGGTCAAGTAACCACCTGCCCTGACTTCGTCATCCCTGTTCCCTCTTGGCCAAGTCCTTGGGACTTTGACATTTGGTAGCACTAGCCAATAGCAATCTTGAAAACGTGAAACATTGTTCCTTCTGTCACAATCGAATGAAAACAATTAATGAATAAGTTCAGTTGGGCTCGTTAATTTTCAAATGCATTGGGTCCATCTAGCTAGAATCATACTATATAACATAACAATTTTTGCGTTGGGCCAAATGACTTTTTTTTTTTGGTACAAGCCGAATGACATGTTCTCCTAAGCCTAGGACATTATGGTAAGTCCATTTATTTTTGTCAGTTACTATTAATATAATGATATAAACCGAACATTAATCAATGGAGCTAATCTAGTCTTCTAGTCTAAGTGAATAATGTGAAGATATCTATGAGGCCGGTGGGTTTTGAGTTTGACATTCTAGATATTGTAGCCCACCATAGGCATTGATATTCCTTTCCTTTTATTTATACTTATATTATATTCTTCAGTTACATTGGGTTAGGTCCGAATGCTGGTAGCATGGCACAAATCTGATACTTAGAATATTGTAATTTACCTTTTAATTTTGTCACTAACTTTGAAGCACCTACAAAGTTTATTCATAAAAAATTTTAAAATTCTTTATTTTCTTAAAGATGCATATATAAAATGATGAAAAAATTTGATCAGGACTGCCTATAAAAGAGGAGTTTCACACTCTCAAATAAAAATGAATCACCTAAGATTTTTAAATTTTTTACAAAACCTTATAATACACTATAGCACACATAATTATTTAAGTAAAAAAATTTTTTATTTTTTTTTACGAACTTGAAAATTTTTCTACAATTTCTAAAATTTTACCCCAATAATACTCTAAATTTTAGGACTTACTCTACAAATTTTTTTTAAAAAAAATTTGGGGGCTAAACTTTGAGCAAACTTGGACTTATTTATGTAATAATTGTGTCTAACAAGATCTATTATAAAGTTTTGTAAAATTTTAAAAAAATATGATGTAGCATGTTATTATTAAAGGGTGTAAAATCTTTCTTTTATAGCAGTTTTGATCAAAAAAATTCTCATAAAATGATTAGTGAGTTAGTGAATGGGTATATATTTTTACTTTTTTAATAATAACCGTATTGAGTCTTGATTAATTCAAAATCAAATCACTTTAAATCCGAATTAAGGGATATTCTTCAAAACTTATTTTCTTTCGGACTCGAATTCGAGACTTAAAAAATATCGCTCTTTTCACTTGACTTAATAGATATTCGTGAGCACACATTTTATCATGTACAGTAGAAAAGTTTTAATTTAACTTTGGTGATTGGAAGTTGGAACTCGAAAGAAATAAACGTTAGCAACTAGAAGAATGATGGAAATCACCTGCCCATTTTAGTGCCTCGCTCTATGTCTCATTCACCAGAATGTGTCACGTATCCTTTTTATTTAACTCTAATTATTCATTGTTTGGTTTTATTTATTTTTTAAACAAAAATTCCTAAAACTAAAACTATTCTATAGAGAAAAAAAAGACTATCTATAACAAAAGTTTAGTTCTAAATTAAAATTTTTTAATTTTGAGAGTAAGTTTTTATGTTTATCATATTATTGGGGTAGGGTTTTAGTTTAAATCAAGAAAAAATAATAATTTTTTCTTTGTTTATTTTGTTAAAATCAAACAGGAAATAAAATGAGTTAAGTAAATGAGACACGTGATAAGCTGTGATATATATGACATTGAGATAGGGCAGGAGATTTTTATTTATTAGAAAATGGAAAATTCAACATAGTTCTCACTTCTCATTATCAAAACGCTGCCGTTTAAGCATCAGCTTGGTAAAGCCAAAGCCCGGTCGTTTTCTTCGATCAGCTATATTTTTGTCCGTTGACGAATAGAAAAACACTGTCCGTTAGATTTGCGCAGATCTCAACCCGAAGTATGAATCCAACGGTTGGGAGTCGAATCCCGATAATTATTTCTTGAGTATACTCTTTCTTCAATTTTTCCTTCTCTTCTCTTTCTCTAAAAAAACCACTTATTTTTTCAACGGCCGACCGGTGCTGACGTACCCGAGACGCTTCCCTCCTCATTTCTCTCATCTCCTTTCCCCAGATCTCACTCTTCTTTCTCCTGATCCGGTATTGCTTTCCTTTCAATTCACCAAATAAATTTAAAAAATTTATTTCCATCACTTTTACCTTTTTTTTTTCTTTCTTTTTGGTTTTTATTTTTACATTTTGATTATTTACGTCGAAGCCTTTTTTAATTTTTTGTCTAGGGTTCATTTCTTTCTTCTTCCTTTTTCTGTCTTAAATTTCTTCTACTTCGATGGCTGCTCCACCTGCAAGAGCTCGAGCCGATTACGATTACCTCATAAAGCTCCTCTTGATCGGCGACAGCGGTACGTATTTTCTTCGCTTTTATATCTCTGGATTTGAAATGTGATCTATTTGTTCATCTACATCGTTTTTGAGAAAATGCTGGGGTTCTTTATGAGGATGTGATTTTAATTTCTATATATAGGAAAACCTAGATGTTAGACCGTGATGTGCATGACAATATCAGCAGTGTAGCTTAAGCTTCATTTTAGGTTTATAGATGATCTTGAATAGGGAGATTTTATTTCGTTAAGGGACATTGATTGGAGAAATTGTCTGTTTTACTGCTTTCTTTTTGGTGAATCTGTACTGACGGCTTTTTACATCTTATGTTCTGGCTGTATATTTGTTAATGTATGAATTTAGCTCATTGCCATGGGTAGATTCTCCAAGTATAATATTTGTGTTACTGATAATGGATATCTGGTGACTTAGCATGTACATTTGCACGAGGGAACCCTTTCTTAATACAAGGGATCCGCTGCTACAGATTGTGGTTGTCTGTAATTAGTATTGATAGTTGATATTGTAGTCATTTTAAAGGAGTTCTTCTTGATATCTGCTGTTTCTTCTGAATCTGAGTTCTGAATGGCTGTCTTACTTATACTACTGTGTAATTTGGCAGGTGTGGGTAAGAGTTGCCTCCTTTTGCGTTTCTCTGATGGCTCATTTACTACAAGTTTTATCACAACAATTGGGTAAGTGCTTTTTTGATCTCTGGAGAATAGTCTCTTCATTTCCCTTTTTTTGGTTTATTTTTTAAGAAGTGCATGTGGTTTACTAAGGTTGTGTTTACTTGGGCAGAATTGACTTTAAGATAAGGACTATAGAACTTGATGGAAAAAGGATCAAACTGCAAATTTGGGATACAGCTGGGCAAGAGCGGTTTCGAACAATCACAACTGGTTAGTTTTTGGGTGTTGAAGGTGGTACTGACTAGAAATGAATTGTCTAATCTGAAACGTTGCGTATCGTATTTATAAAATAGTTTGCTAGAATTACTTGGACATTGTTTCGCTCGGCACCTTTAGTTGCAAGTGTCATCGCGTGATCAAGTTACTGTTTATTTTCACTCTAATATTGTCAAATTTATTGTTTTTGTTTCTTTGCCATTCCTTCTCTGGTGCTTTTTAGTTTGTTAGGAGTTTGTATGCTTCCATGGTTTGTCTCTGTACTCTTTTAAACCAACTGATTGTCACTCTTGATTCTTGAGTTGTATGAGAGGAGAATAATGTTATTATTTTACAAAGACTAGATGGTAAGGATTGAAATGCATTCAGCTCTGTAGATGCCTAGCTTCTCATATTTTTCTAGATTCTTGTCACTTAGTCTTTAGATTGAAGGTGTTTGCTAATAGTATTATCTCTGCGGGTGGTTGAAATTTCACTTTTACATAGTCTTTTTCTTTTCTTTTATATCTCCTACCACAAATACGGTTGCTTGCTGCCTTTTTTTTTTAATGTTTATCTTGGTTTACTCCTTTGGGATGGGCAAGAGTGTTCACTTTGTTTTGGTTGCTCACATGTATACTTTCTCCCATGCATCCTTTATCTTCTTGAGTCTTGTCTGGTTCACTGACGTAATTAAGTAATATTTTTATTTGTGCAGCTTACTACCGTGGAGCCATGGGTATTTTGCTTGTGTATGATGTGACTGATGAGTCTTCTTTCAACAGTAATTGCTAAACCTTTTTATTCATTTGAATTTTGGATTTTCTTACATATGTTGTTTGATCTTATCAGCCTTTGAATATTTAGAACTTGCTGTAATGTTTCCACCAAATTTAGCACATTGTTGGAACTTTTCAATTTGCTGCAATGTTGAAACTTGAAAGCATACTCCTTATCCAGTGATTTGAAGTTTTATTCTTTCTCCACTGATGATCTTATCAACTGAACTAACATCTTTTTTTTATGCTTAGACATTAGAAATTGGATTCGTAATATTGAACAGCATGCTTCAGACAATGTCAACAAGATTCTGGTGGGTAATAAGGCTGACATGGATGAAAGCAAGAGGGTGTGTTTCTCTCTCTCTCTCTCTCTGCCATGTGCACTTACGTGCTTTTATTCACATGCGTTGGTGGTTACCCTTCTATTAGCCATGTTTTGCTGGATATGTTCTTGTCAAGTTGACCAGGAACTTAATTTCAGGCCGTTCCTACCTCAAAGGGTCAAGCTCTTGCTGATGAATATGGCATCAAATTCTTTGAGACTGTATGTAAATTTGTACTGCAGCTGTGATAGTTAGTTTTAATGTAGTTGATCTTTCCTATATGCTCAGGAGCTACTCTATCTTGCAGAGTGCAAAAACAAACTTAAATGTTGAGGAGGTTTTCTTTTCAATAGCCAGGGATATTAAGCAAAGACTTGCAGATAGTGACTCAAGGGCCGAGGTATCATTTTTTTAACTCCAAGCATCATCTTTCTTTTTAAACATAGCATAGTCCTGATGCTTATGTCAATTCATTTCTTTGACGTTTTCTTAATACCATTGTCATTTACTTTTTCTCCCCTTTGCAGCCACAGACGATCAAAATCAACCAGCCAGACCAGGCAACAGGGGCTGCTGCAGCTGCTCAAAAATCAGCTTGCTGCGGGTCTTGAGCAGGCTTCGTTGAGGATGAGATCTGAAGGAAGGGTACGTTCCCTTCTCTAGGGAGCCATTTTGGTCCGGGAAAACTAATTTTGTTACAACTATAATGTTGGTGTTTGTATTGTTCTGCCTATCATTATTTCATATTTGCTGCTCTTTGGTGTGAATGTTAGATCCTCGGTATTTTGCAAAATTAATTATATTAGATTATTTTTCTTTAATACTGGCATCTTTGTATGTTTGAAGAGAAAAAATTTCTACCATTTTTATATTAGATTATGAGTAGGGCAATGGTACCAATATTGTGGTCCAAATAAGTAACTAATAGATTGGTCGAACTACTCTCTGAACAAGTTCCATTTAAGTTGGTTCATGTTTATATAACTCGCTTACCTAACAAATTGAGAGATTGAGCGCGCCTCCACTCATTTACATACACGAAAGCGACTCTTCCATGATCTGTTTGCTTAAAACTCGTTTGACAGATCTGCTGTTGGTTCTGCACCCGTAGCCCATGGTTGCCTACAGAATCAATTGGTTGTCCATAACGTAGAGTTAGTTGGTTACTTTGGCCAGGGGTTCTGCGTAGATGAAGCAATTGCATTTGCAAGGAAGGGATCTGATGTCACTTCAATTTCTTTGCTTTCTATAAATTGGAGGTGAACTGTCTCTCTGGAGAATATATATTTTGGGTACATAGTCGGATGGATTCTCTCGGTACTTTTTTGGTTAATGCGAGAGTTGGTTCCTTTGGCCAAGGGTTCTGCGTAGATATAGCAACTGCATTTGCAAGGACGGGATCGGATGTCACTTCAATTTCTTTGCTTTTCATAAATTGGAGGTGAACTGTCTATCTGGAGAATATATATTTTGGGTACATAGTCGGATGGATTCTCTCGGTACTTTTTTGGTTAACGCGGAATCCATCCGCCTAAATGTATTTTTCATCCGTCGTGAGCATCGTTTGTTAGCTACTGAGGCATTTTGTGACATCATTTATTCTGGGTGGGCATCGGTACGAGTCGTGTAAATCTCAAAACGTCTTTCAGAATCTCAGGCAGGCTGATGAATTTCGACAACGATTTTATTCCTCAGCCTCAACTAGCCCTGTGTGGGATTTTTATCTGTACAGTGATTCTGGTGGGTCCGAAGCCAAAGATCAGGTGACGAATGCTACTACTCTCTGTAGAGCTTAAAAAGAATCTTAATCCATTTTGCTTTGCTTGATATTATCCCATTCATTAGCGGCGGATCGTTTGCAAATTTTGAATCAAAATGATGAACAGTTGATGGCACCCACTCAATTCTCAAAAAGTCCCAGACTTTATTAATAAAAAAATGCCAATTTAAACCCGAATTCTATTTATTTTGGCCATTATCTCTTTCCTGAAAATAATCTCTGTCAAATGACTTTGCTTGCCGATAGACGATTTCGATTGCTTGGAGGATCATACATAGCACAGAATGGCTCGAAAAGCGGCTTTCTCCCTTCCCTGTCTGTTTCTCTTTCTGAATAAAAGATTTCTTTTTCGGTTCCTTTACGACCATATATGTTATTTTCATTCAACATCTAACAATTTAATTCATTGGGTTTGAAGTGGCACTCGTTGGATAATCACGAGACAAGTTTTCCACACAAGACCCACACTTATTTCATTAAAGCACAAATAATTGGGGTATTTGATATTGGGAGAGTTAGTGCCAACACACAAAAAAAAAAAAGCACAAGGCAACAAACCCCTGCAAGTGGAAAGCGTAAGCCCTGAAAATGGAGAGGGCATTAACTTAACATCCACAGCAACCTTTTAGGCTTTTGCTTTAAGCTACCATGGGGACTGGGGGAGATTGGTCATCCTCCCAAAGAAAGAATTCAACCAAAACAAGTTGAACGATAAAGCCGGAGGAAAAGGGAAAATAAAAACAGAGATATCTGAAAGAGATCTTCCTGTTGGTTCTCTCCTGCAATAATGGAGTTAGATTTCTCACAGTAAATGCCAACTCTCGTTCTATCCACATTTCTCTTTTGATTAGTGGAAATATGCATAAGCAAAAATGGCTCAGACTCAACTAATATATATACTTGCCAGAAAGAAAGTTTATTTCTGACCCCCTGCCCCTGCCCCTGGCCTGCCTCGTTTTGCCCACCAAATCTCTTCAAATGGAAAAGGCTAAACCTTAAAGGAAAACTTATAATCTTCTTCTCAAGACAGGACCTTCTGTTCATCTGAGAGTGGATGTCATACGCACTCAGTTTGGAGGAATCTCTTCCTTTTTATTTTTTATTTTTCATTTCTATTTTCAGACTCCTATGTTATATTCATGCTGTATGCAGACCAGTCACGAAACACTCTTTAAACTTTAAACAACTTTTTGAGAGAAAATTACAAAAGCAACTCCACCAAGTTCATTGACTCCTCAACCACGCAAAGGCGACGAAACCATAATATAATGGCACTTACATTACATCTACAATAGAAAAAGGGAAAAAAGATTGAAGAAAACAGCCAATAATTTTTCTAACATTTAATGTCAGAAAGGGGCCATCAGTAATAATTGTCTTTCAACAGAAAATCGACTTGGGAGTTGGGTCCAATGGGTGTCAGAAAGTTTGATAGAATATGCCCATTAAGTGGAGCAAATTCGAATATAAATAGAGAAGTTTACATTTACCTGAAATTCTCGTGAGTCCAATCCGTTGTCAATTTAACCTTTGCTGTTCTCTTATATATATCAGTCGAGACCTGAGATCTTGATTGCACTCATATTTCAGACATGGGGAACCAAACAGTATATGGTTCTTTGGGTAAGTTTAAGCCATACTTTGCTGCAATGTTCTTGCAAGTTGGGCTTGCAGGAATGGATATCTTGTCCAAGACTGCTTTGAACCAGGGGATGAGCAATTATGCACTCGTCGTCTACCGCCACGCCATAGCCACCCTTGTCATGGCTCCTTTTGCAGCCATTCTCGACAAGTATCTCTCTCTCTCAAAAAGCTTGCATGCATGTAAATATTGCAGTGTTTGTTGGCTTACTGTAATAAGTATAAACCTTTAATCAGAGAAAATTTCACACGGAAATAACTTTTCTTTGACAGGAAAGTGAGGCCTAAGATGACACTACCAATCTTTATCAAGATAATGGTGCTCAGCTTATTGGAGTAATTATCCAAATTAAAGTTACAGTTGTTTCTATTTTATTAAGCTTTATGAAATAACGTCTGACAATTGTCTATCGATGTCCTTTCAGGCCAGTCATTGATCAAAATTTGTATTATGTGGGGATGAAGTATACCAGTGCAACGTTTGCAGCTGCCATGTACAACATTCTTCCTGCCATTACCTTCGTAATGGCTTGGATTTTAAGGTAAACAATCCAAATCCCACCACTTCATTTATCCAGTAACCGATAGCTCTGCCTCCGTAAATTTTTTGGCCTAAACATGTGTTCCTATTCTAACTATGGTAGCTACTAACTGTTTCATGATTCCCCTTCCAGGCTTGAGAAGGTGAATTTACGATCCATGCGCAGCCATGGTAAGGTTTTTGGAACTCTTGCAACAGTTGCAGGAGCCATGGTGATGACACTGATGAAAGGACCAGTGCTTGAGTTATTCTGGACAAAGGGAGGAGTTAACCATCAAGCAGCAGCAAAAAACGGGACGGATGTCCACCACACGATTAAGGGGGGTCTAATGATCACAGTCGGTTGCTTCAGCTATGCTGGTTTCGTGATTCTGCAGGTAAGTACACTGAAAATTTTGCTGTAACAAAAATCGTGATTCATTGTCCTAATAAACCATGATATAATCTGTGTTTTTGGTCTTTTCTAGGCAATCACCCTGGAAACATATCCTGCCGAGCTTTCTCTCACAGTTTGGATATGCCTGATGGGCACCCTGGAAGGTACCATAGCAGCTTTGATAATGGAAAAGGGAAATGCTGCTATCTGGGCTATTAAATGGGACACCAGGTTACTGACAGCTGCATACAGTGTAAGAATACTTGCCAATCTGATTCACTAATCTGATTCCCGAAAAAAAGATTTAATCTCTAATTTTCATAAAATTTCTTGAAGTCTTATTTGTAAAACGAATTGTTGCAGGGTATTGTGTGCTCAGGACTTGCTTATTACATTCAAGGGGTGATAATGAAAGACAGAGGTCCTGTTTTTGTTACAGCTTTTAGTCCACTATGCATGGTTATTGTGGCAATCATGTCTTCCTTCCTTCTGGCTGAACAAATGTATCTGGGAAGGTACTCTCCGAAACTAACATCACCATAACATTTCTCAAATAGAATGGGGTTTAAAGGAGAAAAAAATACAAAAACAAAACAGAACTGATGTCCTCATGACTCATATTCTACAGGGCGATTGGAGCTGTCATCATAATAGTAGGTCTATATCTGGTGCTCTGGGGTAAAGCCAAGGAGTACAAGTCACCACCCCCATCGAACCAGCAGCAAGTAGAAGCAGCTAAACTAGATATGACTAACAAAGAACAGGAAAGTTTTACTCATCAGGCCATCACAATTGATGCGTCCAGCAGGGAAACCTCAATAACCAGAGATGAAAGAAAACATGAGAATAAAGATTCAATTCCTGTGTAGATTTCCCCCCCTTCTCCTAAAGCTAAAGGGTATCAGATTTTCATAATAACTTCCCACTATTCTAAGAGACAAGCAAAAACCACTAGCAATCATGGAATGGTAGTGGTTTTCTGATGCAAGTGTAAACTATCATCCAACGATACGACTTTCCACTATGAAAAGTATAATTATGACATGAATCACGATGCAGGATTTTGATCACTCATCGGCCTAATTTCAACCTCACACCTTCTCTAGTCTTTTCCCAGCTGATAAATTAGATTGAGTGTTTGTAATCATTCAATTTAATGGAGGCTTTTTATATGGTAGTATATATTTTTTCTCTCAACATAATCAGTGTGAATCGTTAATGAAGCACATGAAAGTAGAATCACTACACCAATTCTAATATTCTATGGGTAAAAGCCAGGGAATTCCTCTATTTCTTTCTTTCGTACCTAACGTATGAGTAGAGAAATTAAAGCATTTGTCACATCATGGTTAGGGCCTAATCCCATTTTATTATTTATAGAAGTTTGGCTTTAGTGTTTTGGTGGAAAATACTAAACAAAACAAACTTTTGCATGCATTAGCATTAATTTGCACCCATTGGTTTGCTTTGCTCCTTAACATAAAAATGTTTTATGATGCTGCCCCTGACAGAACACATGAGAAAAACACCTCTGTAATACCACTCATGTTCAACAGTTTTCTGTCATAAGCATCCGTTTCCTGTTTGAATTTAGGATTGTATAGATTTCTGTTTGATACATGTAATAATGGAGAACATGACAGGAACTTCCTTTCCTGTCAGGAAGTAGTCTATGATCCCGTAAATCTCACTTGTGTTTTTCTTCTTTTTTTTTTTTTTTTCCTGAGACATAAATCTCACTTGACCGATCACTCGTCAGTATTCCAACCTGAGACTTTGAAGTTGGAGCTTAACCTATTAATTGCTAGTATAGATATATAATCATGGAACACGATGCCTCAGAAGAAATTGAACAATTCAAATTCTTTTAGAAGAAAAGTAGCAAAATTAATAAATAAAAAGATATGAATATTTGTAACTGGATCGACAGGGGGTCCAGTGAGATATTATCATCATCCTCCTGCAGCACGTTCTGGATTTGCCAATTCGGCAAATCCGATCATGTCATACTTGAACTTAAGGTGCCATAAACGGCAATCAAATGGGCGCAAAGTAGAGAACTGAAATCTTGATTGCCCCCATAGTTCAGATGTGGAGAACCAAGCAGGATATGGTTCTTTAAGTAAGTTTAAGCCATTCTTTGTTGCAACGTTCCTGCAAGTTGGGCTTGCTGGAATGGACATCTTGTCCAAGGCCGCTTTCAGGGGATGAGCAATTATGCACTTGTAGTCGACCGCCACGCCTTGCCACCGTAGTCATGGCTCCTTTTGCAGCCATTCTCGACAAGTATCTCTCTCTCTCTGTCTCTCTCCCTCAAAAAGCTTGCATTTTATGTGGACAAAATATGAGACGGAAGCAACTTTTCTTTGACAGGAAAGTGAGACCTAAGATGACACTACCAATCCTCATCAAGATAATGGTGCTTGGCTTACTGGAGTAATTATCCAAATTAAAGTTACAATCATTTCTCTTTTTTTTTTTGACCTTTATATATACAATCACATCTGATAATTTGTTTATCTATGTTCTTGCAGGCCAGCCATTGATCATAACTTGTATTACGTGGGGATGACGAACACGACAGCAGCGTTTGCAGCTGCTATGTACCACATTCTTCCTGCCATTACCTTTGTAATGGCTTGGATTTTAAGGCAAACAACCCAAATCCAAACACTTCATTCGTCCATGGACATTAAGTAAAATCCGAAAAACAGAGAACCGAGGATTGATGATCTTAAGTTCGATCACGTTCTTCCAGGCTTGAGAAGGTAAATTTAAGATCTATCCGCAGCCATGGAAAGGTTTTTTGAACTCTTGCAATAGTTGCAGGAGGCATGGTGATGACACTGATCAAAGGACCAGTGCTTGAGTTATGTTGGACCAAAGGAAGAATTAACCATCAAGCAGCTGCTAAAAACAGGACGGATCTCCACGATGCAATTAAGGGGGGGTCTAATGATCACTGTTGGTTGCTTCAGCTGTGCTTGTTTCGTGATTCTGCAAGTAGGAAAACTGAAATTTTGCAGTAACAAAAACCGTGATGTGTTTTCCTAATTAACCATGAATCAACCTGTGTCTGTCTGTTTCCGACGTTTTGTAGGCTGTCACGTTGGAAACATATCCTGCCGACCTTTCTCTCACAGTTTGGATATGTCTGTTCTGCACCCTGTAAGGTACCATAGCAGCTTTAGTAATGGAAAAGGGAAATGCTGCTATCTGGGCTATTAAATGGGACACCAAGTTACTGACAACTGCATACAGTGTAAGACTACTTGACGAAACCAGAAACTTAATAAACGTTTTGGGATTTTCCAATATATCAAGAGTAGGAAAAAGAAATCACGTTCAGACTCAAAAGCCTAACCGGATTATGATCACTCACCCCTGTTTCACTAATCTGATTCCTGAACAATAAATTTAATCTCTAATTTTCTTTAAATTTCATAAATTTTATTTGTCAAATGAATGGCTGCAGGGCATTGTATGGTCAGGACTTGCTTATTACATTCAAGGGGTGATAATGAGGGACAGAGGTCCAGTGTTTGTCACAGCTTTTAGTCCCCTATGCATGGTTATTGTAGCAATCATGGCTTCCTTTCTCTGAACAAATGTATCTGGGAAGGTACTCTCTATTCTCCAAAACTCAAATCACCATAACAATTCTCAAATAGAGGAAAGCAAGAGAAAAATAACCGATGTCCTGACTCACATTCTACAGGGTGACCGGAGCTCTCATCATAATTGTAGGTCTATACCTTGTGTTGTAGGGGTAAAAGGAGCATGAGTCTCCACCCCCATTGATCAAGCAACAGATTGAAACACATAAAGTAGATATGGGTAACAAAGAACAGGAAAGTTTTGATCATCAGGCCATAATAGTTGACGTGTCAAGCAGGGAAACCTCAGTAACCAGTAGTGAAAATTTACGTGAGAAAAGAGATTAAATTCTGGTCTAGATTTTCCTTCTCTAAAGGAAATCAAAATTCATGATTATAACATCCCACTATTCTGAGAGACGGGGAAACCACTAGCAATTATGGTGTCGTAGTGGTTTTCTGATGCAGGTGTAACTATCATCAAGGATACAACTTTCCACTGTGAAACTTATTAGTATGAGATGAACCACGATGCAGGATTTTGATCAGTCATCGAACCAATTTCCTCCCCAACCCCTCTCTCGTCTCTTCTCACTGGTAAAACTAGATTGAGTGTCTTGATCATTCAGTTTAATGGAGGCCCTTTTTCTCTCAGAAATCTGAATAATCAGCATGAATTGTAGCCAAATAAAGCACATGAAAGCAGAACTACATACTTTTCCAATATTCTATGGGTAAAAGCCAAGGGTTTTCTTTCCACCAAAAAAAAAAAAGAAGAGAAGCCAAGGGTTTTCTTTTTTTCTTACTTTTGATACTTAATAAATAATCAATGAGTGGAGAAATTAAGGTTAGAATGTATAAGCAACTTTCTGAGAAAAGGGTTAAAGCATTTTGTTAGGGCCCATTTTATTATTGTTAGTGGTTTGGTTGAAAATACTAAACAAAACAAAGCAAAAGTAGAAATAAAAAACCATCCATAAAACCACCCTTAACCATGCCATTTTCATTCCAACTAGTTCATTTGCAGAGGACAATCCAATCACAATGCGATCCAAGCTAGAAAACAAAATTTTACCAACATAGATTCCAACTTTTGCACCCATTGATTTGCTCCTAACATAAAGTGGTTTACGATACTGAAGAAAACTCTCATATATCGTTCATGTTCGATAGTTTGCAGTTCATTAGCATCTGATGCATGTATTAACCTCGGAGAACATGACGGGAAGTAGTCTGTCATCCCATAAATCTCACTTTTACTCATCCAAAGATTCCAACTTGTTGGAGTTTGAGCTCATGGATGGGATTGGAACACGATGCCTTGGAAGAGATGCTTTATTTTCTATTAACAAAAAGGTTGAATAGGATTTCACTGCTGCTATTGGGTTTGCCTTGTGATAGCCCACGGGGAGAAATAGTTGAAATATAATCCCACGACAAAAGAAAGATTATGGGTATGAAAAATTGTAGTGTGCAACGTATTGCAATGTCCATTAGACATGCAAACTCCTTTCAGAACCATGGGCCAAGTTAACCAATTGAAGCCACTCAGTACAGATTTTATACTTCCATTCTATAGCATCAATGATACTAACTATAAAGCCCAATTCAGGGCAGATGTTATAGATATAGAACAGGTAGGTTCAGAGGAAGAACAGCCAAAAAGAATTACCTTTCTAATAAAAAAGTAACATTTAAACTTCATCTCTTTCTCTTCAACTAAGTTGTGGACTATATGATATTGATACAACCAAAAGACATGACAACAAGTATCTATTTTGTGTGGCATTTAATATCCTAGCCCTCAAATTAGAAAAACATCAGTGCCAAGTTAGTGGTGCTGTCACCGTTAGCAAGCATAATGTCTCGTCAAAAAGATGACTTACTATGCACAGAACAGAGATGATCCTACCTTACAAACAACATAGTTGTTTTATGATAATTGCTTCCCTTCATCCTTCCCATATATACGCTGAAGTTCACGAGTAGCAGCTAAAAAGGACTCTGAAAAAGAAAGAGTAAGACATGAGTAGGAAATATTTTCTCCAATATAGAGTACATGGGAAAAATGAATTTCCATTTAACTATCTTTATCGGTGGAAGATGGATATTTTCAAGCATTGATGTCCAAAGGCAGATCAGTAAAAGTTAGGTGCAACATAAGAAAAATCATTCAAGGTCACTATTTGCATCACCTTTCCAAAGCCGGAAGGACTTCTGGTTAATAGGCGAACCAGTTATAGTCTGAATAACGTCAAACAGCATATTCTGAGGCGTGCTTCTAAGCTCTTGGACAATCCCGTAAATTGTCTTCCCATTCTCAAAGTAGATGTGATTATTTGGATGTTTTGTTTTGCAACCAGCATGTCGCTCAAATTCATATGCATTAATGACCTATTAGACAGTTGAAACCAGCCGATCAGTGCACAGATACTTATACATCAACAATTTCCTTCATAAAAAAGGGAAAACTGAAAAACCCCACCTTAGAAAAATTGCATGTCTGACAGCCACATTGATACCCAGAACCCTTTATAACACCACGTAGCTCCTTCTGAAGTTCATAAAAGGCAGCAGGCATGTCACCACACAGTAGGTTAAACTAAAACAACAAGGGATGAAATCAGATTTACCTCCCGCGACCAGGCAATGTATTTAACAGGAACTCCATCAAGCATACCAGTTGATAGCAAACTTCTGACATTTGAAGGGAAGTTATTTGAGGGAGCCTTTTTTGCTGTTTTTGGGTCTTCTTTCTTCCTAGAAACTACAGCTATAGAGCCAGTTACATTACCATTGAGAACACGTGGACTGGATTTAATCATCTCTTGCTCATTTGGTGCATCAGATCCTTGGACAGAGGACTGACCCATCAATAAATCATAGCTTGATATGAACCTTCCCGAAGGATTTGTATCCTCATCATCATAGCCACCAAAAGATATAATAGTACTCTCTCCCTTACTATAGGATGGACAAATTGACAAATTACTGTGTTCACCCTTGTTGTAACTATGACTAATGGATATGGCATTGCCATCTCCTCTACTATAGGTGTGACCCACAGTTATGGAATTATCCTCTGTCCTGTTATAGGTTTGATCCATGGACATGAAACTGTTATCATCCTTATCGAAGGTATTGCTAATTGCAATGGTATTGTTATTCTCTTTATATGTTTGACTGATGGTGACACTATCCCCAGTCTTGTTATAGGATTGTCCCATTGACATGAAAACATTATTCTCCCTTTCATAGGTGTCACCAATAGACATGATGCTCTGATCCCCTTTGTTATAAGCAAGACCCATTGATATATTACTATCTTCCACCTTGTTATAAGCATGATCTGCTGGTACAGAGTTATTATCTACCGTGTGATATGCATGTCCCATAGATGCAGGCATGACATTCTCAGAGTCCTTGACCTGGCTGACTTTTACTTTTCTGATACCTCCATAATTTAACCCAGATCTAGGGTCTTCCAACGTATGGGACATGGATAACCCAAATGAAGAATCATTAGCAAATGGATCTTCGCTAACCTTTCTCCCCATGTCAACCTTATCTGTGCTAACCGATGGAATACTCCGATCTTCAAAATTCACAGCCCGAGATGTTTCAGTATCAAACAGCCGTTCAGGGAAATGCCCAGTAATTGAATGAAAACTGGAGGAATTTCCCCAGGAAGAAACATTTGGATTCAACATTCCAGAAAATAAGTTCGTAGTAGGAACTCCAACTCCCTGCTTCTTGTTAGGAAAAAAGTCTGTCTCAGGACCATCCATGAACCATTGATGAGAACGCTTTTGCTCAATTCTAGAAGAATTATCATACGTCATCTCACCGTCATTTAAACACCCAGCACCTTTTGTCATCCAGAGGCCCTGATTCTGGAAAGAATTTCACATTAAACACAGAACTAATCAGAATTAAGTCCAGATTCCAGACCATGAGATCTTCTATAAGAAAGAACAAAATACTAACAGTCAAAACCTTTTCAGAGAGCTAGTATTCAGGATTAACCACATGCCATCGAGTTAGCAAGTAGAGAAATGGTTAAATGACATTCTCTTCACTCTTATTTATAGCTCTTTAGTTCCCCTTCATCTACAACACATTGAAACTCCTAGAGAAAACTAAAACATGTCAAGAGCAAGCAAACAACTTCCAGAATTCAACTTTGTCCACTGGGGAACAACCAATAATTCAACATAACTCTAGGGCAATTTGTCAACTATTGAACAACTCAATTGGAAAACCCAACCTGCAAGGCAAAAGTAATTATATTTTTACCGAAAGCACAATATTACACAAAAGCATAGCTCGTGTATATTTGCGTGTGTATTTTTAAAAAAAGTACAATATTACACAGCTGACACACAAATTTAAGCCTAAAATGCCTGAAGTATGAAAAACTGAAATAATAAACAGCATCATGAAAAAGTCGAAACACATCAAATTTCTACCATATGCAAGCAGAGGACCTTTCCAAAATCACTTAACCACACCAAGCTCCAAACTGAAATCAAATTCCCTAAAAGCAATGCAAAACATACCATTTGTCTACCTCTACTTCAAAATTCCCGTCGGACAGAATTCTAGCTTCCACTTTGCAGTTCTAGTCCAACAAGCAACAACAGTTAACTTTATTCACAACGCTTCAAAAATTCATTACGTGGCATTGAAGAAAGGATCAAAGATACGAACTTCGCACTGAAAACAAAAGCTTCTCAACTCTTGCTGAAGCAAATACTTGAACTGGTAGTTCACTTATCAATCTACAAATTACTTGAATAGATTAAGCTTCGCGGATAATTGAAACCTCACTCGCCGAAGCAATTATCTACAAAATGCAAGGAATTGATCAATCAAAAACTCTGAAACAAAAAAATTCAAATCTTAACTGCACTATAAATGACGGATAATTAAAAAACCTTCCATAAATCTATAAAATTTCTACTGCCAAGAACCGGTAGTTCACTTATTAAAATCAACATTGGATTTTGAATTTTGACAAAAATAGAAAAAAGATTTTTCACAAGATATTTACCTAACGTGGAACCCTAACCCTAAAATTTGTTCGAACGCAGTTAACAAGAGGATAAAAAGTAAAGGAGAGATCTTCATTGTGCAAATACCTCCAATGAGGTGACTGATTGATTTACGAACGCAACAATCACTGATCGGATAAGGAGAAAACTCTCCGGCAACGATTGACCGGAAATCAAACCGGAGATACTGCGGACGTTAATTGCAGCGAGATCTACAGAGAACGGAAAGTTTTTGTTCTTTCATGAAAGGGATGGTGGTCCGCACGATCAGACGTCGTGGGGAGCCGTTATTATAGCCGTACACGTGTACTTAAGTTCTGTCAGATCTGATCTCTGATACTCCGTGCGGCGTTTGGCGCCAGTTTAAAAAACCTGTCAAGAAGCGACAAAGAAGATTTGTTCCACCACTCGGAGCCTCCTCCGCTTATTTATTACAGATTTTCAGTACATTAATTAACATTTTAAATAATTTTTTGAAATTTAAGATGCCCAAATAGTCTGGCAAAGCCCATGAAAAAAAATGGAAATCATCCAGAAATGGGCCAATGATGGGCCAAAAATAAACTTATAACACTGCAACCAACGATCACTTGCTCCACTGTGAAGAGGGTCGTCACTCGTCAGCTTGTCTGTGTACAGAATTTGTGACGTCCACCATCTATTTTGAGGCAGAAGCCCTGCAAAGTTGGCTTCTTGATTTTGCCTCTCAATCAGCTCATGATCAAAATATCTGTTAAGGTAATGGGGGAGGGTTGAGTGGTGAAGAGAGGGTCAGAGTCCATTATTAGAATCTTGTCCTTTGGCTGTATTCCCCATTTTCTTTTCTGCAATCTATGGCTGAGTTTCAGTGTACGCTTCTGCTGCTTCTGTGGCTCTCCTTTGGTCATGATCTTTGATTGAATCATAAACATTTTTGCTGGCTGTTAGAAAATTGAATTGAACACATAGATATGAAGCTTTCCGTGGCTGGAATCAAGCTTGGAATGAGAGACAGTGACCGCTAAAGATTGAATAGATTAAAATTATAGTGATTGTAGACAGTGACCAGTGGCCTTTAGTCCAAAAATGGAATAAGTCCAAACAATTAATGGAACATGCTAATTGCCGGCTATATTTCCGACAAAACTGAACAAAACCCCTTTCCCAAGGCAGAATACTTAAATTCATCAATGATCAATAACATTGCACCTCGTAAGAATGCCCTGCTTTAATCGAAAGTTTTTCTGCAAGAACAAGAACTTTCTTTCTCTGCAGAGTGCAAAAGCCAGTTTTCCTTTTCATTACACTTTGTTTACTTTAAACAAAGCCCTCTCAAAATATTCTTCTCTACTAGTATCAAAAATTCAAAATTCAATATTTTACTAAAATAAATGAAACAGTTTCTCTACAAAACACTGAAATGCATTCATTCTTTCTTCCAGTTAAACGATAACTTTTGGTTAGCTGACTTGGCTAGCTGCCAGAATATTAAACAGGCATGACATCAATAAGCCCCATAGAGGTCCAGCCAGCCATCCCTTCCCTTTAGCTTCTGAGCTAGCCTGCTTCATTTCTAACCACATCTAATCATCACTGCTTCTAATTCTTAACATATTTACAGAATCATCCCCCGAGATCAAATCAGGCATGGCATGCTGCATGCACACCAAAATCCACATACTTTTTCCTTCTGATTCATGAACCAAGGAATACTAACTTCCAGTAGCAACAGGCCATACCATCCATTCAAGAACATCATCACTACCCAGCACGCCGTACCAACCCGTTAAAAATGCCGGGGGGCAACACAGGGTGTCAGGGGATGCTTATCGGCTTACGTGTCAGTCTCATTGTGTCAGATGATTGATTACAGCTGTAACTCACTATCGGTGCGCCAATTTCTTTGGACATAAAACTTGCAAGTGTTCAAAACATGGAAGTCGCATTTATGCAGCTTTGTGCCCGGGGCATTACCAACAGTTCCTCAGCTTGGACCTTGGCCACACAACCTGATGACAATGCAGTTTTTGCTGAAAATCTTGGTATGCAAGATTTAGCCGTGGAGATGAGCTTGTTTGCTAAATTGACTTGGACCGAGAAGAAGGAATAAACTGGTCTATGGTCGGAGAACCTAGACTCTCCCCTTGAGTACCATATCTGCCTAAGTCCTTCGCCTCTCCACAATACCCTATCGCACCTGCAATAATTTTCCAAAAATTTGCTTAGGGTTCTTGACTTGTTACATAAGTAAATGGATTTTACTTAGAAAAGCAGCAAGAAAATATTAATGAGTAAACCAAGGGAAGACTGTATATCAATGCTTAAACTTTAATCAGTCTTAGCAGGAAAATTAATTTAAACATGGTCGGTTATTTAAGGCTACTATTTTATTCAAAGGAAGAAAGATCTGATCTCACTTGCCGACCACTTTCAAATTAATCTGAATATTTGAGTCAAAAGTAGTATTGTTAAACATTAGCTTATGAGATTTATGAAGCAAACGATAGTCTTCACATGAACTTTTATGCCTCTGACTGAGCAATCATATTTATTAATCAAGGCGAAACGTGCTTATATTAAAAGAACCATTAAAAATTGAAACTATTTGGAAAATCTACCAATAGAATCAGTGTTCCCCAGCATAACTTTGTTCGTTCTGAGAACATGATAATACTAATTAATTGTTGCGGCTTAAATTTAAATTGTCCTCCAGCAGAATAGATTCATGGTAAATGTGATGAACAACTCAGATGAGCTCAGAGTCATGTTCAGTGGGTCGGCAAGGTTGATTAAAAATGGAGCAACCAAAAACAGAAAACAAATAACAATATGAGCACTGCCAAAACTAGGAACAGAACTGTCGTAATTCATACAACACAAATATATATTCTAATTGCATAAAAATCAAATTAAATAAATTTTTTAAAGGATGATGAATGCAACTACTTGCTTCGGACAAGCAACCTTAATGAATGCACAACTTGGGATTAAATTAATCGCTGCTCCATGTATTTAACTGCCAGAATTAAGAAAATGGAGGCGAAAGGAACATGAATTTGGAATCTTACCAAGCAGGATTACGCCGTTTTTCTTTCGAGTTAGATGTTTGGACGACATAGTCGTCAGAATCGGGAAGATATTTGTAAGTTGGAGCAAAGCATATCCTGCCTTCTTTCCATCCTTTAAACACCCGACCAGCCTTTTGCTCTATCCTTAGCTGCCAAACAGTGAGTGAAATATAACACTGTTAGATCATATAATAAGCAATAAAAATTTCAAGGTCAACTTTCTGTTCTTTGTTTCGCATGAAACCGTTGCCAAAAAAAGCCAGAGACCAAACCAACCAGACTACCAGACCAACAAATATGTTAGAGGAGACTTGTAAGACTAAGAAAAGAACAAAGCTGTGTCTAGATTAGCCTCTCTCACCTGATCCTTCTCTAGAAGTGCTTGCCAGTCATTCTTCTTCAGTAATTCACATGTATCACCACAACCGGCAGCGAGCCGATAGTTCAAATCCCCTAACCAAATAATCTTGCTGAACAAATACAAACAAGGAAAAGCATTAGGGGTCTAAATAATAGGCGTGATCAGGGGTGAAAAATATACCATATGCCAAACCTGAGATAAAAAATAGAGGACTAAAGTGGCTTACTCATGGTCTAAAATGGTCTCGGGAGGAAGTGGCTGCCGGACATCGCTATATGAACGAGAAAATCTTGTTCTCCTTAATAGATCGCTAAATGAATGAGAAAACCTTGTTCTCTTTAATATTTCTGCAACATCAGAATTTCTTCTGATCTCATCTCCTTCTTTCTCCCCGGACGTCAAGTGAGTACAAACGAAGCAAAATGTTGTTTGGTACAATGTCATACTCATGGATATTGAACCCTGTTGCCAAATAATTGGAAGGAGTTAAAAATTAATACGAAGTATTACAATTTAACTGCTGTGGAAGCTGGAAAATTTCCATTTCGTAACCAACAAGTCAACAACAGTATAAGAATAAATGAAATGGCTGACCTTGTTTCCAAGATATCCCATGATGCCACGGCCAACGCATGAGACCTTCAAGTTGCTTATATGCTTGTGCAGATCAGCTCGAACCCACACGCACAGAAAAAGTCCCACCATCTGCTTGCTTGCAGCTAGGCAGAAACGTCCCTGCGTTGGACTGCCAGACATGCAAGTGGGATGAGGAGAGTCTTCCTCGCTTGAATTCGAATTCAAGTTTAGGAGTCTTTCAAAATCCTCCATGCCAAGTTGATCTTCCATCGAGAGTAAGTCAGAGAAGCTGACCCTTGGCTTCAGGCTTTCTTGCTGCTCAAGCTGCGGTGAGGATGGACTCCTCGCTTCTGAGCTATTGCTGCTGCCATTCAAAGCTTCGCGAATAAGGGAAAGCCACTTGGCAGCCGGTCCATTGTCCTCGGCTCCAAGCACATTACCCGCATTTAGAGGGACAATTTCCTGGAACCTAACATGCAGAAAAATCCAGTTTAGCAAATCATCCCAATCATTACCACAATAATCTTTCAAGTCTTCAAAAACATTCTTATTTTATTCGATTGTTACTTTCTTCTTGGGCAAGAAACAACTCGAATTGTCATAAGAAGGTTACTATTACTGTTTCTATTTATAAATAACAAATTTCAACTAAACTGAAAACAGAACATCAAAGCTCTTTATTAATGTTTCGTCTCAAAACTTCTGATGGACGGTGTAGAAAAGCAAATTTATTTTAGACCGGCCACTAATCAGGACAAAGAGACGAGAGCAAAAATTTACCCAATAACGTATATGTCAGCAGGAGTAGGTGACCTTAGCCAATCTCTCAAGTTCAAACCCTCGTGGGGTGACCTCCCTCCAACATTCCATGTCCCTACAAACATCCTGGAAACACCGAAACAATCCCAACATTATTGCATAATCCATACACAATCAGACCAAAAAGCTTTAGATTACTGTAATAAAACAACAATCAGAACCCAATTATTGACTATAATTAACCATCTTCAACTCCAATAATTCTGGTTTATTGGCATCTTCAGCGTTAGTTGAAAGTTTCAAGCCAAAACTAAAAAGTCATCAAAGGTCTAATTTGGACATCCATTTTTGGGTTAGCATGATACACGAGGACTTCCTCAACTCAACCCCGCGTATTTTCAGTGAGTCAAATATTGCCCGTGCTTATTTCTTACCGATGAACCAAAGTTACCTGAGGTTGAGGGAATCGGCCACAGGTGGTGCCTCCGGCATAACTTTCGACGGTTTAATCCCTCCGGCAGCTTCCATCAGCCAGCCTCCTATGGAAACCAAACACTCAACAGTTACACGACAAGCAAAATAAAACAAAACAAAAGAAAATCTAAGAGGTCAAATCTCGCCGGTCCACGTGGTAAGGAATTCAACATGGATCGTCGAATATCAACAAACCAAACCCGGGACTCAACCGAAATTTACTACTAGTTCTTTCTTTGACGTCCAATCAAAATAAATCATAGCCGTGTCAAACTGACGGCACCGGGAACTTCAAAACTCATCCAGTTCTCCTTTTCATTTTTAAAACAAAATGGGCGGAGGACAAAGCTGAATCGGTAGGGAATATTAAAAATACTAAAACGGTGCCGTTTTGGCACAGTAAAAATACCTGAGAAATCTTGAGGCATGATCACGTAAAAATCCTCGTCAGAACAACTCTTTCTTCTTTCGTCAGTTTTGTCTGCAAAAAACAGGGATCGAACCTTCTTTGAATCTAGAACGAAATCACCGATACAATCTTAAGACGAAGCGTGACATATCCGGGATGAGATTCTTTTTACCGTTTATTGGGCAATCTGATTCAAACTCGTCAGCTCCACTTGGTATATTCAGCCATTTTCTCACAACTAGTTTAGGCCACGAAGACTGCAGCAACCCATAAAAAGGTTCAGCTTTTCACTTTTCAGCAACCATTAATCAAATCCGACGAGCCACTAAATCGCCGGCGATAGAGAAAAGAAAAGAAAAGAAAAGAAAGGCGCATACCTTGGAGATTTTTCCCATCTCTGTTCTCATTGCTGAGCAGCCTGAGCACTGGAAAATTTAAAATTGAGATCAAAAACAAGTTGGCGTTTTTATAATGGGATTTATATGATTAATCCGTTTTAAATGCCAAGATTTTTCAGGGAAAATTATATCTTATTGTGAATTGCTTAAAATAGAGAAACTCTCTCAAGGAAAAGAACAAAAATGGGTGGCAAATCAGGGTATCCTGAAGAGTTGAAAGGAAACAGTTTCCGATATTAGTTTATCAATATTTTGAGTGAAGACTTGATAGTCTGGGACGGTAACTAAATGGAGAAATTCAACGGGAATATAAAAGAACTAGTTGCAGGGGAAATGGAGACAGCTTCCAGGGAAGGAACGTTAACAGGGAAAACAAAGAAAAGGAAAATGAGAAAAGAAAAAGAAAATGGATTCTCAATAAAATATAGAGGAAAGAGAGGGAGAACAGGCCAGGTTCATCCTTTTTAATGAAAATATTGGTTTAAGAAGAGCTTCGGTTTAAGGCTTTAAAAGTCTTTACAGAGAGGAAGACAGGGTGGAAAATGGGTAAATTTTAATCATTGAAACAAAGAAAAAAAGAAAAAAAGAAAAAAACATTACTATAAGCTTTCCTGTATCAGATATCTGAAGATTGGATCAGCTGTTATCGTTATTACATCTGGGAAAGAAGAGTTTGGCCTTTTATCTGGTACGTCTGTACTTGACTGAAAAACTACCTTAGTATCTGACATAATTTGGAAAGAGAAGAAGAAAAGAACAGGAAAAAGTGGGAAGGATTGAAAGAAAAAACTCAATGATTAACGCAAGCGGAAAGCGAAAGCGCTTGAAAATCCTAGTTGTTTGTTGTAAGGACATGACAGGGAGATGGAGGTGGGAAGTGAAAGGAACATAACAAGACTCCGAAAATCAGGTCATAATCTGTAATATTGGGGTGGACGACTGACGATACGATGTAAAAAATTGAAAAGGAAGTAAATGACAGAGGCAAACGGAGTTCCCACAAAGCGGCCGCCCAATGAAACAGAAAAGGATCTTTAAATGCGAATATGTGGTTCTTGGAGACAAGAGCAGTCAATGCCATTGCTAATTATTTTGCAAGAGATGATAAAAGAAACCAATAATACTAAACGTGAAACTGAAAAAGACCATGGCAAAATATGACTTCCCAACTGAACGAGTTTAATTATTGGATTGCACACAAACAAAAACAAAAAATAGAATCAATCCCAGATTAAAAGTAAAAAGGACAAGAGCAGTTAAGAACTTACAAAGTTACAAGAAGTTGACAAAAGGGAAATGGAGATGTGAGGTTTCAGAGAAGGAAAAGGAAAAAGAAAAGAAAAGACTCACCCTTTTGATCTTTTCTTTCTTTCTTTCTTTCTTCTCCTTTTTATTGATATTTCCCTTTCCGATTGTCAAGTGTTTGCCTTCTTGTTTACAGGGAGAAGGCCAAAAAATGCAGAGCAAAGTTCTTGAGGGCGATCCTCCTAAAAGCCATAAAGGAGCAGTTGGCACTTGGCACTCAAACTTATCAGTATATATATATACAAGTGCTTGAAAAGTAAAAGCGAGAAGCAGAGAAGCAGTTTTCAGCCAGAAAACAAAGCCAAACTTTGAAGTCCAAGCAACTGCACATTAAACCTTTTGGTGATTTGGGGTATTCAAGTCATTACATCAAAATAAAAAAAGTGACTAATTGGTGCAGTATGAATAATAGTACTAGTATTTGTTTAATTCTGCACCATGTGCACTGTAGAAGCAATTAAATACTTTAATTAGAATTAATCCATTTTTAAACCATGTTTGTAATCTACTGATTGAGTGGGAAAAGAGGGATTCCGCGATGTATTGGCTGCCAATTTTGTTTCAACAATTAAGAAAAAAAAAAAAGTCAGCCCCTTGATTTGTCCAGACTTTCTAAGTTGCAGCCGTTGGGTAATTATTATGGCTGACCTTTTGTTTGCTTATTTCTTCAAGTTCTGAGTGAATTTCTCCTTTACTACTTAAATTACGCCAAACTAACATGAAAATTTGTTTGAAAATAAACTGATTGATGTTAAGTTCAGAAGAAATTTCAAAGAATTTGGATAATGGGATTTGATCGGACCCTGTTGTGATTGAATTGGCTAGATTCGTTTTTAATGTGTTTTTAAACCATATAATCGCAAAAAAAAAAAAGGGAGAAAACAATCTTTGCTTTGATTCCAAGATTCTGTAGCGGGTTGTTATGAGTCGTTGGGAAGAAGAAAAAGGAAATGAGTGCAAAAGAAAATTCATACTCTGACTAGCTTCTTCACACTGTTCATATTGCGAGTGAACAATCTTAAATTCATGCAATCAATTTTGACAATTGGATTCTTAAGACTTTATAAATATAATTAAATTAGCCATCAGATATTGTTCATGGTATCATGCATGCACCAAATGCAAGCATCTTTGCATGTATTCACATTCACATAGAAGCTTGTTTTTTTTCTTACTACCACTATTTTGTTCAAATATTCTCTAAATAAAATCATATTACAAGTCAAAATAAAAATCGGTTAGCAATTTAAATAGGAAAAATATTGTCAATTTATCAATGGATATTAGATTAAGTAAAGGCAGTTCAATTCCCTTAAATAAGATCTTCTATTCAAGTTTTGTGAATTAAAAAAATAAAAGAGATTACATATAATTTTTTCTTTTTAAGATTCATGATAATATAATTAGGATTAGCGGACATCTAATATAATTATTAAATATACAAAAAGATTTACCTAGAAGACTAAGAAATCAAAATCAATTTAATGATTCCTTAGAAAAAAGTCAATTTAATGATAGATATCATGTGATTAAATGCCTTTAAATAATGTATTTATATTTATATAAAGTTGAATTTAGGTGTTAGCTACTTAAATTTTCTTCGAAATAAATTGAAATTGAGAGGCAACCAGTTGGATTGGATTGCGGTAAAAATATCTTTTTTAATCATCTAAAATAAATTGATTAAGAAAAATTAATTTAAAAAATGGTCAACATCGGAATACAGCTTACCTCGACTTACGAGCCACGTTTCGACCTCTGCTGCTGTTCCCTCAGACTCAGACGACCCCTCCCTACCCAAATTTTCCTCCTATAAAATGACTAAAAGACCCCTGCCAACAATCTCAACAACGAAACTACCCTCGGATAAGTTGGTTTATGAATTGTCAATTTCCATTTTTTCTTTTTGGGTGAAATATGAATCGTCAATTCCCTTCGACGACTTGATGCTAATCTTATCCTTACAAATATACATTTTCTACTTTTGTTTATATCAAAGTGGTGACCTAACATAGTAATGGCTTAACCTCAAGCAATCTTATGAAAAAGATTTTGAACATTATCCTCACTATCTTCTAAAAAAAAAAAAAAACAAATTAGAAGGACAATAATGAATCCAATCAAATACTAGTCTGTTTTTATATTGACAAAAAATAATTAATGTTAACATTTAAACAGATGGTTTAAGTCATGAATTATGGGTAAAACTTTTATGCATGTTGGGTAATGACCCCCATTTTGATAAATTGCGAATTGATTTGAAAAAACATGTTTTCTCCTAACATTGTTCATAGGCATTAATTAAGTTTGTCCATTTTCTAAGGACATTAATAGAACTTATGTACTATGACTTTGGCACCATTTAATTCTTACTTTCTTTTAAATTTCTAAATTATCCATATTCCCATATTACCTTATCTTATTATTTAATTAGCAGTGAAACGAGAATGTCTATATCGGGTCTACAATGATTTTTTTTTTCTACAAGTGAACGTCATCTAAATTAAACTCACCTAACTATTTTTTTGGTTTATTTACAAAATATTGAAATATACTGTATTTTGACCTTTGGATTTATAATTTCGATTAATTCAAAATTTATTTGGGATTTGATTATTAATTCTCAACGTTTAAACTTTAAAAGGTACAGTACGTAAGTAGGTACTGTTGCATGAAACGATCAAACTATCTATTATTGAGGAAAGGCAAATTCCCTTAATTAGTAGGCGCGACCTTTTATTTTTTTTTTTTGTAAAAAAAGTTTAGATAAGGAGAGTTGTTTAATAATTAAGAGTTAGGATATATTAAGTTTCAAGGAAGATTAATAATGATATTTATAAATTATTTATTAATAAAAATTATTGATACGATTTGAATTTTAAAATTTTTAAATAGAGATTTAAAATCTTATCAACCCAATAATCTCAATCGATTAATAAGCGTGACTTTGGTTTGGTTTGGTTTTGGTCAATACTCAATATGTATAGGAATAGCACTATAGGCGGATCAGCTACTATTTTGAGTTTTCACGCCAATCATTGATTGAGCTTTCAATGTCCTTTAGCTGCTAAAGGGGTCTAATTTCTCTTAGAAGCTGCCAAGGATTTGCCATTTGATTTGAATGTTTGTATTTGTCAAATCAAATGTCAGAAGCTTTCGGCCTCCGCTCTTAATTGAAAAGCAAAAGAGTGTTAATTAAAACTCACGAGTAGCAATGAAGTCGAAAGACTTTGGCAGCTCCCAGAGTGACCTTTTCCTGTTCAACTTAGCCTTTCGACTGTACTTCTGTTCTATTCACCCTCCCTGCCATGATCTATAGATAAAAATTGGGGTTGAAAAGTGGGACGACTTTAAGTAGTAGTAGTATTTTTTGATTCATGCATGAAATTGGAAGGGATATTGCAGTGTAAATTTAACGGAGTCAAAATCCTAGAAAGGAAATCTGATCTTTGTTTGTTTCTATTTGGCTAGCTGTAAATTAGTTTCTTATGTTTTATAATTAATTTATATCTCCACATGAAATTCAATGGGACGAAAAACATATTGTCGTCGGATTGTTGGTGAAATTTAGGTGTAGGTCTTGACTTAGAGCCTGGAGAGGTTGCATATGAAAAGGGACATCTGCCCCTATTATTCCCCTGGATTGAAAATATGGGAAGAACATATTCCCCTTGGAGAAGGTATTCACAAAATTCAGCAACTCAGCTAGCTAGTCATGGGATTTGATTAAAACTTCAGCCCTCTGCAGGCAACCTACGGATTTATTTGAGATGGGTAGAAGAAAGTGAGTTAGGTTAGATTACAATTGGAAAAGAAAAGTTGGATACAAAGTTTAACGTGAGGACATGATAATAATTGAAAATTTTTTAAACTTGATTAATTACCACACTCTAACACTGTATCAATATTCTTTGCTGATCTATCTGATTGATTATGATTAATAGAGTAATATTCTGTCATGCGTTTGAATAATAAAATCCCAGGAGATTCAGGTGAGTATAGAAAAAATCTTCATTCTTCAACAACTGATGACCACCATCGCCATGGAAGTTTCCATGCAAGTGTAATTGAATAGTAGTTCTACCGGCACTTTCAACCTTTTGGGTTTGGTTCGTGTGGGTACGTACGGTGGTACCAGCAGCAGCTGATGTGACACAAAGATATTATTCATTAGCTGCCAAATTATATAAATGGAGGCTCAGAAATCCCGAACCAGATCTTAAGATGGGTGCACCTGCGGCACTGCACCAGCTTCCCAACCAAACTTCCCCAACCAGCCTTCAAATTGCAACCAAAAATTATAATGGCTCAACCACCAAGCTTAATATTTCACCCAAAAAAAAAAAAAAACCACCAAGCTTAATATTACTTCTTCTGACGTAGGTCACATATTACCAATACAGTATAGTATTTGAATTTTGGTATAAGAGCAATATTAAGTGTACTTTGGCTGCTACGAAAAGTTAAGTAGCTTTTGGTATTTCTCACGCCTACATCTGTTAATTACGTGATTAACATAGTTTAAACCTACTTTAATCATTCTTTTCGTGCTGCTATAAACTCTTAATCTTTCATTAAATTAAATTTAAAATTTATTACACAAATCGCTTTCAGACACGTCACACGTGCCCAAGTCTTTCAGCCTTACAGTGGGTCAAAGATTTTAGCTACAGCTGGATTAATTTAGTGCCACTAAAAAGTGATAATCTTAGGCAAGCTGATGATTTCACCTAAGATTAGGCTTTTTGTAATGGTTGGATGAAGGTTAAGTGCTCTAATTCCTGTCCCCCGTGAGATAAACAATGATTCATCTCAGCTTCTCTCTAATGAAATTGTGATTAAAGAATTGCTTAATTTTGGGGTTTAGAGAGATGAGCCAATGGCTGAGCACAAAGTGTCATGATTATCTCTTCAGCCAGCCTCGTGTGGCCTAATCGCAGTGGCCCAGCAGATTCATAGAATCATGCCTACAACCTAACCACAAAAATGTGCGTAACCCAGTTAAAATTTATACTAAATGATAAGAATTTTAATTTTGTAATTGCCAGACCGAAAGACACCTATATGTCCTACCAAAAAAAAAAGAAAGACACCTATATGGGGGCATAGGGTTTGCGTCACAGCCGTAGAATATTTTCCAAATTAACCTACAAAGAAAGGCTACACTATTTCTGTATTTCTTTTTCACCAGATACGGAGGATTATTTATCTTGGCTACATTAGATTTTTTCCACATTTTTAATTTTTGTTTTTGGTCTTGCTTGTCTTAATCCTACCCAGGATTTGAACTTATCTCTTATAACCATCAAATTAATGTATTTTTTATTCTTTGTAAAGTCAATACTTTTGTCATGTTTTTTTGTCTCTTGATTTTAATTAGAGGGTAACTATTTTTCTATACATATATTATGGTCGGTTACTATCTCAAAAATTAAAGGAGGATATACTAATTAATTAGATAGTGCTTGTGTCTATGTTTAATTAACAATATTTAATTGAAATTAATTTTTTTTTATGTTTAAAGAGCTGGATTAATCAAATTCTCATATTTTTCAACAAAAAGGGGTATGCCGAAGGAGGAACAATAGGAGAAGAGAAACTCTTTTACATTCCAGAGATCTAGATGGCGAGAGAGTGCCTTTATCAATTAGAACCTTCTTGGAGACACGTAACCCTTGTTTCCCAATTGCTTCATATTGGACACTCAAGAGGGCAGCCGCAAGAGTGATTAATAATTAATTAAGCATAGCAATCACTTTTAGAGTCAAAACTCTTGAGGGGACAAAACTTGGTTCTGACATGTAACCCAAAATGTGAAGTATACGTATAGTACTACATATGTTTGGGTCAAAGACTCAATGGTCATTTTCCTTAACGAAGCCTTTTTGACCAACGCACCCAAAGGAAAGGAGGACGGTAAAATGATCGAACTTCATCCTAGGAATTAAGGCCATACCATCTGGTCCAATCCTCTCCCTTGGAAGCTTCTGCAATATGGTTTTGGCCGATTTATATTTAATTAATCAATTTTTTTGTTACAAAAAATTAAGAATATAATAAGTTATCTCATCTTTAAGATCATGATAAGTCGTTAACTTCATTGAGAATTAATGGACTCAAATTTATAAAACTTTTCAAACTTACAAATTATCTATAAAAAAATGTTTGTAAAAATTCAAATCCGAATACCATATACCACTGATGAAAGCTCTTACTCTCATCATTCCAAAATCTATACTTATATATTAATTATATCCCCCTAACAAAATCTTCTTTTTAACCCTCTAATTTGACATGTAATGATTTACTTGTTAAATTATTTAGTAATTTTGTGTTAAAAATATTAATATTATGTGAAAATACCTTTTTTACCCTCTCATGTGAAAATTGATAGTTTTATGAATGGATTATTTTATAATTTTAAAATATTTTCTTTTTTATAGTAATAAATGTTATATATTTGTTTAAAATTTTTTTTAAGGACATTTATTGAAATTCATTGAATATGAGAATTTAATACATTTTATTAATTTGATGCCTTAAAATTTGTGCTAACATTTAATTTTTTTTTTTAACTTTCTACTTTCCTTTTTCATTTTAGTTGATCAATTTTTTTCTCTCTTTGTTTAGGTTTTTTTTTCAATTTATATAAATATGTTAATGGAAAAAAAAAAACAAATGAGTTGACAGTGGCTGTTTTTTATTTATCCCTATATAACTTAAGTATTTCTATTTTCCCCTTTTTTTCCTGTTTTAGGGAAGAAAATTAAAGGTATATCAATATTTTTTTTTATATTAAAATGAAAACTTTGTCCTATCGACTCTTGTTCTCTTATCTTTTCTTATTTATTCATTCTTGGTGAAATCAGAGAGTATTATGATTTTTTTAAAAAAACTTTCATGAACCTTTTAATGATTTTATGATGTTTATATGCTCTAAGCTATAAGTTTGTAGTTTATATTATTATGACTTTTATATATAAATATGAAAATGACTACCGATCTTCTTAATTATATATCACAAAGCATTTTTTATAGTGATTAGAATATATAACTGAATTCTTAATTTCTTATAGCTTTATACTTTTACTGTGTTTGCATGCAAGATAAATATAATTAACTTGCGAAAAACCCGCGGCGCAAGTACAGGTAATTTTTCTAATAAGTGTCAATTTTCTGAAGAATTTTGTTGTTTCACAATAAGTATAGTTTTAAGAATTCTATGCTTCATTAATTATTATTTTTTCAATTTTGTTCATCCTTTTCCTAATTCATTATATTGAATGAAATTTATTTATAAGAGAGAGTGTATATGCGTTTTAATATGAATAAATAATCCCAATATAAGGGTAAACTTGACATAAGAAGATATTTATTTATAAATTTTAAGATTTCTTAATCCATATATCAAGTTAAAAAACGATACTTATTTTAATAAAATGGAGTACCATTTTGGTCAATTACCAATAACATTTAATCAATAAACTTATCAATACGGCTAGAATCTATAGTGGGATTTATTAACAAAACTTCGATTTGATGGCATATTTTTGTCTGATGATAGCATTGCGTACGCTAAAACGAGTGAAATTATTTGTTTTGTTTTGGTTTGCATAAGGAACCAAAAACATGAATCACGAGAGAGGCAGTTTGTGGAGTATTTTAAGTTGCAATTTTTCCTTTTTCATGGCATTATGTATTCATAGGGTTGGTTTTCTGGTTTATAGGAGATGTACGAAAAGATAAGACAATTAGTTGGAGGATCAAATGAAACAAGCTTTAGTGGAAGCTACTTGGAGGATTCTTACAAGATTGAAGGAAAATAAAGCAGTTTCGATTGAAAAGAAAAAATGAAGTACCACAAGAGTTAAGTGAGAGGGCTGAGGCAAACCGAAATAAAAAATATCATGTTCATGCATTGCATATATATATGATGATTAAATAAACTTCAGAATTAATTGAAATATTAATGGAGGATACTGCGGTCGTTGCTAGCTAGGGTTTTCAAAGTTATCGACATATGTCTTCGTTTATTTTGGCAACCACCCAAAGAACAAAAATGGAAAAGGAAGGAATTAGGAAGTGATCAACAAATTGGAATGGATGAAATTGTTCCACGAGGTTCAAAAGAAATGGGAAAAGATGAAACACATGAGAAAAAGACCGAAAGAGACCCATTGGGCTTTTAGTTGTTAGCATGCATATACACGGCCACCCATCTTTAGATATTCTACGTGTAAATAAATGAGAGGTAACACTCTTACTTACATCTCATCGACATCTCATTAATTTCATTTGTCTCAGAGTATTTAGGCACTGTTTAAGGTTATGATTAGTTTCTGCTCTAACCTAAACTTGCAGCTCAATCTCTTCTTTTCAAAAGAGTAATGATCGATCATATACTCATGCATGTTAATAAGTTGATATACTATTGATGGAGTATTTATTTATTTATTTATTTTTTGAACGGCCGATGTGATGGTTGGGTTACATGATTGTTCATTTATACAATAGTAGGTTTCAAATCCTGACATTCTATATGTTAAAAATATGTAAACATCACTATACGATAAACAAAAAAAAAATGGAGTATTTATTTTTTGAATAAACAGCATTAATTCATGTTATTTGGCACCCACCAAGCAAAACATAATCAACAACAATCTCGTACGCAAAAGAGAAGAAACGGTATGGGATTAATATAGTATGATGAAATCTTGTGATGATAATGAATGCTGGAAGCTTTAATTATGATGAATATAGTGGAATAGATGTCGAAAAACATATATGGAGAAAATGTAAACGATCAAATCCTATATTCAAACAATTGAACTTGAATTATAATCTCTTTTTAAATAATTTTCCCCTTAATAAATTAAATAAAAGAAAAATTCACGATGTTAGTTATCTAGGAGAAGACCGACCAAACAATTTTAGAGGCACATTAAGATATATGCTAGTAGCTAGCTAGAATGGACATTGCCGTGGTCCACTTTGGTTAATTAATGATCTGCTTGGAACTTGGACATCTGCAAGAGGTTCATGCATTGGCATGTAGGCAGCTAGCTCCTAACGTGTTGCTTGTGCAAAATTATAGCAACGACAAGAAATAATTCTTCCCTAGACACACTATTCACATTGATCAATAATAGACATATTATTTCATCTATTTATTGCGATAATGACCTTACATGAGATTACAATTTTGTTGCCTTAAGTTTTTGTTTTGTTAATGACAAAAATAATTTCGTGATCAATGTTCTTAATAATTAGGAAACTTCCATGCATCAGCCTCGGAAAAAGTCTTCGTATTGGAGAAACCAAGCAATTCTTGATAACAAAAGTGATCAGGCGCCCTTGGATTAGCCTTTTGGAATGTTGGCCTCATGCATGAGCTGGATTTGGTACATTTATATCCATTTAAACAACGAGATTAGGTACCTGAGACAGAGACTTAATCGCATAAACCATGCTTCCAAGCGAGGGGTTGGGCAAATTAAATGTTATCAACATTAATAATGAAGAGTGGATTAATTAGTTATAATAAAAAAATCGAATTGAATCGCGCAACTTAAAGCAAGGTAGCACCTAATAATTAGACTTATATTGACATGATTAGGGTTAAGTTTCCTAATCATGAACTCCATATAACATCAATTATGTGGGGTCTCTCCTTGATTATAATTATAGCTATGATTTTAAGCTTTCAGTGAATAGATGAAAGCTTTATTAATTAATTATCATGGGCCACCGTGGATGAACCAAGTGCCATGACTATCCTCACTTGCGCTCTTCTTTGCCCTTTCTTTTCCATTTTCCCATTAATGTTTAACTAAGGTCTCCTATCGTCCTAATTAATCACAATTCTAAAACTAATCCATCACTAAAAAGGGTTATTATATGACCTTCTATCAAATCTTCGGCGAAATATTCGAACAATTTCGAACTCTTGTTCTTTTGAGTAAGGGTTATTAACATGCACCAAGCGGGTACCACTTAAGCTAATTAATATTCGAAAAAATTACAATTAACAAAACTAGAAATTTCAACTTGAAAATCTATTCCATTCTTTGGTTCTGGGGTCTAAATTCAATCACTTTCATCTTCATTTCTTTTTGCTCGAGCTAAAAGCTAGAAAATGATGAAAAGTTCAACGACAAGACAAGGAACAAAAGCCTCGGCTTCAAAGTGGTATCTTGCTTTTCGAATTGGTACAACCTTTGAAGATTTACTGAATGCAATCATAATCACTCGTGAAAATTTGCAATTAAATTACTCCATAAACAAACGTAAAGAGCTTTCATGAAAGCATAACTGTTCACAATACTATTTTATAATCTGATGACATGTCTGCCAAAAGAAGTGTTAGCTTTCCCAGCATTATAATAATTCCTCCCACATGATTTGCAAGGTCACTAAAATGGTTTCTTTCCTGAGCAAACTTCGTCGATCAACACTCTGAAGATTCCAAAAATAATGGGATTCATGGCCTTCGGGGTCCAATCCTCTGTTTTCTTCTGGTTTTATAAAATCCTCTGCATTCGGTAGTTATCTGATTCTTAATTACTAATTCCCCACATTTTCTATTAATGGGCTAAGCAATGACGTTTAACTGCACTTAATTTGTCTTCTTCCAATTTCCACGGGAAAACATGATTCAGGCGCTTGCTTCAAATTTCCATCACATTAAATTTATCATGAATATCAAAATGGTAGCAATATTTGGAAGATTGTGCTCAACAATGGGCTGAGGTCTCATTAGTTGACTTTCGAACAATAAGTTGCAGTTTAAAATTTACGCAAATGGCTTCTTAATAAACTCTCAAGACCCTTCTTTAGACTTTATTTGATATTAAAACAACTTCTCGAGTAAGGTGACAACGAACCCTCAAATGTTGGAAAACAACTTATGGTTCTGTCTAGCTAGATGTACAGTGTTGTTTGGCTTTTTCTAAAGAAGTAATTAGGATCAAGACAGTTACCTACTTGTTTAGTACATTTAGAACCTCTTTTTTCCTGGGCGGTGGATGTATGATTTTGTGCTATGCTTATTGATTGGCAATGGGCAATCAATGTTGGTCCGTGCGACTCTTCATTTTTCTTGAAGTATCCGTGTCTGAATTCTGATAGATTTTGATAAATTTAGATAGAGAGGTCCGAGCCTTGGAATATTCTGAAAAACTTTCAAAAAATTGAACATATCAGAGATCTACTCGTTGTATCTCAATGCTCACCTCTAAATCTGAGCGTTATAGTGGACAACTGTGTGTTTTCTGGTGATGTATGTAGCAGAAGTAGGCTGAAAAGTTGTAGCCATGAAAATAGAGTCACAAGTGCACGTGTGTTTGTGTGGGTCCTAAAATGACAAAAGGTATGGTTGTCTCAAAGCAATTTTTTGGTCCTCAAGCAGCTAAGAGAAGAAAATCACCTCGCTAAATGCGTTTGGCAAAGATTGGTGAGAATCTGGTGAAGTGTTCTAATATTTCTGCAGCAATTAATAAAAAAAAAAACCCACAAAAATAGTAAAATATTCCTGCTCATAAATAATACAAGTACCGCTCACATGAACAAGATCGAGATTGACTCAAAAGCAAGAGATCTCATTGCTTTGATTTCCCAACCATTAACAATTCAAGCAAAACGATACATGATTGTATATTATGAAAGTCAAAGTCATAAAACAAAACTTGAGGTTGGGGTTGGAGATGACTCGGACTTAGGTGCTGAAAACTGAAAGATATTTATAAATTATACTCTCATATTGCATCGTTAAGCAAGTAAGGCAAGTCTAAATTCTCATGCAAATTATTAAAAGACTTGCCACATAATTTAGTGTCTTGTCCTGTTTTCTTCCTAAACCATGATCTCTGACTTACTTAATAGCTAGACTTTCCCATCATTGCAATCTCAACGCCCACAGAGATACAACAACCCCATTTTGTAAAAATTCTCTTTACACAATATTCTTGGCATAGATAGAATATACACTCCTATATCTGATTTTTCTGATCATCAACTTTCTATCACTACAAAGCATCATCCCTCAGCCTTACTGATCTTCATGTTTCGAGTTAATTATTATGGCTCGAACCTAAAAGATCTCTATTCACTCTTAGCGCTTGAGTTAAGATAAAGTGGTCCAAATAGTGTATTTTACGGATAATAGCCTTACATAATAAGATCGAGAAAAGATAATATATTAGTAGTCAAAATCAAGCATTTACATTGAATAATTGTGTATGAAGTATGAACTTTTCTCACATGGACTATTGCTTATCTTTGCTCTTTTTTTCCTTTTTTTTTTTTGGGGTGTGTGGGGGGGGGGGGGGGGGGGTGGCATTTGAATGCTAATTGGAAATAGGAAAGGGCCATGTGAATGCAAGACCGTTACTCGTTTTAATGCCAATAGACTGTTATTATTGAAGTGTCAACTTCAAGCTGTTCCCTAGTGACTTAACCGACAAAAGAAAGATGTTAATGTCATAAAGGGTTATATACGAAGTAGAGATTTTAAGCAATAATAATTGGACCGACGTTAGACCCTCGAAAGCGAACTGCTCATACAGAGCCATTATAGTTTCCTTTCATTACAGCTTGGCATCATGAATTCATCATCCCACACGATTGACAGATCCCTCAAAAGACTTCCATAAGAATTTTAATCATGTTTTCTTCATAAAACAATCACATTAACAGCGATCTAAATCATACTAAAATGGGTGTTAACTCCTTCGGATGCAAGATTGCCATCCAGGAGGCACGGCCGATCAGAGTTAACAACAGTTTCTTCAGGCTACAGTGACATAATCCCTGACTTCATTGCATGCTAATTTTGGTTTGAATAATATGATTCGCGTCGGATCAGTGGGTTTTTTTAGTCACTAATGATTGAAGTAGAATATTAATTACAAGTAAATTATAGAAATGCCAGTTCAATTTCAATGACATTGGATTGATAATAATCTTTTTGACTTTATTTTGGTGTAAACCTCACTTATTTGGTAATCACATTGAATCTCTATTAATCCGAAACTAAATTATGTCCCCAAACAGGGGATTGATAAGTCTTAGCTAATTAATTAATATTAGCAGTTAATATGGGGTGATCTTAAAAGTGGAAGGCTGTCATTTTCAAGGGTTTTTGACAAGAACAATGATATATCTACACTTTAAAGTTTCCATTTTTTTCCCATATAAAAAAGAAAGCTCTCATTACATTTTATTTAATTTTCTTCTTTTGAATGAAAGATTTAATATTTGTAGAGAAGATATCATGATGCATGGCTGACTAATCAAACTTCTAATCATAGTCATTAAAATTCATAATAGGGCCATTGAACGAAAAGTTAATGAAAGAATATATCACTAATAATAAAAGGCCAAACATGATTAATATATGGTTAAACGTCATAATCTGTTCCCCATATGATAAAGGTAGCAAAGAATTCAGAATTTGGACGGTTTTTGCTTTATGTTTTGAATTAAGAGTGTCATTCTTCTGATCTTCTTTATAGCTAATCATCATAGATATCCATAAAATAACACATGTACACCAATTTAGATCGTCCAAAAAGCTTGTGAAAGGCACGTAGCGATATCTCGAGAAGATTCGAATGAAAAATCTCTTGAAAATTGTTGAAAGTAAATCCCAGCCAAACACTGGTTTACTGGCTAAAATGCATGCTACATGATTCTTTTTTAGTTTTGAAAGATACATAACGAGAGGCACGAACGGTTCTGACTTCTAACTTCTCTCCCAAAAGTAATTATTTTTCATACCACACATGCAGGAACGATTGAAGACTATTAACTAGTGTTTGATTTCATCATGATACCCGAAGCAAGTCTTTGTTTTTTTCTCTCTTTTCTTCTTTTTTTTTTTTTTAAATTTCTCTTTAATTTTCTTAGTTTGGTGACATCACCTTCGAAAGAAAATCTTTTCATCAATACACTATGAAGTATGAAGAGCAAACATCAGTGGGTGACATGCAATGATAACCGACAATTAGATTTTGTTTTCTGTTTTGTCCCTAATTTGGTATCAGGGATGAACTACACTGTTAGGTCAAAGAATAGGAAAGGTAGATGACAGATATACATTACTTCAGTTTGGTTATTAATTTGTGTGAAAATGTTAAAAATGTACTTAAAAAGTTTCTTTGGATACATTGCTTGGAAATTCATGGCAGATGGTATGAAAGCCAAAAGATTATTCATGTAACGGGAATCATCTTGAGAGGTTCTATATAGTACAAGGGGATCATGGTGGCTGGCTTTATTCTTGTGGTGATTCCAAATCTTAAAATTATTGCAGTACACTCTCCAACATTGTCTTCCTTTCTTGCAGATTGAGACATCTTTGGGCCTTTTTTGCTATTAGTCAAGCTCAATGCTATTTAAGGTTCTTTTTTCTGACACGAATCCAATCCAAAGCCCATTTAGTTTGGCAGAAGAGACCAAAGTGCAAAATGGTGATCCAAAAGCTAATCCATCCTATATGTATATAACCCAAGTGGCAAGGAGCCCACTTAGAAACAACTAAACATCTCGTAAACTTCCGGCAACATGCGACTTGAAATCAATTAGGTTTATAGTGAATTCCCTCTCCAATCAAGATGATTAAACGTCGTTCATGTAAAATGCTTCGGATTTGAAATCTGTCGTTCTCCCTAGACAGGCCTTTTCCATTAATCAGAAGTTGGTCATTTCTTTTGTTTAGTTAGATGAAGCCAATTCATCCTAGTATGCCTTTTGAGAAGTTAACCTAGTATTTTGATGAAACTTAGAGCATACCTAATTCCATAGAGATTAGTTTAGGGGGGTCAACATTTCAATGCAAAGGTACAAAGGAAGCCAGGGAATGTATAGAATCATAGAAATATACAAGAACAAACTTATAGTAAGCTTAAAAAATTTTGTCCTCGTTTTGCTCTGGACATCGTTTTGCTCAAACTAAAGACTTATTTTCTAAAATTGTGATCATATATATATAAAATATGAAAAATATAATTAATTATATTGATTCTACATTAAAATTACTTATATATCTTTAGTAAATGAATTTCAAAAAAAATTCTTAAATTAGTATGAAATGAAAAGGATTAATCAGAAACTAAAAAGCAGTTGGAGTTTGAATATTACTTGTGTCTAATTGTAGCTGCTGTCAAAAAGTTTGTTTCTCTCTTTATAAATTTCGACCATGATATTGTGCTTATTTAAGCACTAAACTTTGTACCCCTTAATCAGTTTTATTGCTTTTGGAATGAAATTTACATATTCATCCAAAAAAAAAAGAAAAGGATTAATCAATTACTAAGCATATCAAATAAGAAATATAAAGTAAAAATTTATAATTTAAAAAAGAAATAAACTATATTTAACTATATAATTTAATGTAATATTAGAACAAATATTTTTTATTTTAAAAAATAAAATGTAGGCCTATTTAATTAAACTCAACTTTATATATATATATATATGTTAATTTTTTTCCATGGATATATATTAATTAATCAAAATAATATTTTATATATTTTATAAATGTAAAATAAATAATGAAAAATAAAAAAAAATCAAAATAGTTAAAAGCTTTTCTATCCAATAGAAAGGCCAAAAAGATAATCCAATTAAAAGTTCAACTTTCATATACAAACTATTTAACCTATCTTCCTATATCTCTTTTTGAATTCAAAGTTCAAATCCAAAAATCTATTTGCAAGGATATCTCAAAAAAAAAAAAATCTATTTGCAATGATAAAGAAGCCCGCGTACTTTAAAATATTTGTCAACTTATTCATGTATCTAATTTTATAAGTAAAGATAGATAGATAATAGATACATATTGATCTAATATTATGGTTTGGGCTTTCAAGCACTACTACAACAAAGAAACAATCAATCATGGTAATTTACAAAGGGAAAAAAAGAAATGCTAAGAGGAAAAACCGAATTGGGAATCATCGAAAGTGAAGATCAAGTTTAGGAGCCATGCCCATACCCAAACAATGCTTCCAAATCATTCTCCAAAGGACTCAAATTCAAGTCCAAGTACACAATTCTTTTACTGTTCGATCTGCTCAACACTGACAGCTTTGAAACGACAGGAAAATAGTTAGGATCGAAACTGTCATAAATTGAGGCTCTGTGTTTCCTCATATGGCCTCCCAAAGCTTGTCCCATGCTAAACTCTTTGCCACAAATGGCACACTCATGCACCTTTGGCTTAGCAATTGCTAAACTTAAAGCAAATTTGGTATCAGTATTTGCTTTCTGATTCTCATCCCTCGTTATTAATCTGGGTTTCTTATGGTGACTTGCCCGGTGGCCTCCTAGTGCTTGGAATGAAGAAAACTGGCGATGGCAAGTTTTACACTCGAAAACATCCTCGACCGGATGCTCCAATTCCCACTTGCTTTCTTTGCCTTGAGACAACAACATCAGACGTTTTGTCATGTCAATTGACTCGAAACTGATCACGCTCTCTTCATTTTCTCTTCCTCTCTTCATGATCAACCAAGGATTTTGCGGGTTTAAAGGAAAGCTAGAAGAGGAACTGTTTTGGCGTGCTATTTGGTAACATCATAAACCATGAGGCTTTTATTTATATTATACAATGTTCATGCATGTTCATAAGAATCTGTATCAATGAACCTTGACTGATTATTTGACTAGACCATATCATATTAAAATCTAAAAATTGTTCACACTTGAAGGGATCAATCAATCAACAGCATTAAAAAAACCATTTCAATGCTCCTTAGCCGACGGGAATTTGGATGTAAGCATCAAACAAATATGTCACAAATGGCTAGCTCTGGGTGGCTAATTTTGTTGGAATCATACATATATGCTGTGAACCATCACTGAACCTTCCGAAAAGTGAAAAGGCCATAATTCAGTCAACATGATAGTCCTAATTAAAAGAGGGAAACATTGATTGGTTGGATTCGGACATTCTTAATTTAGAGATTTTTTATATACATTTAATTAATATAGCTAGTAATTGTCACATTTGTCTGCTCCTCATATTATAAAACATCGTACAAGAAAGAAGCTTTTGATCATGAGTTTTGAGTATCCGAGAAATGAGGCCAAGCAGTCAATGATGAGGAAATGCCTTTAGAAAGGTTCATAGCCTCCATGTCCATGATCGATCATTAGAGCAGGTGGGATGTTTTCAGGGCTGCAAGATAGAAAATATATTCTCCGAACTTAGGTGACCTAATTCCTTACTTCATTATAATTACTATCTCAGCTAATTGATTTTGCTTAGATTATTAATTTCTAATCTATATTATATATAGTAAATTAGATGAAGTCACTTTAACGCAACTATTAAATATACCAGTTATGCTATTGATCCGTCACTTTGATTCATCGTTTTATCTTATTGATGTAACATAAATAATCACCGAAATCCTATTATAATAAATGTCATAAAATTTAAGACCTACCCTTTAAATCAATTGCTTTTAAATTTGTGGCTAAACTGAACTCACGTCAAACGAGATAAAACATAGTATTTGGATAAAAGTAGTTGGTCAAATAATATTTTTATAATTATATATATATATATATGTATTTATGTTATTATGGACGAGATTGTTGAAAATTTAAACAGAATGGATTATAGTAATTAATTAATTTGGCAGGCTGGTATGGATTTGAAAAAGATTCATGCTAATAGCAGTATAGGTAGTAGTAATAGCTAAAGACTAAAAGCAAGAGCTAGCTCATTAATTAAAGAAGATTCAAAAAAGTGGCAGCCCTCGTTTTCATTAGCTTTTTTTTGACGATGTTGTGGAGATGTCAAAACTCTCTGCAAATATTTTTTTTTGACATTGTCTCTCTTTCTTGTTGACGATGCTTTTGACATTCAAAAGTATTACTATATTATACTCTCTGCAAATCCATTTTTTTTTCCTAAGAGAGATACTCTCTGCAAATCTTTAAATGGGAGTAGGATGGTCAAGATCGATGTTTGACCATTGAACCTTATTAAGCCAAACCATATACTATATTATATGGGCCTTTGAGTTTGAAGGAAAACGTAAATTACTTTCTCTCTATATGTCTATACGTATCTTCTTAACTAAAGGTTATCATACAAGATGATGGTAACCATTTCTCGTAGCTAATGTGGGGGAAATGCAAAAGATTTTAGTTCTCTTTAAAGGTTAAAAAATAAAAAAGAAGACAGAAAAAATAATTTTGAGACCACTTGACAATGAAAATATAAAATTTTATCACTCTAGAAGATTTTAAAATTATCTTTGCTTCTTCAAAACTCGAACAAACCCATGTTTCTTTATAGAATTTTTTTTTCCCTAATCTGCTAGCTCAAACAGCATTAAAATCAAAATATTTCAGGTTTGAGCTACAAGTTTCCTCAAAAGGAAAAAAAAAATGATAGAAATATTAATGTAGGATTAATGTCGAAACATATATTACTTTCTCTCTATATAGGTATCTTCTCAAGTAAAGGTTATCATACAAGAAATGGTAACCATTTCTCGTACCTAATGGGGAAATGGAAATTCTTTAAAGATTTGCTTGAGATCATTACTTGACAATTAAATTATCACTCTATAAGATTTTAAAAATTATCTTGCTTCTTGAATGTTAAAAACTTAAACAAACCACGTTTCTTTATAGATTTTTTCATATTCTATACTAGCTCAACGCCTCAAACAGCATTAAATTCAAAATATTTCAGGTTTGAGCTACAAGTTTCCTCACAAGAAAAAAAAATAGATATATTAATGTAGGATTTATGTCTTCAAGTAATAAGGGAAAATACTTAGAGATAACTAGAATATGTAAAATAATGGGAAAAAAAATGAAGGTAATCTTATTAGGAATTTCTATCAGAAACAAATTAATAAAGTGTACAAATAAATCGATAAAAGATAAAATATTTTTTTTGAAGATTTAACAAGTTGTACATGATGAAACAAATGAAAAAATGTTGTTAACGACATAAAAGTTACAAGTGTCAACTGGAAAATTAATTACTGGGACTAATAATTGATTATCGAATGGAAAGCTCAACCTTGGGAGCCTTGGTCCCAAACAAGATTTGCAAATCATTCTCCAACGGGGTCAAATTCAAGTCCATGCACACAACCCTCTTACTGCTATTGGATCTCTTCAACACCGGCACGGCTGGAACAACTGGAAACGGGGAGAAGCCGTCGTTCATGGTGGCTCTATGCCTCCTCATATGGCCACCCAAAGCTTGGCCCATGGAGAACTCTTGGCCGCAGATGGAGCATTCGTGAGTCTTAGGCTTGGTCGATAAAGTTAGAAACCGTGTTTGTTCATTTGCTTTCTCACCCATCAGTCTGGGTTTTTTATGGCTAGCTCGGTGGCCTCCCAAAGCTTGAAAGGATGAGAAACGACGGTGACAAGTCTTGCACTCGAAAACCTCACTGTCTGAATGCTGCAGGCTCTTTGGCTTGATTTCAGCTAGGCCTTGAGATAGAAGCACAAGACATTTAGCAATGTCAAAACCTTGAATCTCTGCACTCTCTCTTTCTCTCTTCATTACTATCTGACCAGAGAAACAAAAACTAAAAACAAATCTGAATATGAAAATCTGGGTGTTTTTCTTTTGGCTGAAAGAAGAATTGCTGGATGTGATGAGAGACTTGGGAACCGGTGTTTCAGCCTTATATAGAGGGAGGGAACTCAGGACTCTCTCAATTAAGGCGTCAGCTGTGAAGTTTGACTGCTAATAAGACTATTCTATAAGGCAAAAAAAAAAAAGGTACAACCTATTTGTCCGCGGAGTCTTGAAAACTCTTCTTTTGGGAAAAAAAAGGAAAGCGTTTACTGCTCATTTGGGCGTGTTCCCAGAGGTCAAAATGGCCTTAATTTGGTCAAACACGAGGAAATCTTAAAGAGGGGTCCCTCGTTGTAGTGAGAGGCAGTTTCGCTTCACCACCACCGCACCACGTTAAGCTTTTACTAGAGACAACGTCACGCGTGGCGACTACGAGCTATTGCCTATTGGGTATTGGCTAACTAACGACAATAGTGACTCCAACTGAAGCTTCCGCCACCTTTTTTGTTTTTCAACATCTAATGAGCAACTGAAGTACAAAAAACATTATTCTAGCTCTCGTAATAATAACTGGATTAATAATTGTCAATAAAATTGGCCGAATTAGTAAGAGTTTGAAGTTTGAACAACTGGTGAAAGATGTTCGATTTTGAGGTTTCGAGCTCTCATCTGTCCTCATGACGGGTGATTTTTAAGTTCAAAAAACTCAAAAAAAAAAAAACCCCCCCATAGCCATCCACCATTTGAAAGTCATACAAATCCTATGACATGGTTGTATTATTTAGATAGAGTTCAGACAAATCCCTGCTTACAAGGAATAAATATTTGTAAAATACTAACACTGATGCTTGTAATGGAAACAGTGTTCCATAAAATAACATTATTTCTTTTCTGTTTGTCAATTTTTCAATGTTTCTCATTTAGAAATTAAGTGGAAGATAGAATGAGAATGGATAAGTGGAATATTCATGATGTAACTTGGAAAACTATAAACACACGAGCACCAAACTGCCCAAAGGATGACAGAAAAGCAAAGGGGTTGAAAGATGGTTACTGGTCAAAACCTAAGAAAAGTTCTCGTTGCTTGAAATTTTCAATGTTCAAACCCTTTATAGTTGTTTCTATTGTTGTTGTTGCAGGCCTGCAGCTGCATAAATTGATAGTAGTAGATGAACCACTTGTTGCAGGCCGAGTAGAATTGTAAAACCTTTTTCAAGTTTCAAGCAACAGGGGCCGCAGAAATTGATTGGCTCTCCTTGGGTTCATTGCTTCTTTGCTTAGTTTGCTTGTAAATCTTAATTTCCTCTTTATGACCTTTGGCACTTTCTAATTAAGGAAGGCATAGGCAAAATGAATTACTACACTTTCAGTCAGGGCAGTGTGAATGAGAATTTTTCCATAGGCTTGATTCCCATGGTGATTAAAAGTTGAGTCAAATTTGCCTTTTATTGGTACGAGGCAGGTAAGGGACAGCCTCCAAAACATATTTGACTTAATTAATTTTCATCCAATCTAGCTCTTAAACTTTGAAATGGCTACACTTCTTGTACAGATTGGGAATATATCCAAGTACCAACTTTTCCTTGGATTTATCCTCTGACTCTCAAAACACCAACTTCTTTATTCTGATAAAGATGGAAGTTCCGAGGATAAGAGAGGGTAATCTAGAGAGGCGAAAACAAATGGAAAAAACATAGAAGGAGCTGAGATCTAGCTCCATAAAAAGAAAGTAACACATGACGTAAGCTGCTATGTAAGATTCTATTTGATGCCATGACGACGGCTTAGTAAAATAGCACAACAGCTGGAATTTCCCTTTTTTTTTTGCGCTAAACTAAAGGTACGCCAAGCCTTTGACCAAGACTCATCCGTTTCGAACCGGGTTTGAAAGAAACATGGATCAATATTGAAAGAAACAATGATGTAAGAATTATCATAATACATGTAGAGTCATTGCTAAGAGTGACATGTTAAGAATGAAGGTCTTGTACTCACCAGCCGATGAGCATTTTCTACAACGTCCCAATGCCTTAACTGGCTTCAGTCGTATGTATTAGTTGTCCTAATCATAATCAATTGACATCTGCGAAAGGAGTTCTATTTGGTGAGAATGCCAGACATGCAATCTGTTGCTGGGTTTTGCTTTCACTGTAACCCCATTTTGATATATTCCCTGAGTTATTTTCTTCTTCCCTGAGGTTTTCGAAGGATGGTGTCCTCATCTCTTCAATTGATGCTAAGCTGGGCACAACTATGTCTCGCTTGTTTGGTGTTGTATCAGTATGGTGATCAACCTGTTCAAGGCAACACCGAGGTTAATATTTAGGAATTCTGAAATCAAATGTTCTGAACTTATGTAAGAATTGTGTTAATAATCTTTGACCAAATATGGACATTTTCAGCAAGCCAACCTACCAAGTAATCTTTGACGAGGCATTTCTCAGCTTCGCTTCTGATATTTGAAATGCTTTCACCATGCTTTTCTTGCATTGTTTTGAGTTGGTCTAAGCACAGTTTTGTATGGGAGTCTATTTCCTTCTTACTTTCGCGGTCACGATGTAATGAATCTGCAAATGGGCAATATTTTCCCACTTAGAGTGAGAAAAGAATGCAATTCTTACATGAAGAACTTGCACTAACTGTACAATTAAATTTAATAAATTACCATTTATTGCTGCCATCATATCTTCAGTTCTAGCGCCAAACTCTGCACCCATAGAGGATAATGCAGATAAAAATTCTTCGTGTTTTGTATAATTTCTTTTGATGTTTTCCCTGTCAATTTAATAAGCGGAGAGTTAGCACAAAATAGATATCTAAAGTTCAAAACAAGGACTTTAAGAACCAAATAACAGGAAAAACTTACCTAACAGTTGATTTGATCTCTGCAAGACTGCTTGTATTAAGTTCATTTATGTATGAATTAGCATTTTCCCACTGCATCCTAGAATCATGCGCCCTCTTTGAGCTGCATTAAAAGAAAAGATCACCATGAGTATGTTTATAAAGTGATCTGATGTTTACTAGAGACCAGGAATTAGATAGATACAATGGATTCAGGGGGAGCTATTCCTTGTTTTGTACCTTGCCAATCGATTTGCAAAAAACAGAATTGCTTTCGATTTGGAACCTGGATGTATACTATTATATAAATAAACAAATCAAAGCTTACCATTCTGTATGCCTAAAAAAAGAATTTCACTCGGTTGCAAATTCAATGACTATGCATGCATATCATGACTAAACATATGAAAGCTTACCATTCTTGGAGACCATCTTCCATTATACCCCTAGACTCAGCAACTGAGAAGGTGTCTTCCAAGAAATGTCTTTCCATCTTTTCTGTATATTTATTCATTTCTTTCCCAGCATCAGCTGTAACCTGTAGCAACACTGACATCTGTTGCTGCAATATCCTATTATCTTGAATACCTGACTCCTTCATGTTTCTTGATGCCTCAGCAACCTAATAATAAATAATTTCTATAAGCATACTTAAAATGTATTTTGGCTAGCAAGAGAAGAATGTGGGAGAACTAACCATAGCAGTTCTATTAGATGTCAAAGTTGCCAATATTGCTGCAATCTTTTCCAAAGCCTGCTTTTCATCGCTAGCAGTCTCTTCCTGTTTCAAACCAGTGCAAGTTCATTATTAGCCTTCATTCTTCACAATATCAATAATACATGTGAAAAGAAACAACTTGCCTTAAATCTGTTTTCAAAATTTGTTAATTGCTGGGATTTCTTGGTTTGGGCTTCTTCAAGGGTTGTCATGAGTTTGGAAGCCTGATTATTTATGTCAGTCATAAAACCAATTGTTGCCTTAGATATTTCTTGCACTGAAATCAAGCTGCGGTTTAATCCCTGTCATTATTTTCAAACATGAGAAACACTTATTTAAGTAGAGTGAATAAATAGTATGAATAGAAGGAATTGAAGAATAACATATACACACACCTCTTCTTGTTGTCGAGCAGAGAAAACCAATAGCTCCTTTTGTTCATCAAGTGAATTCTGGAGACCCTCGATAACCTCCTTTGCCTCCAGCACTGCAGTGACAAGGAACTACCAAGACAAATTTGATAGACCAGTTAGAAATCTAAATCATATATTTATATAAACAACTTGAAGAGAACTAGTTATCTTCCTTTGGATAGCATACCTGCTCAGTAGCAGAAATTTGAGATGAAAATGCAGAATCCATCTGCTTGAGGTCGGAGGAAACTTTCCTTTGCATTGTGTTGGCAAGTTCCTTCATTGCCGCCACTCCTGTAGCATATGTCTCTGTCATATTCTGAATCCTAGATTCCAAGACTTTTCTCGCCTGCCAATAATACAAGACTCATGAGTCAGAATTAGAGTATTTGCAATTTCACATGCTTAAAGTAGGATAGGGCTACATTTTTCCATTCTTACATCACATTTACTGGCAAGAAATGAATGAGCCTGCTCTTCCATGCATCTAAGCTGTTGATGCTGTTGAGAAATGGATGCGAGAATGGTTTTATGCAAATCTTTAAGATGATGGTCAAGCTGAGAACCAAATGTTAAAACAATGCTTTGGTTTTCTGCCTCCATCTTGTCCTTATTTTCTGTGCAGAAAACCAAATCATTAGGATGAACTGAAGTGTAACCAAGAGAATAAGAGCATAGAAGCTATGTCCTCATACCTAGTTTTAAAAGAAGTGAATTTACGTCCTCTGATGCATGTTGCAAGTCAGTACGTAACTCCTTTGCCAGTTCAATCAAAGAATTTTCTGTTTATGAAACAATTGTTTTTGTTAATGATAAGTAAAAAAGATGGATAAGGAAATTTTCAGACACTGAGACACTCTGTTACCTGAGCACAGCAATTTAGAGATGACGAACTCCTTTTCTTTCAGTGATAAAATGGCTGCTCTGTGGTTCTCTTGAAGATCAAGCAATTCTTTCCTACTCTTTTCAAGGTTTATCTGGAGAGCAAATATTAATTTATGATCAGAGAATTGCCTGGAATTGAAAGAACCAACATGAATACTTCCTATCCAGTGTCAATGCTTACCTTGCAATCCTTGAGGTCACTTTCCAAGTCCAACTTTTGCTCTTGCTCAGTGAGATACAACTCACGAAACCTCTCAGCTTCCTGCATGAAGAAAAATAATAAGTATATAAATATGACAGGGCAAGAATGAGCTAAATTACAACGTGTGAGAAAGTTATACCTTCTCAGTAAGGTTGAGATCATTCTCCAGTTGCTCTATCCTCTCCATCCTTGCCTGCGTGGTAACACAAGTTAAATTTTGTATCAGTAAGCCATGAGCCTACATTAAGGGCGACCATCAATCTTTGACTCCAAGAAATACAAAAGTAAAAAACCCAGTTTTCTTCAAGCTAGAGGAAATGAACTACAAAATCATAACTAAATCAGAGATGAGCAACAATAGAAAGAGAATTAGAGAGAAACATGGAAGTTTACCTTCTTTTCAGCTTCCTCTTGGGCAAATCTTTCATGGGGAACGTAAACTCCATTTTTGTCCCTTGCTGCTCGAACATCTGGATCAATTGTTTTTACATTAATAAGAATCTATAAGTTTCTACTTATGTCTTGATAAGGATGCAAGTGCTTATCAAACCTTCTTTCATTCTCTCAATTTCCAGGTACAAATCCTTAAGCAAAACAGCCTTAGACATTTTCTGGTTTGCCTGGAATAACAAACTTTTTCATTAGTAGAAAAATACAAAGAAACTAATAATTAGATCGAAAGAGGCATTCAAATTAACCTCTGGCTTATTTTTGATATTCTTAGCACGATAGGCATAATCTAGAGTGCTCAGAGTTTCTTCCAGGGAATGAGCAGATGGAGAGATCGTGGCAATAATGCAGGTTTTTGTTTTCCCTCCCAAAGAATCTCTCAAGAGCCTTGTCAGCTTACTATCTCTGCACAGAATGTTGGTTAACCATGAAAAAACAGTTCAGAAAAGAAATTTAGAGGCAGATTAATGAACAAGAAAAAAATTTATGGAAGCTCCACATACCTATATGGTATATGAGGAGAATGCTCCACAAGTGCATTTATGACACGGCCAAGTGTAAGTAAGCTCTTGTTTATCTCTCCTGCTTCTCTTGCACGACCCTGAAACTCAATGTAGATTTGAGCATAGATGTTACATTTCTTAAATATTTGCAGCTTAATAAATATTGAATCATACACATCAGAAACTCCACACCTATCGTATATTGAAAAATGGTGAGTACGTTATAGACTTCACTGGCAAAAAACAGCTTAATCCTATACCTCCCTTGCACCGGAGCGAGAAATATTCTCAGACCCTGCCAAATCAACAAGATTAAGCTTGCCACATTTAATCAGGTCTTCATCTCCAACAGCAGATTCTTTGATGTAGACAGTGATAGAAAATACAGAATGAGAACGGCTGCAAGACAAAGAAAACGACTTTAACCAAAGGTAGTTTCTCCTACACCACCAAGTATCAAGAACAATTCCAACAATTAAAAAACTCCAACCTGCTGCGTTTGTTTAACAAGGTATCAGCTGTGCGCCTCTTTGCTGCTCCACGTTCCAGGAGGGTATAGATTTCATTAGCACTATATACAGCCTCTTCTTCTAGACCTCTCACGACAACACAACCCTTTCCATCTTCCATCAAAGAAACGGGCTTCCTTTGCCTATCTTCAGCAAATCTTGAATTCTCTTCGGGTGCCAACAAATCAGTTATTTCCTCATTGTACAGCTCCAAAAATGTAACTTTCATGCTATAGTCAGCATTTTGAGCCTCCAAAGTATCAAATATATGGCGCACTGCTCTTGGAATAACACCAGCCTCAGCAGGCAAGTCCCCACCCTATATTTAATGCATACTCCTTAGTTAATAGTACCATCCATAGGGGAGCTTTACTTGACTAAGTCTCAGTAAATAATTCTATCCAATGCCAACTAATCAAAGCTTGTGCCACTCATCAAAATTAGCTTATACTACCAAAACTTAAAATAAATAATGTTGTTACCTTGTTTCTCATCCCACCCTCCATGGTATATGTTTTGCCAGTGCCAGTTTGTCCATAGGCAAAGACAGTACAGTTGAAACCATCAAGTACTTCATTAACAATTGGGACAATGGCTTGATCATATATTGTTCTTTGTTGTGCCTTGGGGCCAAAAACCTAGCAAAAGAAATGAATAAATAAACTCTGAAAAGCTAATGAATCATCTTGGAAAACAAAGAATCCAATAACAGTAAGGCTACAAGCTTTACTTTGTCAAAAGTGAAAACTCTGTCTACTTGCTTGTTAGCAACATTTTGCATAACAGTGACTTCCCTTTTATGTTCATTACACGAAATCACTTTCGGGACATTTATTCTCTGCTCATCTTCGTTCAGTGGCCTAAAACCATAGTCATCAGGCAAAGAAGGATTGAATTAAATTAAAACAAAATGAAGGGAATTTCAACAGATAAATGATAAAATGAAAATGTACCTGCATCTAAGCAGCACTTGAACATTAACCTCTCTATCTCTATCTTGGCGGTTAAAGGACCAATCGGGTCCTCTGGAGTCGGCACGGCGTCGTTCAGGTCGGGGAGTGAGGAAAGGAGATGGAGATGGTATGACTCCTCCCATCCCTACTTTCCTAAACTGATCTGGAGTCAGTGACATCATTTCTCTTTTGTTTTCTTCTTCAAATTGTTCTCGAAAACCTGATCAATGATTCAATAATCAATGAACCGGAATCAAGTTTTCAGAAATTATTAATTTAAACTTAAAATCAAAAGAAAAATAATAAAAAAACGCTTACAGGAGTTCTTGGTAAACTGGAATCTTCCCCAGTAGAATAGAATCTGAAGAATGAGTGAGAGATTCAGAGAGCTTTTCCAGTAGCGCTTTCTTTCTTTCCTTCCTTTCTTGGTTCTCTTTGTACTTTGTAGGACTTGAAAAATTGGGTTCCTCCTTTTTTTTCTAACAGAAATCACTATTTGGCAGCGTCTTTTCAAATGGTGGGGGGGAAGGAAGAAACTTTTTTGGTATTCTAACGGCTAGCTGGGGTGGTCCGTAGCCGTTGCAACACGTGGCCTTTGTTTTCAAACACATGGGGCCCACAGTATGAAAATTCAAATAGTACGCTTTCATGATCATCCCTTCCGTAGGTTTTTGGGGGGTTTATGTTAATTACAAGTAATTTTCAAAAGATTAAGATCTCTAATTGAATCCTGAGTTAAAGAGTTGAATTCTTGAAAAGTAATCACAATCTTTAACTTCTAAAGGATTAATTTGTACTTAAATCAGGTTCAATAATTCAGTTAATATAATTAGTTTAATCAGATCAATAGATCAACACTCATGATTACTTACAAGTACTACAGTTTTATGGGGAGTACCCATAACCAACCCACCCAGCAAAAGTAATCAAAAGCATTTCACCAATCAAAATTGTGATGATGGGCCGGAAAACAAAATGGTACTATTAGTGAAAGCAAAACAAAATGGCCGGAAAACATGTATAACACCAGAGCAAACAGTCTGAACAAAGAAACACAAAAGAATGTTGCCATTCATTATTATTCGTAAGCTAACCATGCCTCTTATATTTCTACAAAATTCAAAGTACAACAGACAATGAGTTCTCCTCTATCACGATAGCAAAGTTTAGCATTAGACATTTAGACTTGTCACAGTGGCACTGAACCGTAGAAAACTACTTCGGCTGGGCCGGTCATGTATACACGATTGTCTTCCTCCCTCCATTCAATCTCCAATGGGCCTCCTGGCAATTCCACCGTGCAACGCTGTTTCACAAATGAAAATAACCAAATTGTGAGGAAAACTAACACAAGAAAACCAGATCTAATGATGCAAACGTTGAGAAATCTATTTCCTCCTCTTTTTGCTTGCCTCTGCAAAGAGTATTAACTCAAGAAACCTAGGCCAACTACTTCGAGATGAATATACGTCAATGTCATATGCTCATTGACTAATTTCAATAACACAATTTAGACATCACATCCAAACTTACCCTCCCGGCACGTCCTTCAAGAACAGCTGCAACCACCACAGCACATGCTCCAGTTCCACAAGCCAGTGTAGCTCCTACAAAATGTAATTAAGATGAGCTTTTACCCAGAACAAAAAATAACCCAACAAAAATGGCCTATTTGTATAAGCGGATGGATATTATGACAAACCAGCTCCACGCTCCCAAACACGCATTTTCAAGTGTGAACGAGAGAATACTTCCACAAATTCTGCAAACCATAAAACACATTCATGATTAGACAGTGGCTTTGCTTAAATGACAACCAAACAACAAAAAAGACCAATTCTTCTTGCACGAAAAAATTGAAGCTACTAGTAGATGTTAGACATGGAAATGATCACAAAAGTTCTTCTCAGAGATTATAGCAACTAACCTGTGTTAGTCCGAGCTGGGAACATTTCATGATGCTCAAATTTAGGACCAACTGCCGCTAAATCTAGTTCATCGACTGTCAAATTCTGCTCAATCACAACCATTCAGCAACAAACCAAGTATTAGGGAATGCAAATGAAAAGAAGTATAATTAGGAATAATTCATATAAATATAAACTCCATCTTAAAAATCATCATCGGGAATACAAACCTGGCTTCCTTTGGTTCCAAAAGTCACACAATGTGGATTGCCCATGCTAACACAAGTCACATTCCAAATCACTCCATCTACAGTCAGATCTGATTTAACAACAGCTTGATCTTTATTTGCCGGTAATTTTGTAGGAACATCCGATGCTTTAAGAATTGGCTTGCCCATATCAACTTTAACCTGAAAGTGTCCTGCTCAATTGTCAGATGCATAAAACAACATAAATAAACTGTTATGTAAGGGGTTTCAAATACATACCTTCCCATCATCTTGGATTTCTGGAACAATTAAACCAGCGCCGGTATGTACAGTAAAACTGCATAAAGTGAGAAAAGAGAATAAATTATAAAGAATTTCTGGTAGGAAAATCGTCAAGAAATTTACAAATGTTTATAAGCCATCTTTTAACAATTCGGTTGCAATTAGAAACTAAGGGAATAAAATATGAGTGCGCAATCCCTTAACTGTAAGGAAAATAGAAGAACAATCCCTTAACTGTACCTTTGCTTCCCGTGTAAATTCTCAAGCTCAGCAATGAATCTGGCAAAGCACCGCACCCCATTACCACACATCTAGAAGAACAAGCATCAATCAAAACTTAAAATCAAATTTCTAATCTCACATACATACGAACAAGAGAGCATTCGAATTCGATACTCAATGTCAATAACATGAATGATATTCAAGCAAATAAGCAAAGCATCCAAGTGATGGACAAACGCTCCATTCCTTATTACTTTCACAACTTTCTTTTAGCTTCCAAATGCAAAGGCAAAAATGCATTTATATACAAAGGCAACCAAATTTTCACTAATTAAGTAGAAAGTATATTCAAATAGCTAATTACCTCAGGCTCGCTACCATCAGAATTAAAGATTCTCATAGTATAATCAGTGCCGTTGATTCCCGGCATCGCAAAAATCACTCCATCGGCTCCGATTCCAAAGTTCCTATCGCACAACTTCACCGCTTGTTCCGGCGTGATCCTCGGTTCCGTCGAGTCTCGATTATCAACCTACTCCAAGGAACAAGTTATTAGCTAAGACAACTCCAACTACATTTTCTCTGCTGAGAGAAATATATTAGAGAAGTTACCAAAATGAAGTCGTTTCCGAGGCCGTGGTACTTAACGAAGTGAAGGATTCCGCTTTCTTTTCGGTCAAGAAACGACGTCGTGGAGATTTTCTCGGTAGTCCCGATGCTCATGGATGATGCAGAGAGCCGAAAGTTAGGGTTTTTCATGGAAAGGTTGGAACGGAGAGAATCAAAATGAAGAGAAGAAGAAGTTGAACGAAAGGGAGCGGCACGGGCGACGGCCAAACGGCTGGTTTGGAGAGGGAGAGTGGGGGAAGTGATGGCGGAGGCGATGGCCATGGGAGCCGACTTTCTTTTTGACTTTTGACGGGGGCGTTTGGTGACGCAGAAATCAGAATGCAGGAGTGCAGGACCGTTGAGTCAGAGTGGGAAAGGGAAACTCATTTTTGTATTTGTCATGTATAAGAAAGGAGCCGGAATCGTATGCGAAGTACGAACCGTGGAACCTGCTCAGAAAGGACCGGTTGATGGCTTTTGGATTTTGGTGAATGATAATAAATTAGAAATTGACCGGGTTATGTCCCGAGATTTTTTTAATTTTAAATATTTAAATATTATTTTTTAAAAAGATGTAAGGATTAATAGGAACAATATATAATATCTAAAGATAAAAAATATAATATATAATTATTGATATTACATGTAAATTAAAATATAATATAAAAATATATAAAAAATCATTTTGATATACACACACCAAAGATAATGTTAATTAACTAATAAATAAAAATACATATATAAAATATTATATATAAGTTAAACATGTTGATCAACTATTAAATAAAAATATATAAATTAAATATTGAATTCTTCAATGATAAATAAATTTTAATAACATATATAATATATAAAATTATGAAAGATTCCCTCAAACCCACAAAAATAACCAAACTAAACCTTTTATTTAGACTTATTAAGGGAAAAAAATTTTACAAAAATTATATTAAAAATTTTAATAATATAAGTAAATATCAAAATTAAAAAGAAAAGAAAGAAAGAACAAATGGGTCCTTTAACCGAAAAAATAAAAAAAAATGAAGAGCCACTAAGAGAATGACAATTACATCCCCTCCTCTTCTAATATGCTTTACATTTCTTATAAGCTAGTATACATATATGGGTACAAAGAATTTGTTTGGGCCTGAAGTCTTTGTGGATAGTTGAAACCAAATTATCCATTACATTAAAAGATTCTCAGGCCCATTTCAGGTGTTGGTGGGATGGGCCTTTTTTTTTTTTTTGGTGAGAAGTGGGGGTGAGATGGCTTTTGTGTGAATAAATCTTGCCTTTTATCACGTCCCACACAAATAAATAGTTTCTTTTGAAGAAGTTTATCACCATGTTCCATTTCCTAGCCTGAATGCATGCATTTGGGGTCAAAAAGGGTATAATATATCTAATCCAAATTTCGTTTACAAATAAGGTAAAGTTTCACATTGAATCAAGCATGATTGCAATTCCTTGCATGCCTTATAAGAATGCATACTTTCAGTCATAAACCCATAAACATTTCATTTTTGTTAATAGATTGCAATTCCTTAAATCTCAAGTTCACCAAAATAGGAAGGTATTGAATATCCTAACTAATTCTAATCAATTTTAGGTAATAATCTTTGCCTACATTGCCATGTAGTGATAAGACAGAAAATATTCAGGTTCGAAAAGGATTAGTCTTTAACCTGTATATACCTACTAAAAGGCTTCCAATTACCTCAAAACGGATTAGGATCACTAGGGGAGATGGAAGTGGACCATCTTACTCTCTTGAAGTTGTTCGTGTTCGTGATGGGATGCCCCCTATTTTGTTCAGAAGGATTTTTAGATGTAAAAACTTATGTTATCCAGACACTGAAGCTCTCAAAAAATGGTCATTGTTTATGATAGAATATCAGTAGTGGTTCAGTAATCAAGGAATGGGTTAAGCATTAGGGGACATAATTTAGATGCTTTTCAAATCAGTAATCAATAAGATATCGTCACGTGTACTTTCACATGATTTAATTTTTTTTTAAAGAAGAGTTAAATATTTAATGTTTTAAAAAGACACTTGATAATATCCCATTGACTACAAACATGAAAAGCACTTAAAAAAAGGCATATAAGTCTTGCCCAAGCACCAGGTAAGCGTTCATGTTTAATTTGTAGTAGTTTATTGTGTTACATGAAAAGCAACTTTGGCTACGTTTGTGAACAAGTTTATCTAATTAGAGTAATGATATAAATATGCCTTAATTGCAGGTCGCTAGGAGTCCCAAGCGATTCAAGTGCAATTTACCCGAAAGAGGAAATATTTCTAAGGGGATGAGTTACATCAATATGTAAACAATGAATAAAAACCAGGGCTTTTTTTAAGCTCTAGCTAAATATAGCAGGTAAATGTTTATGAGAATTTTAGTTGATATATAGATATTCTCTCTTTTATAGTAGTATTTAATTTACATAATTATATTTGTACTATCACACCTCGATCCAAAGGTCGAGAATGTGACAACCATCGAATGCCATGAATTGAGAATGGCGCGCTTCACCCACAACTCAAAGCTCGCAAGACTTATAGCATCTTGAATCCATTTAATAAATCAATTTTGGCTTGTCATGCAAAATAAGAAAAATATAGATTTTGAAACATTTGTGCAGTGCAAAATTTAAATGAAAGCGGTCCTTTAAGTTGAAAAATGTAGGTGAATAACAATTTAACCGTAGTCAAAATATGCTAGTGGATCCAGTAGTAAACACACATAAGCCATATAGATTTACTGTGGAAGGTCCGGAGTCGAGTCTTGACACTTAGCAGTCTACCCTTTTTGCGCAGTTAATTTTCCTGAAAAAAATAAATTTTAAAGAAAAATGGGATGAGTATATTTTCTACACCCAGTGAGTGAGACAACACCACAAAATTTAACACAAAACAAGCAAACTCATCATAAAATAACTTTTATGTAAATTATGAGAAATTTAAATAAAACTTCGGTATAAATCATAAACTTTGATGTTTTTATGAAATTCCGATTAGTGATTTCAATTTGGGAATTTAAAAGGACTCGTCAAAACACATTGCTCAAACCTCACTTGGTCAAGATGAGATCTAAGCCCGCCGAGGTAGTTTTCTCTAATTTCTTTATTTAGGAAACAAAAGCCCTCTATTCGACGTTGGCGTGGGCCTTCACCATGGGTGGTACATGGCTATGTTCACAGTACTCACACTGGGGTCGCATAATCACTATCTCAATACGCGCAAAACCCCTGTACCATTCACCCCGAGTGGGAGTGAAAGCCTACTCACGTTGCCTCTCACAGTCCGACCTTGTAGTGACCAACATCTCATCCACCATAATCATAATGTAACACAATATTCTTTAATCATATACAATTTGGCCAACCGGCCCATCATTGAAATCAACTCGATCACAACAATCTCAATCATATGTACCACATATGTGAATATTTAATTTCAACTATCATGAAATAAATTGACTCACTTTAAGAGCATCAAAATTCACGATTTATAAATAAGCAGAAACCATCATAACTCAATTTGAATTAAAAATCAAACATTGCATTTAAAAACAACTTAAACAGCAAAATATTTATTTAGATTTGTAAAGTCCCACTCACTGGTTTGGGGAGGGTATACACTCCCACTATTCCGCACGGTACTTGTCTTTGAAAGGAGCTCGCCACCTAAATATTTATTTTCAAACAACGCGTCAATATTTGACGATGAAAGTGACAATTGGATGAGTGTATAAGAATATATGTTTTGCATGTAACGCGAGATTGATTTCTAAATTTTCTTGATTTCTCTTTTCTCACTAATAATTTAAAAGTCCTTCCTTTATCAATCTCCGTTCAAATTCATAATTTACTAACACCAATTACACCTCAAAAATTTTGGCCAATATTCCCAATTTTGTCAAATTGATATTTATTCACTTCCAAAATTTTTATTTCCATATTTACACCTAACTTACTCCAAAAACACAATTAATTAATTAATTTGGTCTTGCAAAATCAATACCTTGTATTTCTCTTGGAAAAATTCGGCACCCATAATTTCATTTTGCCAATTCCTTCTTCAATGCACACAAAAATCAAATTTTAATAATTCAACTTTCCACATTTTCATCCAAATTATTCCAAGAATACAATTAAACCAATTAAATTCCTACAATATTGAAATCTTGCATTTTTCCTTAGGAATTTCGGCTCAATCATTCTATTTTGCACCTTACCCATTTGATACTCTCCAAGATCAATTTCTAGCAAATTCAAACCTCCCATATTATTCTAATTCAACTTTTAAATTTTCTTGCCACCTAAATTTCATGAATCTGAACTCCATAATATAACAATCCTTTCTTCCTTAATTTCATATACAAAATTCACATTTCATACAAAATTAACCCAATATCCATGATGAGTATGCTAAAATCTCCAACATAAGGTATACTTACCTTATGCTTTTCCAACTCCAACATAAACCCTAAATCTTCTTCTCCAAATTACTTCCAACCAAGCTCAAATCCTCCAAAATTGATAGAGGGCTATTGATGGGCTTGTTGAGAGCTTCAATTTGACTATAAACTTGTAGGGGTTTAATAGATTAAACTAGAAGAAATCAAGGTAGGAAGAATTTTGGTGAAAATGGAGAAAAATGAAGAAAAGTGTAGAAATTTCTTGAATTTCTACTTTGCATGGCTGGCCATCATCTTATATATATGGCATTGTCATGTGCATGGCACATGGACAATTTTGTCCCCGAAAAATTTAAAAATTTTCATTTATGTTCTCGATCAGTCCTAAACCTTATACACTATCCCAAATTATTTTTTAAGCCCTGTCGAGTTATTCCAGGGGCCACGAAATTTCTAAACTCCTTACCGTTTATAAGCTATACTAGTTCGAATTTCTCAAGGGTAAAATGGTAATTGTACTTTAAACCTTCACGCAGCAACTAGACAGTTATCAAGTAATAATAGTGTATAACAACATGACGTCCTCCCATACTATAGGACAAATCATTTTCAGTGATTAAAAATCACTTTTCATTTATTTACGAAAATACCATCGAACGTTGCAACATTTCCTTCTGCAATATTTTCCTTCGACAAAGATATTCAAAAAAATACTGTGATAACTTCGAATATTCTAAGGCACACTAAAGAAGGTAATTGGGTGGTTTGAAAAGTCATTTACGTCCTCGGTGAGGTATACGGAATTTTTGAAAAATAATACCAAAAGTTAACTTTTACTTCCTTGGTCAAAATTTGCTTTAGGTGTTTGGAGGCCAAATTCTTCAAATTGGAAAAATTTTCACAAGGTGAAAGTTGTTCTTGTTCTTACTAAGAATACCTCCACAAACATACTAAGTGTGAAAACTCTCATTATCTAAGTCCACGCTCCAAACCAGGCCATTCTAGGACCAGGCGTCACATGTACTTTTGTCTGTCTATAAATCTATAATCTATAATATATATAAAAGTACGAATGATGTAAAACTTTTAAATCGCCTAAAATATCCTTTTTTTTCTAAATATTTCAAAATTGCCATTGATATTGTTAATTTAAATTGAAACTCTTTATTTATCTTTTACTAAATATTTTTTATATATTTATTAAATGATGTTAGTAGTTAACTAATTTTATTTTCATCATAATTAAATTACTTGAAGAAAATATTTTTATATATTTATTAACTAATTTTATTTTCATCATAATTAAATTACTACTATATTATATTGAAGAAAATGGTTTAATTATTTTTCAATTTTATGTAGTTTAATTTAAAGTTTATGAATCTATAGTTTAAATATTATTTACTTTAATGTAGTTTTTTTTTATATTTATTATTATTTATTATTTTTTGTTATTATTAATAACGTATTCTACACGTGACAGTGAATGACTAGTCTTATAGAAAATGGAGAAATCAAATTGTTTTTTCACCACCATTCACCTCAAACAACTAATTGATCTCCTCAGTGTTCTAAAATTTGATTTGGACACTTGATACTAGTAATATATTTATATATTGTCTAGAAATTCAGAGCGGCATTAAATATGGTCAAAAAATGCAATGCATGGCTGATAAATAAAACATAAGAAAGGTCAAAGGATCATTTTACCATTAAGGGCCTATATACTTTTCATCTTTAATTATGCCTTTAATTACTACTATATAGTAATTTATTTAGCATTTAATTTAATGGGTAATATATGATCCCTTACTCAAAAAATAAGATTATCTCTCTTTTGTCGGCACATAAAGTGAATCACTTTTTACCGCTTTTTCACTAAGAATAATATTTTAGATGATTAATTCATCACCACACTTTAATCTTTATCTACGAACCACCAATTTAAAAGAAGTTGACAAGTACCCAAACAGGTAACACGAACTTCGAGATGATGGGAGAGTTTTCAGAGAAGGATAGGAAGATGGTTACATGACAACAAAATTGCAATGAAAGTCGTTGACGTTATGCATTGTTAGCTATGAAACTTGACATTGTCAAACTATGCCTTTTCACGAGGAAAAAGAAAAAAAAAAGAGCAGGAGACCAAGAGGAGCAAGACAAGACTCTGCTTTCATTTGAGAGTTAGTTCACCCTTATATATGCCTCTCCTTTCAATAGCTTCAATAAGTTTGGTTGACTAATTGATGATTTGGGACCAGAAATGGACAAGGAATTATATGGATGGTTCCACTTGATAACTAAAATTTTGATGGAATTTGTGTTTAATATCAGTCTGAACTCCCCATTTTTGTTATTGACATGCAGCATGAAGCTGATCTGGACGCTGCTGGTAGATTTAGCATTGTCAACTAGCAGAACTTATCACAATTCACTAGAATGAAAATAGTACGGATCCAAGAGGAACAAGACAGAGCTTTTCTTTGACATTTGACAGCTAACAAGATCTTAAAAGTGCACCGTTATTTGCTTGACTAGCTGATGATTTGGGACTAGAAAGCAGTTTAAATTGAAATGAACTTGGAAACGCCAAAAAGAATTATTCCTTTCCCAATAATTTGTCATTTGTCAATGGTAGTAGCCCAGTAGGCTCCAGTGTCGAATATAAGTCCAAAGGTCTGTTTTGCTAGTGATTCGCACACGGCAAGTCATTTAACATGGCAACAGGCAAGAAAATGTCAAATTTTGGACTTTGGGGTTTCAGCATTTTCTAATTTGAAGATGACTCTTAAAAGTTCAGCTTGAAGATTTGAATCAATTATAATTTATATAGGTTAAAGCATAATAAACTAGCTCATATTTATCAATCATCGCAAACCCTCTTCCAAATATAGAGCATGATGAGGACGAGGAAAACAAAAACAAAAGAATGAATTCAACCATATAAGCCGCAAAATAAACAGTGCTTCCCAATTAAGATCCGCAAGTTAATTTCTCTTTTTTTTTTCAGAAATAAACCCATCGGTATCCCGTAATAACATTAATCTTCTTTGATAGACAGCAAAGTTTGATATCCCTGGGAGTAAAAATCAACTCAAATTGCTTATATCCAAGTTAATCATAACTCATAAGTCATACATGATTTAAACATTTTAGTGCTTGCAAGTTGCAAATCTTAAACTGCATGAATCATGTGCCGTTATTGGTCATGTGCCCATATTATTAGAGAGGACTCTGAAGAACCATTTAGCATTATTCATCAAGGAAATGATTGCTTGATCCCCTTACGTATGTATCACATTTACAGAATGGTTAGAATAAGTAAACCATGTCATCATTAGTCAACCATCTGCGAAAAGGTCAGCTAGCTAGATCCATCAACCTTTTTCCCTTTACTATTGCATTGAAATATGCCAAAAGATCAGCTTAAATACGGTTTAAAGAATCACTAGGCAGAGTGGGGCTTCAGCTGGGGTCAGAACTGAGGAGCCAGGATCAGCTATGGATCATTTGCTTTATTGCTTGGTTGATTTGCCGGTGAGGGCAGGAATCAAGGCACCGTCCACCACCAAAATCTACTGTTTGTAGTCAAAGCAGCCTAAGCCTTGGTTACCTACTAGTACTAGATGATTTAACTTTCGAAATTTCTGGGAGAGGAAAATGACTTGCAAAATGCTTATGCTTTAAGTTTCCTACATTTCAAGGACACGTATTTAATGCCTTAGTCTCTCGTCAACATGCATGCAAATGTTACGGTCTAAGGGAGAGCCGTGAATCCTACATCGGCTATGTATTAGAAATAGTCTTGAGATATAAGAGATTATACCATTATATTAACATGTGAGTATCTTTTTGTAGGACAAAATTATGAGGACAAGAGAGTCAAAACGGACAATACTTCACAGGTCGATGTGAGCAGGTAGAATGATAAGTACATGGAAGCAAGAAAAATAGCTTTGGAGAACTTAAGTTAAAAGCTCTTAAAATTCAATTCCCAATTTCCCATAGCGTAAGATTAAACTAATAAGCTTTTAATTAAACTCTTAAGTTTGTCTCATTTGTCCATATTCAAAATATTTTTTTTTTGTAATTACTTGAACCGCAAGATAGAGGAAGCGCAGATTAAATTCTAATATATGTAACATCGAGGTTGGTTAGTAGACTTATTACTCTACCTGACTTGTCGGTGAATTAAAAAGGAAAGCATTAAATAACTCGACATATGTACAGAGTGAAAATATTAGTGATACAACTTAGTTCATTCAAAAATCAAATGAAATGCAGAAGTAAGATTCAGAACCAGAAACTCAGATCATGAAATCCAGCCTTTTCTGGACATAAAGCAACATTAATCTCTTCTAAAGTTTCCAAGAAGCCTTTGAAAAGAGAGAAAAAAGCATTCTGTTTTTGCTGGTTACTTGTTTTACTTTCCGACGTCTGCTTTGGCTGATGCTGAGGGATCTTTGCAACCTCCCATGAATGGTTATCTGGTGAAGTAACAGTTACTGATTCAAGCATGTCTGCCTTGTGCAGTAAAAGTTCTATTACGAAAAACTCGTCTCCTTCACTTCTGTAACCCCAATACTCAACAATCTTAAGGTTTTCGAGCCGTGAACTGTTGGACTTCACGGTTGCATCATCCATCCAAAGGTGAGGTTCATGCCAGTATTGGTGAAAAAATGGACATGGTATAGGGGTTAGGCTAGAATCGATCTGCAGATTTTTATCCAGACAAAAAAATGAATGAAAGATTACTATATTGACACAGTTGAGCTTGAAAGTAATACCGGAAAGTAAAACGTACAAGAAAACCGACTCTTACTTTGATTAGTAACTTCTCCAGGGAAGGACAAATGTTCAGGAAGCAAGCCAGCGAGTCTCGTTTGGTCTTGTTCATTCCAGAATCCATCCAGCTCAATTCCTTTAACTTGTTGAATTTGAACCCCAGCCTTGAAAAGATTACTCCTCCCGAGCATAACCACTATATATGAAAAGGCAAGCATTAATTTCCGGTCAGGATCTAGTAAAATTAAGTAGAAGAAGGTAGTATTTGATCAGTTTACAGGGGTGAAACAATTCTACCTCAAGAAGCCAGCTGCTGATAGTGAGGATCTCAATATCCTTGAGAGAAGCTAGGAAAGAAATAACATCCTCACAATCAAATTCACCACTGCAAAAACCGTTTCTCAAATCAAACATCACTTCTACCAAGTTCAAAGAATTCTCCAGCTGAACGTTAGGAAGAAAACCTTGATACCAAAATGATCTGAGATTTCTTGCTGTGACTGTAGTATTGACCAAGCCTGGACAATTCACCAGTTTCAGGCTTTGAAGGTAGTCATTGGCTTCTATATCTAAGCTTTGCAATCCACTGCAATTTTCAAGCTCCAAGCTTTCGAGAAACTTAGAACTGGAGAATAAAGCAGAAACCAGATCTTTGCCAAGGCTGTTAACTGATCTAAGATGAAGCATCTTTAGAGAAGAAAAGCTGGCTGTCTGTGAGGCAGGGCAAGCCGGTTTTAACTTCAAAACGAAATTCATGGACTCTTTCTCCCTCTTTGAGAACCCCAAATGAAGTTCTTCTGCTACCCCTTTGGTAGCCGAAACAATAACTTCATCACCCTTCGTTCCCGCAAATGTTTTCTTGGTATCCTGATAGCTAAAACAGAGTTTCCATATCCGATGACTATCATAAGACTTGGAGAGCAAACAGATGATTTCTTTCAGGTCTCCTTCAGCTTCTAACCCATGACAGGTTACTAAAACAGGAAGCCAGAGGCTTCTCCACTCGGACGAAAAGGCGCTAGTTCTCACAGCCTCTGCCAGAGGAAGTAGAGAAACGATGCGTTTCAGAATATCCCGAGGCAACCCACTGATAAAATCACGACCCTTATCTTCCATTTTCATCGTATTACCCCTGTTTCTAACCAAAACTATTTTTGACGTAGATTGACACCTTTTCAAGAGATGAAGCGGCTGCTTGACGTGTTTTCAAATGCAAAAGACGTGGAGACAACGTCCTTCCATTTCAATTATCTGCGTGAAAGCTCTAACAGCCTTCCCTAAACTTTGATACAGGACGATGTGTGAAGGACAAAGACCTTGTATTATTTGCCGGAGAAATCATAAATTTGAATACAAATTTGTTGGTATACCAGAAAAAAAAGGGCTTTGATGATGAAAAGGATTAGATGACTAAATTACAACTAGACTTGATTAAAGTAGGAGATGTGGCTGGTTAGCTTATGTAGTGTAATATCATTGGACGGTCCCACAGCTGATGTGGTGGGGCCCTCTCGTAAAATAATTTCTCTTAAAGCAGAGATTTTAAATTAATAATTAAGGTAGATAAATGGGGGGGTCAAGTCAAGCATAGCATATCAGGATCCTAATTAATTAATTAAGTTAATCTATGAAAAGAAAAGTACAAAACAAAAAGGTTAATGATGGAAATGCCGAGCATCAATAAGAAATTATTAGGTTAGTCCGATTTATCATGTCATCAGTAGATTTGATAAATAAAGTTGTGATAATTTAAAGATTATGATATATTATTACTAAAATCTTATCATAGTTATATCTTAAATTTAGAGACTATCTTTTAAATTTTCTTTTTTATAACGTGAGGCTAAATCTTATCAAATTATTTCTCCAATCAAATATTAAAAAAGGCTGATTAAGTTTATTATAGTTTAAGTTATTCTGACCCTAGAGCTGGGTAGTTTGTTTGACAGGTGGGACAAGTGTGGACAATTAGACTTCTGACTTTAACTGGGGCAAGTAGGATACTCGATTTCATTTTTCACACACGTGTAGAGGTGCTGAACTAGCTGACAAAACACATCATTATTGATTTTAATTTTTAATGGCAGTTTATTTAGACTGGAGCACTAGATAGTAGATAGCATTATAATGGTCCGTCGACATGGAGGAAGGGATAATGGAGAAAGCAAGTGGGAAGGTGAAGCACTTAATCGATTCAACTCGAAATATACAGTATTGCTTTGAATTTTGATCGAGTTCTACAAAAGTTTGAGCATTAATAAGAGAATGTGCAGTATATACACTTTGATGTACTCGTACAAATATACGTCAATACATGAAAATATTGTCAGTAGGAAATTACTAAAAGCGACGTGAAGCTGGGTTGTTTTATTCTGCTTTTGCATGCAGTTTTTTCCTAGAAACTTGGCACCGTCTCTTTTTTTTTTTTTTTCCTTCCCCTTTTCTTGGGAGAAAACTTGGCACCGTCTTTGAAATGGTATTGCTGCGAAATTGATAACTTTTGAGTTTTAGCCTTTTGATCATCACAAACCAACCACGTTGCAAGGCTCTTTGCCTAAAGTCAGTCGGCTGTGGATTTTCTCCAAGGGGAAAAGGTTTAATAAAGTACAGATTTTGGTACGAGTTTCAAAGTTTCGACAACAATATCTTCAAGGATTACGTTAAGTCAAAATGCTTAATGTAAACAGATCTCAGTTGAAACATCTCAAACTTTTATTGGGTCTTAAACAAGTTTTTCTTTCCATTTTTGTATAATTAAAAATAAATTATACATGCATGCTGTATGTCTCTGTCTTTATGAAAAGGCTTAATTAAAACCAAAAATTCAAGTCACAAATCCCAGCCTTTTGTGGACAGAAAACAAAGTTATTCTCTATCCCTCCGAAAATTCTCGACAGGAAGCCCTTGGTTAGAGACAAAACAGCATTCTGCTTTTGTTGGTTATTACTTGATTGCCATGTCTGATTTAGCTCACTCTGATCTTCAGGAATCTTTGCAACCTGCCAGGATTGGTGCTCTGGTGAAGTAACAGTTACTGATTTGAGCAAACTTGCTTTCTTTAGTAAAATATCGATAAGCAGCAACTGATCTTCTTCATTTGTATATCCCATGAACTCAACACCCTTTAAATGCTCTAATTCTGAAGTATTAGACTTCACTGCTGTCTGGTCCATCCAGAGGTGAGGTTCATGCCAGTAATGGTGGAAGTACGGGCAGGCTAAAGAACCTCGGTTCGGATCAATCTGTAAAATGTTCGGATCAATCTTTGCACAAAAGTTTCAGAAACTTTAAGTTGAATTTTGATTTTCATTGATGTTAAATTCTCTTTTGCAGAGTTATAACAAAATTGTGGGAAATTGGACAGTTGCACTTACTTGAATTAGCAACTTCTCCAAGGAAGGGCATACGTTAAGGAAGCATGCCAGGGAATCCCGCTTGGTGTTGTTCATTATAGAATCCATCCAGCTCAATTCCTTTAATTTCTTGAATTCGAAATCCAGCATCCGAAAAATCACTCCGGCCGAGCACAACCACTGTGGAAAGGCATAGATTTTTGTCAGGAATAGCTAATTAACCATTTAACATGTTAGAAGAAATTAATATGGGGGCGTTAAAGCAAGGTACCTCAAGAAGCCAGCCGCTTACTCTGAGGATTTCAATATACTTAAGAGAATCTAGAAGGGAAATAACATCTTCACAGTCAAACTCCCTACAACCTGGTGTCCCATTCCTTAAATCAAGCACCACTTCAACCAAATTTGAAGTATTCTTAACCTGAAACTGATCAGGAAGTATCCCTTGATACCAAAATGATGTCAGCTTTGTAGCTGAGACTGAAATACTGACCATGTCTGGACAATCTATCACTTTCACGCTTCGAAGGAAGTCGTTGGCTTCGATTTCAAGGATTTGCAGGCCATTACATTTTTCAAGCTTGAAGCTTTCAAGAAAGTGAGAACTGGAGAACAGGGCAGAAATCACATCTTTGCTGAGGTCGCTTAGCGATCTAACATGGAGCATCTTAAGAGTGGAGAAGCTAGTAGCTGCCTGAGATGGAAAGCCGAGCAAGGCAGGAGAGAAACAGCATGCTTCCAGCTTCAAACAGATATTAGTTACCAGCTGCCTGTCAGAAAACTCCAGAACAAGTTCCTCGTCTACCCCTTTGGCAGCAAAAGCAATGGTTTCACCCGTTATTTCCGAAGATGATGATCTCCTGCTATCCTCGAAGCTTAAGCAGAGCTTCCATACCCGATGACTACCATAAGACTTGGAAAACAGATCAACAATTTGTTTGACCTCCCTGTTAGCTTCATCAAGGTTCACTTCAACAGGAACCCAGAGACTTCTCCAAACAGTTGAAAGCAAGCTTGTTTTCATGGCCTGCTCTAATGGAAGGAACGAAATGATGCGCTTCAGAACATCATGTGGCAAACTGCTGATTAGATCATACTTTCCCTCCTCCATTTTGTTCTTCCGATGCAAAAGCAATTTAGTTGCTGGACAACAAATATAATTATAAAAGCCACCTAGAAGAATTATTTGCAGCTGCGGAGCTACGAGAGCAAAGAAAGAAGCATACAATCGATCAAACTATATATCAGAGTAATAAAAAAATAAAGAAGAAAATTCCAATTACTTGAGATTTGGTACCTCCAAAAAGCCAGAATATTATTATTTTGGTGAGCAAAGCCAGAATAGTATTGATTACATACTTTTAAGTTTTAACAGGTTAAGACTAAGTTATTGCAGGAGAGCCACCAGGAAAGTTAGGTAAAGAAACACACACGTTAGATATCTATAACAAAAGGGCTGAAAAAAAGTTATGCTAAATACTCAAATTGGACCCTAAATTATATATTTTTATATATATTGGCCCCTAAACTTCTATTTAGAATAACTGACCCCTCTATTTTAAAATAATTAACTTCTCAAACTATTATTTTGATACAATTTTAATCCCGTAAGACTATTATTTTGAAACAATTAATTTCTTAAACTTAATAATATGAGACAATATAACCGTTGAGATTCTATGGAATATAACCCTTTAGGGGTTTAATTGTCAAAAAATAACAATTTGAGGGGTTAACTGTCTCAAATAAAAGTTTAGGAACCAATATATCAAAAAATATATAATTTAAAGGTCAATTAGTTATTCAATCAAAATAGTTCTCTGTATGACCGGCCCCCTTGCCTGATGGCTAAGTTGTTAGGGCTAGTTACCTTAATGGAGGTTCGAATCGAATTGCTAACAAGTTGTATATATAAAGGTGCAAATATCATTTCTTCTAGAGAAAAAATGAAGTTCCGTATATACATCCAATGGCTGCTTAAGTTCTTGCATGTCCTTAAAGTCTTTCATTTTCTTTTTGACATTTTCCCTTCTTTTAATATCGTTTCAATTAATCAAAATCAAAAACGAATTGGGTTACGAAAATGATCAGTTAACATTTGACTTACCTCGGACAAGTATAGCCTTGAAAACACTTTATTAGGGAGAATAAGATAAAGAGATTAAGAGTAGAAAGGTACCTCGACGGCTATAATTAGACTTGAACAAATCAAACAAACATGATTAAACTCTACCGTTAGTCAATATATAATATGATCGATCCATAGAATAGATAAGAATATATATTTTGAAGTCGGTGTCATTAAGTAAAATATTAAGACTGTACATAGTAAGAGCAAGGCAGAGACATGGAAGAGGCTTGCAACAGAACTACCCAAGTCATCTGGCTAAGAAATGTTATATGTACGTTTGGTGAGGCAGGCACCATTATTTTAAAATTGGCTTAATACACAAAATAGCCCTCGAATTTATATAAATTTATCGTTTTGAGCATTCGACTTTTATTTTAGAAATTTTGACCCATGAACTTTTATTTTGTACACAAAGTAGCCCATAGTGCTGGCGTGACATAATAAAAAAATTCCACGTGTCAATATATTGATAAGCCACATCAGCATCAAGGGCTATATTATGCATAAAATAAAATTTTGAGAGCAAAAAATTCCAAAATAAAAGTTGAAGGGCCAAAAAGACAGTATTATACAAGTTCAAGGGTTATTTTGTATATTAAGCCTTTTAAAATTCAAACTATAACCAAAAAATAATTCAAATTGGAAGTATACTATTTCAATTTAGAAGAATATTTTTAAATAATTTCAATAGAGTACTGGTAGTAGTATATAGTAGTTAATTAAAAATGACCCTTTCAAACCAAATTATGTAAGGAATATATATAGTGTGAACTTGGAACTAAGTACCAACGTGGGGTTGGATCTGTTGGGGCCTACAGCAATAACAACAACGGAAGCGGAAACTGATAATACCCACAGACAACCAACCAACAGCGAAACTCAAACCAATGATCAATAGCAGTCAAAATAATCAACTATTCAAGCCAACCAACTAGACAGAAATAACAAGCAATAATCCAAGCAATAATAAGAAAATAAAGAACACCAAGACTTATGTGGAAAACCCTCCAATGTGAAGGGAAAAACCACGGGGCAAAACTGGATAAAAATCCACTATGAGAAATAAGCAAATTACAAAAGTTTATCACACTTAAGCTTTTTGTCCAAAGCTTAAGAACCAACAAATTGGAATCAAATACAAAGATCTACCTCTTTGAGAATCTACAAATCCTCCTCAGAGAAAAACCAATTTGTTGCTTGCTTATCGCTCTCCCTTACTCTCTCTGTGGAGCAAGAAAACCACAAAGTCTTCCAACTTTGCAACCTTTCACACGGCACAACTTTCCCTTGCAACTTTTCAGCCTTTACCTTGCAAGAAAACAAAAAAACTTTCTGCCCAATTTGTTTGATGCGCCGTTCAACAATAAACAAGACAAGTGATGTCTCGTCTAGCCATTTTTTCATAGAGAAAAAATGGTCATGGGGTTGGACCCATATGACAAAATAGTCATGAAGTTGAACCCACATAACAATCTCCCCCTCCAACCCCATTAGGAAGAGATCAACCACACAACCTGTTCAGTTGAAGTTCACCTTGGCCAAGACACCCATGCCGGCCAAGTTACTGCACAACTCAAGCTTCTCCCTGGGAACCACTTTAGTCAACATGTCCGCAACATTCTCATTAGTGTGAATCTTCTTCAACTGCATCTTTCGATCATCAATTGCCATACGCAACCAATGGTACCGAACATCAATGTGCTTGGTCCTTGCATGGTACATAGTGTTCTTGCTTAAATCCATAGCACTCTGACTATCACAAAACACCATATACTCCTTCTGACTCAACCCTAATTCATAAAGAAATTCTTTCATCCAAAGCATTTCTTTGCATGCTTCGGTTGCTGCAATATATTCAGCCTCTGTTGTAGACAAGGCAACACACTTCTGCAGTTTAGACTGCCAAGAAACAGCTCCCCCTGCAAAAGTAAATATGTACCCTGAAGTAGATTTTCTACCATCAATATCACCTGCCATGTCTGCATCAGTGAACCCTTCAAGAACTGGCTGTGAAGTCCCAAAACCCAAACACATCTTTGAAGTACCCCTCAAGTATCTGAAGATCCACTTTACTACTTCCCAATGAACCTTTCCTGGATTGGAAAGAAATCTGCTCACTACACCAACTGCATGAGCTATATCAGGTCATGTGCAAACCATGAGATACATCAATGACCCAACTGCGGAGGAGTAAGGAATAACTGACATCTCATGCTTCTCTTGTTTAGTCACCGGACAAGATTTCTTAGTCAACTTGAAATGATTAGCAAGTGGTGTGCTAACTGACTTAGCTTGCTCCATGTTGAACCTTTTGAGCACACGTTCAACATACTTCTCCTGTGATAACCACAGCTTTCCAGCTTTCCTGTCTCGGATAATAGTCATACCCAAAATCTGCTTTGCTGGACCTAAGTCTTTCATGTCAAAGGACCTAGACAAATCATTTTTCAACCTGCGAATCATCTCAACATCTCGTCCAACAATCAACATATCATCAACATACAACAAGAGAATAATGAAGTCATCACCAAATGATCTAAAATAAACACAAGGATCTGCCGCAGTTCTCTTAAAGAAATGACTCACCATAAAGGAATCAAACTTCTTGTACCACTGCCTTAGAGCTTGTTTTAAACCATACAAGCTCTTCTTCAACTTGCAAACCATGTGTTCTTTCCCCTTAACTTCAAATCCCTCCGGTTGGTCCATGTAAATCTCTTCTTGCAAATCACCATGCAAGAATGCAGTCTTGACATCAAGTTGCTCAACCTTAAGATGCAAGCTAGCTGCTAAACCAAGTACAACCCGAATGGAACTCATCTTCACCACTGGTGAGAAAATCTCATCAAAATCGATGCCTGGCTTCTGTGCAAAGCCTTTCACCACCAAACGAGCTTTGTACCTCACTAGCTTGTTACCATCTCGCTTCAACTTGAACACCCACTTGTTCTTAAGTGGCCTTTTACCTTTTGGAAGCTCCACTAACTCATAAGTGTTGTTTTTCTGCAAAGAATTCATTTCTTCTTGCATTGCTTCCAACCAATACTGCTTATCTGAAGTAGACTGCACATCTTGGTAGCTTTCCGGCTCCCCCTCTTCAGTAAGCAAAATATACTCAGAACTAGAGTACCTGGTGGATGGTCTATGCTCTCTGACTGATCTACGAAGTTGAGGCTCTGTGTTCTCAAGCAGAGATGGCTGCTCCCCCCGCTCAATACCCACTGCATCTGGCTGTGCAATGTCATCACCACCATCCAACTCATCATTAACTGTAGCTGGCTCATCTGTACCAAGTTCTGTCCCTTGTTCATTTACACCACCTGTGGCTCTCCTTGGTGGAACTGTTGTCAAATCATCATCATCAATAACTCGAGAAGTCTTTTCTTTCTTCTCAAAATCTGCTATGGTCTCATGCTCATGAAAGACAACATCCCTGCTTCTGACAATCTTTCTCTTCTCTGGATCCCACAATCTAAAACCAAACTCCTCACCACCATAACCAACAAAGATACAAGGAGTGGCTTTACTGTCAAGTTTTGACCTATGTTCCTTAGGCACGTGCATGAAAGCCTTGCACCCAAATACCTTCAAGTGTGAATATGAAGGTTCTTTCCCTGACCATACTTTCTCTGGTATGTCAAAGCCTAAAGGAACTGATGGAGACCTATTCAATAGGTAGCTAGCCATCGTCACTGCTTCACCCCAAAATGCCTTAGGCAATTTAGTTGTCCTTAGCATACATCGGACTCGTTCCATAATGGTGCGATTCATCCTTTCAGCTACACCATTATGCTGGGGTGTTCCAGGTTCTGTCAACTCATGCCTAATCCCATGCTTTGAACATTATGCATCAAAGTCATTGGACGTGTATTCTCCTCCATTATCTGTTCGAATACACTTCAAGGGCAAACTTGTCTCCCTTTCCACCATTGCATGAAATTTCTGAAAAACCTGTAGTACCTGGCTTTTGTATCTCAAACAAAACACCCAAGTTTTCCGTGAAGCGTCATCAATAAAAGTAACAAAATATCTATTGCCACCTAATGACTCCACCTCCATGGGACCACATACATCAGAATGTATCAATTCTAATATATTTTCTTTCCTTTTAGCAGGTATACGGAAAGAAACTCTACGATGCTTACCAAATAAACAATGATCACATGAGTTTAGAGAAATATCTTTATCTTTGGCCGAGGGAATGGGAATGAGAGACTGTTTCGCCAAAAGCTGTAACCCTTTCTCACTCATGTGTGTCAGCCTATTATGCCACAAGTTTGGTAAAGCATCATCCTCCACTGCATTAACATTGTTTCCACAATGTTTCAACCAAGTCTTGTACATAGTGCAACACAGTTTTCCCTTTGCTACTAGTATAGACCCACTGAGAAGCTTCCACTGCCCATCCTTTTGTCGACTGTCATAACCTTCCTTATCGAAGACATTAACTGCAAGCAAGTTCATCCTCAAATCTGGAATGTGTCTCACATCCTTCAAAGTCAATGTACAACCAGTACTAGTCTGAACCACAATGTCTCCAATTCCCACAATCTGCGACACACTCTTGTTTCCCATTTTGGTTTCACCAAAATCACCTGATTGATAAGTTGTAAACAACTCTCTTTTCGGAACACAATGATATGCCGCACCAGTATCAACAATCCATTCAACAGATAGATCACCCACATGGTTACAATCACCATGTCCATAAATTAAAGACACTATCTCTTCATCAGAAACTACTGCTGTCGCATTACTCTCATCTGAGTCTTTCTTGCCTTTTCCATCTTTCTGCTCTTGCTTGAAGATCTTGCAGTTCCGCTTGAAGTGACCAACTTTCCCACAGTAATAACACTTCACTCCGTTTTTGGACTTAGAGCGATTCTTGGATTTACTGCGACCCTTGGAGTCTTGGCCTTTATTCTTGGATCTTCCCCTGTTTTCTGTGACAAGTGCTTGATTAGACCCAGATTCCATGTTGCTTCGTCTTGCTTCTTCATTTAACAAACTATCCTTTACCATCTGCATCGTCACCTTGTTATCCGGTGTAGAATTAATCACAGTCACAACTAATGTATCCCAACTGTCCGGTAAAGAACCCAGAAGAAACAAAGCATTCACCTCATCACCAAGATTAATCTCCAAAGTAGTAAGCTGATTTAACAAATCTTGAAAGTCACTCAAGTGCTCGGCAATGGATCGTCCCTCCTTATACTTCAGATTAGTAAGCTTTCTAATTGCAAAAGCTTTGTTCATGGCAGTCTTCCTCTCATACAATGCAGCTAATTTTCCCCAAGCATCATTGGCGCTTTTCTCTTGTGCTACATGGTGAAAAACACTGATGTCAACCCATTTTCTTATCATGCCTAATGCCTTTCTGTCTAACTTCTTCCAATCAGTCTCTGACATATCATCTGGCTTAGCCTCATCACCTAGTACCGGATCAAATAAATCCTTACAGTACAAATGATCCTCCATCATTGGCTTCCAAATTGAATAATTTGTAGCTGTCAGTTTAATCATGGAACCTGTATCGCCTTCCATGACTGCAGTAACCAAAAGCTCTGAGACCAGTTGTTGGGGCCTACAGCAATAACAACAACGGAAGCGGAAACTGATAATACCCATAGACAACCAACCAACAACGAAACTCAAACCAATGATCAATAGCAGTCAAAATAATCAACTATCCAAGCCAACCAACTAGACAGAAATAACAAGCAATAATAAGAAAATAAAGAACACCAAGATTTACGTGGAAAACCCTCCAATGTGAAGGGAAAAACCACGGGGCAAAACTGGATAAAAATCCACTATGAGAAATAAGCAAATTACAAAAGTTTATCACACTTAAGCTTTTTGCCCAAAGCTTAAGAACCAACAAATTGGAATCAAATACAAAGATCTATCTCTTTGAGAATCTACAAATCCTCCTCAAAGAAAAACCAATTTGTTGCTTGCTTATCGCTCTCCCTTACTCTCTCTGTGGAGCAAGAAAACCACAAAGTCTTCCAACTTTGCAACCTTTCACACGGCACAACTTTCCCTTGCAACTTTTCAGCCTTTACCTTGCAAGAAAACAAAAAAACTTTCTGCCCAATTTGTTTGATGCGCCGTTCAACAATAAACAAGACAAGTGATGTCTCGTCTAGCCATTTTTTCATAGAGAAAAAATGGTCATGGGGTTGGACCCATATGACAAAATAGTCATGAAGTTGAACCCACATAACAGGATCGAGTGGTAAGTAGCTTGTTCCAGCTTAAGCAGGTCTTAGGTTCGAGACCTTACGTACACAGCTACCCCCGTTAGGAGACTCACCCACCATATCCAGGTGCAGGGTGCGGGTCGAACCCGGATTAGTCAGAGCGAAGCTCTGGATACCGGATGGAAAACAAAAAAAAAAAACTTGGAACTAAGTTAGTTAAGAGAAATTAATTTATTTGATTTGTTTGGACCACTGGGCAAATAGAATAGTTATTAAGCTTTCTTTGTAATTAATATGCTATACTAGATAATAATAATAATAATAAACCAACATAGACATGGACCAAGTACTTTAATTAATTTCCCTCTAAGCTACTTTCTCCTATGATCGTTCTTTAATCTACCTGGCTGGCAAATTTGAGGCCCTCCCCTGCTTATTAACCCTTTTAGAACTGGAGTGTAAAATAATCAAAACCCAAGAAAAGGTAGATGCAGTAGTTTCCATTCATCTATCGTTCAAGAAACAGCGCCCAAGCTTAATTTCCAGGATATGCAATGAAAAGTAGCGTATTTTGCTGAATTTTCTTTGTGTATGCCTTCCAGAGTCAAGGCTTCAGGCCTTGTTCTTAAAAATGAAGTGAACAAGTCTCCAGAATTCGGATTATATAATGGGTTAGTTGAGGAAATTAATAAGAGCTTTGCCTTTGGAGAGAAAGTGAGGCGGCCTGGAAGAAAAGTTGCTAGATCTAGTAAATTTTATGTTTTTGATAAACCAGCTTTCTTGCATTGATGATACATTTCACCTAATTTTGAAGCTGGAGAAGGAGAACCCATTTGCGAAAACCTGAAAGCATTCAAAGCTTGCTTTAACATCAGCGGTAACTTTAAAACTGACCCGTTCACTAGTCCTGGATTAACTTTAAACAAACAATGTTAATTTGATCAGTATGGATTCGACTGATTGGGACAGATTGTCTTCTAGACATCTCAATTGATTGTCCTGATTTTGTCTTGTTTCAATTTTTTCTTTTTTGGGTACAGTAGAGGCTGAACTCGGCCTAGATTCTTATAGTGGGAGTACCACTAATGTCATCAACTAATAAAGGGACAAGATCACCAGGAGGGTCTTCAAGAACAACCACCCCTCTGGTGCTAGTAATGGTCTGAACAAAATTAGGTAGGAAATCGACATATCTGTTGCAAAATTATCTAGGCCTCTAGTTTCAATTTTCAAAACTCTTTTGCAGGTTGCAATAGCTAGATCAGAGTATTATATACACAAGAGATTGAGCATCACCCACTAAGTCAAATGTTTGGTATAACCATAGATGTACGTATCCATTTAACGATTTACGTTTGATTATGTTCGAGTCGTATTGGATCCTAATGGGGAAAAGATCTTCGGCTTCCAAACTTGTTTTCTCTACTAGTTTTGAACCCGTGCGATGCATGGACCGGGAATGTTTAATAAGTAAAAAATTATTTTAAAATTTTGATTAGTTTTTATGAAAATGATAAATTATAAAATTCAAATAAAATTTTGAAAAAGATTTATTGTAATAAACTAAAATTATCAAAAATAATAAAAAAATTTTGTTGTCTTCTTAATAACCTATAGAATATTATATTTATCACATGATGTAAAATTTTCATCACTTATTAAATAAGTTATATGTGCTGAACGTACCTTATTAGAAATAATGTATTATAGGAATTATCAGTTACTTGAAACAATTGGTTAAATCTTATGTGTTTATCAAATAATGTCAATAATATCATTATAATTTGTTCAAAATTTCATGATAAACAATGTTTCTTTTGTACCATTCCTTTTATTTTCAAACCGTTCAATTAATACTTTCAAATATTGCCAAGAAGTCACATTTGAAATAGTTATATATAAATTTTCATGACTAAACACTGGTTTAGATAGATAAATACCGATATGATTAAAAGTTTGTTCTTAAGTAATAATAGTGTTAAGCTTACTCTTTCAAACCACTCACTTTTTTTTATCCAAAAATTTATCTGGTTTAGGTAGATAAACATCTACATGCTTAAAAGTCTGTCCTTAAATAATAATAGTGTAAAGTTTATTTTTTTCAAACAATTTACCTTCATATATCATGAAATGATTATTTCTAATTTATTGTGATAACTACTCCCTCTGTTCCAGAATATAAGTCCTTTTTAACTGTTTTATATCAAAACCAATAAAAATAGTTTTATTTGTTAAATTTTATTCTCTTACCTATGTTATCCTTATATAATTTTTTTGATTTCTCTCAAGCATTGTCTGCCATTATCTCTCTCTCTCTTCTAAACAAACTTTGTTTCAAATAATAATCCCTCTCTTTTGTGGTCAAAAAGGAGAGAGAAGTAAAGAGGAGACATGTATTAAAGAGAGAGGTTTTTAATCTGACAAGACAAGGGTAAAATAGGAAAAATATAAAATTATTTTCTTGGTTTTATAAAAAGGACAACTATTTTGAGACAAAATTTTTTTTCAAAATGGACTTATATTCTGGGATAGAGGGAGTATTTTCTCTAATTTTTTTAACATAATAATTCCAACCAACGACTAATTTAATAATTGATTAGATGAAAAGTAATTAAACAAATGATAGTTATATATATATATATATATATTTATATCTTTGTGTGTGTGTATGTAGTTAGTTTGATTAGACTGTAACTTTTAGTATTCCTTATAATTATCAGAAGAATATATGGACTCAAAGTTACAATTGATTAAATACAATTATAATAAAGATAGATTTTTTTTACTTAGTTGATCACATTGTATCAAATATGCATTTATTTATTTGAAAGAGTATCATTTGCCCTACATAGAAATTAGTTAACATATACATCACTCAATATTATTAGGCAGAACTGGCATATCACGTCATTTATACGTCATATTAATAAAATTGTGCAAATTCAAAAATTATTTTATAATTACTTAATCTCTACCTCAATTATAGCCTAAATTTTAGGATTTGCTTTTCAAATTCTCTCTTTATAATGTGGGACTAAACTTATGGTCAAATTTGTACCTTAATTTTAGGAAATGCTTAAGGCCCTTACACATTGAATTTAATGCCATTTTATTAATTTTTCTTTATCATGGTGTGAAATTATAGTATACTAAATTTAAAAGCACATATAGCAAATAATTTGTCAAATAATTTCAAATCTCTTGATGAATTTTATGTGGAAGATTGTCTCTTGATGAATTACCTTCAAATTATGTTAAGAGATATTATAGTATAAGTATAGATTTAACCATCCCGAAATTATAGCATGGTCTAACATGTGTTCTATATAATCTAATTATACTTTTAGCATAATTTTTAGGTGGCTTTTATTCATCAAGTGTTGTGAATTAACAATGATGCAAAGCGTATATGTTCTTTATGTAAATGTTGTATAAGAAAAAATCCATTATAATATATAAAACTTTAATTTATGTTTTCAATTAATGCTTGTTTTATAAGCTACTCAAATATACTACTATATCATTGTGCACATTTCTTGTATATATAAGTATATCATAGATGTGGCTTAAATTGCCTTTTTTTGGTCCTTGATTAGTATATCAAATTTAAAAGTTTATTTTTTGGCTAACATAAGGTCTTCGTACATTTAAATTAAGGTTGTTAAATTAAAGTTTTTTTTTGTTAGATTGACCAACAATTTATAACAAAACATAAGCTCTCATTTTGCAAACATTAAGGGTGCATTTGGTTGGAGTGATGTTACATTACCTGTGGACATAAGATTACCACCACATTACCTAGTAATGTGATGTCCTGGTAATGTGTGCATTTTGTGTTTGGTTCAAGGGATGGACATCTTAGATTATCATGTTTGGTTGGTGTGGAAATGTGACATATATGAATAACTATTTTACTAGTTTGCCATCACTTATATAAAAAGCTTTCTAAACTTTTATTCTAACTAAATTAATATTCTAACTAAATTAACACATTTTGAAACTGTTAAACAAATTCAATAACAAAAAGTAAACATTAAAAAAATAAAAAAATAAAAAAATTAACAATAAAAATAATAATTTAATAAATAAGATTTATAATTGACAAATATATAAAGATACAAAAATTCCTTAAATTAAAATTACCAATTGTTTTTGGTTTAAATATAAATATTGTTGAACTAAAAAAGAATACCATTGTTTGTTAGTATAATGAAAAATAAGTGAGGGTAAAATAGAAAGATTGAAGTTAAAAGGGTAGGACATGTAACATAACCTAAGAGGGGGGTGGTATTCACATTCCCACCCATATTACCACCTCTGTGGTAATCACATGTTCTTTGACACTATTGTCAGAGAAACCAAACGAGGATATGTAACTTAACATGGTGCACATTCCCACAGGACATGTAAGATGTCCCCAACCAAACGCCCCCTAAATTTTATGTTCAAACAGAAACGAAATCATCTTATAATGGAGGAAAAACAAAGCAATAATTTATTTTATATACGTCAATGTTTTTGCTTTTAATCCATTTAATGTAGAAATAGGTATTTATAAAAATTAAAATCAAATGTAGACATTAATAGAAATAATCAACAATGAAAATTAAAATCAAATTTCTAATATTATATTAAAATGGCTAAAATTATTCTAAGAAAAACAGTAAATCATTATAACTTTTCAAATCCTTAAAGTAATTTGCTTTGTTTCATCCATATAATCTACAAACACTAAAATGAACCCTATATCGTTTATGTTATCTATCGTGGATTTGAGTTACTTATATTTATCATTTCCATTTCGTGAACTACCAATCTTAGCAAAATCAACGTTCTCATTGAAGATTTCATTAGGCTTGCAACACATTAGAAAACAAAATAAAGTTAAATCACGAATATACTAACTAATAAAAGTATATATTTGTGGTAATAATTTAAGCAAAAAGAAAGAATAAACAAATAAGATAATCTATTTAGCGAAATAATTTAAGTAAAAAAGATAAATTAAAGAAAAAAAAAACTAATCTTCAAATGAACAAAAGATGAATGGCGAAGGAGAGTAAAATTACCTTCAAACAAAATATATTTAGAGAAAAAATTAAGCAATAAAAAGAGAGAAATTAAACAAATAAGAAAATTAATACGAAATGAATATAAAATAGAGACTGAATGAAAAAAAAGTTATATTACCTTCAGAAGAAGAGTCATTTGAAAAAAATTGTGATTTGGGTCTAGAAAATGATGTAATATTTATATTGGTTATAAGTTATGTTTATGGTAAGAATTTTTTTTTGAAATTAATGAGTTAATACTTATGATTTGTAATTTTTAAAATCCAAAATTTCTCCTAATTAAAGGGTCGGTTATTTTGAAATTTGTCCTCAATTAAATTAAATGGTAGATTATTTTTAAATTTGAATATGGAAATTTATAATAATTAGAATCAATTTTCTCTAAATTTATGGTTGGCATATTTTTTTATTTTGAAATTTGAATTTTCATATTTAAGGTGAAAATTAGAGCATAGTTAATGATTTGACAATAATTAGTATCAATTTTCTCCAAATTTAAGATTTGATAATATTGGAATCAATTTACCCCAAATTTATGGTTAACCAATTGTTTTTAATTTTTAGAGAAATAATTTAAGTAAAAAAGAAAAATTAAACAAATGAAAAAACTAATCTTCAAATCAACAAAAGATGAAGGGTGAAGGAGAATAAAATTACCTTCAAACAAAATATATTTAGAGAAAAAATTAGGCAAAAAAAGAGAAATTAAACAAATAAAAAAACTAATATGAAATAAATACAGAGAGGCTAAATGAAAAATATTTATATTACCTTCAGAAGAAGAGTCATTTGAAAAAAATTTGTGATTTAGGATTACAAAATGATGTGGTATTTATATTGGTTATAAGTTATGTTTATGGTAATTTTTTTTTGCAATTAATGAGTTAATACTTATGATTTGTAGTTTTTAAAATCCAAAATTTCTCCTAAAATAAAGGGTTGGTTATTTTGAAATTTGTCCTCAATTAAATTAAATGGTAGATTATTTTTAAATTTGAATATTGAAATTTATAGTAATTAGAATCAATTTTCTCTAAATTTATGGTTGACATGTTTTTTTTATTTTGAAATTTGAATTTTCATATTTAAGGTGAAAATTAGACCATAATTAATGATTTGACAATAATTAGTATAATTTTTCTCCAAATTTAAGATTTGATAATATTGGAATCAATTTTCTCTAAATTTACGGTTAACCAATTGTTTTTAATTTGAAATTTGAAATTTAAAATTTTATTTTTGAATTTTGATAATTGCTATGGGATACATGGCATTTATAGACCTAAGACACTTATTAGGATTATAGACCACGTATATTTAATTGGTTTCCTTTTCTTGAAATGAGATTGTTTTTATATATTTACTAGTTTTTGACCCGTGCGTTGCACGGGGATGTTTAATTATATAAAACAATTTTTTGTTTATTAATGTAATTTTTAAAATGTACTCATTATTTTTTTAAATTGATTTTTTAATTAATTTTAATATTTTTGTTGAAATGATAAAAGAGGAATGTAAAATAACATATTAAAATAGAACTTTTAATAAATTCCGCCCAAAAAAATTCTTCTCATATTTACAATGATATTTAGATATAAAATAGTATTAATTAAAAGACATTATCATTGCCACTACACGTAATTATATGAATAACATAATTAAGATATTTAGATAGTAATGAAAATAGAATAAAATCTTCATCTTTCAGTTATATCATCATTCTATTTGCTAACAAACATTAGTATGATACTCAATAATCAGGTTAATTCTTTTTAATCTACCATCAACGTTGGATAAAGAAAAAATTTCAACATTATAAAATTTGAATATATCCATCAATTTTAGAAATACATGTAAAGGAATGATATAGAAAAATCACCTCAAATATTAATCATCTATAGGTTGTTTGTGAATGTGTCACAAAACTGAACAAATTCAAACTTGTGTCGCCCTATTATTTGATTACATTGACTTTGTTAGTCAATAACGATTAAGTGTGAGAATACAAACATGAAATATTCTTGAACAACCTTAAATGTTCTATTAGATATATGAACTTGCATGTTTTGTATAATATATAACGATAGAAAGAAAATCTATTCATTTTGAACTACCATACTCAAACATATACATCCATACTTTTAAAATTGATTGCATTGCATGTTCATGTAATACCATTTGATATAGCAAGAAAAGAAAAGGGCAAGGAATGAAAATTTTCTAATCTAATAATTGAGTTATAAAGTAGCAAGTGTGACTATAAATCATAATTTTAAATTCAGTAAATTTCATTTCTTACCACTTTACTTCATTCCAATCAAACAATATATGATTATTCATCATTTAATTTTGATTGATGTACTAATTTAATGACTTATTGGAGAAATTATTATTAAGTAATCATTTATTTTATGAAAATTTAATTGTAAAAATATAGTATAACAAATTACAAAGTTTATTTTTTGGCTAAAATAAAATTCTTGTACGTTAAATTTAATATCGTTGAATTAAAGTTTTCTTTGTTATATATGTTGATCAATTATTTGTATCAAAACGTAAACCTTTATTTTTACAAATATTAATTTTTATTTTTAAATTTTAATAAAATCATCTAATAATCTTATTAATTCAATAATTGATTGGAGAAAATATTGAGTAATCATTTATTTTATGAAATCTTAATTATGAAATCATTGTATCTAATTTATAAGCTTATTTTTTGGTTAAACATACTTAATACATTGAATTCAAAGCCATTGAATTAAAATTTATTTTGTTTGGTTGACTAACTATTTATAGCAAAATATAAGCCTTTATTCTTTGCAAATATTAAATTTTATCTTCAAATGGAAACAAAATTATCTAATAATCAAGGAAATACTTAATAATAAATTATTTTATGAAAACTTAATTGTGGAATCATAGTATATCAAATTAAAAAGCTTTTTTTTTTGCTAAACTTAAGGCCTTTATGTATTGTATTCAAGGTCATTGAATAAATATTTTTTTGTTATGTTCACCATCTATTTTGTAGCAAAACATAAGCTTATTAGATGATTTTATATGAATATAAAAAATATATATCTTTAGGAAATATGAGAGTTCCATACCTTTCTTATTAATAAGAGTTTAAAGTGATTTATTTTTCATATATTAAATATATGATATTGTGTTTTAACCATTTGCTATAATTTAAATTTCTTGATTTATTAAATTTTTTATTTTTATTATATTGAGTCACATCAATCTCTATATTACTATAATTTAAATTTATCGATTTGTAAGATTTATTTTCCATTACTATAATTTGAATTTATTGATTGATTTGTGAGATTTCTTTTCATTGACATAAGGCATGTCAAATTTGATTTATATATGAAATCAAAAATATGATTGATTAGTTATATTACAATAAAACTAATTTTTTATATTGTATTAAATTTTGTTTAATTTTTTTGTATTTACCAATTGGAAAAAAGATAAAGATTATTATTTCATTGATTTGTTACCATAATTGTTTTCTTCTTGATTGTTATAATTTTAAAATAGGTAATTTAATAATTGATTTAATGAGAAGTCTTTAAAATAGATTTTTTTCTATATATTTCAAATTATATGTAGTTAGTTTGATCAGTCTTATTTTTTTTTTACTATTTTTTTCTCTTAGTAAGAATAAACTTATATTTACACTACATTATCATAACAACATGTTTTAGAAAATCAATGTAATATATAATTATCGATTAATTCACCATAAATATCATGTTTAATACAAATAAAATTATAAAATAACTTATTAAAAAAACTTTAGATTTAAACTACTACGCTATACTATTAGAAAATCAATGTAATAATATATAACTATTCAAATTAGATTAATATTGAATTAAAATTGCTTTAGTTTAATATTTTAACAACGGCAAGAAATCTAAACTTATGACACCTAATTAGAATAATTTACATCTATGGTATATAGTACAATACGAAAATAGTTGTGTTAAAGGAAAGAAATTATATGTAATTAGTTTAATTATATTTATCACTCTTATTTCTCTAACTAATTGTTTGCATCAAAGCTATTGATGTATTGAATGTAAGCAATGTATTTATTACTATAATTCTAGTGGTTAATTTGTTAATTGATTGAATGAGAAGTAATTTAAAAGAATTATAGGTTGTTTTACCATATATATTATATGTAGTTATTTTGATTGATCTGTACTCGTGTCATTCATTGTAAGCATCAATTAAATATATAGAATCAAAATAATTGATTGATTATAATACAACAAAACTTACTTTTTATATTATCTTAAATTTTATTTAGAAACATTTTTTTATATTCCAATTAATGAAAAATGATGTTTTTTCTTAATTTTTTACATCGCGTTAAATATATATTTATATAAATTTTGTATTTGAAAGAGTTCCTTTCTACTATTTGAAAATCAATATAAAGATTTATCACTCAATTTAAAGGATAATCAATGTATATTGACGCCAATCAATGGTTAAATTGATGTTTTGATTCTAATTAGCATTAATTTTCTCCAAATTTAAGGTTAACAGATTTTTTTAGAGAAAAAATTAAGCAAATATTTAAAATTATTAGTTTAAGATTTTTTTTTTAAAAAGAGCATTTCAAAAATGTTAAAGCCAAATCTAGTACATAAAAAAATAGACAAAAAAAAAATACTAACCTCAAACTTGTAAAAATGGAGGCTAGAGGAGACGGAAAAAAAAAGATTTAGAGGAGCAGATTTTTTTTAAGAGCAATATATGAGGTATAAGGTTAGGGTTGTAAGGTTTTATTTATAGTAGTAGTAAATAGTATATAAGGTGAAAAATAAAGCGTTATTAAAATTTTGATTCCAATTAGCATTATTTTTTTTTCAAATTTAAGGTTAATAGATTTTTTATAATTTGAAATTTGATTTTTTTAATTTTGAGAATTAAAATAGACATGTGGCATTCATAGACTTTTATAGTGGTAGTAAACATTAATTACACTTTATTTTTCACCTTTTAATTTGGGAATTAAAATGGACACGTGGCATTCATAGACCTTTATAGTGGTAGTAAATAGTATATAAGGTGGAAAATAAAGTGTAATTAATGTTTTGATTCTAGTTACATTAAGTTTCTCCAAATTTAAGGTTAACAGATTATTTATAATTTGAAAATTGAAATTTGATTTTGAATTTTGAAAATTAAAAAGGACACGTGGCATTCATAGACCTAGTACACTTGTCGAATTTATAAGCCACGTACATTTAATTTCTTTCCTTTTCTTGAAAGGGGATTGTTTATATATATATATATATATAAGATTTGAAATTTGAAATTAAAAGGGACACGTAGCAATTATAGGCCTTTATGGTGGTAATAAATAATATATAAGATGGGAAATACAATGTGACACACCCGGACCTAGCACGACTTTTCGTACAAACGGAATAGTACAAAGTAACGTATAATTAGACAATATTTCGGTCCGGCTGTGTCAAGTTTGAAGAGAAGATAAGCTTAGGACAAGACGAAGTTGGAAGATAAAATAATTAACCATGCATGGAAATTAGTAAAATGCCAAAAAGACCTCCAAATAAGTCCCTAGAAATTTATTATGGGCCCCATTGACACAAGAAAGTAAAGGATTTAGCCAATGGGTGAAAATGAGAGAAAGTTGAAAAAGGGGAAAAATTTGACCCGGGGCCCAAGTGGACCCGGTGTCGGGCTCCCCTATAAATAGGGGAGGGCCGACGGTTTTCCTTCCATTTTTCTTTTCTTTTTCTTTCATTTTCTTTCTTTTTCTTCTTTTCTCTCTGGAGACGACCGGAGGCATTTTGGACAATTGGCAAAGTGGGACATGCCCGGCTATCAGATCAAGGTGAGTTTCCAGTATGTTGTTCTTCTCACCTCGATCTACGTTTTATTAAGTTTGCACGTGCATCCATGCATCGGTTTAGCCTAGATCCAAGTTTTCAGCTTTTAACCAGATTAAAGCTTTAAACTCAAATAAGTGGATTTCGGGTCGGTGGAATAAGGTGAGTTTTTAGTGGGTTATAGTATTCACCTTATTCTACGTCCCATTCCATTTTTACACATTTCTGTGCACCGGGTGTGAGTAAATCGGAGATTTAGTCAATTCGGGCTAAATCTCGGTCTACGGGAAAATTGGACCGGTGTTTCTCGTTTCTGCCTCGGCATATCCGTTGTGGATGCCATGAGGATCGCCTCTCTAAGTTTGTACGTTGAAAGGAGGAGAAACGAGTGCGAAAACCGGGGAAAAGACCGGCCGAAGAACTGGCCGATCGAGTCCCTGTTTAGATATTTTGAATATATTATTATTATATTAAAAGATATTTATATATTATATTAATATATTTAGATATTTATATATAATATTATTATATTTGAGATATTTATATATTATATCACTATAATGTATAAATATCTCATAGGAGGGCTTTTCGAGCCCGATTTCGAGTAGAATTTGGCCCAACCGGTGTGGGGCCCAGCCTAGTCCGGGTGTGGGGCCCACGGGCCCCCGGGGGCATTTTGGTAATTTTTCGTCGAGAGTCCGATTTTAGCCCCAAAACCTCCCGGATACTTTTCTAAGTGTCGGGCCCGGCCCGAGTGGCCCATGGACCCCCAGGGGTATTTTCGTAATTTTTCCTCAAGTGTCCAATTTTTACCCCGGAACCTCCTGGACACTTTTCCAAGCCCCGAATCACATTCAAGCCTAGTTGTAGGTCATGTTAGAGCCTCATAGGTGCATTCATAAATGTGATTATGAATGCTAACGTATATTTACATGTATTAGGGCTCCGGATAATCGAATGCGGCGATGCACCGGAGGTTAAAGCTACATGGAGCGCTTGGGAGTATACGATTCTCCCACTACTGTGAGTGACTCTGTTTTCAGTGCTTAGCCACTAGGGCGAAATGTTTTAAAAACATAAATGTTTTAAAAAGGTTTTACAAAGGTTTTGGGATAAGGGTAATCCACGGCACACACTTTTTATTTTTATTTTTATTTTGTGATACGCCCACTTATGGGGGTGGGTTGATTTTAAAAATACAAAAGCTTGTGTGTGTTAAATGTTTTAATATTTAAATAAAGAATTTTATTATTATTATTATTATGATTATTGGGGTACGATGCCCCTGTAAGATGAGTGATTGAGTGGGATTCCTCGGTGCTCCAATTTGCGGGAGCGTGGACCGAGTTTGAGAGCATGCACGATACTCAGCCGTGGACCGCCTATCGAGAGGCACGGTGAGTCGAGCCTGGTTGGGAGAGGCGCGTAGGGAAACTCGCCAGAGCTCCAGTTCACTGTGTTCCACCACAGTGAGGCAACACCGAGGGAACGGGCTAGAGTATGAAATAAAGAGAAAATGTTTTTAAAGAGAAAAGAGATAGCCCTCGGTGCAGTAAGGCATACGACCGGCCAGTCGTGCCTTCAGTGTATTAGGTGCCAGCCCATGAGTATTTAATAATTTTAAAGGTTTTAAAATTTATTTCTCCTTGGGAGAATTTCAAAAGAGGTTTTGAAAATAAAATTTATTTTATTTACTTTAATCATTTTATTTTATTATATTTTGGATTACCCCTGTTTTCCCTAACCCTGATGGAGACTCATTGAATCTCTGTCACTCACCTGTATTCCATTGTGGATGGATGCAGATTCGCATACGGAGTCAGCTTTAGAAAGGAGGCTCACTAAGAGGCGTCGGTGGCTTAGGCTTAGTAGTTTCCGCTGTGTAGGTATTCTTTTAAATTAGTCCACTGGTGTTACTTATAATTAAATATCTTATTAAATGATTTCTAATTAAAATTTAGTTTTGTTTTGCAGCGATGATATCCATTTCTATGCCTTGCGGTGCCTCGGATGCGTGGCTGCAGACACGTACTTCGAGGTAGCGCGGCGGTTGCCACGTGGCCGACCTGAGGCGGGTCGGGGCGTGACACAATGTAATTAATGTTTTGATTCTAATTAGCATTAAGTTTCTCCAAATTTAAGGTTAACAGATTTTTTTAGAGAAAAAATTAAGCAAATATTTAAAATTATTAGTTTAAGATTTTTTTTTTTAAAAAAAGAGCATTTCAAAAATGTTAAAGCCAAATCTAGTACATAAAAAAATAGACAAAAAAAATACTAACCTCAAACTTGTAAAAATGGAGGCTAGAGGAGACGGAAAAAAAAAGATTTAGAGGAGCAGATTTTTTTTAAGAGCAATATATGAGGTATAAGGTTAGGGTTGTAAGGTTTTATTTATAGTAGTAGTAAATAGTATATAAGATGAAAAATAAAGCGTAATTAAAATTTTGATTCCAATTAGCATTATTTTTTTTTCAAATTTAAGGTTAATAGATTTTTTATAATTTGAAATTTGATTTTTTTAATTTTGAGAATTAAAATGGACACGTGGCATTCATAGACTTTTATAGTGGTACTAAACATTAATTACACTTTATTTTTCACTTTTTAATTTGAAATTTGATTTTTTAATTTGGGAATTAAAATGGACACGTGGCATTCATAGACCTTTATAGTGGTAGTAAATAGTATATAAGGTGAAAAATAAAGTGTAATTAATGTTTTGATTCTAGTTACATTAAGTTTCTCCAAATTTAAGGTTAACAGATTATTTATAATTTGAAAATTGAAATTTGATTTTGAATTTTGAAAATTAAAAAGGACACGTGGCATTCATAGACCTAGTACACTTGTCGAATTTATAAGCCACGTACATTTAATTTCTTTCCTTTTCTTGAAAGGGGATTGTTTTTACATATATATATAAGATGATTTGGAAATTTAAAAACCAAAATTTCTCCTAAATTAAAGGGTAGGTTATTTTGAAATTTATCCTCAATTAAATGCTAGATTATATTGAAATTTAAATATTGAAATTTATAGTAATTAGAATCAATTTTCTCTAAATTTTGGTTAACAAATAATTTTTTTTTAATTTAAATTTTCATATTTAAGTTTAAATTTTCATATTTAAGGTAGAAATTAGAACATAATTAATGATTTGATAGTAATTAGTATCAATTTTTTCCAAATTTAAGATATGACTCTAATTAAGATTAATTTTCTCCAAATTTAAAGTCAACAGATTTTTCATAATTTGAAATATGAAATTTGATTTTTGAAATTTTGAAAATTAAAAGGGATACATGACATTCATTGACCTAGGACATTTGTCGAATTTATAAACTATATGTATTTAATTTCTTTCCTTTTCTTGAAAGGGGATTGTTTATATATATATATATATAAGATTTACAAGACTCGAATCGAAGATCTTATTTAAGAGGCATTGAACTCTTATTTCACTCAACTCAACAGATGTTGGTGCTTATTTTGAAAATTTGACTTAATAATAATATTGATCCTCGAACATTATCTAAATTATGATACAAGTCTTTAATATACCTTTATTTGATCTATCCAAAGCAGCAATGCTAACTGTATATAGGGGCTTATTTGACGGTTTTTGTAATAGAGACTGTCAGAATTAATTTACACAAAATCAAATAGATGGCTCAATTAACTAAAAGAAAAGTATTTGGACTTTCTTGAAAATTTTCGTAAAGTTCAAGGGCTGATTTTAGCAGTAGGTCATAAAATTTTTGCATAACAATGGTCTTCCGACAATAATATTGTGTTATACTAATACATAAAATTGTAAAATACTACCATGTACTACCTCCGTTCCTATATATCTGACTCAAATAACTAAGAGCCCATTTGGTACTTTATATTGAATTACTTTACATGTAAAGTAATTCCCTACAAAGTTTAGGGCTACAATCACTTTGCAATGTTTGGTTAAAACACACTTTCCTACTTATCCAAAAAAAAAACACACTTTCCCTACAAAATTTATTTAAATCTCAAATTTATCCTTTTATTTTTTAAAACTAATTTGGAAAATGAATAAATTACATCAAACCAAACGAGCTCTAAATTTCTTAGATTAGGAAAGTTAGCTGAGTAATAAAATTTTATATAAATTTTACATCACTTTCTAAATTTAACCTAAGTCTTTTTCATTCTCCTTCCTCTTTACAACCAATGTTGTTAAAACCGGACCGGTGTTTGAACCGGTTAAGGTATTGGGTCACCGGTTCAACCGGGTCAATCGGTTGAACCGGATAAAACCGGATTTAAAAAACCGGATTTTCAATTAAATATAGGAATATACATCTTGATAATTTTAGCTTAATATATATGATAAAAATAATTTCTAACAAGAAATTTAATACAATTTATCATTCATCTTTCATACAAATATGACAAGCTCATTCAAATAGTCAGACACAATAAATATTAAATACTAACAGTCAAACACACATTGTGGGAAAATTTGTCATAATGTTGCAGACTTGCAGGACAAAAAGAAGATGTCTTTTCAACATCCACTAAAATATTTGAAACTCCTTTTCTTTTTCTTTTTTTCTTTCACGTGCTTATCTCCTTTCCCACTCAAGCTGTCAGATGTCCTTTCCCCTCAAGCTTTCAACGCAGACCGGCTTCTTCCCCTTGGTGCTGTCCGAAAAGTCCCAAAGATAACCACAAATACCTCTTCTCTTCCTCTTTCCATTTTCGTAATCCACTCTCCTCCAAAACTTCTCTGTTTTTTTTTTCACAAAATACCAACTATTCACTAAACTTATTAAAATCTGATTAGTGGTCACCAACCGTTGGATGATGCCTATTTTGGGGTATATTGTTCTTCACCTCCTATACTTTAAGTTCACCGTTTGGATAAGCCTATAAATCAGTTTAGAGTCTTTGTAAAAATTTTCAAATTTGTTCAAAATTTCAATTTTTTTTTTCTGATTTAAAATCCCGGTTTTTTTCGGGTTTTCCTGGTCAACCGGTCCGGTTTTTTCCGGGTTTTGACCGGATCAACCCTATCCCGGGTCAACCCCTTTCTTCGGACCGGATGACCCTCCGGGTCCCGGTTGAACCGATTCGACCGGCCGGGCCGGTCTGGTTTTTACAACAGTGTTTACAACTGCATTTAATAGTTTTTACAACTCCAAAGAAGGATAAATTTGAAAATAAATAATTAATGCTTTATTAAAACCGTAAAAGGACAAATAAAAAGGAATATTAGGTTAGAGTCAAATAATAAGAAACAGAGAGGGGTACAAAAAAGAGAGAGTAAAATACCTTGTTTTTTTACATATAAATAAAATTCTCTAATATGAGAAATCCCCGATTGAAGATCAAGATAATCTTAAATTGCCATTACTTTACGTGGACATAGGAATTGTAATTAATAGGGCAAATTAACAGCTTTGGTTTGCATATAGTTCCTAATTTCCATTAAGACAAGAACGAAAATCCCTGTGAATTCGGCTAGATTTTCCAATTCCCATAATATTCAATTCAATCAGACAACAAAATTTAAGGAGGGTTAATTTTTACTTGCTTTATTTATTTCAAACTTAATATTTCTTTACAAGACTTACCTTTTCTAAATTACAAGTTACCATAATGTTTTTTCGTTTTATAAATTGGTTCCTCTTGGACACTTTCTTTTTGTTCTAAATTAGTTTCCTGTTTTTCCTCAAAAAAAAAATTTCCTGTTCAGGGTAAAAACACAGACAAATATAGATCAGTTATGTACTCACTGTGGAATGATAACGAGGTAACTAGTCATCATGCTTTTATGCTTCTGATTTCCTGTTAATTCTTCTATTTTTGATTTGTTGGTTTTGGGACTAAACAAGACCAAAACTATGCCTTGGCGGCCACGGTTGTTCTCTTGCTACCATTGCTGATGATTTTTAACGTTTATCTTTGGGTGGATAGATGCATAATGATCGGATTGCTTTGATATGATTATGGGAATTCAACCTAGAGAGGGTTTCATTTTTATATTGATAAGACTTTGGATCGACCACACCATTTTTATTCATGAATCAGTGTATCTATGAATGCAACTTATTGTTACTTATCTCCATAACTAAGATGAAGAACTTCGGATTAGTCATAGCCCAATGTGGTTACCGAATACCGGTAGATTTATCCAAGAAAAAATTTAAATGAAGAAATAGGTGATGCCATGTTGATGATAGAAAAAATTTTCTCTTGCGGGATTTAGTTCATATTTGATTAGCTTATAATTTCTTCATTACCATCAGCCAATGGAGTGCAGAAATAACCCTTTTTTGTTGACACCAGAAAAACTTAATTTGCTAGAAATTACATAATGATCTTTACAAAATTAAGAGAATAGGGTAGCACTAGCCGGGTACTGAACTTGATTGTAAGTGAATACTGTAGAGTCCCACTTGTGAGATTTTGCAAATGTAATCTCTGACCAAAAGTGAAATCTATTTATTGATTTTAGGAGCAGAAGCATTCTCCTAGCAACTAATTTAGAACTGATGCCTGACTAGAGTTGATTTATGATGGTGAAAGTATGTATGTATGTATCTTCATATTCCATGGCCGTCTGTCATTCTAACTAAGACTAATCTTGCAATGATAACATGATTTTGAGTGTGGCAGGGCGTGCTTGAACTGAAACCAAGGCAACTTTGCTGCAACTATGAAATTGAATCAATGAGGGAGGAGTTGCTGGGGGAAATAGGAATGCACCAAGAGACTACAAATATGTTGTATCAGCTCTTATCTGATGCTTGCCAAGAAAGAGATGAAGCCAGAGAGCAGTTGAAGAGAGCAGTGGCAGAAATTGTGGAACTGAAGAAAATCCTGAACAAGCTATCGGGGTCTAACAATTTAGCAGAAACCAGCTCTGCTGCCACATATGTCCCTCCTGCTGGCAGCCAGAAACAGGAAATCTTGAAAGGATCGGATGCTATATCAGAAGCATACAACAACTATTCTGATGATTCCTCTGCAGCCAATAGTATCCCTCGGACCGTGCTCAATGCTAACCTGACAGAATCCAGCAGCAACCTTGGATTGTTGAAAAAGTCATCTGTTCCGGATTCTGGTGGCCATATCAGAATGGGAAGTTTTCCTTCAAAGGAATTGGCAGTTGATCGCGTTGCCAAAGTAATGGATCAACTTGTTAAGGGGAAAGCGTTACCTGAAAAAGGGAAGCTTTTGGAGGCTGTTCTTGATACTCCACCCTTGCTGGAGACACTGATGATTACAGGCCAACTCCCCAAATGGCGAAATCCTCCATCTCTCCGATCCAATTTAATTGCTAATGAAGCTCTCCTCAAATCAAAGTCTGCAGCTTCGAGTTCAACAATGTTGAACTTTAAGAAATGTTCGAACAGTATGAACATAGAATCCTTGGACCATGCTGATACAAAGAAGAAATTCTACTGAGCTGTAATATTAATATCTCAAATATCTACTGAAAAATCTGGATTTCATTTCATGTAAAGTACCCCACTCAAAGGATCTTTTTTTTCCTATGGTTCTTTTATTTTCATCCCTTTTCCCCCTCCATTCTTCATCAATAATAATCTTCAAAACCAATTTGTTATGCTGAAATTTTTACTTGGTTTCACTGCCTGGTGAATCATATACAATGGCTTTTTTTTTTACTGGCCTCAAATCATATACAATGTTATCAACCTTTTTAGTGCTTTTATTCAAGTACGAATTATTGGGTGAACTATAACCTAAAAATTCATACCCAAACTAGTTTTGGGTTGGGCAGTTGGGCCTGGTCAAATAGCGAAGACCATGGGCTTCTCCTGGTTTTTTGGCCAGAGAGACAGAACACACTCCATTTCTTTCTCCCCCATTTCTTTTACCTACTTCTTTTCCTAAGCTCCTTTATCTCCCGATGCCTGCAGTGAGTCCAGGATGCAGATTGGTTTGCCTCGCGTCGCAACCGCCGCCATTTTCCGGAGGACTTGCACCGCAGCTCGTAACTCTCACATTGACCCCCAAAAGGCCGCCGATATTAACATTCTTTCCTCGAATGGCCCATCAAACGCGTTTCTCAACGCTCTTCAAATGTTCGACGAAGTGTCTGATTTAGATGTAGTTACAGCGACTTCCATAATTGGGAACTTCTCTAAGCAAAACTATCATAAAGAAGCCATATATCTATTTTCAAGGATGCTTTTTAACAATATTAGGCCCAACGAGTTTACATTTGGGACCTTAATTCGCTCTTCCACTTTGCTGAAAGACCTTGACATTGGAAAACAACTCCATGCTTGTGCGATGAAAATGGGCCTCAATTCAAATGTTTTTGTGGGTAGTGCAAATTTAGATTTTTATTCAAAGTTGAGTACAATTGAGGAAGCAAGATGGGTTTTTGAAGATACCCAACATCCGAATGTTGTCTCTTACACAACTTTGATATCCGGATACCTGAAAAAAGAGAGGTTTGAGGAGGCTTTATGGTTGTTTAGAGAGATGCCTGAGAGAAATGTTGTTTCTTGGAATGCAATGATTGGTGGGTTGAGCCAAACTGGTCAGAATGAAGAGGCTGTGAATCTTTTTATTCAGATGTTGAGAGAAGGGGTGATGCCTAGTGAGTCCACTTTCCCTTGTGCCATCATTGCAGCCGCTAATATAGCTGCACATGGAATGGGAAAAAGTTTTCATGCTTGTGCTTTTAAGTGTTTAGGAGATCAGCTTCATGTGTTTACTGGCAATGCCCTCATCACTTTTTATGCCAAATGTGGAAACATGGAAGACAGTCTCGTGGTTTTCAATAAACTTCATGGAAGAAACATTGTTTCTTGGAATGCTTTGATGTGTGGCTATGCACAGAATGGAAGAGGAAAGGAAGCCATAGAATTATTTGACAGGATGCTTGAAAGTGGTTTCAGGCCTAACGACGTTACGCTTCTTGGTTTGTTGTGGGCTTGTAATCATGCTGGTCTTGTCGCTGAGGGTTACTCATATTTCAACAAGGCAAGAGTTAAGGAACCCATCTTGCTAAAACCAGAGCATTATGCCTGTATGGTGGATTTGCTCTCTAGGTCCGGGCGTTTCAAGGAGGCTGAGGAGTTTATCCACCATTTGCCTTTTGAACCAGGCATTGGGTTCTGGAAGGCACTGCTGGGAGGCTGCCAGATTCACTCAAAAGTGGAACTGGGTGAATTTGCAGCAAGAAAAATCATGGCATTGGACCCGGAGGATGTTTCATCATATATAATGCTGTCCAACGCACATGCTGCTGCTGGCAGATGGGAAATTGCATCAACAGTGAGGAGGGAGATGAAAGAGAGACAGATGAAGAGAATTCCAGGCTGCAGTTGGATTGAAATAAGAAACAGAGTTCATGTTTTCCTGAACAGAGATTGCAAACACAGGCAGATGGATGAGATCTACAGAGTCTTGAATTATTGTATTCACCATTCACGGGAGAGTGAGGCTTCGAGCTTTCCAACGTGGTTCAATATTTAATATAGTTCGATTGTGCAATGAAAATGGGCTTAAAATAAGACCAAGTATATTTATTTTACCGACAACCCCTTTGGGCTTCACAGGGAGCCCAATATCCAGAAAACCCGCTCCGTGGGCCCGAACTATTTAACTATTCTGGTCCACTAATTTACACGCGTCAATTAAACGCATCGATTAACTGGTCCCTTCTTTGCAAAAAGAGAAAAAGCAGAAACCACCCAAGGTGGTCCCCACCTTTAACCATAGTTAGAAAAGCTAGAGTTAATCTAACCTCTGATCCGGGTTAGAACCTCCCCTCAGGTTTAGCTCCTGAGATCTGTCTCTCTCTCTCCCCAAAAAAGAGATTAGGGTTTCAAAATCTCCCAAATCGGCCAATCTTCTCTTCAATTTTTTCGCTTTCTAGCTCTCGTCAAATCGACGGTTCTTCTATTACTGTCCTTTTTTGTTCTGTGTGAATATTTTTTTTTTCCTGGAGATTGAATTGGAGGAAGAAAAAGAGAGGAAAAATAGGGAAGGAAAAAATGGAGACGCAGAGGATAATTGAGTTTCCTCACAAGAATATGGATAAACGGCCCAGGAAAAGGCCTAGATTGACGTGGGATATGCCGCCTCCCCTTCCTCCTCCCAAGGTAAAGAGAAAGATTTATTCTTTTCACCCCTTCTGTTCAATTTGTTGAGTTTTCTGATTTTTATTCGTAAATGTTGAAGAATTGTTATCAAGGTAGTAGTGCAATTTTGATGTCGTAAATTTGACAAATTTCCACAAATTTCTTAAATTTTGTTTAATTTTATGTTTTTATAATTTATTATTCTTTATTTTTAAATCAATAGATAAATTAATATTTTTTATTATTTTGATTTTTTATATGTTATTTTGGTTTCGCAGGTTCTTCCGGCGATATATTGTGGTCAGGAATTCGGGAATGGAGGAATCCCTAATTTTTCATATCCTAATAATTTGTTTTACAGGGGAATTCCTCGCAATGGCTCTCCTCCATGGAGACCAGATGATAAAGATGGCCATTATGTTTTTGCCGTCGGAGAAAACCTTACTTCTAGATGTAATTTCATCTCTCTTATTGCCATTTTTAGTATAATATTATTTTTTTATGTAAATTAATAACATCTACACATTTATAAGGTTTTTGGACATTAAATTGAACTTGTTATGAAAATCTTAAAATGGGGTTCTTTTTTTCGTGTCAAATACCTTCAATATTCCTGCATCTTTTCTTGAAGAATAACATCAATTATCTCCATGCCTGCAGACCGGATTCTCAGTAAAATGGGCGAAGGTCAGTGGTTTCTTGAATCTGAATTTTTGCTATAATGGGGAGTTTCGCTACCATTAGATGGGCGTTTTGATGTTCTAGCCCATGTTGAAATTTTGGATTGTTGGTTAACATGAATTTTGTTCATTGAATGTTATTCTTGCAGGAACATTTGGGCAAGTCCTTGAATGTTTTGACAATGAAAAGCAAGAGGTTGTGGCCATCAAAATTGTTCGCTCCATACACAAGTATCGTGAAGCTGCCATGATAGAAATTGACGTTCTTCAGAGACTTGCCAGGCATGATGTGGGTGGCACGCGGTAAGGATTTCACCTTATCCCTTCGTTTTCTTGTTCATTGTAGAAATTTAAGTGTTCATGTATAAGTGGTTTCATTCCTTGCAGTTGTGTGCAAATACGGAATTGGTTTGACTATCGTAATCATATTTGTATTGTAAGTATTCGTTGGTTTTTGCAATTTGATTAATTTGAGGGGGCAATACAAGCTCTTTCATTCCTAAATATTCTGTGAGTTAAAAAAACTTGCGGATGAATTTAAATGGTTTCAACAGGTATTTGAGAAGCTTGGACCAAGCTTATACGATTTTCTCCGCAAAAACAGCTACCGTTCATTTCCCATTGATCTTGTTCGGGAGCTTGGCAGACAAATTTTGGAGTCTGTAGCATGTGTGTGGATTATTCTTGCACTGTTTTTAATCTGTATTATATCTACTTGATGCTTACACCTCTTCGAGTATGAAGCAAAGAGTGTGGGCATGATTGGCTAATTTATTGGATAAGTTTCTATTTTTTTCTTGAAACCCAACTTATATTTTGGTTGGACAATCTGGGGATTGGTGATGATAATATATAGAGCTAAGTTTCGTTACCTTTGCATCTAATTAACTTAGTTATTTTCATTTTCAATGTGCAGTCATGCATGATTTGCGGTTAATTCACACTGATTTGAAGCCAGAAAACATTCTCCTTGTTTCCTCTGAATATATCAAGGTTCCAGATTATAAGGTATCCCTTCGTTTAACTGTTCCCTTAGCATGCCATTTGTTTTGTGGTGTGATAATTTGGGATTGCTTAATTTACGGTTTGTTTATAATGAAGCTGAGGTATCTTTGAATTCTGATTGCTTATTTCTTGAAACAAAATTTTTTACATGTGGCTTTAGTTTTTATCACGGTCTACAAAAGATGGTTCCTATTTTAAGAATCTTCCAAAATCAAGCGCAATTAAGCTAATTGATTTTGGGAGTACAACATTTGAGCACCAGGATCACAGCTATGTAGTGTCAACCAGGCATTATCGTGCACCAGAAGTCATACTCGGTAATCGTCTTCTTCATATTTGATTACATAAGATGATGATGTGTTTGGGTGTACTTGTGCAATTCTTGTTGACATTTTGTTTGATGTTTCTGCAGGTCTCGGATGGAATTATCCTTGTGACTTGTGGAGTGTGGGTTGTATACTGGTTGAACTTTGCTCTGTAAGTGAATCTATGTAGTCTCCTTCCCTCCATCTAGATGGAAAGAAGTCCTTGCTTGCATTTGTGTTTGTAGAACTCATTGTGTTTTTGGTCTCATTAAATGCTTGAGCAGATAATAATTTTGTCAAGAAAGAGGAAATGAGAAGGTTTAAAGATTATTGCTGAGATAGTTATGTCAAGAAGATAAATCTCTTTTTCTAGGAGCTATATTTATAGAATATTAATCCCACTTTATGTGAGGTAGCTAGAATGCTTGCTGCATTCGTTGCATTATAGGAAACCAGCCTTAAACTTTTTATGATTGATATGTGGGAATGTAAAGCAGGTCGTCCTTCTGCTTCAAAGTGATTATGGGAATATGAGGCAATTTGTCTTATCCTTGTATATCTTTCATGAGCAGGGTGAGGCACTCTTCCAAACGCATGAGAACTTAGAGCATCTTGCCATGATGGAGAGGGTTTTAGGGCCATTACCCCAAAATATGGTGCTCAGAGCCGAGTAAGAATCACTGTGTTGCTTGTTCTTGCTGTGAATATCTTGCAGCGGAAGTTCTTACATTGTACCCGATATTGTTGCAGCCGTCGTGCTGAGAAATATTTCCGAAGGGCCTCACGTTTGGATTGGCCTGATGGCGCAACTTCACGAGAAAGCCTGAGGGCAGTTTGGAAATTGCCCCGTCTGCCAGTAAGTTGTCTTGAAGATACCTCTTCTTATTAAACTCGCTTTTGCAACCTGATATTGCTAGTAACTGTGCTTACTGTTTTTCATGTTCATCTCACTAGCTGTTCTTATTTTGAATCAGTCCATCTCTATGGCCATGTTCAATAGTTTCTAAAGTTGTTGATATAGGCTCCAAATGGTGGAACTTTGGGCACATACTATCTTTACTAACTTCTCCCCCCGTAAACTACTATCGTTTGCTGAATGTTTTAGTTAATGTGCTGCAGAACTTAATAATGCAGCATGTGGACCATTCTGCTGGTGATTTGATTGATCTATTGCAAGGGCTACTACGGTATGATCCAGCTGAGAGACTTAAGGCAAGAGAAGCTCTAAGACATCCATTTTTTACAAGAGATCATAGAAGGTTCGGCTACCCCTTGTAATCGAAGATTGCCTTTGTTAATAAGGAACCCGAGCAACCTTGCATAGCGAGGCATATATTGAATGGCATTTTTGTCTCATAAAGTATTTGCAGGATCTTTTATGTATATGTATAGTGTATAAATACACCATTATCTTCTCCTTTTTGTTTGTCCCCAGTTTCCTTTTGTTTCTCAGTATTTTTGTTATCTGGTGGTCCTCTTTGAATTGTACCCACCTGATATTTTCCGGTTTGCCGTCAGATATTCAAGAAGAGCCAATAGAAAAGTTGTGTTGAAAATTTTTACATTCTTCCTGTTACTCTCACAAATTCTCCATCCGTACCCAGATCTCTGTCGCCTTAACTGTCACATAATCATAATGGTCTCTTACAAAATTATTTAGTACTTCTTTTGTTCTTATTAACCGTTTCTCTATTAACCGTTTTATATTAGATAAGAAAAATAGTTAAGAAAGATGGTTAAGATGTAAAATTTTATACATATATACTTGATTTTTTATCTTTCTCCTATTTTAGGAAAATATTCATTTAAGAGAGACAGAAAAGAGACAGAAAGGAGTTTGAAAAGATAACTTTGAAAAATTAATAAATAATGTTGAAATAAAGAAAGATAAAAATGGATAAATAAATTTTTAGAATGAGATAGATAAATAGATCCGAGGGAGTATTATCTAATCTTATGACCTTGATGAGGATCTAATCCACTGGTTGCCTTTCTGTACTTGGAACTTGAACCGATCATCACAGCTGGAACAATTGACAATATTAACATCAGTTAAGTTGAGTGTAACTAGTTTAATATTTTTTAGATAAAGTATACTTTAGGGTTTGAAATTTATGAATAGAAAAATAAGGGACTGTTTGATAAACCGTTAAAAATTTTTAAACCATTGAAAATAAAAATTTTTAACATATTTGATAACTTTTACTAGTCATTATTGAAAAGATTTTTTTCAACAAAAAAATATAAAATTTAAAAAATAGGTGGAGACCTACTTATCATTGAATGGTGAAAAAAATCAATAGTTTTAATTTGAAAAACTTTCCTTTTATAGTAAATTACTTTTATTTTAGACATTAATGAGTTTTAAAAATTTTCAACATTTATGGTTTTCAAACAATATATTTATGTTCAATATTTATTTATCAAACAATTTTTATATACAAATTCAGTACTTAATTTTTCAGTACTTATTTTTCAGCACTTAATTTTTTCAATTTATCAAACAGCATCTAAGTTTAGGAGAAAAAAAAAATAAATTTAGAAAAGTTTTTTCTCATTTCGATTCAATGGGATTCAGATGTAATTAATCATATACTATTAAAATGGACACAAATAATTGTGATTGTGAAAAAAAAAAATCCTAAACCCGTGACCAAACAGCAAAGTCATTGATTTTCTTTTATTTTAAACGAAGAACGAAGATCGGCTTATGGCTGCTAGCTGTAATTGCACCAACAAAAGTGTTACAGTCTCTGTAATGCTTTAGCTAAATTAATATTCTAAGAAGCAAATCAAAGATTAAAGGCGACCAATGTAATAATTAGTATATATTTTTAATCAATAATAATTAAGTTTATATATATATATATATATATATAATTGGATGTTGAAAGTTGCCTACATTGTCAATCATGTGGTGATCATCATCAAAGAGCATTTGAGGCCATTTGCCTGCTCGTTTGATGCTCTTACTGCTCGTTCGAAGTGATCATTGAAGCGACAAACTTGATTAAACTTGGTGAATGTTTGCCTAAATTTTGGATGTAAGTAAAAAAACTTACAAGAAACTTAGAAAAGAAGTAAGATTTTGTATTATTCAGTATAAACCGAAACATTGTCAAATGACCCTACCAACTGGTATTGTCCAGTATAGCCACTATAGACCAATACAGAACCCGATGCTTAAAGATTACTATACCGTTTTAGTCCAAAAATAGTATGTACTAACAACCCTGGTGGCAAGTGTTGCTTCTGGTTACTATTTGTAGAATAAATACAATCAGGCCATGGATTGGGATCTGCAAATTTACCTGCAGGCAACCCCAAACATCCACCGGCAGTAAAAATGAAAAAAAATAGATAGGATGGTAAAAAAAAGAAAAGAAACTTTTTTCTTAGGTTAAGAATCCATTATCGCAGGAACATTGAACATTTTTTAATTCAAATTCGGAATTGAAAAAACTGACGTGGGGAGGGACGGGATAAAGGCCCACCATGCATGTCTTCCTATTGAATACAACATTTGGAAAGTCGAGAAACCCCACCCAGCTCCAATTATAAATCAGAAAGAAAACAACATGACAAGCGGGTTGGGAGGAGAGTCCGCCCCCTTCATTTTCCAATTTCCGACTATAAATGGATCGTTTTAATACGGCGGCTTCACCGGTCGTTTTAGGGACATCGTGATCGTGGGGCTGTTGTCTGTAATCTGCATCTACAAATGGGAAGAGTGAGTGAGGGCTCTGTTCACTGTTCAGCTCGGCAGCAAGCAGTTCGGCCTCGGCTCGGCACAGCAAAAACGGAAGGCTGGGGGTCCACGTGTCACGTGGAGAGTGGCATAGTGGCCACGTAAGAGACAAACGAAGGCTGCTCAAAGAATCTCCTCTAATCTCCTCTCCACCAATCATAAACATCGTCCCACGTGCGTCTTTGGACCCCGGCAACAACGTATGACATCATAGGATCATACAATTTTTCAACTCTTATTATGAGTCTTAGTATAGTAGCCGTAAAAGTAAATTATTAATATTATTTCATTCGATATTATTTTTTTTATATTATATAAATAAATATTTAATAATTATATCCCAGGTTTCACCCCTCCCACAGTGTTTTTATATTCAACCTTTTTGGCCCTTCTCTTGATCTCTAGCTCATTCTTCCTTCTCCAGTCTCCACTCCCATTCTCTTCCTACTTTCTTTTTCCCATCTACTTTTACCCTTCCCTCTTCTAGTTCTTCTTCAACATCTCTGTTTCTCTCTCTCTCTATATATATATATTTCCATCCTGTAAAGCTTTTGCCATACCATACATAACACAGTACAGTTAAGGCGCGCTTCTAGCTAGAGAAGAGATTTTAATTATTTGATGATAGTTATGGGTGATGAATCTTCTGCTTCATATATCCACATGGTAAAAGAATCAAAGAATCCCATTGTTTCTTTCCCAATCTGATTGATTCTGTTTGTTGTTAAGTTATCAGATGATGATCATGAGATCATCGATCAGATATCTATCAGATCATGTATGTATGTATATATATATATGCAGGTGCACCATCTTATAGAAGAATGTTTGATATTCAACATGAACAAAGAAGAGTGCATGGAAGCCTTGTCCAAGCATGCAAATATAAAACCAGTCATTACTTCGACAGGTATCCGTTATCTTCCCGTATGCTAGTTAAGTCTAGTTATAAACCATCGAGAAAAGAAATTTATGTATTAAGGGGTCTGAAAAGTGTGTTTTTTTTTTCTCTTTCTGTGACGTGATCGTGCATAGTTTGGAATGAATTGGAGAAAGAGAACAAGGAGTTCTTTGAGGCTTACACGAAGGGCAGAGATCAGAGGGCTACTGAGATAGAGACAAGGCAAAGGATTCAAAGCAGGCTTAATGGTTCCGTAAGGGAGAATATTCACATGGACTGAATCATGATGACATCCATATATCTATATATAGCTCACGGAATGAAATCAAGGCTTACGATTGTCAAAAATAGTTAGCTTATTAAGTAGTAGTATTTATTTGTTTGTTAATTCTTCCATTTATATAGTAGAATTGATATGTGAAAAATATCAGCATAGGATCGAGTTCCGCAGCAGAAAAATGGTCGAGAGTTTCAGATCCTACTGGGGCTTTGCTTCGGCTTAGGTACAATAAGAAGACGACGAAGGGCGAGATGGAGAGACAACGATGAGAACGACGTCGTACGGCTGCTTCTAGGCGGATACAATAAAATAAAAATGGGGGTTGAGAGAAAGAAACAGTAGTTGGGAAGCGTGACGGCATGTGGGAGCAGAATGAGGACTGAGGGTTGCATGACTCATGGCACGTTGTGTTAACGTGGCACCGCCCTCTTTTGTTTCCTTTTGTTTGCGTGTCCTCTCTTCGCTCTAATTTGTACTTCGAATAAATTGGTCTAAAATTTCTTGAAGCACCCCAATTGTAACAATTATCCGTTTTCTGTGTCAAGTGTATGAATCTGAAGTCAGGATGGGTATTGATGTTGGGACCATCATGTGTAAAAGCCAAAAGCGAGGAGGGCGACCGTGCTCAATTGTCACAGTCCCAAGCTTTTTTGGTTTTTCGTTTTAATGCTGATCATCAAATGAATTTGAAGCGAGGGATCATTGCTCAATAATAATAACAACAACAACATTTGCTTCAATCATTCTCTTTTTTGTTCGCTTGTAAATGATGGGAAGTTTGCGGTCGAGAAAGCTAGCCATCTTGGTTTGAGTTCTGAACCCAATTGCCAAACTCCCCCCAGCTGGTTGTCACATCTTTTCTTTTACTTCCTAGCTATTTATTTATCGCTTGAACAAGTCCATTTCTACATTGGGAGTCAACTGTGCTTTAAATTTAAAGATGGTACGTGCTAATTTGTTCCATTGGCCGACTTTGATCAAGAATCATCAATTCACCTGGCTAGCTAGCTTTCGTTAAGAATGCACGTACCGAGTTTTGTCTAAATCAGAAGAAGCCCAAAATCGTTAACCCCAAAAAACAGAAGAAGAAGGAGAAGCCCAAATCTGGTTGGAAGGTCCAGAGAAACCCCAACCCACGGTGGCTAGCTGCTGCTCCTCCGTCGTTTCAGGCCTTTGAGAAAATTGCTGAATTGCTGAATTGGGCTCTTTGAGGCCTTATAGTAACTTGGACAAGCCATGGGTAGGCCTATAAGAAGCTTGAAGGGAAGCGTCTCTTGGCGTTAAACTCGAAGCCCAAGTGGTACACCGCTTCGTTTGGAACCAAAAACCGCACATTCCCGAAACCCGAATCCCTGGGTTGCTCCGGAAAAGGGTTTTTCTAAAACTCTCCAGTCTCCCTCTCCGTCTCCGTTATCATCATTAACCAGGGACTAGGGTTTTAGAGAAAGACCTCTCTCTCTCTTTCTCTGAAACAATGGAGTCTTTTGCTAAAGTACACTGCCGTCACCAGCCTCCCAACCTTTCTTTCAATCAACACCGTCCGTTATTTCCTAAACCCATTTCCTCTCTCTCCTTCAGAACTTCTTCTTCATCAAAGTTCAAGTTATCCTCTATCAGAGCCTCCTCCTCCTCGGCGCCGCTCTATCAAACACCCAAACCTTCCCTTCTCCAAACTCTGACTCCTCTCCTCAAAACCACTTGCATTACCATAACCGCAGCGGCCGCGCTCTTCTTCACGCGCTTCCACCAAAATCCAGCACTCGCGGCCCCAACCGCAGCGCCTACTGTGGAGCCCGCCTCGAGTGAAACTGATATCTCCTTAGAAGATCAAGAGAAAACTATCGAAGAGCACTTATCTCAGTACCCAAATGATGCTGAAGCTCTACGGTCTCTCATGGAGGTGCGAATCAAAGCAAAGAAACTCCAAAAAGCTATTGAAGTTATCGACCGTTTGATCGAGCTCGAACCAGAAGACACCGAATGGCCCATGTTAAAAGCCCAAATCCATAGCTACGGTGGCGATTTCGAGCTAGCCAAGAAAGAGTTCGAAGACATATTAGCTAAAGACCCTGTTCGGGTTGAGGCGTTTCACGGGCTTGTAATGGCTTATTCGGAGTCGGGTCAAAAATTGAAAGAATTGGAGGAAAGAATCGAGGGGGCAATGGACAAGTGCAAGAAAGAGAAGAAAAATAAGGACTTTAGGGATTTTAAGCTGTTAATTGCTCAAATTCGGGTAATTGAGGGGAACCATTCGGAAGCTTTGAAGGTTTATGAGGGTTTGGTTAAGGAAGAGCCAAGGGATTTTAGGCCTTATTTGTGTATGGGGATTATTTATACTTTATTGAAGAAGAAAGATGAGGCTGAGAAATATTTTGACAAGTTTAGGAAACTTGTTCCTAGGAATCACCCTTATAGGGAGTACTTTGTGGATAACATGGTGGCAACCAAGCTTTTCGGAGAGAGAGCTGAGAGAGAAAGTGCAGGGAAGAGTTGAGAGAAATAGGATTTGTTCATCATCAAGGTGAAGATTAGTATGATTTTTGCGAAGAGGTCTCTGTTCTATTCTTATGTTTAGAATGTCACTTGGTTTTCCATTTCCATTTTCTTTTTCTTTCTGTTTTTGTGTTACAATCCGGAATGGACAGTAGTTTTTTAAAGGTTAGGTATTTATAGTATTCAAGTATGATAGTGGATAACTGAGTTAGTTTAGTATAAAAATTGCTATGGTGAGCTTATTTCATATGAATTGGAAATTTTCGGTCCCCTGTTATGATTTCAGGTTGCTACCCAAATATGCATATAAATGTCTCCTTATGAACGGTAACTGCCGTGAAAAATGGGAGTTTATTGACCATGGATAGTAAAATTTTTGAGAAGCTTCTTTATTTTGATTGTTGACTATGGATCCATGAATTTCTGATTGGTTTCATTTTGTTGCGTGCATGGTGATGGCTTTCAAGTACTTTCCTCTTGTTGGCTATTGACTATGATGTGTGGAAATTGAGCTTGTCTCCAGTTTCCATTCAGCATGGTGAAATGATGATACCACTGTCCACTGCATTGTTTTACATTCTTGGTGGATTTTATCAATAGCCTTTTAATGTTTATGTATGGTCATGACTCCTATGATAAGTGACTGATGAGTCATTTGGTGAGTAGCTTCTAGCCTTCCTGTCTTCTGCTTAATTGTGGTACCAATTACAGTGATGAAAACCATCTAAACAATCCTGCCATTCATTTTATCAAGTAGTTTTTTGCATTGTTATTGACCGAGCTAATGTAGTCGTGTGGTGTTCCTTATACCCTTTCTAATTAAACAAGGAAATGCTATGGAATGCTTCCCATGGAAGGGTAATCCAATATTTTGCCGTGGCTCATAAAAGATATAAGATGGATGTCGATATCTTTGCATTTTGTTTTTAATGGAACCCAGGCGTTTAGTTTGTATTCAAGATACTGGGAGTCAATAATTTGTTGAATAAGATGTGAAAGAATAATGTGGTATAGATTGCTTTGTATTATATTCTATTCAAGTACCTACGGTGATTTTACGGTAAAGTTGCTTTATTTCTGAGGCTGCTGTGATGAGTGAGAATTGCTGTTTGCAAGAAGTGATTTTGTTTAGTAAGAGGGCTGTGATTGTGAGTGTACAAATTTGGAATTCTGCCTAAAGGAGAAGAGAAAGAGGTTGGTTTTGTTTTGATACCTGTTTCGAATGGTAGGCACTTCCAGACAAATCACAATTTCTTTCTAGGTTACTTGGTAATTCTCTTCATATACTTTCTAAAGTTGCAGTGTTTTGAAACTTGACATTGAACAGTTTAGGTTTCATGCTGAGTTTGGTACCTATGGATAACCTTTGATTAGGACCAACTAAGCATGGCTCACAAAATGCCCTGCAAAAGTAAGATATGTTGGACTTTCTCAGAATAGTTGCTCGGGCCTATGACGGTTCTTGCTTCAAACATGATGCGAGTGATCCGTAACTGCCGGTTCCTTTTATTTTCACTTGTTGTTCAAGATGTCAATTTGCTCCTATAAATGGAGGTTGCGAAACTAATGTCTATGAGGGGACAAAAGCATTATTTTCACTTATTATTCAAGCCAAATTTCAATTATTTAAGCCGTTTTTCAGTTTTTTGTGGAGGGTTTGGGAACAAAAGCATTCAATGAGCCCTTGAGGAGGCAAGAGAACGGTTAGACATTGGACTAAAGTTTTGCCTCCGTGTAAAAGAGACTGCAATTTAGCATCTTAAAAAAATTATTACTGTGAGCAGTTACTTGAATTTGTTTTCTTGTGCACGAAGCAACTAAGAGAAGAGACATATTATGGTAGCCTTTTAGGCCAAGAAAATGAGTCAATAGACTCATTGTTGAACGGCAGGCCCCATCTTCTTGTTTGTCGGGCTAGCCAGGCTTTGAATTTAGAAGCCCACTTTTCTCCTTTCTCTGCCGCTCCTCGCTGTTCTCAAGCCTCAAGGGTTTTAACTTTTATTACTTCATCTTCGTTTCTCCTGATTTTGTCTCTCTAAAGCCTAGAGCAAAACCAAGCAACAATGTCCGATCTTTTACCACTGGAGCTGATCCTAGAAGAAATCTTTCACAGGCTGCCAATAGAAGCCCTGGTAAAATGCACAGCCGTTTGCAAGTCCTGGAACTCTCTTATCAAAAGCCCCACCTTTATTTCGACCCACCTGGAAAGAACCATCTCTTCTAACAACTCCACAGAAACCCACCTCCTCCTTTTCAGGGTCTGCACTGGGTCAAGACGAGGCTACAGGAAGGAATGTGTAGAGCACTATTCTCTACGTTTTGACAATGAAGATGTTGATGAGTATAAGCAGCTGAGCTTCCCTTTCAGCAACAACTGTTACTGCACGTGTTTTCGTGTCGCCGGTTCGTGTAATGGGTTAGTTTGTTTATCCGATGACTTGTCGGCTTATGTTGATACTTGTATCTTGTGGAATCCCATTATTCAGAAAGCTTTACTTGTTCCTAGACCTAATGTCACCTTTGAGTCTCATGGTGGGTTTAATGCTTTTCTTGGTTTTGGGTTCGATTGTAAAACCAATGATTATAAAGTGCTAAGATATGTTGAGTTGCTTGACCGGTTTGACCCTATAAAAGCCAAAGTTTCTGTTGAAGTTGAAATTTACTCGCTTAATGCTAACTGTTGGAAAAGTATCACTGATATTGCTCCTAAGTATCGTGTCCGTCCTCCTTTTGAAAGACTCTATGGTCATAGCTTTGTCAATGGAGCAATCCATTTACTTGCTTGTGATTGGATACGCCAAGGTCACGCTAGATATCTAGTTTTGGCGTTTGATGTGTGTGAAGAAGTTTTTAATGAGATTGCATTGCCACAGTGTTTGAGCAATGATATTCTGAAGCAGATAGACCTCCTAAAATATGGGCAATCTTCTATTGCGGTAATGACATTGACATAGCAGGATAGCCCAATTGATTTGTGGGTGATGAAGGAGTATGGCACAGCAACGTCATGGACCAAGGTTTTAAACAATGCAGCGGATGATAAGGTGCCAAGAGTGCTGCTTTTTAGAAAGAATGAAGAAGCATTAGTGACAACGCACCACGGATTCATTGCTTCACACAACATGAAGAGCCAACAATTTGAGGTTTTAGGAGTTCAGTCACCGGCGGGGTATGCATTTGTTGATAGTTTTGTGGAGAGTCTTGTCTTAATAGACAAAGGCAAACATGCAAGTGCTGCTTTATTGGGTGTGAATTCTGAGGGCGCTGAAGATGATGCAAGTTCTGCACATGATTCGGATGAATAAGGAGCTAGCAGAACGGGTACTGGTAATGTCATAGATTTATAGTATTTTGCAAATGTCATAGATACATAGTATTTTGTAGTTTATTGATATATAGTTTCATGTGCTTGGTGTTAATTTTGCATCTTTTCTCTTTTTGCGCTCGCTTAGATGCTATTTACAGCCTAATTTCTACAAACTGATTCGAACCCCTGCCATCAAGCCTTCCTGCTAGGCGAGGCAGGGCTGGACAATTTTGCATCCTTTTCCAGTAAATGCATAGTCCAACTGCCTTGCTCTAAGACGGCACAAACTGTTGCTCACAAGTCTTAAATTCATGGTGAAATGTTTGCTCTCAGACAACTAAGATTCATTTATGTTCCATAAAACAGCCAGCAAGAAATATGTAAAAGAATGCATGACAATGAAACAGGAAAGTCTTTTCTCTCAGGTTGCAATCCACCTCACAGATTCCAATATTTCCTGAAACCCATACTTATTTCTCTCTTATTTCTGATTGCAGATGGTTCTTGCAAGTGCTGGGGGTGCAAGGTCTTTAACATATTCATAGGGAGAGGAACCATTCTACGGATTAAATGGCTAAATCAAGCTACTCTCAAAGATGACACCTTTTGTATTTATACTAATGTACCGAAGTAATTATTAGCTGATGCTTATGGTGCTAAGCACCAAAGACTTATTTCTGTTAGGCCTGAGCCCAGTGACTCTACTTTTATTTCTATTCATGCTAATTTAGGGGCTAAGCACCATGATATGGATGTTTAAGTTTTAACTTCAATGAACCCGTTCGAATAAGCTTGAAAGAGAGTGGCAAACTCCATGGAATAAAGCAGACAATTCAAGTTCTAAAGACAAGTAGATATTGAAATGATTTAAGATAAGAGGCATTTGACCCCTCTACGTTGCTGTCAGACAACACAGACAATCCAACAACTGAGTCAACTGGCCTAAACCATAGCCACACCCTCTTTGAAATGATGTCTGAGGAACACCCCCAGTGAGTCCAAGACTATCGAAGAATTTCTCAAAAAGATTAGCATGATGCCAGTGATCCATGACTGATTGTTCAAGATGTCCATTTGCCGCTGTAAATGGAGGTTCCCAAATTAATATTTATGACGGAACAAAAAGCATTGTTTTCACTTAATATATTCAAGCCATATTTCAGTTGTGTTGAGGGTTAGGGAACAAAAGCATTCAATGAGCCCTTGAGCAGCGGAGAGAACGGTTAGAAATTGGACTAAACTTTACAATTTGACATCTTAAAAAAATTACCGTGAGCAGTTACTTGAATTTGTTTTCTTAAGCACGTAGCAACTAAAAGAAAGAGAGCATGTTATAGAGGGGCACGGACCAAATAGTTTTTTAGGCCAATAAAATGGGCCAACAGACTCATTGTTGAATGGCAGGCCACATCTTCTTGTTTCTCGGGCTAGCCAGGGGCTTTGAACTTCAAAGCCAATTTTTCTCGTCTCTTAGCTGCTCTTGCCTGTAGTTAGGGTTTTAACTTTTACTCATCTTCGTTTTTCCTGCTGCTATTGTCTCTCTAAAACCAAAAGCAAAACCGAGCAACAATGTCCGACAATTTTCCAGTAGAGCAGATCCTAGAAGAAATCCTTCACAGGCTGCCAGTAGAAGCCCTTGTAAAATGCACAGCTGTTTGCAAGTCCTGGAACTCTCTTATTAAAAGCCCGACCTTTGTTTCGACCCACCTGGAAAGAACCATCGCTTCTAACAACTCCACAGACACTCACCTCCTCCTTTTCAGGGTCTGCACTGGGGCAAGACCAGGCTCCAGGGAGCAGTGTGTAGAGCGCTATTCTCTACGTGTTGACAACGAAGATGTTGATGAATATAAGCAGCTGAACTTCCCTTTCAGCAACCAGTCTTGCAACCAGTGTTTCCGTTTCGCCGGTTCATGCAATGGGTTAGTTTGTTTATCCGATGACTTGAGGGCTTATGTTCATACTTGTATCTTGTGGAATCCCATTATTCAGAAAGCTGTGCTTGTTCCTAGACCTAATGTCACCTTTGATTCTCATGGCGGGTTTGATGCTTTTCTTGGTTTTGGGTTTGATTCTAAAACCAATGATTATAAATTGCTAAGATTTGTTGAGTTGCAAGACGGTTTGGACCCTGGAAACGGCAAAATTTCTGTTGAAGCTGAAATTTACTCGCTTAATGCTAACTGTTGGAAAAGTATCACTGATATTGCTCCTAAGTATGGTATTTGTCCTCCTTTTGAAAGACTCTATGGTCATAGCTTTGTCAATGGAGCGATTCATTTGCTTGCTTATGATTGGATACGACCAGGCTACACGTCTAGATGTCTGATTTTGGCGTTTGATGTGTGTGAAGAAGTTTTTAATGAGATTGCATTGCCAGAGTGTTTGAGCACTGATTTTATGAAGCTGAGTCGGATGGAGCTTCTAAAATATGGGCAATCTTCTATCGCTGTAATGACATTGACATGGCAGGGTGACCAAATTGATTTGTGGGTGATGAAGGAGTATGGTGCAGCAACGTCATGGACTAAGGTGTTAAACAATGCAGTGGATGATAAGGTGCGAAGAGTGCTGCTTTTTAGAAAGAATGAAGAAGCATTAGTGACAATGCGCCGCGGATTGATTGCTTCACATAACATGAACAGCCAACGATTTGAGGTTCTAGGAGTTCAGTCACCAGCGGGGTATGCATTTGTTGATAATTTTGTGGAGAGTCTTGTCTTAATAGACAAAGGCAAACATGCAAGTGCTGCTTTGTTGGGTGTGAGTTTTAAGGGCCCTGAAGATGATGCAAGTTCTGCACATGATTCAGATAAATAAGGAGCTAGCATAGGGGGTACGGGGTAATGTCATAGATTCATAGTATTTCGTAGTTTTTGTGATGCATACTTTCATGTGCTTGGTGTTAATCTCACATCCTTTTCCAGTAAATGCATTTTCTTTCCTGCATCAAATTTCTTTGTTCTTGTTGCACTAGACATTACATTGGCCACAGCTGATTCGCTATCAAGGTTGCGGTTAGTGTGGAATCAATTCCGTACAAGACAATGGGAGCTTGGAAAGAAACTAGATGATGATGTCTATATGCCTTGCTTATTCTCCATCTGCTCTTGTAGTTCAGGATATCCTTAAACTCTTCAATTTTACATTGATATAAACTTCCATTATGCCTTATTTTAGTAAGAATAATCTATTGATATCTTTCTTATCTTTGTCTGTTTACTGGTTATCTGCTGTTTTCTTGTACTACTAAGCGTATTCATAGTCCACCTGCCTTGCTTTATGACCACACAAATTGAAATTATTGTTCACAAGTCAGAAATTCATGGTGAAATGTTTGCACTCAGACAACTCAGATTCATTTATGCTCCATAAAGATATATTTAAGAGGATGCATATCAATGGAAACAGGAAAGTCTCCATGAAATAAACCCAGACAATTCAAGTTCTAGAAACAGGCAGATATTGAAATGATTTAAGAGGCATTTTCCAACTCGCCCTCCGTCAGAAAACAGAAATTCACATTCATGGATGGTCATGTTGCAGTTCACAAATTTGTAGTAGGAATCAGCTGCTATTGACATTTAGATTTTTTTTGGGGGGGTTAAACACATTTAGATTTTTCTTTTGTTTGCTTTTACTTTTCCTCTTTACTTTGATTGGTTCCCTTCTTTTGCACCTTGGCCTAGCTAATTTCCTATCATCTACTATACTACCACAGAAGATTTTTCTTGGACTTTTTATTCCAAAAAAAAAAGATTCTGGACTTCTAAAAGTTTTACTAATTTAATTTAGGCTATTGAGAGCCCATTCGGCCGTGTCGTGTGGACCGCATTCTATTGCACGTCAAAAACCTGAGTTATACATCTTGCTGGATCGTTGTGCATGGATGCTTTTCGGAGAAAGTTTTGGGCTGCAAATTTTTCTTCGCTGGCTGCTTCGACCTCTTGGTGGAGCTACATTATTTTGCCTTTGAGACAAGTTTTTACAACACTGCAGACTTTCTCTGATGTTGATTCTGAGCCGTAGAAATCATTCCTAGTTTGCTTGGACATCTAGCACTGTTATTTTGCCAGCTTTAATTTGGATATCAGTATTTTGAATTGAATCATTTGAATCTAAAAGGGAACCTGCTTCTCATCCAGAAAGGACTAAAAATGTAGTTCCAAGTAGTATTAAAGTTACCCAAGCAGCCTAGAAGCCTCCCAAGCGTTCGAAATCAGAGAGTTTGGCCACTAAAAGGATAATCATTTCTGGGTTTAACACTACAGTCCTGGGTAAATCCAACAATGAGAGGCTCCCAGGAGAGGGTGGGCTGGCATCACTGCATCAGTATCAGCGCTGCGGATGTCTCCTACGAGGATGGCACGGCCCGCAATATCTGGGTTCTTTTCTATGCATGAGGGTTTTTTTTTTTTTTTCCCCTCATAGGCTCACAGCCAAAGGGATTCCTTTTTCTTGGATTCTCGTGCTGATTTGAGATTTGAGCCACGCCCACCCGCTCTCGACGGAGATTCTTCAAGACCCCCCTGATTGATCCTGCTGTCGCCTCACGGCTGCTCTAGCTTCTTATGCAACTTGGCAACTTATTTTACAGCCTTTTGGGGTTTCTCTATTGCAAAACAAAATCATCTTCAAACTTAACGCCTTGTTGTTCTTCACATTGTTACGAAAATTCAGAGCTATTTGTCATTAGATTATATAAGAATTCCAGGGGAATGCAAGTTGCCCACTTCGCAGGTTCACGGATTCTGATAACACCTGATTTTGTTATTGCCGATCCATGCACTTGGTTTATTTTTCCGCTTAAAATGGAGTTCTGAATCTAGTTACATAAACAAGACAAGGCAATGCTTCAAGACCAAGTTAACATGTTCGAAAGTGATAGGGCAACTTAAATATAAGTGATCAGTCAATAATCAAATGGAGTTGGTGATTTGATTTCCTACATTATTGGCTTGTATTTGACTTTGTGGATCTTTGTCTTGGAACCTACAACTTGCCACTCGTAGCGTAAACCTTCACAGATTTGTGTATTTTCAGCCTCTTCTTTTTGGAGTTGGGTGAGTCTCCTATCTCAAAAAACAGAAAAGTCTTAAAGAAATGTTCATACAGTACCTGTTTCAGGATCAGGGCATTACTTGTTTCGTCGTTTAGGTAGTTAACAAGGGCTCCACGGTTTCCCCTGAATCCCCTCTTTTCTTCTAAGATGTCCTCAGCTCAAACACAATCAAGTTCAGGGTCTTGTTCCAGTCTGTTAAGCCAATGAATCTGCGGTATTTGTCTTGTTTATTAAGCTAATTTGTCTGTCAAAAGATAATTGGCAATTATAGCCATTCCAAAGCCATAATTATTGTCGATTTCTCCTCCAATGCACTTTAGTCAAAGCCTCAAACAAAGCCATTCGCTTTACCTTTATCTTTTCTCCTTACAAGCGAAATTAAAGAATAAAAAAAAACCCAAAAAAAGTTTCTTTTTTTCTTCCCTTCATCGTGCAAGAAAGAACTTAATATTCTATGGTACTAATCGATGACACTATACTCCATTTTTTTCTTACTGACCAGCCCGGCAACCCCTCCTTGATTGAATAACTAAACTATAAATACTTGTGCTTGTGCGTGCTGATAATCCTTGTGCTTGTGCGTTTGTAGCTTTCTACGGCCGTGCCGAACCCCATGATTTTCTAATCAAGGGAATCACGGTCTCAAATCAGATGCCATAACCAGTAACCAACATGGGGAGGTCCATGTGCCCTTCCAATTATTTTACTTCTCTTTTCTTATTCTTATGAGTCCGAATATTTAATTTTAGACCAAGTCGGCCCGCTGAAACTAGTCCCGATTGGTTCATGACCTTCAGATTGGTGTTGCTGATCAAGCCATTGTCTGTATTGCTGATCCTTTGGGGGTCTAAAGCTTTGCCATTTCTTAGTTAAATGATTTTCCACGCAGCAGAATCAAAATGCAGACAATTTTCATCAGTCTATAAATACAAGGGATTGATTACAAGACAGTAAGGACGCAAAAAAAAACCAGACAAGAGAGATGTGCTAGAAAAGGGTAAGCGGACAGGAGATTTTATGAACTTGTGGGTGGTGGGGGCTCTTTAAAGTTTACCTGTTTCTTTCACATGCTCCTATATACAAATTAACCTTTGGATCCCCTTATGAGAAGAAAAGAAAAGCTTCTCTATAAGGAAAGTAAAATCATAGAGAAACAGCACTGTCCATCATTTTGATGGAATGGAAGAGCCGAACTTAGCTTTAATCGACTTTATCGTATAGACTCGAGAGACAGCAATGATTTTTCTTGTTATGGTTCACCTTTTGCTTTGGCTTTAGCTTTTTACACTGAAATAAAGGATTTTCCAGAGCTAATCATGCCATGATGAAATATACAGGAATGGTTGGTGAAACAGATCATAGTATTTGACTTGACGCTTTGCGAAGAACCTGAAACAAGTACACAAATGACTAAACAAGACAGTTCTAGAGAGTTTTTGGTTTTTTGCTTCTTGGCTCAACAATTCATGTATTGTAGTTTACTAATAGTCTTGATTCTGTTTCTTTATTTATTACATTATTTTGTTTGGACAAAACCATGGGCTGTATTCTGCTTGGAAGTGGATTTTCATGGGATAAAATCTGATAAGATATTGAGACAGGGGTGCATCATGAAGAGTTACCTTAAGAGTTAGCTTTCATCAGACTGGATTTAATAGTTGTTTAGCAGAAATTGGTATGGGATAGGCTTGCCCATATACCCATCATGTAGGAAATAGGGTGATAGAATTATTGCAACTTGGAGGAAAATGTTGGGAGGACACAGACAAATTTGAGGCAGGGTAAAATCCAGAAAGAAATTGATCATCACCATGCACAAAATCTTGCAACCAACTGTTGCAAATAGTTTCTCCAATTATTGTCAGGTAACCTTGCTTCATTCACAAACTTCAACATAATCATGCTTGAAGCTGATTGATTTTGTTTTTAACATGCGCTAAAAGGCTTCTTCTGATCCAAAAATCATGGGAATGGGACTCCATCAACTTCCTGTTAGCTGACTAATGACATACACTTATACAAGATCTCCATATCTCACCCAAAGAAATGACTTTTAACAGCCAAATACTTAAAAGATTGATTCACCAGATCTTTTCGATAAGATTTCTTCGAGTGTTTCGTATTGTCCTTGCATTTAATGTCTATTCACGATTATTGGCTTTATAAGTTTAACCGTAGACTATATTGTCCCCATAAAATCTGACTAATCCAAATAAAAGGATACTTACATTGATTCAACTGTTTCTCTTTTTTTTTTTTTTTTCCTTACAGTTACATGATTCAAAATCATAAGCCAAGTAACATGGATTTGTCAAAATTCAAGAAAAATGAAGAATCTAGTTATTTTGTGATGAATCCTCCATGTTTTAGATAGAATTATTTTTTAGTTTTTGACTGTGACATTATAGCAACTTTCATGGAAAGTGGGTAAATCTCTTCAATGTTAAAGTTGGATCCCCACCAAATCTTAAGATTAGAATTTAGAAGGAAGATAAAGCTCCAAAAATGGCTTCTGTTTGAGGGTTTAAAAGGGTATTGAAATCTGGGTCAGTCTATCTGATCCTTTTCATGTCCCTAGTACCAGATATTACTACTATTAAGGACACAAATCCCATTGACAATGTTTTTTTCTTCTTTTCACCATCCCGAAAACAAAAAAAACAAAGGCTTGAGTCAACTTCACAAACCAAAACAAAACAAGAACCTAAAGAATTCACCTGCAGGCTACCTGGCTACTAGTAGCTGCAGCAGCATTAGCAGCCAGCAGGTCCCTCTTGGCTTTGCGTTGAGTAGTTTTCAAATTAAAGATTCCCTAACTTTTGTTCGGTCTCAGTCACTGTCTTTCCTGTCCGGAAAATTTCTGCAATTTTCTCAAGTCTCAACAGTTCAGTCTTTAAAGTCTAAAAGCTGAGCCAAAGCGCCCCAAGAGTCCATCTTGTTTCACTAGAAAACGCAGCATAAAACAATTTTTAATTGCCGGTGAAGAAGCAAAGATGGACTAATCTTATTAACAGCTATCTCTTTAAGAACAAAACTTTTGAAAAAATTTAAGAACTTTGCCAACAGATGTGACAAATCCCCTCATTGAGAAGTCAATTTCCCTAAAGAATTTAGGCATGAACCCATGAACAGTCCGTGTTCCACTATCTAACTAAGTTTGAAAACAACTTGATCTATGATTATGAATTAACTTAATCTAAATTAAATTACACTAATTACCGTCTTTACTCGGGATTAATTAACCGAGAAAGAATCTTTTCGGCCCATATATCAATTATGCAAATAAAGGTTAGTATTTGTCATGTTTGAGTATTTGCTTGCAAGAAATGGTCTGTTTTTCTTGTTTTCCAATCAATTTTTACTTGTAATTAAATACATAATATTAGAGCTTATTTTATTCCAAAAATGTCCTGACTTTGAGCTGATTATCATTTTTGTCCTAATAAAAAATTTTAATTTCCTGTGTCACCTAAAGCATATCTCAATTATTATTATTATTATTAAATAAATACTATAAAAACCATTATTTAAATTAGTTAGTTGCATTCCCTAAAAAAAAAAAAATTTAGTTGCAAATTTAGTCCAATAACGAATAGAAACGTGGCAATAAAGGGAAGTGACACGTGGAAAAAAAAGGGAGTATAGGAATGGGACGGGCGCATGCGGTTTGCGTTGGAGCCCTTGATTGACCACTTGCTTGCCCGCGCAGAGAGTCCCCCTCTCTACTCCCTACCTCCCATTACCTCTCTCTTTCTCTCTCTATTATTTGAAAGTTCAAAAAATATATTTTTCTTTTTTTTCTCTCTCAATCTCTCTCTTCACTCTTCACGCTCTTCTCTTCCCTGTCTTCGACGGTTCTAACGGACCACCCCCCACACTCCCACATTCCCCCCTCTTAATTGCTCCCCGCCGTTGTCACGCTCTCCGTTTTAACTCTCCCAGCTAACTATTTTCTCTCTTTCTTTTTCTTTTTCTTTTCTTTTCTTTCCAAACAAAAAATCCTCCTTTTTCTTCGAGATCTAAGATTTTTCAGTCCTGTTTTCCTTTTGTTTATCTTTTCTGCTCATGAGTTGTTTGGATCCTTCTTCGCTCTTCTTAGCTTGTTTTTTTCCGGGATTTCCGATCTAAGATTTCTTCGGCATTACTTGAAGAGAAGAAGCTTTTGTTACTTAAATGAATGGAAATGGAGACGGTTCGGCAACGGAGGCCTAAGGTTACGACCTTCCCTGCTGATCACAGCTTCACTGATTTGCTTCCTTCTACTTCCCCTGCTTCCTTCACAGGTTCGGTTTTCTCTTCTTCTTCTGCTTCTTCCTTTTTTTTAAGCATATTTTTTACTGATATTTTTGCTTTGTTTACTTGCCGCGGAATCCGAGGCAAAACGATTCTCTCTTTCTTTTATTTTTTTGAAAATTTGTTTTTTAAGTATGTAAAAAACGAAAAAGATTCCGTGTTTGCTTTTACATTTTGAAAAAATGGCTCATGAGAGAGTGTCCGGTTGAATTTAGCTTCGAAAAACTCATAATTTTAACCTTTTCCTTTTCCCGTATAAGCTGCTTTGTTTTGTTTTCCTACATTTTCTTAGCTACCAAACGCAGCATTTTCCCTCGGTTTACTGTTCATGTATTTATTTTTTTCGTTGTTTCTCGTTTAGTTTCGCCATTAATTGTTAAAAACTTAGTCTACTGGTACATTAATGTGCTGGCTAACGTTCTGGAAAGATTTATCTTTTTTTCTTACATTTTTCTTTCTAGTATGGGTTAAGAAAATTGGCTATCGCCTACTTCTAGCCTTTATTTATGCTTTCATTAAGTTTGGCTTTTGAAACTGGCTTTTCTGTGGTGCTGTCAATATGATTTTGCTTGTTTAACTAGGGTTATGATGAGCCATGATTGCTTTGCTCAGCTACCAAGGTGCTTTTCTTTTGAAAAAAAAAAAAAAGAAAAAATGCCTATGTTTTCGGTTATGTTGATTTCATGAGTTTTTCAGCGTAGCTTCTAAAATAGTCTTGACTCTACCCCTTTCTTCACTTCTGGAACAGCTATCCTAATGCTTTCATAGGAATTCATTTCCAGGAAACAGGCAGCTTCCAAAACAGAGAAAATTTCCAAAATTGGCATCTGATTCCAGTACATGCAGTAGTGGTACTACCGACGAAGATCAGGTGCGATAGTTTTTCTCGTTTCCATTTACTGTATTACTATATCATAAAATTCATCCTTCATAGAATTATATGCTCTCTTAGCTCAAGTTTCTTCTGGACTTTCAGTTTAGTTATCATAAGAAATGGATTTGTAGTTATAATCGACTGGTTTCGGTTGTTGCAGTTAACGTTTGAGTTGAGTTGGAAATCCTCAAAACAATCAACTGGGACTTCAATGAAGAAGTTATTAGCGCAAGAGATGTCCAAAGAAAATGAACCTAAAAGACGACCACCTAGTGTTATTGCAAGATTAATGGGCCTTGATGGGTTGCCGCCTCAGCAGCCTGGCCACAAGCAGCAAAAAAGAACTGAGAGTAGTCAAGAGAAGGTTCAAAAGGGTGGCGCATTCTATAGCAGACGATCTTCTAGGAAAAGCTCAAAGGAGGAGCAGGAATTTAAAGATGTTTTTGAAGTTTTAGATGCATCAAAAGTGGAAAGTGGTGGTTACTCTTCTCAGGGGACTGCAAATAAAAAGTTTTCTGATGCTGAGGTGGCCTTTATTCAGCAGAAGTTTATGGAAGCTAAACGTCTTTCTACTGATGAACAGCTTCAGGATTCCACAGAATTCAATGATACCCTCGAGGTGTTAGACTCCAACACAGATCTTCTGTTGAAATTCTTTCAGCAACCAGATTCATTATTTACAAAGCATTTGCATGATCTTCAAGGTGCCCGACCTGAGCCCCATTGTGGTCGCATACCAGCAATGAACTCATCACACACTGGGAACAATGAAAATGGTCACTTAGGCCGAAGAGCAGGGAGTGAAATTCAATGGAAGCAACGCAGTAAATCTCCTCAGGCGCATCAAAAAGAACTTTTGATCCATTCGTATGGGAGATATGCTGTTCACAATCTCCCCAAATCACCTAAAGTTCAGTTAGAAGAGAAAAATGGGCCATCGATTGCACCAACAAGAATTGTTGTCTTAAAACCAAATATTGGGAAGTCAGTAAACTCTACCAGAACTGCTTCATCACCTTGTTCTCCGCATCATTTTCCATCTGGTTGCACAGGACACTCAGAAATTTTGGGTCTTGAAAATAGGGAGGCAGAAATATGGGGCAAGAAAAAGGTTCACCAGGAAATTGGGTTTTCGAGGCATAATTCTAGAGAGTCTAGGGAAATGGCCAGAGAGATCACTAGGCGAATGAAAAAGAGCTTTAGCAATGGATCGATGAAAATTCCAACCTCCAGGTTTAGAGGATATGCAGGCGATGAGAGTTCATATGATGTATCTGGATCCGAGTCTGCAAATGATTCAGATGTAACAACAGCGTCTTGCAGAGATAACATTGGCTGGACTAACCGACACAGGAGGTCATCCTCCCATTCTAGTGAATCATCAGTTAGTAGGGAGGCCAAGAAGAGACTATCTGAGAGGTGGAAGCTAACACATGAGTCTCAAGAGGTGAACATGGTTAGTAGGGGCAGCACACTGGGAGAAATGCTTGCCATCTCAGATAAAGAAGTGAGGTCAGCAAATTCTAGTGGCCCAATTTGCCAGGAAGGATGCAGTGAGCTTGGTACTGATGACGTGCCTGCAGTGTGGAATGAACCTTTAGGCATTAGCAGTAGGGATGGTTGGAAGGATGGATGTCTTGGTAATCTTTCAAGATCACGATCTCTTCCTGCTTCTTCTACTGACTTTGGAAGTCCTAGAATAAGCTCACGTCATGAAAGTCTTCGTAGAGACAAGTATGTGATTCCAAAAGAGGGTTTCAAGTGGGACAAAAAGAAGGTAGTAAAAGGAATTAATCAGCGGGAAGCGCAATTGTCTAACAACCAAAGATCCCGTGTTAGGAAATCCCAATTTCCCAGCAGTAGTTACAGTAGTAATAAGGAAAATAGTGACACCTCTCCCGAATTTCATTTCACTCCGTATCATGTTAGGCAAAATTTAGAAGTGCAAAATCAATCTGAAAACAACCCTGTGGTCTCAGGATCATCTGCCAGTACTGCCTTGGAATCAAGTTCAGTTCTTGAAAATGCAGTGGATGTCAATGATCAGAATAAGGTTGTCGTTTCTGAACATTTTCACTCGGAATTATCAACTCCTGCTTCACTGAATGGAGATTTTTCTACCAGTGACCTGGATAATATGGACTCCCAGGTATCTTCTTATCTCTATATCTTTCTCTTGTCTTAATGGTGTTGCATTTTTAGCTTGCAAGGCTCCAAGTACATGTTCTTTATGACTTATGGTGTTGCATATTGGTTATCAGTAGTCTTTCTTTTTGTTATGTGTTTCTTTTATTCTCTACCATGATCTCCGATAAGGCAACAAGCCTGCTAGTAGTACTTTTTTCATTATGTGCTGATTTTGCTTTCTAATATGCACAAGCAGATTTAGCATATATAGTGTTTTGCTTTTCTATCAACAATTTTGGTCTAAATTTTCTCCTTCCCATAGTTTTGCTGTTAACATGTTTGAAATGGTAATTTCGAAATCATTACTATATAATGTTAGAGCATAAGTATTGTTGATGAGAAATTCTATGCTCAGTGTAATTAATGCATTCCTTTTGCAATTATCTTCAGGCGCCATCAAATGGACCATCTAAGCAAGCCTCATTGCTTGGCCCTGTATCTGAACTTGAACCTCAAACAAGTTCCAAGGAGCCAGATCAACCGAGTCCAGTTTCAGTTATAGAAGCTCCTTTCACAGATGATCTGTCATCTGGTTCTGAATGCTTTGAGAGTATTAGTGCTGATCTCCATGGTAATTTATTGCTTATTTTTGTTTCATTATTTTTAGCATCCATTAGGACCACTGCTTTTTATTTTGCAAATTATTTGATCAGATTCTAGTATTAACAGACTTTGAAGCATGGAAACATAGGCTATCCCTCAATAGCCGAGTTAACAGTTTGCCATTATTGCTCTAATCTATATTATGAAGCCATTGTGATTGTATTTCTAATTGCATGTTTTATATTTTACTTTTGCTTATGGTTTTAGGGCTTCGAATGCAACTTCAACTATTAAAACTAGAATCTGAGGCATACGAAGAGGAAACTATGCTTATTTCAAGTGATGATGATGTTGATGAGGTTTCTGTTGGGTTGGCCAAGGACAAGGGGCTACCAAGGGCCTTAGAGAATTGGGAGGCTGTATACATAGTTGATGTCTTGGTTGATTCTGGAATTAATGGAGCCGACCGGGATACATTCTTAGCAACATTTCATTCACCAGAATGTCCAGTGAATCCAGCACTATTTGAAGAAATAGAGAAAAATTATTGCAACCAAAAAACTTCATCAAGGGCTGAAAGGAGGTTGATGTTTGACAGGATTAATACAAAGCTACTGGAGATATATCAGCAATTTACGGACCAACAGCCATGGTTGAAGTCCTCAAGAAAAATGATTCCCAAGTGGAACAAAGGAGAGCTTGAAGATAGCCTGCGTAAGTCGCTAGTGAGCCAAAACAAGAAAGTGCACATGGACTCCGGAGAAATGGTGCTTGCAGGAGAATCTCAATGGTTAGACTTGAGGGAGGATATCGATGTAATAGGTAGGGAAATCGAGAGACTGTTGGTAGATGAACTTGTAGCTGAGGTAGCGGCGCCACAGGGTCGTCAAATGTCTTTTGGTTTAGAAAGTTCACTTTATACAAAATGATCTAAAGATCATTTCATGACTGTATAAATAAGTTTCTAAATCTTTTCACACCAGCAAGAATTTATCCAAAAAAAAAATGCAGAGTATCAATATAGTTACTCTTTCCACCATCTCTATCGAGTTGTAAAAAAGGTCTGAATTGTAGAATCTAGATAAATTGGTAAACTGTTTTTTACCCATTTCGGGTTTCCAAATGCCAAAAGCCCTTGCCCTTCTATGGAGACTCAATCCTTTACAAAACAACCCAATATTTTCCTCGGTGGTGGTGGAGTCTCAGAGGAGCTGGTGGGCCTGTCAAAGGCCCCTGTGAATACAATAACCCGGGAACAAGAAGCCAAACCCCATTTTTACCTTGGCGACTTTCTTTGGTATTGGATTCATCAGAATCTTTTATCGACATTTTTAAATTCAAATATAGTATCCCATCCAAAATTTTTCCACCCCAAAAATCTCTCCTTGGTTGAGACGAATTTTGGCCTTTATCCATAAAAAATTGATGCAATATATATAACATTTGTATGAAAGCAATAGTACTATTTAATTAATAAAGCAACAGAAGTTAACAATCCAACAACTTAGAATACTTAAAACACACAAAAGCAAAATGAACAATTGGTCTTATGAATCCAAAATGTAAAAAATTAAAGGAAAAGATACTAAAAGAACGATGAGATCAAACATCAAAAAGGTCCCTTGGGATCTAATTGCTTGCATAATCCTAAATAAGTGAGGTAAAGCACCCGATCCTTGGCCCCGGTTCTATGAATCTTCGTATGCTTGCAAAAGTACTTCAACTCCGAAAGTTTACAACACCCCAGCATTTGTCCCAAAAGCAAAAACAGCCAATTTATAGACCTTTTCTTTGACAGAACAGGCTTCAGGCAGCTACCACAGAACTCGCAAGTTGGAAGGGTCGGATTCAACCAATCAGAAGGTGCTCGATCGTGCATAGCAAACTTGTTTTTGGATATATAAGAAGCAATCTCCGTAAACTTTGTTTCCAAATCATATTCGATGTTGTAAACCTTCTCGCATCTTCTGCAATGGACTTCACCGCTTATCATAGTCATGTTATGGGATAAGAGGTAATCCAGGCTATGGACCATGGCTCGTTGAGTAGTAGCCCAAGGGTAAGGTGGTGGAACGGTTTCGGTTTTCCCTTGTCTCGGGGTCTGAAAAGGGTTCCTACGGGGACGAGGTGGACGTGGATGGCTGGCAATTATCTCTTGAGAAACTGCATGCTGGTTGGTGTTAGGGCTATGGCTATTGCTTTGATAGGTATCGAGAGAAGGAAGCGGGGGGGCTTGGGGAATTGAGAGAAATGGCTGGAAAAATGGTGTCTGGGGTGAAAGAGGAGTTGGCGTTAAGGGTAAACCTAGGGGTTGAAGAAGGGTTTGCTGCTCTACGGGTGGTGGTAAGGGTGGCGGCGCCGCTGATGGCCTAGGCCCTGTAGAGAGTGAGAGAGCCAGCAAATCTTCGTTATCTTCATTATGAGAATTGTTGTCCATAATGATGAGGAAAAGCAAAAATGAAGACTGATGAAGAAATTAGATATTAAGGAGAAAAGTGCAAGAAGGTTAAACATGGGGAAGACAAGAGAGACTTATATATATATATATATGTAGGGAGTTGAAAAGTTCTACAACGACTGAAAGTCTGTGAGTTGAAATTCGAAAACAAAAGAGTTTTTTTTGGCCAACAAACAAAAGAGTTTAGTAATTTGAAGTTCGAACACAGAATAACATCAGTTATAGAGTATTCGTAACAGATTTTTTAGATGTTTTGATAAGATTGGGTTTCTCTTACTAGGTTTCTTCTTACCATGTAAGCTTAGTTTGAATTGGCTTGGGTTGTTTTTTTTTTTTTTTTTTAAATATTTGAAACTTTAATTTATCCTAAAGAAAAATTTGTTACAATTTGATTGAGAACATACTTACAAGTAAATCAGAAATATAAGAGATGAAAAACTTCAACAAAGAAAAAGTTAATAAATATTAAGAAAAGGTGATTACAATTAATCTCCTTAGCATACTGGAAATCTGAAACTGAAAATTATAAAATTAAACATCAAAAGGTCCATTAGGATCAAGTTGTTTGCATAATGCAAGATAAGTAAGATACAGAACTCGATCCTTAGCTCCTGTCCTGTGATTGCTTGTGTGCTTGCAGAAGTACTTCAGGTCCGAAAGTTTGCAGCATCCAAGCATCTGTCCCAACAGCAAAAACAGCCAGTTTATATCCCTTTTCTTGGTAGTAACAGGCTTCAAACTGCAGCCACAAATCCCGCAAGTATCAAGCTTCGGGTTCAACCAAGCCTCGGATGCCCGATGATGCATTGCAAACTTGTTTGCCGATATGAAATCTTTAATCTCCTTAAACTTTTCTTGCAAGTTGTATTCAATCTTGAAAGTTTCTTGGCATTCTTTGCATTCAAGATCGCCACTAATCATAGAAATGCCACGAGATAGGAGAGTTTCGAGACTGTGAACCGTGGCACGTCGAGTGGTAGCCCATGGATACGGCGCAGCTATGGTCTTGCTTTTCCCCGCTACTTTCGGTGCCTGAAACGGATTTCTTCGTACCCTTGGACGTTGATGATATGACGAGCCATCCGGGCCCGAGCCAGCAGCACTGCCCGCATGCAAGGGCTCTGGTTCAAGACTAGGGTTGTTTATAAAAGCACGTTTTTTATCGTGAGAAGTAGAAGGAAAGAGCGACGGCGGCTCCGGAGGCCCTATCGAAAGAGAAAGATTGAGTAGTTCTTCGCCATCTTCTTCGCCATCAAAACTCAGCTCCGAAAGCAAGCGTTTTCTCGAGTTAGAGTCGCATGGGAGTTGAAGTCCTTGCTGCCCTAAGGAAGATGAAGATGAAACCGGTTTCGGTGATGATGCCGACGTCGAATTTGAAAGACACAGCTTAACCAGTTCCTCATGACCTTCTTCTACGTCGTCGAAACGTAACAAGAGATTGTTCGTCTTCATAACTGGTATGATCTAGAGAAAAATTGTTTGATTAGAGAATTGTAAAGCAAAAAACAAAGGGAATGTGTAACTGTGTATATATATATATGAAAAATTCTTAATCCTTGTTTTAGCCGGAAAAAAATTAGATTAATTAAGTAGTTAATGATAATTAGGGTAAGGAGTTGGGTTTCAATTACTCTTCTTTTGTATCTATATCTCTATAACCCTTGAAGTAGTTAGTTTTTTTTTGGCCGTCGTCATTAGGTTTATTCTTACACATAACAAAAATTACAGTGGATGCAAGAAACAGCCAAACGATTATTAATATTGCAAAGAAAAAAAAGAAAAGGACAAAAAAAAAACAAAAAAAAATATTAGGTTTTCTTTTGGGGACATATTTTAATTTTAGGCCCTATTAGCTTGGGCCGTGTACTGTATCACAAAATTTCCAGCAGAATCATTCGTTAACTTTTTTAGCATAATCCACATTGTTTTTTGGGCTTGGCAAGCTACATAAGGACCCACAATAGCAATTTCATTTTGGTTAATTGGACTCGCTAAGGCCTCTATGACTCTGCAAGGTATAGTGGTACAATCTCAATTGTTTCTTTACTTATTTAATCTCTTTAGTATTTTCCTTTTTTTTTCTTTCTTCTTTATATTTCACTTAATTTTTTCATAATTTATTTCTCTAAAATCTTATAAGAAGGACTCTTTAGAAGTTTAAAATAAAAATTTTAATTTTAAAAAAAAATATTATATCTCATCAGAATAAAAAAAATTGAACAAAAAAATTCAAACTATTCTACAACGAAGTGCAAACAATTTTTCTAATATATATATATATATATATATATATATATATTAATTTTAACACCTAATATATTTACATAAATGATCATATGCTAATTATTGTGGTTACAAGTTTAATATCCTTTTGAACTTTTTCTAATGGTTTAAATGCTTATAAATGAATTGTCAAAATTATCCTTTTAGTTATTCCTGTATTTTAAAAAAATGTCTTTATTTATCTTTTTTAATATAATAATTCTTATAATTTCAACAATATTTCTTTTAATTTCTTTAAAAAAAGAATTATTTTTTCCAATATTCAATGGTGATCTGCGCAATCACCATTGAATCCAATAAGCATATGACAGGTCTTGTCTTCCCATTGCTTCAAACGGCCTCAACCGATCCCTCCATCTCTCCTTCCTCTTCCTTCTCCCTCTTTTCTCTATTGTTCTATTTTTCCACCTCTCTCCCCGACAATATTGATCTTTCAATTTTCTTTTCCTTTCGATTGATAATTCAAAGTTCCTTTTTCTGTTATAGAGTTGTGAAAAGGGCTAATTTTATTGGGGGTAGAGGAACTGTCTCTAGTGGAAACCAAGCAACAGAGAAGAGAGAGGGCTCAGGGCTTGTCGGTGGTGTCGATGATGTTTATGTTTAGGATGGGAAGGGAAAGGGTTGAGTGGGAGAGAGAATTAAGAGAGAGGATAGCTATTATGAATATTTTGAAATTAAAAATGAGGAAAAAAATATGACGTTGATGTATTAAGAAGAGTTTTTTGGGGATAGAAATAAAAGTAGTCTTAATTGATAAATAATCTCATGAATTCAATCTTACGAGAATTATCACGAAATTATATCAATTGTGCCACGTCTGGTTTTCGTACTATTCTTTCTAACTGGAATCGACCCGGTGGAATCATTGTTCTGAGTTAATTAACCCCCCACCCCACCTACAACAAAAAAGAATATTTTTTGTCCCTACTTAAATAAGATTCGACTTCTACTATATATGTGAACCATTTTCGAGTTACAGGATTTAACCCAGGCACAAGCAAAAGGCCTCTACATATATACGCATAGTTATTGCCTCTCTGCTGCTGCATGTCCCGTTTTTGAAGTACGACACTGCTAACCCATTACTTCATGCATGTGCATTTCTCTTTATATGTCAACATCAATCCCATTTTCACTTTCACACCAATTTTTTTTGGTTTAATATACAAAAATTTCTTTCAAATTTACATAAAATTGTCGTTTTGACTCCTTAATTTTTATTTTAAAATTTTTGATCCTCGACTTTTTATTTTGTGCGTAAATGTAGATCTTTGTGCTGACGTGGCCTAATAAGAAAATTCCACGTATCAATATATGGATAAGCCATGTCAGCATCAAGGATTATATTATACACAAAATAAAAGTTGAAGGGCAAAAAAGATAATTTTGTACAAATTCGAAGGCTATTTTATGTATTAAGCCTTTTTTTTTATTCCTTAAAACAAAAACAAAATGAAACAAGTACTTAGGTTTTTTTTGGTATATTATTTAATCTTCAATCCTGTGTTCTTGCTTTATCCTTATTTTGGTTTTGATATGAAAAAGGTGGTGATTCAGACTTTATCTTTAGAAAGAGATCAAGGGGTACTTGTTAATCAGTTATTTGAGTATTTAAAAGTAAATGGGCAGTAGTAGGGGACCAAAGAAGGCTCTTCAGTCTTCTAAAATTGCAATGTGTAAAGGATGAGCAGATGGGTTCTCACCGCCTGGATTTGTATTTTTCACCAACGCTCCATTAACAGTTTACAGAAAGTAAAAAGTCTCAAACGTCAGATGCTCCAAGTGGGTTGGCAGCCTCAACTAATGATAGAAGTAGTTTACTTTGCTTCCCTGTGAAGTGGTATTTCTCCATCAAAAATCTGTTGCATAATGATAATGGCCTTGAGCCTGTAATAGGCAGTTTTTGTTTACGAATTCCCAAAGAAAATTCCGGCCAATAATTAATTGATTGATTAGTTTTGCTAAAATGCTGAAATCAAAGAAAGGGAATATGTTCATGGGGAAGCACAAAGGGATGGCAGTATCGTTGGGCAACAAAACCTTGGGGAATAAAATGAAAAAAGCTGGGCCATTGGCCTAAGCAGACTTTCAGTTTGCTGTATGCCTAAAAGATGCTGCTGTTTTTTCTCCCAAATAGAAACGAGAAAGTCGCTTGGAATCATGTAATTGGCAAAGAGAGAGAGAACCAAATGACTCTTTTTTTCTTCACTTTCTTCCAAGCAAACAGAGATTCTGATTCGGCTACCGATACCAAGTTCCATGTACACGACTAACATTATCAGTTTAACACTCAAAAGTAGAGTCTAATGTTCTTTAAGGATTAATTTTCTTCTTCAAAGTCCTAATATAACATTACTGACAGCATTACTAGCTACTTATTATTTCTTGGTTGCTAAGTTGCTTGAGGCAAGAGCCGGTGATGCTGATGAAGCAGACATTGCAGATGACCAAAATTGTGCATTCTTCACCTTTGAAACACTAGCCAGGACACCCAATGGTGTAACATCTCCAACTATTGTCACCTTCTTGGCCGCGAAATCGATACTGAAGGATGTCACCCCTGATCAAATCATTACAAAAACAAACCAACCATGCTAAGTTCTTTGTATAAATTTTGTATTTTGATGTGAATTCAGGCTAATTAATGGAAATGTTGAAAGAGAGGAGGAATTGAGTCTAGACCTCTTTATCTTTGTTAAAAAGGTAGCTTAAAAAGTACAATAAAGGGTAGTGAAAAACACACAGTGAAATGAAATTTCGGTTGAAAGCTTAGCCTAAAAGGGGGTGACAAATGATATAGTCATACCTTCCATTCTAGATAGATGTTTCCTCACTTTTCCTTCACAACCTTTGCAGTGTAATGACACCCTTAGCACCACAACCTGAAAAAAGCAAATTTATTGGATTGGAACTCAGAATTCTAAAAGTTTTTTAAAGATTTTTCAGATTGCAGATTCTGAAGATTTAGCAGCAAAAACCAAGTTCCTCACATTTAACAATCTTTCCATATGCTGAACAAAATTGAAAGTTCAAGTAAAAATTGACATATGACAGTAATAAATGCAACTGATAAAGAGGAGCAAACCTGGTCTGTAGAAGGCTTCTCTGTGCGAGAAGAGGAAGAGGGGTTCGGAACAATGGATTGATCCTGTTTCATAGCTTGAATCTTCTTTGATTCAGCTGGAACCAATGCCCAAACTGGATCATAATCCGAAATTCCATCGAACAACGAAGAATCGCCCAATAGATACCTGGAGGAGCCAGGAGGGGTAACAAAATCAACCCCCTTGGCAAAGCTCTTCCTGCCAGAACCAGAATCTTTTATGTCAGAAGTGCTTTTCCTGCTAATAACTGTATTGTCGGCTGGCTTCAGTGAACAGTTCTTAGTCGAACTCTTCTTCTTGTGATCATTGGACTTAGCTGAAACGGCAGAAGTAGAACTCTTCTTTGTTGCATGATCATTTGACTTGCTGCTTGAAGACCTTTTCTCATTCTTCCGAAGCTGCTGGTAAGGTAAAGGATTGATGGGCTGTGGCTGAGATGTACAAGGGTTGGAAGGCAGAGTTCTGGTGAACCTTTTGGCGTCTCGAATGATGGGGTTGTGGCGGTCGATGGCTCGGCCACCGAGTTGAATGGCGGATGAGGAGGAGCAAGAGGAGGATGAGGCGGCTTGATCCATGCTCAAACATATGGCTGTTGAAGCCTGGGATGCACAGAAAATATCCATTCTTTTCATCTTCTCTTTTCGTTTCTTGAGTTTAGATATTGATAGCACTAAAGGATAACTAGTGGTTTAAAGAATCTGCATAAAAAAGAGAGAGATAGAGAGAGAGTGAGGAAATTCCAAAAGAAGGTTGGTTGTTCTGCTTTTATGCTTTAAGTTCTTGACTTCTTGTATAAGCAGAAAGAGAGACGAGAGTTCAAGAATACATGCAAAACAAAAGATATATAGAATATATATCATGTAACTCTTCTTTTTTTTTTCTTTTTTTTTGGCTGAAATGGTGATTATGGGTTAGATTAGTATCAGATTTGATATCTTTAAAAATAGTGATTTGCTTACCAAATAAATGTGATTAAAGTCTCTATAAGGGCATTGGGAATTTAGCTAAATTATATTCTTTCACTAGAAAAGGGCAAAATCTAGAATTGCAGAATCTGATCTTTAATGGGGGCAACCAACTTTCCTTGTGGTGTGAAATGTCAATGATGAAAATGACTTAAAAGCTAGATGGCTCATAGCTAGCTTATTCTTTTATGAATAATTCAAAAAATACTGCATTCATATCTCTAACATTTGGTCTAGAAACTAAGATTTTAATTTGTTGCAAGTTCTTTCTAGTTTCCCTCTGTAAATGGCTTTTGCAACTCTCTTTCTGTCTGCACTTTGTTCCATAGATGTGTTTGCCTTGTTGGATTTTAATACAATATAATATTGTTTTCAAAGTCTGGCTCCATCTTTGTACTAATATCTTTTTTAATCAGGAGATCATTAACAAGAACAGATGCACTAATGATTCTGATATTAAATAAGTTATTAGATCAGATTCTTGGAGACAACATAGAGTTCAGTTCACGCGAAAGTTCCATATGGCGCATTACATTAGCCTAAATAAATTAACCCCCCCAAAAAAATCCATCGTTTTTGATACAAACATTATACATTTTTCTCTGCAAAAACCAAGCTGCCTTCTGTTCTGTGTTAAGCCAGGTGGAGGGGATGGCCTACTTCATCAGATTACTGTCTGTGAATTCAATTTTTGAAAGCAAGCATATAACTGCATGAGGCTCATATGAGACAGAGCAACGGTAAAATTATCAGCCAACCAGCTTGCTATATATCTATACGTGCTACATTTATTAAGAATGCAGGACACTTAGGTCTTTTATTACATTAATTAATTAATTCCTGTCTATCTTTGCTGTGAACAAGTTATTAATTAAACCTCAGATGCCTTTCCCTTGATTAGGAAAGTTGGAAATGATTCTTCATGGGGTTGGTCTAAAACATCAATGTCTTTAATTATTGGCCATGAACCCTAACCTGAATTCTGTCAAAATTCAAAAACTTGAGATGCCAGAACAAGGGGTTTCCATGGAAAAACCAGTAAAAGAAAGTAAAATTCTTCTAAATTATCTGAGTTCCATAGTCTTTAAAACCATAGTTCATGAGGTAGTTGGAGGAGAAATAAAACCTTTTGTGGTCCATGAATGATGATGAATTATGGCTTAGAATGTTGAATTGGTATTTAAGACCACGCCGAGAACTATCAAATATTAGGAGAAAAAGGCAGAAGAGTAATGCAATGCAATGCCAAATGCCCCCACTCTAATTACATAGCAGCAACGTAAAACAGGGAGGCCCAGTTGTTTTCTGCTATACACAATTATTGATTGTCATGGAAGAACATATAACATTTAATGATTTTATTCAGATTCTTATAGAACATATGCTGCCAGATATAAAAAAAATGAAACCCATATGGGAATTTTTCTCATCTTTTTTCTTTCTTGCTGTAGATGGACGAGACACAAAGCCACTTTCTTAACTCAATTTCTCCTTCACAAAACCTGGTGGAATCAGATGCTTCGAAATGACTCTTTTTCTCTTTTATCTTCTTTTCCTTTTGCTCTCTTGTTATATAATCCTAGATAAATTGGCAACCCCTTTGGACCGATTCGAGAGTTTTCATGTATTGACCAAACCCATTTCTCCTTTCCTTGGATGGAGCTTTTGTTAGTGGAAATAACAGAGAGAGAGAGAGAGAGAGAGAGGGGGTCCCTTTTGCTCATTGATCGCCTACCCATCTTTTCTTTTCCTTTCCTTTCAATGAATGATGAACCTAATATTCCTTTAATCTTTCTTTTCCTTTAACAGTCATATACAAACTTCTGATGATGCGCCCATAGTTAACATTTTCCTTCACGTTGTGCATTACGTTGGCACCTAACGCCCAGAGTTCAAAGGAATCACGACATTTCCAAATATTATAGAAAGTGGGGGGAAATTATGGAAGTTGTAAGCCAAAACAATCCTATTTACTACAATTCATTAGGGTGACGGCTTAGTTTATAGGATTGATGATATTTGTGAAAACTTTGGAAGAGATAGATGGGATGCCTTCGAAGAAGGGAAATGGCCCGAATTGCAGTTGTCCTAAGAAAAGATGTGAATGATGTAAGAGACTTTATTGAAGGGAAAGAAGACATAAAAGGTCTCTTCTCTTCTTTTCTTTTCTTTGGGTTCGTTCGACATTTTCACTTTTGGTTTTGGTGGTGTGTGCGCGCCAGAAATGGATGTGGGTCGAAGAGCTACCATTATATGTATGCCTTTTGTTTTGGGAAGAGAAAAATCTAATTATGACCCAATAATTTGATTAGAAAACAGAAGCCAGCCGAAGGAAAGAGGAAAAAGTCAAAAAACGGAGGGAAAATGGTGGGTTGGGTTGGGTTGGGGCGTTGGGGCGTCGAGCAATGGCAACTTTATCTTTTTCCCTTTCTGTTTCCCTTTAGCTTTGTTTATGGTCCCCGACCCAAAGTGTCACTGTTCAAGGCCATGCCTTTACTTCCAAAATTCCCAACTTCACAAAAACAAACAAAACTCCAAAAGGAACTCATCTTTATTCTGCAATCTGGGCCGGATAAGGTGATGAGGACTTTTGATGACGACCAAGATTATTACACTTTGGGATGTTTCACTTCCAATCTCTATGCACGAGACTCTGGATATAATCGGCATTAACATAAATTCAATGAGTATATTAGCAGCTTCTTTTGTTTTTTTCAAAACATTTATCTGAGATTTAATCTTTTTATATTCTTTCTGGGGGTACAAGTAAAAACAATCAGCCTTTAAATTTCTCGTAATTTGGATTGTGATTACGTTATTCTTAATCACTAGAGAAAATATGAAGACCAATTAAAAGAATAATAATTGATGGGAATGGGATGGATCTCATTTCCAATAAACGGTGGATTAGACTGACCCAACGGAAGCCCACATAAACGCTACGAATAAAAATAAAGCTAGAACTCAAAGAACAACTCATAAATGAGCTGAACTAATGTAATTAATACAATCAAAACCCCAAAGTTAAGCCATTGAAAGGCATAAACTCCTAAAACTATCAGCCCTGCCTACCAAGATGAACATTCAACTTCTCCCGAGTCCTAAACCTTACATATGACCTTAAAAATGCCATTGAAAGGCCCAAAGCATGAGCTAGCATATGGTCCTGTTCACCTTACAATAGCCCCCCAAAAATGATGGCATACACCGTGATGAGTCCATGATGTATGGCAAGGGAGCTTGAGAAAAGCGGTCGAAACTTAACAAGAATTTGTGTAAACATATGCACGGTGCAGAAGTAAACAATTTGGACTGATTATCATAAAGGGAAGGAACAAGAAAACAGATCTTCCTATAAAGTGGTTGAGCTGCTAAATTTCCAAGTAATGTAAAGTATGGATGATAATGATAAAAATGAATTGACAACATACATATCCTCTTCACACTATACATACTTGTTTGCACTGTCTTTTTGTCCTTTTCATCTAAGCTCCTTTTCCTTCATCTTCGTTCAAGATGCGATTCCGAAAATCACTTACCATAAGAGGCAAACCCTCCCTTAGGGAGACTTTCGGCTCCCAGTTCAGCAGTTCCTTTGCCTTGGTGATATCAGGTTTCCTCATATGTGGATCATCAGCAGTATTTGGTCTATATTCTATTGTTGCACTTGGATCAATAGTTTCTTTGACAACCTGAAGGTCAGGAGGAAATGAATTAGGAAGGCCTCTATGAATTGTAAGATTCACATAAGCTTAAGAGAAAGCAATGAATTAACAAAGACAAACCTCAGCCAATTCCAGCATGGTGAACTCTCCTGGGTTTCCCAGATTAAAAGGTCCTATGTGCTCACCTTCCATTAAAGCAACAAGTCCATTCACCTGTCATTAATAACCTCCAGTTTGAAATCATCCCCAATTGTATAAATTCGGTTGTTAACTTCCAATTGTCTCACTCTTAACTGTTTGGATTAAATAAATTGTATAAATAGTTTCTAGTTCCCAATTCAATCCAAATGAAAGAAATTATTAAACTTCTTTCCTCTTCACCTTTCTCTACAGTTTTCACAATTCATGTATAACTGCACAAGTCACTATGCATTTGGACAAGCCACTGAGAAAAGGCAGCATGGGAAAAGAATAAGATAATAACCAGTCATACCAAATCAGAAACATATTGGAAGCTTCGTGTCTGTTTCCCATCACCATAGACGGTCATTGGTTTCTTTCGGATGGCCTGCAAAATTAGAAACAGTTATATAATCCAAATCTCAACAGATTCATGTAATTGAATGCCACAAAATTTTAGAAGGATGAATCAACCTGAGCAACAAAATTGCTAACAACACGTCCATCATCCAAGCACATGCGTGGTCCATAAGTATTGAAAATGCGAGCAATTCGAACCTACAAACAGCAAGCATCTGCATCATCATTTGATCATCACATGTAAAAGGTCTTGCATATGACATTTTACCCTTTTCATCTCCCTTTAAAATACATAGTTCATAATGCTCCATATATAAAATGGTATAGGACAGGGGAACCAGAAGGCACAAAATTCTTATAAGATGCAGATAAAGTCATGCTCAAACAATCAAAAGTTAATCTTTTAGGCTTGGGCTAAGGATCAGACTATCAGTTCAAGGTTACAACTAACTGACCAAAACAGGACCCATACAACCTTACTTCGCTTCTGCTGACAGTTTAATATACATTATTGAAGGCAGTGGCACATACTATTTTAGTGCATTGCTAATGCTGATGTGCAAATTGGACATCAACTTCTTATAGCTCGTTATTCAAAGAAATTAAAAATTTGACTCAAAATCTCGAACCTTTAGTTGACCGCTCTGGTTTTGGAAAATGAAATTTTATTTACCACACATTCCACGATGATCCATGACATACTACACAACAATCCATCCAGAAGTTGTTCATGGACAATTTCAAATTCCACAACAATGCTCCAATTATTTAAACTGCACCATGCAAGGCAATTAAGGTATGCTACATTATACCAGGATTCTAATATGCCAGTAAAAGGATGATCAACTTGACTATTGATTATTAAAAGCCAACATTGATGTAACCATTACAAGATGATAATAAATACCGATTACACATGATAATTTCCATAACAAGTGATTTATATCCTATTATCTTGCACATAAACCAAGCATGCTAACATAGTTCAGGTAGAAGTAAGTATCAAAATCCATACCTCAACACCTGCACCTCGATGATAATCCATGGTTAATGTTTCAGCCGTCCTTTTTCCTTCATCATAGCAACTCCTTTCGCCTAACCACATTCAACCAAAAATAACAATTAGACAACATAAATAAAACAGAGAAACAAGCCACGAAAACCAAGAATTACTGCATTGTTACTGCTTACCAATTGGATTGACATTTCCCCAGTAGGTTTCTTTCTGTGGATGCTGAAGCGGATCACCATAAACCTCACTCGTGCTGGTAAGCAAAAACCTAGCCCCAACTCTCTTTGCAAGCCCCAGCATATTAAGAGTACCCATCACATTTGTCTTGTAAAACTCACCGAGTCAAGGATCTCAAATTAACACTATTCGACCAAAACAACAAAAACAAGCTTTTAAACCAAGAAGAACATACACTAATGCGAAATTCAGATAAAATATACTAGTAAAGGATATGATTGTCTTGACGGGATTATATTTATAATGAACCGGAGAAGCAGGGCAAGCCAAATGATAGATCTGATCCACTTCTAAGAGAATTGGCTCCACAACATCGTGTCGAATGAGTTCAAACCTGGGATTCCCGAAGAGATGAACCACATTTTCTTTTCTCCCAGTGAAGAAATTATCAATAACAATCACTTCATCGCCTCTTCCAATTAGCTTATCAACAAGATGACTCCCAACGAACCCAGCACCACCAGTGACCACGATCCTCATTCTCCGGCGTCCGATCCCGACCGGCACCCGCCCCACCTTGCCATGAAAGGGCCTGTTGGAAGGGATGGAATAGGAAGCCGAGGAGTCCTGGATGTGGGAAACGTCGGTGGTAGTGGTTGCAACGGCATCAGTGGAGAAAGATCCGGGCATCGAGGAATGAGCCTCGCTTGGGCCTAAGCGAGAGAGAGTAGGCTGGAGAATGAAGAAAGTGGAGCCGATTAAAATGCCGACGAGGATAAATAGAAGCCGCTGTTCCTTGAAAAGATAGTTAATGGATCGAGGGAGAGATCTGGGATGTTTTAAGGATTTGGGAGAGTAAGGAGGTGTTTGGGTCGTTGGGATCTCGTCATCTCGCCTATGGTTCACGCTTGCTTGCTTGTGTAACTGTTTCATGGCTCTTTTCTAGGTTTTTCAGGGGAATTCAATGAACGGGAATCTATTTCGAGCTATTTTCTTCTTTCGGTTTTATTCTGGTCTTTTATACGGGGTTGGAGAAGTGAAGCTGAAGTTGAAGCTCGGAAACCAGGAACACGTTTCAATTCATTGTTTTTTAGCCAAAAAGGAAAGAAACTGAAAGGAGTTAAGCTAGAGAGACAGAGAGAGATGAGACAAAGGCCGGAAGGACTCGGAGGAGGAGGGTGTCATTTTCTTGAAAAGTAGTTACAAAGATCAACGAGAATACGAGATGGAGTAATTTGGACGTGTGTTGGTTTAGTATTCTGGTGGATTCGCGGCCCACTTAAGACTCCATGCTCCCCCACACTGTCCACTGTTTCAACGGACGTGATTCATCTATTCGGTGACCCACCAAGAACTCGTTATAAAGCTTCCATGGAATTTCATGAACAATCTTTGGGTGAATCAGTCCATATTGCTGTCATGCTTCTAACACGTTGAGCAAATCCTTTTCTAGAGCCTTTGCATGTAAAGTTCAACGGACCCAACACTCGGAAGAGCACATGCTTGCTTCCAATTGATCAGACCAATGATGAAAGAATGAAAAACAATGTGTGGACATGGCTGCTGTTTGGCAGCCTCAAGATTATGATTTATGCAACAAGATTAGACAAAAGACTTTTCTACATTAAATTTAACAAAACCATCAAGGTGATGACTCCACTCACCAATCTTCCATGTAATCATCGGCACAAATTCTTTTCAACATGTTGCTCTGCCAATGTACAATACACGTTGATATGTTCAAAATTAAATAACTATTTACATAGAGTTATTAAGGGTTTAAATTTAAATTACTATATTTACATCATAAGAGTTATCAGTTATTACGGGTTCAAATTAAGGTGAAAAGTCCTAACAACTTGATCACTAAATCAAAGAGACTTCTCTAATCAATTATTAATTATATGGGAATACAATAAATAAGAACTGTTGCTTACTTATGTCATGATATGAGATAAAAATTAGGAATTGATTTATGTATAATAGAGTCGATTTCCTACTAAGTTATATGATGTACTATCGAATCTCAAAGACACAGTTGAAGGGATATGGGGTTGTAGAATCTTGGACACAATTGATACAGCTTTGTCTCCCTTCTCTCACTCCTTTCCTCACTTCTCGTATGTCCACCATCTATTATGCAATGAAAGGCAAAGTATGACCTTTTTGCATAAATGAATCTATACCTATTTGTAGGTGCAAATCGTAAATGTCCCTTAAGATAGTACTACGCGAATGACTCAGATTACATCATATGACGTATTATGTGAATATATTGTAAATTTTCATTTTTATCTTTGTATACATTGAAAACTAAATAGAGCATCATTTTGTTTGTTGGGCTAACAAAATCTCTTCTTACCCTTCGGCCTTAAGATAAGAACGGTTAATTTTAGCTGTTTGAAACATTAGCAATTCTTGAAATTAATTGTTCACTATTTTTGTTGTTAATAATATTGGATAGCTGTGGCAACTTTGGGGTTTTTTTTTTTTACTTGGCACAAAAAAAAAAAACGTAGATCGATAAAGAGTATCCGTGTAGAAAGTGTATAACAGTTTAGGGGGCGTTTGGTTCAAGGTATTTTAGATTATCAGAGTTATATGATTATCAGGTTATAACATAACTTAGTGTATATTTCCGGAATGTGCACAATTTTTGTTTGGTTGAGATTCCCGTAATATAAGATTAACCTGTTTGGTTGGAGGATATATGTTCTGTTAAAATAGATAGTTTACTATAATGCCCTCAATACAACACTTAAACTTATTTATTATTTGTTTAATATTTTGTACAATTGTTGTAATTTTGTTAAGTTTAATAATTAAACATAACTAACATAAAAATTATTTAAGTAATAAACTTAGTAAAATATTGTATAATTAATTTAATGATTATATAAGTTAAGTTTAATTATGCTTTTAACAAAAAAGAAATTATGCTTTTAATTTAATTGAACTAACATATAATTATTAATTTAGTAATTATATAAGCTAGGTTTAATTATGTTTCTTAATTAAAATAAATTATGCTTAAAAAATATTGTAATTTATCAATGACATAAGGTTATTAAGGTCCAAAAGGGTAAAATATTAAGGGCAAACTAGGAAAAATTTTAAGATAACCTGGTTATCTTACATTACCTAAGAATTTGGAGGTTATCACATAACCTCATTACCTCATTTTGAGGTTATATGCTGACGTGGTAGTAATATGATATAACCTTGGTTATCTCATTACTTCTAACCAAATAAGGGCATATAAGATAATAAAGACCAGATAACCGGGGTTATCTTACAAAACCCCCAACCAAACTGCCTCTAAAGGGTATATACCAATGATATAACCCATAATACCTAAACAACCTCCATAATTCTCTAAATTAACCCAAAAAATAAAATTTTCTATTTACCCATTAACCGGTTAAGCATTGTCAAAGATATATATTTATGAAAAAGAATTGAAAAAAAATAAAAAGCTCTAACCTAACCTAGATGGAAAAAAAAAGTAAAAAGGAAAAAAAGAAACAAAAGCAAAAAGAAGAAAGAAAGGGATTGGAAAAAAAAAAGTCAAATTAACCACCAAGTATTAACTATAATATTTACTTAAATTAGTACCATCTAATTTAGGTCACTTGTCAATATGTAATACATTCAATTTTTCTCAAAGAAATTACCATCCAAAAGGAAATATGAAGATTTGGAGTTTGGAGCCGTCTTCCTCCAAATTATGGCCCAATAAACAAAACAGCTTTAATTGGGCTCCCCAACCCAATAAAAAAGAAGTATTGGGCCCAAAATGAACCCAAATTAAGAAAATCCGTCACATTGCAATGATCCAAACACAGCCTTAAATTCGTCTTTCTCAGTCAACAAAGCGGAGCTTAGCTTACCACCACCTTGTAGGGTTTCGGTTTCACTTCCACAGAGAGAAGCAGAGCGGCGGCGAGGCAGTTCACGATGGGTAAGAAAAATAATCTTAAATTAAGCTGGAATTGGTATTTCTTTTACTAGTTTTCTCTAAATTAATCTATTTCGTTTGCCTGGGAAGCGAGGATAAAGGTTCACGAGCTGAGGAACAAGCCCAGGACAGAGCTTTTGAGCCAATTGAAGGACTTGAAGGCAGAGCTAGCTCTCCTCCGCGTCGGTAAGGTCACCGGCGGTGCCCCTAACAAGCTCTCTAAGATGTATCAACTACCCATTTCACCCTCTCCCCTCTCTTTAATTCCCACTTACATTTATAGATTGTGAAATGTATTAACTATATTCGCTTCGTTGGTGCAGAAAAGTTGTGAGATTATCCATTGCCCAGGTTCTGACGGTGATTTCCCAGAAGCAAAAATCTGCACTGAGAGAAGTTTATAAGAAGAAGAAGTTCCTTCCTTTGGATCTCCGTCCCAAGAAGACACGTGCCATTCGCCGACGCCTTACTAAACATCCGGTTTGTTGAAAATTTTCCCTTTTCTTATTTAATTTTGACTTCTCAATTGGCTGTGGCACAAACTTTTCTGGACTCATCAAAGTTGCTAGATGCACATCTTAATCTATTACTCAACTCAAAATTATTTCTTGCAGTAAAAGAACAAGATTGGGTTCTTCTCGACATTGTTCTGATAATTTGTTTCTCTGGCTTTTAATGCAGGCATCTTTGAAGACAGAGCGGGAAAAGAAGAGGGAGATGTATTTCCCAGTAAGGAAATATGCTATCAAAGTGTAATGGAGAAACCGTGTATTTCTTTCTTCTCTTTTCTGTTTTAGATGCAGAGCTAAATGAGCCATCATTTTTGTCCCTTCGTTAGGATTCCCGGAATATGTTGTTTGAGCACTTATAATATAAATTTTGTTTTTCCTGCTTGATTTCACATTACAGAATGTGTTTAACTTGTTCATTCAAGTCCTTGTGTGCCTTGTCACTGCATTTTGGACGATTTCTCATTCCTGGCCTTCTTCCTTCCTCCTTCCCCGCCTTGTCCTGCTATTCCCATTGCAGTTACAGCTTGAAAAACTATGATGCTTGATGTGAGCATCACATACTCCTGGTAAAGGTAATTGCTTTGGAAATATAAAGAAAACAACTTAACGATCAGGAATGTAGAAGTGAAAATGTTGGCCTTTTTTCGGGCTAACTGAAATGCACCCAATGATACAAGAGCGCAATGATGTGAAATAACCATGGAGAGGGCTTTGGTTTCTGAATTCTGATGAAATAATAGTGTGAAGATTTTTGCTAACAAGTTTTTTTTTATTTTTCTACAATACGGGATACTAGGGCCCCGGGATGGGGGATGGCAGGGGTTTGACCCCTGCCTTGTGACCCCACAAGCCTCTTAGCCACTAGGTTAAGAGGTGGAGGTCAGATTTTTGCTAACAAGTTGAGTTCGTCGGTTCTCATGGGCTAGCAAAGCATTTTTTATTTTTCGAATTCCAAAAGCCCAAAAGAAATTTTATTTTTCCAATTCCAAAAGCCCAGAACTTGTGGGCCTGTTTGGGTGCACGAACGTAATGCGGTGGATGCGTTTTTGGGCCTGATTGGTGATGCATTTGATGCGATTAGAAACTCAATATAATAATTATTCTCACAAATTTTTTCTATGTACATTACAGTATGGTACAGTAATTTTTTTATTTGTATAATAATTTTTTCGCTGTTGCAATCTCATTAGCTCAATTTCATCGCATTCCCAAACAGGGCATGTGTCAAGATTCAAGACGTTTTTTTTGTAGAAAAACTGTATCTAGAGTGACATCTTGTCTTGCGACCACAGTGCGAGTCCAACTCACGACCTTTTGATCCAAAGTCAAATGCGCTAACCCACCGCGGTGACCGCGTTTTGCGGTCAGATGAACACTATTCTATATCTTGTCCCTCAGGGAAGGTTATTAAAGGCCACTTGTGCTTCAATCTAGCAAAGTCACTGTGGTCCACTCGTTACGGCCGATTAGGCTAACCCATCAAGTCAGTAGAACGGGCAAATAAAGAAGAGATCCAACCAACATTATGGAATTGGAAATTTCAACATTATTATGCCTATTTTTTTTTATTAAAATCAAACTCAAATGCTATCATTTTTCTTGTGAACAAATTTGAAAGAAGAATTGAAAATTCAATTCTTCAAATCGACCGCACGTGTGAATGGTTTAGCCAAGTCTCTAGAGGTACAATTTTCAAGCATGCTGCATGGTCCTGTTCGCAAGCAATTTCAACAAATATATGCGTCAGCATCGATTCCCTGTAGCTTCCAACATGAACACACAGAAAGTCTCTCTTTTTGTCTTTAGTGATCATTGTGAGGACTGAGTGAGGACAAAAGACGAATATGTACGAAACTTTGGTACAAGAGATGTTCCCATTGAAGCTGTCTTTTTGTCCTTCCCAGCTTATTCCTCTCAAGTTATGTCATTGATTACTATAACTGTACTTTGTTTTCTTGTTATGGCACCTGATGCTTTGGCCAACCACATTCATGTCACTCTCATTCAAAATTTTGGCCTATTTTTAGACGACTACGGCGGCGGCAGGGCAACAGCCAGAATTGCCATCCGAAAAAGAAAAAATGCAACAAACTAATAACCATTCGAATACTGGGATCGGTTCAGGATTTTTCAGATTTCAAACTTGTTTTGATTATGCTCATCAACGTACAGACCAAAGGACCGCCATAAAAAATTAGATGGACAATAAAGTAAACGTATTTGATGTTATATATATATATATATTTATTAATCTTGAGTACGTGTATGGAGAACAATTTTGAATGGAAGTTTCATTATTAAAGAATTAGGTGTTAGAAGGATGTGAAAGATCATATAATTATCTGCAGACTGCAGCATGGTCGACCCAAAGAGGAAAATTATGATTGCAAAGATGTCGAAATTTGAAAAATTAGCAGCTTGGAGAAGCAAACGATGGTTTAAAAACACCTAGCAACTCTATGGAGTACTGTTTTGTCAAACCCTTTGCCTGCAAAAACCGTCACAAAAAGTATACTGAAATAATTTGTCATTAATTAAAGTGCTTTGCTGTGTTTTTATTGACCTCTGTTCTATTATTTCATGAGAATATGTCTGATGATTAATCAACGACTTTGGGGTTGAAAGTGACGGAAAGGAGAAGAAGATGATTACTAGTTCTTACTAGCTTTTGGACAATTAATTACATTTTTCAAGTCTAAACTACATTGGGGCGCAGAGCAGACAAATACGGACTACTAGCAAACAAAAGTTTATGTCCATCGGTTTGGTAACTTTGGCTGGAGGACCGAAATATTTGTCAGAATAAATCGTACGACTTTATCTTCCATGTCGCTTCGCTTTCACTGCAAACATATTCAACATGGAAGAAGAAAACTTGGTTCATTGTGTACGGAATCGAAGAGGCTCTTCGCTTTACGCAGCTGTAATCAGTTGAATTGTATATTTATTTGTGGAGATAAAGAAAGCTAGCTTCCAATTTTCTCTTCCTTAATTTCTTTTACGAAGACAAGATACATCCACGGCTAACTTGCCTGAATCATATGAATGCAGTCGTAATCCATTCCATCAAAGAAAAGGTTCAGTAATTTCCGGAGGAAACTTGACCACCCGAAACTCGATATTGAAATAGAATTCGACAGCTAGAATTAATTTTGCAAGAAACTAAATACATTAGCTGGCCTTGCAATATCTGTATATATTTCCATTATCTACTCTAGTTAAGTCTTGATTCATTAGATCGATTGACGAAGATTTTCTTAACGAATATGTTATTTTTGACCAGACGTATTTCATGAATGTATGTATATACAAAGAGTGTATATATATAGATGTATGTACACACATGTACATACGTATTTCATGAATGTACATATATACAAAGACGTATTTGCTGTGTTTCGAATGAGCTCTATTCTTTTGTTTCATGGGAATGCGTTTGATTGATTAATCAACGACTTGGGGTAGAATAGAAAGTGAAGGAAAGGGGAATATTTAGGGATGTCAACGGGGCAGGAAATACCGAGGGGGAGGGGAGTGTCGGTATATTCCCCGTCCCCGACCCCGACTTTTGGAACCTGCCCCCATCCCCGACCCTAACCCCGAGTTCGGGGAGGGATTTTTCTCCGTCTCCGACTCCGAGGAGAATTTAACGGGGTCGGGGAATCTCCATCCTCGATTTATATATATATAAATTATGTATATTTATATAATTAAAAGCATGTGTTACTATTTTGTTACATAAAAAGTTTATATCATTATAATAAACATAATATTTAGTCTTTTTTAGTCAAATTAATTTTATTATATGGTGTTTATTTTAGATTTATATATTATTAATGAACATGATATATATTATATATAATATATATAATATTTATAAACATAATATATATCAATATTATTTGATGTTACATATTACATCTATTCTTTTATAAATATAATATATATAATATAAAAAAATTTAAAAAAAATTCAGGGACAGGGATGGGGCGGGGACGATATTCCCTGCCCCCGTCCCCGACCCCGAATAAAAGGGATTTTCCACCCAAATTTTATCTCCGTCCCTAACCCCATGGGAGCGGGAAAAAGGTTTCCCATCAAATCCGGGACAATTGACATCCTTAGGAATATTCATAGTTCCTACTAGCTTTTGGACAAATAATTACATTTTAGAAGTCTGAACTATATTGGGGCGCAGGGCAGACAAATACCAGCAAACAAAAGTTTATGTCCATAGGTTCGGTTGGAGGACCGACCATTTGTCAGGATGAATCGTACAATCCTATCTTCCATGTCGCTTTCCTTGCAAAGTGCAAACATATTCAACATGGAAGTAGAAAACTTGATTCACTGTGTACGGACCGAAAGAGATATTGATCGTTTTGCGCTGCTGTAAACAGTTGAAATAATTGTATATTTATAGAAAAAATTTCGAAAGCGTTGCTTCCAATTTTCTCTGCCTTAATTTCCAAATTGTACATTCATTGCCTGAGTCATGCATGCAGTCATAATCCGTTCCATCAAAGAAAAGGTTCGATAATTTCCACAGGAAACTTGATCACACGAAACTCGATATTGAAATAGAATCCCATAGCTAGAATTAATTTTGCAAGAAACTAAATACATTCGCTGGCCTTGCAATATCTGTATATATTTCCATTATTCTACTGTTCATAAAGTCTTGATTCATTAGATTGACGAAGATTTTCTTAACGACTATGTCATTTTCGATCAGACGTATTAATTTCATGAATGTACGTATATACGACAAAGAGTATATATGTACGTATACATGCTTGAATTAAACATTGAAAATGTGTACATAAAATTATTTATTTCAAACAATCATACTTCCAAATACTCACTATTTGGTAGATAGCTGGCGGCAACAGATTAATTAACATATATACTTTGAAATCTATGAACATAGTTTGGTTTTCAAGTTGTTAGCAATGTGGTGACGAATTAGGGAAAATTTTCATGACAAAGACTGCCTTTTTTTTTTTTGTCTTCTTTAATTTGTCACGATTGTAATTGTAATTAAATTGTGTGATTGACTGCTGATTGCTTTGCGGTGCCGGGGCCTTGACACTGAGAGTTGATATTTGACGGGCGAAACTTTGATTGATTGGATTAGTAAATTGCTTTTCTTAATTACATCTTAATCAAACTTGATTAGATTAATAATTGTTTGCTCAATTTTATTATGTACTTATGTGAATAATTAATTCACAAATATATATATATATATATATGATATCAAAGTGTCTTCTCTTGTTTCATTAAAGCTATCATATGGCTTTTCAACGATATTAATTAATTACTCTCTTGCTTCTGGTCTCGTCCAAATCTAACAAAATCAAACAGTATCTACTGATTTCATGTTATAGTGATTTTTTTGAAAAACAATGACAGAAGAAATACATAGACAAACGGAGAAGAACTTGATGTATTTATAGGCTTATATATATGAATATTTGGGATTAATTAAAATCAAATAATCAAAACCTCGACTAGCTAATAAATTCGTGTAACAAATTAGTTCTTTCATAAATACATTTGTTAAAAGAGTTTTATTTTTCACGTTTTCAATATAAAAATCGATTAGTTTCAGACCAATATATAGGATCCATGGATACTTAATTAAATCAATATGTTGATTACTACAATTCTTTCAATATTTCACCAAAATACATATATGTTCAATAATGTTTATATATATATATATATATCATTGCTTTCACAAATTCAAACTCTTTCAAGATATTTAATTGATTATGAACCAATAAATGACCGACTTTTAAGATCCTTTTAGTAGGAAGGAATGAAATTGGGTAAGGAAGAAAATTTATTTATTTTAATAATTGTAATTTAGAATTGCACATTTTATTTTATAACTTCGTCATTAGATTGAAAAAATTTCCTTTCTCATCCTTTTATTTTCTTTCTGTCAAACGGACCCTTAAGCTTTGTTACATCAATTTTAATAGATTTTAAAAAAAATTTAATGATGCTAATGGGGTTTTGGTCAAAGTGGTAAGAGCTTTGACCAATAAGATTAGACGCCTTGGTTCGAGCTCTCACAGACCCCGCTTTAGTAATGATCTGTAAGTCTGAAAAACTCCTTAAAATTGAAATTCGTAAATCATCAAAGAAGTTAACAACTTATATTGACTTTAAAGATGAAATAACCTACTATGTTCCTAAATTTTTTTTTCCACAAGAAAAATTAATGATGCAATCATTCAATTGTACTAGACTTAATTAAAATGCATTTATTCAATTCAATTTAAGAAAAATAATAATATAGTAAACAATAAAACAAAATCTTGGAGAGAGTGATGGATACCACTTGACTTGACGGGCGGCAATTACTCTTAATTTTTTTTGTTAGAAAAAAATTACATATGAGAATTACATATGTGCTATGGCTACCTGTTAAAAATACGGTGAGGGTGCTCCCAACCCGGTTGCAGCCTTCACGTGGGGAGGTCTGGAAACCAAAGGGGAGGTTGCACCTGGTAAATTATTTCAATTGCCCCAAATGAAAAAGTCGTCACAAAAGACCAATGAAATTTCCGCAGCGAAAAAGATACATATAAAAGTCCACACTAATTCTCTAATTAAAGTACTATACATATAGGAGATCAGCCGTTTTATTTTCTTGGTTTTATTTTAATTAGATGGAAGCAAAATGAGGCAATTCCTAGCGGTCAAATGCCTTACCATACATTGGCCTCTTAGGCCCCGGAGACAATAATTTCTCCTTTTTTCTGGCCAACAGTCTTTTCTTAATTAATAATTAGAAGCTTCCTCTTTCCCTTAAAAAAAGATTAAATTAATTATAATAGTAATTCATATTTAACCTTTCATATTGATTTTGGATTACTTTACGAATAAATCTCTGTTTTTTACTAAGATGACCTTAATCATGGGGTATAGTCGAATGAATAAAAATTTTCATTTTTTTTTTGTATGAATGAATAAACTTTTCTGTTTTTTGTTTTTATAATATGTATAGTGCATTTCTTTACAAAAATAAAGTCATATTTTAGTAAATTATAGGTTAATTTAAGCTTTTAGATTTATTTATATAATGATGATTTATAGTTTGACTTCTCAATCCTAATATAGTACATTTTAGATATAAATGCCACTAAAGTTTATTAGCCTAACTAATTAATTATGAAAATATCTCAATTTAAAAAAAAAACCATGAATGGGAGCTGAACTTTTGATAAATTTAAATCATAGCAATAGATATGCTTTCCATTCCATTGGGCACAAAAATAGACATACACATTTTAGATTTTAGATTTCCATTCCATAGGGCAACCCGTTAAGCACTAAGTTTAAATGTGCTTTTTATGGGGAAAAGGAAAAAGTGTAATAATTATATAGTGTATTTTTTTTTGAAAAGATAAAATTATAATAATGATGTGATTTTAACTTTTTATTAAGACTAGAATGCCCTTTAACAAAATTTAGCCCCAAATTATTTGTTAATTTAATTTTAAGGGTAAGTTTTAAATTTTAAAATATATTATTATAGGATTTTAGAAAAAAAATCCACTAATTTGTCAAAGTTTAGCCACTAATTAAAAAATTAATTTATCGGGTAAATATTAATATTTAAAATATTTATTATTTGTAAGATTTTACTTTAAATATATATTATAATTACATCATTTTAATTTATATATTTAATTTTAATAAAATTTTCATATTCATAAAAATATCTTTATCAAATGTATATATAAGGATGTTTATGTCAAAATAAATTAATACTTGTCAACTACTCCTACTTAATTTATTATGAAACTAATCATTTTATCATTATTGCATCACTTTTTAAAGTAATAATTGTTTTTTATCGGGACACCCGATACAAAAACCCTTTAGATTTGAGATTTGATCCTAAGTTCCCAACGAGGCAACAACATTTAAGACACGTGATGATTACCGTCAAAAAGGGACTCTAGCTAGCAGTTAAGATTATTATTATACCACTTGAGAATATATTTATATTGTTTACTTTTTGGTAGGTCCATAGGGTTCACGAGATTTATTAATTATAGCATATAGTTGCATGAAATAAAAAAATATAAATAAATGAAATTAAACGAATCTTTAAGTCTATATTTGGTTAGAGGAAAATACTAAGGAAAATAGTTTTTATTTCTTTTCTCATTAAATTGTGAACCTATAGCCTAAAAAGCTTAGGCCCCTCACATATACTTTGAATAATATTAAAGTCAAATTTTCTTCAAAAAAAAAAAGATTAAAGCCAATTATTTGGGTGTGTTTTTTTTTTTTCCCCTCTATTTGCTTTGCCATTTTTCTTTTTCTTTTTTTTTTTAGACAATAAAAATTAGAGTTAAGATCATAACTCGCAGCAAAGTGCGGATATCGGGCCTACAGCCTACTTGACCTAGTAAAAGAAAAAGAGTTATCATGCATGCCCGATGGGAAAAATGTAAACAAGAGATCGGCAGGAGAGTCAGTATTTGTCAAAACATACGGATGTGTGATAAGTGTGAAAAATAATTTGAGAATTAATCCTGATTTGATTTCCAATGAAATGACTTATCAGATCATATTTATAGACTTTTATTTACACTGCGTAAGGAAATTGTGCTCACCTATCACACTAGTAATTTTTTCTTGTGGTCACGCTGCAAGTTGGTTTCTCTCTCTGGCTATACCCTCTCTGAGTCTCGATCTCCCTTTGTGAAAGAGATCGATTAGAATAGAATAATTATCACAATAAATTCTATTTTCATAAAAAATTTCTAACAAAGAATGTAGTGTGCGTTTGTTTTCTAGTCTACGCATTCTATCAAAACGTGTCCGAATTACAACCCTGAAACTCTCGAAAGGATTTCGTCAAAGAAATTTCGAATACAAGTCCTAGCTGCTGGGGGATGGAGGAGCCCAAAGCTATGGGCTTAAAAAAATAGTATTTGGAAGTTTCAAATTCTTGTAATTTTTCATTTGGTATTTTGTTTTTTGTTGGTTTTGTTTTGGAAGACTGACTGTTTCACAAAATTATATACAAAAGAAACTAAGAAGATTTCCATAACATTAGTAAAATATTCAAAGTCATAAATACACGAATTTGAACTTGTTCTTCATAAATGTAAAAAATGAACTTAATTTTTCTTTCTTTGTTTTGCTGATTTCAATTCACTATTGGGTGGTAAGAATTCAAAAAGTGCAACTGGGAACATACGAGACCTTATCAAGAACTTTTCCTAATACCCTAGCCAGCTAATTAACTATCATCGAGAAAAATGAATAAATGTGGCCTACAGTCGACGGCAGTTTTCCATGGGCACCATGCATAGACCACTATAGGGTTGACGAAATGCTGTTTTTTATTTTTATTTTTATTTTTACCTTTTTTGGGTCTTTGGGTTAAAAATGGCCGTAATTTTCTTCGAATGGAACAGTGTCCTTTCCAACTTAATTGCTCTATATATAAATTCAGCAATATAAATAAATATTTTTTGGGCTGTTTGTAATTGACTTGGTTGCAGCCAAAATGGGACCTAACGTGTGAGATTGTTTTGTTCGGTTCATAATTAGAAAATAAATAGTAATAATTAGAAAATAAATGGACCACAGCCTATATATATATATATATATATATATATAAGTCAATATATATATATTTTTCTAAAATCAAGATTCAAGACTTTGCATATATAGAGTCCAAGCTAATTATTTCAGTCGTAAATATAACAAATCGAAAAGTTGAAAAACATGTGCAAATTGCATTCCCGGCTATCTACCTTATTTAAACCTAAAATTTGACATTACAAAGTAGCTTACATGTAAAAAACGAAAACCCTAACCCTGACTTGGTTCCCCTGTTAGAATACTTTATTTCTAATTTGGTGAAATGTCACCAACCAATTTTCATGTCAAATCATCAAGAAAAGTTAAATCTAAATGTTTAGATCTGAGCGGAAGCATACCTGGATCCATGAAGAAAGCTTGATTTTCTGGTTATTGCCTTCCAAGCCAATATGCAGACTTTTCTCTCTCTGAAGAGATTTTTTCTCTTTGGATGAGAGTTATATCTTTTCTAATTGATAGGATTTTAGAAAAGAGAAAACCTTTTATTGTGCATATGGCTTGGGGACCATAACCCTTATTTATATCTTTAGTCTAACTTCTATTTTAGCCTATCATAAAAATAGAAATTAATCCTTTGGGTCTCTACACATTAAAGCCCATTCTCTATTAGATGTCTAGCCCAAAACTTTAAACTTTATTTATCACTTTAATTAGGCTTAATCTTATGATAGCCCATAATATATAATTAATATAAATATATGAGCCCACATGTTGAATTAAATCCAACAATCTCCCACTTGGGCCATATATATATAACTTCTTTAATTATATATTATGTAATAACCTTATGAGCTCAAATTTTGCTATCATTACCATAGACATCTTAAATCAATCTGGTTCATCAATCATATCAACATAGGATTAAAGCGGTTTTCATTATACACATATCATAACGAAACCATCAATAGTCACATATGTCAATATAATTGAACAACATAGATCAAGCATGGATGCATAGCATGGGAAGTTACATGTAATGTGATCTTAACATGTCTACTTCCAACTGGTCCAACCTTATTCCTTAGTGAGATCAACCAAATAAAGAGTTCAAACAAACCACAAAATGTGTCTATAACTGAAATTCAACCAAAATAACAAACTCCCACTAAAATTGCATGTTATTAAAAGATACAACACCCATATGAGCGGTATGCTCATGAAAGACCTTAGGTGGTAATCCCTTAGTTAGCGGATCCACAACCATAGAGTTTGTCCCAATATGTTCAATAGACACCTGACCATTTTGAACTCTTTCTTTAACAACCAGGAACTTGAGGTCTATATGTTTTGACTTTGTTGAGCTCCTGTTGTTATTGGAATATAGTACTGCTGACTTATTGTCACAAAATATCTTTAATGGTCTCTCAATACCATCCACAATTTGCAGCTTAGTGACAAAATTTCGCAGCCAAATCCCATGACTAGATGCCTCATGACATGCTATAAATTCCGCTGCCATGGTGGAAGAAGCTATGAGTGTCTGCTTAGCACTCTTCCAGGAAATAGCTCCTCCAGCCAGCAGGTAAATATAGCCTGATGTGGATTTCCTACTGTCTTGGCATCCAGCAAAATCAGAATCAGAATACCCAATGATCTCCAACTGATCCGATTTTCTGTATGTGAGCATGTAGTCCTTTGTTCTCTGTAAGTACCGCATAACCCGTTTAGCTGCTTTCCAATGATCCATTCCAGGATTGCTTAAGTATCTGCCCAGCATTCCAACTATGTACGCAATATCCGGACGCGTACACACTTGAGCATACATTAGACTCCCTATTGCTGACGCATAAGGAATCTTTTGCATTTCTTTAGTTTCAAACTCATTCTTGGGGCATTGGTTGAGACTAAACTTGTCTCCTTTAGCAACAGGGGTGTCACCTGGTTTACAATCCTGCATGCCAAATCTCTTTAGAACATTTTCGATATAGCTCTTTTGTGATAACCCAAGTATACCCCGAGAACGATCTCGGTGTATTTGTATGCCTAATACAAAAGAGGCGTCACCAAGATCTTTCATTTCAAATTTCTTTGTCAGAAATCTCTTGGTTTCGTGCAATAAGCCTATATCGTTGCTGGCAAGCAGTATGTCATCGACATATAAAACCAGAAAAATACACTTACTCCCACTGAACTTGTGGTATATACAATCATCAACTGCATTTATCTCAAAACCAAATGAGATAACAACTTGATGAAATTTATAATACCATTGACGAGAAGCTTGCTTGAGCCCATAGATGGATTTCTTTAATTTGCAAACCATTTGCTTTGCATCTCTGGATACAAAGTTTTCTGGCTGCACCATATAAATCATTTCATCAATGTCACCATTGAGAAACGCTGTCTTAACATCCATCTGATGTAACTCAAGGTCAAAATGTGCCACTAATGCCATTATTGTCCTAAAAGAGTCTTTCGAAGAAACCGGAGAGAAAGTCTCTTTATAATCAATACCTTCTTTCTGTGTGAAGCCCTTTGCAACAAGACGAGCCTTGTACCTTTCTATATTACCTCTCGAATCCCTTTTGGTCTTAAATATCCATTTACAACCAATGGGTTTCGTACCTTCAGGTAATGATACAAGGTCCCAAACGTCATTGTCCTTCATGGACTTCATCTCTTCATTCATGGCATTAATCCACTGTTGAGAGTTAGAACTTTCAATGGCTTGATGGAAGTTGATTGGATCATCTTCTACCACACCAATGTCAACCTCATGTTCTTGAAGAAATACAATATAATCGTCCGAAATTGCATTTCTCCTCTCTCTAGTGGATCTCCTTAATGGCATAGGTTCTTGAGGCTGTAGAGTTTGTTCTTCTGGAACAAGTTGTTGAACTTGAGCAAGAGGTTCAATAACATTGTCTTGATCTGGAATTGCTTCTTGAACAATACCAGGAATTGAAGCCTGACCCTGATAATTTTCAAAAGCAATTAGAGGAATTTCGACACATTCCTCTTCAAAGACAAAGTCCTTAATTCCTTTTCCCCTCGCAAACTCAACATCCTCAAAGAATTGAGCATTTCCCGTCTCAAACATTGACTTAGTAGTGGGATCATAAAACTTGTAACCCCTTGACCTTTCAGAGTATCCAACAAAATAGCAACTAATCGTTCTGGAATCCAGTTTCTTTTCATTTGGCCTATTTGGCCTTGCCTCAGCTGGACAACCCCAAATGTGCAAGTGATTTAAACTGGGCTTCTTGCCAATCCAAAGCTCATAAGGGGTTTTGGTAGTTGCTTTTGTTGGAACCCTATTGAGTATGTAAGCTGCAGTCTTTAGTGCTTCTCCCCAAAGAGATTCTGGTAAAGTAGAATGACTAATCATACTCCTTACCATGTCCTTTAATGTCCTATTTCTCCTTTCAGCAACACCATTCATTCTAGGAGATCCTGGCATGGTGTACTGTGGGACAATACCACACTCTTCGAGAAACTTAGCAAATGGTCCTGGACGTTGTTCACCTGATCCGTCATATCTGCCATAGTATTCACCACCACGGTCAGATCTGACGCTTTTAATTCTTTTGTTGAGTTGATTCTCAACTTCAGCTTTAAAATTTTTGAACACATCCAGAGATTGAGACTTTTCTTGAATGAGATATAGGTAGCCATAACGTGAAAAGTCGTCTGTGAACGTAATAAAATATTGTTGACCATTCCAAGAAGCTGTAGGGAATGGCCCACAAATGTCTGTATGTATTAGTTCTAAGACGTCCATAGCCCTGTTGGCACCTAATCTCCTTAGGTTTGTCTGTTTCCCCTTAATACAAGCAACACAATTTTCAAAGTTTGTAAAATCAAGGGGATCAAGAATCCTGTCAGATACAAGACGTTCAATTCTTTGTTTAGAGATATGCCCTAAACGTTTGTGCCATAATGAAGCAGAATTCTCATTGGTTAATTTTCTCTTTATACCTCGATACACATGCAAGGTTTCATTATATGAGGCAATTGTATCAAGCAAATATAGGTTATCAACAAAAGATAAAGAACCGGTACCAATAACATTTGAATTTTGAAAAAGACTAAACTGATTATTTCCAAATGAACAAGAGTAACCAAATTTGTCCAATACGGAAATAGAAACCAAATTCCGTCTAAATGACGGTACAACATAAGTCTCATTCAAATCCAAATAATAACCAGTCTTTAACAATAACCTAAAAGTTCCAATAGCCTTAACTTCCACTGATTTACCATCGCCCACATAGATGTATCTTTCACCATCAATTGGCTTTCGGTAGTTCAGGCAACCCTGTATAGACACACTTATGTGAGTAGTAGCACCAGAATCTAGCCACCAAGTGTGTATAGGTACAGAAGTTAAATTAACCTCAGAACAAACCAGAGTGAGAAGTGTACCTTTCTTTACACGCCATGCGCGATATTTGGTACAATCCTTTTTTCTGTGTCCAGCAGCTTTACAGAAATAACAGGTAAATGCCTCACCCTGTTGGTTCTGTTTCTTTTCTGGTGGAACATTTGCAGCTTCCTTACCCTTCTTCCTTTTCAAGTTCTTGTCCTTAAAGGTACTAACCAAATGAGCATTTTCTGTCTTCTCTTGCTTCAGCCTTTCTTCTTCTTGCACACAATGAGAGATGAGCTCATTAAGAGTCCAACTCTCCTTTTGACAGTTATAACTAACTTTGAACTGACTGAATTGTACAGGAAGAGAGAGCAAAACTAAATGCACAAGCAAGTCCTCAGACAGCTCCAACTTTAGTGCCTTTAGCTTTGAAGCAAGATGAGACATCTCCATGATGTATTCCCTTATATTACCTTTTCCTTTATACCTCATTGAAATGAGATTTGCCAAAATCGTACTTGTTTCGGCCTTTTCGCTTTTGGCAAACCTCTTTTCAATTTCCTCAAGGTAATTTTTAGCAGTAGTAACCTTTTCGGACATAGTGCCCCTGAAGGTTTCCGGAATTGCACGCTTTATGATCATAAGACTTATGCGATTAGAACATTCCCACCTTTCCATATCCATCTTATCATTAGATGAACTATCAATCGTAAGGTCTGTGGGTCGTTCTGTCCTTAACGCAAGGTCTAGATCCATAACACCGAGAACAATCATAACGTTCTCTTTCCATGCTTTAAAGTTCGTGCCACTAAGCATGGGAATGGAATTCAAGCTGGCAGTAATAGTAGATGTAGAACTAGCAACTGTACAGAGAACGAAACAAGTAGAATATGCTCACATTAATTCCATATAATAACCATATATTCAAATAATGGCAAACCCCATCACAAGATACCTAGCACAACATTAATATCTACTCTTTGGACAGAAATATTAACTGTAAGTGGTACTCTTGGTGTAGTAATCAAATATTGACAATAAGATCCTGTCAAACAATTAACCTTTCTTTGGACTGATTAATTGTTCACATGGCAAACCGAATAATTGTCACATATTTATTACCACAAGTGCACATATATTTCGGCCAAATATTGACCCTCCTTTGGGCTGGCCAATATCCGCATGAATTACATATACACAACCAACTTAATATTATAAAATAAATTAATCTAGACAAGAGAGGCTACTTTGGTAGCGTATTGTTTCAATCAACTTATCTCATAATATTAATAAAATAATAATACCAAAATGTGAACAAATTCCTTAAGCAACCAAGTGAGTCCCATGCCAACTTGCACCACTAACAAGCCCCATTATTGCCGTCATAATAGGAAAATTCTCTAATTCATCCTGTATGATTTCACATCTTGGACAAAACCTATCATCTAATAAAATTGGCCCAGAAAACCGAAACTTTTATCCTTTTTTTTTTTTAATCCTTAAAACTTGAATCTGTTTTTCAATAAATTGGATCTTAGCTCTTGTTAACAAGATTCTAGCTGGATGCATAAAACGTAAAAATCAAATCTGAAACAAACTCCAAACTCCAAAGCCATATTTCTTAATAAACTAAATCCATGGAAAAACCAAATCCATGATTATGAAAAACAAAGAATCAAATTGATTCCCAATGATTTGACATGAAGAAGCTCTGATACCAATTGTTAGAATACTTTATTTCTAATTTGGTGAAATGTCACCAACCAATTTTCATGTCAAATCATCAAGAAAAGTTAGATCTAAATGTTTAGATCTGAGCGAAAGCGTACCTGGATCCATGAAGAAAGCTTGATTTTCTGGTTATTGCCTTCCAAGCCAATATGCAGACTTTTCTCTCTCTAAAGAGATTTTTTCTCTTTGGATGAGAGTTATATATTTTCTAATTGATAGGATTTTAGAAAAGAGAAAACCTTTTGTTGTGCATATGGCTTGGGGACCATAACCCTTATTTATATCTTTAGTCTAACTTCTATTTTAGCCTATCATAAAAATAGAAATTAATCCTTTGGGTCTCTACACATTAAAGCCCATTCTCTATTAGATGTCTAGCCCAAAACTTTAAACTTTATTGATCATTTTAATTAGACTTAATCTTATGGTAGCCCATAATATATAATTAATATAAATATATGAGCCCACATGTTGAATTAAATCCAACATCCCTTTCACATGCGTAATGCATCTTATTTTAAATAAAAATATATCTGGATATAACTTAAGTTAATTTAATTATTATTTATACGCACAAATTCTTAATCGTTGATGCAAATTCTCAACTATTATAAAGAATAGTAGTGAGCAAAACCAAATTAATTAGAAAGGCCCATGGGAAAACAGTTTAATTACTTTTCTTAAGCATGTTTTCTTGGGCCGTACGATTTTCGTAGCTTTATTTCCAGGAAATTTAATATATTTTGAAAAAGTTTAACACGTGTGTATCAATATCAATCAAATCAATTATCCTCATCAAGTTTTCGGCTTATTCCAAATTTGAATTATATATGAACTTCTTGATATATATGCTTACGTGATTTTAGTAAGAGTCTATTCCCTCATTTCGTCACAGCTTAGCTACCTTTCTCGTCAATTTGATTACTTGACATGGGCACAGTAAAAAAGGTTAGAAACCACCTGTTAATTAAATGCGACTTATTGATTATTATACTATTATTTTTCAAAATTAAGCCGTCAATTTGTACTACTTGTTATTGTTAAAAGCAATTAAACAAGTAATCTAACTTAATCTAAGTAATTCATTTATAGGAAATTTCCTCCTCCTTTTTTTCTTTAAAATATTTTCGTTTCCATGGTTTCATGTCACGGAACTGGCCTACATGGAGACACGTGTACCGCGTAAGGATGGAGTATCTGACTCAAAAAGTCAGAAGTCTAAGCCCTTGTTCTTCTTCTTCTTCTTCCCTGCCAAGCAACGGCGTCGTTCATCCACCCGTCGTCTATAAATATACCCCACCCTCTCCTTGCCACTTCATTTAATACTTCCTTCTCCCAGCTAAACGGGAAGCTTGTGAGTTGTGGCTTTAAACTGAAGCTCAACTTTTCCATTTTCCATTTTGCCTCCAGCGGTAGGAACAGCCAAAACAAAAGTGCCTTCAAAACACTTAAACCTCTTTTTCCATCGAACCAGAAAAAAGACAGTTACCTCTTTACCATCTCACAAGACAAGAAATCAAATGCCGAGAAAAGGAATGAGGAGCCTTTGCTTCAGTAGCCCTCGAACGCCGTCGTTTTCCATCTCTGGCCAGTCCGCGTCTCCTTCACGAACCCCGCTTTCCGGTACTCTTCGCCGTAGGTTAACCGAATCGATGATCGAGCAAACCATCGACGCCGCGGCTACCATCATCATGAAATGGGACGCTGAGACGTCTGCTTACGCTGGAGTCACCTCTCTTTTCTATGAAAGCAAAAGGGAAGCCATGCAGTTTATAAGATCCGCTAACGAGCTACAGAAAATCATGCATTTGTTAGTTTCTGAAGATTCCACTTCCGACAGCCTGATTCGAGCTCAACATTTGATGCAAATTGCCATGAAGAGGCTTCAGAAAGAGTTTTACCAGATTTTGTCGATGAACCGGGCTCATTTGGATCCGGAATCTGTTTCGGCCCGATCATCGAGGACCTCCGCGAGATCAAGCTTGTCTGATTTTGATGATGACGGCTCACCGGAAGATGAAATTCGTGCCGCAGGGGATTCCATCTCTGAAGTAGAAGAAGTTTCTTCCATGGTTATGTCCGATCTGAAGTCGATAGCGGATTGCATGATCGCTTCCGGCTACTCAAAAGAGTGCATACATATTTACAAAATCATTCGAAAATCGATTATCGATGAAGGCATTTATAAGCTTGGGGTCGAGAAAATGAGCTCGTCTCAGGTCAACAAAATGGACTGGGATGTACTGGATTTGAAAATCAAGAACTGGTTAGAAGCTGTGAAGATTTCGATGACCACGCTTTTCACTGGAGAAAGAATCCTCTGCGATCACGTCTTTGCTACGTCCGATTCGATCAGAGAATCCTGCTTTGCGGAGATTTCAAAAGAAGGCGCCATGATTCTGTTTGGATTTCCCGAACTCGTAGCCAAGACAAAAAAATCGCCGCGGGAGAAGATTTTCCGTGTGCTTGATATGTACACCGCTATTTCAGAGAACTGGCAAGAGATTGATAGGATCTTTTCTTTTGAATCGAACTCAGCCGTCAGAGAACAAGCTCTTAACTCGCTGGTTCGACTCAGCGAGTCAGTGAGGTCATTGTTGGCAGATTTTGAGTCCACAATCCAAAAGGACTCGTCAAAAGCGATGGTTCCCGGCGCCGGTCTGCATACTCTGACGATAGACTCGATGAATTACCTCACTCTCCTCGCTGATTACAGCAACATCCTCACTGACATTATCTCGGACTGGCCACTGCCCGCGAAATCATCGCTACCGGAATCTTTCTTTGACAGTCCGGATTCCGAGGAATCTCAGGCGCCGGCTATCTCCATCCGCATTGCGTGGTTAATCCTCGTCCTCCTCTGCAAACTTGACGGGAAAGCAAAGCATTACAAAGACGTTTCACTATGTTACCTATTTCTTTCCAACAATCTCCAACACGTTATCTCCAGAGTCCGCACATCGAATCTCCAGTACTTACTAGGCGAGGAATGGATCGCCAAACACGAAGCTAAGGTGAGGCAGTTTGCAGCGAATTACGAGCGGTTAGCTTGGGGACAGGTGTTCGCTTCATTGCCGGAGAACCCAACGGCTTCGATGAAACAGGGACAAGCTAAAGAATATTTCAGGAAGTTCAATTCAAGCTTCGAAGATGCATACTGGAAGCAGAGTTCCTGTATCGTACCGGACGGAAAATTGAGAGACGAGATTAAGGTTTCCATCGGCAGAAAACTCGTCCCATTATATCGGGAGTTTTACGATACGCAAAAATTAACAGTGGGAGACGAAAGGGCGGCCATGTTATTCGTTAGATTTTCCCCAGAAGACGTAGGGAATTACCTTTCCGATTTGTTTTTTGGGACGGTTAATTCCGGGAGCTCGTCTTCGTCTTCTTCGATGTCCTCTCGTCGGCGGCAAATGCGGTCACCCCGTTAAAGAGCGTAGAGCTTTTTTTTTTAATTTTTTTTTATTTATGAATTTCGTATATACTGTATATGCGATCGTTTTTTGTAATCGTTAAAAAATCGGCTGTCGTTTTAAGGTAGTTATTTTCAAGTTCTAACGGCCCATTTATGTGTTATTTACATGATAGCCCGTCCACATCTGTTTAATTCTGTGTAAAGCAACATATATTTGAGATTCATTTCTCTTTCACCACCGACTTCACTTGCTTCCTTTACTTCAGTGCATAATTTCGTACACAAAAACACTAAAACCAATTTCTTGAGATATTATTATGTTCTGAAAATTTTGTTTAATGGAGAAAACATGTGGTTCAGCCGTACAGGTCATAGTTTTCAATTGAGTTAGGCGCCAATTTTTCTTATATAATTTAAGAAATGAAAACCAAGTATTTGTCACGATTTTGAATTTAAAAAGATAACTTATTTGAACTCGATGGTTGTTAAGTATCAATTATTTAAGGGCTTTTATTTTCTTTCAGCGACAAATATGGATTCTGTGGCCCCAAACTTGTCTCCAATATGAACAGAGCCCAAACGAGATTAGACAAATTTTGCATTTGATGTGGGTCAAAAAAAAGCTGCTGCTGATACAAATAGTGAAGAAATAGACAAAACAGAGGAAGAAGATTCGGGATCTAGAAAACACTAATAGTATTCAACAACATGCATAAATTTCTGGAGAAGAATGGGCCGATTTCAGATTTTTTCTTTTTTTAGGTTAAAGGCTGATTTCAGATTTGTCAATTTCTCATGCATGCCTTTCAAAAAAATACTAATTGAATTATGAAAGATGGTTTTATCTGCTGAGTGAAAATTTTCCACGAGATGCGACCGGCCTTTTGACACTCGAGAACTTGCAACCTCAGAATATGCCGGGTCACAAACAACATAAATTGAGCTGCAACTTTTTACGTGTCTGAGTTTTGTGGGAGATTTCATTTTCAAACCCCAACTTTTAATTCTCTTGAATTTTGTGATCCAACCTTGGTAGCTGCTCCGTTTCAACTTCCAGAGCTCAGTGGTCGGTCCTGCATCATAATTTTGTGAGAGCAACAGGAGTGCCAAGAAAGCTTAATCAAATACGTATTAAATTGATAGCAATACATCCTATGGTCGGCGGATGACAAATCACCTACTATATATTGCAAGGCTAGTAATATTGCCATGTGGAAAAACTTCCATCATCAAACTGTATCATCCTATGGCTATATTGCATCGATCTTGTCCTATGCTCGTAAGACTACGGATCCTAGTTGCAGAATGCAACCAAATTTACAGTAGTTTACCAACTAGCATAAATATTGCATCTTTTAAAGTGATTGTAGGCTGCAGCAGCAGAGAAATCTGCCGCAAAAATTGTTACGAAGCTGCTTCAGCAGGTCGAGGGATGCACTGCCATCCTGCACATTGCTGAATAACATGTTTAAGGGCATCGGTTGGAGCTTCCAAGGTCCATTTAGGGTAGTGTTCACTTGGATGAAACAAGTTGGAGATAACATTGTTGGTCATCAACCCTGCTTGGGTTCCTGTTACAAACAAATCGCCTTCAGACCTTATGTAGCCAGTGCAAGCCTCATCCCTGTCTGTAGCCTGCGCCACCAATACATCAATTGATATTTTCTAGCGTTAATAGCCACATCACAAAATGCATTAATTGGAAAACTGGAGTATTATCAGAAAATACAAGAATTTAAACTATCCCGTTTCTTAAAGTATGCTTTCTTTATTAATCAAATCTTGCATAAGCGCTAACAGTTAGAAACTAACTAACTACTCTGCAACAATTATAGACATGGCTTAACGTTGTGCTTTCCTTACCGACTGCAGCAGATAAAACACTTCTAAACCCATTAGGCCACAACGGAAAAATTGATCTTGAAAATGGATCATAATTCATACAGCCATCTCATCATTCATCTGCATGTACTAATGGCACCTAACGATCCTTGTTTCTCTCACAAACTATTATATCCCTACAACTGATCATAAAATTCCCAGTATAGGAGCTTCCATGCTTTTATGCCTAAAAAATTGAATGAACACAACTAGTTATGACAGATGAGGGGAAAAAGTGTGGTGTACATAAGCAAGAGGCCCCTTTGCAATTACTACTTTTTGAGACCCCATGGAGGATTCATGTCTTTCTAAGAGCTAATGTCATCAACATTTTAGACAGTTAAGATTTAAGAAGAATAAACAAAACATAGGTTGAATAACAATTGACAATATATGAAGAAACTATTGCTTCTCAACCTAAGGGAATTGCTAGCATGGCTTTTCCAGTAAGATTTGAGGGAGTAGTAAGAGAGGTAAAAAGAAAACCTCCCTGATCATATTAGTATTTAATCAATATGAATCATGGAAAATGGTTTCTATACTACTCCATATAGACTTCACATGCATTTTAAGACCAAATGAATAAGAGTTACCTTTTCTGTTAGATACTTGAAGGCCACCTTCTTCTGCCCTGCTTCATAAATATTGCACTGAGAGTGTATCTGATGTCAAGTAGTAAATAAAAATGTTAACCTGAGTAGAAAGCATGACAGGTTGAGATGATGAAACCTTCAATGAAGCTAATTTGAAAAACAAGTTAGAATGGTAAGAGAACCATCACCTGTGATTCCACACTGGCACAAACAGCATAAATGCCCCAGTTTCTAGTGTAATTATTGTACAGATGTACCTTCCCGAATCTAACACGAGGATGCCTTTGCCGAGTCCCATCAAAGAAACAATGGTGAATAGTTACCCGGATACATCTATCACCGACGTGAGAGGGGTCTGCTCCAATGAGCATGGTCTTGTCATGTTGTGAAAAGTGACACCTGAAAACCCAGAAATCTTGTCAATTAGATTAACTCTTAACCTTCTTAACCATAGTTCCTTTAACAACCATCAAGCATACCTAGAAACAGTAATATCTGTACTTTCCCGAGTGATATCTATCAATCCATCATCATAATCACGAAGGCTGCAACGGTCTATCCATATGTGCTTGGAGTTAGGTTTTATTTGAATCCCATCAACATCTGGTCCTCTTCCACCTTCAAACTCCAAATTGCATATTATAACATGTTCACATTCCTTCAGCCTCAAGCCCTTCCCAGTGAGTTTTATCCTCTGGCCACGTCCATCAATGGTCTTATAAGATGACACATTCAAGTAAGATGAAAGATGAATGGTTCCTGAAACTTCAAAGATTATCCAAAGGGGTTCTTTTCTACGACAACCATCACGCAATGATCCTGGCCCATCATCTATAATCACACATAAAAGTACTTTTACTTTCACATAAGCAACTAAAGAGTCCACAGTAAACTTGCACAAGAGATCTCAAGGCCAATACACCAACAAAAATAGCTTCCTTAGTCAAAATTCAACTTAAAGTGACTAAATTATAAAGTCCTCTATCTAAAGTCTTGATCTTTCTCCAAAAACACGGAAAGGAAAAATATTACTAATCCAGAATTTGAACAATCTAACCGAATGAGGCTTCAATTTAACTTTGAAATCATAGTTCAATACACAAAAAATCGGAAATGCAAGCACAACCCACCTATAAACAAACCACATATTAGGGGAAGAAGAAACATTTTCTTAACAGTGCAAGTGAAATAGAAAGTGAGTAACTTTACCAGCTAAAGTGGTGACATGGTAGAGAGGACCATGGAGGCCACCAATGGCGAAACGACCAAAGCCCTCAGCTTGGCCGGCGAGGGCTCGAAGATTGGTATCTACAAAAGCATAAGGCAAAGAGCTAACCCCCTCGAATTGGGGTCGAAGACTAGAATCGGCATTAGTATAAGGCGAAGAGTGAGCCATCTGGGACTGGGTCGCGGAGCTTGGGACTTGGGGTGGGGGAGGTGGACCGTATTTATAATAAGGAGGGGTAGGCGTTGGATAAGAGCCAGACTGATTGTGGTTGTTGTTACGGTTCTTGCGGTGGCCCTGAGCGTTCCCCATTAATAATGGCTACAGAGACGTTTGAAAAATTTGTTGTTTTGAAACGGAAAAGAAACTTTTGTAGAAGGTCTAGCTCTATTGCCTAGAAACAGTTTTTGCCGACAACAGCTTGGGGTTTACTTATTATACTTTGCGTCAGGTAAGCGTTACCGCTTAGAAGACAGTCTGGGAGCATTGGCTTTACAGATTTTACAGTTCTGAGTTTTGAGGTAAAGTGAAGGCTAGAGAAATGCCAAGGCTAACGGGCCAAGAAGTCCACTGCTTTAAGGTCCAAATTTAGGCGTCAAGACCGTGTCTGATCCAACAAAGTTTGATGGATTGAAGGAGATAAAGAATAAAAACTAAATAACTAGGTTTTGAGTGGAAGTTATAAAGTTAGTTACTTGGGATCAAATGGCACTTTGTCTTGTCTGAATGGGTTATTGGGTTTATCCATTTCCATATGTTACGGTACAATCACAAAAAAGACACGAAAGTGACATGGCAAACCAAAGGCAACCTAACGACATTACACAAAAAAATCCAAAGGCAAGCAGCTGAGTTCCCAACCCTCCGGTGGCCCCGGTGGTCGACCTGGTAGGCTCGGCGGGCTCCATTTCCCTTGATCCTCCTTTGCTCCACTCATTGTTTTAATTTCATTCCTTTCTCGTTGCACCATAAAGCTCTTCTTCAACGATCTAAAAATCATGGAGAGAATGATTTCATAGTGTTCTCTTTGGCCTCTGTCGATGGGGCGTGGTAAAGAGGAAGGTACATTCCCTCCTTTTTCTATTATTTTTCATGATCTTTCTGGTTTCTGAGAAATCCCATATGAATAAATGAATGAAATGGAGAGAAAACGAGAAGAGAATGTTGCTACCATTCTCTTTTATTCATGCAATGTAAGTTAATGTAACATTGCATTTATAGATAGAAGGGAAAAGAAGAAAAGTGTGTAAATTGTTAGCAATGAAAGAAAGTACAGGATCTAGGATTTTGATCTATAAGGATTGCAGAAATTTATGGTGTTTTTGAACATGAATGAAATGTGCAGAATGCGAGAAAGATCTGGAGAAGGGACTTTCTCCACCTCGTTGGCCTGCCCAGTTGGCGGAAATGATGCCACCGCCTTCTCCTTCGACGCCAAGGCCTTCTCTGGTTCTATCCAATTCAGGGAAGGCCCTGATGGTATCCAATTCAGGGAAGGCTTTAATGGTATCTAATTCAGGGAAGGCCCTGGTTGTGTCCAGTTCTAGCAAGTCCCTTGCAGGTTCTAATTCCGGAAAGCGTTTCGATAAGAAGAAGTATGTGAAACAAGTCACCGGGCGCCACAATGACACTGAGCTGCACCTGGCTGCACAGCGTGGTGATGTTGCAGCAGTCAGACAGATCATGGCTGAAATTGACGCTCAGATGATGGGGACACTTAGTGGAGCAGAATTTGATGCTGAGGTAAGTTGCTTATCATACAATGTATGTTTGTTGGACGTCATATTCTGATAATCTTGAAGGCATGCTTCTTTTACTCAAATATTCAAGGTGGATGTGGAATTTGATGATAAGATGAGCTGTTTGTAAGCTTAAATTCATACAATCAACAAATTATAAAGAATTCAAGCATACTCCCGTGACAATCTAAATCTGATGCCAAGTGAGACATGACATGAATTTAAGTATGCATTGACAAATCTGTTTCCTGTCCTCATTCTTATCCTGTCTGCACACTTTTTTGCTAACAAGGTGGCAGAAATAAGGTTAGCAGTTGTGAATGAGGTGAATGAGTTGGGAGAGACAGCTTTGTTCACAGCAGCTGAGAGGGGGCATTTGAATGTGGTTAAGGAGCTCTTGCAGTATACCACTAAAGAGGGCATTTCATTGAAGAATCGATCTGGGTTTGATCCATTGCATATTGCAGCAAACAATGGTCATGAAGGTATTATGATTAACCTTCTCTCTCGTGAGAATAATGAAGGTTAAGATTGAGTAAATTCATTTAGTTTGAAATGCTTGCTTATATCTTTACAAATTTGCCGTTGTCTATCGAAGTCTGTCTTTTTTCTGAGTCAAGATTCTTAATGCCAAGTTTCATGACATTGAAACTTTGCAAGGGAAGTAAAATACGAAACAACATAAACAATCAAGATTCTCACCGTATCTATTTGGTCCATAGCTCCTTCAAGGTGCTTATTTGTATCTCGGTTGTGTGTAGTGCATGTTTTTGTTGTTCCAGGTCCAATGAGGAATAAATCTCTCATCGCATGTTCCTTGTTTTCTGGTTGCTTTCATTTATGTTCTTCAACAAAAACTACATCCTAGTAGTTTCTCTGACTTCAATAACTACTTTATGCAGAAATTGTACAGGTGCTACTGGACTATGATCCTGAACTAAGTAAAACAGTGGGTCAAGCAAATTCAACCCCTCTTGTATCTGCAGCTACCAAAGGACATACAGAAGTAGTAAGGAAATTGCTCTCAAGAAATCCTAGCTTGCTAGAGATATCGAAAGCAAATGGAAAAAATCCGCTCCACTTTGCTGCCAGGCAAGGGCATGCTGATATTGTTAAATTATTTCTCGAAAGGGATCCACAATTGGCAAGAAGGACTGATAAGAAAGGGCAAACAGCATTGCACATGGCGGTCAAAGGGGTTAGCTCTAAGGTAGTGAGGTTGCTTCTTCAGGCAGACCCGGCCATTGTCATGCTTCCAGATAGGTTTGGTTACACAGCATTACACGTGGCTACTAGGAAAAAACGGGCAGAGGTATCTCTTCTCTTAGCTTGTTTACTCAATTTATCATATGTTAATGCAATATAATAAATGGCAATACTCAAAGAATTAGTAGAAGGCAATGACTAAGTTGTTTCTTGCAGATAGTGAATGAACTTGTACACCTACGTGACACTAATTTAAATGCGCTTACAAGAGACCGTAAAACAGCTCTTGACATAGCTGAAGGGCTTCCACTCTCTGAGGAAACTGCTGAAATAAAGGACTTTTTGTCTCGTTTTGGTGCTGTCAGAGCAAATGAGCTGAACCAGCCACGGGATGAGCTCAGGAAAACTGTGACAGAGATAAAAAAAGATGTGCATATCCAGCTTGAACAGACTCGCAAAACAAACAAAAATATGAATGGTATCGCTCTTGAATTGCGTAAACTTCATAAGGCAGGTATTAACAATGCCACTAATTCAGTCACAGTGGTAGCTGTGCTTTTCGCAACAGTTGCATTTGCTGCTATATTCACAGTTCCTGGGGGTGATGATGACTCTGGAATGGCTGTTGTAGCCAGCACAGCATCATTTAAGATGTTCTTCATCTCTAATGCTATCGCACTCTTCACTTCGCTAGCTGTTGTGGTGGTACAAATCACAGTTGTAAGAGGAGAGTTAAAATCAGAGAGGAGGGTTGTGGAGGTGATCAATAAGTTGATGTGGTTGGCTTCTGTCTGCACTACTCTTTCATTTGTTTCTTCATCATATATAGTGGTTGGTCGACATAACCAATGGGCTGCAATTCTTATTACAGTGATAGGAGGAGTAATAATGGCAGGAGTTCTTGGTACCATGACTTATTTTGTTGTCAAAAACAAAAGGATTCGGAAAGTAAAAAAGAAAGAGAAGAGTTCTACACGGTATTTTACAGATTCTGATTCAGAAGTGAACCCAATCTATGCCATTTAAGGATCATACATCGTTTGAACATGGCCTATGATCGATGCGGCTTCCAAATTGTAATTCAAGGCAATAGCTTAAGCAGAAAAAAGGGGGGCCGGTTTTATGTTTGTAAGAAGCTTCATTCTGTAAATACATGATCTTGGGATCACAGTAAAGCTGGCTAGTGTTTAGCAGAAGCAAAGAGATTCTTCTGCTTATTTCTTTTCTTTTTAACTTGTTAATTTTGCCATAATTTTGAGGATGAATATAAGATACATGGTCTAGACACCTGATGAACATCACATGGTTATTTGGTTGTGGTATATCCATCTTAGAGAGTGTAACATAACATTTTGGAAATAGAGAGTTGTCTGTTCATTGGTAGAATAGAATGTGTCTGGTCTGCAAAACAGGAAACCTGAAACTAAACCTGCAATAACACAGCCCTGACTCTTTGTTTCTTTTCTGTAATCATGCTGTCAAACTGTCTGCTGTTAGACCAGATAGCTAGGAATGGACCTTTTACCATGTAAAGTACAGAATTTTTTCTGCCAGATGACTGATGACCATAGTGAAGATCTCTGAATCTGTTGGCAGGCAGGACTAATTTCCATCCAAAACCTTAGTGAACATCTAGTAATTGAAAGTGGAAAATCAACAATTAAGCTGACAAACTCCCTTTCTGGCAGCATAAACGTGTAAGCCAAATTAGTTAACAGTCAAACAAATACAACTACCCTCACTCTGTTGCCTTGGCCGCCAATGGGCCAAAAAAAAGGCCGCACAATGAACAGCCACAAGGTCGGTGGAAAATGGTAATGGTGTCCCCAGTGTATATTGGTTCAGCAATCCACATCGTGAAAGAGATGGCCACTTCGATGATCCTCCTTTTTCTCTCCAACTTTTGTGCTAACTTGCAACGTTAATGGCCCATTAATCTTTGTCCATTTTTCAGCTAAAATAGTGACCATCTCCTCCTATCTGTGGGCTAATGCATATGAGGACCAGAAACATGCTCTTCTGTCAGCCAATTAATTTGCTCAAAGTTTCTTTCGTTTTCTAATGATTAATCCTTTGTTGTGCAACTTGCTTTGGGGTCGTCTGGCCTCTCGAACCCTGGGTGGTGGAGCTAGCCATCGACTCATTCATACCGCGTACTATTCTTTTTGTACAATAATTTAAAAATGGGTGATTTCTGGGGTCCCCAGAAAATTTTCCAGCTCTTTCCCTCTTTAACTTTCAAGGCATCTAAACAATTTGGTTACTAAATACTAGTAAAGCAATAATAATACACGTAAAAAGAAAAGAGCATGATCGCGGAAAACGCGGAGGCAGAAACAGGTTTTGGGGATTGGGGTCCAATTTCGTTTTAAACGAAGGCATGAAAACAACATTGCAATGAAGTGTTAGTGTGTTACTGTCACTTTATCTTTGAGTTTGGTCCCACATATGACTTTTTGTTGTGGGTTATGAATGGTTTAGGCCCCAAAGGGCCCAGCGCAAGTGCCCGTCAGCGTGGTACCTCAATTAAAAAAAAGCCGAGTAACCATCTCGTGTGGGCCCACCCATTTTGATGTGGCGGCCTGGACTGGAGCTTCCTCTGTCTCTCTCCCGTTTGCGCTCGCGGTCAACCGCGAGGGGCCTTTCTTGTTGGCACTCTCGGCTTTTATAACTACCACTACTCAACTTTGACTTTTATTACTACTACTTTTTTTTTCTTTATTTTTTAATTACTATTAAATTAAATTAAATTAAATTAATGAAAAGTGTTAAATGATGTATCTCATGAATTATTTGATGTGTTAAATATAGTAAGTTTTATGTAATTAATTAATTCTTTATTTTTTCTTGAATTCATAAAAAAAACTGTATTAAGAGTTCGTTTAATTTGATGTAATTTAATCACTTTGTATGTAAAGTTAAGGGTTATAAAAACTTTACAATATTTAGTGTTAATTTTAAAGATATAAAGTAAGTGGTCAATTGTAATCACTTTACTTTTAATCGTGGAAAATACTTGCACAAGGATGAGGTGTAAAAGTACTTTAAATTGTAACTCTGAAAGTTTAAAAGTTTTTAAACTATGTTAATATCCTTTATTTTTTAAGAAAGACATGAAATAAAATGATAAATTTGAGATTTAAATAAATTTTACAGGAAAAATATATTTTTATCAAACATTGTAAAAAAATTTTGCATGTAATTTAATTAAAACTTTCACGTGCTAAATCAAATATTACAAACTCACTTTACATGTAAAGTGATTACAACTCTAAATTTTATGGAGAATTACTTTACATACAAAATAATTCAGTGTAAAGTATCAAACGAATTTTAAATAAAAAATAATTTTCTTAAATAAAAAGTGAATCAATTTTAAAAGATATATAAATACACTTGTTAACAAAATCGTAAATTAATAAATCCTTTTTCATTCACTTTGATATAATAAAATCCCTCCTTCAAACTTTCAGTGTTCTTTGGAAAAAAAAAAAAACATTCAGTGTTCAATTATTAAATCCTTTTCTAAATTAAAATTTTAAACTTCTTAATCCTTGAGAAGTCTTGAAAATTTTGACATTTCTACTTTCTACATCATCATCAAAATTAAATTAACAAACGATAACCCTTTTTTGCCCTTTTAGAACAAGAGCAAACAGATTCTGGAAACATAAACTGTGACTCAAAAAAACAAAAAAAAAATAAATAAATGAGATAAACTGTTGAACGGTTATGATGGAGAGGACAAAGAATCCTGCGGCGACGTGTGAAGATCGCCACGTTGTGGGGTCGGCCTCTATGATTAAATATAAACCCGAAACACGTGTGTTCTCACGTGTAAAGATTCCTACGATGTTTTGCTTTGCGTTTGCGTAATTGCGTTAGCCTATGCTCCACAGTCGACACGCATACTTTATTACTTTACCTGCGAAATTACGAGCCGAGGACAAATTCACTCGCGCCCTATTTAGTTAATGGTGGGCCCGCACCATTCAATGTGACTGCTTACGTGTAAGGAAACCATTGGCAGTCGTTCGACCACGTAGGACCCCAACTGAACTGGGATTTTAAGGGGAAAATCCAACGGCAGGTTTCAAGTTTTCAACGCTGCCTGGTTGTTGCTTACAAGCATTTTGCACTCAAAACTCGCCTACCCAAACCCCACTTGGCAAGCATTGCCAGTAAGCGGTAACAATCATCACTTTGTCCCTTCTTTGCTTCCAACTTTCCTCTCGTCTTCTTCTCTTGATTGTTCTCAGATATCCCATTCTTTTGAAAACTCCCCAGCAGAGTTTTTTACTTCTTTTGCTTCCCGTTTTCACTGTTTCGGCAGGGGAGTTTTCAAAGCCTAGAAACAAGGTCAGTTTTCTTTATTTTTGATTCGTTTTTTCGCTTGGGGTCTGTTGACTTTATAGTTGGCAATGAAATTCACCTACCCAATTATTCTCTTTAATTCATTGAATGAAGATAAAGATTCAAACTTGAAGCAACAAGTTTCAAAAGTCACAGTGCTTATCTAATGGAAACTTCTGCTTTTTTTTTTCTTTCCTTACATGTTTGATTTGTTGTAGTAATAATTATTGATATGAAACTGTGCATTTTATAATGATGAGTGACGAGACAAGTGGGTTTAATTTTTTTTTTTACATTAAAATATGTGTACTGAATTTAGTTTGAAAGGGAAATGGTGAGATGATGATTATTTCAAGGAAATCAAGCTCTGGGGTTTCCCACGTGGACACGTATATCTCTCGGTCTCCTGAAATCTTTTTTACTTCTTTTATATTTATTTCAGGGGATTTTTTATGCTTAGGATGCAGATTTTGATCTATTTTTATGGTGAATAATTGACGTTTTGATTCAAAGGAAATCAAAACTATCAATAAGAAGAGGAATAAACTTCATTGCTGGGTTGGAAGGTTTGCAACTTAGCATAAAAGGGAGCGAGGTACCAGGAAAACTATGGGAAAAGAGCAAAGCTTTCAGAAAAAGATGATGACAAAGCAGTTGACAAGTAAAAGGGATGATACACCGCTGCACTCGGCGGTGAGAGCAGGAGATTTTGAATTGGTTTTGGAGATGATTGGTGGTGGTGAGGATGGAGTAGAGTTGAAAGATTTGTTATCTAAGCAAAATCAATCCGGTGAAACTGCGCTGTATGTTGCTGCTGAGTGTGGCTATGCTGATCTGGTGAAGGAAATGATGAAATACTATGATGTTGTTTTGGCTGGAGTTAAAGCAAGGAATGGCTATGATGCTTTTCATATTGCCGCCAAGCAAGGGTACTTGGGTGAGTTTCTAAGTTCGCTGTTTGCTTTATGGTCATGTTGGATGAGAAATTAAGAACCTTATGCAAATATTTTATCAAATTGTTTCTGGTTTTGTTTATTAGGGACTTAGTCAACTTATGTTCTTTTGTTGAAGTTATCTGATTTGTTTAAAGTTGCCATATTTTATCCCACTCCCAAATTTTTTATTGTTTGGAGATAAAGTTTTCTAAATCCTCTTCTTTTTCTGTCTATTGTACCAGAGGTATTAAAGATTCTCATGGAGGCCAATTTTGATCTGTCAATGACTTCTGATTCTTCAAACACCACAGCGTTGCATACTGCTGCATCACAAGGCCACACTGAAATGGTGCATTTCCTCTTGGAAAACGGCAGCAACTTAGCTGCAATCGCAAAGAGCAATGGGAAAACTGCCTTGCATTCGGCAGCAAGGAATGGGCATCCAGAGATAGTAAAGGCCCTTTTATCTAGAGAACCAGGAATCGCAACAAGAACTGACAAGAAGGGGCAGACGGCTCTACATATGGCAGCTAAGGGACAGAATGCTGAAGTGGTAGATGAGCTTATAAAGTCAGATCCTTCTTTAATAAACATGGTTGATAATAAAGGCAACACCGCTTTGCATATAGGAACTCGAAAGAGTCGGATTCAGGTAGTTAAGATTGACACATTGTAATTGTTATATATCCTCTACAGAACGTTTCTTTATTATAAGATGAATATATAATGGCTTTGCCTGTTTTGTCTGATATTGAGAATTTATCTTTACTCATAGTTCCTGATATAATGGGTTTTAAGTATTTCTTTGCAACAAATGAACTCTGCAGTGACTAGAAATAACTAACCGAAGTTGCTGATAGAATGAATATCTCTTATACAGTTGAAAAAAGTCCATGAGCCTGTCTAATCACTTATTCACTCTTTCAGATTGTTGAAAAGCTGCTAAATCAAAGTGGAGTTCAAAAACTAGTCATCAACAAGTCTGGGGAAACGGCTCTTGACACTGCTGAAAACAATAAACTATCTGATATTGCAGATATCTTGAAAGAGCATGGAGTCCAATGTGCCAAATTCATCAAGACACAACCTAGAAATTCGGCCCAAGAACTAAAACAGACTGTAAGTGATATAAAGCATGGGGTTCATCACCAGCTTGAGCATACACGCCAAACAAGAAAACGCGTGCAAGGCATAGCTAAGCGGATCAACAAAATGCATGTTGAAGGTCTCAACAATGCAATCAACTCCACCACAGTGGTGGCTGTTCTCATTGCGACTATCGCATTTGCTGCCATCTTCAATGTCCCAGGCCAATTTGCTGACGGTAGCAGTGCTATAGACATTTCACCAGGAGTCTCTCCTGGACAAGCAAGAATCGCATCAAAAGTCCCATTTATGATTTTCATTGTCTTTGACTCCATAGCGCTCTTCATATCATTGGCTGTTGTGGTAGTGCAAACCTCAGTTGTGGTTATACAGAGAAAGGCAAAGAAGCAAATGATGGCAGTTATTAATAAGCTTATGTGGTTGGCTTGTGTGCTCATTTCAGCTGCATTTCTTGCCCTTTCTTATATTGTAGTCGGAAAAAATGAGAGGTGGTTAGCTAATCTTATTACTGGTATTGGGACTGTTATCATGGTATCGACATTGGGGACATTGTGTTATTGGGTGATTGTGAACCGTATTGAGGCATCGAAAATACGTAGCAACAGGAGGTCTTCAATGAATAGTGAATCTCGGTCATTATCAATGTCATATGTGTCTGACCCAGAGATATTGAACAATGAGCACAGGAAACTCTATGCGGTTTGAGCTTTGATGCACCTTATATCCTTCTCCTTGCCCAGAACCTCTTTTATCTCATGTACATATATCTGACCAACTGTAGCAGGGTCTCAGCTTAGAGCTTCTCATGGAAGCAAAATTGCAGGACTGAGCTTATACAGACTGTAAAACAGCAGAGAATATGTATACAATTCCTTTTTGTAGTTCAATGAGAATTTAGGAAAGCTAATTCAGTCTATTATTCCACTTCTTTACATAGATTATCTTTCAACCATTGTTACGTTCGTAAGACATCTGAATCTCATTGCTTTTATATCACTTCCTCAAACAGACAAACACTCAAACAGTCAACCTCAAAAACGCTGATTGCTTTTTTCCCAAAAGTAGTCCAAAAATATCCTACCACTTCACACTTGCATAAATTAGCAACTTTCAAAGGAGTACATAGTAACATTGCCTATTTTGTATTCTTGATGAGTACATTGAATTTTTGACCAAAGTCCTTTTACACTGTGCTTTTTCCAGGCCAGATATGTAAAATATTCCAGTGTCATGGTGTTCCTCTTCCTATCAAACAGTCATTTTCTTCTTCTTCCAAGAAAACAAAGGAAGAGGATTGCACTAATTCTCCTACATGGTTTCCTTCTGACCGGTTAATTGGTATCATGGAAGAATAACATAGATGACCACCTTAAGCCTCTTACCACATAACATAGATGACCACCTTAAGCCTCTTACCACATTCTTTGTAAATAAAATATCTTTTCTGATGCCTTTCAGGCCTGCCTTTATTGTCTTGCTAGTCTTCCACTCCGACCTTCATACGATTCAATTTTCCTTCAGCTAGTGCTTCATTTTCACCATGTGAAATTTTGAAATGACCAATCAATGATCTGTATGGCTTGAATGTGACATGTTCTTTGTGTTGGCTATTTTCGGGAGATGAAATCCATCCCTCTGTTTCTTTCCTGATGTCAAAAAAGCATGTCTTACTGTTTCCTTGTCTCAGATTTTCACTAAGGGCTTAACTTTCTGTCATTTGGTTGAAAATCTGTTTTGAACTTATGGCATCTTCTCTTTGTTTTTGCTAACAAACTAACGATCATCCAACCTACTAGCTTAAACTGTTAGGCAAGGACTCTTTAGTAAGCAAAAAAAAGAGGTGAATTCCTAGAGTCTAAGCTGAAATCTGCAAAATGAAAGAACTTATGAGATTTTTCTTCATAAAACCCTTCATTTATAGGTTTAAGTATATTCTTATCAAGATAAAGAAGTGTAAACTTTTTTACTCCCCGGTAGCGTTGAATACGGCTATGGCTTCATTCAAGCTATGGCAGCAGACACGACTTGATCATAATGATGACAGACTCTATCTGCTAGCAGGACATATTTGCTTTTTAGAACATCTTTTCATGTCTCTCTCTTTTATGTTCTTGTTATTTAACTTTTTCTGGTGGCAAACTTATTAATAGTTACGAATTAGTATATAAGTTTCATGCTGAAGGTGATTCCAGTTTCTGATTATTCAGAAGGCTGTCAACATGTTTTGCTGTGTCATCCTCGTTTTCTAATCAATCAAATCCTAAATGCAATGAACCTTTCTTATGATTGTTCTTTCCTTCTTTTCTTGTTGATACTAATCATTAATCAAGACATTGGCAAAGTGGACCATGAAGGAGATTGGATCGGCCAATTAAGATAAAGGCTCCTAAATGAATCAGACAACATCCAAATGGACCTACAAAAGCAGGTTTATTTTTGGTTTCCAGTTTTTCCAATAATAATTCGAAATATTTTGAAGTGCTAAAGCAAAGATTTTCCCCTTTTTGGCATATAATGAGAGTTTACTTCATATTTAACTATGAGGTTTTTGACATGCTGCTGCTGGTCATAATGATATCGAAGGTCATCAAGGCTTTTATTTCAGCCACTAAAGTAAAAGAGAAAGGGAAAGAAAAAGAGATTATTAAAGTTTAATTTGAAACGAGTTGAGGAACAGTTGATTTATTTTATTGCATGGTAACATTATGCCTGAAAGTGCATGGTGCTTCAGAACAAAAGTGTAAGAAGATGACAAGTTGCTTACAGAAATTTTATAATTTAAAAATGTTCTTTCAGGAAAATAATATTGATGCCTTGAATCTATCCTGACATTTTTCACATGCTTCCCTTGCTGACTGGTCCCAGCAATGCTACCTATCTCTCCAATATCCTTTTATTTTTGGTAATTCAAATCCCCATCTCTTTAAGCTCTACCATAGTAGGACATGAAATTGCTTTTCTTGATTGCTTAGGTAGGTAAGAACGTGAATAATTGGATTCTCAAATTGCTTTTCAAAACCCCACACTTACTTACAGTACAGAAGTTATACATTCATAAAGCGTATGCGATGATGATAATATCTTTTGGATGAAATTTCTATTCTCTTTGCGTAGAAACAGCTCAAGTTTCCATTGAAAAGGAGACCCTTTGTACAAGCTTACAAGTTCTGGTATCTTGCACTTCAATTCTTTCATCAAATGGACAAGCTTGCTCAACTAGTGGGGAAAAAGAGTTGCTTTTTTATACTTGTCTGTACTCCTGGTGCTCAACATCTGTCAATTAGCTGCAATGCAATTTCATTATTTCCATTCCAATCTTGTCAAAAATCTAGCAGGCATGTTTTGTTTAGTTAATGTTTAGTCAAAATCAGGAGGATAATAACAATGAGATGGATGAAAATTTTTATTTTGTTTGAGACAGCTAAAATTCGGTTCATTTCATTTTCGGTTCCGGGGATGATAATAATGACAGTACATGTTTGCCGTGTAGATGTTCCTCAGAGGCAGAAAGAGGACATCATATGATCAAAATTATTGTAATTGACCGTGTTCGTGAACAGCACTATCATAATTCAATAATACAAAGCTTTTGGCATAGATTAGTCTTAATTTGCAGTAAACTATAGTGTCCCTGCAGAAGGATGATCATGCTTGTCCTGGACAAAGCATATGTTTGCTCCTGTAACAAAGGTACTTTTAAACTACTTAGTGATATTGGCACGTTTAGATAGAACGCTTTGTAAGAACTTACTTTTTGGTCAATGATCAGTCTGTCACCTAATGAATTTAATATTGAAGTTGAGATAATAAAATCATCTTTTTTTTTAGATTAAATGTTTTTATTTATTCCATCCAAAGCAGCAAATGCTACTACTGCTATACAAAAAGTTTGTATGTGTCAAACTTTACAAGCAACTACTATAAATTACTGTACAGTATATCTGTACTCAGTGTAAATCAGTGTCAACTACTATAATAAAACTATCTTTTATTCATTGAAATGATTCAAGTGAATGTAGCTTCTCTTTACCAAGAGAGAAAAGATAAAAAGGAGAGGGTAGTCCTCATTTTCTGGACAAATACAAATCTCCCCACTTCCTGAATGTTGAAAACTGGGATGGTAGATAAAGCCTGAAAGGCTGAAACAGTAATAGAGAATCTACTACAGGCTAAAGCTTTTAGTTAAGTATAGATGTACAGATTTTGATTCAAACAGTAAAAAGAGCAACTTTTAGTTAAGTATAGATGTACATATTTAAAATTCTGGTGATTTCACTCACTGAAAAGGTCTTTTTCACTTGTGAGGGGGGCTGAGAGTTGTTTTTCTGGCTGTTTTGTTCATTATTATCGGCAGAAAATTGACTTTTAAACATAGCGTCGAAAGAGTAAAACTCGGTTAAGTGATAAGGATCATTGTCAAAATGTGCAAAGATGCTTTCAGGAAACTGGCAAGTCGTTGTAAAGGAGAATGTCTTGTCCCGGTCAAAGGAAGAGAAAAAAGAAAAGGGAAATGGAAGAAAAAAAAAATCAAGCAAACAGATATTGGATTCAACTAATTCTAATCATTCAAAATCTTGAGCAAGTACAAAAAGGAAGGCTATATAATATAAGTGGGGCTAGCCATTGATTTTGAATGATAAACTTCCATGGAAGAATCTCTAATCATTTAAAAAATTTTTTTCCTTTTTAACATATGTTCTTCCACAGAAAAGTATTACATGAACGTTCACAAATTGGTCTTGTCTAACAGTGCTGGAAAAATCTTGCAAATTATCTGAACAACACAGTGCATTAAGATTTGACACTGACTTTGAAGAATGTAACAGGAACTGGGTACCATTCATTCAACTTGAGTTTTCCTTTTCCCTTCTGCTTCTTATGGTGGATTATTGAGTCTTTTCCCCAAGTATTTTTCATGTTCATATGCTGCAAAGTCCTGGTCTTTCTTGGTCCCCACTAACTGCAATCTTTGAAGCAGAAAGTGAACAAGCCCCAAGTTCACTTGCAGTCTTTCTTGGACTAGGCAGCTGCTGAGACTGCTTGCAATGAGCAATTGCTCCCTCAATTGAACTTTCAATCTCTGAGTTTGCGCTGTTGCTCCTTTTCAGCAACTGTATGTCACAGAACCCACTTGAACTGAACGAAAAAGATGAAGAAGAGGAGGAAGAACCAGATGAAGATGTTGATGTCGATGTGGTTGAAGACTTTGTTGCAGAATGCCGTTGAATTACCCCTGAAAAAGACCTCCTATGGCTATTGGCAGCCTCCTCAGCCAACTCTTTGTCAATGCTCTTCATGATAATACTTGATATTCTGTATTTGTCATTATCAATCTTTCCAAACGGGTTGTTCTTTGCCATTTTCATGTACTTGTTCACACAATCTTTGCTCTTTGAAGCATTCTCTGCTTCTGCATTGCATGCTGCTTTAGCACAAGACTCATCCGAACAGGCAGACTTTCTGAACAAAGACTTGAGATAAGCCCGTGATGCCTTGAGCTTTTGGCTTATTGAAGATTGCTTAATCTGCTTGAGCTTTCTAGACCAAGACTTCTTCGAATTATTGCCAATGAATCCATTCAATTCAGTTGACCATTCAAAGAAATAATCATCTGGGTTTAGTTCACCACTCACCCTGCAAGATTCTGAGGGCGAGATGCTGCAGGATTCCAATGGGGTAATTTTAATAGTTGAAGGAGTAGCAGAGCATGTTGTAATGAAAGGAAGAACAGCAGAATTTTCTTCAAAGGGTGCCTCAGCTTCGGTCTCGAATGTAGTGTTGGAACTTTGTAGAAGTTTCTGAACCATTTGCAAGCGAGGAGGAAGGTGGAGAGGAAGGAGCTTTCCCTTGTAGAAAAGGTCGTCAGCAGGGGAAGTGGAGGTTTCTCCATCTCGAGAAACTGAACACATTTGGAACTCAAACTCCCTGCTTTGGGGTGGAGAGCTTATAGAGTAGCACAAGAAATTGGAGGATGAGCTTACCTCCATATCAATATAGTCTTCATCTGCATGGTTACATGAAGCTTGGCTTGTGGCCATATTTTGAACTGTCAACAATCTTTCTTTTCTCTCTCTCTCTCTCTCTCTCTCGGAGATGCTCTCAGCTTATGGGAAGGTGAGCTTGGTGAATGGTGAGGAAGGAGAGAGGGCAAGGGGGGGCATCCTTTAAAGTGAGGATGAAGCCAAGTTAGAAAATAAAAATCATAAGGTAAGGATTTGTCAGGTCTTTTCCAATTTTTTTTTCCTCACTCTTTTCCTTTGTAGTAATATCTTGAATGCTTCCAAACGATAAAATGCAGATAAAAGAATGGATTTTCCCCCCTCAGCTCAACAGCCTCTGACTGACCCATGTATGTAGTATTTTTGCATTTTTATATCTTCTGCATCAAAGTTTATGTGTTTTTTTCTTTTCCCTCTCCTTTTAACTATTTCATCATTTACCTTATGCCCATTTACCTTCTAAATTCTGCATTCAGAAGGTGAATTACAACTGTTTGTTTGTCTTCTTATTCCAGTTTTTCAGTTTCGAAAGAAATATAAGGCAAAGAATCTTCTCATTATATTTATTATAACATTCCTTTTTCTCTTTTGAATTTGACTTGCATCCATAGCCAATGAACTTCTGACACATACAGCTAGTTAAAGCTTAACATAGGCTCAAAACCATATGATCAAAATCCCCTATAATGCAAAGAACTGTATATATATGTGTAGGAAAAATTTCCTGGTGCACCCCATGTTTTTGAGACACTTTGAGATGCTGCCTTGTTTATATACTTTGAACTTGAAAATGTGGTGCAGAAGGTAATAAGAATCTTCCACACCCACCAGAAGAAATGGTGACAGTACCCTTTGTTTTTATTGAAAGCTTCAATGTAAGCAGCAGCACACAAAATCTGTTCAACAGTGTTTAGGAAAATGAAAGTAGAAGAAAGAACAGATCAAATGGAATCTTATTTGAAAGCATAATATATGCATGATAGTCTATCTACTTGGGAAATCTCAAGGATTTAGGCATCTGCCAGTCTGCCTTAAGTTTAACTGTATCCACCACTTCCCTTCACAATCATCACAACCTGCAAAAAATTGTACTCTTAACCTAGTTATTAAGTAACTAATACTAACTAGGTAAAAGTGTGTTTTTGTGGGATTTGGTTTGATCCTGATCCCTGAACTCTCATCAAGTGTTTAAAATGGAATCAGAATTATTTGTATAATATAAAACAAAATATACTACATCTAGCTATGCAATTATATATACAACGGATTTGGTTGTTTTCTGCATATCCACACACTTCTCTGCAGCAAAGATTTTAAATTTCAAAGGGCCAGCCCTTTTCTCAAAACCTGGTTTTTTGCACTTTCAAGGTTATACAATTCAATAATCAATTCGAGCCTAAAAAGACAGCAAGAGAGAGGGGGAGAGAGAGAGCTACTATTATTTTATACAAGTTTCCAAATTCCGAACCTTAAGCTAAATTAATTTTACCAAGAACACTGCAATGTGCTACTGCTATGGGGACTATGTGTGTTTGTGTATGACAAAAACATTTGACTTTGGTCAAAGCATGGGGGGAGTTTTTTACCCTTTTCCTTCTCTTGATTGATTCTTCCTTTTTTAGAAGTTTTCACCGCAACTGTTGACCTCACTAACAACAAGCATAACCTCCATTTACCCAAGAAAAAAAAAAAACAAGCATAAGCTCCAATATTTTGGTGGTGGGGGAACTCGGTTTGTCCAAGGCTCGAGGGCCTTTTTAGCTTCTCTCCCCCTTTCTGACTAACTTCTTACTTTGGCCAAAATCCTCCAACTTCGATCCAAAACCAGCAGCAAAATATTCTATAAAGCGCATAGCACTTTGGGTTTGTAATTTTCAGTTTTGTTCACTACACCTAAGAACATAGTAAGTTGGGAGAGCTTTCTCCCGATTGGGGTCCGATGTGGCTCTCGCTATGTATATGGTTCACTATTGTCTTCACAATTTTTAGACGTGACATACTTTAAGGTAACAATGGCTAGTTTCAGTTTTGTAGTAATTTGTGGAAAAAGAAATCTGACATGCAAATTTCACTGTGATGGGGAGAAGTAAAATTATTTGCTAGAGACTAGAGGGTTAAAACTAAGTTCTAAAAGAAGGAATCAGAGTATATCAAATACAAAGCCAATCAGTGCTCTGAATAAGGCAAGCTGATTTTGCTGCAATACATGAAGCAGGTGATCACGTGAATGCTGCTCTGAGCAACCAAAAAGGCTTTGTGCAAAGGGTCTCTCTCACTTTCATCGTTGGCTTAACTTTTAAATCTAAAATCTAAAAAAATGCCTGTATCATTTGCCTTTCTGAGCCTTTTTCTGAGCCAACTGTCAAAAAGACTCAAAGTTTTGCAATTACACCTTCAGAAATGAGAGTTGTGATCTAAAAGTTCCAAGGCCAGGCCCAATGGGTCAATAGGAGAGTCACTTTCAGAAACCCCCTTTACAAGTGGATTCATAGAGCAGTAAAAGTTGTTTTGTTTGGGTCTTTTGAGTACATCATTGATTTGAATGCAGTCTGTTCAGGAATCCAGGAACCATTGGTACATGTACTAATCACTTTGTTTTCGAAATTATTGAGTTTTCATAGCCGACGATATCATCTATTAACATCATAACACTGTTATTGAAATCAACCCTCTTGACAGAAGTGCCATTGTACCTTATTTTTCTGCATATTTGGCTGATCAAATTTCAGGAACCAATCCCCTTCAATTTCAAGTGCAAAAAAGGGTAGTTTTTTTGTTGATAATTGTGTGTCAGACAGACCTGAGTCATGTTATCATTTCATGCTTGGCATCAGTTTTCCCCTGCCTGAAACCATGGTCCAAGTGACTTTATTGCTGAAAGATGAGTAGGTTACTTGTGATCATACCGACCAGAAGTCCTGATAACTGAATTATTACGAACCATAGAATAGAGCCAGAAGAAAAATGGAGAACAGCTTGTTAAAAGATTATAATATGTTTTTTTTCTTCTTTTTTGAGTTATCTATACATTTCATTATAAAAAATTGGAGAATTTACACAACATTGGTCATACAATGAACTTTGCCAAAGTAACTTGAGATAATTACAGACCTTCTAAGAGCTGTGAATGGAAAGATGGGCCATATTTGGTTGGTTGGATTGGTTAGTTGGTGGGTTTTAGATCCTTTTCGCATGCATCATACTCCCACTCTACTATCTCCTCTGTCTCGTACTCTGAAACTTCACTGTCATCATTTTCCAACTCAAATTTCAGCTTCTTCTGTTCGGCTTTATGCGATGCAGACCTTAAACGCGACCATGGACTTCTCTGTGACTTTGCACTCGATGGTGACTGTGATTTTTGCCTTGAAGTTGGAGTTTCAATCTCCAAAGTTGGTCTCTCAACGGTATCAAATTCTTCCTTTATACTTTGAAGATCATCAAATAGCTCCTTGACTATTTGCACATTTTTCCTGGATCAAGACCATGTGACATGAATGGGTTATGTGATAGTTCAACATAAATATAGGGAAAGGGTAACAAAGTAGAATTGTATACCGGTGAACGCCTTCATTTGGAGAAAAAAACTGTTTTTTCATTGAATCCACTACAGTTAAGGTGGCAACAAGCTGCACACAAAGGGTATCAAGCAATTTCTTAGAATTACCGATATACATATAATACTCCAAGAAGGACAGAGGAATGTCCAAGCACATTTAGACATTATAGGAAAATTCATACATACCTTGGACTCAAGGATCAAATATTCTTCTTCAATATTTTTTCTTGGGTCAAGACCTTTCTCAGATTCATCCTTAACAGCGCTCACTGACCTGATTAACTAAAAACATTACGAAGATAGTCTTAATCATGGACCAAAAGTTTTCAAATAAAACAAAGCATTGTACCTTTCACTTGACCCTATGTTCTCCACAAGTTGTTTAATACGTTTGATGCAAGGCCCCAATTGTTCCTAAACATAGGATAGGAATTGATGTATGTCAATAAGAAAACAGGAATACAAGTTGCACCAGAGTAATGCATGGCAAGTGGACATATTATTCCTAAGTTTGGAGCTTTCTGGATAAGATGGTAGTGCGATACCTTGTACGCGGATAGAAGGTGAATGACCAGATTCACAAAATATTCTCCATATGTCTCCAGTTCACCACTAGCAAATACATCAAAGACAGAAGTCAAACTCCAAGAAGTCATTTAATAACTCAGATAAATAAACTATTAATTACATAAGTAATGAGATATTGCAATATTTCTTGTTTTAGAAAGGATGTATAGACGATAAAAAGTGCTAGCATCAACTCATAAGATGGCCTGAAGGAAGCAGATTTACATACTTGACCTGCTTCTTCTTTTGTTCATTGTAGGCGGCTTGGAGACGCCATGTTTCTTGCAGAAAATTAATCCAAGCATTGACAACATCTGCTTCTACTCTACATGAAGCAATAGATTTTGAAATTTCCTCTTCCTACGACCAAAAGAAATGTGCAAATAAAAGAAGTGGTCCAGAGTAGATGCAAAATTTGGTGTTGCTAATTATGAATATGAATAAAGAGATCATTATAAAGCAATTATACCCTTGATTTCAGGTGTAATAAGATCTGGTTACTGGCTTCATCAAACTGATCTCGCTCTTCCCTGGCATTTCGAAGACGTGCACGAGCAGCAGTGAGTAATGCATTGACCTGAACCATTTACAGCCATAAATTGTAACCCCACTCTAGAACATATAAAAGAAAACCCACAGGACTGATGTAGCAATACTATAAGGTATTGTAAGTAATAGAGCTATCATGCAATTAAACTTTGACACGTGAGCATAAGTGTGTATATTACAAAAGATGAAATAAAAGGAACCTTTCTGAGTTCAGCCTCAAGTTCATCTTTTTGCTTCTCAAGTTCTTGAATCCCCTCTGTCAGGTCCTGGGAAATGCCATATCAATTATCTTTCATATTCCTCAAGAAAGGAAAGAAGAACAAGAAAAATGAAAAAGAAAAAACTTATTTCAATGTACAAATATTGCATCACAAATCAGTTCAGAAAGTATCACTTAATCCACAGATAACAATTGGAAATTTTAAGTCTCGATGGAGCCCTCTTTCCTATCTTATGTGGGTTAAACAAGTGATAAGGAAAATGAAATTGGAAGCACAGGCATTACATAATTGAGTGTCATTCAACACTGAATCAAGTGAACAGTTTCACAAAAATATAAATGGAAAACAAAAGAGATCAACCTAAGTGAATATGAACGTTCTTCATTTTACATTCTGATAAGACAATGAGTCAATGACAGAGGAATTGTACCTTCTCAAGTTGGCCGACTTCGTTGGCTTTGGCAATACGGAAGCTGAGCGCTTCTTCTTTCTGAAACCTGATTGAAACACAGAGGCAAAAGAAAAAGGAAGGCACTTACTACTATAAAATTCTTAGCCAACACTGACAATTTTTGTTCATAAAGAAACTGTAAGTTCTCATTCAAACACAATGTATTTAGCTGGAAGGAACTGTCCTTGCCTTGTATTTGAAAAAGAAATGTTATATTGCTAGTCAATTAAGAACGATCATCTAACTATAATATCTGGTTAACCCTAGCGAATTCCGAACTTCATCTTAGCTTTAGTTCTTTTACTATTTTACTATCAAAGATTAAATTTTATGAGTATGTAATATAGTTAAATAAGAAACCATGGATAAATTCTGACTCATCACTCATGAACATTTACTTTAGCCCCAAAAGGTCATTGTGTATGGATTTAAAAAGAGAGAATGGAAACATAACAATTTTAAATCATTTTCAAATGGGAAAATAGGGAAGTAATGATCTATTAAAACCTTTGCTCATTAATGCGCTTTTCAGCCTTTAAGGTTGAGTTAATGAGAGATTCCGATAAAACTTTTAATTTGTCGACCTGCAATTAAAATGGACCATATTATGATAGTATATAACAAGTGAAAGAGACGATTTCATTAGAGAAACAGAGTAGAGCAGGTAAATTAACAAAACAAAGCACAGCAAAAAGTAACATGAATGAACTTGCACGATGTCTCCTCCTAAAATTAGCCTGAAATTCACTAAACACTTTGGACTGGACCTACTGCTGTATAATATAAATAAGAGGTGCATTTGAGATGGAAGAGAGGCACCTTTTCAGCATGAAGTCGTGGAGAATCCCCATTGCTTAGGGATTTTTCCTTTACCAAGAGTGACTCCAATCTGGAATAGAGCGCTACTTGTCCTAGAGCTTCCTTAAGAGCCTACTGGGAGGATGAAAACATTCAATTTTATTGAATATTGTGCACATGATTGATAAGAAAGGTGCACAAGTGTGAATCTGTCACCTCACCTCTACCATTGCAGCAGTTTGTTTTTCAGATGATTCTTCGTGGCCTTCACTTGAAGGGTTCTGAAGTGGATTCATTTCTCCTAGTTTTTCCTTTAGACTGCAGGCTTCAGTATCTATTCTGATAGCAGACAGATAAAACAAGTGGATGGAAAAGATTACATTTCAGTCCTACTATGTTGTTACAATTAAACATGCCTGAAAGTGTTTATAATTGCTTGAACCTGTTAAGAAATCATAGTGAATCCTTATTACAGAATCAAAAGTGCACATACAATATCAAAGTTCACTTGTCACCAAGAGAGTTTCTTAATGCAACAGAATTTCATTCGAAAACTTGCATGCCAAGGAATGTTGCAATCACATCTAGGCCTCCAAGAAGTTTTTAACTTGCTACCAAGAAGGCAAGAATGAAACACCTTTTAGATTTAAGATGTCCCCTATCCACATCAATACAGGTATGGTATGTCTAGATGACAAGTCTGTGAATTACTAATTCAGATCAAGGCCAGTATTAAGGGAAAAATAATAGGGAAGCTGAATCATTGAAAACACCAATCTAAGCACGGATGACAACCGTAAACAACCAATGAACCACATGAGCAAAAAGAGATACAAGCTAAATAGTAGAATTGAATGATAATTGCAAAATGTACAGAGAAGTGCAGAAATATGATGACTATTTAATTTCCAAATACACAGGGATAGAAAAGAAATATTATCATCAATTAACCACCTTACGAGATCAGCATTTATTTTGAGCCCTGCAATTGCAGCTTGAGCATATTGGAGTAACTCTTCTCGTTTTATCTGCAAGAAGTAAGATGGAAAGAATGAGGAAGAGGTCATATTTAAGTTAGATCAAGCTAAAATGAGTACAGTATTGTACTTACTAATACTTCCTCCTGATAGTTTGAGAATGCCATTGCTAAATTCTTTATGTTGCTCATTACTCCCTCGTGAACTTCCTTTCCTCCCGCAAGACAGATCCTGTGTATGACCAAACAAAGAAGAAGTTTATTTTGTACTTGATGATAAGAAATCAAAAGCATATGATCTTTCTGAACAAACATAAGAGATTGAATAATTAAGAGCGAGCACAAAAAGTTCAAGAATAACTAAGAGTGAGAAAAATCACCGAAAAATCTCCAAAAACAGTGAAACCTCTTCCTCATTCGGTGCTTCAAGAATCTGAGTCATACAAAAGAGTTACCCTGCGTTAAACTCAATCGATCAGCAAATACAAAACCCAGACATGCATGCCACACAAAATTACATGGGAAATCTAGAGGAAATATCAAATATCATATTCCCATAGCTTTCTAATAGGATTATAGGAATGCAAAAACCTCTCAAACAAGTACAAAACTTGTTTCCTGTTTGTTAATCAGATGGGTTAAAAAATTTTGAATGCAAGCACAAGTGCACAACCCAATATTAACTTTAGTTATTATGACAAGATCATCTCCAAATGGGAACAAAAAGAACATTGGGATCGATCAGGCATATACCATGGACAAGGTCATGCCTTCAAGAGCCTGGCTATAAAGAAAAACCTCTAAAAAATTCCTGGGTTCTCCGATTTGGGGATCAAAGTAATATACCTGCAAACAATAGTCACATCACAAGAATAGAGTGGGAAAAAAAAGCTAACTTTTTTCTGAAACAAAATATAATGATGACAGGAAAATACTAAGTACAAAAGATTACCGACCAAAGTAGGCTTTTTGGGAGAATCCTTAGACTCCTCGAAAGAAAACTGACCATCAACGCTTTGGTCATTCTCATTATTGTTAGTAGGAGTAGTGTCGCTATTCGTATTTTTATCATCGTCAATATCTTTATTGTTTTGATCATTAAGAATTCTCTCGATTTCTTTAAGGGCGACGAGCCATCTTCTTAAAAGCTGAACTCTTTCAACTCCTCTGCATGACACCGAAACTTCTTCGAGTCTCTTTACCGTTATCCGAAAGTTCTGCATATTCCTCGCCGCCTGATTGATATTAAATTATCAAAAAACAATTGTCGTTTTTGTTGTTTTAATAGAATTGGAAAAGGAGAAAATGTGAATTACAATGCGACCCTGGAGCATCCTGGCACCTCCCGCGACGGCGGAACCGGCATGTTGCACGACAGAATCCGCATAGCTCCTTACAGTGCGTGTCAGATTGTTGTTTCCGCCTACTTCCACCGCTCTGTTCACCGCCGTTCTTAACCAGGACATATCTTCCTACCTCAAAGACGTTAATTATTATTAGAAATGCAGAAGGAAAGGCGACCGAGCATAAAAAATGGCGTTTGGTTCTGGTCGGAGAAAGTGTCACTTTTGCATGGAATGGAAACGCGACGAAAGGAATAGAAAAGGTCAAAGGAATTAATAAGTAGATAGATAATTAATTTTGGGTGTTGACGTGGGATTGTAAAATTTTTTTAATTTTCCTGCATTGTTCGAGTCCCATGCCTTTTGTTTCGCTTTTTCTTACTTTCTGTTTTTTTTTTTGGGCCAGATTTTCTTACTTTCTGTTTACTGACTAACAATTTTTTTCCTAAATTTCAGACAGCAAAAAAAAAATATATATATATATATATATTGGATTTTTTTTATCCAAAAGTATATATATCTTCGTCACTAATTAGTGATAATTTTGCAGTTTTGCTAGATTTCTTTATGCCAGTTTCAGACAATTTCTAATTTTTGTTGCCATATCATTGTGCCACCTTGTCAGTCTTATAATGTCTTAGAGATAAGTGGCTATCTTTTCTTCTTATTTTTTGGGAAAATTTTTTATTCTAATATTTCTATATTAGAATTGAGAAAAAAAAAATTAATAGCAACAATAAATCTAAAGCCAACATCAAGGAATGTGGTCATAATTTTCTTTTCTTCCTGTAATGGAGTTTGAATCTTTATTTTCCTAATTTAATCAGAGAGACATCCAAATTTGTTAGGATTTTTCTTTAAAATTTTCATTTAAATGAATATATTCAACTGTTGCTGCAAAGAAGCATTTATGTAAATTTTGTTTTATTACACTTCATTGAAATGAAATAAATCAACAAACAAATGTATTTATCTCTATAGATATTGACACAGGTACATGCAGCTATGGGAAGCAATGACTTTGGATTTTATTGACTTGAACTGTCTATCCATTACAAAATGAATCCTTACAGACCATTTGGATGTCAATAATGAATATCAATGCGTGTTAAGCAAGGTTAAGAACTTGGAAGAACGTTAGGATAATCTGTTCTCTATGGAGGAATTCATGCTACTAATTGTCTCGTTGGTAGAAGTAAAAACTACATTCTTCTATAAGACACCAACTAGACTATCTCACTCGATCTCTGGCAACGGCATTTTCCAGAAATTCCACGAGTTAAAATCTTCCTGCAATGGGATTCGAAACTCAGGGATATCAATAAAGGATTGAACGAGATCAGAAGCAGTTGCAGAGATTTTTTTTTCTTTTGCATAATTTAGATTTAAAGAGGTAAAGAGATATGATCCTTACCTGCTCTACCAGTGATGTTGGCGGAAACATGTCATTCACAAGAGTATGCAACGACGTGTATGACTTCACATCAATACGATGACTGATAGCCACCTCACCCTGCCAGGTTGAGTTAAGATTGTTAGAAAGTTGATAAGGTAACCCAAGACTTTAGGCTTCAGTTCATTTTCCTAATCTCTTAGTATTTCTCATAAGTAGGACATGGAAAATGTTTGACTAATTGTACCTTAGGGTTAATAATAAATATTTTGCCCTTTGGGATCCCAATTCTTCTATAACTGAGCTCGTCTGTATCTCTGTTTCCAAAGCCTGCATAAAACGGATTGTAATCGGAAGGGAAAAGCTTTTTGATATCCTGCAATGCACATATAAGAAAGAAATTCAAGGTGAACACACTTATCCGATAATAGTAATTCTTTCCATCAACACATTAAGAAACAAGGTTTAGCATTTCAGAATTTACCTCTAGACATGCTATCTTGAACTCGTGAGGTGCTCTTCTTATCACTGCCATGAATAATTTGGACATGGGTTCAGTATATCAGGGGGGAATATAGTAAATAAATATGAAGGAAATAAAGGAAGAAAAGGGGGTAGATTGTGGGGGGAGAGGTAATGCATGTAACTAGATGATACAGCCTAAAGATGCTGATGCAAAATGACAGGTGAAAACTGCAATGACAGACAAATCATTCATAGATTCTGTGATGGGATGTAAGTAGTATTTTCAACTCACGTAGCTAAAACGACAAAATTGCATGCAAATTTAAAACGAAAGGCAAGATTACTTCAATAAGCATACTGTGTCTTGAAAATAGCAAGACCTTACCTTCACGGAACAACGAGGGAAATAAGCCGTCAGGAGAAATAACAACAGGTCCATTGGGCAAAGCGTTTCCATCCTGCATTGACAAAGCAATCACTAAGAAACTACAAACTCATAATTCAGTATCAAATGAGGAAGATAATTTCAAAATGTTAGCTCGTCCCTTTAGTTGTTACTTTACTATTGCCTTTTTGCTTCCTTAGGCAAAATTTAAAAATTATATTTCTTACAAAAATAAATATGTACTTTTAAAGCATGATCTTTGTCTCTTAGAAGTTTCTAGCATTGAAATATGAAGTTGAGCACATCAAAACCTGGGCAATATTGGCACCTGTTTCAGGTTGAGCAAAAAACTTCTGGTCAGATACGCCTGAACAATTGCACGTGCACTGAGAAACAACAGCTGATATCCATTCTCCTGTTGTGAACATAAATTCACTATTTGGCATCAGAAAGCAAGGAAATTTTGCTAACATTCATGCCAATATAGGCCGATATAGGTTACATAACGTGATAAATCCAAGAACCACACTAGCTGTGAAAAAAATAAATAAATAAACACACAAGCTGGCAATTAATATTTAAATGGAACTCCAAAGCGACCAGATTCTCGATCTGGTTGTAAAAGAATAATGTTTTTATACATATACATGCCCATGCTAGTGAGAGGAGAGAGGTGGATGATGGAACACAGGATAATGTTCATATCATGATGACACTAAGGCTGCCAAATGTTATATACCATCATTTGCAGGTGGGATATTTCATAAGATAAGAAGAAGAAGAAAATAAAACCAAAGCAAAAACAAACGTAAGACAACTTTGCTTTCAGTTGTAATGGACCTAAAAAGGGAGGGAGTATACTAAAGCCATTTCCTAGATCTAGTTTCGTGTGATAGTTCGGAAGAGAACTATGGCTCAAACTAAGTCAAGTTGAACAATGAAACAAATTAGAAAAAGTATACCTTAATGGCAGAGAAAAGTTTTGTTACACCAGATTGTGTCCAATCCCTTCCAACTAAAGGCATGAATTGGCCTAAAACGTCAGACCTGAAAGACATGAGTCAAGGTTATTGAAAGATACATCTTGCAATAAAACTATAGATGATTGAAACATACTAAAAAAAAAAGATTTCACCGCAAATTGATTTTGGTATTAATGCTTCTAGGAATGCTCATTGCTGCTTTAATGCTAAAGATTGTAACAGAACATCTGATTCTGACTTCAAATTACAGTATAAGGTTTACTTTTTCCCTTTTGATTTATACTCTGATATAATTTTTGGTTTCAGCATAGCACTCCTACCATAATTATGTCTAATAAGGAAATTTTCTACCATTTCTAGAAATATGTCGTACTAAGAATGACAGGTGAGCTTAGGCAGGCATATAAATGCATGAAACCTATAATATTCAATACTGCAGAGACATAAAATCAGGAGAGAAACATCCTTACTTGGTAATAGTTCCATCAACGTCTGAGATCACAATCTTTGCATTCCACTTCCACAAGTAAAGATGAGCATCAACCTGTTAAAGATGCAAAGTTTTATGGGGATACAATTTCAGCATAACACAAACTCTACAAACATAACGGAAGAATTTAGTAGGTACATAATTAAAACCTGTTGTTTTCCCAGAACCCTGGTGGAGAAACTGAAAGTAATCATATTTTGACCATCTTTCAGTTGCAAGGATGCTATCTGCTCACTAGTTGGAACATTTGTCCTGATAAATTGCTTCCGTGGAGATTCAATCCTTCCACTGGGTGATGGAGTTAACTCTGCTTGTAAGTTTTGCAGACCAGATTCAGTATCAACAAATACGTCTTCACTTGATGAATTGCTGCTGGTGTGTTCAAGTGTTTTGACCCTTCTAAAGGGAAGAGGCCAGAGCCCCCATCTGCGGCTGGAGGATGAGGAATTGACTAGGGAATCATCATCCTTCTGGTTTGGTGAGTCATCATGTTCAACAGGAATTGCATCTTCGGGCTCAACAGGTAACTGTACACCAAATGCAGCCATTCCAAGAACAATAGGAGCAGCTTTTTCCCATGGAAAGTACTTCTTTCCAAATCGGATGATTAGATTCCCATCCTTAATAATTGACATTGCAGAATTTTTATATTCCTCCTCTGATATACGGTGCGCTTCAAAGACTTCTGCTGCAGCATCTAATCCCATACTGGTATGAAGTTCATTCGCACAGAGTGAGATCTCAAATCCTGAAAACATAAGGTGAGTAAAACATGCTAGGTATTGCAGGAAATGGATAGAAGTAGAAGAGCGAAAGAATTAATGAAGGCAAAGGTCCTTAGTTCCGTACCCAGGCTAGTATGAGTGTCTATCTCTTTACAAGTTGTTTCAGTTTGCACAATCTCACTACTGATGCTCACATCCTCAGGTGCAGGACTTTGTGGATTGCCATTTATCCCTTCATCTGCTGCAGATTTACCAAACTGTTCATCTTTCCATTCAGGGTCATTACCCAACGAATCAACAGATGCGTTGTTAGAACCCAAATAATCTGTATCCAACGCTTTCTTTTCAACCAGTTCAGTCTCAATTGGTGAATCAGGAGATCCATTATTGTTGAAAGAAATGGGACTACAAGAGGGAGACCACTCATCTTTATTTCTGGAGACACCAACAGCTCCATCTTCAGTTTCATCAACCTCTGAAGGGATAAATGAATGTTCATCTTCTGAAAGTTGAGCTTCTAATGGGCTATTTATTTCTTCAGCATTGGTATTTTCGCCACGTCTGGCAAGTTCAGATAACTCTAAGCAGCTCTTGAAAACATCCTCTTTCTTTTTATGTACAGATGCATCTTCAACATCACTTTCCCTATTTTCAGTTTCATGGTGAGAAAGGTTACGAGTTTCTTCATTATGTTCCCCCCCTTCTTCACAAACTTCTAGCTGGTCTCTCAAAGCAGTAGAATCACTGTTAACATGGCAAGCATCATCGGCAGAATCCTTATCTGCTGCTGAATCAAGCTTACTAATATAATCAGCAGCCCACGCATGATCACCTGAACTAAACTCCTCATCACCACCACATAAGTCAGATCCTTCACCTGGTCCTAGATGGAACTGAGGCGTGCTTAGTTGCACATTTTCAGCACTCTGTTCTGATGCTGAGACAGGGGCTGTAAGTATATGGCCATCCACACTAACCAATACCACTTCTGAATCTAAATTTTGTGGTTCACCAAAATGCTCACCATCTAAACCCTCATATCTGCCAGACCCAAATTCTGACAAATTAACTGAATCCTCTAGAGAAGACTCGTCATCTTGAAATTCATAGAACCTAGTGTCAGATTCAGCCCTTTCAAGCCGTTTTGGACCTGTGGCATCACATTCTTCCCTCAACTGAGCCACCACGGAATCTGAAACACTATGCTCGAGTCTACAAAATTCAGGGATATCTTTATTACCATCATCCTGTATAACTTCACCATCAGAAGAAACTTTCAGATCTCCATTCGTCGCACTTCGTTTACCAGAATCAACCTCCCGTATAAAATATGCTTCCCCAGAATTGTCAAGATACATATGGAAATCTGCTTCAACGCCATTAACAGTTATGCGGACAACCTTCTCAGCCCCTTTTAAAACACCCTGAAACTTTCCAAACCTAACATACCAAGGCGTGCTCCGGAAAGTCCCATCTTGTTGCTGAACTACAATCACATCAACAGCCCCGCCAAAGGGATGGAAAGGGGTAGCAACAGAATATACACCTTGTGAAATTATACTCCCAACTTTGCCAACCACGTTCATTTGTCAAAACTAAATCGTTCTCAGATTAACAAAATTCAAGGAAAAATTGCGACTATCCTTTTTCAGATTCTTTATTATGGATGAAAAAGGAATCCAATAAATCAATATAGATGTCCAAAATTTTGGTTCTCCTCGAAGATAGCTTAACCTTCAAGTATCTGCATTAAAATTCAACCAAGCAAATATTAAACCCGAGGAAACTACCTTGTGATCAGCAAGAAAAAGAAATTAAAAAAAAAAACCCGGGAAGAAACAAACTGCCTCTTATATACCAAATCTTCAAATCCCAGTTTCACAAATATAATAAAAACCCACTATAGATTCTAGAACGTTAAAATATGTTCTCATTAAGAAGAAAAACTTTAACCTTTAAAAACATCACAAACTCGAATTACTTTTCCTCCAACTTTCTCGACAACCAAACAGAATATAAACGTTAATTATACAATTAAAGCAAGCTAACAAGATTGATATGAAATAGAAACATAGCAATGCGTCTATAAAAGGAGAATTGCAGATAAAAGAATCAAACTTTTCAATCCCAAAATTTTCAACATAAAAAACATATATCTAATAGATTAATCAAAGTCATTAAACTTACAGATTAAAGAAATTCGGTTAAAAAAAGCTCCCGCAAAAGAAGGGCTAATCCTCGGAGCTCAAACTCGAGACAATTCTAAGATTGTCTCTCGAATTCTTCGCTTACAAGTTTTTCCCTTTGAATTTTCAACGTTGTTCTGTTTTTATATTATGAATGAATGATGCGACACTCCGGTGTCGTTACTGGTTCTCTGCGAGCTTCCAATTTTTTTTTTTATTGTTTGGAAACATAAAAAAAAGGAGAAAATTTCAGAAAATGGCCATGGGGAGCTAAGCAATAAATAGGTAATCCTGAGATGGAAAGGCTTATTTGGTCCTGTGTTTTGGACGAAACTACGGCAAAGAAGAGAGAGGGTTGACGTGTAAATTTGGGACTAATCGAAGGGTGTTTCGGGGATTTTGAAAATTTTCATTTCCGTGTTAGTTAACTGTTTCCAGGTTTGAAATGGAGGAGCCGCACCCATCATCACCTCGGACTCCTCCCTCTTGAAGTGAAGAAAATTTTCAATTGAAAATGAACTTTGCAGCCACAGAGTGACTAAAGTACCCTTCACTCTACTGGTATTTCCTTGAATGATGGTCTCTTCATTAATGGAGGATCCTAAATTGAATTCCAATCTTTTATCTTCTCCAAACCTATCCACAATTTATTGTCTAAAGTAAGTATAGCCTTTTCTTTGGTAATATTCTCATTTTTTAAAATTTAGAAAATTAAATTTTTTAAAGAATTTATTAATATTTGGAAATAAGCACATTTCTATGCCTCATATCAAGTTTTATAAATGACTAAAATAGATTTAATAGAGTTTTCTTTCAATCCTATTTAACTTTTGGCACAATTTGATTTCGAATTAATCAGGCGGCGGGATGACCCAATATGACTACTGAACAGTAAGTAATAACATGAGGTTTACATATAAAAAGAAAATATATATTTCTACTTTATTTCTATTTGAGAAATATAACAAATTTGACAATTTCATTTTTGACAAAAATAACTTCTCGATATCTTACACTCACAATTTTGAACCAAATACCAAATATACCATTCACTATTTTTGCTTTTTACTAACTAATAAGAAAACAAAAATGAACTTTATTAAAAGAAAAAGAATGAAAAAGACAAATATTAAAGAAGTATCATACCATTACCAATTAATGGTTTGTCTAGTGATAAGCGGTTCGAACTTCGTAAGGTTGAGGACACAAATTCGATATTCGGGAAGCGCCCTTATTAGAAGGGGATTAACTAAAATCGCTCTTTTCCCCCGAATGATGAAAAAACCATTTCACCATTTATTTCACCAAAAAAGTAAAAAGAAGTATCATACCATTAGGATTTTATTGAAAATGGAAAGCATAAGTTATAAGCAAGGCATTGACTAATGGAATAAAACAAAAACTTGATTCTTGGTATAGGAGTTTGAATTGTCTGTGCTTGCTACCTAGCTAAGACCAAACAATTAATTTATTATTATTATAAAAATAATAATCTAAATATTTTATAAAGTAAATAATCAAGAAAATCTCAAGAGAAGATTTTCCTAACCACCTTCCATTAAAGAGTGTTCCCATTTTTCATGGCGTAGCCCTTCAATGTGTCCCCCCTATCTATCTTTATTCCAAACTTGTCTGCCCAAACAGCCGTTAGTATTTATGATTGATTCCTGTCATCCAGTTACTTTATTTTTTGTGCATTGTCATGTCCACGTTGAACAAATGGATAAAATCAAAACTTCTCTTCTTTATTTTTCCTGTTTGGGGGCCTTATAAAATTTAATTAATCCTAAGCTAGGAAGAGGAAGTACAAGACCGGCATTTCAAGGAAAGAACAAGGGCATTTCTGGGGCTACGGAGCACTTAATTGAAGGGTCCGGCTGACGTGTTATTCTGTTATTCTTTCGGTTAAATGCTTAGGAAGAAAGGAGATAAGTGACGCGTACGCCCGGTACAACTTCCACGTGGGCATAAGTAAGAAACTTATCGTGATTCTGGTTGGGCCATATTGGGCCAAGCCTGAGGCCCAAAAGATTTTTCCGAAGTCCAAGTTGAAAATTTTACTAGGCCTCCGTTCAGGTCGTTAAGACTTAAGACCCTAACCCATCTTCAAATAAATAAATAATGTTAAAGAGAACCTCGTCTCTCCTTTTAGCCAAGAAAAAGCCGCAAAATAACGAAACAAATTAATAGAACTACGAACGAAACTCAAAAAACCAGAGAAGCCGCCATTGTTGCAGGTTCGAAAACCTCCCTTTTTCTTTATTATAATGAGTTAAATCGATAGTATTTTGAGTAAACTACTAAGTGTTCACGATCATCTTCTTCTTTTTTTTGTTTTTCCTTAGAAGTTTTGCGGAGTAGTTGGGAAAATGGGGAAATTAGGGAAGAAGGCGAGGAAATTTGCGAAGAAGAATCTTCAATCTGTATTGAAAAGGAAGCGGAAGTTGAAATCTATGTTCAAAAATAAAGGTTCTAAAAGTAAGTTATTTTACTTTTCTCTCCTTGCTTTGTTGTAAAGCTTTTTTTTTTTTTTTTTTAGCTTAATTTATGGCTGGTCACTTGTTGTTGTAAGTGTAGAAGTAGCTTATTTGTTAACGTGAACTTTAAAATGTTTCTAGGAGATGAGCATGATGGAGCCGAAATCCTAGAAGAAGATCAAATAGAGAAGTCTACTGGAAGGTAGAAAAAATTAAGTCGTCGATGAAATTAAGGCTATTTTTGGTCCATTTGTCGTGAAATGTAACTTGTAATTGGAAAGGTGACAATCCTCCAAAGAAGCTTGTTAGGCTATAATAGTCAATTTCATGTGTATTCTCTCCTTTTGCTTTTTAATTGTTTAAATAGTTTTTCGATGCCAGTATGCAATGCTTTTCCTTTAATCAAACGTTTACAATATGTTTTCAGAGACTTGGTAGGTGAAAATATAGAGGATGATGCACTTGATTCGGTATTTGGTGATGAGAGCGATGTGGTTGAAGATGATTCAGAGAGTGATGGATACTTATCTGAGGTTTTGAAATATAAAATGCCTGAAAATCTTTTTGTTGGCTCTTTTTTAGGGTCGATAGGTTTCTGATATTGTGGTTTAAATGTAATGATCAGGAGGACTCTGGCTGTGTGTATTTGGATGATAATAGAAGTGAGGGAAGTCAAGATGGTGAGGACATTATATACAGTTGTTTCATATTTGATTGCTTGTTTTCATTAATATCTCTGGTTCATTAATCTATGCTTTTGTAGATGTCGTTGTAGACAACAATGGTGCTAGTGATTTATCGATGCAAAACAAAGAAATTCTCTTAGAACTTACGGAGAAGAGGAACAAATTGGAAAGACTGATGAAAAAGGTAATTATTTTGTGCTATATGTTTGAGACCACAATCTGATTGGGTCTATGTTTAATCCAATTAAGAGAGTTTTATTTTGACTTGTTGTCTAATGCATTTTTTCCAGGTTAATGTATCCAATCATAGATTATGATATATGAGATTGTTCTTTGAAGTTCTCTTTCTTTCTCCTTTTCATTTGGTCTTATGTTTACTTTTATCCTATGTTCAGCTGCTGCCTTTAAGTTTATTGTTACTTAAAGGCAAACTAATAGTTTCTTTATTTTCTTAATTGAACATTTATGCTTTGTGAATTTCAGGACCCTGAATTTTCTAAGTTTCTGGAAAGCTACGAGAATGGCCTTGAAAAATTAAGGGATGAGGAAAATGTAAGTTATTTATTCAGTCTATTTTCCTTTAAACTAGATAATGTAATAAATGATTAGGGCAGAAAATATGTCAATCTTTTATTTATCTTGTTAGTTTCTGCTCTTGATTGGCAGTAAATTGGTTGCTATATGCTATATGCAAAGAAGTCTACATGAGTCACTTAGGAGATTGTAAGAAAGAACATATAAGGTTTGATTGATCCTTTGGCATCCAAAGTTTGCAATAATTATATGTCTAGTGTGGTGTAATTAACAACTTATAATTTTAATTTCAACATTACTAGGCACAGATATAGAGAGAAAGGGAATATATTGTCGCTTTTCTGGCTGAGATATCATAGATGAATTCTAATAAACTATGTTATTAAGGATTTTATTCATGATAATCCGTTAGTATTTCAAAAGGTGGAAAAAAGAAGTTACTGTAATTCTTTATCCCCTGCCTTTTGCCAATATTTTGTCCATTTGATGTCTATACCTTGTGAACTTATTATGTTATATTTTGTAACAGTATTCAGATGAGGACAATACTAGTGATGATGGCACACAGAATCTGAGTAAAGGCAGTGTTAATTTAAGTAAGGACAAGTTTTTGACTAGCTATGGCCTTAGTTCTTTGTGCCAACTAGTCAAAGAGCAGCATAGCATATCTGCACTTACTAGTTTATTAAATGGGTATAGAGCTGCATGCCATTATCGAACAGAACCATCTGGTCTTGATGTTGGCACATTCCACGAACTCCCAAATGGTAATACATTTTCCAAGATTTTAATTTTCATGCTTCAGGAGGCCGATAATATTTTTCGAGGAATGTTGGGAATATCATGTTCTAGTTGCAAAAAAGAGACCATTTTGGATTTGAAGAATACTTCAAAATGGAAAACTATGAAGCCTTTTATCAAGTCTTATCTGAGAAGTACACTATTTCTCCTGAATCAAGTTTCTGACTCTGAAATACTTGCATTCTCCTTGGTCCGACTCAGAGCCTCAATAATATTTCTTGCTCCTTTTCGTCCACTGCTGCACAGACTGATCAAGGTATTTTAATATCTGAGATATGACGTTTGAAATATATATTTTATGGGCTGTTTCGCGATTGTAAATGAGGATATTATAATGGAATGCTGATATTGTCTTATATTAGTTTTTGTACCATTCAGTTGGTATATGAGGTTATATGTTTCCATGTTCTGCATTAATGTTTTAATTAGGAGAATGCATGAGACGAGAAATCTTAAACTCTAGCTGTATTCATCCCCTTTTTCACTAATACGGTCCCGCCTTTTTTTTTTCCCTTTCTTTTTTTCTTTTCTTTTTGTACTCATCTCATACTTTCATGCGATAGAAATAACTCCTTAAATTTTTGTTTTTACTTGGCAATAACTCTTTAAATTGATTACAGATTGCAGTTCATTTGTGGGTAACAGGTGAAGGGACTCTTGCATCGCATTCTTTCCTAGTCATAAAAGATGTGGCCTCTGTGTTTAGCTCGGATTGCTTCGACTCTTGCTTGATTAAAACATATAGGGCCTTCCTTGGTCACTGCAAGTTTGTAGATACAGTTTCATCCAAACATATACAATTTCTCCGCAACTCCTTTATTGAGCTATGTTCTCAAGACATGCAAAACTCGTCTAGCAAGGCAATGGTTTGCGTCGAGCAACTTACGAAGATTCTGCAGATTGGTATACGAACAAAGAAGAAGGTATGTAATGTGCATATCTTTGCTGTCTCATTTAACTCAATGAGGCTGGATTGAGCATTACTTCGTTGCTCCTCAAATTGGATGTCTACGGATATCTGTAGTTCATATACTTTGTTGTTATTAGGCGTGGCCAAGCTTATAGTGGTGCTTCTTTGCTATTGCTTGTAAACAGGAAGCACTCAAAAGGATATGCAGTTGGCAGTATACAAACTGCCTTGATCTCTGGGTTTCGTTTACATCAACAAACATACAAGATTATGATCTTAAGCCATTGTTATACATAATCATTCAGATTATAAATGGAGTAGCTGTCTTGTTTCCTGGACCAAGATATTTGCCGCTAAGACTTAAGTGCGTTCAGTGGTTGAATAGCCTTTCTAGTTCAAGTGGGGTTTTCATTCCTGTTGCATCATTTGCTCTGGATATTTTGGAATATAAAACCGGCAAGGACAGTGGAAAACCTGGAATAAATTTCAACTTCTCTTCGAGTGTGAAGGTTAGAGATTGGTTATCTTATTAGTATAAATTGATTTGTCCTTGGCCACAAGATCTACATATTTCTGCTATAACTAAATTGGATGTTTATGATGCAGTTGCCAAAACATTGGTTAAAATCTCGAAACTTTCAGGAAAAGTGTGTTTCTTCTGTCATTGAATTACTTGCAATGCACTTTGCTCAGTGGTGCTATCACATAACTTTTCCTGAGCTGGCTACGATTCCCCTCGTTCACCTAAGGAAGTTTCATGAGACAACAAGCATTGAAAGTTTCCGGCGTGTGGTGAAGCGTTTTATTGATCAGGTAGGTTTTATAAGTTCATAGGTGTATTTTTGTGGGACAAGATTTGCCTAATTAGTGCCAGCTTAGATAAGGATATAAGAGGAAGAATGTTTTTGTGCAAACAACCTTGAAAAAGCAAACTAAAAGGAAAAGAGGGAAAAAAAAAATCTAAAATTTGTATTCTTTTTGGGTGTTGAAGGTGGAGCAGAACATTGAATTTGTGCGGCGGAAAAGAGAAGAAGTGGCATTTTCACCGAAAGACCATCAATCTGTTGAATTGTTCCTGCAGGTTTGTGTTCTTGTTAAATTATACTATATTTTTTTCAAGAATTACAGTGATGTGTATGTTCTGAGCTTCATAGCCGGTTGACATGCAGTTTGAAAAGTCCAGTGCTAATACTCCATTTGCACAATATTACAAGAGCATCATAGAGAAGGCGGCTTCGAGGAATCTGGTTATGAGTCAGAAGATAAGGTGCCATTATTTCTGTGACTTGACTGTAATTAAATTCCAAGTTACTAGCCTTATTTATCAGTATGCTAATAAGGCCGAAGAACGTTTAATTGTTACAAAATGTATATAATCTTGCTGCATTCAGATGCATTTAAAGTTCAGAGCTAACCTGAAATTTTTGTTACTTCAGTTCGCTGTTGCAAAAGAAGTCGAAAAGGAAAAGGCAACAGCCTTCCAACAATACTGTCCATGCAAATGCTGATGGTGAAGAAGCTTTAAAGGAAAGAGAAGTAGATTCATCTATTGAAGATGGAAGAGATGCCAAAAAGGGAAAGAAAAGAAAGACCTAGAGACTAGAGTGATACTCACTGAAACGTTAACTCCCTTCTAATTCTATTGATCAGTTATATAATGTAGCCCGTGGCTTTTATATGATTTCTGGTTCTACTTGATATTTAGCGCAAACGCAGAGGAAAATTTTGTTTCAGCGGCAGAAGTTAGGCTGAACATAAAATCAAACGGGTTTTGTATGAGATTTTAGTTCAGACTTCAGAGGATATATGGTCTGATTATTTTTTTCAGTTGGAATTGAATTGAAAACAAACAAATCAATACCTTTATTTTTTTTTGGTGGAACAAATCAATACCTTAATACCTACATTTAAAGTAATCCCCATTGCTTAAATGGGGAGAATGAAAAATTAAATGCTTAATAAAATGACAAGTGTCCCATAATTGATAGCAATTTTAGTAATTGTGGTTAAGGTTAATTTGTTGGGTCTTTATTTGGGCTTTTTCCTTTTTCAATTCTATTTATTTTGCTTTTACTTTTATTTCTTTCTTCTCCTTTTTCCATTTTTCTTTTCTTTTCCATCTTGGTTTTTTTTTTTTTCAAATCAAATTTTCCATCTTGGTTAAGTTGGAACTTTTATTTTTTCAATTCTTTTTAACAAATATATATTGCTTAATTTATTAAAAGAATTTAATAGTTTTAATCCTTAATTATTTAATAAATATCTATTAATTTATTTGGATGTATATGATTATTAAAATTTATTGTGGGTAATGATAATATATATAAGGTTGGATTTATAATTATAATTTGGCGAATTAAGGTCATTTTTATGAGATATTTTTTTTAATAGTGTCAAATTTTATATTATTGACATTTATTTTAATTTAACATCTAATTTTTTTATTGCTATTATATTTTTTAATTTAATGCTAAACACTTTTAAAACTTTTAAATGTGTCTTTAAAAAATTTAATTTTAATTTAAAATAAAAATATGACCCGGGCCGGGACGAAGCCCCGGCAACTTCTAGTAAGAAACGGAAAATAACAAATGCTGCCTGGCCCAATAGATTACGATAAAAGACAATTGTCTACCTATGACTGTATGAGCAAAATTGTGGGCTTGGATACACGATTTATGAACATCTCTTCTAGAAACTCAACCCGGAATTTTATGGCCATGGTTTGAAGCCCCGAAAGTTTTTGGGCCAAACCGGAGAATTTGCGTTGAGACCCATTTTGTTTTACCAAATCCGACGTCGTCTTACCTTTACCGACCTCAAATCCAAGATCCAGAATTCCTGATAAAACATCACAACAACAATCAGTAGCCGATGGCCGCTGCCTTTCTCCTTTGACATTAAGCCATTTCTTTTCGTTTTTCCCATTTAAACCACCGTAACCAACTGTTCCAACCGCCGTACGTTTCCCAAAAATGACGAAAACACCCTTGCACTTGCTCCTTCTCTTCCTCCTCTCGCTCCTCTCCTCCACCACTGCCGAGATCAAAACCCTGACCATCAACTCCGACTCCCGCCCCATGATCCTCTTCGAAAAGTTCGGCTTTACGCACACCGGCCACGTCGACATCGCGGTTTCCTCCGTCTCGGTCTCTTCCTCGCTCAATGCCCCCAACCCCGACGCTTCCCGCCTCGGCTTCTTCCTCTTATCGGAAGAATCCCTCCTCCAAGTCCTCCTCGAGATCCAACAAAACCCTCACTTTTGCGTCCTTGATTCTCACTACATCCAACCCCTCTTCACTTTCAGCGACCTCTCCCCGCCTCCGCTCTCGCGTTTCAACCGCTCTTATCCCGTTTCTTCCCCCAATGAATATTCCCTTTTCTTCTCCAACTGCGCTCCTGAAACGCGCGTTTCCATGAACGTCCGAACCGAAATCTACAACCTTGACAAAGGCGATAAGAGAGATTATCTCCCCGCTGGCCTAACCCAGCTCCCTTCTCTTTACACCTTCTTCTCAGTCCTCTACTTAGGCTTCTTAGGCTATTGGATCTACGTTTGTTATACTAACAAGCGATCCGTTCACCGGATCCATTTGTTAATGGCAGGGTTACTTTTTTTCAAAGCCTTGAATCTGATCTGCGCTGCCGAAGATAAGCATTACGTTAAAGTTAGCGGAACTCCTCACGGTTGGGATATTTTGTTTTACATTTTTCAATTCATTCGTGTGGTTTTGCTCTTCACCGTCATTGTTTTGATCGGCACCGGCTGGTCGTTTTTGAAGCCTTTTTTACAAGAAAGGGAGAAGAAAGTTTTGATGATCGTGATTCCGCTTCAAGTTTTAGCTAATATTGCTTCGGTTGTGATCGGAGAAACCGGACCGTTTATTAAAGATTGGGTGACTTGGAATCAGGTGTTTTTGCTGGTTGATATTATCTGCTGCTGCGCTATTATCTTCCCAATCGTTTGGTCTATTCGTTCTTTGAGAGAAACCTCAAAAACTGATGGGAAGGCAGCCAGGAATTTGGCGAAGTTGACTCTGTTTAGGCAGTTTTATATCGTGGTGATTGGCTATTTGTATTTCACGAGAATTGTGGTGTTTGCTTTGAGGACGATCGCGGCTTATAAGTATCAGTGGGTAAGCAATGCGGCTGAGGAGACTGCAAGTTTGGCATTTTATTTGGTGATCTTTTATATGTTTAGGCCGGTGGAGAAAAATGAGTACTTTATTCTGGATGAGGAGGAAGAAGAGGCTGCTGAGCTTGCACTTAGAGATGAAGAATTCGAGCTTTGAGAAAATGGAGGCAGCTGAAGATAATGATACAAAGGGTACTTTTAATTTTTGTTAATGCAAATTGTGATTAGTTTGCAGGTCTGTGTTTAGTGAATTTTAGTGATACAAATTGCTACATCATTTCTGCAACTGCTGCAGCTCTTCTCTTTACTGTTTACATTTTGTTTAACTTGTGTCAAGAACCTGAATATGTTTCCATTGGTTACTGTATTTCTGCTTAATGAAATTCTCACGTTGAGAAGCTCATAATGATAATTTGCTCTATAGTCAGTTCAATCTTCCCAATATGTGATCTTTAGCTATGATTGTATATTAAGTTTTTCATTCCCTTATTCTAGTTGAATTGCTTGCTGTTATATTAATGTTGATTCTTTATTGCAATATAAAGAATATTGTAGACATGGATGTGAAGATAGCTTCATGTTTTAGGGATTATAGTTTCATGGTATCCTGTTATGAAAGCACGCAGGGTTCATGTTTTGGCAGCTCAAACATTGTAGTGTTTGCTTTCTGAGCCCTCTACGCTCCACATACTCACCATCTGCCCTCTATACTCAATCATCATGTCAAGGGTTATAATTAGGCAATGGATTTGAATAAAAGAAATGATCTTTGATTCTTTCCTAGTAGACCAGGTGCCAGATACAACTTTTGTGAGATTGATATAAGCTTTCTCAATTTTGTAAAAGGTGCAGCATTTAGACGGTGAGATAATATTCGAGTTCATATGATGTGTTTGGTTGTTAAAATCCATTTGTTGGTTGTTTGGTTTGTCTGTTAACTGCTTTTTCTTTGGCTTCCATCAACCAAAATACCGTCTTAGGGGATGGCCGATTTCTGCACTACCATTTGGGTTTTCAATGGATTAGTTTGTCTAGTTGTGGTTGTCTGGTTCCATTCTTTGTGATGATAATAATCCTTATGATGGTGTTATCTAGTGCTGGCTGATTATTATCAAATAAATAATGTAAGTTTGTCAAGTTCTCTGGACTGAGGTCCGATAAAAGTTTTTGATTGTTGATGGTCAATGTTTGGAGTTTTGGGCAAGTTTTGGTCGATATCTGTAAGTCCATTTTGTGTTTCAACCTCGTGTCGTTTTCCTCTACGTTTTTCCTTCTTTTCTTTTTAATCCCTTCTAACTGGAATCTTCGGCAGACACTGCTTGCTTGTTGCTTCTTGTTTCTTTATTGGCAGATATATAAGCTTCAATGTTTAGACTGGAAATGCATTATTTACGTTCCCTTGTTGTCGAAAAGATTGAAGTAAACAATGATCCTTTTGAAAATAAGTATAGCTGAGCTAGTGTTAATTCTCAGCTTCATGGCAATGAGTTGCTTTCTCAAGTTTCATGATCTCACTTCACTCTGCTAAATTTAAAGGCTTCTTGGTTCCGGGCAGTTAAAAACACAGGAAGATTATTAGATAATAATAAAGATTCCAATTTCCAAACAAAATGAAAAGAGGTGTCTCTAGACGGTCGTAAACATTTCCCATACCAGTAAGTAATCTCCTAGGTAAAGTTAAGAGGAAAAGAATATATTTTTGTAAGATCCGACAGTATCTGTTGTGCCCTCCATGCTTGCTGGTCGTCGGTGTTATGAGGCTCTGTTGAAAATCGCGATTAGCTTGTAAGAATGTGGGGCTCAGCTAAGTGGTTTAGAAGGGTGCAATGTCACCAGACACAAGTATGTACTCGTTAACATGAAACAAGAAAGAAATTGGTAAAAGATTAATGGTAACGTAAATTCAGAAACAACTGTAACATTTCCATATGGTTTCAGATTTACGTAATGTAATGTAATGTCCAAATGCAGCCGAAGATTTTTTTTTCTTTTTTTTTTTTGGTTTACCGGATTATATCCTTAGGTTTTTAGTTCAAAATTAATTCCTTTTGAGCTGGGTTGTATACTCCATTCACAATATTCGAATTCAAGACTTTACTGAAAAGAAATAAGTGTTAAATCACTTGAATCAATCAATTATTAATATGTAGCCAAAGATTCTAATTCATGTTAAAAATTAGTTTAACTCCGTCAATGGGCTAAGATTTTACTGATCCATAATGGTCAGATCATTAATCGTAGCCCAACTCCCACAATGCTTCAAGTACATGACCTCCCTCCTTTACAGGTCCAGACTCCAGAACTAGGACGAATTTTAGGCTTTTATAAATTGTATTGCAAATATGGGTCAGGCTGGCTCAGGCCCCGGAGAAAATTCATGAAAGTCGAAATCTATCCACCGGAAAGGGACAAAAAAAATGAGAAAAAGGCCCAATGTTTTTAGAGTAGATCCAAGAAATGTAATTGTGGGGCCCATAATCACTCATTGCCTCATTGGCCGTGGCCGTTGGCCACTCCCACGAGAACAAAACCTGGCTGCCAGGCCAGGGTGGATGGAGTACACGCTACAAAAGTGTCCCAGGTTAAGCTTTGTTCGTGTGCATGGCCGCATTTTAATTTTGGTCAACCCTAACTTCTTGCTTACGACATACACCCCACCCCTAGAATTTTCGTTTCTTCTGAAATTCAATTTCCTTGGATTCTGACTTTTTTAAAATTCTTGCATCATTTTGCATAAATTAATACTAGTAATTAATAATAATAATGGGAAACTCGTCGGGGGCCGCATGCTGAATCTCCAACCTGAAATTTCCTGGAAACTTTGGAGGCATTTTGTCAGATTGGGAATAATCTGCTGGCTGCTGCCTCTTGGAACAGTTACTTGAACATTCAACATGAAGGATAGAAAAAAAAAATTTTTTTCCCATTATCTGTTTCTTACTACAAACCGAATTCATTTAATCAAGAGATGTATATACATGTAATTTCAAACTATCTCTCTCGTATAAATTTCGATTTTTAACCATTTCGATTAAAGTTATGAGAATCCCACATATTAAAAGATTATTAGATTCAAATAAAATGTTAGTATTAAAAGACATTGACAAATCCAATTAAAAAAATAGCTCAAATGATTAAGATTTTAATTATTTTTGTTTTGAATTTGATCATCTTTGATGTCATGTACTATCAATTACTATTGTTAACAAATTGTATCTGCAGTATATCATTTTCTATGTGGCCTTGACTTTTGAAGATGAAAACTTCCCTCCATATGATCATTTTCTTGATGTGATTCTAACATCTGCTTCTCTTTTTTTATTTATTTATTTTATTTTATACTAATGCTGATGGATTTAGATTTAAACTCAAGAACAAGAACATTCCAGGAAACTTCCGTGCACTTCGAACCCAATTTGAAAAATGAAAAAGAAGAGAAAGAAAACCTCCTAGCGGCTAGCCAGTAGCCAGCAGAGATTTTGAGATAAAAATATTATACTACAACCAAATAAATGGAATTAAAAAATTTTCGATGGTCTATCATGAGATTAAGACTTTTAATTACTTGTCTTATGCACCGAACTTCAAAACCAAAAAAAAAAAAAACCCTTTATTTACTTGTTAATTCTTCTTTATACTTACCCGATTTGTGACACTTTTCTCCTAAATCAAAATTCTTATTCTTAATTTCTTCAAAATTATGAGTTTAAATTCTATCCGGACTACCTATAAGATCCTACGTTTACACAGACCTCCAATTAAATGCCGCCACAATAGGTTACAATCTACACAATTCTTATTTCAATTGCTCTCTGCTCAATTAGGGTTTATCTTTCCTTGGCTAATTGCTTTGCTCAAGAGCTGCAGCAGAATCATTTGAAAAATTGATTCCCAGACTATTTTTAATTAAACTCTTTTCTAGTGTTCATAGCCGTCATCCATATTTTATGATTCTTCACATGTGTAGCTCCATGCTCAACTAGTTCCGGAAGCTAACCCAAACTCAGCAGAATTCTCCGTATAATTATATTTTATACTGATATTGATGGATTTAGATTTAAACTCAAGAACAAGAGCATTCCAGGAAATTTCCGAGCACTTTGAACCCAAATTGAAAAACCTCCTAGCGGCTAGCCAGCAGAGATTTTGAGATAAAATATTATACCACAAACAAATAAATGGAAGCAAAAAATTTTCCATAGTTTTCATGAGATTAAGACTTTTAGGATATATATTTGTTACCCCGGATGGAATTGGATAAGACGAGAAGGAAAATTATATGTAATTTGTAATATGATATTATAATAATGATATAAATTTATATTATAGAGAAGATTATTCATAAAATGACTTAATCTTTTAAAAAATGAGAGAATTGACTCATCCTATAAAAAATTTCCTCCATAATGTAAAATATGTCAATACTATGAAATCAAATTATAAATTACATATAATTTTTTTTTTTCATCCTATCCAATCTGATGTAGTGTAATAAACATGCCCTTACTTAGTTGTCTTATGCACCGAACTTTTAAAAAGAAAAAAAGCTTTATTTCTTGTTAGTTCTTCTTTATACATAACCCCCGACTTATGTCTCTTTTCTCCTAATAAATCAAAATTCTTATTTCATTACTTCAATATAAGTTTAAATTCTATCCGGACTACCTATCAGATCCTATGTTTACACTTGCCTCCAATTAAATGCCGCCACAATAGGATACAATCTACACAATCCTTATCTCAATTGATCTTTGATCAATTGGCTTAATATCCAATTTAGTCCCTAAATTATATAAAAAGGGGCATATTGGTCTCTAAATTTTTATTGGAGACAAATTGATCCCTGAACTTTTATTTTGAGACAGATTGGTCTCTAATTTATTTTTTAATTGAAAACTTGAAAAGCCACGTCAATTCGAGGTAAAGGATCAAACGATTTTTCTTGAGTTTTTTCACATCAAGTTTTTAATTAAAAATACATAAGGTCAAGTTTTTTCACGTCTATAGAAATCATTTGATCTTTTATCTGACACTGACGTGACTTTTTCACATCAAGTTTTTAATTAAAAAATAAATCAAGGATCAATTTGTTTCAAAATAAAAGTTCATGAATTAATATGTCTCAAATAAAAGTTTATAGACTAATCTGTTTTTTTTTGTATAGTTTAGAGACTGATTAAATTGGGTATTAAGCCTTGATCAATTAGGGTTGTATCTTTCCTTAGCTAATTGCTTTGCTCAAGAACTGCAGCAGAATCATTTTAAAAATGGTTTAATATATAAAATAACCTTTGAATTTGAATGAAATTATCGTTTTAACCTTTTAACTTTTATTTTGACTTTTTGATCCTTGAACTTTTATTTTGTGAATAATGTAACCATTAGCACTGACGTGGCATAACTAGAAGATTCCACGTGTCAATATCTGGATAGACCACATTAACGTGATGGGTTATATTATTTACAAAATAAAAGTTCGAGAACCAAAACGTTTAAAATAAAAGTTAAAGGATCAAAACTACAATTTTATACAAATTTGAGGGTTATTTTGTATATTAAGGCTTTTAAAAATTGATTCCGAGACTATGTTTAATTAAAGTCTCCTCTAGTGTTCATAGTCGTCATCCTTATTTTATGATTATTCACATGTGTAGCTCCATGCTCAACTATGTTTCAGAAGCTAACCCAAAGTCAGCAGAATTCTCTGTATTTATTACCTACCCCATTTAGGTATGTTGCCACTCGCTGATGTTGTAGGGCTGCACGCCCCAGACTTATTTCGGATTAATGTATGTTAGATTTAGTTCGTATTTTCATTTTCCACCAAAATTGTTTTAAAAAATCTGACGTCGCAGACCTTAACCCCCTGTCAAAGGTGAAGTTTCGTTAATTAAAAAAATAATTAAGATTCTGTAGTCTCTGATTATTTTGTATATATAACTAAATACTCAGGGAAACAGAGAGGGAAGCATAGTGAGATGATAAACAGCACAATCCTCGTACCTCCATCTATGCATTGCGAGTCAATCATTGAAGTTTGATCTCTTTCACTTTGTCGCCTTTTCTCGATAATCAAACACCTTAATCTTTCCTTCTCTTCACATTATAACTCTAGTACTGTTGGAGTTACATCTTCGAAACGGCTCCAAAGATGGGAAGAGGAGGAGATGGTTCGGGAAAACAACAGGTGAGTACCTGTAAAACAACCAACCGTCCAGATGTATTCCCTGCTTGGGCCAGAGATATCCAAGAATGCGAGAAGCATTACAGAGTTAGCAGAAAATCGGGATTGTCATCGGCGGACGTCGAAGACCGGCGCATGATATACGGTAACAACGAGTTCGAAAATCACCAAGGCGAATCTATATGGAGTTTAATCCTCGAGCAGTTCAATGACACGCTCGTTCGAGTCTTACTCGGCGTTGCGGTGATATCTCTTGTCCTCGCTTGGTGGGACAGTGAAGGAACCGAAGAAATTACAACATATGTTGAACCATTTGTAATGTTTTTGATCTTGATACTGAACGCCATCGTCGGTGTGTGGCAAGAGTGCAATGCAGAGAAAGCACTGGAAGCTCTGAAAGAAATCCAATCGGAACAAGCCACGGTGATTCGAGACGGAGTCAAAATTCCTAATTTGCCTGCTAGAGACCTCGTTCCCGGTGATATCGTGGAACTCAAAGTAGGGGATAAAGTGCCCGCCGACATGAGAGTTTTGGAGTTGGTTAGTTCGACTGTAAGAGCCGAGCAAGGTTCGCTAACAGGAGAAAGCGAAGCGGTCAATAAAACTAACAAGTCAGTTGGCGAGGACGCTGATATTCAAGGGAAAACAAATATGGTTTTTGCCGGAACAACGGTGGTTAATGGGAATTGTATCTGCATGGTGACGCAAATCGGGATGGAAACAGAGATAGGGAAAGTTCACTCTCAAATCCATATGGCTTCTCAGACCGAAGCAGATACGCCGTTGAAGAAGAAGTTGAATGAGTTTGGAGAGGTTTTGACAATCATAATTGGAGTAATTTGTGCCTTTGTTTGGTTGATAAATGTTAAATATTTTCTCAGTTGGGAATACGTTGATGGTTGGCCACGGAGTTTTAAGTTTTCCTTCGAGAAATGTACGTATTATTTTGAAATTGCGGTGGCATTGGCTGTTGCTGCCATTCCCGAGGGCTTACCAGCGGTGATAACTACTTGTTTAGCGCTGGGGACACGCAAAATGGCTCAAAAGAGTGCTCTGGTGAGGAAGTTACCAAGCGTTGAGACATTGGGTTGTACTACCGTGATTTGCTCCGACAAAACAGGGACCTTGACGACCAATCAGATGGCTGTGGCTAAGGTTGTAGCTATGGGAGCTGAAGCTGGAATGTTGCGGAGTTTTAAGGTTGATGGGACTACTTACAACCCTTCTGACGGACACATACAAGATTGGCCTAGTGGTGGAATGGATGCTAATCTTCAAACAATCGCCAAGATTGCTGCTATCTGTAACGATGCCAGTGTTATCCATTCTGACCATAAGTTTGTTGCTCATGGAATGCCTACTGAGGCAGCCATAAAGGTTAGCCTGTCGCTCACTCGTGGTTGCTTTTACTGTTGACGGAAAGGTATATTTTATTGATCTATACTCTTATTTCCTTCTTGCTACAGGTTCTTGTTGAGAAAATGGGCCTCCCAAAAGGATCAAATGGTGGTGGATTATCAGCCAGCAGTGATCTTCTACGTATGTTGAAAATTGGAATTTATTAATTTTTTTTCTTTTGTTATTTTCCTTTTAGCATTAAGACTTGCAAACTTAGATATGTTACATATAATGTGCTCCAAAGGTTGTTGCCAATGGTGGAATGAATATGAGCGTCGGATTGCAACTCTAGAGTTTGATCGTGACAGGAAGTCCATGGGTGTAATTGTCAATTCCGAATCAGGAAGACGGTCGTTATTAGTGAAGGTGCTATCTCCATGAACTCCATCTCTAGATCTCATGTAATTTTTTCCCATGTGAAAGCGTAAAATTTTGTTTCTAGGCATCTTCATTATGCTGTGATCATTTAGCAACTGCTTGCTTTAAGTTTGCTGGTATAGCCATGCTCTTCTCTCTTTGTCCTTCTTAAGGAGTCGAATACTTGAATGTTTTTACTTGAAAAAGGATGTGCATGATAGGGTTTTGAAGGGTTTATGATAATTATTGCTACTGATCTTTAGCATTTGCATCGTTTACGGAAACTTTTTCCTCTATCTACTGTAACTTTATCCTCCATGTAACTTGAAGTAATGTACATACTTTGGCAGGGAGCGGTAGAAAATTTGTTGGAGAGAAGCTCAAAGATGCAGTTGTGTGATGGTTCTGTTGTACCACTGGATACAAATTCAAAGAAACTTGTTTCGAATGCTCTTCACGATATGTCAAGTGGTGCATTGCGCTGCTTGGGTTTTGCGTACAGAGATGAACTCCCTGAGTTTGAAACTTACGATGGCAGTGATGATCATCCAGCTCATCAACTTTTACTTGATCCATCCAATTATTCATCGATCGAGACCAACCTCATTTTTGTTGGCTTGGTCGGACTGAGGGTGAGTTCCAACAAATTCACTGTCTTTGGACTTATGGTTCTTTTAGTTGTATTCTTTTTCGCTAATGAACTGATAACTCTTCTGGGTGGTACCATTAAATGTTTGCAGGATCCTCCCCGTGAAGAGGTCCATCAAGCAATTGAGGACTGTAAAGGAGCTGGTATTCGTGTTATGGTTATTACCGGAGACAACAAAAATACAGCTGAAGCTATATGCCGTGAAATAGGTGTCTTTGGACCTGAGGAGGACATCAGCTCCCAGAGTATAACTGGGAAGGAGTTCATGAAGCTTGTGGATAAGAAAGCTCATCTGAGACAAAGTGGTGGGCTTTTATTCTCTAGAGCCGAACCAAGGCACAAGCAAGAGATAGTGAGATTGCTAAAGGAAGATGGAGAAGTGGTTGCTATGACTGGGGATGGAGTCAATGATGCACCTGCCTTGAAATTGGCTGATATTGGAATTGCAATGGGCATAGCTGGAACAGAGGTATTTTTTCATTTTCGATCTTCAGTGATTCTTTTCATATTCTTGTGTAACACCGCAAAAAATCAGTGAGGACTAGTACAGCTTAATAATTCTTGTTTCACATTCTTCTAAGCGGATGGATGTTGATGGGGCCTGGGGGCTTGGCTAATGGGCCTTTGTCAAATTCATCCAATTAGTTTGAATGGAGGCCTACTATAATTCATGATGCTCTGTTTTGGTTTAAGTTATTGCTTCCATGTTTCCCTGTTCACCATTCCACTTAGTAATTTTTCCCAGAACTTTTGAACATCGTTTTAATTCTTCCATCTGCCAGGTTGCAAAGGAAGCTTCTGACATGGTATTGGCGGATGACAATTTTAGTACAATTGTGGCGGCTGTTGGTGAAGGCAGATCCATTTACAGCAACATGAAAGCTTTTATCAGGTCGGTATGATTCCCTGTAATAATTTTAACTTCTTTTTGAGTTCTTTGGATGCTAAGATACAATTTGCTATTCTTTTTAATACTCTTTCAGGTACATGATCTCTTCAAATATTGGTGAGGTCGCCTCCATATTTCTGACAGCAGCTTTGGGTATACCGGAGGGCCTGATTCCTGTCCAGCTGCTCTGGGTTAATCTTGTTACGGATGGACCACCGGCAACAGCTTTGGGATTCAATCCTCCTGACAAGGACATCATGAAGAAGCCTCCTCGAAGAAGTGATGACTCACTCATCACTGCTTGGATTTTATTCCGCTATCTGGTAGCTTGTTCGCTTTGCTGTCTTTGAATATGAAAATGTATCGTATGGACCTTCGGTTGGTCTTTATTTAGAAGTTTTCTCTAGTTACTTTTTATCATAGTTTATTGCTTTGCACAGGTCATCGGACTATATGTTGGAATAGCAACTGTTGGTATCTTCATCATTTGGTACATAAACAGTTCCTTCTTGGGAATAGATCTAAGCGGGGACGGCCACACCCTCATCACATACTCCCAGCTCGCCAACTGGGGCCAATGCACATCGTGGGAAAATTTCACTGTTTCACCTTTCACAGCTGGGAATCAGGTCTTCTCCTTTGAGAATAACCCTTGTGATTATTTCCAAGGTGGCAAAGTGAAAGCCAAGACCCTTTCCCTTTCTGTTCTGGTTGCCATTGAAATGTTCAACTCCCTTAATGCCCTTTCTGAGGATGGGAGCCTCTTGACGATGCCTCCATGGGTCAACCCTTGGCTCCTTCTGGCCATGTCCGTTTCATTTGGCCTGCACTTCCTGATTCTCTATGTACCATTCCTTGCTCAGGTATTCGGTATCGTCCCTTTGAGCTTCAACGAATGGTTACTGGTTTTGGCTGTTGCGTTCCCTGTGATTTTGCTCGATGAGGTCTTGAAGTTCATGGGGAGGAGGCGTACACGTAGGACCCCATCATCCGGACAAGGACCTTTAAAGCCCAAATTAGAGTGAAACAAGTGCTCTTATCCTGTTTCTTCCCCCCGAATGAATAATTCCCTTTTCTTCTCCAAAATTCTGCTCCTAGTAAAAGTTAAAACGAAAGGTGGCGAAGTTATATACGGTTACCAAGAAAATTTTATCAGTGAGCTCAATGTATTTTAGAAAACTTCAATATTTAAGTTATACTCTTGTGATAGATGAATGTCTATCAGAGGCTTTTTTTTTTTTTGGCCTCATCAGAGGCTTTCTGTTTGGTGTATTATAATAATAAATAATGTAAATATTTTAATCCTTTAATCATGTTTATAGATTTTCACTATCAGAGTCATTCTGTTTTTGTTGAAAATCTCTAAAAGAAGTTTGGGTTCAGCTAACTCGTTTAGAAGGGTGCAATATCGCCAATATATTTATATCCGATGTCTTTGCAAACGAGAAAGAAATTGGCAAAAGATGAAAGCTAACGTAAATTCGGAAAACTGTAACAATTCTCTCTGGCTTCAGATTTATGTAATGGCCAAGCACAGTCAACCAGCCATGTCAGCCAAATTCGAAGACAAGGCCTGCATTCATTTTCAAATTAGTTCAATTTCCTCAAGGGACTAAGGCCGCTAAGGTTATATTGGCCTACGATGATCAGATCATTGATCCTCGCCCAAACCCCTCAATGCTTCAAGCTCGAACCTCCCTGGACTACAGACCTAGTACGAGTATGGATCGGGCTCAAGCCGCGGAGAATTAATCAACTCCAAAGTTGGAATCTCTCAAACTTTAGTCGTATTAATTAATGGTCGAATCCAGAAATTAACAGGGCTTTGTCTTCTCTTTTCTTTTTTTAATGTTACTGCAATCTTTGGTATGAATATCATGATGATGAGGGAAGACTATCCATTTATCGGTGGGACACTACCCCTTTTCACGGTTGAAAGTATATTTCTCCGGCTCATCAATTATGACAAGAAGAGAATGAATGAAATGATGATAATGTAGAACACCCACTGAGGCAAAAGTTCCATTGATTTGATGAAGAATAATGTTCTCTCGCTTTAATCTCTTCTAGGGCCAATTGCACCTAAGCTCTGTTTAAGAAAGAAATACGGGTAGGATTCAATTTTGCATCTGCCGCATTACGCCTGCTGAGAAATTCAGAAAAGACTTAGAGGATGACATATATATACAAGTCCATAGAGAAGTAAAAGCTACCAAATTGTACCTGGAAAAGCGAAGACTCAGTTTTCTCGTTTCTGTGCTCTTCTTCTAGTCCCGGTTGTGATGAGCTTCAAAGGAAGCAAGATACAGAGTATTATTGTAGCTAGTCACTATCATTTTTGCACCGTAAAGTCCAAGTACGAGCAAGTTTGGTGATTGTATGTTTTGTTTTTGGGTCGAGAGTCGGGCCTTACAAGTCCCCTAATCTCCCTTCCCTTCCCTTCTTAAGCTGTTATGTTGCGAAGCCCATTTTCCAATGAAACATTCTTCACAATAATTTTTATATATATATATATATATATATACATTAATTATATCTCTAGTTAAATCTCTTTTTTGACCCTCTAATATATCATTTGGTGTTTTCCTTACTAGAATTTTTAGTAATTTCGTATAAAGAAAATTAGTATTGTGTAAAAATCCCTTTCTGGATCTTCTATATTGATAATTTAGTTTTTTTCTAAAGACAATTAAGGGATAAAAAGATATTTTCATGAATATATAAATCTCAAGCTTGATTGTTACAAATATTAAACGTCAGCTTAAATTTAAGTGTCACACCTTACTCCGAATGATTGAGGTAAATTTGGTCTTTTGCCGACGTTTCAAAATGCAAACAACACAGTGTGGAGAGTGGCCCTACAGCAACAGAGAAATTGGGCGGTGGTGGAAGAATTTCACCGTAACAATAGGCTTTGCAAACAGACAGAGTTCTTTTGACCCAATGAACAGATTTATATATTCATGTTCTTGGGGTTTGTTCAGTGGAATAAAATCTTGCTTGTTTCTTGTTGTCAAAAAGGGTATCCAATGCCTGCGTTTCTTTCTCAAATTTGACCTCATAAATGATAAATGCAGGCCGCAGCCTTACTTGTCATTTTCCAGCTGCATAGCTAAGCCTAAGCCCCACAAAAAATGGAAAACAAAATCATTCTCATGATGTCCAATGTCCAACTAGCTAATCTTAAATCTTCCATGAGAAACTCCATAGCGTGGATTGGATGAATCTATACTTTCTGTCACATGAAACTCATGTATTTACTTATTACTGGTAAAAATATACTAACTGAAGGTGGTCAAAAAGAATATGGAGAAAGTATACAATCAGCTGAACTACTGCTGGAACTTTTTTAACAGAAATAATAGTGATAACTTTTTGCTGTCAAATTCCTTTAGAAATAAGACAGAGATGGGAGAATCTGAATTTGAAATGTTAAGGGCTTTCAACTTTAATGTTTGAACCTCTTACTCTTAGCGATCAGTAGTGTTCAGAGACAGAGAAAGAGAACAATGATGATTTGATGAAATGCAAGACAAATTTGAACAATTCAATAAAAGAACAAATTAATTAAATTCAAAACTCACTCTCTTAAACACAATTAAAAAAAAAATCAAATAATCACAACCCACAAAAGTTTCAGAATTGAACATTCCTTTCATCCACAACATCAACGCTAGCAGAGCAAGAGAGTAGCCGATTGAAGAACCTAAACAAAACCACCTTCACTTTCCCCCACACCAAACACTTCCTTCTAACACGTTTGCCACTGATCTTCCTCCTCTTATTGCCATGAGCCACCTTTTCTTTAACTCTGCCAAAGCATTTCACAGTCTTTTCAGGCACAGTTTCTTTCCTGGAAAACCTGTAACTCCTCAAATACATCTGCCTGCAGGAGATACTGTCAACAATTCTAGGTTGGCCATGGGCGCCCTGCTTGGCCGAGCTCCTTGACCTTACAAACTCTGCATCCGACTCTGGCCATTTGTAAAGATTCACATAGCTTGCCCTAACAGGCACCCTGCTGGGATCTCTAGCATCATTCAAACACCTTGAAATGCAAACGGATGTCATCGTCTTCAAGGGGTTCCTTTATTTTTGGGGAGACTTTGATCAAAATTTATGAACTGGGACTTCGATGTAAGCTTAGAATAAAGCTTAGATTGCAAGAAAAGACAGTATAATGGGCAGAGAGAAGGAAAGATGAAAGCGAGGGAGATGGGGAAATGGGGTTGGTTCCAAGTGGGTTTTTATTTTGCCATGATTTAACATAATTAGCCACACTAATGGAGGTTTCTGAGCTCTGGTGTGCGCTGTTAGGCAAAGAGTGGATAGGCTAATTGATGGTGTTCATTGTCCCTTGAAGCTTTTCTTATTGACCAAAATGGGCCGCCATAAAGAGATTTGTAGTTAGAGTTCAGTTAGGATTTTGAACGTAGTCTGGGGATAAAAAGGTAAACCCAAACGAGAACTTTGTTGAGTCTTAGACTTTTAGTCAACCAAGAATGCATGCCTGCGTAATTAAATAATAACTAGTGTTTGAGGCCCGCGCTATCGCTGCGGTTATCTATGGTGATTTGATGTCTTCTAATTACAGTTGTGTAAATTGAAACAATGTCCTTATTATGAGTGTTTTCGTTGGTATTAGTATTATTATTGTCTATGTATCCCATTCACATAATCTAGACCATCACTTAAAACATACATAAATGTAACTATCAGTTTATTGTTCATCATAAATAGGTAATTCTGAAGATGGAAGCACAAAATATACCTAAACCAACAGTCATCTTTCTAATTTTGTCTGAGAATTGCATAATGGCCTTCCAATGATCTCAGAAGGTACTTTTGGACACTTTGAATTCCAGTCATGACAGGATCTTTCCTCACAAACTCTTAGCTTTTTTTCCCTATTCAAATTTCTTTTCTTTCTTTAAAGAATAAAACATAAAAATTGTAATCTAATGCTTCCACCATATGAAGATTCACTCATCCCCACCACTTGCAGACCCCAAGGGTTAGACATCACACATATAATGGAGGAATTAAGAGAAACAAAATTTCATTTGTAGATTTTTTAGTATCAAGATCGCCAGACATAATTACTTACAGATTCAAATAATAAAATAATAACAAAGTAAGTGTAAGTGGACAAAAGGTAGACTTACATAAGGAGCACGAAAAAATTAAATCAAATCTAAATCATGTACTACATGGAATGAATCCCAACGCTTCATTGTAAGCTCATTAACATAATAACCAAGTAACTGAACAAAGTTTTCATGCTACACTTGGAAATCATAGGAACCTGAAAAACCATGCACCAATGGATATAAATGTAAAACTCTACAAATGTGTCCTATTTATTTATTTCTTCTAGTCGCCACAAAATATTTAGATTAAGTGCGTGTGTCTCTGTATCTATATCAATATATACACCATTTATTTATTACTTTGGTTTACAAAGTAAATCATTTATGTTGAATACTCTGCCATGGTCATTGAAGTAAGGTTTAGCCATAGGTTAGCAAGACAATTAATTAAAACTAATAAACAATTGAATAACCCTTTTAATAAGAATGAGCCGCCAATAAAGAGATAGCATTAGATATGCAAGCACCAGAGCTCATGTGAAATCTGCAGTATTAATTGAAAGTTAATACCAAGTAAAACGTTTAAAGAAGAAAGACAAAATCAACTCAAAATCATTGACATTACCTTTAAGGAGTACCGAGTTATTCCTCATAGCAAAGCAAATGAAACTCCAACTGGTCAGCAATCAATTAGTACTATAAAAGGAACAATAACAATATTAAGTGAAAAAAAAAAATTTTGGGAACTCATTCAATAAATGTGTTAGTTCTATAAACCATACTTTCTTTCCCATGATTCAATATATCTCAATATGCTCTGGACTACTATATAAGTACTTTAAAATATTGTCTAATCATCATAATAAATAAATGAGTGATGGTAAATAACAAAGCCGTCATGGTCAAATGCTTACCACTCTAAACTTTAATTTAATTTAGAACAAACATGGAACTACTTGATTAGCGAAAATGTTGTAGAAGACAAATAAACTACTAAGAAAATAACCTATTCAAGCCTAGTTTTCAAGCACGACAGAAACTCATTTTCATATTAGTCATAACAGATGATAGTAAAGCAACTGCTCTATAACGATCAACAAAATCCTGCATAATTTTAAAAAGAATCTATTAAAATGCTAAACTTACAAAACATATACATGATAGGCATATATAATCTATTTAGATTCCAAAATTCAAACTACCATTATCTGAGGAACATGACTTACCTCCACTACTAATAGTTTTCACACGATCCTAAAATTCCGGTTCTCCCATTTTTAAGCTCTAAAAAAAGGATCTTGTCAAAAGACATGACAAAAGAAGTCTGGAATTAAGATTTAAGACTCACCACATGAGGGAAGTTTACGCGTTGAAGGATTCATTGAAGAAATCAAAGTAACAGAAGGAAAGATAAAGAGCAATAGATCGCAAAAGACAGACAAATACATGCAGTGTACTCCAAACTCCAGAAAACTCGCACAAATGATGCATGATATAAATTTAAGTAACATGGGAACAGAAAAGAGAACAAATGCATCACCTATCGCATAAGAAGCCTCCACAACCCAAGTAAAGCCATGTTCTCCTCCAGTCATCCGCAAACCCACCAACTTATGCATTGTTATAACTGCTGTCATACCAATTAATTGCAACTGATCCAATAAGCGACACAACTCACTTTAAGTTTCCCTGATCTATACAACTCTTGCTCCTTAAAGATATATAGCATCACACAAAGGCTCAAACCAACCAAGAAACAAAGAATTCATGATATAAGGCAAGTTGGGTGCCAGCTAACACGTCCCACAGAAGTTCCTTTTACTCTTTTGTAGTTGTCAGTGGAAGGGAGGGCATCGGTAAAGGGGAAAACGCCACTCAAATCACTGCACTCTTTTCTCTTAAACCATGAAAACGCAGACAAAGGAGAAGGGGAAAAGAGGATGGTCATTGCTGGGATCATTTTCTAAGATGAATTTTATCGGTTTTGATGAATTTAATGTATATTTAAAGGAGAATTAATTATGTTTTTAAGGAAGAGGAAAAGTCTCTCTTGAGAAAAGGGGAGTCAACCGAAGAGTAAAAGCATATCAAATAGTAGATATTTAAAAAAATTAAAAGAAAAGAAAAGAAACAAAATGATGATGTGGATGGTTTCAGAAAAGTTTTTTTGGGACAAATATAAAATTATGTATAGATTATTACACGTGGCTTCCAAGTATAGTACTTTATGTCAAAAACTCTTTGGGACAGTGTGATTGATTCATTCTTCATATGGAGAAGGTTTCAATTTGATGTGGAAATCGACCTAATTCCTTGATTGCTCTGTTTCATATATATATATATATATATATATGTATATATATATGTATGTATGTATAAGACTATGTTTGGTTTATGTGAAAGTGATTAAACTATGTAAACAACTTTCTTTGGTTTATGTTCCCAAACAAAAAGGTTTGTTTGACTTGACTCTTCTATGAGACTAAACCAACAATGCCAAAGGAGGTGTGTTCAAAACAATAGTTTCTCTCCAACAATTTTGATTTTGAGCGAAATTAACAAGAAAGTCAATACACATAATATCTTAGAAGTTTTACCCTTTAGTTTTTATGTCTTATATCTTTTATAGCCAAAAACACCCCCCAAAGGAAAATGGTCATAACGTTCTGGTAAGTAGTTTAAGGCGTGACAGAAGTTGCATGTTGGGATAAGTGAAGGTCTAATGTTTCATTGGACATGAGAAAGTTGCCCAAATTCCAAGGAGCACTATATTGGGTTTAATTTCAAGTTTAAGGCCAAGTTCAAGCCCATAAGTTTATTCTCAAAATAGATGAAGAAAATGAACATTAACTGGGGACCATATTCATTCAGTCCATGATCGATGATCATTAGCACCTCCATGAGAAACAAAGCTTGATTGGCCCTACCAAAAGCATCCCAGGTTCAGCATTGTTGGTTTGCATTTTAATTTTGGTCAACCCTAACTTCCATTTCAGCTTTTCTTACCTGTCTGTCTTTTACTCTTTTTTCTATTCTTGGTCTTTTCTCAAACATTGTCTTTGGTCTTGCCATGTGTGAGCCCGACTTCTTGCTGATTTATTACATAATAATAATAGTTGTATTTGTATTTTGTTCCCTATATTCAATTCAAATTCCTTACATTTTGACATTTTATTAAAATTATGGCATTATTTTGCATTAATTCTATAATTCAAACAAAAAATGTCATTCTCCAACAATAATTTCTTCCTGGTCCCCTGTTTTTTTCCCCTTTCTCCCCCCAAAATATCAGCACAAGGTATATATTGTTAGAAATCTGTGAACCTAAAACAAGACATAAAGCCACCAACTCCATACAGTTGGTTTGCAATGTGTTTTTGGTCTTACAATGTGTGAGCCCGACTTCTTGCTGATTTATTACATAATGGTTGTATTTGTATTTTGTTCCTTATCTTCAATTTAAATTCCTTGTCATTTTGATATTTTATTACAATTATTGCACCATTTTGCATTAATTTTATAAATCAAACCAAAAATGTCATTCTCCAACAGTAATTTCTTCCTGGTCCCCTGTTTTTTCCCCTTTCTCCCCCACAATATCAGCACAAGGTATATTCTTATTTCTTAGAAATCTGTGAACCTAAAACAAGACATAAAGCCACCAACTCCATACAGTTCTGACTTCTGAGTTGAGTTCGACTTTCCTGGTATCTTCCTACTACCTAATTCCCATTTTTTAATTTATCTTTTTCTTTATTTGGATTTGTTTAGGAAGAACAGCATACCTTTGTGGACAAGACATTGAATTTGATGGCCTTAGAACTTAGAATTAGAATAGAATTTTGTTTCAGTTTGGGTCCCAAGAAACTTGTCAAGACCGCATGTTGAATTTTCCAATTTGAGACTTTCTGGAAAATTGGAAAACTTATAGGCATTTTTGTCAGGTTTGGAATATTGAAGTTGAATGAAATTGAAGAAACTATGAGATTCAAGTTGATGAAATTTTTTTCTGCTGAGCATCCCTTTATATCAAGAAAAATCCGATTTCAAAGTTATGTTCTTCAGTCGTAATTTTACGTTTGAATTGTCTAAGCAAGGCAATTCTGTATTATTGTTGATTACTGCTAGCACGTAGTGTATATATTAAAAGATTACACCCAAATAAAATATAAAATATAGCTATTAAAAGATTTGGACCATCGAATTAAGAAATAAAACGATATAAAAATTTTAATTATATTTTTTTATTTGATGCCATGTACTATTAAACAACTGTTATTCTTGGCCAAAAAAAAATCAACTGTTATTCAAACCTTGGTTCATTTCATATTATGATTCTGATTTATTATTGTTTAATTTAATTATTATTTTTTAAAAACAAAGTAAAAAATCATGGGCCAGCGGACGATAATGAGAGGCTTCAAGTTCCGTCTCGGTTTGCGTTTATCAAAGTTAAAATCTACCATACAAATGGGTTTTTTTTTTTTTCTAAAAGTAATCCAAATAGATTTATTTATATAGAAAAAATAAGAGAAATATAAATGGGTCCCACTAGGTCAGACGTACCGTAGGACACAAACAGATTAAGATTCCAAAACTTTAATCCTCTATTTATTTATTTACCGGGAGTTTTTAATTTTATACGCAATAGATGAAGGAAAGTTGACTTCCTTTGCTTTTTTATTTCCAATACTACAATAAATGAATGTACAGTACACTGATGGATTTATAATTAAAACTCAGGAACATTCCAAGAAGCCTCCATGCCGTGCACAAGTGACAAGTTCAATAAAAAAATTGTACTACTAGTAAATGTAAGTAAAATAATTTCGCCAATAAAAATTTTCCCTAGATTTCGGATTCTCTTTGATTTCCTGCGTCTTACCTCTCGGCTCTCTCGGGCTCTCCTTTTCAAAATTTTCACATTCATCCAAACCTTAATTTAATTGGTCATCCCCGTAACCCCAAAAATATAAATAAATACAAGTACCCACCAGGCTGGCAACCAAATTTTGTACCAAAACTAGTAATAGTATTTATTTTTTTTTTTAAGTTGGATACTCGCAATTATTGTGATGTTACGTACTCCGTGTGCATTTTATAAATAAAATGCACTATAATTTACTAATCCCTTATTTTCATAATATTTGTCGCTTTAAGATTTTATATAAGAATTAAGAATAGTGTTAAAAATTCTTAAAATTTAGACAAAATATTATGAAATGGCAGTTTTACCCTTTTATTGGAATTGTTTATTCTCACAAATACTCTCTCTTTGATAATTAATACTTTGTAAAATTAATTTAGAGGGATAGGGATAAAATTGAAAAAATAGTAGTTAATGCTTCGTAGAATTCTTAAAATGACAGATAAATTAAAATAAAAAATTTTATCAAAAACCACAATTATTGTGAAAATGAAGAAGTAATTAACTAGTAATATAGTATATGTAATTGAGTTATCATGAAAGTTTTAAGGATAACTTATGGCAATTGAACTCCTAAACTAATATATATGTAATTGGAGTTATCATGAAAGTTTTAAGGATAACTTCTTGCAATTGAACTCCTTAACTAATACTACTATTATATGTAATTGGAGTTATCATGAAAGTTTTAACGATAACTTCTTGAAATTTAACTCCTCTGATTTGTACGGACCTGGATAGGCTTGACCGTGGTTCGATTTCAGCTTTTTGGTTCTTTGAATCAGAATCGTAACATTTATGGACGGTTCCGATTTCAATCCCGTTCCGATTTTAAACCAGAACCTTAGGCTTTTGTTTTTCAAAATTTTTAATTACTTGTCTAAATTTAATTACATTTTGTTTAAATAATATATATTAAAGTAAGTAAATCTAATTCCAAATATATAATAATTAAGTGTTTAAGCATGTAAATTTTTAAAAAATTATTAAATATAAGTATATCTTTATAGTTAAACTAACATTATATAGATAATAAATGATAAAAATAATATAATAAATTACTTACATGATATTATTATATAAATATACTATAAATTTTATCTTAAGATATATATATATTTTATCTCATTATTATTAAATAAAACTATATTACAAATAATATTATTTGTTAAAAAAAAACCAAAATTGAAACCGAAAAAAGACTCGGTTACAGTTTTTAAATTACGGTTTTGATTTGATTTCACGATTCGAACCGAACCGTGATCACCTCTAAGCCTGAACTCTTGGACTCTCATCAGGAAAAACAAAGTCTTAATTAATCTTGAGCTTTTATATATAAATGGAAAAAAAAGGAAAAAACAAAAGCAACCAGAAACGTTAGTGAGAAAGAAGGCGGCAAAAGCTCGTCAAATAAGCAATCCAAGAGTCATTAAAAGTGACAAAACTGTGTTAAGAAAATAAAATGAATCACGGGTCGTAAGACTTATAAGATCGTTCATGTTCATGAAGTCATATTAGAATGCAACAATCCCAAAACGTTAAAGTACAATCTAAACAGTACTATTTTTTTTTGGGTGTGAATTACATGTATCCTTTTAATGATTCATAATTAATTTTATTCAAATTTAATTGACTCACTTAATACCTGATTTTAGGAGAGAGAGAATTAAATAATTATACATTAAATCTTTTTTTTAAATGAAATTTTTTAATCTGTCATTATCCCACCTCATTCCTCTGCTTGTATGATGAACGTATCGTGTTCAAACAATTGAAAATTACCATCACTTTTGATTGAAACTCAATTGACAAGTTTCTTCACTACAAAAAGGGTCAAAATCCAAGATTGCCGAGATCTTCAATTCCAAATTTCCAAAGGAGGAGTCTTTATCATAAGATTACATACAAAGTCAAGAAAAACAAAATGCTGCGGTCTCATTCTCATAAACCAACCAACTAGTAAAATAGTATGCCGTATGCGCATTTTCTATGGTGGCTTTGGCTAACCGTTCTGTTTTTCTTTTTTGAATGGTTTTGAGTTTGACTTGACCACTGCTTCAAGAGTAAGAACTCCCATTTGTCCAAGCTTTTTACGCTATTGTCTCGAAGCTTCCCATTTGTGACCTTTTACTATTCATTCAAATTGGTATAGTTAGTGTCTCGTATTGCCTCCAGTCATTGTCCACTTTTTTGCCAAGAAATTCATCTCATGTTTCATTTGTTATCCGTTCATCTTGCTTCCGTCTTATCCAAATCTATTTTTTATATTTATAAAACTTAAATTCAAGACTTTACTTACTTAGAAAATATCGAATTTATTTCACTCGATTCAACTAATATTAATAATTTATTATATTTTCAGAGATTTATTTAATTACCTAAATAGTTTAAAGACTTAATTGATATTTTAAAATAAACTCAGGGATTTTTATATTTGCATTATTACAGTTATAATAATTATTTAACACGTTACGTACCTGTTTATGTAATGCTACCTTAAATAATGAAAGTAATTCTTTATTTACTGTAATTTTGTTGCTTTCTCTATGTTGCCGACTCTGCAAGGCAACAGTACAATAATGCGGTTAAGTAGAAATAGGTTCGGGTTCGGTTATTTTGAGTTTAAATTCTTTTGGTTGGAGCTAGGTCGGATTCAATTATTTTGGATTCAAATATTTTCGGATCAAATCTTTCGGATTTAGGTATTTTATAGTTTTAAAATTGAGTTGGACTCAAGTTCAGGTTTTATCATATTCCAACGGGTTGAATTTGGATTTTAGATAGAGCCCGAACCCGAAAAGCAAGCGGCAGGAAACGAAAAGACGACGTCTAGCCAATTGAACACCTACTGAAATAGAAACCTGTCCAACAGAAAACAGCCAAATCAAAAGATCAAAAGAACAATAATAACAATTCCAATATTTGCCAGCTGTCACATTTAAACATACGTGATACGTCACGCTTCACCTTACCAAACACTGAAAGATGGTACGGCGAAGTTTCGTTAATCTCAATTAAAAATGATTAATCTCCGATTATTTATACGATAATAATCGCATATTAGGAAGAGATACACGTACCTAAAGCAGAGATACAGAGAGAGAGAGAGAGAGAGAGAGAGAGAGAGGCATAGTGGGAAATAGCACGAACCTCGATGCGAGCGAATCGAAATCGATGAATCACTGAAGTTTGTTTTCTTTTCCTTTTTCTCGCCTTTTCTCGCTAACCAAACACCTTAGTCTTCACTCCACTCCTGGGGTTTCTCAAGTTTGATCTTCGTAACCGATCCAAAAATGGGAAAAGGAGGAGAAGATTATGGAAAACGAGAAGCGGTTACCTCCAGACCGGCCACCGACCCAGATGTATTCCCCGCTTGGGCCAAAGATATCCAAGAATGCGAGAAGCATTACAAAGTTGACAGGAAATTGGGATTATCGTCGGCGGAAGTCGAGAATCGGCGCAAGATCTACGGGTACAACGAGTTGGAAAAACACGAAGGGCAATCAATATGGAGTTTAATCCTCGAACAGTTCAACGACACGCTGGTTCGGATCTTGCTCGTCGCCGCGGTGGTTTCTTTTGTCCTCGCTTGGTACGACGGTGAAGAAGGCGGTGAAATGGAAATTACAGCGTTCGTTGAACCATTGGTAATTTTTTTGATCTTGATCGTGAACGCGATCGTCGGTGTGTGGCAAGAGAACAATGCAGAGAAAGCATTGGAAGCTCTGAAAGAAATCCAATCGGAACAAGCCTCGGTGATTCGAGACGGAGTCAGGATTCCTAATTTTCCGGCTAAAGGGCTCCTTCCCGGTGATATCGTGGAGCTGAAAGTAGGGGATAAAGTCCCGGCCGACATGAGAGTTTTGGCGCTAGTTAGTTCGACTCTGAGAGTCGAGCAAGGTTCCTTAACAGGAGAGAGCGAGGCGGTTAATAAAACTAACAAGTTAGTTAGTGAAGATGCTGATATTCAAGGCAAAAGGAGCATGGTTTTTGCGGGAACAACAGTGGTTAACGGAAATTGTATTTGTATGGTGACGCAAATCGGGATGGAAACCGAGATCGGGAAAGTTCACGCTCAAATCCACGTAGCATCTCAGAGCGAAGAAGATACACCGTTAAAGAAGAAGTTGAATGAGTTTGGAGAGGTTTTGACTATGATAATCGGGGTAATTTGTTTGTTTGTTTGGTTGATAAATGTTAAATATTTTCTTAGTTGGGAATATGTTGATGGTTGGCCACGGAATTTTAAGTTTTCCTTTGAGAAATGTACTTATTACTTTGAAATTGCCGTGGCATTGGCTGTTGCTGCAATTCCAGAAGGTTTGCCGGCGGTTATAACTACTTGTTTAGCTCTTGGGACACGAAAAATGGCTCAAAAGAATGCTCTGGTTAGGAAGTTACCAAGTGTTGAGACATTGGGGTGTACTACAGTAATTTGCTCTGATAAAACAGGGACCTTGACGACCAATCAGATGGCAGTGGCTAAGCTTGTTGCCATGGGAGCTGATGCTAGTAGGTTGCGGAGTTTTAAGGTGGATGGCACTACTTACAATCCTTCGGATGGTAGAATACATGATTGGCCACGTAGTGGAATTGATGCTAATCTTCAAACAATTGCAAAGATTGCTGCTATATGTAATGATGCTGGTGTTACGCATTCTGATCATAAGTTTGTAGCTCATGGAATGCCTACTGAGGCAGCCATAAAGGTTAGCATGATCCTTACTCTTGGTTGCTTTCCTGACATATTTGTAAAACATGATTATTTTTTTGCTAAGTATATTATCTATAGCATGAGAGTTTTGATTCATTGTAGACTAATTCAATTTTCAGTGAAGCCTTTACTGACTGACCGAGGTAGTGTATATCTTGTGATCTGTTCCTGCTCTGAACTTGGCATTGTAGTGATTCTGTGATTCTGAAGTCTAGTTTCCTTCTTGCTGCAGGTTCTTGTTGAGAAAATGGGTCTCCCTAAAGGATCTGATGGTGGTGGATCTGCCAGCAGTGAAGTTCTAAGTATGTTGAATTTTTCGCATTATTCATTTATACCTCCTTTTTTCCCTCTTGGGCATTAAGACTTGTAAACTTAAATATGTTACATTTTGTTCCCCAAAAGGTTGTTGCCAATGGTGGAATGAATATGAGCGGAGGATTGCAACCTTAGAGTTTGACCGTGATAGGAAGTCCATGGGTGTTATTGTTAAATCGAAATCAGGAAGACGGTCATTGTTGGTGAAGGTGCTATCTCCATCTCTCACATATGATTTTCTTATGTGAATGCCTAAAATCTGTTTTTAGGTATCTTGATTATGCACTAGTAAATGCGTGCTTGAATTTTGCTGGTAGCCCCGCCAATCTCTCTTTTTTCGTTTTTAAAGATTTAAATGTTTTTGCTTGAAAAATGATGTGCATGATGGGGTTTCGAAGGGTTCATGATTTCTTATTGCTGCTGTTTACCCACTGTATTGCTTATGGAATCTTTTTGTTATATCTACTGTAACTTTATTCTCCGTGTTGTTTTTCTTCCACTTATTTACCTATTTTTTTAGCTCTAACTTGAAGTACATACACATACTTTGGCAGGGAGCTGTAGAGAATTTGTTGGAGAGAAGCTCTAAGATGCAGTTGTGTGATGGTTCTGTTGTAGCACTGGATCGTAATTCAAAGAAACTTGTTTCTGATGCTCTTCAAGATATGTCAAGTGGTGCGTTGCGCTGCTTGGGTTTTGCATACAAAGATGACCTCCCTGAGTTTGGAACTTACGATGGCAGTGATGATCATCCAGCTCATCAACTTTTACTTGCCCCCTCCAATTATTTATCAATCGAAAGCAATCTCATTTTTGTTGGCTTGGTCGGACTGAGGGTGAGTTACAATGTTTCATCAAATGCACTGCCTTTCCACTTATGATTCTTCTAATTATATTCTTTTTCCCTTGTAAACTAACTCTTCTTGGTGGGACTATTAAATGTTTGCAGGACCCTCCTCGTGAAGAGGTCCATCAAGCAATTGAGGACTGTAAAGCAGCTGGTATTCGTGTTATGGTTATCACTGGTGATAACAAAAATACAGCAGAAGCTATATGCCGTGAAATTGGTGTCTTTGGACCCAAGGAGGATATGAGCTCAAAAAGTTTAACGGGAAAGGACTTCATGGAGCTTGTGGATAAGAAAGCTCATCTGAGACAAAGTGGTGGGCTTCTATTCTCTAGAGCCGAACCAAGGCACAAGCAAGAGATAGTGAGATTGCTTAAGGAAGACGGAGAGGTGGTTGCTATGACTGGTGATGGAGTCAATGATGCACCTGCCTTGAAACTGGCTGATATTGGAATTGCAATGGGCATTGCTGGAACAGAGGTATTTTCTCATTTTCGTTGATCCTTTTTGAGTTTATCTTGGGTGAAGTACACCTTCGTTATCAAGTTTAAAATACTGAGAGAATATTGGAATGAAATGCTAATTGTTTAAGGAAAACGTGAAGGAAGTCCTACATGAAAATCAGTGAGGAGTACAGGTTATTGACTCTTGGTTTCTTGTGAATTCTAATTGGATGGATTTTGATGGGGGCTTGGTATATGAGCCTTTGTCCCATTCATCCAATTAGATGGAATAGAGGACTGTGACATTTATAATTCATTATCCTCTGTTTTTATTTAAGTTATTGCTTTCTTGCTTCTGTGTTCACCATCCCATATAATTTTTCCTAAAACATTTGACCGTCGTTTAATTTTTTCCATCTGCCAGGTTGCGAAGGAAGCTTCTGACATGGTATTGGCGGATGACAATTTTAGTACAATTGTTGCCGCCGTGGGTGAAGGCAGATCCATATACGACAACATGAAAGCTTTCATCAGGTTGGTTGTAAGCTTTAATCGTGCTTTCGAGTGTGAAGGGTATACATTGACAATTTGCACCCCCTATTTTGACGATTGCCTGTGAACTTTTCTTTTTGAGTTCTTTTGGATGCTAATACACAATATGCTACTATTTCTTTGAATACTCTCTCAGGTACATGATCTCTTCAAACATTGGTGAGGTTGCCTCCATATTTCTGACTGCAGCTTTGGGTATACCTGAGGGCTTGATTCCTGTCCAGCTGCTCTGGGTTAACCTTGTCACGGATGGACCACCCGCAACAGCTTTGGGATTCAATCCTCCTGACAAGGACATCATGAAGAAGCCTCCTCGCAGAAGTGATGATCCGCTCATCACTGCTTGGATTTTATTCCGATATCTGGTAGCTTGTTTTCTTTGGTGTCTTTTAATATGAATATCTTTAGTACGGACCTTCTTGAACTTCTAGTCACTTTTTTGTGGCATGGAGTTATTTATCATACTTTATTGCTTTGCACAGGTCATTGGACTATATGTTGGAATAGCAACGGTTGGTATCTTCATCATTTGGTACACACACGGTTCCTTCTTGGGAATAGATCTAAGTGGGGACGGCCACACCCTTGTCACATACTCCCAGCTTGCCAACTGGGGCCAATGCTCATCCTGGAAAAATTTCACCGTTTCACCTTTCACGGCTGGGAATCAGGTCTTCTCCTTTGAGAACAACCCATGTGATTATTTCCAAGGTGGCAAAGTGAAAGCCATGACCCTTTCACTCTCTGTTCTGGTTGCCATTGAAATGTTCAACTCCCTTAACGCCCTTTCTGAGGATGGGAGCCTCTTGACAATGCCTCCATGGGTCAACCCTTGGCTCCTTCTGGCCATGTCCGTTTCATTTGGCCTGCACTTCTTGATTCTCTATGTGCCATTCCTTGCTCAGGTATTTGGTATCGTGCCTTTGAGCTTTAACGAATGGCTACTGGTTGTGGCTGTTGCGTTCCCTGTGATTTTGATCGATGAGGTCCTGAAGTTCATAGGGAGGACTACAAGTGGGACTCAATCATCCAGACAGAGATCTCTAAAGCCCAAATCAGAGTGAGACAACATGGTTAGATATCGGAGAAGTTGGATGGTGCTCCTCATACTTGGCTCTAAACAGATGAAATCTTGGGAACTCTCCGTGAAAGAACGATTTTACCCTCTTGAGTTCTGTTCTTCTAGGTTCCAGCCGTAACCCCCACCAAATTTTTCATACAAAAGGGGGATGGTTTGGACCACAAAGGGAAACTATTCCTTTCATTTTTCTGTTTTTTAGGATTTGTCGAAGCTCATTTTTTGAACTGTTAGAAAATGCGAAAAGAAGCATTTTTTAGATTAGCAAGTAGCAACTCGTAACCTCTATAAACAATTTCCAATTAATCTTCAATTACGAACCCATAACTTCCTTACCTCTCTGTTGATCATTTTTGGTATTTCTTCTTCTTGCCCTTCTTCTTTTTCCCCATTCCCTGCATTGCCGTTGATAAATTGAAGGCAAACGATGGGTCATTAATTATCCATCTGCCCTGAGCCAAGCTTACAGGCAAAGAGGTTCAACGTTTGCCTTGCAATGCCATAACCTTTCTGTTGGGTAAATTGTTGACCGATCTATGCTGGTTGAGTGCTCTCTTGTTACACGTATTCAATTTAATGCATCAGCCACCAAGAATTAAATACATTTGCGAACTTGTGCAATGTATTCCTTCAAGTCAACTGTCTCAAAATCTTTCTATAATTATTTAGGACATATGGTTCGTTGCCTATACTCTTTGGTTGCATTGGGAATGCGAGCAAACTAGTTAACAACCAAAAACAATCGGCCAAACAGAACCTTAATAATCTCTCTAATGGAGAACCTAATCCTCCTATCAAAGTAACCTTTTTTTTTTGGGTCAAATATGAAAGTGACTTTGGTTTCTTAAAAAACCCAGCATCTTCTCCATAATTACTCTCACCAAATACATGACTGTGATTTTTTCTACTATTAAGGTGAATTCCAAAACAAATATAAATAGATGGTAAGTTTTTAAATTTTACTTGGTTTGCTTTGTTTGGGTAGAAAGCAAATTGCAACTTACAAGTCATATATGTATATGGCTTATACAGATAAATGATGAAAATGTAAAATTTCTCGTATAATTGACAGAGACAACTAAATGAACAAAAGTGTAAAAGTGAAACCAACGACTACCAAACTACAAACATCAAAAGCAAAAAAGGCGGATTCCATCTCATAACTGCACAACCACCACCAAACAAATGAAAGTACTCGATTCAGAAGTGACCAGCCAATTTGAACAGTGTTTGGGTCTTCAACATTTTAGCCAATCTTGAAAAATCTGGCTTCCACAAGTAATGGTAGCTTAATTTTTGGAACCCATTTCTCCATCAGACATTTCTTGTAATGTACCCCGCCTTGAGCCGCCAGCCACTCACAGTGAGTCCGCAGCAGATGAACACACACGACCCATGGATGGTCAGTCTTGAGCAGATATAACACCCATACCAAACACTAATATTCTTTGGTTTTGATATATATTTTCAACTCCACCAAGGAAGCATTATTCAATTCCAAAGATCACAGACACATGGGTGTCTTAAATTGGAGGTTTTCGTGAAGAAAAGAAGGCGTGCAAAAGCTAAATTAGGAGGATGTAGGTCACCCCTTTTTTAGCCATAATAAAACCCAAAAGAGAGAAAAAAAAAACCAAAAACAATTGGGGAAGTTATGAGCAGATTATGGGGGTGGCGACTATTTTAATTTCAATGGCTAGAGTCGGCACGCATTTGCTTACAAGTTTTTATTTAATGGGAATGGGGTAATTTTGCTTGGTTTCTGAAGTTTGCTTATAAACAAATCCAACCCATCCGCAACTTTTGCAAAAAAAAAGACAAAGACAATTGGAAGGAATTTGATAAAATATAGTAATATGGTATTGCCGAAAACGATTTCCATTGATTTTGACATTTCCAGCCTGGCTTTACCTCCAGCAAATATAAATCCGAGGGATGGGCCACAGCCCAGTACTATGTATCTCTCACCAAGGTTGCATTTTATGAAAAATAATTCTAATTTTCATATACTTTTTCCTGTAACAGTTGATTTAGAGCTATATATTCTTTTCTTCCCTAAAATTATCTTTTACCTTTTACAGAGAACATTGAGAATATCTGAAATGATCACCCAAGCATTTAATGTTAACTGCAAACCAACCCCATCGCCAACCTACCCCCACTCTTTCACTCTTTCAGGAATGCAATGAAATTATGGTGACGAAATCCAATAATTTAACTTATACTCCTTCCTTATCCTTTCGTTTGTTCATCTTTTTTTTTTCAAATATCAATTTATTTATTTCTTATCACAAATAAACAATCAACAAACTTTAATTCTCAATTTTATCATTCTTTTTATTATTATTATTACTACATAATTATTCAAAACTCCAAAAACATTCAGAAGCATCAAGGATAATAAAATAATTCTATTTAATTCAACCATTTTTTCTGAAATTTTGTGAAAATTAAAAAGGGACAAACGTATGGGGATGGAGAGAGTAGTATATAGTATAAAATATAGCCGCAGTATGAATTTTTTTTGGTATAATCATATATTTCCGTTATACGACTAATCATGTTCAAGTAGCATCGGATCCCAAATGAAAAAAAAACTTTTTCAAATTTATTTTTTTCATTCACAAGACTCAAATCCGAGACCTCATTGAGCTCATTCACTTGATGTTGATGCCAAGGTATGAACTATGAACTAATACAAGATAGTACTGAATTCCAAAACTTCTCATGGATTAGGCTTTATTTAATTATATTATTGCCAAAATCTTAAAATCATATCACTGACATATATGGAAATCTTGAACAGATGTAGTGAGAACTCAAAAACTATACAACTACAGTGTAATCTCAGTAAGGATTAAATGACTGTCAAATGTTTTTTTACAAATATTAAGTAATTACTAATTAGTTAGCTAATTGGGTATTTGGCAGTCATCTATCTTGTCCGTGATTGTGAGGTTAATTAAAAATGATAATTTTCCTTAATTAATTAGTCCCAAAAATACACTTTTGGTTCATGTTCATACTCACAATTATGCGCATTTATGTCCATAGATATATACCTTTCCATTGGAGTCCAAATTTTTTATTATAGATTTCATACAATTTTCAAGTAAAGCAAATTCTACATTCTGTCATTACATTTGTGTTGGCTTCAGTCTGTTTCTGGATAGAAATAAAAAATGGCTTGAGTCTGTTTCTAAAAATGAAAGACTTGGTAGAAAATGTAGGATCATAAACAAGCTGCGCAACTCCTCTCACCTACTATACGCATTACGCAAGGGGTTAGATACTTGGAAATCACCAACCTCTTGACCATTCTTCTTCTCTCTCTTTTCCCTTCTTATAAACCCTTTCACAAGAAGTGTTATCTACAACCAACAATAATACCAAACCAGAATTCCCCAACACACTTATGTCTTTCCTCGGAGGTACCATTAAGTCGCCGCGGAAGCCTGCTACCGGCGACGACAACCGCCCACTTTTCAACACTTCCAAAGGAATGGAACTCCAGAACTACCCCAAACCAGCTAAGGCAACGGTCTCTCCTACGCTTGCTGAGCTTCTAATGCGTGTTGACGACGCCCAGAATGATGCTTCCGGTAACAATACTCCGGTTGATCATAGAGTTGTTGAGCTTGGTTATGGTTGTAGCTCACTCCCTTCGTCGTATCCTTTTGTTCTTTCGTTTAACAACTTAACTTACAGTGTCAAAGTTCGTAAGAAGTTGGGATTGCCGTTTTGTGGGAAAGGCAGAAGCAAGCTTGGTTCTTCTGATCATGAGATTAACACCAAGATATTGTTGAATGATATCTCGGGTGAGGCAAGGGAAGGTGAAATCATGGCGGTTCTTGGTGCAAGTGGGTCTGGTAAATCGACTTTGATCGATGCACTGGCGAGCAGGATTGCCAAAGAGAGCTTAAAGGGTTCCTTAACTTTGAATGGTGAGGTTTTGGAGTCGAGACTTTTGAGGGTGATTTCCGCTTATGTGATGCAAGATGATCTTCTCTTTCCAATGCTTACTGTCGAGGAGACGTTGATGTTCTCGGCTGAGTTCAGGCTTCCACTCTCGCTTTCAAAGAAGAAGAAGAAGGCTAGAGTTCAAGCTCTGATCGATCAACTCGGCCTGCGAAGTGCTGCAAAGACTGTGATTGGAGATGAAGGGCATCGAGGTGTCTCTGGAGGGGAACGCAGGCGAGTTTCGATCGGAATCGACATAATTCATGACCCAATTGTCCTGTTTCTTGATGAACCTACTTCAGGACTTGACTCAACAAGCGCATACATGGTTGTCAAGGTCTTGCAACGAATTGCGCAGAGCGGGAGCATTGTGATCATGTCCGTCCACCAGCCAAGTTACAGAATAATGAGCTTACTTGACCGATTGATCTTCCTTTCTCATGGAAACACTGTGTATAGTGGCTCCCCAGCGAACCTACCTCTTTTCTTTGCTGAATTTGGTCATCCTATTCCAGAGAATGAGAACCGGACTGAGTTCGCTCTTGATTTGATCCGTGAGCTTGAAGAAACTCCTGGCGGAACCAAGAGCTTAGTCGAATTCAACAAGTCATGGCAGACTAGGAAGCGTCCGAGAAATGGTTTCTGCGGTAAACCAAATCTTTCACTCAAAGATGCAATCAGTGCAAGCATTTCTCGAGGAAAGCTAGTCTCTGGCGCTGCAAATGATTCAAACTTAATATCTTCAGTCCCAACTTTTGCCAATCCCTTTTGGATCGAAATGATAGTCATTGCCAAAAGATCGCTCACAAACTCAAGGAGAATGCCTGAATTATTCGGAATTCGCTTGGGTGCAGTTCTTGTTACTGGGATCATCTTAGCTACCATGTTCTGGCGACTCGACAATTCACCTAAAGGCATTCAAGAACGTTTAGGTTTCTTTGCCTTTGCCATGTCCACCACTTTCTACACTTGTGCAGAAGCAATCCCTGTCTTCCTTCAAGAACGATACATCTTCATGAGGGAAACAGCTTATAATGCATATCGCCGCTCTTCATACGTATTGGCTCACTCTATAATCTCCATTCCTTCTTTGGTCATCCTCTCCATCTCCTTCGCTACAACAACCTATTGGGCAGTAGGCCTTGCAGGCGGCATTTCCGGGTTCCTGTTCTTCTTTTTAACAATCCTCGCCTCCTTTTGGGCAGGAAGCTCTTTCGTAACATTCCTTTCAGGCATCGTGTCTCATGTCATGTTAGGTTTCACAGTTGTCGTGGCAATCTTGGCCTATTTCCTGCTATTCAGCGGTTTCTTCATATCTCGAGATAGAATACCCTTATATTGGATATGGTTTCACTATATATCACTGGTGAAATACCCTTACGAAGGTGTTTTGCAGAACGAATTCGATGATCCGACAAAATGCTTTGTTCGAGGAGTCCAAATGTTCGACAACACACCCCTGGGAGCAGTGCCGACGTCGGTGAAAGTGAAGCTGTTGCAAAGTATGAGCGGAGTTTTGGGCGTGAATATCACGAGCTCAACTTGTGTGACAACGGGTAGGGATATCCTGGTGCAGCAGGGAATAACTGATATAAGCAAATGGAACTGCCTGTGGATTATTATTGCGTGGGGATTTTTGTTTAGGATTCTGTTTTACTTCACATTGTTGTTGGGCAGCAAGAACAAGAGAAGGTGAATAACTAATTAAGCTGGTAAAGAACAAAGAATCAATGGAATTCGTAATCTATCTTAATTTGTGGTAATGGGATTTTAGTTTTCCTTTTAATCAAACAGTTGAATGATTCTTCTTCTCCTAAAATGGGATGTGGCTGTTGTGTTTGGCTCCTTTTGTAGTTCAAATGACTCACCAATATTTGTTCTATTTAACATTGTACAACAAACCATTTTCCTTTCTTTTTTTTTTTCTTAAGTTCAATGGTACACATAACTAATTAAGGGGATCATGTAGGGATGGCAACGGGGTTAGGTTTGGGACAGTTTTTGTCCGCCCCGAACTTGACCCGACCATATAATGTATAAAACCAAATCCACCTCGATCGCTCTAATCTCGAATTATAAAATTCAAAAACCAATCCCGACCCGATCGAATAAATAATTGTAAATTAATCCATCCTTGTCCTGCACTTGATCCAAAACTAATGTTTATTTTTTTAATATAATTTTCATGTAAATTACTTGTTTTAATGTTAATTGCATCATTATTTCTTATAAATATATAATATTAATAAGTTAATCCACTCAATTAGTATTAATAATATATTTATGAACCTCATTTATATATTTATTAATATATAATTGAAAAAAATATATTAATTTTATATATATCTTAGGGTGGGGCGGGATTAGCTTAAACCCGACCTTGACCCAACCACGATTTTTGAGACGAGTCTAGGTCAATTTGCCATCCCTAGGATCATGGCCCTTTGATTTTCTTGAATCCTAATTCTTATAATTAATTTCCTTTAGAAGAAATCTATGGATAATAATATTGTAGTGTCATTATTATATCTTAATTCTTAAATAGTAATAATTAAAATTATGCATAACCCAAAGTCCATGTATAGTTAATCTACTTCATACCAAATGCAAAGCACCTATATCTCTCTTCATAAACTTATTTTAAGTAGGAAAAAGATGCTATATTTGGATTTGGTCCTAGCTTATAAAATAATTCAACTTTGAGAGATTTTTAGACTCTTAATTTCATAACCAAAATTTTGACAATATGTGATTAAAGAGAAATATTGCTGATCCTTTTGTGTTTTGTCCACATACTTATGCACGCTAAATACAGAAAAACCCAATTGTGAAAAAGAAAAGTATTCAGGTTAAAGTAATTTTGTGGGAAGGGCAACCTCATCAGGCCTCATTTAAGGAAAACGAAAACAAAGATAGTTAAATCATGACAAACATTAATATAGGGAATGGGCCAGCTTGTAGTTGACTTTTTTTTTTTAAACTTTAGTTAGATTAAGCTCGATTCATTAATACCTAGTTTCCTGTTAATTAATTACTTTCTCTGTTCTTATTTATTTGTTTCTTTCTAGAAGTTTTAGTTGTCTCTTTTTATCTATTCTTATTTTAACATTAATTATTAATTTTTCAAAATTACTCTTTTAAACTCTTTTTTCTCTCTCTCAAATGAAATTTTTCTTAAATAGAGAAGAGAATTAAGGAGGGAGAGAGATAATGATAAAATAAGAAAGTCAAAATATGCATGAAATTTTGTACTATGATTACTTTTCTTACCCTATATATAAAAGGATTTTGTTAACGGGTGCCTATGGGCATCCATTAACAGCCATTAAATGCTTTAAAAAAGTTATTAATTACTCACAAAAGTTGCTTTAATTTTGGTGTTAATAATGAATCTGATAAAATATTATTAAAATAAAATTTGTGTAACTAAAATATCCTTCTATGTTTAATTGGGGCTAAACTTTATCAAAAGTGTGTGAGATTTTTTTTTTCTAAAACCTTATTACAATAAATTTTAAATTTTAAATTTTAAAACTTACCCTTAAAATTACTTTTTTTAATAAAATTTAAAGCTAAACTTTATCAACAGTGTTTGATTTTTTTTTCTAAAACCCTACTACAATAAATTTTAAATTTAAAAATTTACCCTTAAAATTACTTTTTTTAATAAAATTTGAGGTTAAACTTTATCAACAGTGTTTGATTTTTTTTTCTAAAACCCTACTATAATAAATTTTAAATTTAAAAACTTACCCTTGAAATTACTTTTTATATAAAATTTGGGGCTAAACTTTATTAATAAATATTAAATTTAAGACTTACCCTAAAAATGAAAATTTTTTGTTAAATTTGGGGTTAAACTTTGTCAATGAATACTATTATCTTAAAAAATTGTAAAAAATATTTTCTTTGTTAATTGTGAAAAATAATTTTTACTTCATATGAAAATAAATATAAAAAACAAAGAAATCAAAAAATTATGTTTAAGGGCAATATTGTCCTTAGAAGAACTATTTCTTAATTAGTTGAGGATAATAATTACTGTTGTTGTTGGCTTTTTGTTTGTATACTATTTAATGCTTGTTAACGGGTGCCCATAGGCACCTGTTAACAATTTTCTATATAAAATGATTAACTAGGACATATAAATAGGATAGAGGGATACTTCCATTATTAATTCCTAACCTTTCCGTTAATTAATTACTTCCATTAATCCTTATTACAACTTTTAATCATTCGTTGTTACGAATTTCCACAAATAAAAATTACTACTATATTAAAAAAAATTAAATAATGAGAAAGTTTGTTAGTTTGAAGATATAGTCAATTTTGCATTACTGTATCCTTTTCAGCTCGTCAGTTTACCCAAACCTTGTTTCTTGTATTTCAAGTTTCTACATATTGATAATCCACTTTCGTCGAAGTTTCTTCCCTTTCTTGCTGCCGTATAACCGTATGCTTTAGTTTGGAAACGAGACACAATTGTCGGAGTCAAACCCAAAGCTACATAAAAATCCCTTATACATGCACGTAAGATTTCCCAAACTGAAAAAACAATACAGCATGATTACGTACCGTACGTTATAACATTCTCACAACTAGATCTTTGGAAAAAAAAAAAAAATGACCAAAGGGAGATTTGAATTGGATGTTGTTGCAATACTATTCTTTAACAAAGATCATGCGATTTCCCAAATTTGCAAATCAATATTCATTCCTATGACATGAACTTTAACTACTTCCTCTTGTTCTTGCTCCCAAACAACAAAGTTAAGTAGAATAAAAACCTGAAGAAAAATCCCCAAGCTATAACAACCCAGACAGACTTCCATTTGCTTAGCTCGGTGATCCCTTGTTGGATTAGTACATCTTTCCCTGTTGTTAAACAAGTTGAGCTATTAATGTTTCTGCCCAGAACATTTCCCATGCCCTTTAATAAATCATTCTTCGTCGATGTTGACAGTGTCTCCAATGCCGATTGATCGAACAGTTGTACACCCCGAGCATAGCATTTTGTCGGATAGAGGAATTCATTTTGTAGAAGAGCTTCGTAAGGATATTTCACCAAAGAGGTATAATGTAACCATATCCAATACTTTGGTATTCGATTGCGAGAGACAAGGAATCCGCATACGAAAAGGAAGTAGGAAATGATGGCAACACCACTGACAAAGGCAAGGAACACGTCGGGGACAAGTCCCGAAAGAAATGCTGCAAATGAACTTCCAGCCCAGAATGAGGCGAAGATTGTGATGAAAAAGAAGGAAAATCCCTTTAAGCCACCAGCAAGGCCAACAGGCCAAAAGGTTATGGTAGAGAGAGTAATGGAGAGGATGAACAATAATGGGACGTGGATTAAAGAACGAGCAAGAACGTAGGAGAAACGGCGGTAAGCATTATAAGCAGTTTCTCTCATAAAAATGTATCGTTCTTGAATGAAAGTTGGGACTTCGGTTATACAGTTGAAGAAAATTGTGGCAACGGAAATAGCTATGCATCCTATTCGCTCTTGTACCCCGCTAGGGGAATCATCAAGTTGCCAAAACATGGTGGCTAGAACAATCCCAGTGACCATTATTGTACCCAAGCGGACAGCAAATTTTGCCGGCATTCTTCTTGAATTTATTGACAATCTTTTGGACAACACCAGCACTTCCATCCAAAATGGATTAGCAAAAGATGGAATCGAAGATGAACGGTCGAGATCACTTACGGTAGCGGCTCCAGAGACTAGTTTTCCTCGAGAAATGCTTTTCCTTATAGTCTTTTTAAGTGGAAGACTTGACCTAGTGGAAAAACTATTGTCATTAAGATTAGTTGAGGCCAGCCATGATTTGTTGAATTCAACTAAATCTTGGGTTCCGAAACTAGTACTTCCTTCGAGTTCACGAATAAAATCAAGAGCAAACTCGGATGGAACTTCGTTGTCAGGAATGGGATGCCCGAAATCGCTGAAGAATCGTGGGAGATTTTCTGGTGCACTGTTGTACAATGTTTGTCCACGTGATAGCAATATCAAGCGATCAACTAAGCCCAAAATCCTGGAACTTGGTTGGTGAATGGACATGATCACGATGCTTCCGCTCCGTGCAATTCGCTGCAAGACCTTAGTTACCTGGAATGCACTAGTTGAATCTAACCCTGAAGTTGGTTCATCTAGGAACAAGAGTATTGGATCATGAACAATGTCAATACCAATTGAAACTCGCCTGCGTTCTCCTCCAGAGACACCTCGATGCCCTTCATCTCCAATCACGGTCTTCGCTACACTTCTTAAGCCAAGCTGATCAATCAAAGCTTGAACTCTAGCTTTCTTCTTCGACTTTGAAAGTGAACGAGGAAGCCTGAACTCTGCTGAAAACATGAGTGTCTCTTCCACTGTTAGCATTGGAAACAAAAGATCATCTTGCATAACATAAGCTGAAATCACCTTCAGAAGGCCTGAATCCAAAACCTCTCCATTCAAAGTGATAGACCCTTTCAGGCTATGCTTTGAAATCCTGTTAGCAAGAGCATCTATCAGGGTCGATTTACCCGAACCACTTGCACCTAGAATCGCCATGATTGCGCCTTCTCTCGCTTCACCAGATACATCATTCAGGATACTCTTGGTTTTAGTTTCGGACGAAACATTATTTCTTCCCTTCCCAGAAAAGGGGAACCCGATTTTGGGGCCTACTTTGACATCGTAAGTTAAGTTGTTGAAGGAGAGAACAAATGGGTCTAAAATGGGGTAAGAAGTGGCAGTGGCACCGTTTGCAATGAAAAGGTCTAGGAGCTGAGTCTGCTCTTCCGATGAAGGGTATTCTTGGATCTCCATTTTTTTGTTTTGGTCGTTCTCATCAAAGAGTTTGAAACGCTGAAGGGTTTGAGTTGGACACAAGTGTGGCCGGAAACTTATTAAAAATAAAGAAAAGAATGGACTGTTCTAAGGGTTTTGATGTTTTACTTTTGTGCAATTTAGTACCTTTCTAGGACCATCCAACATAGCCTCAAAAAACCACTGACAACATTATACAATTCAGAGAAACTTCCAAGCAACTTCATCTTTGGTCTTTTCTCGCTAGTAATTTTTCTTTCTCAAGTACTTTTCTCTTGCTTGCCACCATTTGCATTTGCAAGCAAAGCAAGTCTGCTTCCTCTATGATCTGTCTCTCTCAACCCTTTAGGCCTTAGCCACGTAATTCCTTGGCTATGGTTTGTGTTATTCATGTGCATCAAATTCCTTTGATCTTTCTTTGTTGAAAACGGTCTAGAGCTAGCCAGTAATTCAGTCCTGTTTTAAGAACATCTAAGTTGAAAAGAAGTTGGCTTCCGGATATGGTAAGGAAATTGCTTTGGGAATTCTATATTTGCGTTCAAAAATGAGAATCCCGAGCTTTATGTAAATCTTTGAGTGCACGAGGAGCTGAGTATTGAGCCTGAGTGGAACTCATGAAGCTCCATTTTTTTCTTTTTTTTGAAACAATGAAGCTCCATTGTTGTCTCTGCTGGCCTACATCTCTTTCAGGAATTTATAGCATAATAAAATTGCAGTAAATTATCCTTCAATTGCAACCTTAAAATTTTAATATTAATAGAGGAAATATTTTGTTTTTGATTAGCCGCCTGGATGAGTGTATGTTAATTTTCAATTAGTATCAGATTGTCAACTCCAGCAATCTGATATGAGTATCAATCCTAATTAAAATGAAACATTGCAGCAAGAATAATATGTTTATTAATTAACCTGTCATTTTAGCTGTCCCTCTTTAACAAATTTTAGTATTCATGAATATAATTGCAAATAATAAAGAATTGAAAATTAATCAATTTCAACTGATCTGCTTAATCCTGTTTCGATATTGGATTTTTTTTTAGATTATTATTTGCTTTCGTTAAACTCAAATTAAGTACATTGATGATTCCTTCAAAAAATAAAACACCAAAATTGAATCCGGCCAAAACTTTCTTTTTTTCAGAAAACAAACAAACAAAATTGAACTAGGAAAGCGTGGGCTTAATTTTGCCAACCCAAAAGGCAGAAATTAGAAAGGCACTAGCATGTGGGTACCCCATTAACAAATGAGATGGCCTGGTCCATTTTCTTCTTTTTAACTATTTCTGCGAACCAGCCCAAGCAACATCTTTAGCCGTGTAGTTTTACCTTGTGAGTTGTGACTTGTGACCACTAGGTGCATAAATTACCCATTTTTTTTTATCGAATTCTAAAATTTTGGCAATATATATATATATATATATATATATCACTAAACTTTACTAAATCTAGCAAAAAAAGAAAAACAGAATGAATAAATGATCAAAATGTTTTAAAAAAATGTATTCATTTTCATTAACTAAATAATTTGTAAATGATGGTTTCTTTATATTTTTTAAATAATAAAAATGGAAAATGTTTTTAGAAACTAAACATGGCCTAGTGTTTTGACCATATGCATTATAAGAGAAATTTTGGCAATTCCAGTCCATGGTTCAAACCTCAAATGGATATGAAGCAAACATTTTACATTAAATTTTAGAAAAACAGAAAATGCATAATGTTAATAATATTATTATTATAAAAAAAAAACACACACACACACACACATCCGTAATTCATGAGGGGTTTTGAATCAGTCAATTGTTACCTCCACCATTTCCTTTACTTCCTCTTATTCTTGCTCCCAAACAACAAAGTTAAGTAGAACAAAATTCTATAGAAAATACCCCAAGCTATGGTAACCAACAAACAGTTCCATTTGTTTAACTGGTTGATCTCCTGCAGCTCTAAGATATCCTTCCCTGTTGTTATACAGGTTGACCCTGTAATATTTATGTCCAAAACATTTCCCATGCTCGTTAATAACTCATCCTTCAATGCCATTGGCAATGCCCTGAATGGTGTTTGTTCAAAGATTTGTGCACCCCGAACAAAGCATTTCGATCCGAGGAATTCATTTTGTAAAAGAGCTTCGTAAGGATATTTGGCTAGAGACATATAATGTAACCATATCCAATATTTCGGGAGCCGGTCTCGAGAAACAAGAAATCCGCAGAGGAAAATGAAGTAGGTTACAACGGCAACAGTAATGACAAAGGCAATGAAGAGATGAGGGAACAGCCCTGCAACAAATGCCACGAATGAACTTCCAGCCCAAAAGATTGCCAGGTTTGTTAGGAAATAGAATAAGAAACCAGAGGAGCCACCCGAAAAGCCAACAGCCCAAAAGGTTATCAGAGAAAAAATGAGGGAGAGGATGATCAATGATGGGATGGAGATGAAAGAACGAGCAAAAGTGTAGGAGGAGCGACGATAAGCATTGTAAGCCGTCTCTCTCATGAAAATGTATCTCTCTTTGATGAACTCGGGGGCTTCCGTTGCACAGATGAAGAGAATTGCGCCTGTGGAAATAGCTATACATCCTAATCGCTCTTGTACGCCTCTTTGAGAATCATCAAGTCGCCAAAACATGGTGGCTATAATAACTGCGGTAACAATTACTGTGCCAAAGCGGACACCAAATACTTCAGGCATTCTCCTCAAGTTTGTTACTAGCCTTTTGACTAGCACCAGAACTTCGTACCAAAATGGATTGGCAAATGATGGGACTGAATGAGATGTTAGATTGAGATCGTTGGTTGCAATGGCACCCATAACCAGCTTTCCTCGAGCAATGCTTTTTTTTATTGCATCTTTAAGTGCAAGACTCCGCTTATAATTGGAAACATCTTCATCGGGATTAACTGAGGCCTGCCACGACTTGTTGAATTCAGCTAAATCCTGGGCTCCAGCTGCAGTTTCTTCGAGTTCACGGATGAAATCAAGAGCAAACTCGGCTGGATTTACGTTCTCAAGAAGTGGGTGCCCGAAATCATTGAAGAATCGTGGGAGATTCACGGGTGAGCCGCTGAACAAAGTTTGTCCATGAGATAGGAAAATTAAGCGACCGAGTAAGCCTATTATCCTGGAACTTGGTTGGTGAATGGACATGATAACAATGCTTCCGTTCTGTGCAATTTGCTGCAAGACCTTAACAACCTTGTGTGCACTAGAAGAATCCAGCCCCGAAGTGGGTTCATCAAGGAACAAGAGTATTGGATCATGAATTATATCGATTCCAATTGAGACTCGCCTACGTTCTCCACCGGAGACACCTCTATGCCCTTCATCTCCAATTACAGTCTTTGCTGCATTTCTCAAGCCGAGTTGATCAATCAGAGCTTGAACCCTGGCTTGCTTCTTTGCCTTTGAAAGTGAGCGAGGAAGCCTGAACTCGGCTGAAAACATCAGCGTCTCTTCCACTGTCAGCATTGGAAACAAGAGATCATCCTGCATAACATAGGCAGAAATCACCTTCAACAGGCCTGATTTGAGGACTTCACCATTCAAAGTGATAGACCCTTTCAGGCTATTCTTATCAATCCTGCCTGCAAGAGCATCTATCAGGGTTGATTTACCTGACCCACTGGCACCGAGAATCGCCATGATTTCCCCTTCCCTTGCTTCACCCGAGACGTCATTTAACAAGATCTTCCTATTGTTATTCTCTACTGGAACAACGCTGTTTCTAGAACAGGGGAATGTCGATTTGGTGCCAACTCTGACATCATAAGTTAAGTTTTTGAAGCAAAGAAGAAATGGGTCTACTGTCAAAATGGAGTTGCTGCTATTGGGAATGTCAAGAATTTGATGCTCATAATTCTCACGAGTGTTTTCCTCTCGCTTTAGGAAATCTTTGGGTGTAGGAGAGGCTGAGAATTGAGCCTCAGAAGAAAATTCTTGAAGATCCATTGTCGCCTCTGGCATATGTCTTTTAGGAATTTATAGCATGAAATTGCAGCAATTCTTCTCTCCCTCAAATCCAACCTGACAATTTTGAGATTGGAGGAAATCTTTTGTTCCCGATTACGCGCCTAATTACATGATCACTATATGATAATTCTAAATTGATTGCCAACTCCATTAATCTGATTCTAGGATTAAACCTTAAAGGAAAAATTGCAGCAAGAACCGTATGTTCATTAATTAATTCTCCATTTGATATCTCCTCTTTAACAAGTTGTATATATATTATTCATTTTATGAACTGTCCATGGTGAAGATTAATCAATACTCGAACGGACAAATGGGCCATGTGATTTTAAATTAGATTTATTGAGATTTTAGATGTTGTTAAAAGAACCCCCTTTCCAGGTCACAAAATTCCAAACTCTAATAGACAAATCCTCTAAGTCTAAGGTATTCAATTTTGCAGATAACATTTTCTCGACGAGATCTGTAAGATCTTGACAACTCAAAATAATAAAGAAAGCCAATCAAATTTCAACTCCGCTTAAGCCTCGTGGTATATTTCTTTCTTTTTTTATTATTATTTGCATTGTTTAAAACTCAAATAAAGTACATATAAATTGAACAAAAGTAAACTAGGGAAACCTGGGCTTCGTTTCCTGCAACCCAATCAGCAAGACAAAACATCCTGTGTGTACCTTGTAGCTAATTAACGAATATATTGTTCACCCAAAAAAAAAAATAATAATAATAACTAGTAAGGATGAGTGATAGTTGGTATCTCTAGTGAGCCTTGCTAGTGTTTTGAGTTGGAACTGCTGAGATATTGTACTGTGATTGTTACTGGAATGAGAATTTACATGTTTGTTTGCCAAAAAAATTAAAAAAATAAAAACACACGGATGAATCGATTCACTTTTTCGTCTTTCCACATTCAGTCACTCTTATAGTCTTCCTAAAAAAATTTAAAAATAATAAATTTAACCCTTATCGCAATATAATCAGAAAAATTACATATTAATTTCTAGGATATAAAATATAAAACATATAAAAAGATGATGTGGATACCCTAAGAGGGATTTTTTTAGGGATAACTTTAATAGGGGGTTATATAATAATAATAAGGTGAAGGCTGCAGTCCAACCTTTATGGTCCGGCCATTGGTACGGATCATAAGGGTTGGACTATTCTACCCTCTTTCTAATTTAAATAAAATTTTTTTATTTAATTTAAAATAAATTACGAGTTAACTTTTTATAATTTTTTTAATTAGAATTGTTATGGTCGAGTGAACTTGTCATGTCATAGGCGAAATTCCTTCACATTTTTAAACTCTTTCGATTATGAATTATTACTTGATAACTAACATTATAAAACAGAGGAATCCATAATTTAATTTTTTAAAATTTTTTAATGATTATAAATTATTACTTGATGAAATTTACAGAATATATGGCATATTATATGGAATGTGTAGTTGGAGTTTTATTTGTTTTATTTTATTTTGGAATAAAGAATACAAGTTTTTTGTGAATAACTAACATTATATAGGGAATGATGAATATTATTTTAAGAATGAACCTTTCAGTTTATTTTTTTTAATTTTTAATGATTATTAAATATTATTTGATAAAATTTATGGAATATAGAAGTGTAGTTGGTGTTCAATTTCTTAAAAAATTATATTTTGAGATGAAGAATATAAGTTTTTTTGGAGATGACTAACATATATTATATTGGAGACGATAAATATTATTTTGGAATGAATCTTTGATTATATTAATCTGGGAATGAATTGCTTGATGAAATTATGAAATATATGGCATATTTAATTATATGACTTGTAGTTGGTGCTTAATTTTTTTTTAAAAAAAATCTATTTTGGGATGAAAAAGAAAAGGTTTTGGAGATGACTAATAGTATTTAGGGGATGATGAATATTAATTTGGAGATGAAAAAGATAAGTTTTTGGGGACTAACAGTATTTAGGGGATGATGAATTTTAATTTGGGGATGAGTATTTTATTTAATTTTTTTAATGATTATTAACTATTTCTTGATTAAATTTAAGAAATATATAGCATATTTAATTATGGAACATGTAATTGGGTTCAATTTTTTAAAAAATTTCTATTTAGGGATGAAGAAGATAAGTTTTTGGGGATGACTAACAGTATTTAGGGGATGCTGAATATTTGATTTAATTTTTTTAATGATTATTAACTATTTCTTGATGAAATTTAAGGAATATATAGCATATATAATTATGGAACATGTAGTTCGGGTTCAATTTTTTTAAAAATTTCTATTTGGGGATGAAGAATATAAGTTTTTGGGGATGATTAACAATATTTAGGGGATGATGAATATTAATTTGGGGATGAAATATTTGATTTAATTTTTTGAATGATTATGAACTATTCCTTGATGAAATTTAAGGAATATATATGGCATATTAATTTAAGTATTAGACATGTAGTTGGGATTCAATTTTTTAAAAATTTCTATTTTGAATGAAGTATATAAGTTTTTTGGGATGATTATCACTATTTATGGAACGATGAATATTAATTTGATGATGAATCTTTGATTTAATTTTTTAATTTGCTTAATGATTGTGAACTATATATTGCTTGACGAAATTTGTATTCAATTTATATTTTTTGGATGATGAATATTATATTGAGAGTTATTGAAAATATTATGGGGGTAACAAATATGATTTAAAAAAAAAAACAACACATGTTTTGGGGTTGACTAATATCATTGTTTGGTTTATATTAAAAAAAACGATTATTGGGATAATGAAGACATATTTTGGGGATGATGAATAGTAACAAGTATGATTTTTGAGATAAAAAAGTTATTTTTTGGGAATGAGAAATATTATTATCTAGATTATTACATTTTAAAACAAAGAACACTTGTTTTGAGGATGACGAGTATCAACCTACCGAAATCACTCTAGCGTTTTCAATTTATTCTTTTTTGTTGAAGATTCATAGATAAACAATCACCTTTCTTCTTCTCATTTTAACTCTTGTTTAAAACTTTTTTTTTTAGTTTAAGTTAAAGTTTTTTAAAAAAAGCTTATAAATATTCATGGACTAAGTAAGTGCTGGGAGACTCGATTAACATTCAGTTTATAAAGAACTAGAATCTATGCATTACTTGTATTTAACTTTAACTTAACTTTATCATATAAATACCTTGTACAACAAGAGTTTTGATGTAAAAACATCATGTCCTTCTATCCTTATGCTCTCAATAGGCAAAAGCATGAACTTAGATTACTTTGCAGCAGATTTTCTAGTTTCTGCTTTCTAGTTTCCGTAAATAAAAAAATACAAGCTTTTCATGAAAAAAATAATTATAAATGTAAAATATAAGGGGTTGTACTGTAGTCCGGACCACAAGGTCCGGACTGCAGCCTCCACCTAATAATAATAATAATAACGAATTTATTGCAGCCTCCCCTTTATCAGGATCAGCCGATCGTACAGGTAGTATTTGTTTCATCTTGTTTAGTTCTACTTTACCTTGTGACTAGGCGCACATTAAGGATTTCTGATCAAGTCACTCCAGGAATCAATAAATGAAGAATGAATATTATAAATGATCAAAATTCTTTCTTTATTTATTTTTTGAGATCATTTAATTCAAGACTTGGGATTTTGGTGGAGTGGATATGTATGTATATATCACAGGATGGGATTTTTTTAATTTTGAGTGTAGAGGATTAGGCAAGTGGTCGACCATTAAAACAAAAGAATTATTATATGTACAGTTTAACTAGGTATACCATTAATTAAGTAGCTGATCAGAATTTAAGTTTGTTGGCCTTGTAATTATATACCTTCATTATGAAATTCAATATGCTGTCCCACTTTATTATGTTTTATCAAATTATAGCCCCATTTAAGGAAAAGATTTTGAAAACTTGGCTAGACAGAAGTCTTTTTACTCTTGGCTAGTCAAAGACACATTATCTTAAAGTTTCTAATCAATTACTTCCTCTTGTTCCTGCTTCCCAACAGCAAAGTTTAGTAGAATAGAATCCTAAAGAAAAAAACCCCAAGCAATTGTAATCAACAAGCAGTTCCATTTGTTTAACTGAGTGACCCCTTGATTCAACAGGATGTCTTGTCCTGTTGTCAAACAGGTTGAGCCTGTAATGTTTGTGCCCAATGCATTGCCTAGACTCTTCAATAAATCAATCTTCAATGGAACTGGCAGCTCTCCTATCAGGGACGGGGTGTCATCAAATATTTGAACACCTCTAATGAAACATTTCGTCGGACCGTGAAATTTGTTTAATAACAGAGCTTCATATGGATATTTCACTATGGAAAGGTAATGAAACCATATCCAATATCTGGGGAGCCGGGTATGAGAAATGAAGAATCCGCAGAAGAGGGTGAAATAGGCCAAACTAGTGACCACAACGACGAAAGACACTAAAATATCGGAGACCAAAGCTGAAAGAAACGTTACGAATGAAGTTCCTGCCCAAAAGGAAGCAAAAATTGTAAGCCAAAAGAAAAAGAACCCCAATAGGCCACCTGTAAGTGTCACGGATCAAGGCCTTCCGATGAAACAGGCACGTCAAGGTACGGGCCACCGAGGCGTAAGTGCGGGCAAGCTGCCTAGAGAGTACAGGCAAGCCTGCATGCCCACACGGGCACATGGCTCGGCCAGACCAGACATGGGCAACCAACGCGCGGGAGATGGGCACGTCGCACGTGGGAGACGGACATGCAAGCTAGGTACAGGCAGTTTTGGCTAGAAGGTTCTAGGAGGCCTTGGAACTTTGTGGACACAAATGGTAATGTGTAGAACTCTCTAGATAAGATGTAGATAAGTATTATCTAGAGTGATGAAGATAAACCTTATCTAGAATTACTAGGATAAGTCTAAGATAAGGATAAGGATAAGGTAGCCATGGAAGCATGTGACTAGAATTGTGCCACTTGACATGATATGGTGTTAACACTTGTCACCATAGGATAGTGACATGTGGCGCAACGAGCCATATGTTGAAGAGGTGAAAATATTATATAAAAGGGTGCCTCCTCAATCATTTTGAACATAGCTTTGTAACCTCACTTGAGTTAGAAATCTTTCATTAAGTGTTTTTGCTACGTCTAACCCACTTTGTTTCATAACCACTCTTAGCTTGGAGTTCCCATACTTAAGCTAGTGAGAAACACCCAATTGAGTGTAAGTAAGGCTTACTTAGGCTTAGAAAGCTGAAAGGGCTAGCCTAAGGCCACACAAGACGACAACCTAAAGCGTGAGCCCGTAACACAAGGCCAAGCCAACAGATCAAAACGTTATGGTAACAAAAGCGGTAGATAGAGTAATCATTGATGGAATGGATATGAAAGAATAAGCAAGAACATATGAGGAGCGATAGTAAGCATTGTAAGTACTTTCTCTAATGAAAATGAATCATTCTTGAATGAATTCGGGGACTTTCTCTGCATACGTATAAAAAGTTGTGGATACTATGAAAGCAATGTTAAATAGTTTAATAATACTGATGGAATCCGTCAATGGTTGCACTTTGATCCGTGGACGGATCCCACGGGCAGAGCTGGTCTAAATATAAAGCACAATGATCCGTCGACGGATGTGCATTAATCCGCCGATGGATACCTCTGACACGGAAGATCTAAACAAAAGGGGCAATAAGTCGTGGATGGATTGCACCTAAATCGTCCACGGATAGGCTAGCAAAAGCAAATTCCCAAACCACTATTATTGACTTACGTTAGCAAAAGTAAAGGCCTAAAACCATTTTTATTGACTTTGGTTTTGGATATCTTTGTAAAGTGACTTAGAATTCTTCTAAGTCTTATGACAAAGAAAATCTAAGTAAAATATTTTATAGTTTATTTTTGAATAGATGTTTATTTAAATTGAGATATGTCTGAATAGTTATGTTTAATAATTGACACCTCTTCGGTTGTTATAAAAGATGGTTTTCTCTTTATACGATAAATCAATAACTCTACTTTCATTGAGTATTATTCTCAAGAGGCTTTGTTGTATCCTATATAAATTACTTAGATAGCCAAGCAATATTGCATTCAAGATAGTCGTTTACGCCTCAAAGCCTTTCCTTTGGGTGAATCATCTAGGTTCCAAAACATGGAGGCGACAGTAATTCCAGTGATGATTATTGTAGCTAATTGAACACCAAATACTTTAGGGATTTTCGTTGAGTTTATTGATAATATTTTCAGTAATACCAGCACTTCTATCCAAAATGGATTGGCGAAAGATGGAACTGAAGATGTCGAGTTTAAATCATTTTTGGCTCTGAAGACTAGTTTGCCTTGAGAAATGCTTGTGCTAATTACATCTTTAAGTGAAAGATATGGACTGTATGAAACTTTGTTTCTGGGATTCTTTACAGCCTGCCTTGACCTGTTGAATTTGATTAAACTCTAGGATTCAGGAGGGGTTTTTCAAGTTCACTAATGAAATCAAGAGCGAACTCAGCTAGATTTTCGTTCTCACGAATCGAATGCCCAAAATCATCAAAGAACTTTGACAAATTTGCTGGTGAGCCGCTATACAGAGTTTGTCCTTGTGATAGAATTATCAATATGTTAAGCAAGCCTAAGATATTTAACTCGGCCGGTGAACGGACATGAACATGATCACAACACTTCCACTTTGAGCAATTTTGTGGAAGACCTTGACAACTATGAATGCGCTGGTTGAATCTAGCCCCGAAGTTGGTTTATCAAGAAACAAGAGTATTGGATCGTGAATTATATCAACTCCAATCGAAACTCGCCTGCGTTCACCTCCAGAGACCCTCGATGCCCTTCATCTCCAATCACAGTCTTTGCAACACTTCTCAAGCCAAGTTGATCAATCAAAGCTTGAACTCTATTTCTTCTTCGACTTTGAAAGCAAATGAGGGAGCCTGAACTCAGCTGAAAACATGACCGTCTCTTCCACAGTTAGCATTGGAAACAAAAGATCATCTTGCATAACATAGGTAGAGATCACCTTCAACAGGCCCGACCCCAGGACTTCGTCACCGTTCAAAGTGACAAACCTTTTCAAGCAATGCTTTGCAATCCTGTTAGCAAGAGCATCAATCAGGGTCGACTTACCAGAGCCACTTGCACCAAGAATGGCCATGATTTCCCTTTCCCTTGCTTCACCAGAGACATCTTTCAAAATGCTTTTGGTGTTACTCTTCCGTGAAACAGTCATCAAGGTTGTTCCTTGACATGGAAACATGGTTTTGGGGCTAGCTTTTACACTGTAAGTTAAGTTGTGGAAGGATAAAACAAATGGATTTGATGGAGAAATTTTGGAGCTTAAGGAGTTGGCCAGATCTAGGACTGTAGAATCATGGTTTCTGGTGTTAGGACTGTGGAATCATGGTTTCTGGTGTTTTCTTCTTGATTCAGGACTTGAATCTCTATATTGGAATGAATGTTTGAAGGGAAAAACTAGGAAGTACTTCCCGCTTTCTTATAGAATTTGTCTCAACGTAAATAGTCCGTCAAATTTTAGTTAAGATGGAAATCTTTGACTTGTTGGCTGTGTAATTGTTACCTTCTAGTATTTCTTTAATGCTACCAAATGTTCGAAACTAGTAAATCCAATTAAGTTTCTAATTTTAAAAGGAAAAGGATAAGAGAAATTTAGTTTGTTTGCCACCATAATATAAATAAGGTTGAATATCGAAATTGGCCCCTAAACTATATTTTTTTGGATATATTAGCCCATAAACTTTTATTTGGGATAATTAACCTCTAAAACTATTATTTTGGGACAATTAACCCCCCAAACTATTACTTTGAGACAATTAACCCCTTAAAACTATTATTTTGGGATAATTAACCCCTCAAACTTAATAGTTTGGGACAATATAAACCTTGAGATTCCATGCAATATACCCTTTTGGGGGGTTAATTGTAAAAAAAAAATAGTTTGAGGGGTTAATTGTTCCAAATAAAAGTTTAGGGGTCAATTTATCCTTTTTGATATAATTTGAGGGCCAATTTGGATATTCAATCAAATAAATATTGAAGCTCTATCACAGTCCTCACTTCTTTCTACAATCAAGCAATTGATATGATAATCTTTCATAATCTATATATTCTACATGCATTACTTGCAAGATCAAAAGGGACATAACCATGCTAGTAAATATTTTATTGTTTGTAGCCCAAAAAATAATTTTTGTTGTTGAAGTTGTGATCTAGAACATCTCTTCAGCCGATATGGGAGGGAGTATTGATGAAGTTTATATCGAATTTGGGATTACATAATTTTGTACCAGTATCTATGTAACACAGTTGATGCAATAGCTCACAATAATCAAGTACATACCTTCATTCATTATACATATCTAATTTATTTATTGACAGTATATGGGGTTTGGCAATTCTATACCTTTTAGTCTATAATTACAATGCCTCTTCAAATGGCAATATGGCATTTTGAATTGGCAGGCTATAAGGGTTTGGTTATTGGAATGGTTTCTTGTGAGAAATGTACAGATGCTTATGTATGTGGGAATGTCCTGGCCCTAGGTGTAGCTTGTTTTAACTTGGATGATCGCATTGAAAATTTAGGATATTTTGCCTTAATCTGGAGGTCTATGGTGAGAGGGTCGGCCTTGGTAGGAATTCCTGGCCGGCATATAGGAGACTTTGCCAATATTTTCTGTAGTATTATTGCGTGTTTTACTGGAAATGGCAGCAATATCGAACTAGTGTCTACTTCGTCTATGAGGGATCGCAAGTATCATACAAATGGGAAACTGGATGCTGAGCCCTGATGGTCCAACATGACTAAGCAGGAGCCTTGCCCGAAGGCGCTATCAAAGGCAAAGCCCTTCCAATGCTAATGATCACAGACAAGGTCCCTGTCCAAGGGTTAAGAAAGGTTAGGGCTGTTCAAGAAAATAAAAAAAAAGGTAATAATCGAATTGAACCAGTAATTTGGTTAGAGTTCAAATTATTCACATGAAATCCAAATTGTCCAAATAGAAATTAAATTGTACAAATGAACTAAAAATTAAAAAAATGTTTGATTTTATTGGCCTAAAATTAAATGACCCAAAAGTTTTATAATTTTATTTGAATTTTTGTAAAAAATAAAAGTTTAAAATTGATTTTATTAGTCTAAAATTGAATAATCCAAAATTTTTATAATCTTATTTATGTTTTTATAAAATAACAAAAGTTTAAAATTGAATAAACTCTTAATTAACTATCTGAAAATCCATTAAAATATCCAATCTGAATCCAACTCAAACATTCAGGATATTAAAATTTTAATATATGAACGGAACCGAAGAACAGTCCTGTTGATGATGAAGGTGACATCAATACCCTGTCGCCTTAAACAAGTTCCCTGCCCCACCGTATCTTTGTTATGTTCCTTGAAAAACATACGGTGGTTTAATTGACACTTAGGAGGAGAAAAGATTGGAGCAATATACGGTGGTTCTGGAACTTCTCTGATTTTCCCTCCTGAAAGCTACTGGTTGTGTCCAAAAAAGAATAATAGTACTACTTCCAGGCTGTAATACTAAATATCTTGTTTACGCTCAGCAGTTAGTAGAATCTTATATTTGAATCTATCGAAGTTTATTTCAGTTATTGTTGTAACTGAGAAAATGTCCAACATCACTTCACTGCCTCGATTCGGCTTTCTAAGTTCAGCTCATGGGCCCCCGCAGAAAGGTCAGAAAAGAACGCCCAAGACAAAGCCGAGCAAAAGCACCATGGGCTTTGGTTCACGGAGGAAGGAGTTATGGCGTTGTGTGGAGAATTGCGGCGCATGCTGTAAGTTGGCCAAAGGTCCTACCTTTGCCACTCCTGAAGAAATCTTCAGTGACCCTTCCGACGTTGAGGTAGGCCTCATATGTACAATACATTGTGCACACCACTTGTTTGGTAAAACGAATGGTGCAAGGACCTCATAGTAATAGTAACACAACTAAAAAAGGCAACCAAATTTCCAAATGCTATCATTCATAATTTAATAATGCCATTCACTATAACAATTTAACACTAAAAAACGATCGTTCTTTTTTACATTAGCTTTACAGAAGCCTAATAGGTCCTGATGGATGGTGCATTCACTATGAGAAAAGCACACGCACTTGCTCTATTTACTCTGGTGAGATAATTTGAATTTTGGTCACTCATTATCTCTAGGAATGTCTAGCAGTTTACCTTGGAGTACTCAGACTTTAAGGGCATCTTCCCTTTCAGATCGTCCGTATTTTTGCCGGGTTGAACCAGATATATTCAAGAAGCTATATGGAATGGAGAATAAGAAATTCAACAAGGAGGCATGCAGGTCCAAACCGTGCTCTCTGTCTCATGCGTTAAGATCTTGGGATTTTTCTTTCTATGCAAACAGTTGTTGGGGAATCATTTTTTTATGTCATGTCTGCTTCATGCTTGCATTTTCTGCGTGCAGTTGCTGTAGGGACACCATCAAGGCAGTCTATGGCTCCCATTCAAAGGAGTTGGACAACTTCAACCGATCGGTTAGGGGTTCTGGTTCTACTGTTGAGCTGCCTGAAAAATTTCAAGGTCTTTGATGTCCATTTTTCTTGTGTCATCACTTTGCATTGGGTATAATTTCATTTTCCTTTCCCTGTATGAGTTTGTTTAATTTGCACCATCTCCCAGAGCTAACAGTTCCTATATACTTCTTTCTTTAACAGGCTCCGAAGTGTCAGTACTCAGTTCCTAATTTCCTATTCAAGGAAGCTAATTGACCGTGTTATATATGCAAAGGGCTTCGTAGTCAAAATTTTGATAGAACTTCGAAGCTAGTTTGTCATGGCTGCTTTGATATATAATTTGTGAGAAACCCTCAGAATATGAAATGGGAATTGGTTTCAGAAGCATCGATACAACAATTCTGATCTTTCCTGCTTTCCTGTGGTCAGTAAAACCAGATATATGCTGGTATATAAATACCCCCAAAAATAAATTAAACCGTTATACTTTCTGTTGTAAAACCGTTATTCAAAGAAAAAATGTGCGGAAGATATTATCCCAGAGATTTACAAAGAGCATTAATAACCATTTTTTCACCTTCATTCTTGGTGATCTTGGTCCCATTTTCTCTCTCTTTCTCTATTCTATTGTTCTCTCAGAAATGGCAACCCTTCTCTCTCAAACCTTAACCTCCACCGTATTACTCCTTCTTGTAGCCTTGTTTGCGATAACTACCACTACCGAATCCTACTGTGCAGATGCCATGGCCACCTCGCTCCTGTCAAGTGGCTTCACCCGTTTCTTATACACGCTCCACGCCCATAACTTCACCACCCCGGCCGCTAGTTCCTCCAACGGCTGCCGCCTCACGTACCTAGCACTACCTGACACCACCCTCATGAACCATAATCTTGATGGCGAGTTTCTACGAAGCCACATTTCAACCGACGGAGCTCTGACGTATCAGTCCCTCCTTGCCTTATCACCGAACACCACCCTTTCAACTCTCCGCAACCAGACTTCCTTGGTTGTTGGCACCGATGGTGAAAGGGTTTCTTTAAATGACGTTCTGGTTGCTGTCCCGAATCTTTACGTCGATGGGTCGTGTGTTGTTCATGGTGTTGATGGGCCGTTGGTTCCCATCCCATCTCCTCCCCCTGACGGTTTCCAGAAGATGACAACCATGAAATCTAGGGTGATTCCTAAGAGAAAAACACTTCAGATGTCGGCGTATGCTAGGTTCATTCGTCGAGCCCACTCTCCAAATGTTACACATAAGGGTGGAAAACCACGTTTACCTTGAGTATTTTTTGAGTTCTTGGGAGTTCTTTGGCTGTTTTTCCGTTTTCTGTTGATAGATTCATCAAACTTTATGTTGTTCTTGTTAGATTCTTTTGTCATTTTCTGTTATTAAATTGATCTTGTTCATGTATTTCCCTATAGGTTGAAACGGGAATTTTTTGTAGTCCAATGTCGTTGTGAGTTTGCGTTTTGCAATGGTATTACGCTAAATTCTTTGATTCGAAATCTTCTAAAGGATCAAGTGTAAGAATGTAATGCAATAGTCTTGGGCCTCAAGAAGACCATAAGTATCACCTGGTATGGGCTTAAAATCCCTTTTTGTTCTGCAACTGAGTTGGAATTTGGAAGCCGATTCGGTGAGTTGCTCTTTAATCTTTATCTCTCTACTATGCATAAGAGTTGAAATTCATGGTTCTTGTTTATTCCAAAAAAAAAAAATTAAGGTTCTTGTAGCAATTAATCACCATCCATCAGAAATATCTTAGTCATCAACTAAATGTATCATATTTTGCCATGAAAAGTTATTTCTTAGAAACATTCTCCATAGAATCACTCTCTTTAAAAAATTTTTCTAAATAAAGTACCAAACTAGCTCTAAGAGTTCACAAGGATAGCAGCATCAGAACAAAATTAAGGTTAAGCACCAGGAAAGGCCCGAATCAAGCTTGTAGGATGGTTCCAAAACTCATTTCTGCTGAGAGGGGAAAACTTGTTAATGAAATTTATAAATTGGGTAGAAGTGTGTCCTATAAGGGGATGGCGAGAATATAAGAAAGACACTTTCCTTGCAAGTGGGTATATTTTGTTGATGGAGAAGTTTTGCATAAGATGCTCTTGATGGTGATGAGCCGACCCTGACCTTCCAGGAAAAAGGCGCCCAATTTCTCCTCTGCTTTTGTTCCAAATATAGATTCGATTCGATGAAGGTTGACCACAAGAATCTCCCACCAATTAAAAAACGGTGTGATAAACCGGGCAAAACTCCAGCTTGCAATTTCTGGAACCGTCAATTCTCTTTTGCTTGCTTTCCAAAACAATAACTGCTTGGTCTTACAAAGTCACACTCTCCATAGTAGGATTACTTCCGAAGATCAGGAAGACATTTACGAGTTTCAGACATGCAAGGAACACAAGCCATCGATAACTATACTTCCTGGTTCAGTAACGATTATGGTATTGGCAATGCCAGTGAGGACCTGGATTCGGTGTTTGATATTTGCAATGAGGACCTGGATTCGGTGTTTGATATTTGCTATCGGCATCCTGTTTCTGATCCTGATTCTCCCCCGCAAGAGACGGTGTTTCAGCTTCAACCCAGGAGAGAATCCGAATATGTTTTCAGGTATTGGCTATCTGGATATGACTCTTGCTGCGGTGGCGACTTGGGAGACGATATCTTCTCTGGTAAATACAGCATCATTGATGATGGATGCAATGACCCAGTCGTGAAGATGGAAAACTTCCACCAAAGTGAAGATCAGTATCAAGGTTATACCAGTTATTTCGAGGATGAATTCAGCTATCCTGACGATGGATTTAATCCTTGCGCTTCCCATCAATACTTTGAAGATGATAATTCTTACGGCTACACTAGAGAAGAACCATGTACCATGCATGGCTACCGCATCGACGAAGTAGGCATTTTTGATGGCATCTTTGGTTACTTCCCTTGTTTGCTTCGAGAGCAACAACGGTTCAACAATATGCAGTGACGAAACAATTAACAGCCCAAAATCCTAATCGGTAAGCAGAAATCATTGCAGCCTGCTAATAAATCCTTAATTTTTATGGTCTATCTAGGAGTACCGAAGAGTAAAGGGATCTCTGTAGCATCTTCATCCTCCACAACCAAGTGAAAGACAAGCCTGACAGTTTTTGAGACAAGGATTTTGAATTACTTTAAATAAGCCGTTGTATTAACCACTTTTGTTTCTATGATATCCGAATTCCAAAATCGCAAACACCTAGAGAGGATTGTTGTCTCTCTCATCTCGATGCAATCATTTGTTTATAATACTCTGCTCCTGATAATTCCATCTATGTGCTAATGGACAACAAAATGAATTTTCTTATCTGTTTTAAGAGCTTGCTGATAGTTAAATACACTAATAGGTGTGTCAACATTCAGGGGTCACAAAGCTCCACTATTTACATATCTATAGGAACCTCAGAATACATGGGTATTGGAATGTATGTTAAAAAATTTGCACAAAAAGTGGCACTATCTTTCTTCCCTCCCACAAGAAGCAAAATTTATGTAAGGTCGACTTACTGTACAGGAGGTAACCAAGTTATTTTAGTACATCATATTACAGTACCAAGGCCTAGTTCATCTTCAATATCATCCCCTTCTTCAAACAGCTTTAAGAACCGAGCCTGATCTTGTTGCCTCTTCTTCTTTTGCCAGTATTTGTATGCCACGACCAGTACAATTATTGTTACGGTTGAAACCAGCACACTAATTAGTATCACTAACGCAACATGCATTCTATTCCCGTCATCATGCTTTTCAGGGGCTGTATTGGAAGCTACAACAACAACAAATGCAAATTAGTTACCATATATGAAAAATACTGACTTGTGCATTCGAGTTTAAACAGGGCAATTATGTGTCAACTGAAGTAAATGTGGGTGAGCTCAATCATATGATTTCAGAATAACTGTATCATCTGCATGAGGATTCAGTTGTCTGCCTTAAACCTTCACAAGCAATTCCAAGGTCCCACTGTAATGCTCAAACTTAGCCCTACAAGGAATTCCAATGTTTTATTTTTCCAGTACCTTAGTGTGAAAATTTACAACAGCCACATGATAAATTTCTCATTGGGCTCTTTTTTATGATACCAAAGGAACTTCAGATGTTCCAGTCAAAAGGGGCCAAAGAAGCCAATTAGTTTCTATAATATTTTAGTTTTTCATCCATAATGAAAAAGCTTAACCAGAATATCTAATGTGTGAGAACGTTGACACAGTATAGAATGGCTATTTCCATTCAATGTACTAAGACACCTAGCATACCCTGAACTAGCCCATTAATATGGCATAACAACTCCTATGGATAGCGTTGGAAAGATTCCATGGGCAAAGAAAAACATTTACCAGCTGGAAGAGATGTGCAATCTGGACAGACGAAAGTAGCATTAAGTTCCTTCTCTTTAAACAATATATATTTCCCATCCGGAGCTTTAAAGTCAGAAGAACAGAACTCCCACTCATAAAAGATATCATCTGCTTTAATGGTGTCATCCTCATAAAACCCGCATCGCTTGCATTTCTTGCTTTCAAGTTGCGTCAGAGGCTGAAATCACAAGGACTAGAACTTCATTGCTTGCTCTTTGGAAAAGTAGTCATACATGCAAATTTTTATATAGGTGTATATATGTATGCAATAGACTGCACAGTTATCCATAACATCAGTTCATCTAAGAGCAATTAATTCAGCATTCATAATGTGAGCCTATACATATTGTGACCACTGGGTCACGATCCATAAGAGGAGAAAATGTAAAGACTTTAACTTTCACTAAGTTTCCATCAGCAAAAAGGAAGCTATTATGTCACCATATGATAAAGAGCAAAAGCACTCCAATAAAACATGACTAAAAGCATGAAATTCCTTAAACACCATAAAAGAATCCTTAGACAGAACATCAACAGAGACCTTTTTGTTCAGCTAGTGGGATTGCATAAATTCCTTAAAACTAGGCACAATTCAAGTTTAAATATCAATCCTTCACTAAAGGACATAATCAAGAAACCATTGCGAAAAAATTAACGTGGCAGTAACTTTTATTCTATCAATTTCATTGCACACCAGGTGACAGACAGTATTGAAAAGGCGTAGAAAGCAAAATTAAACCTGCCAAGATTCTTCTCCCTTGAAAGAATAGACGACGCCGGCTTTGGTGACATCTGGCAAATCCGTCCTGTTCTCTCCTTTGCATACGAAATAAACCGTCGGTTTTACTATCCACTCGTGCGTTTGGAATATTTCGATTGATTGCAACGTAACTACTGCCGATGAAATTAATCCTAAACAAAGAAAGAAAAAATTAAATTAAAAAATTGCTTCTCAATTTTTTAAAAAACTGAAGCTCAAGCAAATGAATTTGATCCACATCAAACAGAATTGAGAAAGTCAACGTCAAAATTAAGCACCAACCGCCTAACAGAAAACTAGATGAAATCTGTTTGCTCGTTTCTCGGGAAAGTTAATTTACCTGGAAAACAGCTGAAGAAGATCCACCAGGCGAGGGAACGGAAGAAAATTCTCGAATGTAGCGGATGGCGAATCGACATGGCGAGCTAAAACAACATCAATTTCTCGATAAGGAAAGAGAAAAAAAGAAGGAACAGAATAGCGAATCACCGAAACGAGGAAGAGTGCGCGCTACGCACCTTTCCTTCCTCTATTTTCCTTTTTAAAAAAATTATTCCGAGCAAACGAAACTACTAGAGAAATTTAAGACAAATGGCGGTTTCAAAAGTTATCTTTTGCGTGGGAGAGAGGACAGACAGAAGGAAGAAAGAACGAAAGAAGGATCGGTTGCTGACCGGTTCACGCTGCGGGTAATTAAACTAGGGTTGCGTCTATTGTCAGCACAGTGCGCAACGCGCACCTTTCAATTTTGATTTCGCCACGTCATGGGAAAAATGGGTACTGTTTACGTGGCGATATCGGAAGAGGTTGGGGACTTGGGTTTGCGATTCTGACTTTTTAACTCACGACAGGAAGTTATATAGTTAGTTGGTCAATTACTCTATACTTTCACGTTTCAGAAATTATAAGTGAAAAATAATTTTACCAGATGTTATGTTAATTGAGATTTAACATGAAATTTTATCAAAAAAAAAAGATTTAACATGAAATCTTAAAAATTTTAGTAATATTAGAAACCTAATTGAATAATAATAAAAGTTTAAGGATTTATTTGATTGTAACAAAAATTTAGAGGTTTAATTGATTTTTTAAATAATTTCAAGACAGAGTTTACATCAAATTCAAAAAGCTAATTACAAGTAATAAACAATCCTCAATTATCTCTAAGCATCAGGTTGAGTCTAATTTCTAAAACGTTTCAGTAACTGTTTTGTGTATGGTGTTTTGTCTTTCATTTTTTATTTGAAAAATGGCCAAAAAAATTTTTTGAGGTAGGAAAGTCAACAGGCTTGCTTTGGCATTAACAGTTTTAACACCAATAATGGCTGTCCAGAGACATCTCCACGAACAATATCAAACGGTTTGTTGAGTCTGTATTTAAAAACAGAAGCCGTTCCATCGTTCGTACTTGTAATTCTTGTTCCACTTGCAACATGAAAAACCAGAAAAGCTTCAGACATCGTCGTACATTAGTTTGAGCTCCCATGCAAGTTAATTTCTTGTTAACAGACAACGTTAGATGTTAACAAACGAGCCATTTTTGGAACCTATACAGTACGTTACAACAAAAAAATGATGCTATATCTTCTCTCTGCTGTGGCCTTTGCCATTGCTCTGACTATCAGAGAAGCCCGCAATCGCAAAGCATTTCTCGAGGATGGCAACGACAAGGATTTCGTCCCCACAATTCCTGGCTGCTGCCTTGATCATCTTCTCCCTTCTTTTCATTGCCGAAACATCATCGGCTAACTCTGTTCCTCAAGCAAGCCCAAAGCCTGTAGGAAGACCAAAAATACCACCCCCAACAACAACGGCTAAAAACGCAACAGTTGATCCGAAGAAGAAATCAAGGACGGCTAACATGATCAAAGAGTTTCTTGATGCTCACAACAAGGTAAGAGCCTCCTTCGGACATTCGCCCTTGCAATGGAACTATACCCTTGCCAACATCGCCAAACAGTGGGCTCTTAAGCGCGCTGCCGATTGCAGGATGATCCATTCGTCAGTCTATGGTTACGGGGAGAACATTTTCTGGGCTGGCAGACTACATTGGACCCCGACGGATGTGGTGCAAGATTGGGTTGGCGAGAAGGCTTACTATGAGCCCAAGACCAACTCGTGTGCTAAAGGCCAAACGTGCGGACATTACACCCAGGTTATCTGGAAAGACACGGTCGGCCTTGGTTGTTATCGTGTCAATTGTTTAAAGGATGGAGGTATGTACGTCGTTTGTACCTATTATCCACCGGGAAATATTCAAAATGAAGGCCCATTCGGTAGTTCGATTGACGTCAATTTGAATAAGAATTCAAAGCTACCCCTGGCGAAACTTTCCCTCTCGCTAAAGCCTTTTAAATTAGTGGGATGAATGGTGGATATTCAGACAGAATGCATCATGGCTTGGCTAAAGGAGCTTGCAGGGGAATTTATCTTTTATCTGTATTCTGTAAGAACATGGCAAGATATGTGCTCTGTACTCTGTACCTGTCTGTTATAATATGTAAATGGATATGAAACTTAATACTACAACTTTTATTATATTTTTAGTTACATTATAGACAGCGGTCGGATATTGTGTTTTCTCTCCAGGGATCAATAAAAGCCAAATGTAATTTACTCTGCATTAGTTGTTTGGCCACTTGATAGTAATAGGACAATTGCGCCTCTGCTTTATGGTTGTCTCTGCCACTTTGGATGGATGGATTTGATTTCTGTAGCTAATAATTTTCCAGATTCAATCTGGGTTTCGAAGTAGCTAGCTAGATTTTCTATATTAAAAAAGATTCCAGCATGTGAAATTATTCATTGCAAAAATAAAGATTATGCTTACATATATTTTACAATTTTCTCACTGCAAAAAAGTGAAACTGTCGAGAGACTTTTCAATCTGAAGAGAACACTTTTGTTTCTAACTGGTATGCTATAGTGAAGAAGGCCGGCCAACATAAGTATGTTGACATGATGCTGCTAACGGTACTGGCACCAATTAACATGTTCATAACAACAATCTGCAGCTGAATAGCCTCCAGGGGTGAAGCGCCTCCCATTATGAGGCCAGTCATCGCCCCTGGAAGTGAGATGAGACCTACTGTCTTCGCATTGTCCAAAACCGGAGACAGTGCAATTACTAGAGCCCTTTTAACTTGTTCTAGAGTTGCCTGACGCGGAGTTGCCCCGAGAGCCAAAGCTGTCTCAACCTGTGAAGCGATGGCAAAGGCATTTGAAGTCAATATCAGAGTTACAAGTTACAACATCTCATAACGAGGACTTGTTGACAATGAAGATGTTCCTTAAACAGAGATATTTGGAAATTTATCAGAAAGCAACAGATACGTATCAATTCCTCCCAACTTCACAAAACTGTTGACATTTTTTTGCTAGATTTGGACTCTTACCAGATTAAATTGTATCTTGATATCATCTCGAAGTTTCTTCATTTTTTAAACTTTTAAGCCTTACTTGGTAGCAAGGAAAGAAAAATGGAAAGAAAGAAAATAGGAAGAGGGAGAAAGTGGGAAGATGGAAAATTATATTTGTTTTTCTAGTATGCTTGGTAGGAAAGATGGAAAATTGGATGGAAAAATCAATTTTCATTCATCTCATTGGTTGGTAGAGAAGAAAAATAGAAGGAAATAAAATAATTTTAATATATTTTTATCATTATGCCCCCTATACAGTAAGGGATTGTGGTTGATATATATTTAATATTTAGATGTTCTTTATTAACTTTTTCAAGATTTTTTAATTTTTAAAATAAAGTTGATAAATTTAGAAGTAAAATGATTATATTCATATATAATTTATTTATTAGCAAAAAAAATAAATTATCTTTGTAATTATATATTAATATATAATTTAAATTATTTTCGTAATTATATATTAATATATTAATATATTATTTTCGTAATTACATATATAATTTAAATTTCATAAATTAATATATAATTTTGTAAACAACAGACAAAAATGGATAAAAGGATTATACAAAAATGTTATTAAGCCAAAGATAACATTTGTTAGTGGTAATTGCATGAAAAATAACACTAATATTTTCAAGTCAATACATATTTTACCATTCAATAAAAAGTCAAACTTCTTTCCTCAAAAAAAAATAAAAATAAAAAGTCAAACTTCTTCAAATAATATGCATAAAATCAACTTATAACAAACATTTATAATCACAAAAATCATCTCTCAAATGTCATCTGACTCATGCATCATCTTGAAAAGTAAGTCCTTGCGTAATTGTCTTGGAACTCCAAAGAAAGCTCTCACCTTTTTTTTTATCTTTGTTTAGGAATAAAATGCATCAAACTGGACACTTTCTGGAACATCAAGATCCACAAGTTCATTAAAGACCTCAGCTTCAAAATAGCAATGTGGCCTTCCTTTTTTGGCAATAGCAAGTCCTTTTTCAGCAATGACATTTCCTTGTCTCATTACTTCTGCCACATCACTAATTGCATTGTCTAGAACTTCAATTTGCTTCTCAAATAAGTATTCCATTTGAGCTTTTCTCTTTGAGCCTTTTGATGGTTGCACAACAAAATTCGAAACAGATGTAGGTGATGATGGTTCATGATTTGTTTCTAAATCCACTAAATTTGGACCAACACTACCTTCTTCTCCTATCCATTGATGAAGTCTCTCTTTTGCACTGGCAGCTCCCTTACCATTAGCTCGGTCTTTCGAAAACAAGTCATATAACTTGCCATATGAATGAATCTTGGTATATCACCACTTTGCAGCCTTCGGTTTTGCCTACAATTGGAAACAAATTAAGAAAACAGCAAGCAAACCTTTATCTTCGTACAAACCTATAGCTTCATTTTTGATGTCACCAAACTAACAGCTCATTCCTCAATCATGATGCATACTCTAGTAATCATGATCTTTCATTATAATATATGTGCACCTTAATCTATACACTTATAAATTACTAATCTTGGCAATAATTAAGCTGTTAGAACTTGGCAAGTAGAGGTAAATTACTAACCTTTATCAGATCCTCCCATACTTTAGGCTCAGCTTCGAAAAGTTCTGTCATTGGATTCCATCCAAACCCATTCAAACCACTGAATAGATCAAAACATGCAGTAAAATTCTCTTTAATAGTCTTTATGCGATTCTTCAGATGATTTTTGTCAATTGAGAAACCAAAGTTTTCGATTAATGCTTGAATCATGTTGTTGTAAGCAAGAGTGGTGAATGCACCATCAATTTTGTTTCCATTCACTTGCTGCTCCAACATTGCATCGATAAATGCCATATCCATCTCTTTTGTCCATTTGAGATTGGACTTCTTAATCTGACTTGTACTTTCACTATTCTTAATCTTCTCATTCATCTTCAAATCTACACATTAACATATTTAAATTCAGCAAAATGAAAAAATGACCACGTGTAGAACATATTAGAATAGGAAATATAATAGTAGCAGCATTGTAAAAATTCTTTTATAAAGAAATAAGTACTACTAACAGAGATGCACTTAACCTAAATTCCTAACCGTGATCTCAAATGGTTTCCAAGATTTTAGCTAATGAAGGTATATCCTATATCACAATAATATATATATATATATATATATTACATAAAGATGGTGGGTGAGAAGTGTCACTGAGAAGGTAAACTTAGCTGTAAGTCTGTAACTCATTCATGAATTTTGACAACTATTAGGAATAGAAAAGGCTTTGTTTTCTACTTTTTCTGTCACTACTTTCTGTAAATCCATTTTACTGGTTGGTCAACGTAATCAACAAATAAGGAATACTTAAATCTTATCTTACTATCATAAATAAATGGTAACAATTAACTTATTAGGAAGTACTGTATAATAGTAATTGACAACTTACTGTGTATCACTCCTTGAAGGCCGTAGGCACCAAGCAAAACAGAGCTTTCAGCTGATGATGGATTGACAATACATTGATAAATGGTGCAGGCTGTGCAAGCTGAGGAACATCTAAGAACATCAGTAGTGAACTTCATTAGCAACCAAAAAGCCAAAATGCCATGTAATATATATATATATATATATTCATTCCATTCTTTTACGTGAAGAGCAATGTAAGCCAAAAAGCCAAACAATCTTGGAGAAAGAGATATTAATCCTAGGATAAAAAAAAAAGATAAATACTAACCTACCTTCCCTAATCACATCTCACGACTTTGATAATTTCAGTAATCTAACCGTAATTCTTAGTGCAAAAGTTCAATTCATGTAAAATTAATATCGTTGGAAAGCTCACACATAGTATTACAAATCATTCATAGATATCAAGTCTATTTCCAGCTCTAACCATTTCAAATATGGCCCTAAAATCAGAACGATAAAACTGCACCTAAAAAAATGCGACAGCAAATTCAAAAATTCATAACTCATTCAATTCTTAATAGTTTTACTTGATTCTTGATTATTTAGAAAGATAAGAAACTCCTTTACAACTTTCTAGTTGACAACTCATTCTAATTATAATTTCACCTAGCTCAAAATATTGCTTAATCATAGACTATCATGTTTTCTGTGCAAAACAGAGCACTCTCAAAGATCAGCAGTTTTCACTAACCTAGGCTTGGAATCTCAACTTAGGTCCTTCTACAAAGTTGTAGAGGACCCTTTTCACTATCATTTAGGCACAAGATTGACATCGTTTGAATTTTTATAGGTCAAGGTATGCCCTCGAAATCTACTGCCAGTTAGGTGCTCCCAAAACAGAATTATTAACTAAACATTTAGTCCTTTAGTTCTTAATGCAAACTAACTCTAATTGAAACGAAACTTTCCAGATTTTAAGGTCTATATATTATATTTGTATACACCAATTTTCATCCTCAAACAATTTCATTTGCACTAATTAGTTTACACACCAATTTACTAGCTTAAACATGACCTTGTTGACCAACAGTTTCAAGCTTTAGTATAAACCATCTATATCATAGTTCTTCTTTCAATTTCCAGCAAATTCTATGTCACAAACATCAATGATTCCATCACTAAACTACCCATTTAACTCAGCAACAACACATTCATTTTCAACGTATACATTCAATCAATTGCAAAGGAGGGCCTCAAGCATTCCTGCCTGATGCCCTGATCCTCAAAATGACAAATTATGGCTTGTAGAGGATCACTGTTTTGACGAATATTTTATATTAAAAAAAACTATATGGTCCCACTCCCATCCACTTTAAATTCCCACTCTGTCAAAATCTTCATGAGAAGATGCTGGCCAAGAAGGAATTACATTAAATTCGGTAGCGGTTTGGTCATTTTTCGGCGAACTTGACCACCCTACTACTAGCCCTTTCAAACTTTTCAAGTTTCAAATGGAGGAAGCATAGGATATATAAGTGTAAGCAGCTCTGCCATGTTGTATTAGCTATCGTGAAAAATGTCCTAGCTAGCATAAACTGATATTAACTTATTAAGTAAATGCAGGTAGGACCATTGCCTAATGATAGGAAAAACTGATATTAACTCTATAAACAAAAAGTTTTATGACAGGAAAATAGAAATGTGTATGACAACTTACTGTGTATCCCTTGTCTTTAATTCTTCATCAAATAAGACTGTTGGCAGCTTATATATGACCTCCTTCTTTAAACTCAGTGAAAAAGCTACAAGCACCAAGCAAAACAGAGCATCAGATTCAAGTTACATTTCTTAAAAACTGTTGAAAGGGAAGGTATAGAAGGAGTATAACTCACACCTTTTACTCATATATTCTGTATGTATTTATATGTACATGACTATGTCTCTAGGTAATAAAGTCAGAATCAAATCTTCCTATTATCTCCTATAATCAAGTCTTACTTAATTCTCCTATAATCAGGTCTCCTATAATCAAGCCTAGACAAATCTCCTATAATCAAGTCTATCTAATTATACAACAATATTTTCTATTCTATAACACTCCCCCTCAAGCTGGAGCATAGACATTAATCATGCCCAGCTTGTCACAAAGATAATCAACTCTAGACCCATTCAAGGCTTTCGTGAAAATATCTCCTAATTGTTCTCCAGTCTTTACATGCCCTGTAGAGATCAAGCCCTTCTGTATCTTTTCACGAACGAAGTGACAGTCAATTTCAATGTGTTTCGTTCGTTCATGAAACACAGGATTAGAGGCAATGTGAAGCGCAGCTTTGTTATCACACCATAGTCTTGCTGGCATCAAAACCTTAATACCAACTTCAGTCAAAAGCTGATATATCCACATTATTTCACTCGTAGACTATGCCATAGCTCTATACTCAGATTCTGCACTTGATCGAGATACAACATTCTGTTTCTTACTTTTCCATGAAACTAGATTTCCTCCAACAAAGACACAATAGCCTGTGGTGGACCTTCTATCCATTTTGGACCCTGCCCAATCCGCATCTGAAAAGCATTCAACTTGAGTGTGTCCATTGTTTTTATACAATATTCCACGTCCAGGGGCTCTTTTTAAGTAGCATAATATCTGTTCTAAGGCTGCCCAATGATGAATTGTTGGAGAAGCCATAAATTGACTTACCACACTGACTGAGTATGCAATATCAGGCCTAGTCACTGTAAGATAATTTAGCTTCCCAACCAGTCTTCTATATCGCTCAGGATGTTCAAACAATTCACCATTCTCTGTAAGTTTCAAATTAGGGAGCATTGGTGCACTACATGGTTTAGCTCCTAATTTTCCTGTCTCAGTCAATAAATCAAGCACATATTTTCGTTGAGATAAAAGAATACCTTTCTTGCTCCTTATCACCTCCACACCTAGGAAATATTTCAATGTTCCTAAATCTTTTGTATGAAATTGGGTATGAAGAAAAGCTTTAAGTGACGAAATTCCCAGAAAATCACTTCCAGTAATGACAATGTCATTAACATACACCATAAGAAGAATGATGCCATGCTCAGAGTGTCTGTAGAAAACCGAGTGATCAGACTTACTTTTCTTCATCCCAAACACTTCAAGAGCCTCGCTAAACTTTCCAAACCAAGCCCTTGGACTTTGCTTCAACCCATACAGAGATTTGCGAAGATGGCATACCTTCCCATACTCCCCCTGAGCAACAAACCTAGGTGGTTGCTCCATGTATACTTCCTCCTGAAGATCACCATGTAGAAAAGCATTTTTAATATCCAGTTGGTACAAAGTCTAGTCATGGACAGCAGCCAAAGAAATGAATAAACGGACAGATGTCATCTTAGCAACTGGAGAAAAAGTGTCAGAATAGTCTATGCCATAGGTCTGAGCGTAGCCTTTAGCCACTAGAAGCGCTTTGAGGCGAGCCACTGATCCATCTGGGTTAACCTTACACCCAATCGCCTTTTTTCCTATAGGTAAACTTACCAAATTCCAAGTACCATTTTCATCTAAGGCCTTCATCTCTTCTATCATTGCATTGCGCCAACCAGGATGAGATAAAGCTTCATGAACAGTTTTTGGAATAGTGATAGAATCAATGGAAGCGACAAAAGAGAAGGAAGAAGATGACAGATGATCATAAGACACAAATGAGGAAATAGGATAAGTACATTGTCGCTTACCTTTTCGAAGAGCAATAGGAAGCTCAATATCAGGATCTGATGAAGAAGTAGATACTGGTACAGGACAGGAATCAGTTGGAGCTTGTCTTCTAGAGTACACATGGTGAATAGGAGGCAAAGGTGGGGGTGCTGGTGCTGGGTTTGGAGTGGTAACAGCAGGAACTATACTAGTGACAGTATAAAGTAACCAATCATCATCGTCATCTTGAACCTCACAAGAAGATGTAGAAAAGAACTTTGTATTTTCAAAGAATGTAACATCGACAGACACAAGATATTTGTTAAGTTCAGGACAATAACAGTGATATCCCTTTTGCAGGCGAGGATAACCAAAGAAGACACATTTAAGAGATTTGGGATCTAATTTGGTAATATGAGAACGAACATCATGGACAAAACAAGTGCTCCCAAAAATCCGCGGTTCAATAGGAAACAAGGGTTTGTTAGGAAAAAGAACTTTATAGGGAATCTTACCATGAAGGACAGAAGATGGCATACGGTTTATGAGAAAACAAGCAGTAGAAATTGCTTCTGCCCAAAAAGGTTTAGGAACTTGCATTTGAAATAAAAGGGCTCTGGCTGTTTCAAGAAGATGTCTATTTTTCCTTTCAGCCACCCCATTCTGAGAAGGTGTGTCAACACAGGAAGTTTGATGGAGAATGCCATTTTGGGTCATGTAAGTTTGAAAGAGTTTAGACAAATATTCCTTGGCATTATCACTCCTCAATGTAAGAACAGAAACGTTAAATTGTGTTTTAATTTCAGCACAAAAGGCAGCAAAATGCGAAAAAAACTCTGAACGATTTTTCATTAGATAAAGCCAAGTAACACGAGAATAATTATCAACAAACGTGACAAAATATCGAAACCCAGATTTAGAGACTATGGGACATGGACCCCAAACATCAGAATGGACTATCTCAAAAGGGGAATTAGCCCGTTTATTGACTCTTGGACTAGAAGACAAACAATGATGTTTAGCAAATTGACAAGACTCAAAATCTAAGGTATTGATATTAGAAAATTGAGGACACAATTGTTTAAAAACTGATAAAGATGGATGACCCAACCGGCAGTGAGCATCAAAGGGGGTGAGAGCACTGGAGCAAGCAATAGGTTTAGGCACTTGAGTATCCAAGATGTAAAGTCCTCATGATTCATATCCTCTACCAATAATTTCCATCGTCATAAGATCCTGAAATGAACAATGATCAGGGAAGAATGAGACACAGCAATTCAAAGCACAAGTGATTTTGCTTACTGAAACTAAATTGAAAGAAAATTGTGGAAGACTTAGAACAGATGATAGAGAAAGATTTAGAGTTAGTTTAACATCTCCTGACCCAAGAACACATGAGGTTGACCCATCTGCTAAAGTGACACTAGAGGAAATGATATTGGACAGAAAAGTGGAGAAGAGGTTAGGGTTACCTGCCATATGATCCGTGGCACCGGAATCAATGACCCATTTAGTTGAAGAGGAAAGAAGACACTGAGTGGGATTACCTGATTTTGCACTAGTAGTGATAGATTGAGATGAAGTCTTTAGTGATTCTTGATACTGAGAAAATTTGGCAAATTCATCTGCAGAGACCAAGATAGTTTTATCAGAGGATGGAGTAGGAGTTGTACTGGTTGCAACATGGGCAGCCTGATGCTTGTGAGACTTGTTTTGCAATTTTCTACAAGTGCGCTTGGTATGCCCTGGTTCATGACAATAATAGCAAACAATACTGCCAAGATCTTGAACACGATTATCTCTACTGCTTAAACTCCCTCCCCTGTTATTGTGAAAATAGGAAGGACAACCAGACTCACCACTACGGCTTATCAAAGCACTATTAGATAGTTGTGAAGCAACTAATTAGGATGGAACAACTGACAAACTAGTCTCAATGCGGAGGATCCTGGCAAACGTTTCTTGTAGTGATGAAACTTCAGGACTGGTAAGAATTTGGGACTTCACTGCATCAAATTCTGGACACAGACCAGCTAAGAAAATCATTATAGCCATCTGCTCTCGCTGAGTTTGCTGAACTTTTATATCAGAACTAAAAGGCAGTAAGAGATTAAGCTCTTCATAAGTTCTTTTAAACCCCATCAGATAGGCTGTGAGAGATTGATCTTGTTGTTCAGCACGATAAAAATTCTTACAGACATCATAAATATGTGAAATGTTTCCTTTGCCAGAATACAAAAACTCTAAATAGTCCATTAATTCCTTAACATACTTACAGTGATCAATAAGAGAGATTACCTCACTGTCAATAGAATTTCTTAGCTGTAGAAATATACGGGCATCATCTTTCAACCATGCTTGCCTCGTATCACCAGCAGGAGGGTCATCAGTCAGGTGATGAGCCTTCTCAATGCTTCTTAGATAAACCCTAATAGTCTTGCTCCAAGCAAGAAAATTAGACCCGTTGAGTTTATATTCTGTGATTTTTGACATCGTCGGAATTACGTCAGTCACAACCACGAATTTCTGTCCCTCACCAATGAGAAACAGCAAATACCAAAGAAAGAAAAAACAACCACCAGAGTAGAAACAACAAACGTTGCTCACTTGGGCAACCAAGGAAAAAAAAAAAACAGAACCTTTATGGCTCGGATACCATGTTGAAAGAGAAGGTATAGAAGGAGTATAACTCACACCTTTTACTTATATATTCTGTAGGTATTTATATGTACATGACTATGTCTCTAGGTAATAAAGTCAGAATCAAATCTTCCTATTATCTCATATAATCAAGCCTTACTTAATTCTCCTATAATCAGGTCTCCTATAATCAAGCCTAGACAAATCTCCTATAATCAAGTCTATCTAATTATACAACAATATTTTCTATTCTATAACAAAAACAAAGCTATAAGCTTAAGTTTTGCTAAGCATTTTGGTTCCTTGAAATGAAGAACAAGTTCCAAGCAATATGGTAGCTAGCAGTGTGTGCATAAAACATGAAACATACTATGAAAACAAACCAAGTAAGATATCCAAACCACCCTTTCATATGTCCTCATTCAATTGAACAATCTAAACCCTCAATGCTCTATCCTTTCCTTATTCCTCAGTTTCCATGTTAACATTAAAGAAAGAAAACCAATCTCAATTAATAAAAATGAAATTATGGATCAGGTTGCTCAAAGAGTCAAAAGCACTATCAACAAATTATTGTTTTTCCTTTGGCAAGAAACTTGGAACAGTTGAGAGCATCTTTAACTTTCAGCTTTGGCATTAATAAAGGAATATTAGTATCATTCTAAAATGGGTTTGTCACGATAGCAATCCTATCACCTTCTTCAAGACATTTTAACAAACACCCATTGAACAATCTAAACCCTCAATGCTCTATCCTTTCCTTATTCTTCAATTTCCATGTTAAGACAAGGTAATAGCCAACTTCCATTTTTGAACACTCCAACTACTCTAGCACTAGTTCATAAATAGACAATTCACTCCAACATTGTACTATTTCTACAGATTACAACCACTAAATTACAACCATCATGGTGTATTTAGTTCCAGCAACAAGCAAGACCAGGAATTGATCTTACCCTTGAAGCTGAATCTTTCTGAGTTGCGTTTTAAAGATCCAACAGAGTTACTTGTCCCCTTTCAGTGTCACAACCAACACCTTTCCATTGGCAACAGTTTTCACCCAGCCATGAAGAAAGCCTTCCAAAAGATTTCTTTTAACAAATCAAAGCAACAACAAGAACCAACCTGAATCTTGAGAGTTGTGGAGTTCTAAACCAACCGAAGTGATGGTCGGAGGCTCAAAACGGAGATGAGATCATCATTGGAGAGAAAAGAAATCGATGGACGGCATCGTTGGAGGTTCAATGGTGCGGCGAATGGTGAGATGCTCGACGCCAGAGAAAGAACAAGAGAGGGGATAGGGATTTTTCTAGGCAATCCGTAATAATAAATTTGATATGGGGCATTCTAGTATTTTCAAACCAATAAGTAACCCGCCCATAATTTTCTCTCCCATCATCCGTTCGATTTTGGATGGATTTTACTTATGAAGAATGGACAGAAAACCTTCATTTTCTCTATTTTCTTTCTTCTCCGTTTTCTTTCCTACCAAACCCACCAATTTTTATTTTCTGTCCACTTTTCTGTCATCACCTTTCCATCTTCCTATTTTCTGTGCTACCAAGCACAGCCTAAAGGCACACAATAATTAATATGAAATAAGTATTTACAAAAACAAATCAAAGGCAAAGCCTTTTAAAAAATGATCACTCTAATGCCATAGAAAAATAATTAACAATAACAAATAGAAACTATGCAGGTAAACTAATAAAGTATACCCAAAAAAAAAATAGGTAAAAAGATATGATCTACCTGAAAGAATATGCATGGAACGGCCTTCGATTGTTGATGTAGTGGGTGCAGGAATTGGTTGGCCAGGTTCCTTTGAAGGATGAAATTGAAACCAAAGTTACATGTGACACCAAACAATTGGATAGGCAACTTCCTGAAAGCTCTCTAAGTTTATTCTTATCTTTATTTAATGTATATAGTTATGGGAGAATAGACTATTAAACCACTTCTTCTTTTGCACATGGATATATATTTTGTAAACGACCTAACCTTTTGATGGTTGGTTGATATTATTTTGAATTTGTAGACATTATATGACATATTGGTGCTGCCATTGCTTTTAAACAATTTCTCATTTTGTTGACGTTTATGTACATGTTATTAGCAAATCCATCTAGCAAAACATTTTGTTATTTATTATCAATTCCCGCAGCGAAGTGCGGGTCATCTTCCAGTCATAGTCTGGTGAACTTGCTTCTATAACCTTTTTATAGTATTACTCAATCCGGTGTTTAGATGCTATGCTACCTCTTAAATGGCTTGGATGCTCATATGATAATTTAGTACTACTGAAGCTTTTTAATAGCCATTTAATGCCAGTGAAGTTCAGACTGCACAGTTTTCTTCTTTATACTCGACTGATATAACATGTGTAATGATGGGAGATACATTTGTTTCCTTATCTTAAATATGAGTTGATTTGTGGCCAAGATAATAGATGTTGGTTTTTATTTTCTTCCTTTTTGGTGAATAACAAAGAGCACCATTGTTGAGTGAAACTAGCATTTCATGTGCCTTGGTAAGGGGTTGGTGGAGTTTGCAATTCATAAATATGCTCTGCAATGAGAGGGCATGGCTCATGCTGCAGGGCAATATTATCTGATTGTGTTTGTGAAAAGAAAATAAATAAAATGAACTTACTTTATCATAAATATTATGTGCTAATACGATCTTCAAAATTGGACATCAAGCACTTTCGGTTTCTGTTTCAATGCCTTCTTCCAGGCTCAGACAAGTTATTTGGAAGAACTATATATGCACTAAAATGCATGCTCTAGACACATCACAGACTCTCTATCTGATATGGATCCAAGTGTCCCTGAAGCTGCTACATTCTTATATCCCAAGTTTGTTTTACGTTCACGATCTTGCCTAACCCACCAACCATTGAAGGCATCTAAAACTATTCCCAGGATAGGGCAATCTGACCAGGACACCACTCCGATCAATCTGCTGAGTATCTTAGATGGTAAGTGGATGGACTAGGTCTCTAGGAGAACTATTTTCTACTGAAAAGAATGGCCATTCTTAGTGCTTTTTTATTGCATTATTAGTTTAGACCCAGATTAAATTACATAGCAAGACCATTCCACTACAACTAGTGGCAAGAAAGTGTTTCATGAATTAATTAAAAGAGAATGGTCAGATTGAAAAGTGTTTCATGAATTAATTAAAAGAGAATGGTCAAATTGAACTTAGTGGCCATGAAAGTGTTCTTCGATTGCCTTTGTGCATTACTTTCTTTCGTCTTTGTTCAAAAAGGCATTTGTCTTTTGCCTTTTCTTATCTTTCTCCTCCACTTCCCTATTTAACTACCACTTAATAGTGACACTATTTTCTCCCTATGGTGATACTCTGGTCATTCCCCTATGCACAGACTCAACTGTGAATGTTTATTCAGAAAATGTGAATGAATGCCAAATGAACATAACAGATGTAATAAGTTGAGATATTTTGCTTACAATTCTTTAGTGCATATACAAACTTATGGAATTTTGGATTACACAAAAGAAAGTAATTATCTTCCCTGCCATAGATGGTAGATCTCATCTGAATTTTCAGATATGAACTTGACTCTTCAATGTTTTAACTTCAAGGTGTACATTTGGAGGTCCCTTTTTGTTTTAATGTAACTAAGTTGATGACAGCTTTCTCTACATGCAGTTTAAAATTGCCAAAAGCAGAATAATTTGGATAAATGGCAACAAGAAGAAAGACTGAAAAAGATAAGAATAATTTGGATTATATAGAATTATTTTCCCTCTCTCTTTTCATTTTTTATCTCATCATGCCTTTCCCCAACTTGCTCGTGGGGGTTGGGTCTTTAACGAGAATTACTTATTTAAAGTAATAGAGCCCGCCATTGCTCAACTTTCCAGAAAGCACCCAGCCATCCTCCTCACCTTATACACTCCCAAACGTGTTATAAATATTGGAACTCCTGGAGCTTTGAAAGGACAATCCTTCGGATGCTTCTGCTCTTCTTTTGGATTATGTTGCCCACTTCACTCACTCTACCTCTGAAAACATAGCCGTTAAATTTAAAAATTTCATACGTCACTTGGATTTAGCATGAAACTCCCTCCCTCTGCATAAAACAACCTTGTCTATGTCCCAAAATGTCAAAATCAGCAGCAGCTTTCCGCCATATTTTTTTAATTTTATCCTCCTTGTTCTCATTTTGAGCCATGCATCCTCACAACTCTATGATGCTCAACAACAAGCTATCCTAATTGAACTAAAGCAGCACTGGTAAAATCCATTGCCCATCAGCCATTAGATCCCATCATCAAATTCGTCCAACCACTGCAACTGGCGTGAAATCACTTGCAGCAACAACTCAGTCACTCAGTTACACCTTGCCAACAAGACCATAGGCGCAACAATCCCAACTTTTATTTGTGACCTTAAGAACCTGATAGCCATTGATCTTCACTACAACAACATCACTGGTGAATTTCCAAAAGCTCTCTGCAACTGCTCCAAACTCCAGTACCTGGACCTCTCTCAAAACTATTTTGTTGGCACAATCCCTCAGGACATTGACAGCCTAGCTCAGCTCCAGTACTTGAACCTGGCAGGCAATAATTTTTCTGGTGAAATTCCAGCTGCCATTGGACGTTTAAAGGAGGTAAGGAGTCTTGAGCTTTCTGCAAACCAGTTCAACGGTTCTTTCCAACCAGAAATTGGTAACTTGTCTCAACTCGAATTTTTGGGGGTTGGCCTATAATAACAAATCCCAGCCATCCAAATTGCCTTCCAGTTTTATTCAATTCAAGAAGCTGAAGACATTATACATGTCCGAAGCAAATTTAACTGGTGAAATCCCCAATACAATTGGAGATATGACAGCTCTTGAGGTATTGGCTTTATATTAAAATGAACTAATGGGAAAAATCCCTCTGTTTCTTTTTATTAATGTTTTTACTTTTTCTATTTTACTTATCACCATATCGTTTTGACGATAACAGTGATTGTAATTCTTCATATATTGCTTTAAAGAACTTGCCTAGGAATTTGTTTACCTTGGGCATGAATAAGACTCTAACTTGTTTGTTTAATTGCCCTCTATTTTTCACCTAAGTGTTTGGATAATTTAAACTACATTTTGTATCAATTTGTATTCTATTTGTAAATTCATAATCATACGGTTACATTTAAAACTACTTATCTTTAACATTTCCTTTCGCCAGTTTTAATGTGTTTTAATATCAGTTAAACAAATTTTTTATGGTTACTGCGATTGATATATACCTTGCTATTTTCAATTTTTAAAAAATTGATGTGCCCAAGTTGAAAATCATGATTTTTAGAATTTTTGCCTCAAATCAGGCTCTGAGAACCCCAAGATTTTTAAACTACTCAATAAGTGCAATTTCTTCCTAACTTTTTTTCTCTTGGCAAAATTCCAATTTTCCGAACAAATTTTGACACTTTCTTCTACGCTTGAAGCGGTCATATTTGTCCAATTTTACAGCAAATCAATGTAAATTCGATCCCATATCAATGAATAAAAAACCAGATGATCCTTGAACCGGCTGACCATTATTTACAATTCAACTGGATTCAATTAGATAAACAATTTTATTTTATTAATTTCTCAAAATATTGAAAAATTAAAAAAATAAGAAAAAGTAAAAACTATTAGTGTATCACATAATGTAAATAAATATTACAAATTATTTTACATCACAAATTAAATTTTTATTATGAAAGTATATTAAAATAAAAAAAGTTCAAAATTTTAAACTACAAATTTTAAAATTCAAAATCCAAACATAATAAGAAAATTAAATTTGAGCTTCTCATTAATTTAGATTTCTTTTGAGCTTATGTTAATAAATTAAAAATAACTCAAAAATAAAAAATTATTAAATTTTTTATTGACCAGATTCATCCGGTTTCACGATTCAAAAACGATCCAACCTAAATCCGATTTTATAATCTTTAATGGACTGAACTTATTACCAAATTCTAATTCAACCGGTTGAACCAACCGATCCATTCCAATTTTTTATTCATTGTCCAATATACCCAAAATTGAGACTTATACCGCCCTATAAATTGAAATTAAGCTAAATCTTGCCCAACATGTCACATTAAGCTTTTTTGGAAGTTCAATAACTAGTATACATTGGAGCTGACAGATATTAGGACTTAGTCCAACCAAGCCCGGTTTGGGTCCAAAGAATGATGCTCACTCTCACTCATTCCAGTTAGGCCTAATCTCTACTTATAAGGCTAAGGCTATGTTTGGTATGAGAAAACATTTTCTGTTTTCATTTTTTTAAAAATACAAAGAAACTATTATATAAGATATATGTTGTGAGAGGAAATATATACATGTTAAAATGAAAAATGAAAATGAAAATAGACCTTGAAATGAGATTAAAAAAAATTTATTCTGAATGTTAGATCCATTTTTATTTTTATTTTTATTTTCTAAAACATGCATACATTCTTATAAACTATACATATCTTATATAATTTCTTTGTAATTTTAAAAAATAAAAATATAAAATATTTTCATATACTAAACATAACCTAAATGTTATTCTTGTCCCACAACCCAAAAAAAGCCCAGTTCCACTGCGAATAGGACATGAATGGTCCCAAGCTAAAACTTTGATCCCCAATCTTTAGATCAAAGCCCAACAGCATAACCCAGAACGAGGCCAAGGAAAGAAATAGTAATTTTTAAAATAAATTGACCCACATACCGAAATTAGGACCGTTTAAGAGATAAATCGCCCAGATTGGCTCATTTAAGGATGGTGGTACAAAATTTAGACAAGTACCATAGCAAATTCTTCGTCTTTCATCTCCAAAATAAGCGAATTTCCCGCATAGAAAAATTGCTATTAAGGCTAATTTTTACCAAATTTAGTCTTAGTAAATAGTACAAGGAATATATTAGACAAATCTAGCCCCCTAATCAAGAGCCAAAATAATATTATGATGGTCGACATGTTGATAGAAATTTTGGTGAATTCGGCATATCTAATAGACCAAAATGAGTGCTTCTACTCACAGCTCCACACTATCCATTTATATTTACGTATGTTCAAACTTTGATTTAAAAAATATAGTTGTAAAAGAGGCAAAAGTTCATAAATCAGTTGTAAAAAAGGTAAAAGTGCCAGTAAATTTCTAAGGAAATAAATGACCAAGGTAACTTCATGTTTACAATAGTGGTGCAAAAACACATTCCTTTACAAGGCTTTTGAAATAATACATTCTAACAATTACAACGCCCTTTTACTGTTTTACATCAAATAATTCTCAATACATAAAGCACCTAAATGAACATTAACCTAAAACTAAATAGGAATGCCGCACCACTGTTGTATTCATTAAATTACCTTGAAACAATTAACACTATAAAATAAACAAAGAAAGCACACCAACAAAAACATATCCATCCAATCACAAACATATCCATCCAATCCAATGAACTTTTGCCTCTTTTACAACTATATTTTTAAAGGTATGTTTTGGTTTGAATGTAAAACAGTAAAAGGAAAAAGTGCCAGTAAATTTCTAAGAAAGGAAATAAATGACCAAGGTAACTTCATGTTTACAATAGTGGTGCAAAAACACATTCCTTTACAAGGCTTTTGAAATAATACATTCTAACAATTACAACGCCCTTCCTTTTACTGTTTTACATCAAATAATTCTCAATACATAAAGCACCTAAATGAACATTAACCTAAAACTAAATAGGAATGCCGCACCACTATTGTATTCATTAAATTACCTTGAAACAATTAACACTATAAAATAAACAAAGAAAGCACACCAACAAAAACATATCCATCCAATCACAAACTACATTCAATCAAATCACAAATGCCATGCAATTTGCTAAGACAATTAATTAAAGCACATCAGAAAAACAAATCACACAATCTAAATGCACCTTATATTAATGAAACGCAGAGAGAGAAACATAATAAATAGATGTATAAAACCAAAACATACCTTTATTACTGGCTTCATGCAATGAAGCGTGCAAAGCAAACTTTCCAGGATCTGAAACTCCTTGAAAGATCCTGTTCCAAGTTCATTACAATAGAACATCAACATATTGGTCAAGAAAATAAAGCACATTTTTAAATCAATTGCAAATGTTGAAAGTCAAGATTGATAACTTACAACTTCAATATTCAGTCGAACACTTCAATTTGTCCCACGACACGGTCACTACCCTTATGCATGCACGCCGTGATGTAGATGAGACTCAACCCAAGGGATACAACCTATAACTAATGCAACCTCGCTTCCCAGAACCCGCATGCTCGCCGTGATGTGATATAATGCAAATGCAACCCAACCCATGCACACGAGGGGGAGGGGGAGAAAAGGGGAACGGGGGAGGACACCCTACTGTAACAGCTTCTCCAGGCGCTGATGATATGCTGAAATGAAAAAGAAAATGTGTTTGTGTTAGTACATCAAGGAGAATGCTGCAACGCACTTTAAATCAACCTCAAAGAAAAAATTAATAAAGAACATTCAATAGAAGATATTGCAGTTATTTACCTTGATGCACGGCTGTCCACAAAGAAGGTTTTCAACAGCTGTACATACTACTGCAGAATAAATAATTTCATCACAAACATAAATAAATGGAAGAACATCAGAAAACCAAATGACAAAAACTAAATCGCACCTATATACCGTAATGAACAGAGACAAACATAACTATACATATATAAAACCAAAACATACCCTTATTACTAGCTTCGTGCATTGGAGATGTAAATGAGGAGACCTGCCAAGCCTCTTACGCTAAGCAAACTTTCCAGGATCTGAAACTCCTTGAAAGATCCTGTTCCATGTTCATAACAATAGAACATCAACATATTGGTCAAGAAAATAAAGCACATTTTTAAATCAATTGCAAATGTTGAAAGTCAAGATTGATAGCTTACAACTTCAATATTCAGCCGAACACTTCAGGTTGTCCCACGACACGGTCACTACCCTTATGCATGCACGCCGTGATGTAGATGAGACTCAACCCAAGGGATACAACCTATAACTAATGCAACCTCGCTTCCCAGAACCCGCATGCTCGCCGTGATGTGATATAATGCAAATGCAACCCAACCCATGCACACGAGGGGGAGGGGGAGAAAAGGGGAACGGGGGAGGACACCCTACTGTAGCAGCTCTGCTACGTGCTCCCGTTGCCGCATGGATATGCTGAAACGAAACAGAAAATGTGGTTTAGTGTTAGTACATCAAAGAAAATGGGAATGCTGCAATGAACTTTAAATCAACCTCAAAGACAAACTAATGCAGAACATTCAAAAAGATATTGCAGTTATAAGCCAAAAACTATAAGCTTAGACTGGTTAAAGAAAAGCCTGCGTGGGGAAAAATACATTATCTTGGGTCAGTACTAAAATATCATCAAAGCTCAGACTAGGGAAAAAACACTGTTAAGAGAGGAAGGAAGAAGGACGAAAAAAAGAAAGAAGATACAATAAAGGTCGTAATTAAGAAAAACTCAGTTAAAACAGAAGCATTTCTTTTTTTTTTTTCATGCGATATCGACTATGAGATAGCTGAATTCACTGCAAAAAAAGGCAGTTTGACATCAAGGAAAATTTATAGAAAAATTACCAACATCACAGCAAGCAAATTGGTAGAAGAAAATTCATAAGGGTTAAACCACAACTCAATAGCAGCCATCAAACCACCAAAGCAGTGCCAAGGGAAAACACAACTGCCACACAAAAGAGGGCGCACACAGTAATTGCAAAAGAGATATAGCATAAACACAGCCACCAGAAGTTGAAAGAAAATTAGCAACAGCAAACAATCATCATAATGGTAGAATTGAAACATTCCTCAAATTTTCTCGGAAATGGCTAACAATGTAAATAAAGAGCAACTGCCATACACATAGAAGATCTAACCCCAAAATTCAAAAGCAGAAGAAATAGAATGACTTGAACCAAGAATTTTTAAAACTCTATAACTTGAGGAGTATTGTAAATTTTTAATATATAAAAAACTACGCTTATCTTATTAATTTAGAGATATAGCTGATTTTTTTATAACACTAATTCTTAACATGGAAATATAATGGACAACCCAAAAAGAATAAGACTGAATTTTAAAAACAAAAATTGAAGCATGGCAGTAGCTCACCTTCATTTTCATCAGAAAAGCTTCAACGAAAAGATAAATTTAACTGTTGCTCCAAAGCTCAGCTCCAATAGAGAAAATACTACGAAAGAGAAGAAACATAATCAGCATCAGAAGCAGAAAAGAGAATCAGTAGCAGGACACAAATCAACTCAATGGTAACACAATTCACAACATGCAGTCAACAAAATCCATGACAAGTAAAACCACAAAGAATCCAGCATCGCAAAAAAAAAAAGGATTAGGCAGTTGCGATGTTCTGCTTTGAAGACTTCAGGGGAAGATTTGCAAGATCCATGGGTAAAAGGTGAAGGAGACCACAGAGAGCAACATATGTGAAAATTGGCCTCATCAACTGCATACGTCGCCGTTAAATGCTCAAGAAGAGGTCCTAAAACTCTCTCCATCATTGCTGAATGGTCAAAGTTCTCACGGGTTTGAAATAATGCTTCACACTGCACTAAATTCAAAATTTGTAAGATCGCATGTTCCAGGTCTGAACAAAGCTTAATGCATCAGAAGAAATATAGAACTAACCGGGCATGCCTAGAGAAGACACATAACTCAAAACACATCTGTGACTGCAATAATCGAACCAATTCTGAATCTGCACACAGCTTCAAGAAGTGACCAAAAAAGTCGTAAAGCACAAGCCACAAGAAAAGCAGTAACTATAAACAGAAATCAGTAAGACACATACTTGCTTAGCTCTACGTATGCCTTGAAGAAGGAGACAGCTCCAACTTATTTCAATTGCAGATCCTCCAAGAGGAATAGGTCCAGATGACAGGTTGCTTTTAATGCTCCTAAACATTGCAGAGCAATTATCATAGAAGGATGACAAAAGGAAAGCTAAATCAAATAAAGGGACAAAATGACAACAAGAGATAGATTTTAGAAGACAGAGAGACAGATTTAAAACATAAATATATGAGGTACAACTACAATACAGGATACAACCTCGCATGGACAGTTACATAGATGGTTGTCTCTAAATTTAAACTGAACCCCCATCCTAACAAGCACACCCTCACCCCCAATACAAATGATTCTATACAACCATATCAAATTTACAGTTCATGAGGGTGACAAATCAGTCTAGCCTGATCTTATGCAAAACAGACTCATATGGGCAGGATAGTATTTTTATACTAATATTTAAACTTTATAAGAATTCACTAAACTTGCGGAAATAAGTTGATCTTATGCAAAACACGCTCTCATATGGATAGGATAGTACACATTTATAATGCTCATATTACAAATAATTGATTAAAGTCCCCTGATATAATAACGACTAATTAAAAATACAACCTACTGTCAACGAAACAATTTTGCATTCTTTCACTATCCTAGTTTAGTTAGAATGATATCAGTTAACCATTGGTAAAACGAAAATTTAAAGAACCAGTTCAAGGTCCTAGATTCCATAAGTTAACGCTCTGTCCACAGATCACAACCAAGAAGAAACAATCAAACGGCCAGAAGAGTGACAGCTATAGGAAAAGAGAGACTAACCATTCATCACAAATGTCAGTCACAATGCGAACAAAATTTCAACTTGTCAGGACACACTCACTGTAGATGACCCACTCTGGCTTGTGATCTAAACAATTTGATGGACACAAGTGCACCACCTGCAAAAAGACAGTGGAAGAAACCTTGTCACATCCCAAACATGTTAAAAATTAGAAAAGACTTTCACAGGAAATAAAGCATGTTAAGAAAAAAAAAGGAGAATACAGGATAGTGGTACTGACTTGGTTGTCTTCAACAGTAAAGTAATGCCCTGCACACGCTCCTGAAGAGCTACCTGCACGAAGTATCCAACAAGCATAGCCTTTCTCCTGTTGACGTAGTAGTCACAACTGTTGCAATCAGTGCTGCACAACTTGAGGTTAAACCAGGCCATGATGTGCACTACTGTCTAACATTATCATCTGCCTTCAGATACTCTGGTTGATAAAATTCTCATAGCACCAAGATGAATCTTCCTCTGCGGTTCTTTCACAGATTATAAAACTCTTAGATCAATTGAAGCTCATAATTAAATTTGACTCACCTTTAAAGAAAGGGATGTAAGTACTCACTGTTTTGTTTGTAAGCATTGTACACGTTCAAAGGCATAAGGTGATCTCCATCGATGTGCCCAACACTAGCTTTCACTTTATCTGCAGCTTTTTGTGCCTCCCTAGGCAGTACAAAGCAACTGGGTGTTAAAGAAAGAATTTGGTTATCACAGAAGATGCACAGTAGGTTGGTAGAGGCATACAGGTGAGACGAAGACAAGTGCGACTATCTGTTTCACAAGATAAACTGAGAAACTGCAACAATCCACATCAGGACTTATTTAGAAAGCCTATGGTGCATCCACCCTGGGGCAGGGAACCCAAACAAGAAAGTTTCTGATGACAACCTAAGACATAGTACAGCTTTAACTGTATCAATGCATGCAAATGTAGGCATGGAAACAATTAAACATCTGGTGTTGCGCACAAGTCTCTACGCAAACTATTCATATAGGGACACCATTAAGAAGAATAGAGCCCCATAACAACTACTTCCACCTGACTCAACATAAACATACAAAAGCATGCTAGGAAACTAATAAATATACCTGAAAGCATGGCAGCAGTTAAAAGAATCTCATTTGACTAACAATGAGCGTCTTTGACATTTGAGGATCCAAGGGGAACTCACTCATGATCTCTACCAACTTTTCTTAAGTTCCCTTCATCATCAAATGCTCCCAAATAGTTCAATACTTCCAAAGCCTGCATTAATGTCTCTGAAGCAGGTGAGTCCATAAAATCAAAATGCACCAGATCATTAATTCCTGTTTCTTAAAGAGGGGAACTGCATTTGCCAGGATTGATCTTAATATTTCAGGACAGGTCTGCAGCTGTAGATCATTATTGGAACTCTTTACAAGTGTAGAGCGTGAAACATTTTCCAGGTTCAATTCTTCCAGTACAACCAGACCTTTTGTGTGCACTTGCTTTTGATATCGGAGATACCAGTAAGGACTCAACATGTAGTCTTGGGTCATAACCTTTTTGTTTCGCAAAGCCTGGGTCAATAACATTTGTTGTGACAAACCAACAATAAGTTTGTTGCACAAGACAAGCCAATTCATTTGATCAAATGAATTCCTAGTTATGGAAATACTTATAATTCATGAGACTAACCATAGTTGTGATAAAAGTTGAAATTAACCATCTGATATCTAAAGATTGTTGGGCAGCTCAGTAACCAGTCAATACTTATGACAGGTTCTTAGTATCTTCTAGATAGATTAAAATAAATATCATTGGTCTTCCCCATATAGAGTATAGATAAAATTTTAGATCCATCACATAATGCCTTGGATGTAGTTGCATTGTTAGCAATAAAATGCTATTTTTTTAAAGATTCATAGTGTATACCTTGGATAAAATTCCAGGATTGGTAGCTCCTCCAATGTAGTTCAAGAGCAAAACTCTGCCAGATGGAGCTCGATTAGGGAAAAGTGACAAACTGTATATGGTACCTGCAAATTTTTGTTTAATCAATCAAAATTCTCGAAGTACCTCCTCAATGCAAAAACATTCAGCATAAGACCAGGATATGATATTTCAGGAAGACCCGAGTTACCTAGAGTTTCAATGCCTTGGCTGCGAGGGTGCAATTGGCCAAAACCCTTCAATTCATCATCGATCAATCATTCTCTTCGAATAACTTCTTTTGGGTATGAGATTGAGACAGATGCAACTGGTGGGTAATAAAATTGGGATAGCGCATCTGCTGCAGCAGCCCGTGTAGAGAATGTAGAAATAAGTCAAAGAATTATACTAGAATTTTAATTTAAATTAGTAAACAACTATAGCATGGCCTCAATTAGTCCATTAAACTGTCATTTTCTTCATACACCTTTCCTTGTTAATAAAAGGTCTTTTATGAATCTGTGTACATTATTCGCGTACCAGGTATATCTTACAAATGCATAAATCACAAATCATGAATGAAAATTTCTCAAGAAACTAAAGTTTGACTAATATCCAGTTGAATGACGAGTGACTCAAGAGTTAATGCGAGACATAACAGATGTCTAATATAGGAGTCCAAAACTAGGCCAACAGTGTACTCTATCAAATTTGGAAGAATAAATGTATACTTCCGCTAGCATTCCAGTATTTAAAACACGCATAGAGGTTCACAAACATGAGCATACAAAAACAGGCCCTATGCACATAAACCTAATTGCCTGTTGACCAAGCAAATTGATACCTTAGAATCCTAGACAAAGCAAGATAATGGAGGGAACCTCCTATGCCAGATATTACCAACACAGCATAAAAGGATTATCTGGTGAGGAACAGGTGGAAATGGAAACATACCGAGAGAGGATTCAACAGGATACTAGCAACATAGGATGGAATGGTCATGACAACACTTCTACTCTGAAGAGAGACCTTTCCTTCTGGTGTTTCATAAGTCAAACTATACCTACCATTGTCCAATTTAGAAATGCTGGAGAGCTTCCATGATAATTTAACATTAGTACCCAAGCTGCCAAGTAAACAACTAATTACGATCCTGAAACCTGAAGAAGGGTGCAGCACTTTCAAACCATTACAAAGGCTTAAATTACAGCTGACATGGGTGACTGGGCTACCTAGTAGCAATTGCCTCAGGCAGCATGGCAAGTCCCTTCCTAAAAGATCCAACTGTTTGGCCCTTGGGTTTTGGCAGACGCCTGCAAGATAACCATATTCAGCAGGATGAAAATGAATATCATAAAAGAACCACCTCAAAGGTCTCAATATGTGAAAATTACGGGTCACGGGGGGGCTTAGGTGTGCTATTTCTCTCCTGGATTGTCTTGAAAGTGCCACCAATTATGCTACCACCAATCTGCTCAAGCTTCCATACTCTTCCAAATGCTGCTTTCATGCTTAATTTTGAAGGATCCCCAGCATAAACACCTGCAACAACAGATTCAAGTATAGAATTCTGACCTAGCTAAAAAATCGAAGGAACCGGCTGGTCTCTCATTGCACTAGTATATAAATTGTGAAATGAATTGCTGATTGAAAATGAACAGCTCGAGACAAACAAAACATGGACATTAAAGTACATCCTCGGAGATAAGTGGATATGCAATAAAGACAAGAACCATCACCAAAAGTAGTGTAATAGTATCAGATTAGAGGAAACTTTCAAGCAAATGCTATTATTTCAACTTTTCAAACTACCATCATAGCAGTTACCATGTATGTAGCAAAGGCACCACTCCTTGTATGCATAACTTGAGATATTAAGGACAATTAACAAGTCATTTCGGCCAAAGGATTTAGTTTGAAGAGAAATGTACCAACGACATTAACATTCTTCAGAGACAGTGGTTTCTTTTTGGCCATTCACAAAGAATGATTAAAAAACCAATGTTTCGTGCACACATAAAATACAAAAACAAAACAGAAGATAAATGACAATAAAGATCACCAAGCATCACCTGAAAAAAATGGTTCAATCAAGCGCTCAAAAACCTCACCACCAAGATTACGACGCACAAACTCCTCCACTGATTCTTCGTGACCCTGTGACCTTTGTCAAACTCAGCTATATGAGAAACTTCTTTGGCAAAAAATTTACTCAAGCACAACTACAACATGATTACACGAATTTCAATATCATATAAGAGAGTGAAGAGCACAAACCGGAGGAGTAGGCCAAACGCCGAGAGCACCAAATCCAGCCCTGAGTTTTCCACCAATGCTCATCAAGTCGAATAGCGGCAAGTCGGTTGGCTCGGAGGGTACAGGCCTTAATTTCCCCTCCCATAGCACAAACCGTGGAGCATTAGGACCACCTAAAACCAAATCATCCTTCAACCCACTATCCACCTAGTCCAATCAAGCACAGTTTATGAGATAAATCGCATAATTAATTAATTAAACTAATGGTTACAAAAGTGCATAATTAATTAATTAAACTAATGGTTACAAAAGTGTAATTGATGAACAATGTGGATTAATATGAACTTACCGCCATGGTGAGAATAGGATCGGACGGCTGGAAACTATTGGGCCCTTCTTCCCACAGATAACCATCCCGCTCAACGGTTGTAATGTTGCCACCGACTCGGTCTCTGGCTTCCGTCACGATCACATTGGAAGCGACGTCACGGTGCTTGGTGGCGACAGCTTGGGCAACGCATAGTCCGCTGATGCCGCGTCCTACAACCACGCAATCCGCAATGGATGATTCTCCGTCGATCTTCGAGGAGGAGATTGTGGGTCCCTCGGCGATGAAGCATCGGAGCTTGAAAGGTTTGAGAATGCGGGGCGAAATTGGGTGGTTTGGTTTGGAAAAGGAGAAGGAAAAGAAAAACGGCGAGGCGCGGAAAAGGGAGAGGTCCGTTAGAGCGGTCATGGTTGGTCGGGCCTGGCGAGGGAGGAGAAGAACGGGCTGAGATTAAATTACGTGGATTTTGCCATGGCTATACGCGAGTGAGACGACGACTTTGGCCAGATTGTGTTATCTCCAAGAGGGAATGTTGAGTGTGGTTACTCACACAGTCACACGTCTGAGTCGGTTGCAATCAATCAAAATATCAAATACAATTCAATTTGTACCAATAAATAAATGGATGGTGATTACATGGAAAAGTAATTGTGATGGATTGAATAAACAGCTAAATTGTTTATTTAAGGAAAAAAGCATGCAAACAATTTATATGTATAGTTAACGAGGATGGAATATATATATATATATATAATCATATATATTTATATCTACTTAACGATTTATGATTAATGTTGTTTGAACTACATCGAATCTCAAAGGAGAATAAATTCTTTTAAATCTTTTTTTCTTATAATTTGTACATATACATAAATTCTCTATAAATTTTTGAACCATGTAGAATTATAGATGGGATCACTATCCGTTTTCTTATAAGTTTTGTGTCTTATGTACATACTTTATTTTATAATTTTCTTCATTGAAGGGTGAATAATAATAAGTCATTTTCGAACTTAAATTCTCTAAGTAACAGTTAAGACCTTAGTATTCTTATTTCTTTGCATGAGATTTGGTCCAAATTTGTTTGAAAGGAATTAAGATGATTGGCACTAAGTAACTAACACAATAAAGCTAGTAGTGTTTAGCCATGAGAAAGAAATATAATAGTCCCATTAACTTGCCATTAACTTGCATAACCTCTACAACTGACCACTACACCATACTCCATCAATCAACTTGACATTGAAAATTTTGACGAATTCAATTTTTATCACTTTAAAATTGGAAGTTATCTGAATTATTTATGACATATTTACAGAAACTATATGATAATGATCACTAGGTGATAAAATAGCATTCGAATTTTATTTTTTAGAAACAAATATTATATGCTAATCATTAAATTAAATGTTTAAATCAATTTGTTTTTGAAGTGTATTTCGTTGTTAAAAAATGATTGTTAACAACCAGAGTAGTTTAATAATTTACACTTGTGTGCATTCCTTTGTACCAAAAAAAAAAAAAGAAGTTTAATTGTTGATCCAGCTTTAGTTGCTTATAGACTATAACTCTCTCTCCGGAAGTATTCCCCTTTCTTTTGGAAACTTAAAGACGTTGATCCAGCTTGATTTAAGTGACAACAATTTTCATGGCAGCATTCCTCCAACTCTAGGTAACTGTAAAAATTTGATATCCTTGGATCTCTCTAGTAACAACCTTAGTGGTTCTATACCTCCAGTAGTAGTTTGTCTCTCTTCTTTGTCCATTAATCTTAACTCATCTTCAAATCATTTGACTGGTGTGCTTCCCATTGAAGTGGGAAATCTAAATAATCTAGGTTCATTAGATGTTTCAAGGAACAAGTTGTCAAGTGTACTCCCCCACACTCTTAGCAACTGTCTAAGACTGGAATATCTAGTTCTAGGAGGAAATTCTTTTGAAGGGTCTATTTCTAACTCTTTGAGTTCATTGAGAGGTCTTTTAGTTTTAGATGTTTCTTACAATAACCTCTCAGGTGAAATTCCAGAATTTTTAAAGAGTTTTAAGTTACAAAGTCTGGGTCTTGCATATAATGATTTTGAAGGTGCGCTACCAACTAAAGGAATCTTTAGAAATGTAAGTGCTACATCCATTCAAGGAAACAACAAACTTTGTAGACGCATACCTAAATTCCACTTGCCTATATGTAACTTGAAGAGAACTAGGAGAAGATCTAGTTTACCTAAAATAATAGCAATTGCTTTCTTTTCTTTCAAAACCAAAAGCGAACCACTAAGAATAACAACAAAATTAATCCTAAGAGCTTTTAATCCTATTTAATATTTCATATCAATTATAAGTTTCTATATATGAAAGAGTCATCTTAAGATATTTTATGTTGCAAACTGTGACAAATAAAAATTGCAGAATATGGCTTGGGGAACAAGGTATCTACCTCTGCTGATGTCTACAGTTACGGTATCCTTCTGTTTGAGATGTTTACTGGGAAGAGGCCAACTGCTGCAATGTTCAAAGATGGCTTGAACCTACACAAGTATGTTAAGCTAGCTTTGCCCGAGAGAGTGACTGAAGTTACAGATCCCATTCTTCTTGAAGAGATAGCCAGAAGAGAACTAGTTACAAATAATACTAAATATCAGAGAAGCATCCAGACAGAGGAGAGATTCCTTGAGTGTTTAATTTCTATGTTCAAATTTGGAGTCACTTGTTCTGCCAAATTGCCGAGCAGGCAAATGCACATGACCAGTGTTACAGTTGAGCTTTGTTCCATCAGAGAAAAACTTCTTCCAACTCGACTCCATTAAAGCTACAATCATCACCTCCCACTATAATGCCAGCTTCTTTCTTCCTTTCTAGTTGTAGAATAATAAAGTACTGCATCAGCCTTGGTGTACTAGTAATTCCACTACATTATAATTTCTACCTGCTTAATCGGCTTTATTATTGTAATAATCCTTGCTTTTTTCTTAATTTTTTTCCTTTTTCTCCTATGGCCCAATGCTATAGTTGGATTCAATTTTAATTAAACCAAGAAAATGGGATACTACTAATTAATCAGAGACACAAGCCTTTCAAAAAAAATATTTTTTTTATAGTACAACCTCGTTCCCTGTAATCCAAATCAAATCACGTCAAACCTTAATAGGAAAATTTTTTCTAAACGTATTTCTTTTATTCACAAAACTCAACCCCCAAAATCCTTGTTGGAAGGGTAATTTACATTTTTCTACTCGGCTAAATAGACATTGATTAAATTAAAAAAAAACTGCTATTATTTTTTATAAACTTTTCATGGATCTTTAAATCTTACTAGAAAATGACCCGGGCTACACTCCAGAATTTTTTTAAAATTTTAAGTATTTGAATTTTATTTTTTAAAAATATAAGAGGATAGGAATAAATAATACTTTAAGATCAATCTATACAATCATATATTGATATTATATGTAAACCAGAATGTAATACAAAATGTATATAAAAAATTGGTTTGATATACATAGATAATGTTAATTAGTTAATAATAAAACTACATATACAAAATATTATACATATATTGGAAATTTTGATTAATAATTAAATAAAAATATTTGCCAACTCTTTGATAATAAATAAACTTTAATAATGTATATAATATACCAAAATGTGAAAAAATTTTCTCAAACCCAACAAAATCTCCAAGCTAAACTTTGTTTTAGACTTATTAAAAGGTGAAAAAATTCCTACAAAAAATATATAAAATTTTTCAAAAATAAAAGAAAGCACCAAAAGTTTTAAAGGAAAAAAAGAGAAAAAAACTAATGGACTTTTAGCCCAAAATATAAAAAATGAAAAAGAGAAAAAAAAAAAAAAGCCAATGATGGGGTGACAATTGTACCCTTCCTCCTCTAATATGCTCTTATCTTTCATATGATGGAGTATAGATATTCAAGCACAAATAAAAGACCCATTTGCCCAATGAAGCCCAAATAAGTTTCTGAAACTTAATACTCCAACTTTTATTATATTTTTAGTTAAATTATAGACAGCGGTCGGATATTGTTTTTTCTCTCCAGGAATATCTAAGAGCCAAATGTAATTTACTCTGCATTAGTTGTTTGGCCACTTAATATTAATAGGACAATTGCGCCTGTGCTTTATGGTTGTCTCTGCCACTTTCGATGGATGGATTTGATTTCTGTAGCTAATAATTTTCCAGATTCAATCTGGGTTTCGAAGTAGCTAGCTAGATTTTCTATATTAAAAAAAATTCCAGCATGTGAAATTATTCATTGTAAAAATAAAGATTATGCTTTCAAATATTTTACAATTTTCTCACTGCAAAAAACTGAAACTGTCGAGAGACTTTTCAATCTGAAGAGAACACTTTTGTTTCTAACTGGTATGCTTTAGTGAAGAAGGCCGGCCAACATAGGTACGTTGACATGATGCTGCTAACGGTAGAGGCACCAATTAACATGTTCATAACAACAATCTGCAGCTGAATAGCCTCCAGGGGTGAAGCGCCTCCCATTATGAGGCCAGTCATCGCCCCTGGAAGTGAGATGAGACCTACTGTCTTCGCATTGTCCAAAACCGGAGACAGTGCAATTACTAGAGCCCTTTTAACTTGTTCTAGAGTTGCCTGACGCGGAGTTGCCCCGAGAGCCAAAGCTGTCTCAACCTGTGAAGCGATGGCAAAGGCATTTGAAGTCAATATCAGAGTTACAAGTTACAACATCTCATAACGAGGACTTGTTGACAATGAAGATGTTCCTTAAACAGAGATATTTGGAAATTTATCAGAAAGCAACAGATACGTATCAATTCCTCCCAACTTCACAAAACTGTTGACATTTTTTTGCTAGATTTGGACTCTTACCAGATTAAATTGTATCTTGATATCATCTCGAAGTTTCTTCATTGTGACACCAGTTACTGTCATTGCATTCCCGACCATCATTCCTGCAACAGGGATTATATATCGCGGAGTGAAAGGGAAAACGTTGAGTATAACAAGAAGGAACATTGTCACTGCCGTTCCAGCCAGGATGGATATCCCGGCAACATATTTCCCGCGGGGCACGTGTTTGGCACGTTGGCCAGCTGTATATCCAGCTACAGAAACCTGCAATTCACATTTCCAAGCACCCATTAGTCATGGAATATTGAGAATGAAGGTCAAATACTAGAGATGAAATTGTCCAAATATGCTGGTTAAACTTAGAGGCCAATCATGAGCATTCATTGAAGATAACTTCTGACAAGTACTATCAATTTCTCTTTGCTATTTTACTTTAATAGGCCACATAATTAGGAGACATTCGAGGGAGATCAAGACTGCAGTTAAATTATTTGTTCTGTTCTTGTTTGAGCTAAACATCATCTGTTCGGACAGCGTATCTAAAATATACATAAATGGGTACGATTAGATGGATTAAATTTAGTCAGTTTCTGGGGTTTCATGATTTTCTTCAACAAGACTGTAAGACCATTCTGGTTTTGGCCATATCATGCATAAAATCTCTGCTCCAAACTGGAAAGAACAAATAAACTTCTGAAACAATCTCAGTAATACTCCATACGTATACTAATTTCCAGTAACATTTCTTTCCATTACAAGTCAAACTAGTTGAGAAGAATCCCAAAACTATGGCAGCCAAAGTTTCAAAAGAATGAGAATTCGGCTTCATGCGGTCAAAAACAAAAGGAAAGGCATTGAATTCAATATTCAAATCTCCTACTAACACGACAATTCCACTCAACACTGAATTGACTTGTTAATGTCAAAAAGGCGAACCAAAACCAAAAAAGAAACATTAATCTAAAGATAAAAACCTTTTTAAAAGCTAAACTATTGGTCAAACACAGAGAAAGGGAAGAAAAAGTTAAGAGACAAACCATGAAAAGATAAGCAAGCACGATCCACCCAACATTCTGCTGGTTAAAAATAAACTGAAGAACAAACCCAATAACAGAAAGCTGAAGAAAAGCTCTTAAAATGGAATAAATCATCTCGGTTTCCAAACCCAGCTTTTGCATGAAAGACAAGATAACCGCCATGAGAACCACCGCGAGGGCAGCCATCGGCTTGATCATGCCCTTTAGGAACTCTAATAACCAATCCCAATCCATTGAAAAGCCAAAACTGTCTGCAAAACCACCAAGTCGATGCTCACAGGGCTAGCAAGCAAAGCTCTTCGCGGTGGGCGTTTTATGTGGTCGAAGGAGGCGGAAGGTACCTTCCCCTGATGAGAAGATAGTCCCTTGGGACATCTCGTGGAGTTACTTACTATTCGAAATTAGAAACATTAATCAAAGGTAGCTTATAATGTTTTGACGTTGATGTTGTATTTACTAAGGTTTTTTTCTTTTTTAAATCCTATTTTTGATGCTTTGGAGTTGGCGTGAGTAACGGGGGGACGTACGTACGATCGATACGAAACGGGCATATTTGTCCCCACGTAGACGTGCCAGTGGATGAGAGCCAGCGAAAAGCTCTTTTACTTTAAACGGGATTGGATGGGACCAAGGAATCCATAACAGTGACGTGGCGATGGCATGGTTCAGCTCAGATTCCATCCTTTCCATTTTGCCGAAAGAAAAGTCATTTAGCTTATCATTATTTACAGTAATTTTTTACATCTTTAATTTGCTTTTGAATTTTGTCTTTAAATAGTATATATATATTTTAAAAAATTGGAATAAAGTTGAAGCAGTTTGATTGTGATTAATGATTACCAAGTCCAATCATATATTATTCCTATAAATTACACTATTACAGCAATGCATTTTTCAATGAACACCAAAAAATTTTAATTAATACTATTAAATATATTTAAGAGTTTTTTAATTTATTGGAATTGAACATGTAACATAACTCATGTGAAGATGTCAAATGGGGCCATCCTTTTTTTTTTCTTTTTGTAATTTTGGCAGTATATATATGATTTATTCTTTGGGTTCATCATCATCTACTATTTTTGTTGACAGCAACATTTACCTCCCTCTCTAATCTCTTTGACTTTCATAGACTCTTTCCTTCAAATCATAAAGAAAACACTCAGAACAGGTTGCATCTGTTAAGTAATACATTTGAACTGCCTTAGTATGAAGTTTTCTTTTTAATCTTCTAAGAGGCTTCAACCGTGAAAAAAGTTTTGTTAATGATACACATGAGGCATAAAAAAACTCAATTTATTCTTAATTAATCACTTTTTCATTTTATCAAAATTACCAATATGTATCAATAACTATTTGGTTGAATGGAACTAAATCCCTTATGTAAAATCTGGTGTTTGAATCGAGTTAACGAAAGAATATAAGCTTTGGAAAACTTCATCTATTTGGAATATCACATTACTTGTTACTTGATTTTAGGTTAACTGGGATTCGACAAGATTAATGGATACAGTAGATATCTATATATATATATAATCAATTTGTAATAATCATTAATTTAATGAGTCAAATATATAGTACACACCATCCATGATAAATCCTTTCTTTTAAGAATTCAAAGATGAATTGAGCTTTATTAAACAAAAAAAAAATGAACCAACTAGTACATAATAAATAATTATTTAATTCAAAAATTTGTTCATTGCAAAAGAGACCCTCCCCACTTTGTGTCATGTGGGTGTCTCGTTCATTAGTATTACTTGGTAACGTATGAACCCAATTATTATTAATATAACATAAAGTTTAACCGAGAGTGTGATCATGTTGTAGTACTATAACGGACAACTACGTGTCGGCAACTAAAAACAAGTTAAACGCTGATAGATGATAGAAGATCCCAACTGCCTTCGTCTTCAAGCTTGCAGCAAGCAGTACTTAACCCAAATATAAATATTGATGACAACCTTTAGGTTTATATGACACCAAGTGGTGTACCTCAGTTCTCACCTGCCAGGTTGAAACTGCTCCGGTCTTCCTCTTTTGCTCCTTGCCAGAAAAAAAGAAATTAAAATAAAATAAAATAAAAGTACCATCAATTAATGGGAATATTTGTCTTTAGGTGATTAAAATCGAATCTGTCTGTCCCATTAAGAGTATAGACTTTGGGGCATCGACAAGCTTCTGAAAGAAAGGGCAAAAAAAATGAAGAATAAGGACGGGAATAATGCTAATCGGTCACATGCACCTCGAGAATTATCGGTTGGCTAGCAGTTGAGTTTGTTGACTCTTTTGAAATTTTCTGAATTAAAGGCGGTTGTTTTTATTCCCTTTGTTTTTATTTATTTGTCATAAATCTATTTTCTTTTTTACTTATCATTTTAATAGATTAAAAAAGTAGTTATTGAGTTTGTCATTATTTTACTCTTCTTTAAATATGTGAAAGAGACATAAATAGTAAAAAAATGAGAGAGACAAATACATTAAATATAGAGAGATAGAAGTAGAAAAAATAAAGATAATTTAAAAAATATCTAAAAATTTTATTGATTTTTGAAAATCAACTATTCTTTTAATTCAAAAGAATTAGTTATCCATGATAATTAAATAGGAACAGAGATAATAATTTTGTAATGATTATAAATTTTTAAAAAATATATTTTATTTTTAATTGGGATTCCTTTGGTAGGATCCAAAAGGTAAAATGGGTGCATATGAGATCTCATTTTCCAAAGACTCCGTATAAGTACTGTGGATTATCATTAACACAACATAGTGATGCCCAATCACCAATAAATATATATATATATATATATATATAGTGATGCCCATGGGTATTTGGTATTTATGAAATTTGTCAAATCTAATTTCAATCTCGTCCCAAATATGATCTAAACTCAAAGTAAGGGTTGACATTGATATATAATTATTATAAATAAATGTATTATTATTCACACTCAACTTAGAATAAAGTTGAAATAATTCTTCCTTATATTATTATTATTATTAATTTTTATTTTAAATGTACCCAGGAAGCTGAGCAAGCATTTTCAAACCACTGCCGGCCCAAAGCTTTGATTTTTAAACTTTTAGTCAGTGGGCCCAAAAGGAAACTTTTGTGCTAAAATTAGGCTTAAGAATTCTAATAGAGATCTGAAATCTGCTTTCAAGCCCAAAGTGTATAGCCTATGTATAATACTGAGTATCAAAGAAATGTTGGGAAAAATTCTGTAGTTTCCACTTTCCAATTTCCAAAACGGTGCGGAGCAGCTTAAACCCACTTCCTTCTATTCTCAGCCAGTCACCGCTGCTCAGTCTCAGTCTTCCATCTTCAGCTTCATTTTCAACCCATCTCTCCGAAAATCTCAAACGGAATTTAGAAAATAAAAAGAAAAGAAAAATGAGTCTCCTTCGAAACGCAATCAAATCGCAGGTTTCGGTTCGAACGGTCAAGCCATCCCACTCATTACCATCATATCTTCGTGAATCTCCCAGACGTTTCTCCACCGAAACGGATCAACCGCAAACGCCACAACCCGACGCCTCTGTTAATCAATTTCTTGATTCTGCAAGCACAGGTTCAATCTCCCGCCCAGAAAGAAAATCTTTTTATTTTTCCTCGGGCTCCCAAATGAGGCGTCTAGGGTTTAGGGTTTATCCAAAGTCTCATTTTTATAATTATTTTCCCTAAAAGATTAAACCTTTTTTATTTTCTGTTTGTAGGATTCGTTTATGGGAAACTCCTTGGAACCACGAAACATACAATGAAAAGTGATATAATGAACTTGCTTGAAGGGTGCAATCTAACGGCTGATGACATTAAAGTTAGCTATAACCGCAGCCTTTTACCTGTTGGAATGTAAGCCTCTTAATTTGTTTATACCTCAAGATTAAATATATTGGAATTTAGATTTTTCAAAGGGACGATTTTGTTCATTTGTGTTTTTCTTTGTTTTCAATTAGGATGGTGCGGTTTTCATCACCTGCTGCATTCGGTAATGCAGTGAGGGCAATTCGGAGATTTGATCGGCTTTACAAGTTGGACAGGGTAAAATGAATTAGATTGTGACTGTATTCTGACAAGGTTTGATTGGTAATGTTTGGTTTGATAGTTCTTGTTTTGTGCTGATAACTCGGTTGTTTCTTGGGTATAAAATCAGGTTGATGCTTCTGATTGGGATATTGTTCCCCCATATGATGGGAAAACAGTAAGTCAAAGATCTGCAATTTCATGATTGTTTGTTTTTTCAGTTTAAGAATTTCGGATTTTTGGCATTTTACAAGACTCTGCTTGTTATTATATGTTATTCATTAGCTATATAGATATAGGCACACAGATATAGCTGGTTAGTTATAAATAGATTTGAGACTTTTTGAAAAACCTACGGCGTCACTGCTGAGTGCTGACTAGAGTAAATTATAGGGTATTCACGGCTATATGTGCAGTGGTCGTGGCATCGCAGTTATGCTGCTGCAAAACAAATTTTCAGTTTATTTGTATGGGTTTAGGATGTTAACAGTGTCCGAAATCTTAGCTCAAAATATTTGTGTGGCACTTTTAGGACTTTTGGCTTTGGCATCAAGGCCTTTGCAGTGTGTTAATACATATCTTTCCACATGGGACATGGCTCTGATGTTATTTGATATTGCCTAAAATTCTCAGGTGGTACTGCATGGAATCCCACGAAATGCAACCGTAGAGGACATAGAGCGCTTCCTTTCTGGTTGTGACTATGAGTCATCCTCCATCGAGATGGTTAATTTTACAAGACCAGGACTTGCATTTCCCATCAGGCTTACAACTGTCCAATTCCCCTCAAAAGTCCAAGCAATGAATGCATTCATTACCAAAAATAGGACCATCTTTATCAATAATCAAATCTCATTACGAGTTCTCCACTAAAAGCTCAGTCTGTCTGTGGTATCGCTTGAAGATTGACAATGATGGTAGGCTTCATGCCACAAATTGAAACTATGTGAATTTTTTGCTTGTTTGGTAATTATGAGATGTGGGAGCTATACATTTGAGTGGATAAGTGCTCCTGTAATTCCTGCAGTGCTAGACTTTTGATAAGTTGATTACTGAAATCATATATTGGTAGGAAGTAATGGAAGATTGCGGCCTAACTTTTTGTTTCTTGTTCCTCGATGGGTATTCTTTTCTAAGATACCAATATCATCATCATTTCACAATTTTGAACTTTTACTGTTTTATTTTTGTCATACCGGCTAGGGTCCTACTTGCGCTGTGTCAACATTTTAAGTGGTATTTTTTTGATAAAAAATTTGGAAGACTGGAAGTTCAACCTGCTAATGCTATACTGATATCTCCCACCTGCCAGAGTTATTTTCTTAATTCTTGATTTCAGATCTGGATGTATGCATTAGCAGAATTGTTTGATTTGTATTCACAATTAATAAATCGGATAACAATATCGTTTAACATTGAAAAACTTTGTTGCAGGGTGGTCCCGTACATCTCGTCTATCTACAGGAAGGTAAAACTTAGAATGTATCCGAGTTTTATTGTGGCACAAGTAAATAAATCTCAGAGGATCAGACACATTCAATCAAAATAAAAAACAGTAGTATATGTTTTAGACCAATTTGACCGGCTGAACGCCAGAACCCAACTTTTAAGACTTGGAGGATGTTAAAAGGCCTGAAGCTCACTACGGATCACATAAACAAGCTGTGTCAATTCAAAATTTCTTTAGGTTGCTGGTTTTCGGCTAGCTATTGAGCAATCTCTTGCCTGAGCTCTCCAATGACAACTTGGGTGGGAATATATTATTAACATCTTGATTACCAGCTTAACGCAAATTTTACCATTCATATTTACTTGGATGCCAGAAATTTGACTATAACCGCAGTAAGCCAGATCACAGATATTGTCATTTCCAGCTCAGATCCATGCACCAAGTAGTTCCATCCACAAAGATAAGAGTCTCAATGTTTCATACATCTTGAAATGTCTTGAATAAGTATCCTCATTATCGCTCCGTACTCCATGCATCATGTTGCATAATCCTCTGGCAACAAAACCAGAATTGAATGATGCTTATAAATCGATCTGATTCTTATGCATAACTTAAATGGTTGAACACAGAGCACTGCCTACCTCTTCCTCATGCATTTCTGGCACATAACCTAATGTTCTCATATGGTCTACCAAGCAACCTAAAACACCAAGAATGTCAGTCACCTTACTATTTGTCTTATCCTCTGCTCTAAACCGATAAACCTCATTCTTAACCTCAATCCAGCTGTACCCAGGATTTGTTTTCAGTCCCTTATCTTTCATCAGTTTACGTACCCTAGCTGTCTGATCCCATCTTCTTGCACTAGCATATAAATTGGCTAACTGAACATGGGTAGCAGCACACCAAGGTTCCAGCAATAGCCTGCACTCGGCAGCCTCTATCCCTATCCAAATGCTCCCATGAAGTCTGCAAGATGAAATCAAAGAACCCCATATAACAGCATTGGGACATATTGGCATCTTCAAAACAAAATCTCGAGCCTCCTCCAACAATCCAGCACGCCCAAGAAGATCAACAACACATGAATAATGGTCTAGCTCTGGCTCAATGCCATGTTCAACCATTGAATCAAAATAAGCACGGCCTTGTCCAACAAGACCTGCGTGACGACATGAAGAGAGCACTCCAAGAAAAGTAATAGCATCAGGTTTTATTTTCTCCTGCTTCGTCTTTTCAAAAAGATCAATAGCCTCAATTACCAGGCCATGTTGGGCATATCCTGCAATCATTGAATTCCAAGAAACAATATCTTTATTACCAGCCATCTTCTTAAATATAAATAGTGCATCTTCAACACTCCCACATTTACAATACATAGAAATGAGAGCGTTACAAATATAACGATATGAATCGAAACCCATTTGAATTGCTTGACAATGAGCACTTCGCCCTTTCCCCAGAGCTCCACTGCCCGTACAAGCTCTCAAAAGACTTGTCAATGTAAAATCATTTGGCTTTAAAGTTAAATTCTTCATCATATTGTAAAGCTCCAAGCACATATCAATCTGCCACTCTTGCGCGAACCCAGAAATGATCGTTGTCCAAGAAACTACATTTTTTACAGGCATTTCTTCAAACACTTTATAGCCCTTGTCCAGCTCGCCGCATTTCCCATAAAAGGTAACCAAAGAACTTCCTACATAAACGTTTGGGAAGAACCCAGTTTTTATTGCTAAGCAATGATACTGAATTCCACCAGAAAGATTGCGTTTTGACGCACATGAACTTATAGCATTTGACAGAACAATAGGATTAAAGTCTGAATTTTCTTTGTTTACAACCGCAGGCTCCAGAAGTTCATCGAAGAAATTTGGGAGGTTCTCTGTGGGTGAATCAGAATAAGCAAAACCATCAAAATTTTGGGCAGCCAATTGATCAGAATCTTTTTCTAAAAGGTCTTGGACAAGGCGAAGATGGTTTTGGAGGGAAGTAGTTGGTTTGGGTGATATGATATCCATGACTCTCAATGCCCTATTTAGCTTCTTCCTTGGAGGATTCGGTTTTAGTTTATAAGAAGAGAAAGGACTGGATTGAGACAGATACAAGAGAAGAGGTTTAACAGCAAAGCAAGAATTCCTTTGGATAAAAATTGATTTAAGCAGAAACTTATTCATGGCTGGGACTGAGAGCAACCCATCTATTTGAGCAGTTTCCTATGGCTGAAACTCCAAAAGTACGTGGGTCACTAGTTGTACTTGTTAAGATAAAACCTCAAGGAGTTTTTTTAACGGAAAGCAGAATCTTTGTTCACGTGTGGCATTGGCTGCTTAAAGAAAAAATTCAACCAAAAATAAAATAAAGAACTACTATAAATTATTGAAATACAGAATGATTGACAAAATTGGACTCAATAAGTCCATTAACCTTTACATCCAGAACGGTTTATAGTGGGATGCTCTAACTGAAACTCATCTCACTGTCAGTATACTCCGAAATAGACCAAAAAAAGACTGGAAAAGCAACTATATAGCTTCACTGGGAGCTGCTATCTATGCTGCAAAAGACTCAGTAATATATGCATTACAGCTTCATCAGGGGATTTCTCGTTGGCATCTCCGCCTCTTTATAGATGAAGTAGCATCATGCTCGAAGTCATCCTCTTCTCTGTCTCCATGCAAATAGAACCATAACTTCCTGTCTGCATTGAACTGCACACATGGATCATGTTCACTGTGTAACCGGTCCAAGGCACCACTAACGACCTGACGAAGTTGTGCTTCAGAGATGTCTTCCACAACGTATTGCGATTCTCTAATAAGAACGCAAATATCAGCTCTGGTACCCATACCTTCTGGCAATCTGGCTGCTGCATCCCTCACAAGAGAGAGAACCGTGATATTAGGTGGCCTATCAGCTTTAAGCATAAAGTGCTCTCGGCGATTTACTGATGGCTTGCCACTACACCTTCTCAGTGGAGCAACGGTGGATTTTCTGCCATCTAAAGCAGTGAAAGAAAAGGCCCTCTCTGGAACAAAATACCTAACAGCTTCTTCCTTACGGAAATAGTCCCTTATTTCTTGAGGGCATTGAGTGATAGTTGCCACCACCCTTCCAGGTCTAACCTCCCTTAATCTTTCCTTCACATTGACAGTCTGATGCATCAAAGTCAAAGGTGGTGTAGGAAGGTCTCCAATCTTCTGAAGACTCTCTTGAGCAGTTCTCAACCAATCTGCAAAGGAATTGACCAATTCCAGAAGAGTAATGAGCGGAAGACCCCAAGTTTCCGAAGATACAGCTTCCTTCATATGGTTGTGGGGCTTAATAGCTACCGGACCAATCCAGGACCAACTCCTGTTAGTCTTGGAATAAAGAGTAAGAGCCTGCCAGGCCTTTGCCCCAGGAGGTCCTATTGTTGAAGAGAATATTTTCAGAGCACCTCTAACTAAATCCTGAAGTGGCTCCCGGGCTTCAAGAATACAAGGATCCCCAGGATTCAATCTGACACACTGAACGATTTCATGTATAGTGAGACAAGGTAAATTGTTTTGCTCTCCTTGTGTATGACTGATTCCCTTCCTCCTGTGATACGTAATAATGCTTTTTGTACTGATAGCATCGCTTGCATCTGGAGTAATCATTGCCATACGAATGGCAGACAAAAAACGTAAAATAGAGAATGAGAACCCTGTATGAGCAGCGGGACATATCGAATTGAATTGCAGCTTCTCAAATGGTTTTGGTTCTGGAACTATACCATTGCCAACCTCTGATACAGAAAAGGATGAATAATTAGTTGACCCTTCAAACAAACCAGGTTCAGCTTTTACTTTCTTTAAAGCACATTTCTCCAAAGATTTAGGAAGTTCCTTTCTCTTCAAAGAAGAAATGGGCAGCTCACCTTCTTCAAGGACCTCTACACCTTTGGTGCAATGATGATCGACCTCAGCTTGGTTACCCATGTATATTCTTTCTGCTGCCTTTTTCACTGTCAATGAGCTTGTTCCTTCATTCCCAAATTTCTCATATCTCTTATACAGATTATACTCCCCAACAACATCATTGTTCATAAATTCCAACCGTGGCCAAGTAGAAGCACTACCAACTTTCCTTCTATTTTGCTTTCTCTGAATAAGGCAGGGTCCCTTTGAAGATGGTGATTGCATCTTAGCCTTGAGCAATCGTGAAACATCATTGGATAATTGCATCAAAACTAGTGCTGCTTCTACATCTATCTGGATAGGCTTTCGGTGCTCTGCTGTTTCCACACCACTTCTTGGACCTATTCCAGCACAGTTAGTTTCCCTTGAAATGCTAACAAATTGATCTACATGATCCAAAGAAGAAAGCTCTCGCTTGGAATCATCCATTTCAAGGTACTTCCTTCTAATTCCATTTTTTGTTGAAGGAGATTGAACTCCCAACTTTCTTGTTGACGTTACATTCGACCCAATGTCCTTCAATTTACTTGCAAGAACCTTTTTCCCACGTTTGTTGGGGTTCGACGTCAAACTAACCCTTTCTTGAGAAGAAAAATCAAGCCTTTCTCCATCATTTACAATGTAATCTGTCTGCCGCTCACTTGCAGGTCTGATCCTTTTCATTCTTGTCATCAAAATCTAACAAGCAGATCCAAGACAACATCAACGAAAATGGAAAAGGAAACAGACCATAGGTGAATTCTTCAGTTTCAAAGACACAAACAACAAGACAAAATCCCATTTGGCAAAAGAAACTTGATCCATTCATTTCTCTATGATGATTAAAGAGGAAACAAAATTCAATAAGAACTACCACAGTCCACAGATGACAGACCATCTAAGCGTCCTATCATAATCCAAGTAAATGAAAATGACTAAATATAACAAAGACACAGACACATAAAAGACGCTTGACCAAAGAGAATATTGAGAAAAGTTAACTTTATTCAACTATTTGTTACTGATTGTTTGCCGAGTACACTTTCCTAAAGCATAGATAATCACACATTTCCATTCATGTTCCTTCATTTTCTTGTACGATGATGAACCCTCCAAGTAATATATATAAAATGATCAAACTAAGGAGAAAGTTAATGTAACTAAACAGAAGAATCTTAAACAAAAGCAAGCATTTATCTATATTTTTCAGAGTTTTTCTCTTTGTGGGCAGTTGGATATATGTCCACAGTCCATTTGAACCGTTTTCTCTGTCTCTATCTATGAAGATTAAAAAGAATGATCAACTTAAGCAGACAAAAGCTTTACCTTAATCTATTTTCTCACGAAACAAGGATAAGAACCCTTGGAAGATGAAGACGGAGAGGGGGATGAAGACGGAGAGGGAAGCAGAGGAAAGTGAATTTATAAGTGCCACGCCTCGAGGAAGACGACTTTAATATGGACAAATGGGTGTCGTTTTGAGGTGGGGGTTCCAGAGTTGAAAAGACATTACAGAGCCGAAGGTAAGGGGAAAGGGCTGAGTCAGGGGCCCATTTGGAAGTTTGCTTAGCGGTTGGTTTTGTGGAAGGACCGATTTGTTTCGTCGTTCGGGATCCTTTAGGACTTAGGACGTTTTCTTTTGGTAAAAAAAAGTTTGGGTGAGAGGAAATTGCCTTATTTCAGGTCAGGATATGTCATTTATTTCAGAGTCAGGGTATGTCATAAATCTCGAAGAGAGTTGATAATGGTGCTTATAATTCACCAATCAATAAGTATCATTGGTATGACTCGAACCTCAAACCTTTTAAGCATAAACTTAAAGTCTTAGTAACTCAACCAACCTCAATCGACTAGGACTTAAGATTTAGTAGTATATATAAGGCGCATTTTTCATTATTTTATAAAATTATAAAAAAAAGAATTAATCCTCTAAGTTTAAACCTGGAATTGCATGATCTTATGTTTTCATGAAAATTTTCCACAGAATGATGGTGTGAATACAATGTAAAAAGAATTGTAAAACACAAAAATTCCCTGAAAAGTTACATGATCATTTTGAGAATCAAACTACTCTTTTCCCTTGGCTTTTGTGAACCTGATTCTGCTAATCCTGTTACTTCTCACACCTACAACAGTTTTTTCATGCTGTTCCTCAAGCTCTACGTCATTTCATGCTCTTTTTCGTTTAGTTGACTGGGAAACCGGATGCAGAGAGATACTCACATGAGAGCTCCCTGGATATGGCTGGTTTGAAAATGAACCCTGTAACAAGCTTCATACAAGTTACTGAATATCACCCGTTACCAGACCCTGCAAATTTAGCAGCCCTGGAAATTAATTTTATGCACTTTGAAGTGCTGAAAATTGGCTTTTGGCCGAAAAGGAAAGAAGAGCTGACTGCTGAAAGGATGCAGACAAGGTACTTTGTTCCAGTTGTCAATACAAATCACAGGCAACAAGGAGAATAAGAAAGAATGTCCTCACCCCTGACCTCCTCTCTTCCCTCTTGTTCTATATGTCTGATGTATTGTTCCTTTTGGTATAAGCAATATTTCGAGGACTTCCGTGTTGAAGAAAGAGGACTGGTTTTGATTAGCTTGAAGTTATAACCAAATTTAACTTCTATTGTAATGCCTATCAAAAGTTTCTCCCAATGGTGCAATGCAGGAAAGAAATGGACAGTGGACTTGCAAGCTGTTCAAAGAGCCATTAAACAAAAAATTCTACTAGAGCAAGAGTCCATTTCTGCAGTAAAACAATGAGTACAAGTTCCCAAACTACACCCCCGTAGAATGTTTCTATATTAAGCCTTAAAACATGTTGCACACAAGGAATAAACTGGTATTTCTTTTCTTCTACCACTACTGTTCACCCACTGACAAAAATTCCCATACACTGAAGATATTACAATGTAACAACAATAGAAGTATAGAATACAACCATCAATGACTAAAACGAAACATTCTCACTTTGAATTTCAATTTTTTCTGTACTGCAATTGATCCAAGTCTTACTTATCAGCTTCCAGGATTAGCTTCTTGATGTGCTACAGTATTCTTTCCCTTCTTTGTCATGTGTTTTCCCTTCTGAGTTGCAGACCCTGCAGGCACCGACTGGCCAGGTCTTTGAATGGCACCTTTCTGGTTCTTCTTGAGCAGCTTCATTGCCACAGCTTTCAAAGGAATTGTAATATCTACAGGCAGAAGCACCTCTTCCAGCTCATTCCAGTCAAGATCCTCAAAATCACCATCCTCATACTCCACCCTGTACCACCCAGTTTCCTTGTCAAACTGGGTCACACTACCATAATAATACGCATCCCCAAACAGTTTCTGAACTTCCCTTCCTTCCAACCATTCACCACACCCAGTATCTTTCTTGGACTCTCCTTCTTCCTTCTTGACATTGGAGACCACAACAGCGTTGCAACTGGGGTTTATCTTAGGCACTCCATTGATGACTACAGCTGGCTCTCCCTGTAACTCATATACCCCACACTCTGATTCTGCCTCCTCAGGTTTCTTCTCCATTTCAACCACCCTTAAAGCACTGATCTCTTAATGAGAAAAGTTTGGGTTTACAGTTAATCAAGAAAGAAGGAAATAAGAAAAGTTAAAGGAATTGGAGAAATTGAGTACCCGGCTCTGAAACCTTTCCTTTTTTCCGTGAAGAATCAATAAAACCCTAACGGCTTCAGAGAGTTTCAGAACAGAACAATGGCTATGGAAGTGAGAGAGAGGGGGTAGACAGTGAGTGCGTTTTGTTGTAGTCCCAGTTTCACTGTAATTAGATAGACTCGTCTCTTGCCACTCTAACGCCGTCGTTTTGTTCTAAAGGACCTTTCTTTCCTCCAAAGCAAGAGACTTTCATTTATAGGCAAGAACCAGAGAAACCAGCGAAAGCAAAGAAATGAATGAGGGTCGCAAATCCATTGCTGAACAAACTTCAACCTTGGCCGGTTACTTTTACCTCCAAAATCCAGGGATCTCTCCGAATTCTAAACCCAACCAATCCCAATCTCAACTATGGCGCGTATGGTCACCTCATCCAACACTTTACCGATCGTAACCTCCCTCTCCAAGCCAAGCAACTCCACGCTCGTATCGTTCTATCTTCAGTCACTCCCGACAACTTCCTCGCTTCGAAGCTCATCTCTTTTTATTCTAAAATCGACAAGGTTTCCCAAGCTCGCCACTTGTTCGACAAAATTCCCAACAAAAACACTTTCTCTTTTAACGCTTTGCTCATCGCTTATTCCCAACATAACATGTTTGTCGACACTTTGAGGTTGTTTTTGAGTGTTGGTAATGCTATCAGGCCCGATAATTATACCGTTACATGCTTACTGAAGGCGTTGTCAGGTTCATTTTGTGAAAAGTGGTTGGCTAAGGAGGTTCATTGTTTTGTTTTGCGAGGTGGTTTTAATGAGGACATTTTTGTTTCCAATGGGTTGATAACGTATTATTCTAAATGTGAGGAATTTGGCTTGGCGAGGAAAGTGTTTGACATGATGGGTGAAAGAGATATTGTGTCGTGGAATTCGATGATTTCTGGGTATTCTCAAGGAGGATTATTTGAGGAATGTAAAGCATTATACAGAGAAATGGTGGATAGTATAGAATTTAGACCTAATGGGGTGACTGTTCTTAGTGTTTTGCAAGCTTGCGGACAGTCGAATGATCTTATTTTAGGAATGGAAGTTCATCGTTTTATTGTTGAGAATTCGATCAAGATTGATGTTTTGGTTTGCAATGCTCTGATTGGATTATATGCGAAATGTGGGAGCTTGGATTATGCTAGAGAGTTATTCGAGGGCATAAGTGATAAAGATGAAGTTACTTATGGCTCGCTTATTTATGGTTATATGTTCTATGGATTCACAGACAAAGCTATGGAGCTTTTCCGTGAATTGAAACAGCCGGGGTTGAGTACATGGAATTCTGTTATTTCAGGTTTGTTTCAGAACCAACAGTATGATGGGATTTTGGATTTAGTTAGGGAAATGCAAGCATGTGGTTTTAAACCCAATTCTGTGACACTTGCAACCATTCTTCCTACCTCTTTGTATTTTTCAAACCTGAAAGGTGGGAAAGAGATCCACGCTTATGCTGTTAGAAACAATTATGATCATAACATCTACGTTGCAACAGCCCTTATTGATACTTATGCAAAGTTAGGATTCCTTCTTGGAGCACAGCGGGTTTTTGATCAAACTAGATATAGGAGCTTGATCATTTGGACAGCAATAATGTCAGCATTTGCTGCCCATGGAGAGGTTAGTGCAGCTCTAGGTTATTTTCATGAGATGCTTAATAATGGAATTCAGCCAGATCCCGTCACATTCACTGCAGTGCTGTCTGCTTGTGCTCATTGTGGAATGGTAGATGAAGCTCAGAAGATATTTGATTCAATGCTTGAAGAATATGGCATTTCACCATCAGTAGAGCACTATGCTTGTATGGTAGGGGTTCTAAGCCGAGCAGGGAGACTCTCTGAAGCAACAGAATTTATTTCTAAGATGCCAATTGAACCAAGTGCGAAGGTTTGGGGTGCATTGCTAAATGGGGCTTCAGTTTCTGGTGATGCTGAACTGGGAAAGTCCATTTGTGATCATTTGTTTGAGATAGAGCCTGAGAATACTGGAAATTATATCATTATGGCAAACTTATATTCACAAGCTGGCAGATGGAAAGAAGCCGATATGATCAGGGAAAAGATGAAGAATGTTGGGTTAAAGAAGATCCCAGGCGCTAGTTGGATTGAAACAGGTGGGGGTTTACAAAGCTTTATTGCAAAGGATAAATCAAGCGAAAGAACTGAAGAGATATATCTTTTGTTGGAAGGGTTACTTGGTTTGATGAAGGAAGAAGGGTATACTTTGCATGATGAGTATGATGAAGAGAGTGTTTCTGTTTGAATGTTAGGCTTGCTCATCAGCATGATGATTGCAACAAGATTACACGCTTAAGGACTGTATATGCACCCTTGAGGCTTCTATGGTCACAAAATTTTTAGTGTTGGAAATGTTGTATATCAGGTTATGATACCATGGAGAAAATGGAAAGGAAGTCGGTGAAAGAATTACCCATCCTATTATAAAGCCGCCACTGATTTCTGCGGGAAAATCCTTCCATTTGGAGCTTTAGGAAAGGGAAATTTAAGATAATAATTATATTTTAATTTTTTCAAACTCATATGAAGCGGATGATTTCTTTTGGTATAATAATATTAGTGAGCTGAAAATTTTGTTCATTTTCTTCATCATACCGTAGTTTGAGCTGAGTGTTTCTGTTTGATCAGAGTTTCTTTTATCAGATTGTCCATTGCTTATCCGAATTATAGGGAATATTTGCCTGATTATTACTAGTTGATCAATACATCTTTATGCCTTCAGATTGCTAAGCTTTTCTCTTTAGCAAAAAGACAGATGTAAAAGACTGCTAATTTACTCTCTCCAAAGAAACCAACTCACCATGTCCTTTAGCTAAAGATGCCGAGGGCTTTGGATCCCTTACGAATTTCACTTTTGATTCTAGCCGAGAATGATACTTCTTGGCTAAAGTGAAGAGACACTTTCCTATGAAATATTATCTCTGACATTGAAACAGTCAAGTTTTCTATTTTCTCTCCTATTGCAAATTTAACTTTTGGACTCGATCTGAGCGTAATTTTTTTTTGTTACTAGATCCAACAGTTTGGATGGCTACCCGCTCATGAGGAACGGGATGTCCAACATCATCTCGACTACTTGCCATTGATATGTTGGACGATCTGAGCATAATTACTTTAAAACAATTTTAGCCTTTAATCATTTCATCACCTTGCAGACATGGAAATGTCCAGGATCATCTTTATTTCTCTGTTTGGTACTCTTTGATATTTGCTTTTCTGTTATGCTAGTGGAAACCCTCTGCTTGCACCTAAAGCATTCTATCATGCAATTTCTTTTGACATATTTTTATTGTCATCTTTCCTTTGGTCGGTCCTGGGTCCCTCGTGTCACCTTTAGGAATCATGTAATATTTATTTCCTGCTTTATTTGTGTAAGTAACAATTTTAGGAGTCACTTTTATTCATCATTTAGTTGGTACCTGGTAACATCCAAACATTTCTAGTAATATTTGTATTTTTATTGGCAACTACTACCATTTTCATTTTCCTTCTTAGGAATTCACAAAATTTACATATACTCTTTGGAGAGATTCATATTTGACTCTTTTGAGTAAGAGATACAAGCACTTGATATTGAGTCAAATGCCTGAAGAAAACGTGAATATATGTTAATATATATATATATATATAAATAAGTGTAGATTTCTTTAGTTCATTATTGATTTACTTAAATATTCTTTCAAATTATCTTATTATTTTATTAATTTTAGAGGTATAACAGGAGTTTAGCAAATAATTATTTATTTATGCATTTATTTTAAATATTATTAATTCAATTTTGAAATTAAATTAATAACCTTTAAAATAATCTTATACTTTCATTAAATGAAGAGGTGTAATGGTAATTTATAATTATATTATTTAAATATCAATTATTAATTCCTCTATCTAATAATTATTCGTTATTAATTTTCCTAATTATAATTCATTATTAATTAATATATTTTTCAAAAAATTTAAAAAAAAGGAAAAAGAACCCAAGGAGACTTAAAATTTGTTCCATTTTTTTAGGACTATGACTTTTAAATGTGAACTATGTATAAATAATCATCAGGAATCATGACTTTTTAAGGAGGACTTTGTATAAGATTTAAAATTTGTTCTTTTTTTAGGGATCGTAACTAAATGGGTACAATGTATAAATACTCAATTGGGGTTGTGACTTCAACTATGTACAAATTCTCTACTAAAAATTTATGATTTTATAAAGGAGTGCCAACTTATGTACAAGCCTAAAAAAGCTACTTTTTATGGCCAAGATCCAATTTTTAATTAAATCAATAAGTACACAAAAACAAATGTACCATCTTTATGTTCAAGATTTAACCTTTAGTTAAGCAAACACACATATAAGTTTAAAAATGAAATTTATATTGTCAAGATTTAATTTTTAACCAAACAAATATATTCACAAGTTTAAAGATATAATTTTTATGGTTAAAATTTGATTTTTATTTAAACAAAAAAGAGAACAGCAAGGTTTGAAAACCAGAAAAACGAAAATAGAGGAGAAAGGGTTTCTTTTTTTTCTTCTTTTCTTCTTTTCTTCTTTTCTTCTTTTTAATTTGAGAGAAAGTCGGTTAGAAAAAATAGAGAGATAAGTGCTTGTTATTAATCAACTTAAGCCACTTTCTTTTCTGAAACAAGACAACCATCTCTTTGTTAGCTTTGAGTGGTGTTCATCCATACAAGACTTCATTTTTCTTGGGTAAAGCCTTTTCTTTTTATGAAAAATTAATATTTTTCACTTTTAATACCATGCTTTTGCTTTATTATGTTTAATTTGTATATAAAAGTGTTAGCTTTTTATCTTTTATGTTGACGTTTGCAATTTATAAAACTTTTATGCCTTGTTAAATAATTTGATTAGCTTGAAGCATGATTTAAATATGTTAAGATGATGCCTTTTACTTTATTTATGTTAATATGTGATTAACTTTGTTTATTTGCTTCCTTGTGTAAAAAAAGACTCTAACTTTATATCAAACCCTATAATATAGGGACTAATTGAGTAGTTTCATCATTATATCTACTTTAATGAAAATTTTACAAATTTATTATGTTATGTATTACATATTTATATTTCGAATTTTTATATTATATGAAATTAAATTAAATTTTAATATTTAAAATGTAAATAATTATCAACGTGTGACACACGTGCAATGCACACGCAAAGATACTAGTATATATATATATATATATATATATATATATATATATATATATTAAGGGTACATGGCCTCTACCTTGGTAAGGATGAGAACGACACAAGTTTAATCCTCCATAAATGCACTTATTGGGAGGATTTTACCTTTAACGTTTCAAATTAAAAAGGATTAGTTTTGAACTAAATGCTTGTCTTCTGAGCTGCTCCAACTGTGTCCTCATCTCAATATTCTGGTTTTCAGAAATGGTCAACCTGCTGATAAAATCAGGAACTTGTCGTTCTAGCTCATTATTTCTTTGCACCAACCAATCTACTATGCGCTTTTGCTCCGCCAATTCTCCCTTCATGTCATCCATTGCTTTCTCTGATTCATCTTTCTCTTCCTGAACTTGATGGCATTGCTTTTGGGCAATCCTCCAGCTTCAGGCATTTTGGCGTTTCAAGATTTCAGTTTTTGTAGCCAATTGGCTCAATTCTGTTGCCTCTTATTTCCATTCCTTCACTTTTCCTTTTAGTTTGACATTGTTGGCACTTTCTCTCACCCAATCTTGAACCCATCCTTGCATCTCTATCTGACTATTCCCAAGCTGATCTTGTAGTTGCCTGTTCTATCTCTCTAACTGCTAACATTTCTGACTTAACTCGACTAGCTGAGCCCCCTCTCTGAACCTCTGATTCTCAATTTCCAACCTTTCCAACTTGTCTTCCGATGCCTCAACCAAAGGGTAATTAGGATCCAGAACTGGTGCAATTGAAATCTGTTTCACTCGTTTGTTGTGCCACATGAGGTATTCAAGAATTGCATAGTCAGTGTAATTGCCACAATCCATCTTTCATGCCTCTTTGTACATGTTTACCCAAAATTTCACATCATCAAACCCCTTTTCGCTGTCATGCTGAAAGTCTAGTAGATTGAGCCCAAATGTGAGAGGGATAGATTGTTTTGACCCATATTAGCGCCTCACTAGCAATGGGGAATGACTGATAGTTCCTCAAACACCTACAAGAGGAATCCATGGTATGCTTGCATCCACATACGGAGTATCTTTTGTCGTTGTCCATATTGCTCTCCATGTAATATCTTGGTTCTTCAGATTTGTGAACCACTCGATCCATTCTACCACTGTTCTTGGTTGAGATGGCCAAGAATGTGCATTATAAATGCCTATAGTTTCTTGACCTTTGTTGTCGAAGACCATTCCCACATGTTTTTTGTATCCAAATTGGCTCCTAACCCATATTGTCAACAATTGTGCACAAGCCTCAAATTCACCATTGGCTTTTCTAACATGCATTGAAAGATCGAATGGTTTTTGCCAAAATTGCCAAAGTCGGATCAGAGTGATGCTTGATCTCTATAAAAAGAGTTGTTATTGACATATGCACATGTCCCTCATTTCTAGGAAATAGTACTAAGCCATAAATCAAAAAGATTAGAACATCAATTCCTTTCCTAGTGGTGGTATTCTTCTCCACAATGTCCATCATGAAATCGGCTGAAAGAAAGTCATCCTTCATATAACTCCTTATCTCTTCAGTCTCCATCCCCAACATCTTCATTAGCTTCCTAGGATGATTTTTAGTTGGCCAAAATACTTTACCTGGCTTGCCCCCAATCATCAACAGATCTTGATATTCTTCCACCATAGGCATCATATCATACTCTCCCATAGAAGACTCATCATGTTTGCCGAAAGTGAAGTAACGGTATAAAGGATCCCAAAAGTACAAAGCAGTTTTTAGAAGCTCTTCCTCCACTTCCACATCTAACAATAATGCTATGTCTCCATACATTTGTTTGAACTGAGCCTTATCACTGATGCCTTCGCATAATTGTTTCAGTCTTGTCAGATTATTCCGAACGAAACTACATCTGACTCTTACAGGTAACTGGGGTGGAGGATCCTTTGCCTTGTTAGCCTTCTGTTTTAACTAGTACAAGGCCTATTTCAAAGTTGGTTCGACAGAATCAAAACCCTCAGACTCTTCCACTGGATCTATCTCCATAGGCACTTTCTCTCCTTTTTTTGCCATAACTAATTCCCTTTACAGTAAACCTGTTATAGATGGGGATGGAATGAGAGAATAGGATTCAGAGATAAAGAAGAAAAAGAAATGGCAAAAAGTAAAAGAAGATGTATCAAAATAAAGCAATAAAACAAAATAATGTCAATAATCAAACGAATGACGCAAAGATACTTGGCTCGCAACAATTTAACCATAAAAGATAACTAGTCATTTCATCAAAATAAGGCTGGGGGCCCAAATATCCATATCAATATCTAAGCACAACCGAGAAAATATTTGAAATAGATGAAGCCAAATTACAGTCATCCATAAATAGTTCCAAAAAACTGAAAGCTTCATAAGTGATCATCCAAAAAGAGCAAGTGGCCTTCATGGATTCTGGCTGATTTGGCCAATTTGATCATGGCAATTGACCATCTCATCACAGAACATGGACGCTTGCTCAGTAATAGAGGAGAGCTCCTTCACCGTGTCGACATTTTCAGCAACTTTAGCTAGCACGGTCCAATTGCCTCTTTGTTGTCTTGTATCGTAGCTCGAATGACTTCCATTGATGCTGATATGCCTCAATTTTAAATTCCAATTCCCAGTTTTGATTCTTCAGATCACCCACTTCTCTCACGAGCTTATCAAGTTCTTGGACCATTCGAGCATTCTGTTCTTTCGAGTTAGTGGCGGCTTGATGGTTCTCCATTTGTTGGTGCAACTGAGCCATTGTCTCCCCAAGCTGGGCAATCTTGCTTTTCTCAATTTTCAGCTCATTTCTCAACCTCTTTTGGTTAGCTAGCTAGACACTTTTAGCTTTCCTCATACCATACCTTTGGGCTTCGGCTCTTCGATAACGCTATTAGGCATCATTTAGCTTATCCTCGGTTTAGAGACATGACTTGGTCATTAATTCTTGGCTCCAGTTTGCATATGATAAGCTATCCTTCAAACCGGCATTCTCATCTTGTCCTTTTTGGCATTGCTTCTTCAATTCCTCATTCTCTGACTTTAACTGCTGACACCTTTTAACCAACTGCATCATTGCATCCTCCAGAACTTTCTGTTGACCCGAAGATTGACCTTGTTCATCAGCCATGACTAATTTCCTCTTATGGTTCCCTTGTTGCGAATGATTCTATATTAATGGAATGCATGTCATGTGATGATGGCAATAAAAAGCAATAATCATGGAACAAGCAGATTATAAGACAAAGCATAAACATGTACGGATAAAGTGAGGAAGAAAACAGACATATAACAGATAGCATATATACAGATAAAATGAAGAAGAAAACAGACAAATAATTCAAACAACATACTTATCATGAAATAAACATATACAAATAAAGAGAAAGAAAACAGACAGATTATACGAACAGCATACCATCATGGAATTAACATATACAAATAAAGTGAAAGAAAACAAATGTATTATACATATATCATCATGAAATGAACATATACAGATAAAGTGGGAAAGAAAAACAAAATGATTATACAAACAACATAACAAGATATCATGAAATAAGCATATATACAGGTAAAGTGAAAGTCATACAAATAGGTATTATGAAATAAGCACATATACAGATATAAGGAAACAGACAAATCATACAAACAGTGTATCGTGAAATAAGCATATATACAGATAAAGCGAAAGGAATTGATAAAGGTTAGAAGCCATCCCTCCTTGGTGCCCTAAGAAACCGGGTTTTCTTCGAACGAGTTTGGCTCTATCTAGGTTAGGTTTTAGGTTTTTCTACATGCTGAGTTTAAAGTTCTAGACACGGGTACCCATCGGACAAGATGGGGTGAAGGCAATCCCGTCGCCCCCTCCTAAATAAGGGTAAGTTCGGACTCCCAAACTTTTATATTATGAATTTGTGTCGTGTGTGAGGTAAGGGCTTGTACCTTTACCAATTGCCTTTCGGTGAAGCAGCAGTCATTCGAGGAAGCAGAAGAGAGCACAAAAAAAAGCAAAAGAATTTTATTATCACATGTCAACACACGATCTGTACAATTCAAAATATAAGCTTAACAAATAAATGAATGCGAGACAATAAAAGGTCAAGGAATAAACATGTAAGATATAAACGGTATAGGCATTCGTGGCATATACAAGGAATTAAAACATGCAATATATACAAGTAATTAAAAGAGGCCAAAAAGGTAAACACAAAAAACATGCTAGCAAATCAAGACATACAAAAGGAATTAAAACATGCAAAATATATACAAGTAATTAAACACACAAAGCATTTTAAAGGATCAAGGCATAGGCAAAGAATTAAAACATGCAAAATATATACAAGTAATTAAACACACAAAGCATGCTAGAAAATCAAAGCATAAAAGCATACATATAGATTAAATGTGATGTAAATGCAAGATGCAACTTTAATAAACTTAATTTTGAAAAATCTCCCCCCCCCCCCTTTTTGAAAAAATTTTGAAACAATTATTGGAAAATTTTGTAATGAAAATGAATCATTGCAATGCATGAAATGAAATTTTAAAACATTTTAATATTAAATCCAAGTAAAATAAGACTAAAAAAAAGAGGCTTGACTCTCTAAAAAAAGTATCCAATGAAGTCGCCAATGCTCAAGGTTTTATTTTTTAAAAAAAGATACCAATAAATTCGCTTCAATCCACAAAACCCTTTTCCCCCGAGACATCAGAAGAATGGAGAGCTGGAGTAATTTAATATGCTAGAAAGAGAAGCGGAGGTTAATTTGTGAGTGGAAAAAGGGTGACAATTTACCGTGAAGAGCGCACCAGCTAGCCCTGTTCATGGCTACTTATCTATCAGGTTTTAGTAAAGACAATAGAATAGAGGTTTGGAGGATGGGCCAGTTGTTTATTTCTCTCTTGTGCTTGTTTTGTTACTCATCAAGAGCAAGGGAACAGTTGGAAGAGATAATGAAAAGAAATGGGGTGTCAAAGATGTTTGAAATGGACAGAAACTTGTGGACAAAAATCCTACATTCCCAGCCGTTCCATTGTATATATTCTACTCCTCCAAATATCCCCCTTTTGGTTCCTCGCACATGAATCATGATTACCCAAATCTCTCAATGCAATTAATGGTCAATCGAATTCATGTTTAGTAGATGCAATTTTGTCCGATTTCTGGTGTAATATAGTATATCAATTATTGACTGATCTCTTCTTTTTCTTTATCTTTCACTCTAAAGGGCTGTTGCTGTGTTGCATAGTGAATTCATATAATCATTTAATTTCTCTGTTATTGGAGATAACAAACTAATAGGAAGTATGAAATGTGACTCGAGAGTCGAGATTAATTTCTTTTGAGTTTGGCCGAGAAGTAGGAGCATGACATATATACTATCATTATTATCATCTCGATCAATACTAGATGGTAACTTAATTAGTACGTACTTTAATGTTGTGGTATAAAATAAAAGAAAAGTATAGTTTTATATGTCAATATATGCTGGAATTGAGTGATAGAAAATTTTTGTGAAAGCTTAAAAGAGCATTTATGATCACTCTACTGCCCAAAATGGACCGACCGAGATTGCACAAAACTACAACAACATGTTGAAGATATTTGTGATTTTATTTACGAAAAAATAATGATGAAATGTATATGTATATTGATTATTATAGAAATATTTCTCTATCTCGATATTGATGGCTTTGGATTAATTTAGTTTGTATGGAGATAAAAGGAGACAGCAGTGATTAGAATAAATAATAATTTTCCAAATTATAGTCATCCAAATTTTGACATAAAAAGCCGCAGCACTCAAAACTCCCACGCACTAAAGTGAAAGTGAATTTCCAAAGCACACGATCCCATGAAGATGGAAGAGGAGGCAACCATGATGGCGGCACTCTCCACCCTCCGCCCCTCTCAACTCTCAGATCTCAGCTACTCCATCCTCGCCTTGTCTTTCCACCACCGCCGACGCCTTTGCTTCCTCCTCTCCTCCCCTTGTCTCTTCTCTGTCACCCTCCACCGCCTCCACTCCCTCTCCCTTCCCCACAAAACCATTCTCATTGCCCGCCACCTCCTCTTTTCCCTCCACCACCTCACCCGCCACTTTCAGACCCCACCGCTACTACCGGCACACCCTTCCGCTTCCATGAAGCACCGTGACCTTGACGCTGTCCTTCTCCTCCTCTTTCTTTGTGAAACTCACCAACATCACCCAGAAGCCCTCGAGAGACCTCACGCTGAATGGCGAGAAGTCTTAAGTAACGTCTGCTCGGATACCATGTTAAAGGTCACCAGTATAACCGGCGTCTTCGATGGAGCTGCTTTGATTCCATATATTGAAATGGTGAAAAGGTGCAGAAGGTTTGTAGGTATAATGGGTTGTTGCGGGAAAGAAGGGAGGGAAGCGGCGGCATCGCCGTCAGCGGTGGTTTCATTGCCTACGGTGGAGGTGAGAGGGGGTGGCGTTGAGTGTGCGATATGCAAGGAGGAGATGAGAGAAGGAAGAGATGTCTGTATGTTGCCATGCCAGCACTTGTTCCATTGGATGTGCATATTGCCATGGCTGAAGAAGAGGAACACGTGCCCCTGCTGCAGGTTTCAGCTTCCCTGTGATGACATATTTGGTGAGATCGAACGGCTGTGGGGAGTCCTGGTCAAGGCGAGTGGCAAAAGTCTTGACAGTGAATGGACGTGATTAAATGATCATCACCAGCATCATGAACGTTAATTATTATCACACGTGGAAAATTCATGATGATAGACGTGACACAAATACAAATGGCTGTAAACGAGGAGGAAATCCAGAGTTGGGGAAGTTTCTTCTCTAGTGAATGGTGGAGATGAATTGGGAGAAGATGATCACTTGTTTCTATGATAAAGACACATGTGGTTAGGTCTAGAGGGCTCTTTACAGATTTTAATTCTGTCATTGTCGTTTCATAATCAAGATTTATTATTGTTAATCTTATGCATAGGAGCAAATAAACTTTGGGTTTTAATTTGGTTTGGTGAACACTTAGAAGAAAGGGAGCCATTTTGTATGCTTTAGTATGTAGAAAGTGGCATATTTATATTAGGGGAATGATTGAGAGGGTGAAACTTTAATGTTATTAATCATCTTTTCATAAATCAAATTTATAATTAGCCAATAATTATATTTCTAATGAATATAAAGAGAAACAAGAGATATCGAATCCGATATACATTTTAGATAAATTTCGGTTTCTAATCATCTTAACCAAAGAAGGAATTTAATTCATAATAAGATTTAGTTGTATGCTATGACATATACTCTTTTATGATATTCCTAATTAATCCAATTCATTTATGATTATGAGGCCAATGAATCAAAACGTCAAAAATCAGATCAATGAATCTGTCTTGGTTTAACAAGCCAAGAAAGATTTTGTCTTGGAAGATATGATATGAGGATCAAAGTGGGCCTCGAGGCCCATCTCTGTTTTAATGAATGAGCTCCTTCACCCTTGGGTGAGGAGAAAAAGTCCCAAATAAACTAATTATATTTCCATTGGCCCACCTTTAAAAGCCCAATCCATTTCGCAATATTAATTTCGCACATCAAAGTTCCAACATGTCCAAAAGGCCCAAATATGTCTCCACCAGCCTGCTTCAGTTGGGCCTCCTTCTAAACCCCTTAAATATTATCTTTCTATAAACACACATAATCTCATGGGCTTTCTTGGTAGCAAGAAAATCAAGGTTCTCAATCTAAGACAAATATTGTCACTCAAGCTGACTTCCTCCAACCCATATTTTACAGATAACTTCAACACTTCCAACTGAAGAAAATATAGATAACTAAGTCACTTGGCTTAGCTCAAATGGTAAGGATGGGTGGGGGAACGAGTAGAGATCCTAGGTTCGAGTCATAGTGCTTCAATTTATATATATATATATATATATAACCAGTTAGATTGGATGCAATCTCTGAATTAATTGACCACCATATAATATTGCCCAAGATGTATATAAAAGATTAAATGTTCCATTAAACTAATTGAAGTGAAGAGTTGGACAATCATACTCATGGAATATATAGCCAAAATTTTCTTGGATGTCAAAATTTGCATGTCAAACCGGCCCTACTCCCCACTCAGCAAGGCTGCAAAAATGATAGGAAATAAAAAAAAAGGGTGGTCCACTTATATGACAATGAGTGTGCTGAAAGGTGTAGCATTTGCCTATTTGGCTATTTATATTCAGCACAAGGGGAAAGCAAGGGGTAGGTGTCTGGGTGGGAGATAAATAACAATTATGAATACCAGTGCAATATATACAAGTAAGGGGTTACTAAAATTGGGCTACCTTGAGTGAAGTGCAAGCTAAATTTGCTATACTCTTAGAGTGATGTAATTATGCCTCACTTCTATAATCTTTGATGGAAAGATGAAAATACTAATCATTTCCAACTTCACTTCTTGTCACCATATGGCTTACTTTGCTTCTCCTTTGGGTTTCATTTACATATATATATATATAAGATTATCTCAAAGTGAACAAATTTTTGTTAGGAGAGGGTTTGAATTCATCATTTAAGCATCATAAAACTATAATGAACTATGATTTACTCACATACTTGTTAATGACAATTGCATTCATTTTCACCATAGAGATGTGTGTTATATTTATAATATAGCTCAATGCTTGGGTCTTGTAAATGGAGAAATATGCTTATGAGAGTTTTCTTCCATTCAAGGGCCGGGCTTGGTTAGGGGAAATATCAAACTATTATGAGAATTAAATTTTTACCTAGTAATAGAAAATGACCGGAACTTTGTGTATTTTCTATTTGATTGTCACTATAAAAATTTTAAATGACCATGTTTGATTCGATGGAATAGTAACCTTATAAAATGAGTTGTTTATTAAAATGCCGTCTAGTATATAAAATGTATTTATGGTTTTTATAATAATTTAACATATATATTAATCTTAAAATAAACTATTTTCAAAAGAAATAGATTAACAAAATATGAAATGATTATTTATCTCAAAATATTATATATGATGAATTTTTTTTAATAATGCTTAGATAAAGATATAATAAAATATATAATTTTTCATACGTAATATGGAAATAGGTAAATAATGTAGTTATCATTAAGATGAAATCAAGGGTTATTAATTATCCGAAAATAAAAAAAGAAATCTAGGGTTATTATTGTCCAAATAATTGGTTTTACAAGGGTAAAATAGGTAAAAATTTTCAATTCCCATGGTAATTGGAAAATACCTAACAACTAGTTGGAAATTAAATCCCTACCTTTTTGGGTATTTTCCTCGTCAATTGATAATATTGAATTCCTAATATTACCATCTCAATAGCAACCAAGTATTGCTATTAAAAATTTTCAATGTCAAATTCCCATGATAATTTGATATTTCCCTAACCAAATACCTCCTCAATGTGACTCATTTTTGAATTAGTCAGGATTCAATGTAGTCACACGATACTAATAGATTTATACCAAATATATATAAAGAGATTTTAGAAAAATGGGTTCTCTTTGCAACATGAGAAAGGGGCAATTTGAGAAGAATTGCAGAGAAGAGGAGAAAAATACTTCAGGGACATCACGTGACAGATTCAGCTACCAAGGCAGGACAGCCCCGTGAATGATGTTATATTCAAAATTTTTTGAAAACATTCAAAAAACCCCCGGCCCCGGGTTACCTTGTCTCCAGTCCTGTGTGTATTTTGTCACAACTCAATAATAATAAATGCTTATTACATATACGGATATACCTTTGTATCTATCTATCTGTTCCTGTGGCTGTGGTGGTAAATTAAAACTTGAGCTTTGTCATTTCTCACAGTGCTTCATAAAACTTAAATCTGTGGAATCTAAGACAATCAAACAAATCAAACGAAACCAATACTAGGAATGTGGAGAAAGACGAACTTAAAACATCATATGATTCGTTTTTTTATGATGTTGTGGTGGAAAAGATATGACGAACAAATGGCTTTAATTATTAGAAGAGTAGCTGTCAAAAATGGTTATAATCAGTAGTTTGGTTAATTTAGATCAAGGCTTAACTTCCTTTAAACTTGAGGCAAATCAATGTTTTTGGTCATGTGGTCTGTCCAAACAAATCAATGCAAGGGTTTGCTCTAACCAACTCTAGACTCTACAGTATATGTAACTGTAAATGGATAGTTAAAGGAGGAATATAGAACTTTTAACTCAAAAGAAAAAGGGAAAAACAGGGAAGTATTCTACTTAAAAGAAAATTTCTGTAAATATTGCATGATGATAAAGGTAGTGTCATTATAAAGTTGTGGCAGTGAAAATCTACAGCGCAAAAACAAAAAAAAAAAAGAGAGAGAGAGAACAAAAAAAAGCCAAATATTCTACCCTTTGGAGGATGGATATAAGCCACCTGAGGAGATTTGCAAGAGTCCAAGCCTTGACCTTGGATTTCCAACATTTGGTAGCTGAATGAGAGAGTCATAGTTTTGTCATCGGTGAAAGATTCTTCTTCTTAAGAGGGAAAGAAAATTAAATTTTAAAAAAAGAAAGAAAGGAGGAGAGCAAAAGAACCCCAAACTGTTCACAGGCTGTAGCTTACTTCTGTTGCCATTTCTGTACAAGCAGAAGCTGCATGGTGAGTGTGAGCTCTTATCTGAGGCATTAGTGTTTTGGTGCACTAGAATCAAGGTGATTGAAAGAAATTCAGCAACAGGCTTAAGTCAAGAAAAATGATTGCTTGCAAGGAAGCAGACAGCAAATTGATGTGGGTTCCTCATTCTTTTTCCTATCTCCTATTCCTATTTGTGCTGTTCCTGCTTATATGGTGTTCTTTTTGTTTCTCTCCTCTCAGTGAAAAGAAGATGGAAGAGGATGAAGGATTGAGGACTGTGGAGTGCTTGAGAGGAAGGCTTCTTGCAGAGAGACAAGCTTCAAAGTCTGCAAAAGAAGAAGCTGAAGTAATGGGCAATAAGGTCAGGTTTTCTTCTATCAATTTTGGTGTTAAGCATCTTTGCAGGCTTATTAGTTTTCAATATGCAAAGCGAAAATCACTGAAATTTCTGGTTGCTCTATTTGTTGTTGGTTCTCGAACTGCAGCTAATTGAACTAGAAAAGAAACTTAAAGAAGAAACCAAACTAAGGACCAAAGCTGAGAAGAGGCTTAAATTTTTGAGAAAGAAGCTTGACTCCCTCAACCTATCTCCTAGTTTGGAACAATCAGAGCAGTCAAGTTCATCCGAGAACTGTGCAATTTCTAGTGTTTCATCTACCAGTACTTCAGCCACTCAAGAAACAGAAGAATCTGCTTCCAAGTCTAAAAATGCAGTTCCAGACATCTCAAAAAAAGTGGAGGAAAATGCATCAAGCACCTCTTCATCTATAAAAGGAGTTGAAATTTCTTGGACTATTGAAGAAAATTCAAACTCCCCAAAGACTAGTAAATCAGATGCAAAAGATTCTTCACAGGAAAAGTCCAGTAGTGAATCAAGTTCAAGCCATGAAGATCCAAAGATTGATGATGCAAGGTACACCCTTGATTTCTTCCACATTAATCCTATTTTATTTTATTTTTTTTAAAAAAAAAAAAATTTTATATATATATATATATATACACACTTAAGTTAATTTACTCACTTATTGTACTATTTATTTCAGTTATTCAAGCTTGAAAGCTTCAACAGTGGAGACTGAGAATGGTATGAATGGAAGAAATGGGAATCATGAGGATGATGATTATGTTGATAATTCACTGGCATTGGTTCCTCTGAAGCTACCAGAAACCAAGCAGCTGGCCCCTGATACAAAGATTGTCAGCAAAAGTGCAGGTGAAGTTCTTGACACTCTAAGGCATGCCAGGGAAAGAATTCAGAGCTCAATGGAAAGAAGAAGACAAATGATTAGAGTTGGGCCATCTTGAATTCATACAAAGTAAACAGTAATTATTGTCCCATTTAGATAATAAAATCAGAAAGTGACAGATGTTCTTTTCTTGCATTGAAGCAGGATGGCAAGACAGATAATGTGAAAGTGCATAATATGGCTTGTATTTATATTTGCCTTAATCCAATGGTTTGGTTGGTAATAAAGTTCTTCAATGGCATGTGATGTGGGGATGTGACCCTCCATTCTAGTACAATGCTTGACTTGGGGCCCCCGAGTTTGCCTACATGCTCTTTTTTCACATCCTCACCTTTTGTTAGATTGAGTTTAAATAGTTATAGTTCGATCACCAGGGTCTTATTGAAGTTTGGGTTTAGTTTAACTTTCAAGAAATTTATAGTTTTGGTCAGTTCACTGTTATTGGTTCAATTTTGAGATCATGCTCACTGGATCAAGTGCTACTAGTTTTCCCAAATTATGGGCCAATCAGATTCACAAATCTGATGTTAAAAGTTAGAAAGCTCTTTTTAACCAGATTTCGATGTGCATAGAGACGTAGAGCAAAGCTGTGCCCGTGCAAACTTTTTGACTACGCCAACTACTGCTGATTAAGCTTTGCTTTTGCATAGTGGCGTGCTTAATGACCATCAATCTGACCCGTTTCCATCTGATTTTACAGACTGGTTTTAATGGATGGCTAGTTTTCCTAAATTCTCCCAGCTCCTTTTCGTGCGCGTTGCAAGAATTAATCAAGTATGCAATAAGAAGTTAGCAAGATTTAGCTGGAAAATCTTACTAACAGGACCCTTTTACTTGAAAAGCTGGAACATGTATGGCTTCGGAAGAAACATAGCCAAAAGAACATTGCTCGAAATTCGATAAACTCGCGGTGAAAGTCTGGAACATATTCCCTCGGGTTGAAATACATGCGGTTTGGTCGGTGCCTGGATTCATTTCACATGCAGCTCATCACGTGTTTTGAGCAGTATAGACTACAGAATCCATGCCATATTTTCGCCACTGAACTGGGAAAAGCTCTAAACAAAGTTATGGTACAAGGAGTGTTTGCAAAATGCGATGATGTTCAATGAATTAGAATTGAAACGTTTTTTAGTGTTAATTTATCATAACAAGCTTCCTTAAAATATTACTAGATGCAAAATTCCTTCAAATTACAAAAATTGTTCAGATTTATCATCCATCTGTGAATGAATTGTGGAGGGCATTTTGAGGGAGCACAGGAAAGAGCCTGGGGGGGTAAAAACCTGAAGAGGGCCTGGAGTGAATCATCTATCTTCACCAGCCCATTACAATCTGACCATGTACTCTTATTGGAGCTAAACCAAAAAAAGAGCCTAAAGCCGAGAGAGCAACACACCCAACCCAGGAAAGAGCTTCCTTGAAGCCTTGTCCTGTTTTTTTTTTTACCTTCTAAAACTTTCACATCATTGAACTTGAAACTGTAGACATGCAAAAATGGTGAAAGAATAGAACAAAGCCATATAAACTTACCCCATCTCCCTCCTACCCCACTTTCCCAAAAATTATAATAAGATAATGGTGACGTTATTGTGCATCTCCCTGACTACTAGATTTTGACAAGTACAGAAATTGATTTTAAGTTCTTGTAGCCATTCAGCCATTAATGTTCCTACAGTCAGATTACGGTATTCGTGGCTGTAAATGGTCCTGGACGGTGAGCCAAACTGATCTGATTTCGTGTCCAAGTTGCTGAACCTGAAACATGTAAGTGATGTAAGAGCTGGAATGCATGTACCAAAAATTTATCCGTCAATCCAAGTACTATGACAATGGACCCCCTTCGTGATCACAATGTTTTTTAGTAGCAGCTGATGTTAATCTCAGCATTCGACCAATCTTTGAAGTTTTTTGAAATTCTTCCATGATGGATACCTAAACCCATTGTTTAGATATATCAAGGAGATAAAAGAGTATAATGCATAAGTTTATCAATCACAAATCCTGAAGATTAGAACAGACAATATATATTCCTCAACACGCATGCAGGAAATGATTGAGGAAATGAACTACTGATGGAAAAATTACTGACTAATATTATCTGATCTGAGTGTAAATTTCCATTGCAAAAGAAAATTTTCTCTAGATGGTGTCTAATCCTAGCTTTATATGGTGAGAATTTCTAAAATTAATGATTGCCCTGAAATTCTTGTAAACGCGTTTAGGAGGAAAGGGTCAAGTATATGAAAATAGCCCTAAAACTTGGTTTGTCTCAGAACAGAACTCCTGAAATGATGGCTGATTAAAGTAAATAAAGTAATAGTACAAAATAATCAAGGCATTAAATGAGGGAAAATTGCCTAAAACGTTGGATTATTGCAAATAATAAAGGTACAAGAACTTAAAATCTCAGCCATGCAAGTAATGATATAAGCTTTAGGACAAGCGGTTAGGGTTGGGGCAAAAGAACATAGAAAAAAAAAAACACAGGAAACTTAAAAACAAAGTAGGGAACAAAGAACAATATGTTAGTGAATAAGAAAAACAACAATGTCAGAAGTCAGTGATTTAAATCTCTTTTTATTTCTCATCTTGGATCTCTTCTGAGTTCTGACAACAAAACTCAAGATCTTCTGCCAAATAACTCCAAATTTTCCTCTTATCCATTGATTCTTTTGATCACTTTGATCTCAGACCAAACTCTGTCTCTGTCAAATCCCAAGGTACTTTTCCAGCTAAGTCTGTTGTGAAACATGGCACACAGTGAAGGGACCAAAAACATTTAACCCAGATTCAAGGTATACAGCCAACCAGCACCCCTCCATATTCTCTGAACTTCACATAAAAACTATTGCTTTCTTGTCTCAATTACACACTCTGCAGTTGAGTTAGCCCATACCCAACTTGGTCCTTGTCTGAGAATTGGTAAGAATACTCAGATTAATAGTTTCTTATTCTTGGTTATATAGTTCCAAGTATCGGGGTTTCCAGTATTGGCAGAACAAATCAACAAACATGAAAACTTTAGCCCAGATTGAGCCTTGGTCTTCTTCTTTATAGTCCACTTGAACATTAGTACATGTGAAAATATTGGTTATTTGAAAAATGGTTAAATCCTGTTGGAAACCGTCTGTTGAAGGTGATTCTGGTGGGCGTGTTGATGGCTTGTTGTGGTATAAAGATTTGGGGCAACATGTTCATGGGGAGTTCTCAATGGCTGTGATTCAAGCCAATAGTTTGTTGGAGGATCAAAGCCAGCTCGAATCAGGGCCGTTGAGCTCGAGCACTTCTGGTCCTTGTGGGACTTTCATCGGTGTATATGATGGACATGGCGGAGCTGAGGCTTCTCGCTTCATTAATGACAACCTCTTCTGCAATCTTAAGTGTACGTTTCCGCTTCAACTTTTCTGGTATTCCCTTAACTTCGAGTTATGTCTGTTTAAAATCCTTTTCTCATGCAATCCCTTGCGATTTCTGAGTTTTAATCACTTAAACCAAGAAAAATATAGTACTGGTAGTTGTTCTATGACATTTTAGTTTGGAACGCCCAATGCTAACTATTTTTTCTGCTTCCCTTGTTCTCCTGCAGCATTTGCGTCTGAGCATCAGGAGGTTTCCATAAATGTTCTCAGAAAGGCTTTCTCCGCAACAGAAGAGAATTTTCTTTCCCTGGTGAGGAAACAGTGGCTTAGTAAGCCACAGATGGCGTCGGTGGGATCATGCTGTTTGACAGGCGTGATCTGCAATGGACTGCTATACATTGCAAACGTCGGAGATTCCAGAGTTGTCTTAGGCAGAGCAGAAAGAGGAACCAAAGGAGTTATGGCAGTGCAATTGTCTACGGAACACAATGCAAGTTTAGATACTGTGAGAGACGAGCTTCGTTCATTGCATCCCCATGATCCACAGATTGTTGTAATGAGACACAAAGTTTGGCGTGTAAAGGGCCTCATACAGGTTTATTCGCTTAATTCTTTCTACCTTTTTGTGTGGTACAAAAGTTAGTGACATATATATAACTGGACTCCAAATGGATTCACTTGTTGCAGATTTCAAGATCAATCGGTGATGCATATCTAAAGAAGGCGGAGTTCAACAAAGAGCCTCTCCTGCCTAAATTTAGACTGCCAGAACCCTTCCGAAAGCCGATCCTTAGTGCAGAACCATCATTGTTGGTACACAAACTCCACCCTGACGATCAATTCCTCATATTTGCTTCTGATGGTCTTTGGGAGCACCTTAGCAACTACGAAGCTGTCAAAATTGTCCAGACTAGCCCACGCAATGTAAGTTTTCAGATAGTTTCGGCGTGATGATTGTTGATTGATAATGTAACTCTCGCGGAATCAGCACAGAAACTTTGTTGGCCATGGCTTAACTCTTTTCTTTGCATCCCATTTTAATGCAGGGAATTGCCAGGAGACTCGTTAAAGCTGCACTAAAGGAAGCAGCAAAGAAAAGAGAAATGAGATACTCGGACCTGAAAAAGATCGAACGAGGGGTGAGGAGACATTTTCACGATGATATCACAGTCGTGGTTCTGTTTCTGGATCGCTATTTGATCAATGGGAACTCCTCTGACACCGTTCCAGTCTCAATAAAAGGTGGAGGAGGACTCCCTGCTGCTGTCGTCTCATAGCCGACATAAGATTTGGAGTTCAATTTCTCCAAACTTAACTATCCTCAAATTGCTAAACAAACTTAACTGTCTTTCATTTAGGGTTCGTTTGGTGAGAAGAAAGAAAAATGATAAGATAAAAATGGAAATTCACTCAATTTAATGGTTGTGATTTATAATCACACGTTATTTTATAACTCAACGATGGAGACAATTTCCCTTCTTACCATTTTCTTTCCTCTCGACCAAAAGGACCTTTAAACTTCTGCAACTGCAAACGTTGCCGTCAGAGGGTAATAGGAATATAACGAGACCGCTTATTTCTAAAGAAACGTAGGATGAGACCCTACGATAATCTGTACATACAATTTCCGTGTAATTTAGTTGATTACTTTATTGTCTTCCAGCCCTCCTTCGACATGTCTCACTTGGCTTGCTACAGCTGTGCCAGTAGAAGATTTCACCAACTCACCTTTCAAGTTCGTGTTTCTCAAATCTCAAGATTTATGAAATATATTCCTGTTTAACTGTTGCTTCCGAGCAAAACACCGCCGTGAGATTTAAGTGGTTATGGGCTTATTGCATTGTTTGTCTTGTTATTTTAATTCCGTAGAAAGTAACCAATCATTTGAGCAACCATAATTTATAGGATTCTGATAAATCATCACCAATCTCTCTGGTGGCCCGAAGAAGGCCCATCTCTCTGGAATTTACGAAGGGCTACGCTAAGATTTAAAACTGATTTGGCTATAAGCCCCAAAAGGAAAGTGATAAGTACAACGGAAGAGAAAATAATGAATAGACTTCTTGGAAGATTATTAGGAGAGAAACTTCATCCCCCATTTAGATGGACATCGATCAACTTTAAAAAGGCAAATGAAAAAACAGGGACAACTTCGACAGGCATTAAAAACAATGTTAGATTTTCTAATTCCCTCAATCATGTTTAATCTGTCTTCAATACAAAATATCCAACCACAAAGCACAATCTACATAAAAGGTATTGCTAATCTGTTATGGACGGTTCAACTTTAGACTCCAAAAAAGGAAAAAAAATTCAAAATATTACATGGCTAAAAAAAAAAGTGAGTAAACATTAAACACAGCCTTCACTCTCAGCATACATTTACCTTGCAAAGCAGCCAATTCACCTGGTGAGACCAAGGGAAGCTAGCAATCACCTCAGAGTGTTCACTTATCTCAAATTCAATCCAGGAAATTCAGAAATTCCTAAGTAACAGGCTCAGGAAAAGTTTTAGCTTTGGATTACATAATCATCTATTGAAATCTCCATGTGCAATCTTCACATGACAAAACCATTCCCAATTCTCAACATTTCTCTCATGATCAAATGCTGAACAGCAGTAGTATCATATCTGCAACATATCCACAACAGAATGCACTGATAATTGCTAGAGAAAGATTCTAACTGATTAATTTGCATTAATACCATTTGAGCCATGCTTATCATGACAAATAGCACACCTACGCATACAAACATGCAACACATGCATGCAAGCCTGCAAATGAGCACATGAACAAACATGCATGCTCATGCCCATACAAAACAAATAATAACAAGATCACAGTCATAGTTCAAAGGAACAAAAACAATCTAATCATAACCTTCTTAGAAACCCTCGTCCAACAGTCATTCTAATCATTTTAATCTATCTACATACACAAAGCAAAGTGCCAAAGTTACACATATCTGCTCAAATTAAAGGCATCCAATAATCATTTGTCCTCAAGCCCCACTCATACAACAAAAAAGAAACGAATAATAACCTAGAAACCCTAAGATATAAAAACCAGAATAGTAATAGAAATTTCTCTTGCTTTTAACCATTTAAAAAGGAGAGAGAGCCCAAAGACTTCCTATGTAGCAAGTACCATTTGCTACCTTTACTCCATGAGAATAGATATCAGTCGCAATATGAACTACTACTGCTGTTTCACACTTGATCAGAATATGCAACTTGGAAGACCATGAGATGCTGCCAATTGTTACCATTGAATATAAACAAAATAAATTAGTTTTTACGAAACTTTTAACCACTCCAAACTTTCTCAATTATACGACCGAAGGGGAAAAGCTGAAATTTTCTAGCCATTACTTTAAATTTCTAATACTCTTTGTACGATTTGAGATAGGTTAACACTACAGGTGGTTGATGATTCCTCTAGGCCTCACCAAGTGGATAAATACCGCATGTATGCCTGAAATGAACAAAAGCAACTTCCAAACTGCCCAAAAAAAAAAAGAAAAACCACTTTCACTGCTTCAAAATTTAGCTGAGGATGAAGGAATACTGCATCTGAGAACGATGAGGTTGGAAGAAAACGTTGTAAAGAAGCCGTTGAGGGAATCACAAGCTGTTAGGACACTAGACCTGGCAAGCAAAAGATAATGATAATGCAAAATATGAGTAATTGATAATTAATAATAGAGTAACTATTTAAACAAGTATAATGCATAAATAGCTGTATATAAAATTTACAAGATTGAAGCTATAGATATCTCCAAAGATACCTTCTACTGATTGTGTAGGGAATTTCTATTTAGGAGCCTCCACCAGCTTTTCCAGCAATAGGAGCCTCCTGACAAAAGAGGGTAAAGAAATCAGTATCCTAGAAAGCACTTCAAAGCATGTGATTTTCTACCATACAAGAAATCTGCCAGAGAAATAACTAATTAAGGACTTACTGGTTCAATATTTCCCTCGCCATTCACCTGTGGTAAAGAACTCGATGGAGGATTTGAAAACCTGGAAAGTAAAGTAAAACCAAAGTTCAATCTCAACAGGCATAAACCTTTTTGATACAGATCTCTGAAGGTATTTATAGATCTCTAATAAAGTAGGAAACAGTTCTTTAGTAGTAAAACATACCTGATTGCCCTTGCTTTCCTTTTTTCTTCTTCCACTGTATCAGATTTGGAATATGGTGCAAACCTAGCAAGACGAGCTTTCTTTTTTGCCTCCTCGTCAGCAGCTGTAGCAGGTACGGCAAGCCCAAACCTGAGAAACCATAAAAAGAATTAATAAATGGTACAAGTAAACCCAACTACAAGCAATACAATCACTGGGTAAAAGATGGTACGGAATAAAAACCTCTCTGCTCGGGCCTTCCTCTTCAGCTCCTCTGATTGTTTAGATGCTTCTGAACCATTTGAGCTGGGTGCAGTGCCAAACCTGCAATGATTGGTCGACAGCAACAACTTAGAAACACAATGAAAATTCAGGAAATGGAGTTCAACATCCACACTACACCAGAGCATTACCCTAAAAAAGAAAACCCTTGCAGCATAGTAACTTTTAAAGGATCACAGAATCTCTCTGCTCGCATTAAACCGAGGTAAGATTCAACTTATCTTGCCAAACTACGCCCAGCCAAACATGCAGGCATGCAATACAAGATAAGAGCAGGCAGGGGTCAAGCTCATCTCTTGAGAAACAAGACAAATTGATACAATTTAAAGCACAGCAATTTTGATTATTATGGACTATTAACATATTGAAGAACACATCAAGGTCGTCGCATAGAGAAACTTGAAGACTAAATTCAAGAGCATTGGTAAGCAGAAACGACGAGTTAATCTATATGCTTCTCTGGGCATCAGATAATTTTATAACCTCAAAATCGAATTAAAAGAAATCATTACAATTGTCATTTTCAACAATAAATAACTTCTTTGCTCCTCGTCGCAAATTCTCAAGCTTTAAGAAAGAACTTGAATCCCCGATAAAGTATAAACCCTACGAAAACCGACAAAAGGGAAGAAAGATGCTACCTCGCAGCCCTGGAATTACGTTTCTCTTGCTCAGACATCTGGACAGGAACGCCGAACCTCTCAGCTCGGCGAATCTTCTTCTCGATATCGTTAACAGGACCGCTGCTATCCCCTGCGACCGAGCCCGCAGCAGTCACGGTGGCTTTGGAACCCTCGGTAGCCTTCGTAGACACTTCAGCAGCTGAAGGTGCAACACTGCCAGGAGGATCTGATTTAGCCATGGAAGGTGGCGCGGAGTCCACGGTCTTCTTAGGTTTTGGGTCTGCCGTTGAATTGGCACCGGAAGCAGCAATAGGTGCGGGAATGCTGTTAGCGGCCGCGGTGGCTACGGATTTCTCGGCGGCGGTAGCCATCAGAGTGGAAGGTAGGTAGATAGGTAGGTAGGTAGGTAGGGTTGCGTGAAGGGGAGGAGCAAGCGATGCCTAGGAGCCTGAGTGCGTGAGGCGGCTGGGGATGGGCAGCGTCTCTTCCTTTTTCTTCTCTTTAATTAATAGTACTTTTGATTCCGTGAATGGTCGCTGGACATTTTGTTTGTGTGAGGAAGGCAAAAGTGAAAAAGGAAAGGCGTGAGACCGAGCCCAAATGTGAAAGTGCGGAGATATTTTTCCACTTTGAGATTCTTTGAAAGTGACACACATATTCAACTCACTCAAGGCCCAACCTAAAGGCCCAAAGCACTAATGAGCCCAGCCTTGTTTAATATATTTTCTTTGGTTGAAATCTCAATTAGGGGCCTACACTTTCACAAAAATCTCAATTGAGGACTCAACCTTTGAAAAATGTCATTTAAGTTCCTAATGTTATCTAATAAGATCAAATAAGGCTCTAAAGTCAAATTTAATGATTCGATTCGTGACACATTGCATAATAAAGACCGTTAAATCTTTCACTAGACCGTTATTTGACTTGATTTGATAACATTTGGCACTTAAATGACATTTTTTAAAATGTTAGACCCTTAATTGAGATTTCTACAAAAGATCAAGTCCCTAATTGAGATTTTAACCTATTCCTTTTGTTCTTGTGTTTAATATATTGAATTATTGATAGAACTACCAACAAATGTTAATTTCGAGGTGTTAACGACCTTTATCCTAATAAGGATGAAACCATAAGCTCAAATCCCTACAAGTATATTTGTTTAAAAGACTTTATCTTTAACTATCCCGACTAAAAAAGATTAATCCCTATTCAATTATCACATTCAATCTCAGTTAATTCGAAATTTAGTAGTTTTGGACCCAAATGATAAGATGATAAATTTCATTAGTATTACTTTCTATATTTTTAATGCAGCTTATAGTATATTGATTCAATAATTTAATTATATTCTCCTACCTTGTCCTAGCTTTATCATATAAATAGGGTAATGTAAGTACATTCTAACTTGTGATTATGCTATAATGTACTAGTAACTTGCTAGCAGCAAAATTCTGAAAAACTTTGGTTCGATGTTTTTGATTAAAATGAAACCAAACTTAGAGATGGTTATTACTGGTGTGATTGTACTTTGGTTAGAAAGCTAATCAAAACCTTCTCTCAAAAATCATACGACTAATTTGTGATTTGTAAGATTAAAGGTTCTATTTGCACAATTTGATAAACGGTCATTGAATTTGAATTAAGCCCCTTGCTTTTATATGATTGATTGATGATTGATCATAATTTGATAATCAATCAAATAAGTGCAATTGAAAAAAGCACTTAGATATTAAGTATTCTTTTTAAGCATAATACGAAATTATTACTTTGCAAATTTTATTATTTGCTGTTATATGCAAAGCTCTTATTGAATAAGTATTGTTTTATTACAAAATCCAAATAATGCGGGAAAATAAGGAGAGACAAGACGATGGGCCAATGGCGCCATTTTTGCATTTCATTTCGGTATAACCGCGGTAGAAAGTAGAAACTAGAAAAAACCTTTTTTTTTTTTCGAAAAGAAAATGGAAAAAGATCAACAATTCAAGTATTCAACATCAAATCCAAGCCTCATTTAGTCATAACAATTACTAATTAAACGATGACGTTTTGAGGTGCTTTCACTGTTCTCGCAACACGACATGGCGACTCTGGCTGGACCATAGACCGTCAGAGGGTGCAGGAGTGCTTCTTTACTCCTCAGCCATAAAAACCAGCCAACACAGCCAAGTCCGTTTTAGGAGAAACGAATGTATATTGATTCAATTTTTAGTGGATAAGATTTATCAAAGCCTTTCTCCCCATATTCAAAATTCCGAACCACAGTTATTATTATCGGTAGTGAGTAGTATTAAGTTTCATTAACTATATATCCTCGGCGGAGCTCGAACCTGAAAATCCCATGGGATTAGCTTCGGCTGTTCACCACGGCGGTGGCACTCGAATCGCTCTCAATTTTGATCTCAGGATTGCTCCCATCTCGCGTCCTCTTCAACCTCCCAAATGGACCGGACTACAGTTCGCTCCTCCTCGTCTCTCCACTGTTTATTCAGGTCTCCGCCGTTCAATCTTATATATTCACTGGTTAATTACTACAAGAACTGCTGGATTTTGATTTATTTAGTTTTGTCCTGAATTTTAATTTTTGATTTGCAGTTTGCCATAACCGCCGCTCGCAATGTCTCCCGGTCGCTTTCTCCAGAGGGATGGAGCAGGAGGATCATATATCTACAGGTAATTACTAGTTCATTATTTTTTTTTACTTTATGAATTTATATTAATCTCCTAAATTAGGGGCACTTTGTTTTTTATGATGGATTTATGTAATATGGAATCTGCAGAAGAGGAGAGGATAGCTTCGCATTCACATGCTGATTCAAAGGAGACACCTCAGAAAACCGAAACTTATTCATCGTCTGTTAAAACTGTTGCTTTCTGGGTCAGTTCTTTCGGATTATTGTTATTTATGATTTTGCACTATTAAATGTGTAATCGATTTAGTCTCTAAGGATTAAAGACATTTTGGCCATTTATATACAGGTCAGCACCGCGGTGGCTTTTGGAGTTGGTCTGGGATTGAAGGAGGGAGGTGGCAGAGCGTCCGAATTTTTCGCTGGGTACTTAAGAGTTTGAATTTGGAAAGTTGCCCATGAGTTTGTTCAATTTTGCCTATATTCTATCGGAATTGACATGCATGATCTTTTGTTTTCACTTTTTCAATGAATTTTATGTTTGGAAATGCGGTTTTTCTGCTGCAGTGACAATTATTATTCCCTTTCAGATACATATTGGAGCAAAGTTTGTCTGTGGATAATTTGTTTGTCTTTATTCTGATTTTCAAGTACTTCAAAGTGCCACATATGTATCAGGTGCCATACATATCTGCTTATGGTTTGGCTGTCACTTTTAGCAGAACATTTGTGAGAAAGACATGCCTATGAGCTACTCTGTGTTAAACCCTGTAATTGAAAGTGTTATGTTCAAAATGTAGAGTCGGGTGCTTTCATACGGTATTGCTGGTGCAGTCATCTTTCGTTTGACATTGATACTACTTGGAACAGCCACTCTTCAGGTAGATCATTGTTCACTTATTGGCTCTGCCTCTATTTGCACATAAAATGTGCTTTACTGATAGTTGGGCTCACAAATTTCCGTTGTGCTGTTTTAGAGGTTTGAGGCTGTCAACCTGCTACTGGCTGCCATACTCCTATTCTCATCTTTCAAGGTGCTGAATCTCTATTGTTTGTCGTGGCAATCATATTACTCTTAATCTACTATATTCTGGTGGTATCTTATTTTTCCATGTTCAGTGGAGTTCTTTTTTCTTTGGCATGTTCTATTTTGATATTGAGTTCAAGATATAGGGGCTCATCATTTCTTTATTTTCTGATAGCTATTTGCCGATGAGGAAGATGACACAGATCTGTCTAACAACTTCATAGTTAAGACCTGCCAGAGATTTATCCCGGTCACAAGTAATTTTCTCCTTTGGTTTAAATCCCCTTCTTCACTAAGTTCGCATAATTTGTGTGGTTTATTTATTCTTTTAAATTTTGACTAATTATCTGCAAATTTTTATACTTTGTTGAATCGTTTGAGTTAATGTTTCTTTGTACGGTTTAAAGCTTCTTATCGAGGTTTTAATTCCTTTTCCTATTATCATTGCAGGTAATTATGATGGCAATAAATTTATAACAAAACAGGATGGCGTTTGGAAAGTAAGTCATCCTATAATAGCTTTCGCATTGTCTGTTTTTGTTAATGTCATCACATGATATATTTTTGAACTGTGAACAAGCAAAATTTTCTTAATCTGAAAATATTTAAGTTTCTTTACTGAGTTCAATGAATTCTCCATTCTAACAGGTCTCAAACATTTTGGGCAGGCCACTCCTTTGCTTCTCACAGTAGCAGTTATTGAGCTCAGCGATATAGCATTTGCTGTAGGTTCTCATGTTTCCTAAACCATGCCTGGATATGGACTTCTCTGGTATATGATGTAATGATGATAATGATGCAATTTTTTTTTTCCTTAGGTTGACTCAATACCAGCTGTTTTTGGTGTTACACGGGATCCTTTCATTGTTTTTTCATCTAATCTCTTCGCCATCTTAGGTAATTCTTGTTCTGTCTTCTAAATATTGATATTTCTCTCATAGAGAAGGATTAATTTACTACATTGTTATTCCTTGAAGGGTTAAGGTCACTTTACACACTCATAGCTGAGGGTATGGCTGATTTGGAATATCTACAGGTAAAGTTTTAGTCTCTTCAGTTGAGTTTCTTATGCATACCTTAGACTGGATAAGGGAAGATGTAGAACTTCAAACAATGTGATGAATCATTATATACTATGATTTAAGATTATTTGGATCTTTGGGAAATACATCCCTTACAACTCATTCAAATGGTTGCATCTCACAGTTCTGATAAAAAAATTTTAGTTCTCATGCAGATTATTATTGGATGTTGATAATTTGTACATACAAGTTTTATTTCGGTTTTTCTCTTCTCTTTTCCTTTGACAGCCTTCCATTGGAGTTGTTCTGGGTTTCATTGGGTGTAAAATGATCCTGGATTTCTTTGGTATTTACCCTGTATCTGTATCAGTCAATATAAGTTAACTTTGATTCTGTCTAAGAACTTAAAGGACAACTTTAGCTTTTTACTTTTTAACTACTTTTCTGCAGGATTTCATATATCTACAGAGGCATCACTTGGTTTTGTAGCGACATGTCTTGGTGCTGGAGTGCTGTTGAGTTTAGCAAAGAAGGCTGACTAACCGAAATCAAGTTAAGGTGCAAGGGCAGGTGAAGGGTCTGTATTCTATAGTGTTATAAGCGAGCACACAAATTGGTGCTCATTCGTTGTTTCTCACCTCTCTTCAACCATCAATGAAGATCAATAATAGATACTTCTCGTTCCTCCATGTCTCTTTTTGCCCTTTTAGCGTCCTCCGTTTTCTCTTATCGGCATGTGGTAAAAGGATGTTTTCAAAGGAAGCTTTGTATAGGGTGCTAGATTACCGGGCATTGTAATTACTAAAAGATTGTCCTCGGTGGGAGAAAGTTAGTTTTAGTAATTTCTTCAAGAATTAAATTTCTAGATAAATTTAGCTAAAAATTCTAGAAATTGTATACATTTCGAAAGAAAAGCAAAACATCACTCCAACCTCGTCGTGCTAACTTAGCAAGAGCGGGAGTTGGAATTTGTTTGAAGGGTTAGATCAAGGAATATTATTCATGAGCCAGCCACAGCGGTTCCATGCAGTTCTATTCTTGTAAGAGAGGCTTGGGTTCTTCTCAGAGGAAATTGAATTAGCCGATAGCTCTGCCGTTTAAAGAAGCTGTTTTTTGTGTCCGACTCTGCTGTTCTCAACTTCTCATATCTCGAGTGAATAATCCCTTTACACCTCTTTAACGGGACGAACGTGTTCAGAGTATCAGGTTATTGAGGAACCTCTTCTTGTTGTGAAGATTAAATGGCTGAGGCAGTCCCCAAAGTGGATAAAGTTATGCTCCCATGACTGGGTTCTTATTCGGTGCCATCTCTTGGGAACCATATCTTGAGAACGATAGATTTTGCTGTTAAACCTCTGCGTTTGTGATTTTTATTAGAGCAAGCATTGAGAACGAGAACACAAGGCAGGAGCTATTTGCTCGACTAACCAAACGGCCCTTAATCCCTTGTTTGGTTGGGGTTTTTAGGGAGAGTTAGGAGGAGTTAGGGGGGAACTTGTTTTGTTTGGTTGGAAGGATAGAGGAGGAGGGGTGAGGGGGGAGGATAAAACTCCTCCTAATCCCTTATATTCTACTCCTTCAAATTGGGATCTTTTGGAAAATTGGTAATTTTTTGACAAATTTACCCCTTCACTATTATTAATAATTTTAACATATATCAATTATATAATTTATCTCTCTTTTTTTTTCTCTCTCAAATTCTTCTTTTTGTTTCATTCCTTTTTTATTTTTTTAAAATTATATATTTTACCAAATAATTTCCTAATGTTTTTTTAATGTTTCTTTTTATTTAATTTTTTTCATTTTCATGTTTTAATTTTGATTGTTTTGTTTAATTATTTATTTATTTATGGTCTATAAATTTTTGTTAGTTTTTTGTTTCCTCTTTTTCTTAATCTTCACCACCTACATTTTTTAAATTTTATTTATTTTAATTTATATTTTATTTATATTTTATATTTTTTAAATCAAGAATAATAATAATTAATAAAGATTATTTGTCAAAGATTATTTTTTACATGGCATGATAATATAGAAAAAATATATTAATATTAATAATGATAGTAATAAAGATTTTACTTATGAGAATAATTGGTTAAAATATATATTAAATTCCTCTTAACTCCTCTTCCAATCAAATAAGAAAAAAGACCATTCTCCCTTATTATTTTTTTATTGGCATTCATTTCACCCTTCACCTTACCCTAGCCTAGAAACTTCAAATCCAAACTCGCTTCAGATTGAAATCGAAATTCAGGGCCCCTCTCTTCTCTCCTCTTTTCTGCAGTAGCATATACTTCGTTCAAAACATCATCTCTTCTTCTGTTTGTTGATCTCTCATCTTAAGAAAGGATGATTTTTTGTATGAATATTTGTTGCTATATCTCCTCTTATGACTTCAGATCCAAACTTACCTCACCTCACCTTAGACCCTCCCTTCTTTTCTCCTCTTTTATGTGACTTATACTTCCGTCCAAAACATCATCTCTTCTATTGTTTGTTCGTCTTTCATCTGTGACATATATTTCTGTCCGAAACATCATCTGTTCTTTTGTTTGTTCATCTTTCATCTTAAGAAAAGATGATTTTTTGGATGGATAGTTTTTATTACATCACAAGTTCTTCTCGCTTGACTTCAGAGCAAAACTCGCCTCAGACCTTTGAGATTCAGCCAGGGCAGAGCCTTTCTTGCTTTCGTTTGACCTTTGGTCTGCAACATATACTTTACATGAGCTCTTTTTGTTTTTCATCTTTATTTTTGAGAATAAATGATTTTTTTTATGGATATTTATTTTCTCCTGGATATTTCTTGGATGACGTTGGCCAAACTTTGATTTAATTTATTTTAGGCTTACTTTTTTGTATTTTTATTTTTCCCTGGCATTGGGCCTAATTTTTCCGACCATGCTGTGTTGGGCCTAAAATTCTCGTAGGTTTGAAATCATTTTTAAAAAATTTTTTTGTTCAGGCCCTAGCTGTTTTGGGGTGACATAGGGCCTTGTAAAAATTGTTTTTGTTTTGTTCGGGCTACCGTTGATTTTTCTTTCTCTTTCTGACCGTTGGTGCCTTTTATAATCTGATGGCTTTAAAGCCCCAAACTTTTCTTTTTGGAACTCATCTACCCTAAAAGAGCCTGCTTCTTTCCCCCAACTTTCTTGTTTTTTGTTGTTCACGGTATTTTTTTTTCTTTTTTTGTTCCTTTAGTTTACATTTAGTCTACGCTCTACCTCTTTTATATTATATGTATTTGTGTTCTGTGTTCCGCTGAATTTATTTTTTGATTTTTAAGCTTTTTTTTTTGGTTTTGCAATGTGATATTTCGCTGTTCTTTGTTCATTCTGTTAATATTTCTCTGTGCTTTTCTCATATGTTGATGTTTCTGTTGATGTTGGGATGTTGGGTTTCCGTGTGGTCCTTTGGTCTTACATTTCTACATTAGGTTTGAACTTTTCTTTCAGCTGTGTTCATTTAGGTTATCTTCTTCTTCCTATGAGTCGTATAAGTGGTCTAATACATGTCCTTCAGTATATAATGTGCATATAATGTGCATATAATGTTTGCTTGGTTTGTTGTGATGTGGGTATGTACGGGTTTCTTTGTTCCTTTAGTTTACATTTAGTCTACACTATGCTTTTTATAGTATATTTATTTGTGTTCCTCTGTATTTATTTTTTGATTTTTGAGCTTTTTTTTATGCTGTTAATATTTCTCTGTTCTTTTTTCATAGGTTGATGTTTCTATTGATGTTGGGATGTTGGGTTTCCATTTGGTCATTTGGTCTTACATTTTTACATTAGGTTTGAACTTGTGTTTCTTTTAACTATGTTCATTTAGGTTATCTTGTTCTTCCTATGAGTGGTATAAGTGGTCTAATACATGTCCTTGAGTATATAATGTGCTTTTTTGCTTTGCTTGGGTTGTTGTGTCGTGGTATGTATGGATATGGATGTTTTCCTTTTTATATTATATGAATTTGTGTTCCTGTGTTTATTTTTTTATTTTCAAGCTCTTTTTTGCATTGTGGTATTTCTTTGTTCTTTTTTCACTTTGTTTCGGTTCGTTTCTCATATGTTGATAGTTCTGCTACTGATATTTCTGTTGATGTTGGGATGTTGGGTTTCCATGTGTTCCTTTGGTCTTACATTTTTACATTAGGCCTGAACTTGTGTATTTTTACATTAAGTTTGAACTTGTGTTTCTTTCAGCTATGTTCATTTAGGTTATCTTATTCTTCCTATAAATGGTATAAGTGGTCTAATACATGTCCTTGAGTATATAATGTGCTCTTTTGCTTTGCTCGGGTTGTTGTGTCGTGGTATGTATGGATATTAGGTCTGAACTTGTGTATTTTTACATTAGGTTTGAACTTGTGTTTCTTTCAACTGTGTTCATTTAGGTTATCTTGTTCTTCCTATAAGTGGTATAAGTGGTCTAATACATGTCCTTGAGTATATAATGTGCACTTTTGCTTTACTTGGGTTGTTGTGTCGTGGTATGTATAGATATGGATGTTTTCTTACAGTGATTTAACAGGTGTTATTTTCTGCTTTTTATGTTTTGCCTAACATGTTTATTTAATATATGTGATTGGGGTAAATGATGTGCTCATCTGCTCTCTGCTTGGGTTATGTTGTGGGTATAAATGTTTTCATATAACGATTTTACAGGTGGTTACCAATGGCACGTACTTCCTCTTCTTCTTCCTCTTACTCTTCATCTTCAAGGAGGAGATTTCGAGTAGTGTTATTAGTTCTTAACATGGACTATGCTTTATTAGTTTTTCTTAGGCTAGTAAATAAATTAGTTTTTGGTGATTGTTTTGTTAGGATAATGATGTTGGTCTTAGGGCTAAATTGTTGAAACGGGTAGACAAGGCTAATTTTTCTACAACGGTGAAAAAAACTCCCAGTCGAGGGGTTAGTATGATACATTGAACTTTTGTTTATGTTTGTTTATGTTGTTTTCAATTTGTGTAAATGAATTTTTGCAATCTGCAATCTGAACTTTTTTTTTTCTAAATATTTGTGGAAATGGGTATCTGCTAAACAATTTGTTGGTCGTAACCCTTCCATTTGTGAGAAGAGGGGTAATTACAGTTGTTACTACCTTCCTGATAAGGCAGCCCATCTTATCAAGTATGTATGCTATTTCTTTGAAATTAAAAGCTTGTTTAAACTGTTTCGTTGAAATTCAGGAGTTCAAAGAGTATATGTAAATGAGGATATTCCTCATGATTGTTTTTGACTCGTTCCTCTTTTTTTTAGGTATACGGTGGCTAAGCTTATCAAAGATGTCACTAAAGGAGAAGTAGGAGAGTTTTTATTGCACGAAATTGAAGCAAATGATGCAGTTGATGGGAGATTTAGAAGCTTTGCGAGGTGTGACGATTTGGAGTTGGATTCGGAGGCGAGTTTGGATTTGGCTTTAGAGGAGGAATATGAAAGGAGCATACTTTTAGTCAAATATTTGATTGTAAATCAAATATTTGCTAAGGATCTTAATAGGGTTCCTGATAGTTTGTGCCATCTTTTACTATATCTAAATGATTTTGAATTGTTTTGGTAAGTTTTTTATATTTGTGATTTAGGAGAGTTGAAGTTAGTTATTATGTTATTAAATTAATTGTTTTTATTGTTTGTAGGAAATATCACCCTTTTGTGTTGGAGCATTTATGCTTTTGGACTCACTGCAAGTTGGAACAAGTCATCCCCTCTTAGAAATGCTCTGAAGACTTTTAAACTGAAACAAGTGTTTAATTCTACTTTGTCTAATTTTGTGTAGAAGAGGAAGATAAAAATGATTTTTCTTGAAAATTCTCAGTGGAATGATGATTTTAAGAAGGCTGCTGTTGAAGTGTATTATCATCGAGATAAGGGAAAAGCAAGAAAATTGCATCCTGACACTGCTGCTGGATTTATAAGCTTCATTCAATGTTTACTTGGTCCAACCGTAGTCGAATTAGAATCTAAGTGAAGAACACTTCTTGCAGTCTACTATCAACCTTCGCCGAAGAAGCAATAAAGGGTAACAAAATGGGAAAGGTCACATCTAACAAGGATTTGACTTCAGGGCTCCATTTGTAGCTCAGTTACTGGTGGTTGAGCTCCTAGTGCTTATCATAAGTGTGTTTCAGCAGGTCATCCTCTCTCTTAGGACTGCTCTGAAGATTTTAAACTGAAATAGGTGTTGAATTCTATTTTATCCAATTTTGTGTGGAAGAGGAAGATAAAGACGGTTTTTCTCAAAAATTCTCAGTGGAATGATGATTTCAAGAAGGCTCATCACCCACAAATGGGGGGATGTAACCCCTATATATAGACATTCCACCTCCTCAAAGTGTGGTTCATATCGCGCCACTTGTCACTACCCCCATGATGACAAGTGTCAACACCATACCGTGCCAAGTGGCAAAACCCTAGCCACATGCACCTAGACTTATCCTTATCTAGATTCATCCAACTCATTTTAGATAAGGCTTATCCTTATCTCTCTAGATAATTCCTATCCACATCTATCTAGAGATTTCCATACACACCACAAGCTGTCATGCAAGTTGCCTAAAAGATAACTATGGTAGGCTATGCATGTTGGCAGCTTGCACATGTGGGCCCCACACAACTTCCCTTTTCCCGCAATTCACCAACTGCCAACTCCACACGGGCCATGCGGTGAGCCTTCTTGAAATCATCATTCCACTGAGAATTTTTGAAAAGAACCGTCTTTATCTTCCTCTTCCACACAAAATTGGATAAAGTAGAATTCAACACCTGTTTCAGTTTAAAAGTCTTCAAAGCAGTCCTAAGAGAGAGGATGACCTGCTGGAGCACACTTATGATAAGCACTGGGAGTTCAACCACCAGCAACTGAGCTGCAAATGGAGCCTTGAAGTCAAATTCTTGTTAGATGTGACCTTTCCCATTTTTTTGCCCTTCATTGCTCCTTCGGCAAAGGTTGATAGTAGACTGCAAGAAGTGTTCTTCACTTAGATTCTAATTCGACTACGGTTGGGCCAAGTAAACATTGAAATAAGTGTTTTACCTTAAGATTCTAACTCTAAGTTTGTCTGAATTCTAGTTATTCCAAGGATTTTTTAGGTTTTATGAATAGTTGAGAAGCACTGAATTTTAGTTATGTGACAATTTCTTTTTGCTGTTTCTGATTTGATTCTAATGACTTTAATGTATTCGAAGTTCTTACAATTATGTTAACAGTAAGCTTACTTTTGTTGGATCTAAATATTTAAATTACCAGTGATACATCTAACAATTTATCAATTTACAATTCATTCATATTAAACTAGAGATTCAATTCAAGGCCTAAATTCATCCATCATTCATTCATATTTAAACTAAAAATTCGATTCAAGGCCTAAATGATTGTGTGGTTGTTCAATTTAGGTAGTAACATTTTAATTTAATCAATTAAGGGTTTAACATTTCAAAAATCTCTCAAATAAGATCCTGAAATGAGATTTATATACGTGGCTATGCAAGAGAACCGAAAAATCTGATAATCGAACTGATAATTCATTTAGGGTTTTGGAATGTTCATATGAAAATCAAATTAATCGAATGGAAACTGAATTGATCCGAATTGTCCAAATGAACTAAAATTTTAAAAAAAATGTCTGATTTTATTGACTCAAAATTGAATGACTCAATGTTTTTATAATTTTATTTGGGCTTTTGTAAAAGAATAAAAGTCTAAAATTGATTTTATTGGCTCAAAATTGAATGACTCAAAGTTTTTATAATTTTATTTGAACTTTTGTAAAAGAATAAAAGTTCAAAATTGAATTAACTTTAACTACCCCAAAACCCACAAAAATACCTGAACCAAACCGAACCGAACCCAAAACGTTAAGGTATTAAAACCTTAATATCCGAATCGAACTGAACCGTTTGCACCCTTAGTAATATGTTAATATCTAAAATGAACAGTCATAAATAAAAATACAGCCCAAACGTTAATATCTCAGCATTTAAAGCTTAATGTGTATAGATATGAGCCTTATACATGCCATCTTCAAAATCTAATTATTTACTCATATTCAATTAATTGATCATTAATTTATACTTAAAGTTTTACATACATAAGTTAATTCATCCTCTAAATTCATATTATTACTAATATACTAATGTGTATGGATTTGAATTCATAATAATCTTATACATGTATTATTCAAATTTCATATTACTAATACTATATTTTCTTCAATTATTTACTTGAGATCTTATTTAAAGAGTATTGAATTTCTTTCACTCAATCCAACAAGTAATGGTATTCATTGATCATTAATTCATATTACTCATGTAATGTGTATGAATCTTAATTTTATATGTATCTCATTCAAAGCCTATATTACTTATTTAATGTGTATGGACCTTAATCTTATACATATAATATTCAAATGTAATCATTTACTCATTTACAGTTAATTGTTCATTGCTTTTAGAAAAAAGTAATTGATCATTAATTCCTATTATTAATAAAATGTTTATAAAACTTAGTTTTATACATACATTCTTCAAAGTTCATATTACTAATATTTTGTATAGATTTTAATCTTGGAAATTGCTAGGCACCCGTTAAGTAAGGCAATTATTTTACTAATATTTCAGTAATTGCCTTGTTTTAGGTGCTTAGCATTTATTTTATATACTTTTATTAGTGTTTAAAGATAAGAATACCCTTAATTAAGCTTAGTCTCAAATTTATAAAGTTTAACCTCAAATTTATAAAATTTGGCCCCAAATAAAAAAATAAATTGTAAGGGTAAGTTTTAATATTTAAAATATATTATTGTAGGGTTTTAGAAAAAAAAATTCAATAAATTTGTCAAAGTTTAACCCCAAATTGATAAAATTTAACCCCCAAATAATAGACTTTTTTGTATCAATGATAGTTTTGTCATATAACTTTTTTTCTGATAACAATTATTACTATTTTAAAATTCAAAGTTACTTTTTAATTCTATTAAATGAGCTTAACCAGCACTGGTTAATCGGACCCAAATAAAAAAAATAAACTGTAAGGGTAAGTTTTAATATTTAAAATATATTATTGTAGGGTTTTAGAAAAAAATTTTCAATAAATCTGTCAAAGTTTAACTCCAAATTGATAAAGTTTAACCCCCCAAATAATAAATTTTTTTGTATCAAAAGATAGTTTTGTCATATAACTTTTTTTCTGGTAATAATTATTACTATTTTAGAATTCAAAGTTACTTTTTAGTTCTATTAAATGAGCTTAAGGCACTGGTTAACCGAACCCTTTAATCTTATACTTGTCTTCTCAAAATCTAGTAATTTATTCATTTTCAATTCATTATTCATTGGCTCTTATCACTGACGCAATCTGTAAGGACTTTAAACTTATAAGTGTTTTCTTCAAATTTAATCATTTATTGATCTCCAATTCATTCTTATGGATAAGTTTATGTTATATAATCTAATCTATTTATGTAAATATTATCTATAGACTCTCACCAAAAAAATTTTGTCTATAGACTATAGATAAGTTTATATTAGAGTGTAATGTCTTCGAATCTAATCTAGATAATTACCAATCTCTAATCCATTCATCTTTAGCTATTAATTAATATCATGTCTATGGCTCTTCTTATATTATATATGTCTTCAAATCTAATAATTTACTCCTCAATTCCCTCTTTTGATTAATAATTTAAATTTTTTAAAATAAGTCAATTTGTCTAAAAATTTATGATAAACTCTTTGACCAATAAACATTGTATATATATATATATATTTTAAATAAAGTCAATTAATGTTGTACAACAATTGTTTTGGGCTAATAGTACAATTTAAGTATTAAAATTTTTAAATAAAATCAACACTTTTTTTTTCTCTCCCTTGATCTCCCATAAATTGGAGAAATTATTAGGTAGGCCGGGTGTATCACGTCATCCATAAATTGTGACAACTCAAGTATTTTGATATATTTATTAAAACCCTACCACAATTATAGCCTAAATTTAAGGACTTACCCTTTAAATTCTTCTTATTTGTAACGTGGGGCTAAACCTTTGTCAAATTAGTGAATTAATTTTAGGAAATTTTTTGAGTTAGCATAAATTTATTGGTCGGGCCTATGGATGACGTGGTACATCTGGCCTATCTAATAATTTCTCCATAAATCGGCTAGTGAGCCACTGTGCCGGAATCATAGACTTGCTTGGAATGGCTTCCCAAGATCCAGAATTAATTCCCTTGCTCCCATCTTTCTAAATCAGAGTCTACTTTCTTAAAACAACTTCTAAAAGTCCCTAGATCTAAAACTTTTCGATCGGCCAAACCCTTTAGATTTGTTGGAAATCCACCTTCGAAAAGCCTTTAAAACATTTCTTTTTTATTATTTTATACTATTTTACCTCTCAAGTACTTTCCACTTTTCTCTCTTTTCTTTACTTTCTCTTAATTAATTTACAGTGGTTGCCTAGATTTGTGAGATAACTAAAAAGGCAAATCCAAAGAAAAAGATGATAATAATAATAATGCTTCTGAATTCAGTCAAGCATTCAACAAAATCAATCCAAATCTCCTCTTAGAGAACTGATGATGACACACCCGGACCTAGTCTGCACGTGTCAAGTCTTATAATTGTATGTGGTTGTATGGCCAAAAGATGAAATTGGACTTTTCATAGATATTTTGAACTTCTGCTAGCTCAACTTCGAGCTTAAAAACCCTAATATTGAAGTTCGGAGTTGGTGGGGCCTACTTGGGCACGAGAATCTAGGAGTTGGAGCCTTGTTGACCGAAGTCAACATCAAAAGTGTTGACTCCGGTGCAGGATTTGGTCGGGTCCTGTGTCGGACCTAACCATTTAAATGGGGTCTCGGCAAACCGAGGACCTCATTTGCTTGCTTTCTTTTCTTCTTCTTCTTCTCCACCGAATTCTCTCAACTCTCTCTTCAAATTCCTTCAATTCAACCCTTCAATCCCTCTTCAAACTCCCTTCTAATCATCATCATCAACCTCCTTAGCCTCCAAGCAGATTAAAAATCCCAAATTCACCAAGAAATTCTCAAATCTTCAAAACTGTCATTTCGGCGACAGTTTGTTCTTCAGCTTATATCTTCCAATTCAACCTTAAGAATTGGCTGAGATTTTGGTATGTTGCTCGGAATAGTAGTGTACATTATTATATATTATCTTTTTCCGCTGTATGTTTGCATTGTAAAACGTGCCACTTACACTTTATAAATATTTTAAATAATATTTTGTATATTATTTCTTATATGTTTTCATATATTGCTCGTATACCTCTTATTTTATGTCTTGTACCATCTTGGATGGCCCACCTAACGAGGCACGCATCTCAAGATGGTACGGCGGTTGTCACGTGGCCGGGCTCGCGGGTCAAAGCTTGACAGATGAAATCAGAATCTTATTGTAAAATTTGCGTGTTTTTATTTTGATTTAAATCTTAAAATGTATTTTATTTTAAAATAAAATATTAATATAAAGTGTTTATTAACATAAATTGTATTTTTTCACCTTTCAAAACTTTGTTGTAGGAAGTTTTTTTGCTATTTTCGTTCTTTCAAATGCTCTGTTTCTGTTCTTCATCTATGAAAATATTTTACATTTTTGTTTAAAATTTTTTTTTCAAGTTCTCATAACGAGAATTTTCAATAAGTTACTTAAAGCATTTTGTTTAGATTTTTAGCAATATAGCTCAGCTTGCGTGATGTGTGATGTGTTTGAGGCAAATAAAAAATGTAACTTGCTTTGCACTAGGCTCCAGGTGAAGGTCATAGGATAATGAGTTGCAAGTTTTGTTGTAACATTTTATTTTGTATCTGACGGTTCACCTTAAAGTAATGTCATCTGACAGTCAAGATTCAAGCACCTCTTTTACACCTCATTATAATACACCTCACTGGAGATGCCACTCTTTATCCTAGATGGCTATCATCGTGTTAATCTGTTCAGAAGAAAAGAGGAAGTGCCAGTGGCTCTTGTCTGCTTTACGTCACTGCTGACTCTCACTTAAAACACTTACTAACCCATTTGGAAAAAGTTTATAATTTCTGGTTGTAGACGCGATAGCGTACCAAATTAAAATAACATCGGTAAGCTATAAAAGAGGCAATACTTTGAAGCTGAAACCATCCAGAGTTCTTCAACAACAATGGCTTCTGAGTAAGAATCTTGAACTACGGACTCAGTTTCACACTTTTCCTTCAAGTTTAGCTTGTGGGTGTCTCTAAAAATCGTGTCTTTTCCTTTTGTTTTGTGATCTTTAGAACCGTAGAGAATTTGCCTCCTCCATTGGATGCTACTTCTGAGCGGCCTCCCTCTTTAATTTGATGGAACTAACAGGTTTTCACTCTTTCTTTTCGGGGTTATTTCTTTTACCTTTTTTTTAAAATTTAATACTTGTTTTTGTTGCCCACATGGTAAAGTTGTCCTCCTTTTTCCTTCTTTTAAAGGTTGTATACTCCTTATAGGCTGAAACCACAATTTGAGACCATTGTTAAATCGGTGTGCTCCCTTCAGGATTATAGTTCTTACTGTTAGCAAATTATGTTTATAATTTTTCGAGTTTGCTTAATTCAAGTTTAATTTGGACGAAATGGTTAAAGTGTCTTGCACGTGCCGTCAAAATCTGTAGGTTTTTTGTTGCTTAGTTGGAATTTATTTAACCAATAAAATATGTCAGAAAATCCACGTGGATTTTCAAAATTATAAATATAAAAATCTAAAAAAAAAAAAGTTAGTTGTAGCTAAACAATGCAAGATTAACATTAGTATAGTAGTAGTATTTTTTTTTTCTTATTTTCCATCACAAAAATGAAAAACGAAAAGGAAAAAATGCCACTAAAAAAGAAGACCTTACTACCGCCGTGAGTAACCAAGAAGAACCCTTAAATCCAAAATCTTTCACAGTGATCAAATGACTACACTGATACTCCTTAATTGTTAATCATGAAGGAACAAATGCTCCATTCAATTTTTGCTTGTTTGCTTCACCAAAAATAAGCAAAAGTTTATATTATTCGATGTGCTCGAAGTCCATCATGATTGGAATCCTTATAAAAGAATATATGAGAGTTCATCCAAGAAGGGAAATTAAAATTTTCAAAATCTTAAAGTTCTTAAAATAAAATATTGTTAGGAAGGAGAGAATAATTTTTTTTTTTGGGGTCAGGGTGAATGAAGGAGAGAATAAGGTTGAAGTCTTACCAAAAAAAAAAAACAAATAATACAGTTAAAGGCCCAAGGCTGAACATCAAGAAAAAAAAATTAGTTAATGGTTGGGAAAATTTTAAATTGCTTATTTTCCACAGGTACTGGTAGTGAACTAGTGATGATATCAGTCAATGGTTGGGCAAATTTTGTTGACTTAAAAAAGCAAGGCAAGTTTGAATTAGCAAGTGTTGGGTAGCAGAAATATTGAACTACGTATATTCAGGGAATAGTAGGAGGTGATAGCCTTTGCTAAAAACTATTTATAGGAATATCAGCTTGCACAGCAAAGGACCGCTATTACCGAAAGATGTAGCCAACAATGGGTACTTCCTATAGGGTCTCTTTTCAAAATAAATTTTGATGCCGCATTTGATTCAAAGACTCATAGGCGAGGGTTTGGAGTAGTTATCAGAGATAAAAATGGCTTACTCATTGGGGCTGTAGCGGGTCCGTTTCTGGCAACTCGAGACTTAAACAGCAGAAGCAGAAGCAGCTCTTAAGGCCATGGAGTTCGCACAGGAGATTGGCTTAAAATAGATGATAGTGAAAGGAGACGTTTTACTGGTTATCGACAAGTTAAAGAGCACTGATCTAGATTTTTCTAATATAGGAAGCACCAAAATCCCAGATTGCAGATTGATCTTGCAAAGATGAGAAAGATGAAGCTGGAGAAAGGAATAAGACGGATGAACAGGGAGAGAGAGGAAGAAGATGGTTAAAAGGTAAAAAAGGAAAACATTAAAAACACAAATAACATTAACTCGATCCATTTGAACCAGAAAAGCGACGTCGGATTAGCCATCTTAGAAGGAAAAGAGAGCTGACGGCGTGTGCAAGACACTTCAACCATTCCGTCCAAATTAGGCCTGAATTGAACAAACCCGAAAAGTTATAGGCCTGATTTGTTAACGGCAAGAGCTATAATCCTGAACTGAGCAAACCGGTATAACAATAGTCCTAAATTGGGCTTTCAGCCCTCTTTATATTTGCCATTTTGCACAGCGAGTGTGGATCACAAGGAATTATAAGGTTGTCGAATTCCCTTGATTTTTTTATTTTTTATTTTTTGCGTTCTCCTTTCTATTTAGTTTCCCCTTTCCCAACTTTTCATGTAAATAATTGATGTGAATGTTGTCGAGTTTCAGGGGTTGCAAGACAAGATCAAATTGGTTCCTTTGAACCTTCAAAACAGACCTGCTAGTGCTTGGTATAAGGAAAAAGTTTACCCTGAAAACAACGTGAGACATTTGAAGATATATATTCTGCGTTTTGAATAATGATGAACAAGTGAAAAACAGGTTCAAATCTGTTGTAAATTTGGTAGAAGTACCCATCATGTTTAGGATCGCATCTCCAAGGTTCACGGAGAAGTTAGTCAATAAAATATTTACGTATGAGAATCCGAATGGTGCTTTATAGCGACTGTTGATCCAAGCTTTTTTGTCAACTTGCTGGAATATTTTAATGCTTCGACTTATTAGACCTTTTTGTCCCTAGTGGGTGATTTCATTCTAGATTACGGAATTGCAATTTTAGTGATATTAATATATAATTTGCCTCTCTCTTCTTTTGGAGTTTTGCTCAAACTTGGGGGTCACTATTAAAGTTTGAACTTTATTTAATCTTTCCCTTTATTGTTTACTATTTTAATTTCATTTTCAGGTGCCGTCTTTGGAACATAATGGGAAAGTCACTGGGGAAAGTCTTGATCTGATTAAGTACGTTGATAGCGACTTTGAAGGACCTTCTCTTTTACCTGGTGTAAGATCTATGGACTGGTTTATTCAAGGACCCTTGATTTAGGCTTCTCTCTCTGTCTAATCTAAATGAAATAAAATAATATTTTGAAAATGTTTTAGAATCCTGAGAAGAAAAAGTTCTTTGAGGAGTTGTTGTCATATGTGTACAAGTTTGTAGGGACAGTTATTACTTCATTTAAGGGATCAGACCCCTCAAAGGAAGTTGGTTAGTATCTTTGCTGTTTTACCTACCGTATGTTGTTTTTAGTATGTACTAACTAAAATTATGACTTGAATCAGGTCCTGTTTTTGATTACTTGGAAAATGCTCTTCACAAATTTGATGGTCCATTCTTCCTTGGCGAGTTTAGTCTGGTAAGCTGGCTTTGTGATGATGCTGAATTGCTTTCCTGGTGCTGCAATTTCATGTCATTGCCTGTTTCTAACCTAGGTGCAATGGATTCAAAAATTTTATAACTTAAAATAATGATAATCTCTCCAAACATTATAGGTTATAATTGCAGTATTGTAATAAAAATATAGCTAAGGCTATATCATTATGCATCATTCGAGTTTCTTGCTTAGATATTTATTATGAAAACTTGTCCTTTCAGGCGGACATTGCGTATATTCCATTCATTGAAAGATTCCAGATCTTCTTATCCGAGGTGTTTCAGTATGACATCACAGCAGGGAGGCCTAAACTTGCAGCATGGATTGAGGTATATTCTTTAATTTGGAAGCTCTATGTCTGTCTACGTACATCTGGTTGTGATATTTACCTGCTGACTGCTAATGGTATAAGTTCCAATATCCTTCCATTCCATGATAATTCAGTAATTAGAAAAGCCCCCAACTTTACTGCAGGCTCCAGTAGGTGCGAAAGCGAAACCACTTGCAATTTCGATAGTCTTGAATTTCTCATTCGCAACTTCATATCCGAGCAACTTAAAGTGTTTGCGCTTAGCATGATCAGATGCATCTGACTTCTTTTTTTGAAGTTTTTGAACTAAATCAAAAGTGCCAAATTTTACATAAGTTCTCCTCTTGTTAGTGTCACCGTACATGGCAAGCATACAGAACCTCCTTGTACCCCTTCCTAAAGAGAGTATATGCCAGCAGTCAGCCTTCTTCTTTTCCCCGTGGATAGCATCTAAGTCCAAACCCAGAATCGGCTTAACTAGACTTCTTTCAAACCCTTTATAAATAGCATCAAGAACAAAAAAATCGCTCCTGTCAAGTAACAAACCCATGTCCACCGAAAAGGTTTTGGAGAGCCTGTTCAAAAGCTCAGGATCAGAAAATTTCAGTTGGGTCCAATGATCCAGTTCGGCATCATATATAAACAAAATACCATCGGAATGAATAAGGAGCTTCTTATCCTTATCGTTTTCAACTACAAAAGACCCCTGAATGATATGATTGCACTTCGGAGAAAACGGAGAATGCAACACTTCCCATTTGTTCCTACCAGGTTTCAAAACCTCGAAAGGTTCATAAAAGCCAGCATAGAGGATAGAAAGCACATAGATGTTACCTGCAAGAGAGAAAATATAAGGCATTGGCTTGCGAGTGTTGAGATTAGGCAAAGCCATCCATTCATATCCTCCACCAGGCAGCTGGGTTTGATTTGCCACATCGCAATAGTAGGCTCCGGGGGTACCACCAAGCTCGTCATATCTGCCACCGATCACGTAGATCTTGGAGCCAACCAGGCCGTGACCAAACACGGTCATGTTTAGAAACGGATCGAGCCCAAATTTCGGGAAATAGAAATCAACAACATGGTAAACCGATAGATCCGTTGGATTGGCGAAGTAGATCTTCACCATATCCACTCCGCTCATAGCGAAGCAAACGACCCCATCCACGATCCCACGGTTGCACCACTTGTCCCAGGCATCGATTGGTAATCTCTTCACCGATAGAGGGCCCGCAAAAGGTGAAGGCGGAATCTTCGTGGGATCACCATTATATTCGGATTGCAAAAAAATTAAGTGACGAGAAATCGGGTTAGATTTCACCTCATATTCCGAATCCGTATCAGCCGAGATATACGAATTAGTATCCTCAGATCCCTCCTCACAAAGCCGAGATCGAGATGCTGCTGGCTCCTTCTTTTTTGAAGGAGATCGAGATGCTGCTGGCTCCTTCTTTTGCGAACGAGATCGAGATGCTAGTGGCTCCTTCTTTTTCGAAGGAGATCGAGATGCTGCTGGCTCCTTCTTTTTCGAACGAGATAACTCGTGCTGCGGCATCCTTGCAAACCCTAATTAACCTCATTCGTTGTTTTTTTCGTTTCTGGAGGAAAAAACCCCTAAATTCGTTGATGGGAGGCACAAGGTCGAGGGCAAGGATATATATTGTGGGATTTGAGAGGTAACGATCGGCATGAATGGGCTGGCTTGGCTCCAAACATCAGACCCAGGACTCATGCTGCGGCATCCTTGCAAACCCTAATTAACCTAATTCGTTGTTGTTTTCGTTTCTTAGAGGGTTGAGTTCTGATAACCAATGAATAAAAAATCAAACCGTTTCTTGAATCGATTGATCAATTGGTCCAATCAGTTCAATCGGTTGGGTTCATAATAGCATTATGAATTTTCTGATAATTTGATATATGAAATATACAATATATATACAAGTTTCAAAAAGACTTAAGCCTAAAGTACCTTAGCTACATGAAAGGAAAGAAAAATATTTACAAGGAGAAATATAAAGACTCGTAGTACTCCACCTCAAGTTGGAGCATGAAGATTTTGAATGCCCAGCTTGTCCAGAAGTATGTAGAAGCGAGCTTTAGCTAAAGCTTCAGTGGGAAAGATTGCTATTTGAGATGAAGAGGGAAGTTCTTCATGCCCAGCTTGTCCAGAAGTATGTAGAAGCTAGCTTTAGCTAAAGCTTCGGTGGGAAAGTTTGCTATTTGAGATGAAGAGGGAACATCCAGAGGTTGAATTAAGCGAGCTTGATACTTTTCACGAACAACATGACAGTCGATCTTGGAGACAATTTTGGAGAGAGTTCTAGTACTTTATCCTAGATATAAAAGTAACCGCTCAAGTTCTCATAATATTCAAATATGTTTAATTTAATATTTTAATTTGGGTCAATTTAATCCATTTATTATAGAAAATTGAATAATTAAGCCTTCAGATATTACATCATTACAATTATTGACGTGACAATAATATAAGGAAAATGCTAAGGCACCCGTGAAGTACTAAATTTTGAAGTTGATTTTTTGGAAAAAGTAAAAGTGTAATAATGATGTAGTGTTTTTTCTTTAAAAAGATAAAAGTGTAATAATGGTGTCATTTTAATTTTTCATTCTAACTATAATATCTTTTAATAAAATTTAGTCTCAAATTAAAAAATAATTAGCCCCAAATTAAAAAATATTTAACCCCAACTAAATTCTTTAATTTAATTTCAAGGGTAAGTTCTAAAATTTAAAATATATTATTGTAGGGTTTTAGAAAAAAAAATCTACTAATTTGTCAAAGTTTAACCACTAATTAAAAAATGTTTAGCCTCAAATAATTTTGTTAATTTAATTTTAAGGGTAAGTTCTAAGATTTAAAACATATTATTGTAGGATTTTAGAAAAAAAATCCACTAATTTATCAAAGTTTAGCCACTAATTAAAAAATTAATTTATAGGATAAGTCTTAATATTTAAAATATTTATTATTTGTAAAATTTTAGTTTAAATATATATTATAATTACATCACTTTAATTTATATATTAGATTTTTATAAAAATTTTCACCTTTATAAAAATATTTTTATTAAATATATATGTAAAGGTGTTTTTGTCAAAAGAAATTAATATTTACCAATTACTTTTTAATTTATGATGCAATTAATTTTTTTTTGTCAGTGTAATTAATCATTTTGATCATTGTTACACCACTTTTTAAGCAATGATTATTTCTTATCGGAGATAAGAAAACCCATAATATAAATATGAAATGGTAAGTTAAGACATTAATTAGTATATTTGGTACTAACAGATCAACAAAATGACAGAATAATATCTACGTGCCTATAACATAATAGATTGACATATAATGCATGTCAATGCCGTGCCAATGTTGAGTATGTTAATTCATGGTTTAACTTACTATGTGATTACTTTACTGATAATCTTAAATACAGAAATTGATTCTATAAAAACAATATTACATGAAGAGACTTGTTTGTTTTATTTTTAATAATATAAAATCTAAATTGTTCCAAATTAAAATATAAGGATTAAATTAAATATATTTATATAGGAATTGGTTGATACTTTTACCCTTTATCCTATGGCTATCATCGTGAAAATCTGTTCAGAAGAAAAGAGAAAGTGCCTGTGCCTCTTCTCTGCTTTACGTCACTGCTGACTCTCACTTAACAACCCATTTGGAAAAAGGTATGTAATTTCTGGTTGTAGACGCGATTGTGTACCAAATTAAATAACAGCCTTTCGTTATAAAAGAGGCAATACTTTGAAGCTGAAACCATCCAGAGTTCTTCAACAACAATGGCTTCTATGTAAATATCTTGAACTACGGTCACATTTTCATGCTTTTCCTTCAAGTTTAACTTCTGGGTGTCTCTAAAAATCGTGTCTTTTCCTTTTGTTTTGTGATCTTTAGAACCGTAGAGAATTTGCCTCCTCCATTGGATGCTACTTCTGAGCAGCCCCCCTCTTTGATGGAACTACCAGGTTTTTACTCTTTCTTTTCTGGGTTTTTTCTTTTAGCTTTTTTAATTTACCTTTTTTTTTGTTAACCTTTTTTCGTTTACTTTAATACTTGTGTTTATTGCCCACATGATAAAGTTGTCTTCTTTTTTCCTTCTTTTAAAGGTTGTATACTTCTTATATTTGCCCTTTTGCACAGCGAGTGTGGATCACAAGGAATTATAAGGTTGTCGAATTCCCTTGATTTTTTTTTTATTGCATTCTCCTTTCTCTATAGTTTCCCCTTTACCAACTTTGTCATGTAAATAATTGATGTGAATGTTGTCGAGTGTCAGGGGTTGCAGGACAAGATCAAATTGGTTCCTTTGAACCTTCAAAACAGACCTGCTTGGTATAAGGAAAAAGTTTACCCTGAAAACAAGGTGAGACATTTGAAGATAGCAAGATATTCTGCGTTTTGAATAATGATGAACAAGTGAAAAACAGGTTCAAATCTGTTGTAAATTTGGTAGAGGTACTTGATCATGTTTAGGATCGCATCTCCAAGGTTCATGGAGAAGTTAGCTACGTATGAGAATCCGAATGGTGCTTTATAGAGACTGTTGATCCAAGCTTTTTTGTCAACTTGCTGGAATATTTTAATGCTTGGACTTGTTAGACCCTTTTGTCCCTAGTGGGTGATTTCATTCTAGATTACGGATTTGCAATTTTAGTGATATTAATATAGTATAATATATAATTTGCCTATCTCTTCTTTTGGAGTTTTGCTCAAACTTAGGGGTCACTATTAAAGTTTGAACTTTATTTAATCTTCCCCTTTACTGTTTACTATTTTAATTTCATTTTCAGGTACCGTCTTTGGAACATAATGGGGAAGTCATTGGGGAAAGTCTTGATCTAATTAAGTACGTTGATAGCAACTTTGAAGGACCTTCTCTTTTACCTGGTGTAAGATCCCTGGACTTGTTTATTCAAGGACCATTGATTTAGGCTCCTCTCTCTGTCTAATCTAAATTAACTAAAACACTAATATTTTGAAAATGTTTTAGGATCCTGAGAAGAAAAAGTTCTTTGAGGAGTTGTTGTCATATGTGGACAAGTTTGTAGGGACAGTGATTACTTCATTTAAGGGATCAGACCCCTCAAAGGAAGTTGGTTAGTATCTTTGCTGTTTTACCTACTGTATGTTGTTTTTAAACTAACTAAAATTATGACTTGAATCAGGTCCTGTTTTTAATTACTTGGAAAATGCTCTTCACAAATTTGATGGGCCATTCTTCCTTGGCGAGTTTAGTCTGGTAAGCTGGCTTTGTGATAATGCTCAATTGCTTTCCTGGTGCTGCAATTTCATGTCATTGCCTGTTTCTTAACCTAGGTGCAATGGATTCAAAAATTTTATAACTTAAAATAATGATAATCTCTCTAAACATTATAGGTTATAATTGCAGTATTGTAATAAAAATATAGCTAAGGCTATATCATTATGCATCATTCGAGTTTCTTGCTTAGATATTTATTATGAAAACTTGTCCTTTCAGGCGGACATTGCGTATATTCCATTCATTGAAAGATTCCAGATCTTCTTATCCGAGGTGTTTCAGTATGACATCACAGCAGGGAGGCCTAAACTTGCAGCATGGATTGAGGTATATTCTTTAATTTGGAAGCTCTATGTTCTGTCTACGTACATCTGGTTTTGATATTTACCTGCTGACTGCTAATGGTATTAAGTTTCAACAAAAGAATAGGTTCTGCCGTTTTACTTGTTCGGAGTCTAAAATTGATGCTTTGCTCGGTTTGTAGCCATGCAAACCTGCTGCTTAAGACAGTCAGACTTTGGCATTGCTGTTAAAATGCTTTCGCACGATGAGAATTGTTTTGCTTACATAATTTTCTGCTTCTAGTTCACTACTCTTTACTCTCTCACTCTCTATTCTTGCCTTCATACATTCCTGTGAAATTAGCCTTCACCTCTGTTCTTATATATACTAATACTTTTTGTTATAAAATTTGTGATGCAGGAGGTAAACAAGATCGATGCCTACAAGCAGACTAAGTTAACGAATCCAAAAGAATTGGTGGAATTGTACAAGCAGCGTTTCTTGGTACGATACTAAACTTGGCACTTTAAACTCAGATTCCCACTGTTTCATCCTCTGTTATTTTCCGAGAAAAATTGCCAACTGTTGTAGTAAAACCTTATATTGCAGGGCCAAAAGTGAAGTTGCTGCCATCTTCAGACATGCACACATCCATGATATATAATAAGCTGAGACTTTCCATTCTGTGTTCTCTGTGTCTTCTTCTTTCTGTCCCAAACTATGGTGTTCTTGCGCCGGTGTGAGTCTTTGTACTACAAGTATTTGGCATCTACAATAAAATTGGATGTACTGAGATGATTTGTTAAGTTTGGTGTTTCATAAAAATTTTTAGTTAGATATACTGTGATTCTGTCATCCATTATTACAGTTTATTATTAGTAGTATATTGTAATTGGTCCATTAAAATACCTTGGAACTCTGTGCACTGTTTTGGTGAATAATCATTAATTTATTATGCTGCTGTTTTTGTATTTTTTTTCATACAAAGTAGTTGTATTTATACAGAAAAAAGAAAAAACAAGGCAAAAATGACAAATGGGTTTGAAGAGATACACTCCATTGATTTCGTTCTCAACTTTTGTTTTTGTCTTTTTGTATTTTTTAACTCCATGACATTATAAAACCTTGATGAACACATTAAATCTATAATTAAAGCTGATTAAGTCTTAAATGATTTATTTATTTATTCAATTATGAAGACTTAATAAGTATATTAATTGTGATCCCCTTGAATCATAACCTAAGGAGAAATTATTAGGTAGGTCGGGTTTACTATGTCATTCGTAGACCCGACCAATAAAATTGTGACAATTCAAAAATTATGATATAATTATTAAAATCCTACCACAATTATAGTCTAAATTTAAGGACTTACCATTTAAATCCTCATTCTTTGTAAAGTGGGACTAAACCTTTATCAAATTAGTGTCTTAATTTTAACCGAAGGGTTTTTCATCCAATATTGCTACCTGAAAATTGGGGTGTTTTTGAACGATTTGAGTTTGGCTAGGAGAGGGAAAGTGAGGGCTTTGGTTCGACAAGGAAATGGAAAGAGAGGGAGGGAAAATTTTCTGATTTTAGACTTTCTTTAGTAACTCTATTGCTTTTTACGATGGCGGTAAAAATAATTAATAAATGGTGAATATTAAAATAATAGTTGTAAGAATAATTATTGTGTGATTAAAATTGAGTATTAGTAGCGGTGGATTATAACAATTGTACTGCACTGCTCTATCAAAGGAGACCTTAGATTAGAAGAGGGGAGAGATAACATGAAGAGGGAGGAGCTGTTTAACGTGAGACGGAGGAGAGCTAATGTGAGGAGAGTAACGTCAGACAAAATACCAATTAGTTGAACGAAAAGATGACATGGCATTGCCATGTTAGGCGGACACTGAGGCAGGACAGAATTCGGCGGGTCAATTATCATTTTCCTTTCTCATCATCATATGTTTATCGAAGCCTATAAAATTAAGCCAAATTAAGTCTAATTTGAAAACAGTGAAACTGTCTAGTGTCTAATATCTTTCGAACTCTCAAATTTGTTTATAATTAAGCCAAATTAATCTAATATAAAATTGATTGGATTTGTTGATTTCCTTTCAATCAATTCAATATTATAATTGATTGGTTTGCATTACCTTGAAAAAAGATATTTCCAAATAACTTTTGTTGACTAATAATCGGTTGATTAATTTTTCGTTGGCTAATCATACTGTTGAGGTTAGGATGTGAGAACCTCGACCGTATAGCGCAGCAACCTACCTGGCCTCCTTAGCTAATAATTTGTAAAAACAAAGGGGAAGGGTCAGCATTTGGTCAGTTGATCTCTCTCTGATGTTTAAGTCAATCCGAGTGATTGTAGAGAGAAGAATACGTGAATTGTTGAAAAGATCTTATCTTATCAGCGTTAGACTTCATCTTATATATGGGTGTAGTTTGATGGGCTTTACTTGACGGACCTCCAGTCAAGTTTGGGTTGGCCTTATGACTTTAATGTTTTGTGTTTTGATTTATGAGCTCAAGTTATACAGTAGACACTGTTGAATTTATACTCAACACTGACAACACATAAATCATAAATTTATATATTCTTTTTTAAATATCTCCTTTTTCTATAAGAAATAATAAATTGTTTATGTAATAACTTAAACATGCATATTCTTCAAAAATGGCAAAAATTCTCAAACTCATAGATACTTAAAGCAAGAATTTATTATTTCGTTAACCAATAATTTTCTCAAGCATTAAAAAAGAGCACGTAGTAAAGAAAAAAGAGGAAATAAATAAACAAAACAACTAAACTGAAATGAATAAAAGATGGAGGCTGAGAAAAAAGTTACCTTGAAAAAATGAATTGAATAAATGATTTAAGTGAAGAAGAATATAAGCAAACATTACCATTGAGGCTGAGATAAAAGATTACCTTGTCATTGTCATTGACTATGTACACAACTGTCTATGTTCACCCATCACTTGTGGATTGACAGATTTCTCCCAATGGGTGCTACTGTGCATGGAGATGAAGAGTTGTCTAAACAAAACTTTAGTATAGGGTTTGAGAAGTGATTTAGTATTTATAGTGGCAATGAGGTATATTTATGGAAATTAATTTGATGTAATTAATTAGTATTTGATATTGATTATTTTAAATTTTTCTTTCATTAAAAGATAAATTATTTTAAATTTTTTTCTCAATTAAAAGGTAAATTTAAAGTCTGTTTGTGATTTGACCAAAAAAAAAGTCTGTTTGTGGTAATTATATAATTATTTGACATTGATTATTTTAAATTTTCTTCTTTAAATTCACATTTAAAAAGAACACATAGCATTCAAAAGATGTAATCACTTATCTAATTCTAATATTTTTGCATTTATTAAATTTCTTTTTCAATAAATGTATCTCTTTTGAATTATATACTATATATACATATGTATGTATGTATATATATATATATGGGTTTTTTTATCGGATGCCTATATAAGAAACAATCATTGCTTAAAAAAGTGATGCAATAATGATCAAAATAATTAATTACACCATAAATTAAAAAGTACTAATTAGAAAGTATTAATTTCTTTTGACAAAAACACCTTTACATATATATTTAATAAAAATATTTTTATGAAGGTGAACATTTTTATAAAAATTTAATATATAAATTAAAGTGATGTAATTATAATATATATTTAAACTAAAATTTTACAAATAATAAATATTTTAAATATTAAGACTTAACCTATAAATTAAACTTTTAATTAGTGGCTAAACTTTGACAAATTAGTGGATTTTTTTTTCTAAAATCCTACAATAATATGTTTTAAATTTTAGAACTTACCCTTAAAATAAAATAAAAAAAATTATTTGAGGCTAAACATTTTGTTAATTAGTGGCTAAACTTTGACAAATTAGTAGATGTTTTTTTTCTAAAACCCTATAATAATATATTTTAAATTTTAGAACTTACCCTTCAAATTAAATTAAAAAAATTAGTTGGGGCTAAATATTTTTATAATTTGGGGCTAAATATTTTTTAATTTGAGACTAAATTTTGTTAAAAGATATTTTAGTCAGAATAAAAAATTAAAATCACATTATTATTATACTTTTATCCTTTTAAAAGAAAAATACTACATCATTATTACATTTTTATTTTTCTCAAAAAAAAAACTTCAAAATTTAGTGCTTAACAGGTGACTATGGTACCTGTTTAGCATTTTTCTTTCTCTCTCTCTATATATATATATATATCCAATCAACTTACTAATTTACCATAGAGATGAATTTACCGTAGATGACAGTCGGATGCCGTAGATGATGACGACAATCGTTGGTTTGGTCTGCCCGTAACAATGGAAATTGGATAGCTAAACGATATTTACTATTGCTGGGAGAATTTTGGAGAAAGTTCTAATACTTTATCATCATATTACTATCACCATGAAAATCTGTTCAAGAAAAGGAAAACTGTCCCTTGCCTCCTGCCTCCTTTACGTCACTGCTGACTCTCACAAGTCCTTAACAATCCATATCAGAAAGGTTAAATTGTGCAATCAGTCCTTCTATTTTATTGAAAATGTAAATTTAATCCTTTTAATTTAATTTGATCAAATTAAATTCATTTATTTTTATTTATTATCCAATTAAGTCTTTCTATTTTTGTTTATTATCAATTTCAATCCAATCATTAACGGTTATCGTTATTTATGTTAATGTGACATTAATTATAATGACATATATACTTTTAAAAAATTAAAAAAATTTCATGTGATTTTTTTTACTCTATAACATAATTTTTGCCTCAATAACTCATTTTTTATTTTAATTTTGAATGTTTAATTTTATTTTTTTAGTAAAAAATTTCATAATCACTAATAAAAAGTCTTCAATGTAACAAAAAAAGCTACATAAAAATTTTTAATATTTTTTTAGGTAAATATCATGAAAGTTAACTCTATGTTAAGAAAGTTAATATTACGTCAATATAATTAATACTACATTAATATAGTTAATTATAAAAATTTAATACTATTAATAATTAGACTAAAGTTACCTATAAATAAAAATAATAAAAGTAGAGGAATTTAATTTAATCAATTAAAGAAAAAGAACCAAATTTGTACTTTTCGTATGACAATATGTAATTTGACATTTGGGAAAAGGTACAATTTCTGGTTGTAGACGCGATTGTGTACCAAATTAAATAACAGCCTTTCGTTATAAAAGAGGCAATACTTTGAAGCTGAAACCATCCAGAGTTCTTCAACAACAATGGCTTCTATGTAAATATCTTGAACTACGGTCACATTTTCATGCCTTTCCTTCAAGTTTAGCTTCTGGGTGTCTCTAAAAAGTGTCTTTTCCTTTTGTTTTGTGATTTTTAGAACCGTAGAGAATCTGCCTCCTCCCTTGGATGCTACTTCTGAGCAACCCCCTCTCTTTGATGGAACTACCAGGTTTTCACTCTTTCTTTTCTGGGTTTTTTCCAGATTAGTTTATTCTTTTTCCTTTTTTTTTTAATTTAATTTTATACTTGTGTTTATTGCCCACACGATAAAGTTGTCTTCCTTTTTTCCCTTCTTTTGAAGGTTGTATACTGCTTATGCTTGCCCTTTTGCACAGCGAGTGTGGATCACAAGGAATTATAAGGTTGTCGAATTCCCTTGATTTTTGTTTGGATTCTCCTTTCTCTCTAGTTTCCCCTTTCCCAACTTTTTCATGTAAATAATTGATGTGAATGTTGTCGAGTTTCAGGGGTTGCAAGACAAGATCAAATTGGTTCCTTTGAACCTTCAAAACCGACCTGCTTGGTATAAGGAAAAAGTTTACCCTGAAAACAAGGTGAGACATTTGAAGCTATCAAGATATTCTGCGTTTTGAATAATGATGAACAAGGGAAAAAAAAAGGTGCAAAATCTCTTGTAAATTTGGTAGAGGTACTTGATCATGTTTATGGTCGCATCTCCAAGGTTCATGGAGACGTTAGTCAATAAAATATTTACGTATGAGAATCCGAGTGGTGCTTTGTAGAGTGTGTTGATCCAAGCTTTTTTGTCAACTTGCTGGAATATTTTAATGCTTGGACTTATCAGACTTTTTTTTTACCTAGTGGGTGATTTCATTCTAGGTTATGGAATTGCAGTTTTAGTGATATAATTTGCCTCTCTGTTCTTTTGGAGTTATGCTCAAACTTAGGGGTCACAATTAAAGTTTGAACTTTATTTAATCTTTCCCTTTATTGTTTATTATTTTAATTTCATTTCCAGGTGCCGTCTTTGGAACATAATGGGAAAGTCATTGGGGAAAGTATTGACCTGATTAAGTATGTTGATAGCAACTTTGAAGGACCTTCGCTTTTACCTGATGTAGGATCTCTGGACTTGTTTATTCAAGGACCCTTGATTTAGGCTTCTCTCTCTGTCTATTCTAAATTAACTAAAATAATATTTTGAAAATGTTTTAGGATCCTGAGAAGAAAAAGTTCTTTGAGGAGTTGTTGTCATATGTGGACAAGTTTGTAGGGACAGTGTTTACTTCATTTAAGGGATCAGACCCCTCAAAGGAAGTTGGTTAGTATCTTTGCTGTTTTACCGACTGTATTTTGTTTTTAATATGTACTAACTAAAATTGTGACTTGAATCAGGCCCTGTTTTTGATTACTTGGAAAATGCTCTTCACAAATTTGATGGTCCATTCTTCCTTGGCGAGTTTAGTCTGGTAAGCTGGCTTTGCGATAATGCTCAATTGCTTCCTGGTGCTGCAATTTCATGTCATTGCCTGTTTCTTAACCTAGGTGCAATGGATTCAAAAATTTTATGACTTAAAATAATGATAATCTCTCTAAACATTATAGGTTATAATTGCAGTATTGTAATAAAAATATAGCCAAGGCTATATCATTATGCATCATTCGAGTTTCTTGCGCAGATATTTATTGGTGAAAACTTTAATTGTCCTTTTCAGGCGGACATTGCCTATATTTCATTCGTTGAAAGATTCCAGATCTTCTTATCTGAGGTGTTTCAGTATGACATCACAGCAGGGAGGCCTAAACTTGCAGCATGGATTGAGGTATATTCTTTAATTTGAAAGCTCTGTGTTCTGTCTACGTACATCTGGTTGTGATATTTACCTGCTGACTGCTGTGGTATAAGTTTCAACAAAAGAATAGGTTCTGCCATTTTACTTGGTCAGAGTCTAAAATTTGACACTTTGCTCAGTTTGTAGCCATGCGAACCTGCTGCTGAAGACAGATAGACTTTGGCATTGCTGTTAAAATGCTTTTGCACAATGAGAATTGTTTTGCTTGCTATTTGTGCTTCTAGTTCACTACTCTTTACTCTCTCACTCTCTATTCTTGCCTTCATACATTCCTGTGAAATCAGCCTTCATCTCTGTTCTTATATATACTAATACTTTTTGTTATAAAATTTGTGATGCAGGAGGTAGACAAGATCGATGCCTACAAGCAGACTAAATTCACGAATCCAAAGGAATTAGTGGAGTATTACAAGCAGCGTTTCTTGGCACGATACTAAACTTGGCACTTTAAGCTCAGATTCCCCCTGTTTCATCCTTGGTTGTTTTGCAAGAAAATTGCTAACTGTTAATGGTAAAACCTTATTGCAGGGCCAAAAGTGAAGTTGCTGCCATCTTCAGACATACATTCATGATAATATATTAAAGCTCAGAGTTCCCATACTGTGTTCTTTGTTTCTTCTTCTGTCTGTCCCAAACTATGGTGTTCTTGTGTCGTTGTGACAGGCTTCGTACTACTAGTATTTGGCATCTACATAAATAAAGTTGGAACTACTGAGATTATGTGTTAAGTTTGGTGTTCATAAAAGCTCTTGGTTATATAGAGTACTATGATTCTGCTCTGATCCGTTATTACATTTTATTAGTAGGAGTATATTGTAATTGGCCCAAAATGGATTGAAATCACTTGGAACCCTGTTATGTGAAGAATCATGTTTTTGTATTTTTGCCTACGAGGTAGTTGCATTTGTACAAAAATTTTGAAAAAGGGTGACCCGCCATGTAAAACGACAAACAGAGACAACAACGAAACTAAATTATTTGTCTTTGACCACCACAAGACATGGTAACGTGGGGTTGAGTGATTAACTGCCTGAACCAGATAACCATGGGACCGGACGCACTCCAGTGGAGCCTACTCAAGTCACACTCCAACGGTCAAACCTCTAAACACCACCCGTCTGTAACTCACAGAATATGCCTTTCCACGTATCGCGCAACACGTGGCAAGATCATCACCTTTTTCGTACACGTCACTGCAATACTAATACGCCCCGGTGATGTTAACACCGGCTTAAACAAAAAGCGCGCTAACCGTACACGCGCCACCAGTCAGTTTTGTAATGGCAACGGGTAACGACTAGAATCTAGAACCGGAAAACTAAGGGTTCGAGAAACCAGCAGCTTCAGCTAGGAGCTTTACTCACGAGATCAAAAGATTAAAAAAATATTTAATACCCGAAAATTCAGTCAGCTCATACGAAGCGAACCCAATTTTTTGTTTTCGTTATTAATCTTCAAAATAATTTAAAAGAGAAAATCAAATTCCAAGTGTCGATCAAATCGACAATGACGGAGTCGAACTTGAATCTCCTTCAAGCTCTCGAAACAAAGAGGTACTTCGGTTTTGTGTTCTCTTGCTACATTTGTCTTTACAGCCTTATTTTTCTCTTTTTATTTTGACATTTTCTAGGTTATGGAGTTCTCCTCTTCAGTTAGCAAATTAAAAAAAATAAAAAAAAACACCTAACTAAACAAACAAAAACAACTTCTTTCACTTATCACTGACCTTTTTAGCTCTCATTATCTTGATTTTAATTTTTTTTTTAGCTGGAAAAACAATAAAGTTGGAGTGATTAGTGTATTCTTAGATGGATTTTGTAGTTGTTAAGTGGGTTTGTAGGGAGTGTAGAGTTTATTAGCAAAGACTGGTGGGTTCTTGTTTGCGAAATGTGGAATGAGTTAAGTGTAAAGAAAAAGAAAGCTATGGGCAGTTATAGAATTGAGAGTTTTTGTCCAGTATGTTGTTGTCCTTGTTGAGCAGGCGCTCATTGGAGGTTGATTCCAGGCAAGTTTAGGTTTTTTTTAAAATACCCTTTTCATGTTCATTTACATTTTGGATATGGTGGTGATCTAAATGTTTATGAATTTTATTGTTTTTGATCTAAATTTTTAGTCTTGCATGATGTTGAAATTCTTTACAGTCAGGATCTTGGCATAGGGGGACTTTTATTTTTTTTAATTTCTTCGTTTTTTTGGGTAGCTTGTCTGCTTGTGTGCCCTTTTTTTAACTTGCATTTGGGTTTGTACATAATAATGTCGACAGGGATGCTTATGGATTTGCTGTGAGACCTCAACATATACAAGCATATAGACAGTACGTCAATATCTACAAGGTACCATATTTTCCATCTTGGTTTGAATTTTAAATTTCTAATTAGTTGTTGCATGCATTTACCCAAAATAATATGTATTGCCAATTTTGGTTATTGATATAGTAATTCATTATACCAGGAAGAGGAAGAGGAAAGATCGGCGAAATGGAGGATCTTCTTTGAACAGCATGCAAAACCTACTGAACCATGCTTTTCTGAGGAGAGAGATGGTAACGCATCAGAGGCTGAAGCTGCTGAGCTGAAAGAAAAGACTCTTGCTGGTGAGGAAAATAAAGAGGGATTGCCTGTGGAAGCTACTGAGGCAAATGAAGAGGCTGCTATTGAAACAAAAGAAGAGACTGCTTCTGAAAAGGAAGACAAGGTGACATTGCAGACTAAAGGTATCCAATTCAATAATAAAGCTGTTTCCGAGGAGGAAGGTAAAGAGACATTCCAAGGTGAAGCTACTAAATTGAAAAAGAAGGTTATTTCTGTAGATGAAGGCAAAGAGACACCACAAATTGAAGCCATTGAGTTGAAAGAAGAGGTTGCTTCAGAGAGAAGTGGGGAAGAGGATGCTTCTAGTACAAAGCTTGATTCTGCTGGTTCAACAGAAAAGCCACATTCTGCTGGTTTGCCACGAAGCGAAACCAAAAAGCCAGATTCTGCTAATTCAACAGAGAGTGAAAGAGAAAAGGAGGTGCAGCTTGCAGAAGAAACAAAGAAACGTAGGGTCGAAAGATGGGCTGAGACTAGATCAGCCCTTTGTGCCATTGAGAATATGATGAATTCACGGGTTAAGAATATAAAGAATATGAAAAATATTAAAATGACTGAAAGCGGGAACCAGCTTCCATCAATAAAAGAGTCAAGATCCCCAGAAAGTGAATCTGAGGATGAGTTTGAGGAAAAGGTCTGTGTTAATGAGATGTTGGCTAGGAAAGAAAGTGATGCAGGGAATCGAGCCTCTCAAGAATCCTTTTTTCCTTGGAAAGAAGAACTGGAGAGCCTTGTTCATGGAGGAGTGCCAAAGGATCTTAGAGGGGAGGTGAGGTTGACACTTTTCTGTCTGGCATTTTCTTCATATTTGTTTTGTCAAAAAATTCATTGTTTTCATAATATGGTCATTGCAGGTATGGCAAGCCTTTGTAGGTGTTAAGGCACGACGAGTGGAGAGGTATTATGAGTATTTGCTGGCTCAAGAAACTTATGATGATGACGATGATCAACATAGCAAGTCATCTGGTGTATTCAGAAAATGGAGAAAGCAGATTGAGAAGGTCATTAGATGCATGTGCCTTGGACTTTATCGTTCAATCATTTCAATTTGTAGGTGCTACATCTTTTGCTTTTTATTGTTTTTACATCACTCCTTAGGCTAACTGGTCTGTTTGTTTCTCAGGATTTACCACGGACTTTTCCAGGTCATCCTGCTTTGAATGATAAGGGTACGGATTCCTTGAGGCGTTTACTATTAGCATATGCTCGACATAACCCCTCTGTTGGGTACTGTCAGGTAATTGATGAATTAAAATTGTTTTTCTTCCGAGCTTAGTTGAATGTTTATTATCTCAAGCTGATTTCTCTCTTGCGATGGGTTATCCCTTGTTCCAGTTGTTGTTTTTGTTTAATTTGGCATAAAAAACATGCAGGCAATGAATTTCTTTGCTGGATTATTGCTGCTTCTGATGCCAGAGGAAAATGCTTTTTGGTAGGTTCAGGTAGCTTTTTAGAAAATGGTTGATTTCTAAAATTAGTTATTTCTGTCTAGAATATGTTTCATATGTTTTACCCTAGAATCGATATTGGGGTATGGAGAACCTTGTTTGACCACCTTTTGTCTCAGTAATTGTTGTGAAAACAAGGAGTCTCTGGCCATCTTATTCTCTTGTGCTAGTTATTTTATAAAGTTATTCATAGGCACATGCATACTCATGAATCGTGATAGAAGAATAGCTAGGTCAGCTTTAAAGACTGATTCCTTTCAATGTATTCTCAGGACCTTGGTGGGCATTATTGATGATTACTTTGACGGGTACTATACAGAGGAAATGATAGAATCTCAGGTTTTTAATTTGGTTACATTTCTTTTCTTATGATTATCCATAATCCTCGGCAGTCTTCTCTAATTGCTTGCAAATTTAGTGTCTATCTTCATGTTCACCACCATGCTAATTAGCAGTCTTTCTTAAAAGGATTATGCCCATTTACAACTTGTGGTTCTAATTATTTCTATTTTCATAGGTTGATCAACTTGTATTTGAAGAATTAATGCGTGAAAGATTTCCTAAATTGGGTTTGTTTGCTTTCCAACGTTTCTTTAATAATTATCTTCTGATACATTACTTGAAACAATAAGGTAATATTTTACTTTATCTATGCTTCTGCTGCAGTTAATCATCTGGATTACTTGGGAGTGCAGGTGGCATGGATTTCTGGACCCTGGTTTCTTTCCATTTTTATTAATATGCTTCCTTGGGAAAGTGGTAAGATTTAGAGTTAGTTCTTCAAGTCAAACCTTTTTCCTAGTTACTTCATTCAAAATGCTTAGTTCTGAGCACTCTGCATTCACGCTGTTAGAGATCATGTTTACCTTGTGATGAATTTCTTTGTCTTCAGTTCTTCGCATTTGGGATGTGCTTCTGTTTGAAGGAAATCGTGTAATGCTATTCCGAACTGCTCTTGCTTTAATGGAATTATATGGTATTGTGGTTTTATATATTTTTAAAACGTGTGTGAAGCATTAAATGTGGATGCTGAGTTTGCAAAAGTGTAATTACGTGAAGTTTGTTATAGGTCCTGCCTTAGTTACAACTAAAGATGCTGGGGATGCCATCACTTTGCTGCAATCCCTCACTGGCTCAACATTTGACAGCAGCCAACTTGTTTTGACTGCCTGCATGGGTTTTTTGGCTGTGACTGATGCTAGATTACAAGAGTTGAGAGAAAAGCATAGACCAGCTGTGCTAGAGGTCATTGAGGAAAGAACAAAAGGAGGCCAAGTTTGGAAAGATTCAAAAGGACTTGCATCTAAGTTGTACAGTTTTAAGCATGACCGTGGGCCACTGAGGGAGGAAAAAAAGCCTGCTGAGGATTTAGCTGATGAAGATGCATCTGAGTTGGAAACTTGTTCCTCTCATCTGGATGAATTGCTCTGTAGCCTAAATGCAGATTCAGAAGTAGATTCCCTACCAGATCTTCAGGAACAGGTATTTTTTTTTTGTCTTCTTAGCACTTATATGCTGCATGTCTGATACTTTAGGAAGCTCTTCACTAATGGTACCTATTTTATATGTCATGGTCTACATGCCACAGATTGTATGTGCTTAATCTATTGATTTAGTAAGTTCGACAAGGATGATTGCCTACTTTTCTTTCACCTTATCTGCTTCTAATTGCTGGTCTAAGCAGCCCTTCTTCCAGTGATGTGAATATAGAAAATTACATATCAGATTCAAAGAATTAGTGTGACTTCAGTACAATCTTGCATAATTTGGGTAAGAAGATATTGATTTAGATCTTTGTTGGCATTTTGAGGTTCCACTATATATCAATGCTGGTAGATACTGCAAATATAAGAACATTGATCGAAGATCCATTGACTACAATACATGAATTTTTGGATGCTAAAATGATTTGAAAAATAGCCCGTGGCTTCATCATATGACTTCATAAAGGCTTGAAAATTCTCTGTTTTTACAACCTTTCTCCTTAAGAAATGTACTTTTAACGTAATAACCCTGGCTGAATTGTGATTATACTCACTGAACTTATTCTAGGTCTTCTAAAGTGATATACTTGTAATTCATTGGATGGATGTGAACAATCACTTCGCATGCCCTTTGGAATTTCAATCATTAATTTTTGTATGCAGGTTGATTGGATGAAGGTTGAATTGTGTAGGTTACTTGAGGAAAAAAGAGCTTCTGTACTCCGGTTAGTATGCTTTATTATCTGTGGTTTCTGTTTTTTTTTTTTTTTAACATCCTGTTCCTACTTGCCATGTGGCTGAGCATTTTTAGACGAATATGATATAGTAAATGGGCTGGGCCCAAGTAGTGCAGTTTCAGACATGCAATTTACTGCCCAGCCAACCTAGTACCATCAGTGCTCTTGTAATTAACATACATGGATTGCAACATTCAGTAGCACAGCTTTCTCTTTCTAGTGAACCATGGCATTTAGCCTTATCGAGGCAGTTGGGCTTTTCTCATGTGCAACATTCCAATTTAGCCTTCATAGATATGAAACATAAAGCATCGTGTCTGCCAGGTATCTACATACTTTAGGGGACTTGCTTCATTCAAGATAGCTTTAGATGAAAGTGCGTCTCCTGGAACTATAGATGGAAATCAGCTTTAAAATTATGAAATGAATCCAATATAACCATTTCTATGTTCACTTCGTGTTAACTATTCCTGATTTGTCAAAGTACTTCTGTAACCTATCATTTTACCTGTAACTGTGGTTCTTGTTCTGTTCCAGTGCTGAGGAGCTAGAGACAGCATTTATTGAGATGGTTAAAGAAGATAATCGACGGCAATTGAGTGCTAGGGTATATGTTAATTTACTTGTATGAATATGTTATACCTTCCCAATATCATTTGGCCAATGGCAACTTCTTCTGCTCTGTAAGCTTTGGGTTACTCAAGTTGCTTGCAGTTTTTTAAATTTTGTTTATAATGCTGCAGATTGAAGAGTTAGAGCAGGAGGTAGCTGATCTACATCAGGCCCTTGCTGATAAGAAAGAACAGGAAGCTGCAGTGTTTAAGGTTCAATTTCCCACTTGTTTAATGCATTTTCTAGAACTATGGCTTAATTCTTATTCTATTATGAGTCCTCTAGTGATTTCAGGTTCTATATGCTATAGGTTTTGATGCGGCTAGAGCAAGAGCAAAGGATAACTGAAGATGCTCGCAGAAATGCAGAGAAACAAGCAGCTGCCCAGAGACATGCAGTTACTGTGCTTCAGGTCCTTTTATATTCTCAATGTCAGCTATTACATACGATATTAAACTATAGATTTTGTATTGTTCTTAATGTAGGATTGAAAGTGAAGTTGAAAAATTATTGGGAGTATACACCAAGGAGGGTTTATATTCTGCTCTCTACTTGAGTTTGATGCTAGATAACTTATTCTTGTGATGTCTTCTAAGAAGATATTTAAGCTACTAAGAAGTAATTTGTTCTGACAACTACTTAATGGCTTGGTTAAGCTGTCGAGCAGATTATGTAGTTCCCCCCTCTATCCTTAAGATTTTCCTTCAATTACAGTGTGTTTCTTATATGTTTCTCTTCAAAGTAGTTCTCCTGTTGGCATAGCATATGGTTGCTGAATTTGAAACTTCAATGGCTTAACTATTTGGAAATTGTTTGTATACTATCTTATTATATGCTTTATCTTCCATAAATTCTTCAAATCTTTCACCATCAGAATTGAGGTTTTTTCTTTTCCTTTAATGCATGAATTATGAAGTTCATTTTTAAGGTTCCTCGTGGCTGATTGTTACCTTTTCTTGTGTGATCTGATTCAAGATCCCATCAATAGAGTGTAATTTTTTGTTTCTTTCTTTTTGCGACTCTATTAATGCTTGTACATTGCAGGAAAAATATGACAAGGCTATGGCTTCTATTGCTCAGATGGAGAAGAGGGTTGTTATGGCAGAATCAATGTTGGAGGCTACATTGCAATATGAATCTGGCCAAGCTAAAGCACTATCTTCTCCACGGTAGGAAATGATTTAAGCATCTCTCTCTTCTAACATTCTCTTATTTTGGGGAAAAAAAAAATTGACAATTCTAAACATCATGAACCAAATAAAGAGAAAAGAGCATAGGTACTCCCAACCATCCGAGAAAACTTAAAATCAAATGTTTTTTCAACATTTGAGATGCCTCTACTTGAAATGTGGGAAGAGAAGCTGCGAATAAGTATGCTAGCTTCTTGTGACTGCAGTTTTCATCTTTGCTTGCCAAAGACAAGCATTCGTGCACTAATATCTGTCCTCTAAGCAGTCGTACATGTTTACCAGACCGGCAAAATGACAGAGGGAGTGATGTAGAATCACACCTTTACCACAGTACCAAATCTTTACGTATATTATATTGAGGAATTTCGTACTTATTATAAGCAAGGTTTGATGCTTATGGCAGCATATTCTTTGCTCTGTTCTTTTCATGACATGCTGGATGTTTGATACTGAATCAGATCATTCTTCTCTCTTTCCTCTTTCTATAAGAAAAGTCTTATTTAACTTTTCCATTATTTCTACAATATAAACTTTTGTACACTGGGCATGCTCATCTAAGGCAAAACTGATTTTTGTCTCACAAAGATAGCATGCTTTTGCAGGACTCTGCGTAATCAGGGTTTACCTCAGGACAGTCCTGGAAGAAAGGTGGGGCTATTGTCATTTGGACTTGGCTGGCGTGACAAGATGAAGGTAAATGTTTACTTGCCATGTTTTGGCCGGTGTTACATGCAAATGAGCAGTGCCTTGGCTTCTCAGTCCTTCATTTTATTATTCATCCACACCTGAGATGAAGAATTTTATCAAACTGTTTTGGCACATTAACTGCATATTGTGAAAATATCAATCTATCTACTTGAAATAGAGTTAATAGTGCAGCAATTATCTTGAGATTTTAGAATTTAGAAAATGCTACGTACCCATTTTCTAAGCCTTTATTTAAAGCCTGTAAATTTGGATTATATGGCAGGGAAAACCTACTAGTGAGGTGTCTGCCGACGGCAAATCCATCCCAAGCACAACACAAGAAGAAATTGACACCCAAGACCAACAGAAGAATTCTAGTCAGCAATAGCCCCGGTGACCATGACATCCTTAAATCTGTGCCTCCAGAGCCAAGCAGGCACCTCCCTGTATTTTTCTCATTTCTAATTGCCCCTTTTCTCTTGATTGTAATTATGCATACACTGGCAATTAATGATTAGAGAGGGGACTATTTGTATAGAAGTATCAGTCCGAACCAAAGTAGACTTGTAGAAGTCAGATTAACTGGAATATAATCAAATGCGTAGCAGCATATTTATAAGTTTTTCAGCAAGGTTTCAAGCACTGAGCGTTTTGAACAAGAATGTCTCACTACCCGGTAAGAAAGCATCTGATTATATTATAAATATATGATTCCAATTTTATGTACATAAGAGAAAAACGCATGCAACAAACACGATAGCTTATAAAAGTGTGCCTTTGGTTTGTAAGAATTGAACAAAATTTGGTAATGAGTAATGCAGGCAATGAGCATTTAGCCTAAAACTCCTAGCCCCGTGATTTCATTTACATTAACAAGATGCCGCAACTCATAAAATCATCAATACCAGCATCTATAAGCATTTGGCTGATTCCAGAGAAGCCCCTGATAATGAGCATGAAGAATCCAAGCAAGTATCGTCAACTTAACCTTCTGGTTCGATCCCTTTCAGATCCACTGCCACCATTTGGCTTCTTATCTCTATCTCTCTTTGTCCGTGGAGGAGTACCCGGGGCCAAGCGGGAACCCTGTACTTGCTGTGTATCAGGTTCAAATTTTTGAGAAGCAAGGTAAGTCAGAGCTGTGACTACATCTGCGATGAGAGGACGCATATTTGGCTGCTCCTGAACACACATTGCTGCCACTGCAAGTGCTTGGAATAAGCCCCTTGTCGGATACTGCCCTTGGAGCATTGGATCAGCCATCTGAGAGAACATTTTTCGGTCCTTGAATAATGGCCTTGCCTGCAATAAAGGTCGAGATAGCAATGAAACTCTTGCAACCTTACAGGAGATCTCTATGTTTTAGCTTTAATCTATGTAATTTATGCTAGAAGGCTATCTACAGAAAAATATGAAGCAAGCCAAAGGTTTAGATATACTTTTATTTGTGCCTTACCCATGCTACTAGATTCTGTTCCCCTGCAGCTTTTGAGTTGTCGATTGCCTTCCTGCCGGTTATGATTTCTAGAAGAACAACCCCAAAGCTATAAACGTCTGATTTTAGAGTTAGTTGACCAGTCATTGCATACTCTGGGGCACAATATCCATAGGTGCCCATAACCCTTGTAGATACATGGGTGTTATCACCAACAGGCCCTAGTTTGGCCAAACCAAAATCAGATAGCTTTGGGAAATATCCTTCACCAAGTAAAATGTTGGAGCATTTCAAATCTCGGTATATAACAGGAGGGCTGGCTTTGTCATGTAAATACTCCAATCCCTTTGCAGCCCCCGCAGCTACTTTCATTCTTGTATTCCAGTCCAGTCTCTTCTTACCAGGTGAAATGTCTGCAAATAATCAGCACAAGAAATCATCCCCCTGTTAGAGCAAATGATGAAAAAGAAGAGAAGAAATACGGTAAGAAACAACAAAACAACAAAACATGAGGAGTTAATACCAGACTTACCGTGTAAATGATCTTCCACAGATCCTAAGGGCATATATTCATAAACCAGAAGCCTTTGATCTCCATCAGCACAGTACCCAATAAGATTAACAAGGTTAGGATGGTGAAGTAGGCTTAGCATTAAAACTTCAACGAGAAATTCCCTGTTCCCTTGCAAACCATTACGATCAAGCTGCTTTATAGCGACAACCTATACCAATCATAGAATCAAGATTCAATTGCCCACCTCATGAAAATGCAAGCCTGCATTTAACTTGTTTAAGTTGTTAGCTTTCTTTCAGATTTTTTTATTTTATAACTAACCTGATTTGAACTCTCCAGACGCCCTTTGTATACTCTCCCAAAGCCTCCTTCTCCCAAAAGACATTCTGCTCTAAAATTCTTAGTTGCTGTCGCCAATTCACGAAACGTAAAAGTTTGTGCAGCTATATGTTCACCCCCTCCACTCTTGGATGACTCCCCACTTGATGAGGAATCTGTTTTCACATTTGACTGAGTGAATAAAAGATGATGAAAATGTTGGCAAAAGCCAATAATTGTTTGCATTTGATTCTAGTGGAGACAAACTAAGCTGCAGCAATATTGAAAACTCAGAACAAAACAGGAATAGAAAAGACAGACACCAAGAATGCTCAGAGCTGGATTTTCCCAAGACACGCGCTTTAGGACTGTTCCATCCTCGTACAATAACTTCAACTCACAAAACCTATCAATTATCATGCATGAGATGCACCCAAAATCCAACTTGAGCAAGGATTTTGATACTGAGGTCCATCACTTTAATTAAACAGACAAAATGAACGAAAAAGAAAATAAAAGCTTAAGATGATTGAAGTTTGTCAGCTAGAAATCCGACACTACAAGTAAAATCCTCAAATCCGTGAGCAGTGTCGCTAGCAAACAGAAGCAGCTCCATTCATTACCTAACACCCACCGATATGCATGCAAAGAAATTACCTTTCAAGATACTAATAAGCAAACTGAATCAAGGACAAAAATGAACAGCTGATGAAGCAATCAATCAAGCTCTATATATTCTTTTACATTTCCCATCACAGTATCCAACATATTGGACCAAATTCTATTTGACTATCCAAAACAATCATGAATTATCTAACAACTGATCGACTTACATAAAACTCAGATACAAAGGACAAGTACTTATGTTCCAAAAACCAGTAACACACATAAAAATCCTACTACAACTTATTCAACATAACAGCAGAAAAGACCTTTTCTTTCGTCAACAGCAAGATTAACACAAAAAAAGGAAAGAAGAAAGGGTCAAACTTTTATGACTTTTTACATTAAATAAAAAGTTTTTCACCTGAACTAGGTTTGATTTGATCAAGTGGCGTCTGCTCCATCTTCTTGTTCTTCTTAGACTTATTAGCTTTGGTATTTGATTTCCCAGAACAAGGAAGCCACCCCATGATTCTTCTTCCCTTGCTTCTTTCTCTCCTTTCTCACTTCAAAAAGAAAATCCTTACTGCTATCAGAAATCTATCAAAAACATCAAAAACAACATCGACCCATCTCTTGAACAACCTTAACAACACTCAAAACACAGAGTTTTATGTAAAGATTTCACAAGCTTCATTACAAAAGAGCCAATCGTTTGTATTTTGCAATAACGTTTACTTTTGTTTTTCTCGTTTAACTAAGTAGGAGTAGTAGTTTATAATTTTTATATTCCTTTTGGAATTACGTGATTGGCTTAAACATTTTTATATATGGACCACTTAACAAAAGATACGGTGTCGTTTTTAACAGATCAGGTAACTGGAGTGAACAAAGATGGTCCTCGAACGTGGGGTCCATTAACGGGATTCAATGTTATCTTCTTCAATAGAAAAGGTTAGATTTTGTAACCGTCCGATCTGATTAAATAATAAAAAAGACCAAAGCAGTTGAGTAAAATTGACGGACGTGATTGCAATTGCACGTGGACTTTGGTCTACGGAGAATAGACTAGTTACTAATTACTACTAATTAGTTCCGCTTTCTATATACTTTGGCTCCGAATTTGACAGCTGGTAATAAAATAAAACAATTATATTTTAGCCATATTTGAATTTGAACTAACAGTAAAAAGTCACATAAATATGTAATTAATGTGATGAGCTTGGTCATATTTGTCTGTCTCTTTAGGTCCAATTAAATTTTATTCATAAATTCTTTGGTCATTATTATTATTATATTTTGGAATTTTGTTCTTTGTATCTTTAGATCTTTAGATGTTGTACTATGGTTTATTATAATGAGAATGAAGGGGTATTAATTCTTATTTGCAATTGCACCAACAAATAGCAGTATTAAGTTAAGTGGAAGAAACTTGATGTCTTTTAAATTAAAAATTATTAGGTAAATCAGGTATATCACGACATTCATAAGCCTAATCAATGAAGTTGTATCAATTAAAATTTTTCTTAAAATTAGGATACTAGTTTGACAAAAGTTTAATCCTAAGTTACAAATAAAAAGAATTTAAAAGATAAATCCTTAAATTTAAACTATAATTATGGTTACGTTTTAGTAATTGTATCATAATATTTGAGTTATTACAACTTTATTAATCGAGCTTGTGAATGATGTAATATACCCGATCTATCTAATAATTTCTCCTTTTAAAGAAAATATTAATTTTAAGTCATATAAAAGGAGAAAATAATCGTAAAAGAATTTTTTTTTATTTAAAATTTAATGTGACTCGACTCTAAATTAATCGGAATTCATTATAACTTTGTTCATCTCGATCCCGGAATAAGATGACTGCAGAGAGGTGTCCTATGCCGCTTGAATTTAGAGTAGTTTTTTTTGTTAATATTTGAAGTTTTAGTTTTTGGTTGGGAAAAAGTTCAATGTTTTGTCGGCACATCCAAGAAAATGGGTATGCTAACGACAGTAACCTATGTTTTGTTCGATTAAACTAGGTAGACAGCCAGCTTAATTGGTTCCAAAGCAAATCTTTGCGTGAAAATCACGGACATAGAATAGTAGCAGTTATGATACGTTTTGTCAAATTAAACGATCACATATTTCGGTGGAAGATGTCAAAAATCTTTGCAGATTCTAGAGAAAATTTGGAACTTGATTTCTAGAAAAGTCGAAACAAACGAAACGAGTTGAAGTACACAACAATCTATGACCAAGTCCAGATCACGAGATCTTGGAGATTGGAACCCAGATGGGAAAAGATGATGAAAATGGACAAGTAACATCAGAATTATAGATGTAATGTAAGAAAAGGACATTTGAGTCATTGCGACGATGGCAAAATTTTGTATCAAAACTGTGCTGATCTTTAGAGAAGTAAAAGGCAGCAGAAAGTAAGTTCTGAAGTGGTCTTTCATGCCATCTTGTGATCTAAGGTAACATCTTAAAGACATGATTGTTATACATATTGGATTGGATAAAATGAAAAAAATAATATATAATTTGTAATGTGGTTGTACAATATTAATATAGATTTGCATTACGGTAAAGGTTTTTTATAGGATGAATTAATCCTCTAGATATAGAGAAGATTGACTCATCCCATAAATAATCTTCCTTACAATACAAATTTATGTCATTATTATAAAATCATAATACAAATTATATGTAATTTTCCTTATCGCTCTATCTAATCCAATCCGGTGTAACAAACATGCTCTAATCTACATAAATTCTTGCAAAAATAATACAACCAGCAGTTAAGATTGATGGCAAAGGACCTGAAGCTGCCTGAAGCTGTTACAATACCACTAGAAAGTTGACAAAAAACAGTGCTGATATATCACAGATTAGATGTGGAGGGTTCTACTTATTATATGATGGGGAAAACAATTAATTAACCAAAAAAAATGTAATAAGCTGGAAGGAAGGCAGCATTATAAGAAGATGAGGATCCATAAACATCTCCCACTAGCAATCTGAAGTACCAACTGAAAGCTGCCTTCGTCAAGCAGCTTGCACAAAGGGACGGTAAATGTAAGCAGAAAGTCGTATAGGATGAGCTTCACAATATTTTAGGTCTTTGGTTCTGATGGCTTTGTGAGCCTTTATTAAAACCAATGTCAAGTTGGAACCTAATAGTACCTTCTTTCAGTGTCTGTCATCTCTTGTCTTTACTAGCAGGTGAGTTAGAATCCGGATCAGAGGCTACAGGAGTTGTGTTCCTAAGTGGCATCTCGTGGTTATGTTTGCCTTCATAGGTTGTAATGAAGGCTCTTGGATCATCTGATGCTCTTTCCACATGCTTGCGCACGTTGCACTTTAGACTGGTGCATCTATAGTAACTTCTGCAGGACAGGTTACAGCAGAAAGCAAGAAAATGAGGGCCAAAGTGTTTACACTTACTAACAATAACATAATTGAAGCATCAATCAAAGTAAAAACAAGATCGTTCAAAAGTGGGAAGGACCAAAATGGATTTTATTGAAAAGGACTTGAGATGGCCATATTAAATCTAAAAGCACGTCACATCAGCTGTGATGTGTAATGTATCTTAAAACACAAGTTGAGTTTCAACCTGGGATATGGATTTCCCTTCACCACCTTCTGCCCATACTTCCTCCAGCGAAAGCCATCTCCCATAATCTCAGAATCAGTAGAACTTTGCACGATAACGCGAGGTTCCTGGATGCCTTCGCCTGAGGTACCCACTTCACTGGATTGATTATCACCTTTCCTGAAGGAAATGGATAATAATTCAACACAATTTAAATTAGCTTACTGTGTTCAATTAAAAGAGGTACGTTAGTATTTCAAATACAAAATTCTATAACATCTCAATCTCTTACCTTCTTTTACTCCTAGGTTCCTCATCTTTATCCTCCTTGCTTCCTTCCTCGCATTCCCCACTAAGACCAATGGAATTCTCAGAAGTTCCACCAGCATTAACAGCTGCAGTGGCGACAGGCTCATACGGTAGTATAGGTTTCCCTTGATAAGATGGCAAAGCAGACAATGCTACTTCGTTCTGATTTTCAACTCTACCTTCAGAACTTTCATTCCTTTCATTAGGATTATTACTCCACAATGTGTTGTTGGCGTCATGACCGGTCCCGTCAGAAGTAAATCCTAACCCTTGTGTTCCTGACGAATTTCGTTTAGGGGGCTGAGGCTTTGAATGGTTGTGTTCACCCTTGTAGACAATCTCAGCTATTTGACCATCGAATGATCTTTCAACTTTCTTTTTCACAGGACAGTTTGGGTGCGTACATTTGTAGTAGCTTCGTGGATACTCACTTCCTTTCACTTGCTTTTGTCCATATTTCCTCCAATTATAGCCATCATAAGAAGGTCTGTCACTATTTGCTGCGGCTGGTAGACTTTTTGGATCCTCCTCTATGTTCTCCAATCCCAACTTTGATGGTTCACTTGTCTGATCTGTTTCTGCTTGTGATGGAGCATTCTGGTGAAGAATTCGAGTGGCTTGGGATCTCAGATTCCTCTTTTCTTGGTTTGTATGTTGAGCCGGTGCCTCTGTTGATTGCAGCATTTGTTTATTGCTAGCACTGAAGTTTCCCTGAGAGAAATCGAAACTCTAGTATCAGTATGGCATAGATAATGAGCATCTGAGCGAGGACCAAAACTTAGAGACCAAACAGTCATATCTTTGGCAATTTGGCTGGATATCGTTTTCAAAATCTATAACTAGCAGTTTCTCTAGGAGATAAACCAATGCATAATACATTGCTACTGACCATGTTTGCCAAAATAGAAACAGTTGTCTTCGATACAAGTTTTGCCTGCGGTTTGTAAACTACGGTAGGTTTGACGTCTGACTTTACAACCTTATCAGATGAACTAGACACGCCTATACCAGAGAGCTCCGCCTGAAATTGTCAGACACGAAAATATGAGAACCAAAACGATCTTGAAATGAGAAAGATATCCGGATGGAAATAAGAGGAAACCTGGGAAGCAGCAGCAGCAGATGGAGCACGATTCATCACTGGCTTGAACCTCACTGTCTTTGGTCTAATTGCAGGAACTGCAGTTTCAGAACAGGCATTAGGGGGTGAAGCATTAATGGCACCGGCAAGGAGCTCCGAGAAAGACTTAAAACCTGCACAAGTAGGCCTTGAAGCTACTGGTTTAGCTATGACTATCCTCTCTGCTTCTTTAATCTCCATTTTTGTAAACGTATGAAACTCCAATTATATTTTACTGCTGCGTAATATGCCAGAGGGAAGCCTTGGAAACCCAATTATACCACGCCCTTAGTACTCAATTAAGCTGGATATCAGTAGAAAATACGATTGTTCTTGAGATGGAAAACGTGCCGAAGGAGGACTCGGGGAGGATGTTTTAGGAGTCACTGTCTGTCAGTGTCAGCTTCAGAATTTGCACAGCTCAAAATCAACAACATTTTCAGCCCTGCATGCACCGGAATTATATAAGTAACGTTAATAAAACAGAAGATGAAGTTGACAACAAGTATTAGAAAAGAAAGCTACATGCATGTGAATATGTGTTTTCTAAATGAGATAAAATAGATATCCTAAGTGAAAAAAATAGTTTGAGAGCTACGTTATTTATATCCCAGCAGCAAATCTGTTTATAGGGTACACAAAAACTTGCTCTAATGCAGTCGCCTTATTTTGTATCATTTTCTTCCCTTCTCATAATCGAAAAACCCCATAATTATGAGATGATGAGGAATAGAAGAATAGAGAAAGGCAATGAAGAAGCTCCAAAAGCTAGAACTCCTCAGCCGGTCTAGTAGATGCTAATGTACAAAATAAGGGCAATTTAGTATCTCTAGACCCTAAGTCATGGCAGAAATTAGCTCCATTTCACAGCTCATGCATTGTTCTTTGCTCTCGGTCTCAGGTTATGACTGCAAATTCTGTTAGAATGATATAGGCTATAGGAGGAGAGATAAGCACCAAGAAGTCCTGAAAATCTTCCCCGTAATAACAGATATTGAGCTCTTTCAGCTGCGGATGCAACAGAATTGTTTCTCTCAAAGTCTCAAGAAGGTACAAAACTTCAAAGCACAAACATGCACCAACTGGTTGATGTTTGAACCGTTTTCTGATCCACTTTTCATGCACTAACGCAGCTATTTTGATACCCTCAGAGTTGCTACAATATTCAGAATACCCATTAACCCTTTAGCTTGTTCAAAATCAGGGTCTTAGCTATGTGGCAAACTATGGGCAATTGCAGAACACCTCACCTCAGCAAATAAGACTATCGATGCGCTAAAAGTTCATAAATTCCTTCCAAAGGCGTCCAAATGAATGATTGGACAAGAGTCAAAATATCATCAGGGTTTTCTGGTGGAGAATACTTCAATGTAGTTGAATATATGAATCAACTTTTTCTCACAGACAAAGCGAACAATTCTCTCTTCAACCTTCAGAGTATCTACTGCATTTTGAAGCCAAGTACTGAACCGAAAAGTAGAACTGTGAGATTGAGATATGCTGAACTACTACTACAATACTGGCAGATTTTTCCCGGCTTTCCTCACCAGCAGCATGTACAATGATGCTCAGAACATTCCGTCTGCTGTTTCAAAGCAACAAGACAATCACAATCTCTTCCCCTCTACCTTGAAGCTATTCATAAGCTAACTCCTTTCCTATTCGATAGTCTCTTCTCACCGGTCATGAAAAGCCTAAATTTTTGGATTTTCAAGTAAAATGTAGCCAGAACCCACAAAATTACAAGCCATACATCAGATGATGCTTCCTTCCAATTGTTTATAGTAACTACAAGAAAAGACCTCCGTCTTCATATCAAAGAGATTCCAATCTCTAATTCATGGAAAAAAAACACCCTTGTGATTTCTAGAAAATTAAGCTACCCCATGTAGCTTTATGCAGGAACAAGAACAAACAAAAATTGAAGATTGTGCAAAAACAGACAGAGAGTTTCAACAGCATTTGAGAATAATACTTTGTCAAAGCATATCAGAAAAAAAAAACCTTCTTTGCAAAGAAAATTCAAACCTTAAAAACAAGATTTTCATTTGTTATATTATACAATAAAAAGAAGAGGAAATCCGAACGTTTACCACTGATTATCTTAAAGGAAGAAAAAAAGATAAATAAAAACAAACATTAAAAAAAAATTCAAAAGACAGGACAGAATAGAGCTTGAGGAAATGAGAACTGACCAGAATGGCAGATAAGAACAAAGTAACAAACTTGATTTTGCTTCCATGAAATCTCATTTCATATCACTCTTTTTCAGCTCAGTCTGCATGACAGACCAAGGAATTTAATAAGAACAAGAATACAATTGTAATATTTGTAATATACTAGTACATGTTTATTATAAAATGAAACGTGTCTCAAAATCTCAATCTCTGGGGAAAAAATGAAAAACTTGACCTCGAAAAACGCGAATACCTTAACCAGTTGACAAAAAATCGGTTCACGAGGCTTCTGTTTAGTTACATATATATGCATGAAAATTGAAATATATAATAGATTTTGTCTGTTCTTTTATGTGTTTATATATTTAACAAAGAAATCAGCCTTTGAAGACAAAAGGGTTTTAAGTTAAACTGGGCTCCTTTGAGTTACAGAGGTTGCTTTAAGACGGGAGAAACAAGATTAGATTTTCAAAGCCTGTTTAGTGTCTGAAACTGGGAATAAGAATGCAGGGAAGTTCATAGTAGATTTGACAGAGAAAAAAGAGCAAAAATGAGAGGTTTCTCTGAGTTTAAAACAAAAATACTGATAATAATGAGGTGTGGAACCAAACTGTAAAGTGTTTTTAATTTTGTTTTATTATTAAGGTTATTTTAATATTGTGAAAAAAATTAGAAAAAAAAAATTGTTTTTTGTCGAATTTTCCTTATTGGGAATTTGGTTTATTTCCTTATTTAATTTAAATGAATTTCAGATTTGTAGCAGAAACTGGGATTGGTGGATTACACGAGGGGAGAGAGAGAGACTGAGAGAGTGATGGTATGGCCAACTAACTGTCTCAATTCCGCTTTTGACTCTCAGATACAAGTCCCTTCGTGCCTTCATGGCTTCATCATCAAAATAGGAACCTCTGGCCCACCCTCCCCTTCACAGCGCGTGCAGCACACAGAAACCATTCCCTTACTTGCCCTTGTTCTTTCTATAAATACTAAAAGTTTAGTATTTCATCAAGCAAGAATGAGGATGAGAATTTTGATCCACTTACAAAGAAATTAGCAAAGAGGGTTGAACTTAATTTGTCATGTTGTTATATTATAGTAATAAAAAAATAAAAAGGCATTTTCAATTCAGCCATTGACAAATGAATCTTGGTGTCTGAAAACAATTCAAATAATTATAATACTACTAATATATGTTCATTCAATAAAAAAAAAGTGCTTAATTATTCTAAGTTGAGAATCTAGAAAGTAAGAAATGAATTCCTTCCTACCTAAAATTGATTGATTAATTAAAAAATTGAAAAGGGTGTGTCTAATTAATTATAATTAGATGAAATGAAACCTATGCTTGTTACAAAAGTTATAAGATCACAGATAATTAGACTTGAGGAATGAATGAGCTCATGAATCAATAAATAAAACCTCTTGAATTAATCAACCATACAATATCACTGACAACGTATTTTTATTATTATGAAAACCATATAAAATTAAATTTTAGAATATTTTGATCACAAATAGACAAATAATTTAGGATGGATGTAGTAATAATTAGAAAAAATGCTGCTCAAGATTAATGGAAAATAGTAAAAGTTTGGGGAAAGATATGGTGATGATTTTGAGTATTAGTTGGGGACGTGGAATGTTAGTTGGGGATGGGGGAATGAATGGGGTCCAACTTTCAAACTGAAATTCTACCTTGTGAATGGTTGTTGTAGTTTTTCCCGGTATGTGTCTCTCACGTGCCATCCATTTCCCTTCATGCTTTCATTTTTTTCTAAATTCAACAAACTCGTTAAGCAAAAGGATCCAATGCAAGATAGTACTAAACACAGAGATGCATCCCAATAATCTAGAAGCATGCTGCATGCAGCTGGCTAGACTTTGACAAAATATGTAAAACCAGAATCAATATTTATTCTCTTTTATCGGTGGTCCTCCTGGCTAGGGTTAAGTTGGGCTGGGTTGGGGAGAGACCTGGGGCTGGCTAGCTGTTGGTTGGGAGTTGAGAGACATGGCCGCAGCCCACAGAGGGCGGTGGCACGTGACTGGAGGGAATGGGTAAATGGGTCTGTAACTAAGATCAAGTTACTACAAGTTGAGAATATTCATGTTGATTCTTTGTTGAGGAAGAGATAAGATAAAGAAGACAAACTTTGTTTAAATGCTTCCACCTAAAAGTTACTCTTTTATATATATATATATATATATATATATATATCCAACCTGAGAAAAGGTGTTCCATCAAAACAAAATCTACCAGAACCAACTTTCTCTTTTTTTCTTTTTCTTTCTCTTTCTTAAATGTAATGTGATAATAATGTCATAAATATCCACTCCCTGACTGTGCAGCTTTGCTTATTTTTCATTTTTCTTCCTCGCTGCATTCTCAACTTCAGTGAAAGGAAATTTACGACAAAGTGGAATTATGTGCAGGAAATTTAAAGCAGGCATGGGCAGTTTAGTTCATGTCAAAAAGGGTATTTCAATCTTTGGAACTCATCATGGTATAAGCATAAAGGAATCATATACGGTATAGAAAACAATACATAGATTTGTATCTTAAGCTAGTAGTATAGTTTAGAAGTTTGATGATTCCAATCAAAGGTCAAGATATTTTCATACAATTGATTTTTTTATTAAACTGTAATAATGAAGCGTGTCAGACAGAATCCATGGAAGTTCTGCTTCTGTGTAGATTCTTGCAAAACATAAATAGTTTATGTTTTGTTGGGGCTATTGTTAATTTGAGAGTGGAGTTGGAGTAGGAAGTAACTGTGCCCATTGGGATGGGGTCCAAAAAAGGAAAATTAACTAATTCTTAAACCACTCTTTCTTTATTTATTAGGTGTTACTTTTTTTCTATAATCACATATATCCAAAAGTGTGTTAATTTTTTTATTATTATTATCATGAATATCCGTATTCTTTTAATAGTTTATGATAATTCTATTTGAATTACGTCGGATCTAAAAGAAAATAAGTTCTCTCAAATTTGTTTTTTCTATTAACAAAAAAAAAAAACCCGAAATCTTATTTGAGAGACATTAAACTCCTTCAACTAAAACCTCAATCCAACAAATGTTTGGTTGTTCAGTGTTACTTTTTGTCCTTAAGTTATAGCTTTTGTGTACAACATATATATATATATATATATATATATATATGAGATTCGGTGAAGATGAGCGAATTTGTTTGGTAGAATGCATGTTTATGTTACCCAACCACACCAACTTATATTTATAACATTTCATGGTACTATTTCTTGATCCAAATGACTTGTACAATGTAACTGAACATCCACAATACTGTGTTTAGGTGGATCTGAACAAAATGCCAAATTTTCTCTTTCTTTTTCTTTTTCCTTTTCTTGGCCTTCTACGAAAGGGTAAATTTTCGTAACTTAATTTTATCTTTATGGAAAAACTTTTGAAATCTTTCTATTTATAGCACCTTAACGGGCGCCAAGCTTTCCCTTTCATATAATCAGCATTGAAGAGTCAGTCGGTCAAGGCCTAGTCGTGGTTACACTTTTCTATATTTAACCCCTCTTATAATGCTTCCTCGGAAGTTGGAAGGATAAATTTAGGTGAACTGGGTTCACAAGGAAATCAAGCTTTAATGATGTTCGTGTTTGACGAAACCCAGCCCAATATCTTCTGGGCCTTAGCAATTTTAACACTTCTAACTGTTGCCAGGTCAAAGTCTTCAAACACTACAAAGAAAATTCAATTCCAAGGATAATTTCAGAGTCCAATCTCGATTAAGAAACTTCAAAAGCTAAACCAGATGAAAAGTTCTCAAGCACTCTATAGTTCAATGATGTTCATGAATCTCAGCACACATAATGAAATAATGGGGTCTTGTTGTAGAAGTCTTCTACCTTCTCCAGTTCCCCGAGGGACAAGTTAAATCCACAACAAATTGAAAATGAAGACAAAAAACAACAGAGGTCAAGAGGAATAAGATACAGTTCATCGTGTCTTAACAATCTCAAGTAGCCTACATCAAAGTCTTGTCATAAAGAGTGGACCAACTCTTGTCCCAATATCAGCAAGAGGTTTAATTGGTTATCTTCGTTCTGCCTGTGAACCTGTCACTATTTGTCGCATGAATTGCCCTCAGACGCAGGATCCTTGTTGTTCCCCGCTTGTCGTACAAATTGCCCTCGAATACGGGGTCGTTGTTCTGCTAGTCTTTTCCTGCTTTGATACCGAACCTAGAAATAAGTCAAAAAGTATTAAAACAAAGTTATTCCAAGCCTCTGAAATTAATGAGCTTCAAGTGCTTAAAACATAAGGAAATTAAACTTTCCTTTCTGGTCCCCAAAAACTGATTTATATGGAATTTCTTTACAAGGGGACTAATAGAGGTAGGAAGATATCTGATATCATGAGAGACTGAAGAGAAATAGTTTTTCCTAGTCAACATGGACACAAACTCTTGCGTGCGTAAAAACATGTGCATGCCAGCCATAAATTCTGTAAGATGTGCTGATGGCTTGAAAATTCAAAGGAAGTTGACTACCCCAGGTATTATTAAACAACTTAATGTCAGTTACCTTTTTCCTGAAGCATCTCTCTTTCCTCTTCTGGCGAAACTTGGTTAATGCAGCTTCTCTATGGGCGGATTTACTCTGGTCTGCCCTACTCCCGCACCCGCTACCACTTGCGTCACCACTTCCACTTTTCCCAGCTATCCCATTATCGCTTTCCATGTTTGTCCCTACATTATTGACAGCAGTGCTACTTCCGTTTGGTCCATTGCTTCCATGGTTACTACCTGAGGCACTTCCATTGACACTGTAGTTGCCAGCATTTCCTTCAATTGGCCCACCAAACACATTGGACGACCCACAATGAGGAGCATCTGCAGCCATTTTTTTCAATGATGAATCATCATCTTCAGGTGCTTCCTGCTGCTCCTGCTGTTTAATACTATGAGCAAGATGGTGATGGTGATGGTGATCATAATGGCTAGGGAGGTGTCGCATTTGGAGTTCTTCGTGAGTGCCTCTAGGTTGAGCCAGTGTTGCCTTAGTATTCACATCATCAGCCTTGTCTATCACAACTTTCTGACTAGCAGTTAAAAGGTCATTTTTCATAGGCTGGAAAGTAGAGGATGGATTTGATGATCTGAGAGTGGATGATGCAGCTGACTTATTCTTCAAACCTTCTGGCTTGGCAAAAGCATTATTAGTGGTGGAGCCCATATCAATGTTATTGCTAGCGACATTTGAGCATTGATTGGGAGGGTCATTAATCAAATGAGATGGAACATCACATACTGATCCTTTTCTTGTCACTTCTAGCTTATCATCCAGTGCAGATGAGTTTCCAGTTTTAATAGCAACCTTATTTGCATTTGACGCGGTATTGTACCTACAGACAATATACACAATGTTTACAACTATTCAGAAGTCAGAAAATCTTTAAAGAATACTTTTCTCGAATTTAATTAATTGGCATTCCTCTGTGCTAATCACTCCTTTATACCTTGAGAATGCTGAACAGTCTGAACGTCTCAAAACATTTCGCTCATCCCTAACCGCAATCCCAGCATCTTTAACTCCTCTAAGTCTCTTCGACCCAAGTTCAATAGATGGTTGTTCTATAGGATCATTGATGGATTTATCATTGTTATCTGTGATCTTAGAAAGTCTGTTTGAAGCCTCATACTCCGCACTTTCCTTCTGAAGATCAGTAGTCTTGGAGGTGATGCCAGTTTGATTAGCAGCTTCTGACTTTAGTTTGCTAGATGGGCTTTCACTATTGAGGTCCAGCTGCCTTCTATCAATCTGTTCTCTGAATTTACTGGGCCCCATCTCAAGCAGGTTAAGTTGATTTGTTCCAACAGTCTTGATTGGGACCTCAACTAGCCGTTCTAGTTGTATATCTACATTTCTAGGCATGCCGATATCGAGGTCTTTACCCATTGCAACATTGTCAGTAATAGAAAGGATCAAAAGTAGTAAATGAAAAAAGAGGAAGGGGCACAGCAGCTTACCATTCCAGGAGAAAAGCAAACAGGAATTGAATAAACCAGAAAAAAAATGCTTACCAGCCTGTTCATCTCGTTCTTGGCACTCCCTAGCTGCAGTCACTGGCACCCATTTGTTCCCAGATACTTCTACATGTGAATGGATAACTTGGGCACATGTACTATCAGGGCACTCAGCAACTCGATCCCAGGGTGAGACCGGACGGGGGCTGTCAACTTCTACTGCTTGTTTAGTCCAGGAGCTCTGCAACCAAAGAATGCACAGACAGTTTGCAGTACATATATATATTTATAGGTTTCTAACAACCTCTATAAACTCTTCATCCAAGGTTTGAGAGTGATTCAATTCAACCATTAAAGATGAGGACATTAGAGGTAAGACCAAATGCCACATGGTAAAGTGATTAGGAAGGATTTTGCATCAGTAGATAATATAGCCCTAAATTTGGAATGGATAAAATAGATTCATGTAGACGACCATAATAGTTTTGATTAAGGCAGTTGATCTTGCGCCAAAAAAATGAAGCTGTGGAATTCTTTTTAATCATTTCCAGGTTGCCTTTTGTCACTAAATCTTGATTAGCAGAGCAATCCATATACCTATTTAGTTATATATGTGTCAATTGTTGACAAACAGTCAAATAATACTTTCAGAGATCACAAACTACCTTTTTTCCATATAAAACTTTGTTAAAACGCTGAATAATGAGCTATTCAAATATTTTGAGCAGAGACTAAATAGTTACCTTTTCTTGATAATCTGTACAGCATCTCATAAGCAAAGATTAGCAGAGTCAGAGATTAATTATAAGTCAAGCACTTATAATGGCAGATCAACAATTGGTTCTTGAATGAAAGTTTATGTCCGGCACAATTCAAAACAAAACTCTTTTTTTTGGCCAGAGACAGAACACACTCCTTAACAAAACAAAACTCTTTAGATACTATAAATTAATGCATAGACAGAAAACAAGCAACCCTCAATGCACTATGACCTAAAGAAACGCGAATAACAGTTTCAGAAACCATGCTGCTAATACAGTTCAATTGAATCTCCATTCTTTCTACAGTCTAAGGCCTGATCTTCAGCACTGGATAATAATAACTCTGCAACTAAAGGAGAGACTTATTATACCTGAGTTCCACTCCCATCATCACTACCATCTCCAACATTTAAACCAATACTTGCATTATCGTCCTCATCGTTGCTGCCAGTGTTGTTGTCAGACTTCTCAATGCTTTTTGATTTCACAGATTTTTGAGTTTGTGTCCCACTCTCACTTCCACTACCACTAGACTGAAGAAGCATAAATCAATCATTTGGTGAAGGAAACTGTTAAAACATAAAATGTAATCCAATTCTTTTCTGTTCTTTTCCCTTTCATTTGTTTTTTATATTGGTTTTTTGGTTTATTTTTACTTTCCCCTACAGAAATGTGAGTAGAATACCATGATAACAAAAATAGAAGTTCTCTGGGTCAATACCAGCGCTACAGTGTTCTTCATACAATTGGGGGAAAAAAGAATACATAGAGTATGCTTTTAGTTTTAAACGTTTTGTCTATTTTCTTGAAATTAAAGCAGGAAACAACAGTAAAAGCGTGTTAGTACAGAGGTTCCCAATCCTTACTTATCATAGGGAATCTAAATCTAAAGTAAGGAGTTAACAACTCACACTATGGCATCTCCTCCAAACATGCTGCCAAAGGTTCTTAAGCTCATTCTTTCGAATAGGCTTCAATAAAAAGTCAACAGCACCTTTTGACAAACACTTAAAGACTAGACCCATTGAATCATGAGATGACATCACTGCACGCAGATCTCATAAAAAATTGTAGTTAAAATTATCTATCCAAAAGATCTCCAAGATAAAGCGACGATAAAAAAAGGGTATAACAATCAACAAAAAAGCAGAAGAGAGTGGAGAACTTACTGATCACAGGAACATTTTTACGTGTTTTGTGGCTCATAATCTTGCTTAAAAGACCAATGCCAGATAAGCAAGGCATGACAACCTCAGTCAATACAAGGTCGATATCATGGGTCAAATCTTCTAGTATCTTCCAAGCTTGCAATCCATTTGCAGCTTCAATAACTGGGAACATGAAGTGAGTGTTACAGATGATCTAGGATACATGAACCCCTATAGTTCACTGGATAATTGATAAGTCAGGAATTCCAGAATGGAAGAGCTTGCCCCATCGAAGGGATAAATTCAAATAAGAGATAAGTGGGTTTCGTAATATTTTATCATTAAAATCAAACCCAGTATCAAGCATATTAATGCAATGAATAGACGAAATGCCAAAAACAATAAGAAGATTCTGGTTGCAAGTGCTGTTGCAAACAGGACCAGGCTTAACTTAATTCAGCTCTCAACAGGTAAAAAAAGTTGCAAGCATCTAAGTCTTGTAATTAGAGAAGTAATTAATCAAATTGATCCAACTGAGAAGCAGCTCCCCTGGTGTGTGACATGAAATATTGGAAGCTGGCAAGTATGGGAGATTTATAATACCATATAGAATAACCTCCAAACCTAGATAATGTTATTCCAAGATAATTAAATCTGAGGAAAAAACTTACATTTTGCATCTCTTCAGCCAAAATAGAGGAGAAGAGAGCAAAACTGTTCTGTATTATAATCCTAGAAAGACTTAAGTGACTAACCTTCATAACTGCAATTGCGCAGAAGGGCAGTGACAACATGGCGAGTAGAATCATCATTTTCCACAAGCAGAACCTTAAGTGATCTCAAATGCAGAAACCTCTCCCAACAAACCATTGCATTTTGAGGCTGTTGCTGAGGCATTTGCAGCACAGCAGGGGCCTCGACAGCCCCAACATAAGCATCTTTTACATTTTGTGCAATCTCATAAACTTTCACCTCATCTTCTCCTAGTGTCACATGCTCCTCGGTCACAACTCCATTTGTATTTCTTTTATTACCATCACGCAGCCGATGATTTAGTTCTCGTAACCCTCTGTCCCCATCACTATCAATCTTCATCTAGACCCCCTTGCTTTTATCTTCGAGAGAGTTGCATTACCAATTGATGTTGGTAGTTCTCAGAAATTCCCTGTGAATCAGATTAGAAAGACTGATAACAGTAAGGATGGTTAAATATAAGAACACAGAAAATCTTTATTCAATCGATTAAAAAGAAGGAAAATCTTTCTTCAATCTTTAAAACAAATAGTACATAGCTTCATCTTCAAGAACCCAGACCTTGGCAAATACCAGGTAGTTCAACCTAAAACATGAGCATACGGCTAATGAGATCCATTACTAAAAGTGAAACAAATCACCACGACAAAATATAACTCCCTTCAATCTTCATTAATCAATTCCATACTTGCTAAGCTGATTTCACCGTGCAGGAAGGAGAAACAGAGCATCTGATCAAAATAATCCGCAAAAGCATTCCATCAAGTTCAACCAAACAAGTAAAGCTCCTGGATCTTTTCCTCATTGTAAGGAACAAACTTACGGTGCTACAAAACAAGCTTATTTCTATACACAAACATTTAACCGGAAGTTAATCCCAAATTATTAAAATTAAATAAAATAAGGACTTACAAGCAAAACCCTAATATCAAGCACCTTAATAATCTGCTCGTAAAATTAAAGCAAAGCTTCATTAGCAGTAACTGGAACCTAATGAAAATATCAAAAGAATATTAAGCAAACTACTAAATTAGAATTTTCTAATTTTCTACGGTATCATTTCTCCAGCTCTTCAGATAAATAAATAAATCAAACCTACGATGAAAAAGTAATAAATTCAATAAAAGAAAATCATTCAAATTTCATATAACAACAAAGAACTTACAGGTGCTAGAAGAAGATAATCCGCTCCAAAGCTTCATCAACCACCATTGCTGAGCTCGATCAGAAACAGATTTGAATATAGAAATATCATAAAATTAAGCAAAAACTAATTTCAAATTGTCATTTTTACATTTAAATGAGAATTTTCAATTATTACCAAAAGATTCTTGACTTTATTGTAGAAAACAATTTATCTTTGAAAAAAAAAATTAACTGCCTGAGAAACAGAATGACTCGGGAGGGACAGATATCGCCGACCTTTTGTTTAGGAACGGGCGAGCGGCGAAGATATTAAGATGAGTCCACGGATGCTGACGTGGAACAAATGGAGGTGTGAACGTTTCGGAAATGCCACGTCGGATGTGGATATTTCCACGTGGCCAAAATTTTGGGGCCGATCGTTTGCTGAGCTGGACAAAATCAAAAGCCGCGAGCTCCGGTGTCTCTATGGCATCTCTAAAGATCTTGGAGATCTCGTGTGCGACACGTGGCGGGCGAAGAGGTGGGGAATATCGAGACCGCGGTTACGTCGTTTTCACGGACGTCAAAAGAAGGCTGGCTGGGCTCATTTCAAAGATCCGTTGGGTTGTGGTTAAACGGCGGCCATGGCAGCGTTATGTTGTTGATGGAAATGACGAGACTAGCCTTTATTGGACCAAAAATGACAAAAAGCATAAGTTTACGAAAGAAGTATCCTGCTGAGTGTTGTTCCACGGAATTAAGAATGTCCTTACAGGTTACGAAGATAAAATTATCCTTATTTTCCTTTTTAATGACAAAATTATCCTTATTTCCCTTTTTAATTATATAATAATAATAATAAATAATGTTATTAAAATTATTTCTAATCAAAGTGATAAAATTACTATCATAAAATATATATATATAATGATAAAATTAATTTGTTACTAATGTTAATGAAAATCTAAACTTATAGCAACGGAAACAAGTGTCATAAATTGATTGCATATCTTGACAATAATACTTGGACTAGGAGATAGTAGTATAATATGCCATTTAAAAAAGAAAAAAAAAAAGCTTTTTCTACTTTGGGTTCTAGCCAGAGTTGGACAAACAAGCATTCCCGACACAAACAAAATCTAGTTTATTTTAAGATTATGTTGGAAGTTTGTGGCCCTATTATTTCTAGATGTACTCTCGACAATTTGTCAAGCTTGGAAGAAGTTGCAATATCCTTGCCCCCAATGATTCATGGACACATCTTAGCTTCGCAAAATATTTTTTGCAATAATATAGAAAGCATTATGACGAAGAAGCAAACAACCAGCCAGTCAAGGCAACCTCGAGAAATCTTACGGTATTAGCTCGTTAAGGATATGTTTATTACATCGAATTATATTAAATAAGATGAGAGTGTGATTTTATAATATTTATATAAATTTTCTTAGATTTATATTATTGAAAGAATTATTTATAAAATAAGATCTATTGTACCCAAAAAAGGTAAATTTGGGAGCCAGTGCAAGAACCGGTTGAGAATTGTAGGATTAATGGGCGTCCTCCGGCCGCATGCATGAATCCTCGGCATGGCCTGGACTCTGGAGGGCCGATGCTTTACAGCTTGCTCATTCTTTCTCGTACACTGTCTGTATGGGTTTGGATTTGACCGTTGTCAGTAACTATATATGGATTGGTGTTAATAAACGTGAGAGGCCCCTGGTGGCCTCGTGGGGCTTATGTTTAAGGTATCTGTCCATCTGGGGACGGAGTTTGTGCGTCGATTTTTTTTTTTTTTTGGTCAGATAGTTTGTGCGTCGATGATTGATAGTAATTGACTCTGGCTTCCCATTTATAGCATAAGGCCCAGATATTGGACTAGACTATCCATTAAGGATTGGTTGGCAAATGATTGTGGCTGTCCTTGACACACGGCGTGGCCACTGCCCACACATCCCGGAAGATATTTTTCTTGGCCTTTCTGTCACCCAATAAAAATTGGAATTGGATAAGCCAAGCCAAAGTGGGGTCAACCGCTGCACTCGCCACAGCCGGGTCTCGTATTAACGTTGATGGCACACGTAGAGGCTTTTACCATAGGAACCGTACAAGACTTATAATTACTTTTTTGGATTACTTTACAACTTTGGTGTCTGAATTATAGTGAAATTATTATTAGTATCTATACTTTTTATATAAATTCTATTCCATAGTAAATTTTTTTATAATCCTCTAATATAACATGTGATAATTCTTTTATTAAATTGTGTAATCATTTCACACTAAAAAAATTAATGTTATATGAAAAAAGTCATTTTTATCCTCTTAGTTGAGAATGTGTGATTTTAGGAGATGGAAAATTTTGTAATTTTATCCAAAAAATTCTTTTGTATAATAATTTTTCTATTTTTAAAAAATAATTAAATGTAAGAATTAATTCAATGTCTTAAAAGTTATACTAACATTTATCTTTTTTTTAACCTTCTACTTTTCTTTTATTTTCCCCTATACATATAAGTTAATTTTTTAATTTTATTTAATTATTATTTGTGGAATTATTTTCTTTTCTCCTTTCATTTATTTTTTTTCATCAATTTATCATATGAGTCAATGTTTTGACCAAAGAAAAAAGTCAATTTTTTTAGAGAAAATCTGAATTAATAATTGTGGTATTAATAATTACATAATAAAAATTATATAATAAAATTGCATCTAACCTGCAACAATAACGCAAGACTTATTGTCTAGTTAATATTAATTTGATATACTTAAGGAAAATAAATTCACAATTTAACCCTCCAACTTTCATTGATTGTACACTTCACTAAGTGGGTGTTTGGCCCAGCTTTTTTAAGTGCTTCTCTATTCTAGAAGCTAAAGTCAGGTGTTTGGGTGTATGGCTTTTTGAAATTTTAGCTTATCAGGGAAGTAGTTTTTCTGCTTCCAGCCAAAGCTACAAATTGAAGCTTCCCCAAAAATCACTTTTTAGAACTTATACGGGAAGCTAGCTTTTTTTAATGAAATTTTGTTATGTGTCTTTAATACCCTTATATTTTTCTTAAAATGACAACCCTATCCTAATTTTCTCACTTGTTTGTTTTTTTCTTATCAACAAGCCGCAAACCCACTCTCTTTTGCTATTATTTAGGTTTTATTTTACTTATATTATCAAACTTTTTTGTATAGTTATTTTATTTTAAATTTTATAATTTACATTTAATTATTGTTATATTTTATTTGATCATACCTTAAATAAATTAATTCATAATTTCTATTTGTAGTAAAGGTATATATAAAAGAATTCCAATTGGTTGAAAATTTATACATAATTATTTTAAAAATAATTTGAAAATAATATGGAAATTAAAAATATTTATTTATCATTTTTATTATTATATAATTTGTATGAAGTATATATATATATATATATATATATTAGTTAATACGTACAAAATAACACCTTTTTTTTCAAATATTTATACAAAAAGATAAAATATCCTTTTTCGTAATTTAAACATTTCACAACAGTTTTACAATATAATTGCCAAACAGCTTTCTACGACTTACAGCACTTCTGCGTTAAATTTGTCAAACGTTATTTTAACTTCTCTAGACAGCACTTATAAAACAGCTCTACTAAAACAGCACTTTTGCTATAAGTTCAAGCCGGGCCAAACAGGCTCTAAATCTATTAATCAAATGGATAGCACGACCAAAAAAAGGCCAATAGGAGTACAGACATGGCACATTCATATTGCTCGATTATTAGCATATCGCCCACTTGACTAGGTTTCATATGCAAACTATTTATATAACACTAGATGAACTACCCTCGCTAACACTATGGATTTAAGTAATTTGGCATGTACATTTTTTTTGTCTTATTGAAATACATTTGAAGCTTTACTACAAACATTTAAATAGGTTTTTAATCAAGAAAATAAAAGAAAAAAAAGATATAAATAGTTTAGAGTATACTTTAAACAATTTCGTATAATACAAGAAGTTGGTTGCCTCATTAGAACCCAAATTGTGACGCATCACCATGGGTACTAGCTCATTATCTTCAACTTGATGTGTTTCAAGAATCTTCACTACCTTAATACATTCTCATAAATTTCGTTGTTGCCAGGATTTTGATGATTTTCAATTTCTCCCACTACTCGAGATTATGAATTAAGTGGGCATAAAGATAGACTTTTGAATATATACATGAACGAAATTATTCTCACCAACCTTCATATCAATGTTTTCAAAATCTTCCAATCAACATGCAAAAACAAATTAAAAGATCATATAGCGGATTAATTCAGCCTTGACTCACCAAAATAATCAAATATAAATTATAAATAAACAGGTTTATGTGACAAACAGACTCCAAGCAATGAATAGGAAAGTAAAGTAATGAGGAAACATCTCTTTACATAACATACAAACTAACTAATAGTGACCAAAACTAGTAAAACAATTCTCCATAACTGAATGTGAAAACATCCATACTCTTTCGAATGCATATAATAAGCTAATGGTAAATTGAGAGTAACAAAGAATATCTAAATGTAGGACAACCATGCAATGAGTCTTATATGACTATAAAATAATTAACTTCATCAATTTCATGCCATCTTATATGAAAACCACACAGCAATGGAAAAAATTACTATCATGCAAATCCATTTCTTTATGTGATTTATATATTGATGTATTGTCATATTCAAGAAGAATTCTAAGATAAACAGGATCAATCACCGTACATTAAACAGAGAGAATGAACACAAAGAGCCCCTGAAAATAAAATAAAAAAATCAAGCATTCAGATAACAGGTAAAGTTTTAAAGATTTTAATAACAATCAATTAAAAGGTTATGTGCTTACTAGGACAAAGTAAACACTAACTAATAGCCACATATTCATTATTGTCATTTCCTAGAAAAGAAGCAAAGAAGGCATAATATGCAATAGATAACAAAATGAAAACCGTAATAGCTAATCTATCACTAGGATACTCATTTTCAGATTATCAATTAAATCCAAAACATACCCATTAACAATTTAAGATCAATCTACTAAATCTTAATGATTCATCGATTAAACCTATAAAAACCAATGTTTAGTTTAAAACGCGGAAATAGAAAAAAAATTATTAACTTTGAAATAGAAGGAGAAATGAAGAAAGAAAAGGCAGAATGGAGAACGAAGATAGTTAAAGCAATGGCAGTAGCAATGAACTTCAGTGAAGGTAGAGGAACACGGCGTTAGAAGGAAAAAGTTTTTGAATCAAAAGTTAACGAACAAACAAATTGAAAATATTACCTAGGCTTCAAATAATCCTTCAAACGACGCAAACTTTGAAACCCAAAAAGAAGAGGAATTGAAAATTGAGATAATACTAAGAAAACAAATCTAAATAAAAGCCAAATGTTGAAGAGGCATACTTTTTTTCTCTTTTTTTGGAGTTACAAAAGAAGTATACGTTTTTCTTCTTCTATTATGCATTAAAAATAAATTAATATATTCCACAAGTAATAAATGGTGTAATAAACAGTTTTATTATCCTTTTTTAAGTATAAGAGAACTTTTAGACAAAATATAAATAAATTTCAAATCCTATGTTAGAGATAACTATTACTTATTGGTAAAGGTGTCCATGGGATGGGTCGAGTCGAGCCTAAGCAAGAATTTATGAGAAATTTTCCTGTCCAAGCTCAACCCGGTTCGACTAAACGGGCCTTTTTCTTTGTCCAAACCCAGCCCTAAAATATTTCTATAAGCTCAAAATCCCTCCAAAAGTCCGTTTTTAATTTTTTTTTGCACACTAATTTTAAAAATTAAATTATATTAATTTATAATATAAATAAAAATAAATCAACACATTTAAAAAAAATCATCTAAAATAATTTTTACAAAGTTAACAAAGTCTAAATACTAATAATATTTAAAAATATCAATATCATATACAAAAAAAAATCCATATTAATAAATAAAATAAATATATAAAAATATATTTATATTAAATGAATAGTAATTCGGGCTGGACCAAGCCTTGATTTTTTTGCCTATAACCAAGCCCGGCCCGTTTATTAAACAGGCTTTTAAATCTTGTCCAAACCCAACCCTGAAAATTAAAAATCTTATCCAAACCCTCTCAAATATCAGGCGAGCTTATCGGCTTAGACGAATAACCCGACCCTTGAACAGCTCTACTTATTGGTATAGATAAGAAAAAGAAAAAGCCACGTTGGGCAGATTTTAGCCACAGCCATGCTAACTTGAATTAAACCACTTTAGAGGATCTGCCCCCTCATGTTTTCCCAGAGATCGAAAGAAAAAGGGTCAAGTGAAAAGAAAATGACATGTATTTATAGTTATGAAATGCATATGCAATATTTGATAGCAATTATTTTTCTTGTATATATTTGGGACAATCTATCTTGGACTGCTGAAACTCTTGCAGTCAAGAGCTGGTTTTGCATCCCAGTTTCATTTGTGCAGCTGTGATAACTTACTGCCTGGCTATACTAGAGCCAACCAGCTCGGCCAGCTGCAAGGACGTCAAATTGGCAACCAGAGGTTGGCAGGCCGCTTCATCATTCAAAGACTACAATAACTTAACTAAGCACAGATCTGCAAAATGACATGCATTTATGGACTCCACAATAATAACTTGAAACAAGAAAATACTAACCATGAGAAGTGTTATCGAATAATTTTGCCAGTGCCAGAGTAATTCAAACATAATATTTCTCGAAATGAGCTATTCCTTGGTATATAATAGTCCCCAAACCCTCCCTCTATATCTCTCCGAAATTAAGATGCAGTAGACTCACCTCGTAAACAAAAAAAAGTAGCAGCCCCATTACGGGGCAAGAGTTTTACTGTAATCAACAACTTATTTGTAAAAAAGAGACTTTTTTATTCTCTTATCCATGCAAAATTGACAAGCATGCTCCTCCAGCATGCAAAGAATATGACACTGACCTACAAAACTACAATAGTCTGTTTAATAGTTTATGCTGCAGCAGACTGCCTTTCCTCGAAATCATCAAGATTAAGAGCCTCCAGCAACTTTGGCCACGATTCAGGGATACCTCCTGGTAAATCAAATTCCATCAATTTTCCTTGATTGCGGTAGTAGTCCTCCAAAGGCTGACTCTGTGAGTACAATGAATACCAAAGCATGATTAGTAGTGAAGAAGAAAGCAATTGCATTAAACAGGATCTTAGAAAGCAATTTTCATTATATATGCAAACTAAATGAGCATGTAGATTCCCTCCCATTTCCCAAAACAGTGTAATTTTCAGCTGCTTCACAAAGGCAAATAAAGATTCGATAAAAAATTTAGCAGAAAACAAATTGAAACTCTTCTCCTATTAGGATATGTCTTTCAGGATAGTAGGAGAACAAGCTCATTCTAACTATAGTACCATACTATTTGACAAATACGTTTCAAGAAATATCTTTCCAGTTTTCAACAGTTACATGAAGCAAGACAAAGGAATGAATCAATACCTTTTCATTGTATATACGGAGTCTTTCTTTCACCACTTCCTCTGTATCATCGGATCTAGTTACAAGCTTCGACATACAATGCAGGGGAGGAAAAAGGGGAGCCATACTAATTCCCGGGCTCCCATTCTGACCCTTCACATTAATTGAAGCCAAATTGAAATTTTTCCCACACTGACTGCAGATTCTTCTACCAAGACATTTCTCGATCAAGACAATCTCAGGAAGCCTCAGATTTACCACCAAATCAATGTCCGTTACATCTTTCAATATTTCCTAAACAACAAAAACTAAAGACAGCTAAGATTGAACTCACAAATGGAACTCGGGAAAACAAAATACAGAAGTTAAATTCTTACCGCTTGATTTATAGTTCGAGGAAAACCATCAAGAATGAATCCTGATTCACCTTTTGCTTCCCCTGCTTCAAGCCTTTTCGCTAATAAACTTATTATAATTTCATCCGAAACCAATTTTCCTTGGTTCACGATTTCCATTAGCTGGGGACAAGCAACAAAGTACCAGCTTCATATGAGAAAACAAGTTCTATAAGAAAACTCTATAAAGTTAATTACTTTGATAAATTCCTAACCGTATGACTAGATTTCAGAGGAAGAAAATTACACAAGAACGAATAACTAATTTCAGAAGATCTAAAAGGCAAATAAAAAGAAGAAAAGGAACGAACTTGTTTAGAGAGGGGTCCAGAGGAGGCGAGCTCTTCACGTACGAGATCGCCCGTGGCGATGTGAGGCACGCCGAGAAGATTCGAGAGGCGGCTGGCGTAAGTTCCTTTACCGACCCCCGGAGATCCAAGAAACACCCACTGCACGTTCCTCTCGCTCGGATCTCGGCGCGTGATCTTGTAGTTTCCGAAGGAAGAGGTCAAATGAGCATTGGATTCGGTGACAGCAGCTGCTGCAACTGAAGAAGAATATAAGTATCTCCTTATGTGTGAGAAAGCGGACGGTTTCGAGAAGCGAGTGATGGCCGCCATTGAAGGTGATTAGAGGGAGCTCACTAAGCAGGGTTTTAGCTATAGCTAGTGTTTTTCTGCCTTGAAACCCTAATTTTCCATTTCCGATCACGTTATCCCTTTCGATTGAAGAAAAATTATTAAAAAAAGGTTTGCACTTTTTGCTGATGTGGCATAGTTGACAATTACCGCGTTAAAAGCACCCACACAGCTCCATCTCCTATAGAAAAATATTTAATTTAATTCATATATTTAAATTTGGATCAATTTAATTAATTTATTATTAGAAATTAAATATATTAGTTCTTATTATTTAAAAAAGTTAACTTTTATTATTAAAATTGATGACGTGTCACATCATTACAATACATGTCATTGTCATGTTATAATAAATATCGATTGATATGCTACCTTAAAAATATGAATTAATGAAATTTTTAAAAAGATTAATTTATTTAATTTTTAATAGTATAAGGATTAAATTGAATAAATTTATATAGTATAGGGATTAAATTAAATAAAAATATATACTATAGGAACTTATTAGAGACTTTAACGTCAATACTTGAAATTATTTTCTAAAATTATATACAAATTTATATAATATAAAATTATTACTTGAATGTATTTTTATATAATTAATGATATAAATAAAGTGAAAATAAATTAATAAATTAAAAGCGTATACCATATTTTAAACATTGATAAGTAATTATATGAAGAAACAATATTTTATATTATATAAATAGACACTTGTTCTAAAGATTTTTATTTAATTTTTACTTATTTAAAAATTAATTTTCATAAATTTAAATTATAAAATTATTAAAATTAAAAAAATATATTTAATATTTTTATAACATGTATCTATTTATATAATCTAATATTGACCAATTTTTCTTAAATTATTGTAAGTAAATAGAATTATCATTTAAGATGTTTTTATGTAATGAATGATAGGAAGAAAATGAAAATAAATTAATAAATCGAAATGATTATACACATATTTTAAATATGATTATAATAAACAATAATTTTTTATTTTTTATAAAAATACCCCACATGTCTTCTATTAGAAAAAATAAAAACTAAACAAATATTTTTAAAGTATGTGTCTCTTTATATATGACTAAACATTTTTTCTTCGTACAATTAGTAGTCAATTTTAATTTTTTATAATAAAAAAGTATAACACGATTTAATATTTTTAAATTATTAATTTATTTCCACTTTCTATCATTAATTATTCAAAAACATTTCAAATAATAATTTTATTCTATATAAATTTATGTATAATTTAGAAAATTTTTCAAAGTATTGATATTAAAGCCTTTAGTAAGTCCCTATATTATATAAATTTATCAATTTAGTCCCTATATTATTTACAATTAAACAAATTAATCTTTCTAAAAATTTTATTAATTAACATTTCTGACTTGACATATTATGTCAGGATTTGTGATGATGTGACGATAACATATCAGCATTGTGATGATATGGCATTGTCACATCAATAATTTTGATAGTAAAAATTGACATTTTTTTAGTGATATGGATTAATTTATTCAATTTATGATAATACATAAACTAAATTGAACCAAATTATCATATCGGTACTAAATTAAATATTTTTGTATAATAAAAATATGTGGAGTACTGTTACACATGTTTTTTATAATATCGCTAAACTTTTGACACGTGTTTTCACCGGCTCTCATAAACAACTAACGGTCACAGTTAAGTTCAATTCTTAAAGAAAAGATCTCTCTCTCTCTCTCACTAAAGAATTGTGTCGACAACAATGGCGATTTCTCTCTCGAGTTCGACAAGTTTCTTGCCTAACACTTTCCACTCTAACAGAAACCCCAATCAACGCTCAACGCGTTTATTTCTGAACCGGCCATCGAGTTTCAGTCTCAAACACCGCAAGAACGAGAGCAAAATCTCGAAACGACCGATTAAGCTGGTGGCCTTCGCTGCCCCTGGCTCTACCGGAAAGTATTAAATTTTCTTTTGTTTCATTTTTGGAATCTTCCTTTCGTTGCAGCAAGTTGTTCTATCTCTTCAAAGCTGATCGAATAGTTGAAAATTGGCTGGTTTCCTTAACAGGAGTCCAATCTTCCGGAGTGACTGAAGATACTGTGGATTTATTAGATACCGTCAAAGTGTTTGATTTGAAGGGAAACGGATTCCCGATTTCTGATTTGTGGAAAGATCGGAAAGCAGTTGTAGCATTTGCTCGCCATTTCGGGTGATTAATCTGAATATATTTGTCTAGGAATTTGAGTTCTGAATTTGAATTAAAGATTTCTTATAGTTGTCGTCTTCCATTGCTTTTAGATGTGTCCTTTGCCGCAAAAGGGCTGATTATCTTGCTTCCAAGAAGGTAAACCATTGCATGCTTCTCTATGTACTAATTGCTTCACTTAGTGATCTGGATTAACATAGCGTTGATAATGGCAGGATGTAATGGATAAATCAGGTGCAGCTCTTGTTTTGATTGGACCTGGAAGCGTTGAACAGGCAAGTGCACAGATTAGCATATCGGGTTGTTTAATGCGTGGAAAAAAAATTGTCTTATAGTTGTAGCTTGTTCCAGCAATTTGGTTTTCACAGAGCAAATCTTCTAGATGTTACATAAGTAGAAAAGGTGGCCTGAAATGAATCGTGTATTAATGTATGAACTTGTTGTGACCAAGGCTAGTGTTCAATGCAGGCAAAAACATTTGCAGAGCAAACTAAATTCCAAGGAGGTAAAAGAATCGTGTCTTGCTTCTGGTTTGCTATTTTCTTATTGCATATTAACATTGAAGTGTTGTTATCTTGTTGGTCCAGAAGTATATGCAGATCCCAGTCACTCATCCTACGAGGCATTAAGATTTGTTTCTGGGGTTACAACCACATTCACCCCCAAAGTGTGTAAAATAAAGCATAATACTTTTGTTTTTCGGCAATGATATCTGTGCATTATGGATTGCATGTTTATTTGGATTTCTGTGATTGTAGCTACCTTTCTCATTCAGTTGTTTGGATAAAATGGCAGGCAGGTCTTAAGATAATACAGTTGTACATGGAAGGCTACCGACAAGACTGGAAGCTTTCATTTGAGGAGGACACTGTCAAGAGAGGGGGCTGGTAAGTCACCGCTTTATTACAAATACCCTGTTTATTAATCACGACTGAGATTTGCAAGCTAGTCATGCATAAAGCACATGCATTCTGCAAAAATTGTTTTAGTGGGGATGAAGTTGAACCTTTTACTTGAATCTTTAACTCTTATTTGTATGCAGCATATATTACAACCTTTACTGTGATGGATACTGCAGTGATTCCTGCTTTCCTCGATGTTATAAGAATTTTACACTCTAGTGGCCCAAACTATCCAGAGACTTTTACATGTAGTTCCTGCTATGTTTCCAGCCCTTCCCCATATTCTCTTAGAGCAAAATCTAAAATTTACAAAGCAGTAGCAGGATTTTAGTCAATTCTCCAATTTATACATAGGACTGTATGATACCAATTCATTTCTTGCCTTAATTTTATTCGTTCAATGTTGCAGAAAGGCTGTTTTAAGTCTTGACTTGTATATACTGGTTTCTCTGCAGGCAGCAAGGTGGAATTTTAGTAGCAGGTCCTGGCAAAAGGAACATTTCATACATCCACAAGGTATGTTACCAATATGGCAAATTGTCAGATGTCACAAGATTATCCTGGCATCATGACAATGGGAATCTTACCAACTACTTCATCTGAATTTGTTAGGTCGAAAAATAGTAGTTTGTTATTGGCTCACAGTCATTTTTCCTAACACCGGTTTCAAATTTTCCTTGACAGGACAAAGAAGCAGGGGATGATCCGGACATTGAGGACATCTTGAAAGCCTGTTGTTCATGAGAAATGGGACATCCCATTGTTATAACTTTGTCATCGTCTGCTTCTATCTCTCTTTCTTCTTCCACAAATTACAGGGTCTGAGTCTTCAGTGATCCTGTAAAATAGTTTAGAGGAGATGATTGTAAGTAACCATGAACTTGTCCTTATAGATGTTTCCTTCAAGATGATGTTTAATATACTAGTATAACTTGGGAGTCCTTTTTTAACATTTCTTTCTCATTAAGGGTCACGAACCTGATATTTCCATTATAAGTACAAATCTCCTGTATCGTATAGTAATAACTTAAACATGTGTAATATGGGAAAGTTCATCAAATTCCTCTCCTTTCCTTTTCTGTTTTCTCCCTCACTTTAATAGTGCCTTTTCACAAAAAGTGCAGCAAAAAACGACGGCGTTTTATACGCTCAGTTCAAGTCTCAAGTCTCCACTCTCCACTCTCCACTCTCCACTCGACTAATATTTACAGCGCAGCCCTAACCCCTGACTGGCTAACTCTCGCATTTCCCAAGTTCCCGCCTTTTACTTGAGATCCTCCCCCCAAAATCTATCCACTCGATGGCGGACAAGAAGAAGCGCCGCCGAACCGAGTCGGACTCCGACTCCCAACCTTTTAAGCACCTCCTCAAATCCGACGATCACATTCTTCAAATTCTGAAATCGGTCGGATCCTCCTTCGCTTCCGCCTCCACTTCAAAACCCTTAACCCTAGCCGACCTTTCCCTCTCATCCACTTGCCGGGAAGTGTCTGACCTCTCCCTCTCCTCCGTCCAATCCATCATAGAATCCCTCGTCCTCCAGCTAACCCACCAAATCCTCTCCGGCCAAGGCTTCTCTTTCGCCGTCCCTTCCCGCTCTTCCACCAACCAACTCTACGTCCCCGAACTCGACCGCATCGTCTTAAAAGACAAATCTACCATCCGCCCTTTCTCCCACATCTCCTCCGTACGCAAAACCACCATAACTGCCAAAATTCTTTCTTTAGTCCACCAACTGTGTCTCAAAAACATCCACGTCACCAAGCGTGACCTTTTTTACACCGACGTGAAACTCTTCCAAGACCAGCTCCAATCAGACGCAGTTCTTGACGACGTTTCCTGTATGCTCGGCTGCACTCGATCCAGCCTCAACGTAATCGCCGCGGAGAAAGGGGTAGTCGTTGGAAGACTTATTTTTAGCGACAACGGTGATATGATTGATTGTACTAAGATGGGAATGGGAGGAAAAGCAATTCCTCCAAACATCGATCGAGTCGGAGATATGCAAAGTGATGCACTGTTTATTCTGTTGGTAGAAAAAGATGCAGCGTATATTCGATTAGCTGAAGATAGGTTTTACAATCGGTTTCCTTGTATCATCGTGACTGCGAAAGGGCAGCCGGATGTGGCAACGAGGTTGTTTTTGAAGAAAATGAAGACGGAGTTGAAGCTTCCAGTGTTGGCGTTGGTGGATAGTGATCCTTATGGGTTAAAAATTCTGTCTGTTTACGGGTGTGGATCGAAGAATATGTCCTATGACAGTGCGAATTTGACTACCCCCGATATTAAGTGGTTGGGAATTAGGCCAAGTGATTTGGATAAGTATAAGATACCGGAGCAATGTAGGTTGCCAATGACAGAGCAGGATATTAAGACCGGGAAGGATTTGCTGGAGGAGGACTTTGTGAAGAAGAATCCTGGGTGGGTTGAGGAGTTGAATTTGATGGTGAAGACTAAGCAGAAAGCTGAGATTCAGGCTTTGAGTTCATTTGGGTTCCAATACTTGTCTGAGGTTTATTTGCCATTGAAGTTGCAGCAGCAGGATTGGCTCTGAGCAGGAGTGGACTCTGGTATGATGAGAATGTGGAGTTTGTCCTCTTTAACTTTTATGTATGAAAACTGGGAAATTGTTTAATCTTACTTCCTTATTAATAATAGCAGTTCCTTTGGATTTCATTTGTTGGTTTACTGGTGTGGTAGAGTAGTAGTTATTACAATACTTATGATGCAATGAATTTCAAGCTCACAATTTCTGAGAAATCATATGCATTTGAAAGCCTTAATCACTTGCACTTTAGGTTAAGTGGCCTCAAAACTGCAGCAGTGTAATGTTTTCTTAATTATCTTTATCAAGAACACAATTGTTAATGTGGTAGAACATGCTGAGTAAGAAGCATGGCCATATTATAAGTTGTAACAGTTAAGAGGAAGAAAAATAAACTGACTGATACGCAAGAAATAAAGTAGTTTGTAGGAACCAATGAAAGAACCTCTTTTTATTTCTTCACATTTTGAGTTACATGTGGTTGTACAGCTTCTATACAGTAGGCCTCAACTTTAATCATAACACTTACCACCGCTTATTCGCTTGTATATCTATTTAAAAATTTGAATATAAAAAATTTTCTGCACAAAATTGAGGTTGGTACATTAGCCCTTTACCTTCTAATAACACCTGCCCTTCCCCGAAGCCAATGATTCAATGATTTCCTTGTAACCTTTAACCTTTGCAGTACCACAGGTCTCCTGGTAGAAGATACTGGCCCCGAGGAGAAACTGTTCTTTCCAACTGTTTCCGATAAAACTGGATCTGCCTGCAAATCAACCTGTCTTTCTTTTTTAACTTGAGGTTCAATCAGTAGTACGTCAAGCCCCAATTCACCCTGCAGAAGTTTCAGTACTTCATCTTTCACCTCGGATTTTTGCTTGGCTCCATCTGCATATCCTTCTCTGACTCCTAAGATTATCAACATATCATCTTTTATAGAATGTCCTGCAATATAATTCAGTGGAAACATCAAAATCTGATTTCAATACATGACCTTGCGTGAATAAACTTATGTACCAACTTATCTCAAAGTTTATTTATCAGATGCATTCCTGCTAGCAATGCCATCCTGCCTTTTAGAACAATGTAAACTGAACAATAGCTTCAAGCAGGTCTGTGAAGTTGTTTTATACCTAGGATATGGTTCTCTTTGATCATTCGCAAAACAGCAAGAACAACTATCCGACCTTCAACCTGTAAGTAGGCATTACACAAACTCATGAAGGAAATTACTAATCAAGATTCAAGGCCTCTAAACTGTAAAAGGCAACTATATTGAAACAACTATATCGATGATGCTTCAATTTGCATCAGCAGTGATCTATTGTAGTATATCATATTCATACCTTTGTAAGCCCACGAAGGTCAACTGCAGGGCTTTCTGCCGTAGCCATCTGTAGGTGCATTGCCACCTTTTCTAGAAGTAGACTGTGAGGTCTCTCCAAGTCGGTTCTTTTGCAGGGACTTAACCCTTCTCGTTTCTGGTTGTTTTCTTTTATTACTCCTTCACACCATTCTTCAATTAGTTCCTTGAGATAAATATCATTGGATTTGTACCTTCAACAGACACCCTCTCAAAGAATCAATATAAAGGTTTGCAAACTTATGGCATTACAACAATGAACAGAGTTATGGCTTCATCAAGAAAGATAAGTGACCCAATAAAAGAAATAAAAATTCACTCCTTAGTAGCAAGCACCAGAGAATGATAATATTAACCATGAAGCTATGTCAAGGCAACATGCAGTTTACCATCTACACATACAGAACAGGAGTTCTCAGCAAATGATAATCATACCCTGCTTTCCTCATATCCTGATATATAGCTAGGCACTGCTGTACTTCATGCAAGGACCCGTATCTGGTACGCGCTCTTAAAAGCGTATTATACGTTACCTGTAAAAACAAAATTCAAAATTTATTCGCTGAATGTGCAAGAACCACGTTACTAACAGTCAAAAGTGCCTACTTCCATGATTTTGTATTCAGGGTCATAGATGAATTATCCCGGTTATGCTTGAAACCATGAAAGAATTGTAGCCTTTTGCCAAAATCTTCTTTTTTTTTTTTTTTATCTTTCTGGCCAACAATGAAATCTTCTATAACACAGCCATATTACAGCGATATATAACACAAACTCACATGTTGTCATTATATTGCCAAATTAACACTTAGACACGCTTTTGATGTTCTTTACTTTGTAAGATCAGATCACTCACCAAATTAGGTTGTACACGATGTCTCTTCATTTCTTCAAATAATGAAAAAGCTAACTTCAGATATTTGCTTCCCACACAAACCTTTGAAACAATATAGCATGACATGTCAACATACAACACCAATCAATAATTTGACAGCATAAAGCAATTGTCAGTGTCTAATGCAGCAATTATAGGGACAACCAAGTTTATTACAAAGGCTTTGCACCTTGATTGCTGTTGTGTACGCAACAACATCAGGTTTAATTCCAGTCATACGCATAATTTTCAAGATCTGCAATGAAAAGAAAAAATGGTTGTCAGAGAAGTTCTCACATATCCAACAGAAAATACTGGAATGGAGGCCAACCATGGGAAGGAAAAAAAGTTGTAGATGGAGACTGGTGTTTCATGTGTAATTATTGCACACATGGTGCAATTTCTAACCTGTACAGCACCTTCTACATTGCCTGAACCTCCACGTATATCAATCAAAATCGACCAGCTTAAGTGATTAGGTGAAAGGCCAAGAGACTTCATTTCACCCATTAAGGCTTTTGCACGATAGTAGTCGGCACCACAGGCCTTCATTAAAATATTATATGTTGCAGTAGTAGGCGTAAAAGAAAACTTCTTCGTAAAACTTAGATGATGAGAATCGGTTATGCAGTTCAGGGCAGTAGGAATTGAAGTTCTGTTGTTTAGTTGCTTTGTACTAGACATACTATCTATATTTCTAGTATAACCCTCCTGGTGTGCCATCCAGCAGTGGAAAAGGCGAAAAGCCCTGTCAAACTGTCTAGTCTCAACACAAGCATGCAGAAGAATGTTGCAAGATTGTGAGTTAGGTTCACATCCATTGAGAATCATCTCTTCAAATAATTGAAATGCTTGCTCAACTAGACCTGCATTAGCACACGCACTGATCATTGATGACCACGTTACTGTGTTAGGAGTAACCCCAGCTGATTGCATATCTTCTTTAACTTTTAGTGCCATTTGCCATAGCCTTGCATCTGCAAAGACCTAAAATTTTCATGCATACATTATGAAGAGAAGAATACATCATAAAAGGTTTCTTCAACAGGTTATAGGAATTGAAATTGTTTTTCAGACAGCACAGCAAGAAATACCTTTATGATCGTGCAATAAGTAAAGACATCCAACTTCAACACTCCTGTTGATTCCAGATGCTTCACTTCATTGTAAATATCTTGGGCCAAATCAACCCTTTGAGCAAGACAGCAAGCCTTCAAAAGGATGTTATAAGATGCCATATCTGCTGTAATACCAAGATCCTGACCAAAGAAACAAATTTTAAAACATTATCTTCCCAATGTGGATGCTGCATAAAGATTCACATGCTCTGGTTCTACGGAATATTTGAATTGTAAAAGTTTATCTCTGCTACAAGCCTGACACTAGATCATCAGACAGAAATATAGGACTCAAGACTCCACACCTTGCATTAAAAATTAACTATTTTATCTTCTATGCATCAAACGAAAAGTTAGAAATCGAGAATGCCCTCTTGAGAGTTTACCAAGAATGCTTAGTACTGTACATGAATAAAGAAATAAAGGAAAAATACATAAAGAATGAAAAAAGAGAAAATTCTTCAATGATATTGAGCACCATAGAAGTGAAGAGAAGGAGATGGGCTTACTTGCATGTCCTTGTACACAGCTAATGTGTATCCTAGATCATGAGCATTGACATTCATGAGACTGTTGAAAACATAAATATTTGGAGTGACCCTTTGATCAAGTAAGTCCTACAGCAAAATCAATGCAAATGGTAAGGCCAAATCGAAATTTGGGAATGCCAAATCAAGGGATGATTTTGCATATACAGGCATTCAAATCTGAAGACATGATTATCAACTGATCACAATGCAAGCATAATGAAGTACGCCAGTTACCATCGTATTGGCAGCAATATGGGAGATGCGTGTGGAGGAAAGAATCTGTGTTGGCCTTTAGGTACAATGCAATTATTTATGAGAAATTTCAGGAGGCAGGTTACCTCGTAAATATTTCTGGATTTCATGTAGTCACCACAGAGACCACAAGCGTCAATTATCGCACGGTATAGATACATATTAGGAGCACTCAAGTTCTTCTTGGACACTTCATATGCCGTCAATGCAGATGCCAAATCTCTCCTCTTTCCAAATTCACTAACAATGTTACAGAATAATATATGTGCGTGTGGCAACAAGCAAGCAAACCTGCAACGCAGTCGCAGAACATTCCAAGAATGAGCACCGGCCAAACAGAAAAGTGACAACATGAAGAAAAGAAACGTTGAGCTTTGAATTTGCTGAAGCTAGCTACACTCAAAGAAATTTTTTGCCAACCTCTGATGATAAAATTGACACCAACAGGCAGCAAGCGGAAGAAAAGCAAAAATTCATACCTTATGGCCAAATTTGGGTTTCTTTTATCAACACAGACTTTTACGATGTACGATGGATCCACTACTTCCTTGATTGTAAAGTGAAAACCTGAACCAAAAAGACATCTGTCAAGCAATGCAAGAAACCTCTGAAAAAAACAGAGTCCCTAGTACCAAAGCATGAGAAACTCATTAAACTAATCGTTTATTCGTTTTTAATGAATTATGATTCTGCATTTGACTAGTAATAACAAGAATAAAGTAGTAAGCGCCCATTGGTTACCTCTTAGAGCCTCCAACAAGTCAACAGCTTCCTCCACTTCACCAGAACCTACAATCCTTCGAAGCCCCATTTTCATTGAATCCAAACCAAAGCCATCAACCAACTCCGCAGGAGCAACCCCGAGCTTCTCAACTTTCTTCAAAACCTCAATAACACTTTGAACCTTCCCTTCTCCAGCACTCAGAGCAACCCCTTTGGAAACAAACTCAACACTTAACATTGAAACGAAACGCGAGGCATCAACCCCCGAAGCAACGACCATCTCCACTATCATAGCAAAGTCCTCCAAGCGTCCATCTTCCGCCAGCTTGGAAGCCAGCTCGGCGTAGTACTTGAGCTGGGAGTTGCGGCGGCCGGAAGAGGGGTCCCATCGGACGGAGAAGGAGGAAGAGGAGGAGAGGAGAGGGTAAAGGTGATGCTGAGAATGAGATGTGGGGATTGAAGGTGGTTGCTTTTTGGAAGGAGAAAGCTTGTTGAGAGAAGAGTTGGTCTTCTTGGGTTTTGAAGAATGTTGGTGATGGAGATTTGTTGCAGGTGTAGCAATGGCGGAGGAACTGCCAAGGATGATGACAAAATCTTTCATTTCTCAGCTAAAGAAGTGACTCTTTGGTTCTCTTGGCTTCCCTTTGCCCCTTTTCTTCCATGGGGCAGTTTTCTTTTACTTTCAAAGATTTTGTTTTGGATTGAATTTGAAAGGCAGGTATTGTCAGTTGTTTTGCACGCTTTTCAGCCAATTGTTTCCTTTGATCGTTTTCAAGGGAGGAAGAAGCAAAATTTTGTAAAAACAGAAATAGAAAAAAAAAAATTCTTTTAAATTGGGTCGAAAAAAATTAAATTGGGCCGACGAAGATGGACTTCAGTAAGCTCAATGATGAGGAGTCGATATAAAGTCACCCCATATAAAGCTGCCACGTCAACACTCAACAATGAGAAGGGCTAAAATCGACAATTCAATAACGCAGCCGTAGTTTCCCGATCCCGTCGTCCAGAAATCCAAACCACGCCCCAGCGCCAGCTGCCTAACCCAGCCGCAAATCAACCCTTTGGATTAAATTCTAAATTCTAACAACCCTAAAAAAAATTAAAATCAATCAGGAAAGGCGATCGGGACAATCAGATCCTTTTTTCTTAATATTAAAAAAAGCGGAAGTTTTTGTGGTTTATTTGATGCTGATAAGAGATGCCGCCGAAGCAACTCTCAAAAGCAGAGTTAGCGAAGAAGCAGAAGATCGTAGAGGACAAGACCTTCGGTCTCAAAAACAAGAATAAGAGCAAAAATGTCCAAAAGTACGTCCAAAATCTTAAGCAAAACGTACAACCCAAACCCGACCAGAGTAAAGTCGCTCAAAAGGTTCGGATCCTCCCCCCGATCACTCCTTTTCTGTTTTCATATTTTTATATTAATAAGAAAAAAAATTGTTTTTGGTTTTTTTTTTAAATTAGAATTGTTAATGTTGATTTTTTTTTTCTTCCCTTTATTGTGTTTTCTAGGAGTTAAAAGCATTTCAGAAGGATAATAGAGAATGAATTGGAATAATTAAGTTTTTTTTTTTTTTTTCTCTGCTAGGCTTGATATATGAAAATGTTACTTTTTTTATTGTTAAGCAAATTGTCTCTCTCTCTCTTTTGATGCTGAATTAGTTCAGTTGATTGGAAACTTCGGTTCTTTACAATGAAGTTAAAACCAAATGGTAATTGCTCGAGTAATTAAGCTTAAACATCAAAGTATTAGAGTTTTAACCTTTTTTTTTCTAAATTTTAATAGAAAAAGGAGGAAGATAAGGCCAAGGAGAAGGAGCTGAATGATTTGTTCAAAATTGCTGTTACTCAGCCAAAAGTGCCTGTTGGTAATTCTCCTCATCCTTCCTCTCTGACTTCATCTTGATTATCATCACTATCTTAAAATTTTGGAAGAGGGGTTTACATGTGTGTGTGCTTATATTGGTTGGTGGGAAATAGAAGTTTAGAACTTATTATTGAGTGCCTGAGCAGGTGTTGACCCCAAGTCGATATTATGTGAATTCTTCAAAGTGGGACAGTGTGCCAAAGGTTTTAAATGCAAGTTTTCACATGACCTGAATGTTCAGAGGAAAGGCGAGAAGATTGACATTTACAGTGATAAGCGTGACCAAGGTTAATTTCGTATGAATTCTATGATGTTTAATTGTCGTTTACTTAGGTATGCAATAATTGAAGGTTGTTTTGCTTTCTTGTCTTTGGTGTTCTTTCTTTAAGAAACAATGGAGGACTGGGATCAAGACACTTTGGAGAAGGTTGTGGAGTCAAAGACAAAGGAATATAAGCAGAATAAACCTACTGATATTGTAAGCTTTCGTCATTGGTCTGTATTTGCTTGTTTAGTAGTTCAAAATGTACATTCTGTTGAACTCGATATCTGTTAAATGCATATGTTTTTCATTCACATTCATGACTTTGGAATCTGGTGGGAATTCATCTATCATGAACAGTAGCCAATAGGAAGGTAATATTTGAGATGTATTTGCTTACTTTCTGAGGTGTTTGCATCTTGATGCCTGATATTAGACTTACCGAACGTAGAAAATAGTAATTAGAAATGCAGAAAAAAGAGGGAGGGTAATAATAGATGGCTGGAGTATAAAATTGGTCTAAATTTTAGGGTTGAGTTGTGTGATTATATTTGTTTATTAATCTTGTGTCTCTTTACCTAACTTTGAATGACCATGCTTTGTACTGATTTGGATATATGTGCAGGTTTGTAAATATTTCTTAGAAGCTGTGGAAAAGAAACAATATGGTTGGTTTTGGGTCTGCCCAAATGGTGGTAAAGATTGTCATTACAGACATGCTCTTCCCCCAGGATATGTCCTAAAGTCTCAGATGAAGGCTTTGATAGAGGAAGAGAGTGAAAAAACACCTATCGAGGATGAAATTGAGGATCAGGTAAGAATTTGATATGCCGGAGTCAATCTACCATTCTTCCATCAAACCATAGTTTGCTACTCTATTTTCATTTGGTATGTTGATTACCTAACTAATATATATGCCTTTCTCTTTAGCGTGCCAAATTAAAAACTTCAACTCCTATGACACCTGAGTTATTTATGGAATGGAGGAAGAAGAAGATAGCAGAAAGAGATAAAAGCTTGGCTGCACGGCAGGCAGAAAGAGCTAAGAATGACCGTATGAGGTATTCCCTTCTCGACCAATGTGCTTTCTCACATGTTTGTCAATAGAGAAATTGTTTCTGCATGCATCTTATTTTCTTTGGTGTTTTATTCCTAACTTGTTCTTTTTGCTTTGTTACAGTGGCCGTGAACTATTTTTGTCAGATGCTAGTTTATTTGTGGATGATGCTGAGGCATATGAGAAATACCAAAGAGAGGAAGAATCTAATGTTCCAGAAAATAAGGTACTCTTTGCTTGGCATCATTTACATTTTCCTTGAAGTTCCTGTGAGCTTCTTGAATCATTCTGGTGAAAGACAGATGGAAATGTTGATTATACCTATTTACGATGCTTTTATATGGGATGAAAAGAGGTAGTAGATAAAGCACTGCATCTGCTAGGTTTTGTGAAAGAAAGGGGAAGGAAATAAGAAAGTAGTCATACTATTAGCAATAAAAGTACCCAACTTAAGGGACAAATTTTTTGTTCATTGCTTTCAGAAGAAAAAGATATTTTGGAATGTACGATATGAATCTCAAAACAGCCTACAATTGCCCCTGCTTTTGAGGATCTTTATGTTTTCACGCTTTACCGTGCCTTGATTCTACCTTCCTAAGACGGAGTGGGGTTGAAGAGATAAAAAAAGCACCTCACATACTGTGGTGGGTCTAACTTTTAATACCTAAAATGTAGTCTTCCTGGTTTAACTTCTTTGTAGTGCCTGATCTGGCCAAACTTTGGAATTTCGTAGGAGCTAAATTCTGGATTTTAATCATAGCATATAATTGGAATGCGTGTGAGATATTTTATGCCACTGCCATAATGTATAAAATGGACTAGTCAATACTGAATACTGTTTGTTTTGCAATTTCAACTTCAGGCCAATAATGATTCAACTGCTGATGGGCCAAGTACCTCAGCAGCATCTGCTGCCGATGGTGAAGCTCTTCTGGATGTCCACGATGACGACGATGAATTAGATATGGATGAATTGGATGAACTAGAAGCAAGCTTGGCGAAAACTTCAATCCAAATTCAGGAGTCCAAGAGTGAAGCTTAATTTTGAGGGATGCAGAGTCTTCAGTCCACGTGTTTTAAAAGTGTTGACTCTATGATCCCGCTGCATATAATTAGTTACCGTCACACGATTTCTCCATGAGCAGATGGTGAAATTGCAAAAATCTACCCTCTTTGACATGGTTCCTCTCAATCTATATTGGAAAGAGGATCATGGGTATGATTGTTATTTTCTTATTTCTTGTTCTTGAATATCTTTGAAGCGCATGAGTATGATTATCTTTTTGACGAATAAGGTCTTTTAGGTATGGAGTATGTTTCAAAGTGATTAATGCTGATATGTTATGCGTTGTTGAATTATCTCCATTTCTTAATATCATCAGCGCCATCATTGTGTGATCACAGATGCGCTAAGCATGCATTCCTAGTTGAGTTTCCACTTCTAGTCTAGAAAAAGGCAGAATTATTCATGAGCTGTGTCCCAAAGCAAAAGCTTCTTCTCAGGTGCCACGCGCCTGTCACTGGTTTGCCTCAGCCTATTCCACAATGCCATTATTGCTCTTTTTCCTTGCCGATCTTGAGTTTCTTTCTGCTCTGAGTGCTGAGTTGACATCATTTTAGGGAAATGGGTGAACTTCGTTTCGTGGTACGGAGTAAGTAGCTAGTAATTAGCCAACATCTGTTAATATTAATATGTAAAGCTTTGATGACTGATTATGGTTGTTCGAGTCGGTTCTCAGTTGTGCACTCAAGAAAGCAAAGCCGACAAGACTGATTGACCAAAACGTCCAGCGATCCAAACCAATATGAGGAAAAAAGACGAAGAAGAAGAAGAAAGTCCTCTAGAAGACCGAGAGTTCCCAATTCCATTAAGGCCAACCAACAGACAATTTTCACTATTTCAATGTTGTGTATGAACGAAACATTTCGTGTCATAACGTGAAACGATTTGGAATAAATGCACCCCGACCCGACCGACCTACCTATCTACAAAGATTATCAGTATTTTTTTTTTTTTACTAGAGACAAAACATATTACTTAACAAAACCATGACAATTTTGAGATTATTAGTACTCCTTTAAAGTGCTTTTGCACGAGCAGATCTAACGTCATTCCTGCACAAGGACTTAAGGAGGGGAGGCCTACAACTCCATTTTCTTCCATTGAAATTTCTTTCTCCACTGTTCTTCAACCAGATTTGTTACATACAGCTGGCTGCCATCTAAATGTATCGTGTTGATGGATTAATTAAAGTAGATTAATGTACAACTGCTTAATTTCCAATATATTATCTCATATAGTAAGAGAAAATATTACTTGTAATGATTACATATATAAGGGAATTTAATGTTCTTTAAGTAAGATTTAGGATTTAAGTCTTGTGAATGAAGAAAATAAATTGAAAAGAGTTTCTTTTTTTTTTGTGGTTCAATGTAGTTCGACTCTAAATCGATCGAAATTCAATATAATTGTCAAATACTTGTGTATTTATAAGAAAAATTGGTTACGTATCTTAAGTCTTCAACCTCTTACTGTTAGTTGTTTATGTATAATTTTCTCATTCAGCTTAGTCATAACTCACTAAGGGGCATTTGGATATAGGTCACTTGAAATCACCTTGGTAATTGGCTGTTGATAATTTCAAATGACCACGTTTGGTTTCGTTACTCTAAAAATTTTAAATTATCTTAGCAATTCCATATTACCATATGATAAATTATAGGTAATTTCAAATTATCTTAGAAATTAGCTATTGGTAATAATTTTTTTAGGAGGGCTATTGGTAATATTAAATGTCTATGTTTGATTGTCTTTATTCTTTAAATTTCATATTACCTTAGTAATTCTATATTACCATATGATGAAAAAAATTGGTTCTTGAAGTTAGAATTCAATTACTAAATATTTCTTACGTATTTTGAAATTACAAGGTCATTTGACTTTTATACCTTTTATACTCTTATGAAACTAAGGTTTTGGATAATAATATCCCTCTATCTTTGTATTATTTATCTAATTTTATCTAATGGGTGAAAATTTAGGCATAGTTTCATCTCTTTATATTTGCATTGTTTTAAAAAAAGTTATTAGTTTTGTCACAAAAATATATTATTTTGGAATAATTAATTTTTTAATTTATTTCATTTTAATTAAAATTATTTTGTATTAATATTGATAAATGTGTTAAATTACAATAAAAAATTACTATCATGTAATCAAAACCAAAGAATTTAATTTAATAAAGAAATTTATTTCGAAATGTCATATCCCTTCAAATCAAATAAAGTCATTTAAAATTTTTATCATAAGAATCAAAAAGAAAATATACTAATTTTTAATCATTTTAAATTACCGATCATTAAGATGATAATAAAATTTCTAAGATAATTTTAAATTATCTTTAACCAAACATCCCTAAGTGAATTTCGTCAGAAGGGTGGGTGCTGGGTGAGCACAATTTCAAGTATTGGGGATCAAATTTCAACGACCCCATGGTGCACGTTAAGAACTCATTGACGATATGATTAGTGATAAAGCAAGATTTATTAGTCACAACAGTGCGGCTTTAAATTTATATAGTAACAACAGATTGGGAGGCTGGAAGTAGTCAAGAACAGAATCTACGCTTGCCGGCTGAATCAAGGGGTTTTGTCCCCACGTGCGGCGACCAAAATCAGTGTTCAAGTGTCATAGCTTCTTGAACTTTTAAGTTTTGCTTCTGTTTTGGGTTTGTGGTTTGAATTGAAGGTATCCCAACGCATTTTTACTTCAAAATTCTTTCAGTGGTGAAAGTTTTGGTTTATTTTCAAGTCGTAGTAATAATATTTTAATGAACAAACACAAATTATTGATAGCTAAAGCCTAGAAGGCCATTTTGATCCCATTGTGGTGAACTATGAGCTCAAAAAAAGTTGGCTGCTTTACGAAGACAAAGAAGCGAGAAAGCAAAAGCTGAAACTGTCATTGCGATTTACTTTGCTAAATTCAGAGCAAAGACCATCTTGCTTGTTTCATACCAGAAATGTTCATATGTCGGATAAATTTGATAGTGAATCACCTAATCCAACAAAATAAAAGTACTTACAAGTAAGTATTCTCTCTATTTCTAAATAATTATCGTTTAAGATTATTATATAAGAATTAAAAAAAATTAATAAATCTCTTAAAATCTACATAAAAAATTAATTATATGATTAAATTATTATTTTTTAAAAATTATAAAGCACTTAAAAATTCATTAAAATAACTTTAAAATAATAAAGAGAGAAGGATATAATTAATAAAAAAATAATAAATATTTTATTGATTGTGTAAAGTAACAACTAATTGAAACAAAAGAATTTCTTTAAAGCTACAAATATTCAGAAACGAAAAGCGTAGAAAGCAGTTCAGTAAAAAATACTTTTGTTGGCCAACATTACGTATACATGGGTGCCTAGCTTTTGGGTGCAATTGCACTTTGATTCATGTCTTGTCCCCACATGCTTCCGTACTCCTCAGCCTCACCAAGATATTGGTAAACGAAGAAACAGAGCAATTATTTGGGACATTCTCCGTACTCCGTACAGATATTAAAGCTCATGTTTATTTATCCATGGCACTGGTCTTGAGAACTTTCATGCAGCAGAAACAGCAGAGATGATGTTTTATTTATATTTATTTATTGTCCGAATAAAGAAGCAAGAACATGTTAACATTCAGTTAAGAAGATACATTCTTAGAGGCCCTGCTCCTTCCGGAACTATATCTGAAATCCTGAATCTGCAGAAAGTTTTGTCGAGAGAGATAGAAGGGTACATAAAAAGCGATATACAGAAATGGGGGACGGGGGAAATTTGATCATAGATGATTAGAATGACAGATACATGAGAATTCTCATGGAGAGGGGCACTACTTTAGCACCAGGCAGCTACGTTCAGGGAACAATACAGCAAGGGGCGAAGGAAGCTTAACCTGCATGTTTACAATTACGGGCAATGCCGAAGAGTGGAAATCTGTTGGATCTTCTCATTTCTCTAGATATAAAGCCTGATTTTAGTTACTGATTTCTGGAAGCTGCATTTCTCCCGATGCCACTTTCTTTTTTCTTTGCAATCCTCTTCCTACTTTTGATGCTACTCTTAATACAGACTTGATTATATTGGATATGATTGCAAGCTTGATCTGGCCTCTTTTTGGAGGTAGTCTTGTCTTCCGTCGATCAGCTTGTGCCTTTGCCATAGCCATTGATGATTTAAAAACTTGAACAAGTTCCACAGGAAAGAATGAAGGCTCAAAAAAGAAAATATTTGGTTACAGTAGAACCAAGTCAAAGCTACAAAATATAGCCGGAGGCCTCACACGATGGTGTGGAAAATTGTGAGTGCAAATTGGGAGGCGAATGGTGTTTATATAGTAGTAAGGGACTAAGGGGCCATTGGCCTGTCTCTTTTTCCTTTTCCTTTTCTCTCTCTGTTTGTTTGGGACAAAAACAGGGGTTGACTGGTGGGGCAATGACTTGGTCCGCGCACTTGGTTCATGAGATTTTACATGGTAAATTGAACCATAGATTTGGTAAGCTTTCTTTTACTTCATGTATAAATTACAATTGAAACTTTCAAAGATACGGATGTTACAGAAAATATCTACCTCAAGGGACTCGAAAGAAAAGATTCAGTCATGGGCCAAACTTGGAGTCAACATGAGGAACCGGATTGTCCTTTTCCCCTGCTAATTTGGTTTACTTCAACCATGGATTTCAGAAGTCATAACTTGGGTTGTTTTAGAAGTTAGCTTTCAAGGTTGATCTTGTTAATTTTCCAAACTTGACATTCATGTGCAGAGTCATTAGCATTTCAAGGGAAGATGAAGGAGGATCAACAAGGAAGACAGAGAGACGTACGAATATAAAATAATGCTACCGAACCAGGTAAAACTATTTTATGGTTTTGAAAGGAAGATTTAGGATTAAAACCTAGCAAAAATCCAACTCCACGTTCACCCTGTGTCTCTTATCGTATTGTATTTCAGGCCATTCTTGTCTACCATGAAAATGACTTATGAAATAACATGTTGTAAGCATCAGGGGACACGGAAAATATGTGTCGTTCAAAGGTGAAGACATTAGAAAAGGTGGAGTCAGAATAGGATGAATACAATTTTTAATTAGGTCTGGTTCCACTTATTTGTTGAGGGGAGGAGAACATATGGAAAGACCAAAAGAATCAATCATCACAAAAGAATCAGTTTTGGTGAAGGTTGCAGGGACTTTCTTGCACTCTTTCTCAGCTCAATCTTAGACACAATCATCAAATAGAGTAAGAGATGCCCACCAGTTGCTTAACCAGGGTGCTTCCTGGCGCCCCGACTACCTCCCACATCATTTCTTCCTTTTCTCTATCTTCAGTTTATACTTCGAATCTCTTTATCTGTCCTTTCATGTTCCGAAGAAATGAAGAAGGTTGCTTCAGTTTATAGACTAAAAGACGATATCAGTATCTGAATTTACTTTACAAGTAGGGGTTTACAAAATTTCTCCCCTATTTACTCATTTCATTTCATTAAAGATCCTTTTACAGAAAAGAACTGATTTTTCCAAAGGGAAAATTAGATCACTTAACTGGTGCAAGAATGGTGTAAAGCAAAAGGAATGAGACTATTATAATGGCCCCTACTAAAGTAAATCCTGGACTAGTCCATAACATGAGATTTGACCTCTCTGTTCTCTTTATGGGATCAACCTCTTCAGATAAGGGATAGTTCGATTGTCTAGGATTCCAGGTAACATACTTGTCCGGCGAAAACTGTGAGAAGAAGGACTTCTTGCTCTGCTTCCTCTTCCTGAAATTTGACCAGGCGCCATCCCAGTCAGTCGAGAACTTATCACCTGAGGTATGTCCAAACATAATTGTTGCATGAGTTATTGGGTGGCAGAAGCAATATAAGGGCAGTAACAAGAGCTAATAGGTGAGATAAGAAACTATGGAAATACAGGATCTAGCTAATAGGGCACTTAGACTGCACTCTGCTGCATTATCAGTTAACCGGGGTTTGGCAGCAGGAGCACTAGCAAAAGCCTGACTTCAAAGTAGCTAAAAGAATCACTTTCTCGATTCTGAAGTATTCATTGTACATATCCACAAGTCTAATCTAAAGGAATAAATAATCTTTAAATGTGCTTTCCAGGTCAACCAAGTTCAGCCACTGTTACTTAGGACCAGTAGAATATTACACAAAATGGCATACCTAAGCATTAGTATAATGAATGATCACAGGCAAATTGTATATATAATAGAACTAACTTTACAAAAAACTTTGAATTCTAGATAGAATATGTAACCACCACCCAGGAATATTCAAGTTCCTAAAAGCTCAGGTGAGTACAAATTCCATCCATATTCCTATCCCTCTACCTAGTGGAATTTATGGGGAAATCACAAATGCTGTTCCCAAACACAGACTACTAAATTACAACTGCTCAGAAATCTTTATTTTGAATAGCTTAGTAACACTCAAACCAACCCAGATAACTAGATCAATGTAAAACTTCAAGATTAGCAGCTGCCCAGAAAGTGAAAAACTATATATTTTCCTTTCCTTTTTCTCAGCTAACCAAGTTGGCATCAATGTACCCCTAAAATAACCAAAACTTCCAACAAGACAAGCAAACTAACAAAAACCAATAACATAGCAAAACGCCCTTTTAACATTTAAGTGAAATTCTTGCTGATTTGATACATAGATAGGAGCCTAGAAAAGCTGATGACATACCCTTGTTATCACCGTTTTGTTGAGGCTGCTGAGAGTCCTTTTTGGAGCAGAAGATTTTGGAATAAGAGCATACTGGATAAGAAGATAAAGACTTCTGGGATGTTCCCCAAAAGCTGCGAGATGATAAGCTCCCGATTCCAGCCTGAATATCCATTTTAGCTTAGCATCTGAAAACTGAAGATTCCAAACCTGCTCCTGATTCCACAGCCTCCATCTTTTCTTCTCTCCCACACATTCTTGTCTTGTTTGCTTCATATCCGTTGCAAAAAACATAGACCTCATGTTCTTCCACGTCATCATCAGGTGACTTGTGGCGTCATGAGCATTTTTCTTCTATTTTTCTATTTGCAGTGTGAAAATATTCCTTCCTTCTTATTGGCTCATTAATTCTAAGCTCTTGGGGTAAGTCAAGTCTCATGAATGAAAATAGATTTTGAATAATTTTTCGGTTTAGACTTTAGATTGATATATTTTAACTTTAAATTAATCGAAATTTAATATGGTTATTAAATATTACTCTCTCCATTCCCTTTTGTTCGTTCATTTTATTTTAGAAGTTTCAATTTATTTATTTCTTATCATAAATAAATAATTAACAAATTTCAATTATCAAGTTTATCCTTCATTTTTTTTTATTATACAAAACTTCAAAAACAATTACAAACAAGGATAACAAAATAATTTTACTTAATTCAACTTTTTTTTAAAAAAAATTTTGAAAGCTAATGGATAACAAATAATTAAAGACGAAGGAAGTAATCTATACTACTATATAAGAAAAATTATGTGGATTTACAAAAACACCCATTTTATCTCAACACCCCCTTTCTTTGGTTATTAACACAATGATTTTTTTGTCATTTTACATGTTATCTTTTCCCTCCCCCCTTTATTTTGAAAGTTATGGGACCCACAAACATATATACTATATATATACATACAATTGTTATTATTATTATTATTATTAAATATGTTAAAATTTATTATATAATAAAATACGTGTGTTGTTATTATTATTTTTAGTATTTATAATTTTATATACACATAAATTCTACTATTATATATGTATGTATTATTATTATTATTATCTTATGGCCTTTTTTTGGAGGGTAACTCTTGCATAAATCTTTTGAACTTGATCTTTTATTATTTATTTGATTAAATTTGTATTAGTCATAATTAATTTTTTAACATATATTAACTAATAAAAAACATATATTAAATATATTAAATATTTATCTATACTACTCTATATAAAAAAACAAGGGTGAAAATTTATAAAAATACATATTTTATCTCAAAATCTCCTTCTTTACCTACTAGCTAGAATACATCTTTTTTATCATTTTACATGTCACCTGTCCATTCTTTTTTGGTCCTTTTTTTTTATTTTTAAAACGATGGATTCCACACATACATATTACATATACATATATATTTATAATAATAATAATAATAATAATAATAATATATTAAAGTTAAGTGAGAAATTACATAATTACCTATAATTCTTTTAATTTTGTTTGAGGTTATTTTAGACTATTTATGGGATGAGAGAGACTTATTTATGGGCTTTGGATTTTTTTTTTCTGTTGAGCTTTTTATATTTTAAGAATGTTGATTTTTTTTTTAGATTTTATATGATTTTGAAGTTTTTTAATATTAAACCATATACATGTATATGCATCAAATCAATTGACTTATGATATATATGCACACATATTTAAAACATATACAAACATGCATAAATATATACAAATATTTATATATATTTTACATAAACATTCCCGTAACGAAGCGCGGATCAAATGTTAGTAAATTTATAAAAATTATTATATATATATATATATTTGAAAGGAAGGAGAAAATTATTAATTTATTATAGAATCATTAATAGTAACTACCTTCGAGTTCAAGTGGGATGATATGTCTAGTTAGTGAAAGACACATGGCATTATGAGGGGAGATGGAGACTCAATTTGGTCCACAATTATGAGCAATCACATCATATTTCTTCATCTTACTCTTACACCCCATTGTTGCCCAATTTCAATGGCATCAAAGCAATCCCGAAAAACAGAAAAATAGTTACTCATTTCGTTTCAAGTGTCGTTTTTTTAAAATTTTTTTGTTTCAATATCGTTTTAATAATTTTATATTTTGTTAAATGTTATTTTTTTAATTTTATTCATCTTCTTTATAATTAAATGTATTGAATGAAATTTATTTATAAGAAATAGTATTTTAATAAAAGTTATAATATAAAAATAAATTTGATATAAAAAATTTATTTTTAAATTTTTAAATTTTTAAAATTTCTGAGTTCATGTATCACGTTAAAAAACGATATTTATTTTGAAAAGTAGAAATTTTCCTTCACACGTTTCTTGGCGTCAAGCCAAGCAGTCTCAGCGCGCCCCGACCTTTGCATCTTTGTCCCCATGCCCATGTTCGCTCAAATGGTCGGCAGCTTATTGTCCTTACCCCTAGTCCTAAAACAACTCATGTTATTGACTTTCCTCAGTCATTTTTTTCTGTTAAACTCTCCCACCCCCGCCGCGAGTGGATGATCTCACTTCCACGTGTCACCAGATCCGGTGAAAAGCCGGTAACAGCACAGCACGGAGGCCCATCAGGATTAAGGATGTGTAACAAAACCGGACAAGTCCAAAGATGAATCCAATCCATCCATAATGTTCCGCTAACTAGGTGGCATGATAATCCTTTAATTCTGGAAGTTAAGTGAAATCAAGTTACGCCATCAGAATTTAATGATTGATGTAATCTCAACCGTTGGATCATTAGACCATGACCAGACAATGGAAAAAATAAGAAAATGTAGTATAAATTAGTAAATCGAAGAGAGTGACGTGTAAACGGGAAGTGGGGGGGGACATACAAGTACGAAACGACACGAAATTGGGTGGTTGTTAAGTTAGTGGACGAGAAAGACTGGCGGGTAGCTTTCCCAAATCTGCTGCGGGACCCACACTTCCGTTCGGGCGTTTTAAACCTTTCATGAGCAGTTTTTCCTGCTCCCCCACTTTCAACTCATCGGCGGCGCTGTCAACGGAATGTAACAGGCTTTTCCCTTGCGTATACGGATGGCAAATCCCGAACTGTCTCATTGATTTCGTTTTGATCTATCTCAAATCGTTTTTTTTAGGATAGAACGGTTTTGATATATGACTGCAATCACCTCGTCATATCTCGTCTATATAATAATTAATAATTTTTATTAAAATATATATTTTTATAATTTTTAAATAAATAAATAAAAAATATTTATATTAAATTAAAAAAAATATAACTTAACAATTAAGATTATGATTTTATTTTATAAGTATTTTAAAAATTATATTAAATTTGATATATTAAGTATATATTATATAATTTTATTATATTAAATATCTTTTTATGAAATAAAATATATATTAACAAGGAGACTCGCCTCCACTCTGCCCCGTCAATGGAGCTAATTGAAGCAATTCCCATTATCGTCTCATTCTATTGCCATCCCTACTTATGTGCTTACCTACTGTTATTCTGTGTTCCTTCTTCTATGGAATAGAGAATAACTTTTTACGTATGAAAGTAAAAAAGACCAAAAAAAGATAGATTGATTGATTTTAAAATAAAATAATGAATGATAAATTATTACAAAATTTTTTGAATTATCTTTATTTTTTCCAAATTAATAAAGGAATAATTATTACAATGTTTTAAAAGGAGAATACTCAAAAAAGAAAAGAGAAAAGAGAAAAAAAAAAAAAAAAAGGCCAAAAAGGGTACTTCCAAAAAGCAGTTAAAGGTCAGTCATCCAATCAGATTGCGGTATTAGATATTTCCAGCGAATGAGACCACACAAGAAAGAAACCTCCCAGCGAGGATAATGACCATAAACTAAACTCGGCGTAGGAGAGGAATTGAAGTCGAGACGATTAATTGAACGGCCTTCGATAACTAACCACACAACTTGCCCAGCTCGACCCGCCAGACAAACTTAGCCACTCTCTCTTCTCTCTCTCTGAAAGTCGGTCATTTTGTCTATAGTTTGGTAGCTAAATGAAAAGCTAAGGAAGAAGAATTAGAAACAGAGAAACAACATGAACTCTGCATCACCATCACGAACTCCTCCGCCGCAGTCTTCGGTGTCCACCACCGCCTCTGATGGCTCCGGAAAGAAGGTTAGGAAACCTTATACAATCACCAAGTCACGTGAGAGCTGGACTGAAGAAGAACACGACAAGTTCCTTGAAGCTCTTCAACTGTATCTTCTTTTTCTTCTTCTTCCTCTTCCTTTAAAGCTTCTTTATTTATGTGTTTCTTTTAAAAGTTGTAAACTTTTGGTCCAATTCTATTATTTTTTGAGCAAATAAAGTGAATTACAAGTACCCAATACCTCGATGTACTGTTTTTCTATGTTTCCAACGATCCCTCTCTGTCTTTTAGTAAGAAAAATTCCCTTCTAGCGTCGTCTATTTGTTTCAATTCTGCTGTTTTGAGCTTTTGACGAAGTTTAGAGCTTGGAAAATCTTGAGTGAGTGATTTTCTGTATCAATTGTGGACTGGATGTTTTTGGAGAAATTGAAGAGGTAAACGTGGTAGTCGATTCAAGTTGTTTTGAAGCCCAGTTTTGGCTGAATTTGGTACGAGAATTTTGCTGAGCATGCCTTCTGTAAGAATTTCTCGTCAGCTTGTGACATTGAATTTCTACGAGGATGCCAACGTCAATACATCCTTGTTTGCCTGTGCGTGTGCCTTTTTTTTTTCCTTGTTTAGGAATTAGGGTATGATTTTCAGCTGTTGCCTTTTTTCTCTTTGTGATTATAGCATTTTGTGCTGTACGGTTTAATATTGTGTGTGTGTTTTTTTTTGGGGTCAGAAAGATGGTTTAATATTGTTTTATACTATAGAAAAGGACATTCTCGATGGCCTGATTTTTATATAAGAAGTATTCTATCTTTCTTGCTGACTTAGGTTTGACCGTGACTGGAAAAAAATTGAAGATTTTGTCGGTTCAAAGACAGTTATCCAGGTTTAGAGACAATGATTTGATATTGTAGGTCGTGTTTTTCATTTTAAACTCATTTGGTTCATTTTTCTAAATGAAAATTGGCTGCCTTTTCAGATTCGGAGTCATGCCCAGAAATACTTTTTGAAGGTCCAAAAGAATGGGACTATTGCTCACGTGCCTCCTCCTCGCCCCAAGCGCAAAGCTACCCACCCTTACCCACAAAAGGCCTCCAAAAATGGTTGGTTCTAGGAAGGATTGTGATGATATATTCGATTGAAGTATTGAGTTATGATTACATTTTGACATGCTCTTACATTACCAGTTTTAGTGCCATTGCAAGCATCCATTGCTTATCCTTCTCCCATAAGTACCATCCCACCTGGATTTGCTCCGTGGGATGAAGCGTCCATGCTGGTAAACACCACCTCAAGCAAAATCATGCCACTACAAGATGAATTTACAAGTCTTCGAGGAGCTGAAGGTATGCATACTTCTCTCTGTTGTTTTATATATATATGTTATAAAATGGTAGTAGACTAGCTTTGCTGAAGGGAAATTTCCAGCACTTCTTATGCATACAACGTTACTGATTCAGCTGATATTGGATCAAAGGGCGTAGCAAGGATTACTAACAGTGGTGTCAGTGGCATTGGAAGCTCAGATAGGACAATACCTAGTTCTGATATGCCAAAGCAAGGGAAACAAGCGCCCATGCTTCATGGTAATAGGACAGACCATAATCAACTCAATCTTTTCTACCTTACTTTGTTTTTGCTTGATTGTAGATGGTATAGGTCAGCTTTATCTATGTTTTGCAGGTATACCTGACTTTGCTGAAGTTTATAGCTTCATTGGGAGTGTCTTCGATCCTGACTCCAAAGAGCATGTGCAAAAACTCAAAGAGATGGACCCCATAAACTTTGAAACTGTGAGTCAAATTGCACTCGTTTCTTTTTCTTTTTCAACAGATCATATTTGTAGCAGGTATATCATAAATGCCCTAATTCACGTTATATGATGTGGAAGTTTTATAATAAATGCCCTAAGCTTTAGAATCATCTTGTGCGTCCTCTCATGGATGGGTTCAGCAGGAAGCTGATCTTTCAAATTGAATTTCATTTCATGTGAGGGAATAGAATGAGTAGATACATTTGGGTATTGGAATCAATATTGGAGCTGCATGATAGGTTATTAGGGGAAAGCTTCATTAAATACATTTCAGAAGCCATCTCTGCATTTTATGCCACTATGTATAACAAGAGTTTGATTTATGTAGATCCTTTGCTGTACGTAATCCCTTTTAGTGACTTTTTGCAGGTTTTGTTACTGATGAGAAACCTCACTGTTAACTTGTGTAGTCCAGATTTTGAACCAATTGTAAGTATTATTATGGAGTTTATATTTATGATGCAAATATTATTCTCCATTCAAATTTTATTGATTTGGGGAACTCTATGCTTGTAACTTTCTGTATCTTTTGTTCCTTTTGATATTTAAAATATCTATCATTGTGTTGCTTCATTATTCTTCTACAATAATAGAGTACTCGCATATTTCAATTCCTAATTGGTAATCTAAGCAAGATAAAAACCGAGGATATTTTTCTTTCATTAATGAGGATATATTCTTTCTTTCTTTCTTTCTTTCTCTCTTTTTGTGTTTTTGTTTTTCAATTACTGTTCCGTAGAGCTGACTAATTGATCTCCATGGATGTCGCAGAGGAATGTACTGTCCTCGTATGATGTCAGCACAAAAACGGCGGGAGTTGCTGCGGGAATTATTCCCCAAAGCCAAATGAATGACATCTCATGTTAAGCTATTTGTTGTAGAACTTGGCGGCAAGTACATCCTTTTCATATTTTTCTGCTTTTCCTCTGTCCTTTCCTCATAACTTCGGGTTGCACATCTGGAGTGGAATTTCTTTTTCCTTTGACTGCTACCTTAAAACTGAAGTGCCTAATGAAACTTGGACAGAATGCTTGGAGGTTTACCAGGTAAAGGAGTGCAGCCACCACCTGGAGTAAATGTTAGACGAGTGGAAGAAAGGTTTTCTACTACAGACTTTCGAGCTCCATAAGAGTCTCAATGTACAGCGAGATCAGGTGGAATGGTTGCCACCCTGTTTTGACCTTTCAACCAGAAATTTGTGTTTATTCTTGTGAGGTTTGTTTATTAGCCAGTTTTAGCTAATTGCGAAGTATGCCTTACGATAGAAGTGAAATTACAAGAATTCGAACATATTTTGTAATAAGGATCATGGTGCTGCTCTGTGAATGTAGCTAGAAGGATCTCCATGAAAGATGTTGGATTTTTTATCTATTGTCATATTGGTTATTAACACATTCTAAAAGTACATTATCTCTCAGTTTGACTAAAATATTTGATGGATCGATCATAGAAAGGTCAAAGGCGCCACTTTGCTGGTATCAAAGCCCTTCACGAGCTCATTGAAGACTGTCTTGCTCGGATTGATTAACCAACTATGGCAGGCTTCTGTGGAGGATTTCACTTGTTCCACTTCCCTGGATCGTGCCTTTTCGGCAGGTAGCTCGGATCCTCATCCTGCATAGTTGGTGCCAAGCTAGCTGGGGTTGTCTCTCCTTCCTTTGTACAAGATATCATATCAAAGCAGCTGTAGGAAAACAACATAATCATGTACTAATTTGAGCAATTTCCAATATGACAGTCTCTTTCATGGCCCCCTTCCCCCTACTCCATTCTCACCTAGTTTTCACCTCAAATTCTTTTGGTAGGCTATAGGCCTCGTTGTGCCACATATAAATGGATGGTTCTCTTTTGAGGACAACAATTTGCAGTGCAACAATCAAAGCTTTTTTTCTCACTAATTGGACTATTGTCTATTAGTTTAATTTAAACGGATGGTTTTCTTCTCTTTAATACCAGTGCCCACCTAATAGCTCATAAGAGTTAAGACAACTTAATCGAACTCGAGTTGACGAATCAATCTTTGATCTCCTCTCCTCGTACAAGACCTCAAGACAAGACCAAAACGAGGTAAGAGACAGGGCCGTGGCCCGCCCCCGAAATAGATCATCTGACTCTTGTGAACTCAAAACCAGGCTGAAGCCCAAAAGCCCATATCGTTTTCCCTTCGGGTACCCGTTAGAAAACTGCCCCGACCCGCTACCATCCCCAGTGGCAAGCTTATGCTCTTCTAGTCTTCTTTCTTCTGCCCATCTCTTCCAGGACCAGGAGTCTCCGGTCAATTTTTCTGGGTTATATTCTATCGACCCGTCATTTAACAAACTCCAGTTTATGTGAAAGAAAACCAGATTTGGTGTTATTGGTAAGATTTATTTATATCTCTGTTGAATCAATGAACAATTTCTGATTTAGTTGCTGTTTTCTTATTCATTTCAATGCAAAATCTTAGTAGCCTCCCTTAGCTCAAATCTCCTGATTCTCCTCCCATTTCTCTGCGATTCCTTCAAGATTTATCACTGGCAGAAATAGAAATAGATCGAGCAAGTAGTTGATAAAATGCTGCAACACCAAATAGTGCAATCCCCATCCAGGCTAGGCTTAGCAAACCCTAATTCACCTTCTCTTCAGAACCCTACCCCTCCAAAATACCCTTCATCCCAACCCCAGTCCCAGTCCCAGTCCCAGTCCCAGCCCCAGCCCCAACCTTCCCAGCAACAGCCAAACCCCAATCTCTCAGCCGCCACCACCTCTTCCACGCTCCTTTCCCTTCTTCCGCCGCTAACCAGAGCCCAATCCCTTCTGCTCCAAATGGCCTCCTTGGCTTCCAAACTCTTCGAAGTCTCCCCAAATCGTACTCTATGGGTTTCCGCCTTTCGGGGATCTTTCCCGTCTTTCCTCTCTTCACAACTCCAATCAATGCCTCCGCCACCGCTGGAGTCCACCCCAACATCCACGAAAGAGGTCCTCGCCCTGTTCACGTCCCTCCAGACACAACTCTTCGAAGCTGTTGCTCAGCTGCAAGAAATACTTGATCTTCAAGATATGAAGGAGAAAGTTGCAAGGGAAATTAGGTCTAAAGATGGTGCAATTCTTGCTTTTGCTAATAAACTGAAAGAGGCAGAACGGGTCCTTGATATTCTCGTTGATGATTATTCTGATTATCGGCGGCCTAAGAGGGTGAAGTTGGAGGAGGAGGGTGATGATGATTCTTGTACCACTACAGTTGCATCTCAGTTGAAATTGTCAGATATTTTGTCGTATGCTCATCGGATTAGTTACACTACATTTGCCCCTCCGGAGTTTGGTGCTGGGCAAGCACCTCTTCGCGGTGCACTGCCCCCTGCTCCACAGGAGGAGCAAATGCGTGCTTCTCAACTGTACAACTTTGCTGATCTGGATGTTGGTTTGCCTAAAACAGTTGAGACTAGGGAGAAAACTGTTGAGGCAATCATTGAGCCACCACCTGCACAGCCTGATACCAATCCACTTGCAAATTTGGCAGCACTGCTTCCTCCAAACTTTACTATTCCATCAGGCTGGAAACCTGGGATGCCAGTGGAGTTACCAAAAGATTTGCCTGTGCCGCCACCAGGATGGAAGCCTGGGGACCCGGTGCCACTGCCTCCTTTGGACTCCTTGCCTATACCAAGGATGGAAGAGCCTCACTTGCGGCCTGTTCCACCACCAGGATTGCATAAGCCACCAGAGCCGATTCAGGTTCGACATGTTGAGCTGGATATTCTGGATGCAGATGATGATAGTAGTGATTATAGTAGTGATGAGGGAAGCTCCGATGATGAAGATTGATAAGTGGTGGTTTGGAAGTTGTAACACTGGTAGTTTGAAGCAGTTGAAGTAAGTGTACTTGCGGCTTGTAACTTTTACAAACTAAATGGTATTCTGAATGACTTCCATTTACCCCAATGCTAAGCAGTTTGCAATTATTGTGGATTCCATTTACCAACCAATGTGAATTCCCTTAACTGGAAAATAATTGCATTTCCTGGATATGTAATTGTTTATTGTCATGTTTCTGAATGGAAAATAAGAAGTACTAGGCTTCGAATGCCCTAACATTCAGTATCCTGGGAAACAGTTTATGGTGCTAGGTCCTTGTCTAACATGATTCGTCACTATTTTTTAAGTTTATGTTCAGCCAGAGGAAGAGTGAAGATAGGTGAATTCTGGCATCAACTAATGCTTCAACAGATAATAGTTCCACTGAGAAATTAATTTAGAAGAGAAAAAAAAGGGCCGCAAGCTTAAAATTTTTGTACAGTTACTTCATCTGGAAAGATTAAAGCAATGCCCCTTCCAAGTTTCAACAAGAAAGGAGAAAGAAAAGAGAGGGGCAGAGAGGCAGAGAGGCAGGGAGCCTGGACGGACTGAATCTCCGATAATTTTTTTTATAGGCTACGCAACTTAGGAGCTCATATTGACATATGATTGATGGTCTAAAATTGGACAATGCTTGGGCTATTATATTACGAGGGGTCGCAGCCCAAAATCCTAACCTTGTTGGGCCGTTCCAGAGTAGATCAAGCTAATCCGCGAACCAAAATAACCCTACCCCATTTTCTTAACATCTCCACGGCACTTCTCAAAACCCTAGCGCCCCTCTCTTTCTCATTTTACTTCCTCTCCTCAACTCTTCTCACTAACAAACCAAAACAATGGCAGCCGCCGCCGCTGCCGTCCGGCCTCTTGTATCGGTCCAAACCATAGAGTCCGACATGGCCACTGACGCCACCCCAACCGTCCCTCTAGCTGATGTCATGAAGGCGTCGATTCGACCTGACATCGTCACCTTCGTCCACGACAACATCTCCAAAAACCGCCGCCAACCCTATGCCGTATCCAAGCGTGCTGGTCACCAGACCTCCGCCGAATCCTGGGGTACCGGTCGTGCTGTCTCGCGTATCCCCCGTGTTCCCGGTGGTGGTACTCACCGAGCTGGCCAAGGTGCTTTCGGGAACATGTGTCGTGGCGGTCGCATGTTTGCTCCTACCAAGATCTGGCGCCGCTGGCACAGGAAGATCAATGTTAACCAGAAGCGCTACGCGGTCGCCTCCGCCATCGCTGCCTCTGCTATTCCTGCCCTTGTCATGGCACGTGGTCACCGCGTTGAGGCCGTCCCCGAAATGCCTCTGGTCGTGTCTGACGCTGTGGAGAGCGTGGAGAAAACGTCGGCTGCAATTAAGGTTTTGAAACAGGTTGGAGCATATCCCGATGTTGAAAAGGCTAAGGACAGCCAAGGAATCCGACCCGGAAAGGGAAAGATGAGGAACCGTAGGTACATTTCCCGCAAAGGTCCGTTGATTGTTTATGGAACCGAAGGTGCCAAGCTCGTTAAAGCCTTCCGGAACCTTCCTGGAGTGGAGGTTGCCAATGTGGAGAGGCTTAATTTGTTGAAGCTCGCTCCAGGTGGCCACCTTGGAAGGTTCATTATTTGGACCAAATCGGCTTACGAGAAGCTGGACTCAATTTACGGGTCATTGGATAAGCCTTCTGATAAGAAGAAAGGATATGTTCTGCCTCGCGCTAAGATGGTAAATGCAGACCTGGCTAGGATTATAAACTCCGATGAGGTGCAGTCTGTTGTGAAGCCGATTAAGAAGGAGATCAAGAGGGCACCTTTGAAAAAGAATCCACTGAAGAACTTGAATGCTATGCTGAAGTTGAATCCATATGCAAAGACTGCTAGGAGGATGTCTCTTTTGGCTGAGGCACAACGTGTTAAGGCTAAGAAGGAGAAGCTCGACAAGAAGAGAAAGCCGGTTTCTAAGGTATATAATTTTTGTTTTTGCTTAGCATATGTTGTAAATGCTTTTGAGTTTCTTAATTATAATAAATGGAGTTTTCTGGGGCTTAGGCAATCCCTGATGGTACATGTGGATGGAATTTTGTGTGCTCTTAATGTTTTGTTTGGCATGTAAATACTAAATAATTATGTTGATTGTATCATAAATTGATTCTTTTTGCTCATTTCTGCTTCATAATGGGTTTGATTAATTGATGAGTATAGGCTGTTGTGCTTATGTGATTACTCTTTTGGAGGTAGAGCTCCGTTGGATTATGCCTATTTTTAGTGCTTACCCATTTAATTTGTTGAGATATTACCTCTATTTACAAGAAGGTGCTTTTGCTGCTGCGACACTGTTTAGTCCCAGGCATGGTTGCCGTCTTTGGGGTACATGTATCTTGCATTTGGTGGTGCACTTATTTGGTTGGCTCTAAGTTATACCTGCTCTTTAGTCGTGTTTTCTCCATGTTTATTGGTTAGTAGTAACTTTTTTCAAGAGAAAGGTCAGAAGTTGGAGAAGGCGCAGTTTATTGTTATTATCAGTTTGTGCTATCTTTTTCTTTGACTACAGTCATTTAGTTATTCATATGCTTGAAAAGTTGTATGTATTGACGCTTTGACCTTACGCTGAGCATGGCTTTGTGCTCAAAATTGACCTATAATGGCATTCTTTGGTTCTTTTTTTCTGTGATCTAGTCGTTTCAGTGCTAACCAAAATTATAGCGGTACATGTTTGCAACTTTGTGTTGATATTGCTGCCCATATTTTACAATCTGCTTTTTCATTCTCATGCCTGATTGACACTTTACAGAATTGCTTCTCTGTTCATGTTTGAGACCATAATAGTGCACTAATGATCATTTCTGTATTTCTCTTGGATGTTTCAGGAGGAAGCAACGGCAATTAAGGCAGCAGGCAAAGCATGGTATCAGACTATGATCTCCGACAGTGATTACACAGAGTTTGAGACCTTCTCTAAGTGGTTGGGCGTGTCACAGTAATTTAATTTTTCTTTAGAAATCTTCTGCAGACAATGTATCAGTTTTGTTTGCGTGTTTGACGTTTTATATCTTTCGCTGTTCCGAGTTGTGGATGAGAATGGGTGGAAGGAAATTAGCGGAATGGCACTGTTCGGTGTCTCTTTTCGGGCCTCCACCCTGTTTTCACATTTTATGGTTATTGGAATAGTTTCTGTTTCTATTAAAATGAGAACAAGAGTTAAATAGTTTACGAGTCCCGTTGGTCGTTTTTTGAATTGTTGGTTTTGCAGTGTCCATCTAGTTAACTTTTACCTTAATAATGCTTTGACTCATTTCTCTTGTCTATTTCTTGAGTCTTTGATTGCCCAATTCCGAAGTCAGTTCTATGCGTATGGCCTGGGCTTCAAAGGGCTTGAGGCTACGTGATCACTGATTACGCCTCTAGTTGACCTCTTCACTCAAGATGGGCTCTCTATCTGCTGCTGTCTAAAGTGTTTTATATCTTCTCAAAGTGTAAGCGACTATAACCCATGCATGCGGTTCTGAAGATGGGCTCTCTACTGGTTGCGGGAGTTTGTACTGTAATATAACACACGGCAAAATATTACTGGACGGGATCATGAATGATAATTTCTCATTTCAGGGACTGGCCTGCCGAAAAATCATCAAACCATTGTGTCCGTTGTTTCCCAAGATATAGAAGACTTGTACTGTTGTACACCGTATCTCATTCTTGGATTTTGGCCCAAATTCCAGTGAATATGACTAAATCGTAAATACTCTTTGCATGGGCTTCAAAAAATGGGCCTATAGAGTTTGCCCACATATAACATAACCTCTGCACTGTTTTGGGATGCCCGTGGAAATATCCTCTTCATCTCGAAAGATATTTAATGTCAAAGCCGTATAGAATTAATGGGCGGTCCAATTTTTCCCCCAACCGAATTTGTTAGATGTTGAGAGATTCATGCAAGAAAAAGTCTCATTCTCTAAATAAATCCATTTTCTTACTTTCTACGTATCAAAAAGGGGAAAAAAAGAAACAATGGGCCGTCAAGCTCTTTCAAGCACAAAACTGAAAGCTTGAACATTCTGACGGTTAACAACAGCAATACTTGAGCCCATCCAGCCCAAGCTTTTTCTGGGTTGACTTGACCTGACCATGTAATGATTATGGTGTCGTGCCTCAGATTAGAGCTCCAGTTACGAGAATTTGCCAAAAAATCCAAGCTATAGCCTGACCCCTAATTAGAAACTTTATATATTCGCATAATGATTTGAGCTAATCCATGTTCACCGCTGTCTGTCTCAATCTGTGAGCTTTATAGCAATATTCGAATCCCTTCACGCGTTCATATGAACTTAAAAAATCTTAGGCTATGTTTGGTATGAGAAAATATTTTCTGTTTTTATTTTTTTAAAAATACAAAGAAACTATCATATAAGATATATGTTGGGAAAAGAAATGTATGCATGTTTTAGAAAATAAAAATGAAAATGAACCTAAAAATGAGATTAAAAAAATTTGTTCTAAATTTTAAGTTCATTTTCATTTTCATTTTTTAAAACATGCATACATCCTTATAAACTATACATATCTTAGATTGTGATTTCTTTTTATTTTTAGAAAATAAAAACAGAAAATATTTTCATGTACCAAACATAACCTTAGATAATTTAAGGTTTACTATTTCTGGTTCAACTTGCTCTTTAATTAATTAATATATATTAAATATAACTAGGGCGGTACTCTTAATCTCCTCGAATTGGTACTTTGGCCTGGCTACTGTCACAATCTCATAATCGCAGAGAGCCCAATGGGATTATATTAATGTTGAGTGACAACGTAGGATGTTGCCATTTTCATCAACTTGTCATCTTTTTTTATGTTGTACTACTTTTGCTTGCTTGCTGATCTCCCAACTTCCCTCACTTTCATTGGAAGCAACGGCAGGTTTAAACGTACTGTTTTTCTTAATTAAATCTTTTGTTTCTTGGTAGTTCCAAAGGTGACTACGGAACAAATCGATCTCTTAAATTCTTTTTGTCAAGTTGCTCAATGAACTTTTCCGGCCTTCTCTCCACATTACCACCGAAGGGATCATCTTGGGAACTTTGGCAAACAAATCTAAGGTCAAGTAATGCGGTATTTTCATGTTTAAATTTTCATCATGACCCATTAAACCAAAAAAAAAAAAGAAGGATTAATTTGCTCGATGGATGGATGGATCTCCTGATTTTTATTTTATATATATATATATATTGGTAACCTACTACTAATCTAAGCTAGTTGTACTTTAAAAGATTGTTAAAATCATCAAACAGAAATCGGAGTGCGTTTCAAGGTGACAGTAATGATCTACTCGATTTCGTTTTAATTATTACAAAGGGAAAGGAAATATACATGATTAAGCAAAATATATAAATGCAGGAAATCTTCTTGTATCATTGTAGGAAATTCTGGTTCGAATTTTGTGAAAACCGGGCACTGTTTTTTGGTCATTTGGGTTGCTTTCATAATTTGCGTAAAGGGTTTTTGTTAATACCAAAATTCAACCTTAAACTTTCTATATTTTTCACACCAAACCTAATATTTTATGTTGCTTAATGAAGTACTCATGAGTTACACTATCAACTATCAAGTGGTCTTAGAAAATGAATCTCCCTCAAGAACCGTCTTGCACTTCTCTATCTCTCTCTCTCCAAAGTCTTAATCACCAATTCACCATCAACCAATAAATTGCAGATAGAATGGAAGAAAGGGAAACCCCACCAGCTAGTAGTGAGAAATTATATTGTAGGGTGTGAAGATAAACATGCAAAAATTTAATTCAAAACTTTCAGGACCAACTCGGTGAATAAATTTTGGTGGCCTAGTCAATTATATGAAGAGCATTTCGTTTTTTTTTTTTGTTCATTTTTGGATAAATAAATAAATATTACTAGTAACATTTAAACTTTATATAGGTTTGACAGTCCTGTTGGGTCATATGGATTTAGACACACCTAGCTTTGTTCAATCTATTTTCATATTTATTATCTTTTCAATTAGAGTGAAATATTTGTAAATTGTTTATTTAAATTTATAAAGAAAAAGGGCTCAAAATGTAATATACGTTTTTAATCTTGATTTGTTTAAGATGTCTCAACGGAATAATTGCATTAAGTATGAACATACTTGATTTTACATTAAAGAAAAGTACACACATACCTTTTCTTTTAAAAGAAAACTAGTAATAATCTAAGGAGTATCATTCCATATATAATGCCAATAAAACTTTTAGATTCTACGTGCAAGATTATAATTCTTTTTTTTATAAACTTCCCAATATCTAATATATTAAATCTCGATTAATTTAGAATCAAACTGTGATTATCATGGATGGATCCAGCATCGGGGCACTGGGGGAACTGTCCCTCCAAGATCCAAAAGTCTCTGTATATTTATAAGTAAAAATTTGTCTTACTCTAGTAAAATTTGAAATTTACCCCCACACCAACTCTTTATATATAGGAGAGGCAAACTACTAATTATAGTATATAATATCTTTATGTCTTTTAATAATTTAATATATATTTATATATTTATATATACATAGATTGTACTAGGTTCACCTTTAAGTATTTATTTACTTGGGTTAAGTTTTTCTTTTGTTTTTTCACTTTCAAGTTTCAACTTACTTACCCTTTTTTCTCCACATTCATTTTCCAAATAATATATATAGTTCTCACTTGAAGATAGTATTTTATTTTTCTTTTTGTAAGTTTAAATTACTTGTTTATCATTATAACCAGAGAAAGATTTGATGCACAGCAAAGGTTGTCAGTACCGTACAAATGAATGTGCCAATTTTTTTTTTTCTGAAATTGGTATATATGGATACTTTTGGTGTACCATTTCGGATTTATTGTTATGATATAATTTTTTATCAAATATATATATTTAAATTTATAAACCTCTATCAATTATATATACTTACAATTATCAAACATCAAATAAACTATGCAAATATAAAAGTATTAGTAATATTATTTAACAAGTTGTATTTAGATAAGTTTAGTAACCTAATTTAATGGAAATATATTTTATTTCAAATAATTGAAAAAAAAAGTAAGATGAGAGGAGATAATGAAAAATTGATTAGAAGAGCTAAATAAGTAGAAAATTTTGTAAGGAACCTATAAAAATAAGTAAAATTTTGTATTGTCTGGTATGGACCGATACAAATCGAAACAGTGTGAAATGACTGATATCAATTGATACTGTTGTTGATATTGATCTGTAAAAAATCTGATACGATATATAAAAATCACTGTACTATTTTCCTTTAAAACTGATACGTACTGGCTGGTATGAAATTGATAATCTTGTGCACAAGTAATTGTTTTTATTGAAGTTTAAATTTTTAAAAAGTAAAATTAGAAAAAAAACTTAATAAATTTACCCTCACTAAAGGAAAATCCTAGATCAATCCCTAGTGATTATAATATATTGATAAATGCTATTTATTTTATTTATTTATTAATAAATATATGTAATGGAGTGTGTAGCAAACCTATAATTAATGAATAAAAAATAGGATAGGTCGTTGAACCGGTTAATCGATCAGGTCATGGTTCAATTGGTCAAACCGATTGGTTTAATTACATAAATAATTTAATTTAATTAATTTCTAAAAATCTGATAAAAATAAAAAATTCCTAAAAAAAGAAAAAAAATAAGAACTATTAGTGCATCATATAATCTAAATAAATATTATAAATAATTTTACATCACAAATTAAATTTTATTATGGGAGTATATTAAAAAAAAATTAAAAATTTAAGCTCCAAATTTCAAAATTCAAAGTTCAAACATAACAAAAAAATTAAAATTTGGGATACTAATTAATTTGGGTTTTTTGGAGTTTGGAGTTTGGATTAATTAATTAAAAATAGCTTTAAAAAAATTTGAATTTTAGATTGAGCCGGTCCAATCGATTCCTGATTCAAAAATGAAATCTAATTTTATATCCCTTAACGGACAAACTTGTGATCAATTTTCGATTCAATCAATGAACTAATCGGTCTGATTCAATTTTTTTCTTACAAATCGGGATACTAAGACGCTGGAGAGGGGGTCGAATCCTTACCTTTATAACTCTCAAACCTCTTAGTCACCAGGTCAAGATGTAGAGGTCTCCGATGTGATTTTTTATTCCATGACTATAATTCACCAAGATATAAATGAGATATTTTCCCCATTTATGGAATTTCATTTTCTAGAATTGATAAGATAGTAGTACTTGTAGCATTGGACTACCCTACTAATAGCAATAATTAAAATAAAAAAAGGTTCAAAATTAGGTACTAATAATAATAATAAATTGAAAATTAAGGAACGTGAAAATCAAGCACATGGCGTGGGGTAAATGGAAAAAGGCACATGCTGTTATTCGGGCTTCCATTTTTTTCGCATCTGCCGAGGACACGTCGGGCATTCTATTTCTAGTCCTTGAAAAAGTGAAAACGACAAGTTTTTCTTTTTTATTTTATTAAAAAATAAATATGAATTTATCCGAAATTCTACTTTAAATTTAATGGACGCCGGTTTCTTCGAACAAACGAGATAGGCTGGCTGGCTCCCTTCTCCCCTCAGCTAAAACTTATTCGAGTGGGCCCATCTAAGTTGGGTTAGGCCCACATCAACAGGACAGGTGGAGCCTTGTCAGAGCGTTGGCGACGTGTACGGATGCAGCCCTCTCAAACCTAAGACAATCCCAAAGCAATTTGTAAATATTTTATTATTATATTATTATTATATTCAATTCAACAAGGGAAGGGAAGGATCTTCCTCAGGCCAACATTTCTTCTTTAGATCATCATTCAGTCTTGTTTTCTTTTTCTTCTTTCTTGGTTCTTTTTCAGAATCCAAGTTTTAACTTTCTTGTTCCAAGTTTAATCCCATTTGCATTTACTATACACCTCACATCATCATCATTAACATTTATATTATAATTTTCTTGATATTTATATGAACATAAATTACCATAAGACCCCTTCAATTGACAATCAATTATTGTATATTATTGAATTTCTTCTTATTTTAGATACGTTACTTTTGAATATTTAAAAGTCTCGATATTCTTTAAATTAATCAGAATCTAATATGATTTATTTATTATCGTCTTTATCCAGACTATAAGAGTGTGGAAATTCCAAAATTTTAAAAATATTCCCCAAAAAATTGCAAGTTTTTTAAAGCGTAAACCAAACTCCCTATAATTATAGGATTACTCATTCTAGAAAATCATATATATTACCTAACCGATGCATTTGCTCAATAAATTCAACTTTTTTAAAAAAAAATCTGTGATTGACAGAAGCATTTGAACTCGTAGATATTAGAGTACCACCTTATATAATTGTTGCCATCAGTCCCAGGGATTTTGTTTATAAATGCAAACCAACCCATGAAAGGTTTCTTTAAGAAGCGAAGTTAAGGATGTGAAAATCCCCGCATTGGATCCTTGTAGGAACCATTATGATTCATGTAAAATTTAAATTAATATCATTTATTGTTTAATTCAAGTGATTTGATATTTATTTTTTTTAATAAGATTTTGAGTTCAAATTTTATAAATGAAAAAATTAATATTAGAATAGTTTTACGAGTTAATCCGATTAATCTTAGTTAAACTAAAAAAATCTTAAGTTCTTTTATTTTTTCGCCAAGAAAAAATATCTTAAGTTAATGCTTGTGTTCCTAATGTTTTCGTTTCAATTAGTTGCTGCTAATAAATAAGCTCAAAGAGGGGCTAAGTACTTAAGTTTGGGACGGCTTCATCAGGGCCGTCCAAAACCTATGAAAGTGGATGTAGATGAGCGACACGCGTCGAGGAGAGGCAGACGGTGGAGGGTGGGGGGCGGTTCTCTCAAGCATGGCTAAGCCTAGGGCTATAGTGCCAGTCTAGTCACACTCGATTACCAGCTTTGAAACCTTTTTTTTTTTTTCCCTTAATAATTTTTTTGACTTTACCTGTTTTTTTGTAGGGCTATAATTTCATTTTCATTTTAATTGTGGGGTTATAAATTCATTTTCATTTTAATTTTGAAGTAATTAAGAAAACAAGCAACCTAAATTTTAATAGTAATGGTTTACACACTAATTCTTTTTATAAAGTGTAGTACCTTTTTTTACATCCTAGAGACAGGATAAATAGTCTACTTAGATGGAAGATTTCGATATCAAGACCTTTAATATGAATTTAATTAATTTTTAATTATCTCCATTAGAATTAAAATTCTATATATAACACCTTAAGGCTTAATGGGTGTTTAAAATTTTTTTTATTATTAATGGGGTGTAATGTAAGTACTTTTTTCACCAAAAAAAAATATAAGTACTTTCCAATAATTGAGTTTGAGTAAATTAAGGCCCATTTTTCTAGAATTGTACCTTAAATGTAATCTAGGTAATTATTCCTTGTCTTTTTCTTTTTGAAATACTAATAGGTGAACTAAAAAGAAAAATAGAGTGTACAAGTGTAATTCATTATTCATGTATTGGAATAAGAAGAAATCAAGAAAGTTTAATTTAGTCGAGACCCTTATATTAAAAAAAATTGCTAATAATGTCTTAGTTTAAGAAAATATTTGTGTATTTAGTTTTTCAATTTTCATTTTCTATATATTTCTACCCTATTGCTAGTATTTTTCATCTCTCATAAGAGAAAAATTCCTTCCAATTTCCATGCATACGTGAAGTACTATTTATTTAGTACTAGTATATATATTATAGTAACATATATATATATATAATTAAAAAGGAAAAGGAAAAGAGAAAGAGAGAGAAAATTAGTGATTTTTGAATGAATTATTTAATTTAGAAAAAATAAAAAATGATCCAAAATAGCAAAAACAGCAGCTACTTGTTCCCTCATACGTCCCATCCTCCCCTTCCGAGGGACCCTCCCCTACCCCTCTACTCTCCTCTCTCTCTCTCTCTCTCTCTCTCTCTCTCTCCCTCGTCTTTGTTCTTTCCTTCACAATTCACAAACCTCCAAACTCTCCACCCAACAACACCATATGAATCCTCTTAGGTCTTAACTCTCCCTTGATATCTCCTTTCCTTTCCTTCCAACTCTCGCACCCCTCTCTTCTTCTTCTTCTTCTTCTTCTTCTTTCTTTTTTGAAAATTCTTCTTCGCTTTCCTCCATTTCTCCATTTCAGTTTTAGTTCTTTACTTCGTTTTGCAAACTGGTTATGATGCTGGATCTTAATTTGAACGTTGTTATTTCGGGTGGTGGTCGTGGCGGTGATGATTCAGTGGAGATGGCGGGAGAGAAGCTGCTGGACTTCTCTGCTTATTGTACTAATAACAATCAAATGGAAAGTTCCGGGAGTTTCGATTCTTCCATCGTCAACGCGGACACTACCACCGCCGGCGACGACGACTCTTCCTCCAACGCCGTTGCCACCGACAATTTTGCTTACTCCTTTGGCATCCTCAAAACTACCGAGGAGGAACCGGCGGACAACCACAGGACCATCCAGCTTTTCCCGGTCAACGTCGAGGAAGGTGGCGGTAAGTCAACGGGATCATCACACAAGGAATGGCTGGACCTCGGTGGGTCCCGAGAAGCTGTAGAACACCGCGGCTCCACCGCGGAGCAGAGGATCGGAGCCCACAAGCAACAACTGCAGCAGGTTCAGTTAAGGCACCAAGTAAAGAAGAGTCGACGTGGGCCCCGTTCCAGAAGTTCTCAATATCGCGGCGTCACCTTTTATCGAAGAACTGGGCGATGGGAGTCTCATATTTGGTTAGTACTACTATTTTTTTTTTCTTTTAAACTCTTTCAGTAGCTTAACTAATCCTTGATTATTATTACTAATTAATTTTGCTTAATTTTAGTATTTGAACTTTTTTTTTCCCCCATTTTCTGCTTGCTCATTGGGCTCATTTTTCTTCTTTAAATCAATGCAGGGATTGTGGAAAACAAGTGTACCTGGGTGAGGACAATTTGACCTTTGAATTTTTTTTCAAAGAACAGAAAATGTGTAGAACTGTGGGTATTAATCAGTGAAAATCTGGTTGTTTGCAGGGGGATTTGACACAGCGCATGCTGCAGCAAGGTAAAATTTCTGACAAAAATTAAGGTTATTTTTGGAATAGATGTTGAAAATTTGGGCTTATTTTTAATTTTGGTGGGGTTTACACTTTACAGGGCGTATGATCGAGCAGCCATCAAGTTCCGTGGAGTTGATGCAGATATTAATTTTAATGTTGGTGATTATGAAGAAGATATTAAGCAGGTTGGGAATGGGGATGTAATTTTCTTGAATTTTATTTATTTATGCTTTTGAAAAATGTTAATAGGAACTTTCTTTTTTTGGGTTCTGCTCTTTGTAGATGAGTAATTTTACGAAGGAGGAATTTGTGCATATCCTGCGGAGGCAGAGCACTGGTTTTTCAAGAGGAAGTTCCAAATACAGGGGAGTTACATTGCATAAATGTGGCCGGTGGGAAGCTCGAATGGGCCAGTTTCTTGGCAAGAAGTGAGCAACCCTTTTAGCTAATTTATGAATTTGAAACCATTTACTCTGTTCATGTATTTAGTTACTCAGATTTGAGTCTGGTATGAATATCATGCATCATTTTGTTTTAATTAAAATGGTAAATTGGTTTCGAAATGTTGTTTTGAAGTATTGGCAGTAAAGTAAGAAGTTGAATCATGAATGAATTGGTTCATGGTAACTACTGAAAACTTGATTTTTATTGGGTTAGTATACGTTCCTTTCCTGCAGGTATATATACCTTGGGCTATTCGATAACGAGATAGAAGCAGCAAGGTCCTTAAGATGATAATTTCAATCTCTCTTGTGATACTACCAATTAATTGATTTCTCTACCAGCCTGACTTCCAATTCTCCTTATCTGGGTTGTTATTCTTTGAAAAAGCAGGGCTTATGACAAGGCTGCCATAAAGTGTAACGGAAGAGAAGCGGTCACCAACTTTGAGCCAAGCACATATGAGGGGGAGCTAATTTCGGATTCTGAAAATGGAGGTAACATTTGGTTTTAGAAATATGATTTGGGCTCTTCAAAAAGGAAAAAAAAAAAAAAGGAAATATGATCTGGGATATGTTATAAAAAACTTTGTGGGTCAGTTTACAATAAAATGTCGCCTCTTTTGTTGCAGAAGGGAATCAAGGTCTTGACCTGAAGTTGGGCATTGCACCTCCTTATACATCAGATCCCCAAAAGGAGAATGATAAGTCAAGCAACTTTGCTTTCCAGCGTGGCTGGGATGGCCTGCCGGTTGAGAGGAGAGCAAGGGTATTGTTGATCAAAATTTCAAAACTATATCAGTTCAATTAGTTCTCGTTACTTAAAAAGGCTTATACTCTTCCCTTTTCAGATTGAGAACTCTGCTCCGGTAACTATGAGGGTTCAACCTAGTCTTGGCCAGGCAATGGCATTCAGGCACCTCCCAAACTGGAATGGTGCGAATCCCAATGTCTTTCCTGTTTATAGGGTAAGCTCCACGTTTCTTTGGTTAGTCTCTGAAATACTTGTAAGCTATTCGATCATAAACATGACTTCTATCATTGTTTGAACGCAGGGACTTCTATCATTATTAAGCCAAATTTGATTATTTGAACTTTTTACATTATCATTACTCTTCCACCATCATAATTTCCACGGGCTATGAACTACTATTAGAATAGAAGTTGGTTATTTGAAGCAAAGCAATTTTTTACAATTGACACAGTGTCACATCATTAAAATAGGACTGGTAGTAGTATTGTCAATGATAGTGTTTACTTATTTCTTCTCGACAGTGAATCATGCATAATATTACTATGATTTATGATTTAATTTTCTTTGCTGTTTATAGGAAAGAGCAATAGAGAAGAGGATAGATGTAGATTCGACACCGAGCTGGGCATGGCAAATCCAAAGCCCTCATGGTGGGGCAAATCCCGTGCCACTCTTCCCTACTGCAGCATCATCAGGATTCTCATCGTCGACAATTACTACCCCATCAGCTGCTGCTGGCCAACTTCGCATTCCGAACACAAAATTCCTCCCCCACCACCATTTTCCTCCGGCCATCACAAACCCTAATATCTCCCATTTCTACTGCAGGAGCTGAAAGGGTATACTATGGGGAGGGTTTGGGTAGGCAATGGATGGAAAAAACTCAGAAAGCATTACAGGTTACTGAAATCATTATATAATATGGAAATGGCGGTATATCGAAAGCTCATTATCTTGATCGTTACTTAGTGTTTGTAAATCTCATCAAAACTAAGATCATCAAAAGTTGATCAATTTGAGCCTCGATTGAATGCCGCTACTCTTAATAGTTCCCAACTTTGTTTCATTATAAATTTTATAGCAAGCAAGGTCTTACTACGACTTGGTTGAAATCCGTGTAACCCCATCGGTACAATTTAATCCAACGCCAGCATTAGCCTTTTATAAACAAATAAATGTCTCTTGTTGGTTGAGCACATATGGTTTCAGGCTCCGACCCGCTGGTCAAGCTGATGAAAACGAGAAAGAAGAAAAATCTGACTGAAAATATCTACTGCCACCATCTGGATTTTGTTTGAAGTTTAGAACAGCAAGCACCCAAAATAAATAAATAAATAAATAAAAATAAAAGTTATTAGCCACGTGTAAAATTAGAAACAGAGGGCCTTAAATAATGTACTTTATTTGGTTTTTTTAAATTTAAAAAAAAAAGAAGAAAAACTTAAAATTCCGCAATCCTCGGCTTTGCTCAAGGATGGTACACCTGCAAGCTGCAAAATGTTGAGAAAGCCGAAAGGGAAAAAAGAGGAAAAGTGGGGTAAATGGTAAAATATTGTAGTATCTGGTTTTATGAGCAGCGTGAAAAGCCTGATGCACTTTGCATGTAATGCACAGTAAGAATAGTTGTTTTCGGAGTTGGAGGCTTTTGATTATTCCAGGCTTTTTCAAGTTCCCTAATAAGATGTCCGTATCTCTTCTCTCTTGTTCCTTTTTCCAGTTCCCACCTGCAATTCTCAAACTTCTAGGCTTTTTCCTTATTTCCGAGTTCTCACGCTTTTTCCTTTGCTTTGCTTCACCCCATGACTTCTACTTCATGCATCCTCATCTTCTGTTACTTTTAGGTCTTTGGCTATTGTCCAGGGGCTTCAAATCAGCTCCAGCTTGAGGGTCACCTCTATGAACCTTTGGGCTTCAAATGGGTGCCAAATTTCTTTAGGCCGGCTGAGGGCATTCAATATTCCTGTCTTGAGGATTGAACTCATCACCCCATTTTGTCTAATAAACTACTTTACCAGTTAGTAGTTCCACAAATTAATTCCAATCCCCTATTCCTTTAAATTTTCATTTTTACAACCATTAATTAACTAGTTATAAATAAAACCCAGTTTTGCAGGTGAACAATGTCCAGCAATTTGACAGTAGATAGCAATATACACAATCTTCTTTAAAGAAATTGAAGATCTTGCATTCATCAATATATTTTGGTGACGCAAATTAAAGTATATTTAGAGAACTATACTTTGGGTGCAAAAGTAAGTTATAGGAATTTGAAATAAAATAGCATGCTTTTAGTAGTATTGAATTTGGTGGAGTTAGCCAGAAGCTGTGATCAGTACTGACAAATGACAATGAATGATCTCTCTCTACCACTACCAATTACTACCAATTTAAAAGTAAGTGGTAGTAGTAGTAGTAATTTATCATCACTGTCCAAATCCACTCATATATCTTCTCCCTCTTATTGGCCAATGGTCCCTTTGCCATCACATTAATGCCACAAACCAAGCTGTAAAAATGACCCACCAGAATATGAATATGTACATATTATGTCAGCTCTCTGTCTCTGTCCTTTTCCAGTTTTCTGGAGGCAAACATTTGTTTCTATAATGGTGTACTAATGTATTTGTTTGACAAAACCAGATAGATAGATAATCACAGATTTGGTCGGTTTGTCCTTATTCATTTCACTTCATTTCCTGGTTGATGGATGGGAGCTTTGGAATTAATTTAAACTACTTACCCAAAATATAAGACTTCAAAGCATATGGTATATGGACTGTTTCTAAGTACTTCTATTTGTTTGGGAAATTTCCGTGCAATATATCTACCAGAATTTACTTCCCTCCAGTCTCTACTAGGGGCCACTTACCCTTTCGTCTACAGGGTGAACAGAATAACAAGTCCATCCATGGCCATCTATGATCTATTCATAACTTTTATAATTGAATTTGTAGTAGCACAAAGTTTGAGAGGGTTCACCGTCCAAAAGCACCAACCTGACCCACGTGGTCGACTCTGTTTTAGCAGCTTCAATAAACAGAAACTCTTCCGCAAACCAAAGTATAGTTTCTGTTTGTTTCCATCATCTGGAAAGTGAAATGCAATAAAAGCACCAAACAATTACTGTACATTAAAACTATGAAACATGGGAGTTCCTGGTTTTAGGGCTTGGCTTTTTAGCTGATATTATCAAGGTAAAAAGGGTAGGCCAGTAGCTGGAGGGTCGGCCAAACCTGCACTACAACTACGAGCAATAAACTGGCTCTCAAGTAGTAGTATATAGGTTTGGAACTTTGATGGAGCTAGGGTTTTATACGTTTTCCACGTGTTGATAAAGAAGAGGAGACTGACTTTGATACACATAAAATTAAATGCTGCTACCAAATATAAGGACATTCAAGTTAAATTAAGCCAGGTGACAGCTGGTGAAGACATTCATTTTTCTTTGTTTCTGGTACATGTAATAAGAGATATGCAAGATTATTGAGCACCCGTTAACAATTTCCTTGCGATAATAGCAGTAGTACTTAAAAGCTGATGTTTTTGTTCTAAACCAACAGCTAGGTTTCCTCTAATATCAGCTAGTAATATATGGGTGAGAAATTAATGCAGGAGACGAAGAGCTGTTCTTTGTCTGTATTTATTGATTATTATGGGTTTCCTTTTGCTGACACACACTAAACATAAACATAAACATAAACATAATCTTCTGTGTTAGGCCGACATGATATACTTTCGGGAGAAGCAAACGGATCAGATCGATGTTCCTGTTTTCGACAGAAGTACTTGAAAGCAACACACACTAAATTACCACTACTACTACTCTTTCCTCTCTGCAATTAAACTGATCATAAGAAAAAATGAAAAGCTAAAATTAGCATATAAAATTAAAAGAAGAATCCATAGTTCTTTCATTTTCTCATAGAATACGTATTCTTGTCAGTTTTCTCTCCAAGAAAAGAAGACAGACGGAAACAGTGAAATAATTAAAGCCTGTTGATATTTCTTTTTCCTTCATGACAGAGGGCCGGTGGGTGAAGTTTTACGTCAAAAGTTAATTTTTTCCATTTTTTACTGAGTACGTCGTGCATGAATGTAGATGGTAGGACGTAGGAGGGTTTTATCACATGAATAGTTGGGGGTGACAAAAGCTAGTGTGGCGTAAGCCTGCTGTAAAAATTTAAATTTGTACAAATGGAGAGAGGCGTGCAGTGCAGTTTCTGAACGAGGACTAGGATTTAACACGAGCATGTACGGGGCAAAGTGGTAGGAAATAGACCGCAACCTTCGTAGTTCCTCAATCCACTTCGGCTCTCCCTATCCCCTATGAAGGGCATCATTTGGGCTCCTCCATCCGTCCATCGACCATCATCTCCTTTGATAAAGTGGAAATAATAATGGGTTGGACTCCAAATTAAAAAGTCCTTTTCAAGTGGCCCCTTTTGAGTTTCTCGCTTTCTACTGTATATATGTGACATCTGAGAAATTTTTTTTTGATTAAATTAAAAAAAATATATTTTTATTAAAGGATGTAGACCGTTGAGAGAGCAAACTACCACAAGTACCAAATATATTTCTGATTTCTGATTTTCTGACTCTGTTTACTGTAGTGGTAGTGGTAGTGGTAGTGGACGATTCATGGGCTTTTTGCCCAGACGTACTCTTTTGGCACTTCAGGCTTCAAAGTTCAAGGCAATGTACCGTCCATTTCTTAGCATGCAATTGGGATGCTATGTGCATAGCATGCTCATAGCTGATAACACCTCTACAGATTAGACTTCAAAAGCAGCGAATTATCATTAGATGGATTTAATACATTTCAAGCCAAATTCGTTAGTTATGTAATATTAACACTAATCCAATTTAAACATTGAAGTAAAGATACTAATTAATTAGTAAATTGTTCTTCAGCCTGTACATATTTACAAAAGAATTATAGTAGGATTTTTGCGGCAGCAGCTGCCACCGATTGTAAATCCCTCTCCGCATGCACTAGTGATCAACCACATTTGTATCCTTCTCTGCCACCGTTTGTAAATCCCTCTCTGCCGCCGTTTGCATCCTTGCGACCAGTGTTCCGTTCCAGTTCTACCTGCAAATGAAAAGCAAGTAAACACAAAATGGTTTACATACAAGTTGTTAAAACTATTCCAAATCCTCATTGCTTGCACTGGAAATTTCTTTTTTTCTTCAGAAGGAGAAAACTGCAAAAATATTGTGGATAGATGGACGTACAAGTGTGCCAGCAAACATGTGCGTCCCAGCGAGAAGTTAATAGATGTTAAGGTTGAGGCATACCCTGCCGGGTTAAGTTTGTAAAGCTGGTTTGTACTACCGGTCAGCCTCTTATTAAGACAATTATAATCCGCCAACAGCGTGCTCCAGATTCCACTCTGTTACCACAGAACAATTGACCTATTAGTTCAAGACAGTTCTCAACTGGCTGAAGAATAATCAAATATTTCACCTTACCTAAAAAGATGTCTTCAAATGCAAGGAACCTTAACTCATGACAATGCGGCCATTGATAACCACCAAGTCCTCCAAATTTTCCAACTTTTTTGGCATTTGAGTTTGAGTATATAGCAAACTACAGTCTACTACTCGCATCACATGGCAAAACCTCTGTTGTATAGATTGCTGGAGCTGGACACTTGACACTTCAGATCCTCATAAGTAGGAGTAAGAGTATTCAATCCCAAACCCCCATTCTTTAGTAATTCAGGCAGTCTGAGATCATTAAAACTCCTGCCTTCATTCCAGCTACCCCCATGGGCATTTGACATAGGAGCATTTCTAAACTGTTGGATTGTTGATTGTGGGAACGAAAAAGGATTATATGCTGGGGATTGATCCAGAAGTGTAGTTGACATGCTGTAAGCACCATCGGACTGACAGAGTCTATTCCTTGAGTGATCTTGGAATGCCAGGTTCTGATTTGCATAAAGAGATTGTTGCATCCGCATCTGAAGCCTTGCATCATGATCAAAACTTCTGTGGTGTGCAGCCGAAGTCCTTGTGTCAAAGCCTGGTTTATGGTCAAAACTGCTGTGGTGTGAAGCTGAACTCCATGTGTCAAACCCTGATCTATTCAACCCCATAGCCATAAGCCCCTGACCAACTTCAAGTATTGCAGGGTCGATGATCTCAACATCCCCAGAATTGCCAGTACTTTTAATTTGTGGTTCAGAAGCTTGTGGCAAATGAGTTGCTGGATGGCAAAGATAACAGTTAGAGATTTTTCTATTTTTAGAGAGAGAACAGTCAGAGACTTAAGAGTCCACCAAGAAAAGGTAAGAAAACAAAATGTTGAGAAAACACATACCAGCACCATCAAGACCCAAGTGCATTCTCCCAGAAGTTGAAAACCCAGGTGGGGGTGCCCTACTTGGAGCTGAAAATCCAGGGGGGATTGAAGCTCGAGGTTTAGAGACTACACAAATAAGAAAAAAAAAACATAAAATAAAATAGTTACACATGAAAAAATAGGTACAAGTTTCACATATAGACACTATAGTGAACAAGTCAAAACTCATTAACTACAAATCCACTAGATGACACCTAATAATCACCATCGTCACAAAAATAGTGCTACAATGATTATCATCTTACATATCAGGTGTAAAAACAAGAAAGAATTGAACATAATAGAGTAGAGCACACTCCCCCTTTCCAGTCCAACACCCTAATCCTTCAAACTGCCGATCACCTAAAGAATAATAAATGGAAAGGTGATGCATCAAATAGTACTCACCAGAAAGCTTAGAAGACACAAAAGTATGATTGTTGAGCAGATTGTCTGATTCAGAAAAATTTAATGAAAAAGGACTCCGGTATCTGTCAATGCAAAGGTCATTGATGGCATTAATGTCATGATGGGTGGAACACTTCTTCAAGTCCATTACACTGCCAAGTGAATCACCCAAATCAGATGCTTGATTACAAAAACCTTCCTGTCTGGCAAAAGAGAACCTTGACTGATTGTTATCGGTTAATTTTCGCAAAGTTGGTGGTTTAACAGAGGCACACTGTTCCTTAGTTTCTCTGAACAACTTAGATAAACTATCAGGTGAAGTCAATGAATCTTCCCATGGATCCAGCTCCATAGATAAAACTTTTGAGATTAAGCAGTCTTCTCCCACATCTGGAGTGGTGTAGTTCTGAACACTAGCTGCATTATTAATACCTTTTCCGTTCCCTGATTTCAACATACTTGAACAATCAAAGCTCCTATCCCAGTCAGCAAAACAACCATCCATATCATTCTGAAACCCATTGGACGAGACTAGGTTCTCATGGGTCAATGGAAAAGAAACCTTGTCATGCACAGGTAAAATTCTGGAATGAGAAAGAAGTTCATTTTGATGTTTAGTCTTGACTTCCTGCCAAGGGTTATAGCTCGACTTATTTGAATTCTGCTGCAAAGAAATTGAACAAGATGAAGAAGGCAGATTGCAGATGTCTTCTAAACTCTTCAGCCGCTGATCATCAATATCTAGTAAGTCCTTAGTCGTCATAGGTTTACTCTCCACTGGTAAGCTCAGGTCATGAAAATTCTGCTCACTCATATCTTCCTGAAGACTAGGACCTCTAGGCAAACTAAATGAAGTACGAGTACGAATAGAACTCTCAAGAACAGGAACTGGCTCCTCGTTCTTAGTCTGACTCAGGTTGCAGATTGAAGATAAACCTTGGAAATCCCCACCAGCGTTAAAATTTTCATCATCTGAACCAGAGGTATAGGATGATTTGCAGCAGTAGGAGCTTTCAATGTTTATTGGTGCTGCGATACCCATGATCTTTGAAGCTGATGTGTCAGGTTCCCTACAAGTTACAGGGACAGAAGTTGTATTCGATAGAGTGTCTACTATTCTATTTGATGTACAAGTTCGGTAATCACCATCAAGAGAATCTTTGGAAAATTCCAAAGAATCAGTTCTATAATTGGATTGGGTTTCACTGCTTTCTTCGGCTGTAACAATTCTCCTAACATCATGGGCAAGTCTTTTGGTACTTGCAACTTCTGAAGATATGTTGGGACCAGCATTGGCATCAGGTTTATTATTTGGAACTCTACATGAAGCTGACATATTTGGAACTGGTGACAAACTGGCAGAGACACGCATGACCCTAATACACGAAAAACAAATAAAATAAACACACATAACGCTAAAACCAATCCAGTATGGCACTGCTCAAATATCACGTACCATGAGGCTGCTGCAGGTAGTACAGTAGAATTTTGACTGCCACCATCCACGCAAGATTCCCTACTCTCATTTCCTATATTCTGATAGAAAGAGGTCAAGTTGATTATAGGCATACTGCATAAACCCTAATTCATAAGTATGCATATTGATATAATTGCATATTTACCAGAAATACTAATGACTTGAGTTACATTATAAGACAGCATAAAGTAATTATCCTACATAAATAATTTTTCAAAAATCCAATACAATAGAAACCAAAAAAAAATATTTGGGACCGGGAAGGAAGAACAAGGAATGTATTATACAAATCTTACATCTAAGTGGGATTTGGCAACAGGCTTAGCTGATGATGATATGCTGCTACTGATGCACTCAGTCAATGGGGGAGGTAAGACATTTCCTGAACGCCGATGCAAATTATTTGAAGCACCGATAGTTTGTTGCACTTTACTCCTTTATAACCATAACAAATATTGAACAAAATTAACATATTACTAAAGAGCATAAAGGGCAAAGGCTCCTAACTAAGCATGCTTTACATGAAATAATAATTAAAAATGGGGAAGATATACAAAAGTAATCATAAACCCTAAACTCTGATATAGAAAAACTTTGCTCACTCACATGTTGGAGAACATTAAAATGTATTGCATGCATGGATTGCTGTATTTCGTAAAGAGAAAAAGGATAAAACCAAAACCATCATTTTAAAAAATAGCTTTAACTACAAAAAGTATTAAATGATTGCATGGAGGATCAAGGCAAAATTTAAAATTATCTAGAAAGGATAAATAGGAAAAAAAATGAGTTGTTTCTGCACATTCTAGACATGCCTAATGCACAAACATGCAAACAAAGGCACACATCCACTAAATCAAGAAAATATCGATGAAAAGAACATATACCTTGGAAAAATGCACACAAAAACTGAGTCAGACAAAGATTAATGCAAGAGCAATTACCTTGAAAAGGCTGAAACTATTTCATCCTTGGTAAAACTATCTTCTTGAGAGCCATAATCATGCAAGTACAAACAATCTGGAATGTTGCAAGGCTGGACCAACAAAGCATTCATCAGATTAACTTCATTCTTCTTAATGAAGAGAAATTTCAACAAAAGATGAATAATAGCCTCACTTACCACATTTCTCAGCCATGCATGACAATATTTGGTGGTTCCAAAACATGCTCTGCCAAATCACTCTAGCTGGTCATCATCTGGAAACAAGATTAATAAAAGACAAATAAACATACATGCTTACCTCAATGATCTACCGTCTAAGACAAAACTGTGCACAGATTGAATGCAACAAACTGCTTCCTCCTCCTTTGAGTATGTAACATACCTAACCAATAATCAATGAGGCATGTCAAAGTAAGAAAAAGCTGATTAGACCAAAAGCAGGATGGCTGAGACAGTGAACAAAGAGGAGGATAGGATTCTGTTGAAAGAACTTTAAGAGAAATCTCTAACAAGCTTACACACAACAACTATTATTGGACGAATGCTGGATAACACCATTTGCAGTTTTAGATATTGACACCTTCAGAACCTTTCCATACTGGCCAAAATATTCCCTTCGCTGGAGAAGCTGCTAGGAATGAGGAAATCTAGTATAAGCACTTCTATTGATTTCTTGTTAGAAAGACTAAAAAATTGATTATAGGAAAGAAAATAACCGCAGTGCACAAAGCCTACAAATAAGCAAAAATAATGTGTACAACAATATGGAAGCTACCCACATCTTCATCTGCAAGGTCAAGTGGCAACCCAATTATGTATACTAGATTTCGCTTAATAACTCTGACGTTACTAAGATGCATCCTTCCTTCAGATGCTTTAGGCTTTGCCTTCTGTGGTTTCTGTTTCCTTTCAGAATTGATTTCAGCAACCAACCTATCAGCAGACACCAAACCTCAACATGAGAACGCAATTTAAGCATACATCAAAAAGTAACTACCCAACAAATATAACAACCTTTCACAGTTTGCAGCCATTCCCACAATTTTTTCTTTGTCATAAATCGAACGACAGGCTGGGCAGCGACCCTCAGTGTTATCCTTTTCAGCCATTTCCATTATGTGATGCCAGCACCAAACACATATCTGTTGATCGAGCAAACTCAAGCGACTAAAAACACAGTATAAAATGGGTAATAAGAGTAACTATTTTCCATTCCTGATGATTCATCTAGTAGGAAAAGAATAGTGCTCAAACCTCGTAGCCACATTTACATGGCTTCAATTGCTGATCAGTCAAATCCATTTCCTCAGCACATAATGGGCATGTTTTTTCTCCCTTGTCACTCATCCTTGCCCTATAAAAATCAGACATTAACAATAAATTTAAGCATAAATCATTCTGCTTTCTCAATCTCTAGAGGCAATTATCTCATGTTCATGGATGACAATGACACCAAGGGAGAAAAAAGTTATATTCTCAGCAAATTTAGCACGGTATTGCACAAATGCCTTCATTAGACTATTTCATTTTCTGGTACTAAATTAATGGATGACAGTTTCACAAAAATATTGCACCCTCAACATCCGAATTCCGAAGCAAGAAACAAGAACAAAACATAAACCAAGCAATATTTAAGGTTACAGCTATCAGGAATTGCTTTTCGTTCTTTCATATCAAAACTAATGAGCTATTAAGCCTTTAAGTCAACAAGCCAAAAAGTCAGCTCACTTTGAGCTCAGTTAAGCTTATTTTTCTTGTTATTTTGCTTTCTTGATTCTTCTTTCCTGATATACAGCCAAGAAATAAAAACTTTTTTTTTAATTTTGCTACGTTTTCTCATCAACCAAACAACATTACATTTCCAGAAAAAGAAAAAACTCACTCACTTAACCAGAAAAAGAAACAATGCACATTAGAGGAATAAATAAGACAAATAAAACACTAAGAACCTCAATAGAAACAAGAAATGCCGTACAAACACATTTAGAAAAATCCATTCTCAAACATCATAAATTCATAATATTTTTTTTTAAAACGAAACAATAAATAAACAATAGGAACATTCTCATCCACAAAGAAATAATTAAACAGATAAAATAGAAAAATATATGAAATGATCCAAATCGGGATCCGCCCACAGAAACTCAAAACCAGTCAAGTCTAAAAAGTGAAAAAGAACGTAAACAATATCTCTTTCTCGGCTGGTTTGGTTCGGGTCGGATGATCAAATGGAGTTATATTAATGTGTGGAACTTACAGTGTGGGATCGAAGAAAGGAGAGCGAATCTGTAGAAAGAGGAAAGATAGGAAGGAAGGAAGGAAGGAAGGAAGGAGTGAGGAGGAGAGAGGCTTGTTCTTTTTTGTTTCTGTTTTCTTCTTTGAAGAATGTGAGGCAGTGAGAGAAAGGAAAAGAAATGAAAGGAAAGGGGAAAGGAAGGGGCATGGAAACTTTTTCTAATGGATGGGTGGCTTTTGTTACGAGGTGGGGAATTTGCCTGTTTGTTTCGTTCCGAGCGTTACTCTTCATTTTCCTGATTCTGAGCTGTCATTTTAAATAGGATAGGATTTGTCTTCTCTTCTCAAACAGAGGCCCGTTCGATTCTCGCACTCGCAGTTAGTTGCCGGTTGTTTGGGCTTTATAATGGCCCAGCCTTGGCCCCCCAAAACTCACATTGAGTCCAGCTTTTTGGAGTTACCTGGCTTGGGCTTTTTGTAATTATCCACAGGCCACAATTCTTGCCGACCGATGAAACTGTATAAAAATATTAAATTCCAAACACGTGGTCGAGTATTATTGGTACACAGTACTAATCCTTCCTTCACCTTCTAGAGGGTAGAGCAATGCTTATCATTGGTCCACATAAGCATACTCGGCGCCGGATGATTCGAATAAGCCAAAGCAGCCCTTGCATGTATTTCTAGTGGATTCGGGCAAGTAGCTTCGTCGCGTTCAACTCCTGGAACTTGTAGCTCCAGCTAAGATTATCAGCATTTTGACTTAGAACCAGAGGATCGATCTCTTGATCAGCTCATTTCCACAAAAGGGTTCATTTGGATCGTCTGTTCGATTATCGATCGAACGTTGGCATGGCGAACAAGTGCTATCCGACAGTGAGCGAGGAGTATCAAAAAGCAGTGCAGAAATGTAAGAGAAAGCTTCGGGGACTTATCGCTGAGAAGAACTGTGCTCCCATCGTCCTACGTTTAGCGTAAGCTTATTTTATATCTTTTGATCTTTTTTGATTACGCCTAGAGACTACATATGTTTATAGGTTTGTTAATGGTTAATTTGTGTTTGTGGAAACAGATGGCACTCGGCTGGAACATTTGATGTGGACACCAAGACAGGAGGGCCTTTCGGGACGATCAGGCATCCGGATGAACTTGCTCACGAAGCCAACAACGGTCTCGACATAGCTGTTAGGTTCTTGGAGCCCATCAAGGATCAGTTTCCCATTCTGTCTTACGCAGATTTCTACCAGGTATATATTATAATCTTCTCAAATCTTTTCAACTACAAACTGAAATTCATTTTTCCTCCTTGCTTCGATTCTTAAAATTTACATCTTAACTTTCCAATTAACTTTGATATATGTTTGGTGGTCGAAGTTGGCCGGAGTTGTTGCTGTGGAAGTGACTGGAGGGCCCGAAATTCCTTTCCACCCAGGGAGACCAGTATGTGAATCTTTCCATAATTCGTTAATGTTCTTTACTCACTTAGTAGTACTATATACTTGAAAATTTCTAAAATCTCAAAACAACTTCAGTTTTAGTAGGTCACTTACGAGAATTAGTGTAACTAAGAACAGAGACTCAAACTATATATATATATATATATATTTTTTTTTTAATTTCAGGACAAAAATGAACCACCTCCAGAGGGTCGATTGCCTGAGGGCACCAAAGGTCAGTCCTTATTCGAGGTCTCAAATCATTAAAATGATCATTAGAAAGTATCTGAATTTGTGATTAATAAGATGAGTTTTCTAAATTTTAAATTTGTTTCGATATAGGTTCTGATCATCTGAGAGATGTCTTCGGGCACATGGGTCTTAGCGATAAAGACATTGTTGCTTTATCTGGTGGCCATACACTGGTGAGTTCGATGATCATTGAAATCTGGATTGAAAGTTATGTTTCAGATGTTTGAAGTTTCTTGTTTCCGCTATGCCATGGGGATAAATTTTCCAAGCTTGTGAATTGTACAGGGTAGGTGCCATAAGGAGCGTTCTGGCTTTGAGGGACCTTGGACCAACAACCCTCTAATTTTCGACAACTCCTACTTCAAGTAAGACTTATTCACATACAGTGTGTTTGATGCTCAACTCAATTAGACTGCTGCATATAACCAAATTGTTGATGTTTTAAACAGGGAACTTCTAAGTGGAGAGAAGGAAGGTCTTATCCAGTTGCCGACAGACAAAGCACTTCTGGAAGATCCTGTCTTCCGTCCTCTGGTTGAGAAATATGCTGCAGTGAGTATCAGAATTCATGTCTTTTTAGGTTTTTTTGTAATAAACCCAGTAGCTAGCTAGGTCCCACCTCCCTATCCAATTTACTCCCCCCATTATATAATTCAAGAAGTTCAAAAGATTGAGCTTTTGATTATTAATGTGTTCTGCTTTAGGATGAGGATGCCTTCTTCGCTGACTATGCTGAATCTCATTTGAAGCTTTCAGAACTCGGGTGAGTAGAAACAAAACCTCTTTTGATCACCTGCATTAATTTTCTTGCATTTTCCATCTTCTCTTATTTACTTAGCTCTGTAGAGAAATTCAATTGTCATTTTCTCCTGTTTTAATCCTAGAATCGCTTTAACCTTGTTGCAGATTTGCGGATGCTGAGTAGGGGGCTGGCAAAATGAATCAAGCCGTTGTTGTTGTGTACCATGACTAGGACTAGCTATTATTAAGGAGTCTTTGCCATTTGAATAGGCATGTTGATGCAAAATTTGTGCTGCGGTTTGCCACTATATATGGTCCCGCCTCTGTAAAAATTTACTAGTAAATGTAATGCAATAAGCGTTCGGGATCACCAAGAATCGCCTTTGTTTGGGCTTTGGTGTGTGTTTAATTGGAAAAGCCTTGAGAGTTCCTTTTTGGGTCCTGACTTCTGATTACAATTTTGCCACGTTCAAACTCGTTCAACAATATTTGACGATGAATTTGGGTAGTTTGCACTTCACATGATTAGTTCTAAAGTATCAATGGGCAAAAACTTTTTCTTTTTTGGGTTCTAATAATTGCGGTGGTGGTTGACTGGTTGTTACTCGTTCCTTCCTTCCTTCCTTAACTTCGGCACTAAGAATAGTTCTTTCGTATTATCTGTCAAAGACCAAAAATGTATGGCAAATGAAACTGAACGAGCTGCTTATGGATGATGCCAAGCTGTGTAGCAATTGATTCCAGTACGAGAAAAGAGAAAAAGTGGAGGGCAGACGAGATACTTTTTGAAAAAGTTACGACAAAGCTCTCTTTGATAAAAGGCAATAAGTTGGCTTAAACAAACCCATAAAGAAATGACCGATCTTTGCTTAAAGTCATCTGAAAATACAAAAGGCCCATCTCAGTGGAGGAGCCATTGTGTTTTGATCCGGCTTCCTTTTTCGCCAACAAAAATCTCCACCTTCGATTCAGCATCTAGGCCACGAGGCAAAAAGCCACCAAGCAACGCCAGTCGGATTCAATTTTCTTAAAGTCTGGTATAAATATTTCTTACGACCCTTAAGCATCAGAATAGTTGACTCGATAATCCTTCATTAAAAAATGAAAGATGAAAAAAAAAAAAAGAATGGGAAAAACCTAACCTACGTCGTGACATGTTTCAAGAGTCAAAAGGAAATTAAATTTGTGCTAAGATGGTTCAAGATTAAAGCAACAATAAAACTACTACTAATCGCGCCTTTTACAAAAAAGGAAAAGGGAAATTGGATTTTGTTGATTAACCTTGAAAAGTTGAAATTATTAAATGAAGGTTACAGTCAAAGATCAAGGCAACTAGGCATTGGCGGTTCCTTGGGGTTATTGGAGAATGGAAAGTGGGGTTCTTTGCTTTCGTTCAATATTCTACTTCTTCCCATTTAATTGGTCAAAATCAACTTGCCATAAAGAACTCGTTTGAATCTTCCACCATTGTCTGTCTATATCTTCGCCTACCTAGAACTAGAATACATAATGAATAGATTGCTTGACCCTTTTTTTCTCAATTATCATGCACGTCCAAACCATAGCAATGATTCTTCCAAGATAATTTCTTGACCTTTTCTTTTCCCAACTCAAAATAAACTGAGGCAGCTTGATATTGTTTTAATTGGAATCAAATTAGATTTGGTAAAGCCCATGTGATTCGGTAAGAGCTAATTTGGTTTTATCTTATAACTATTCTCAGTGTTATGTGCATAGTACGTAATACAACACGTTATACTAACTTAAGAAATTCATCCAATCAACTTGAACCATAAATTAATCTAATCCGATTTAATTTTTGAAAGAAATAAACAACCTAAACCCGACTGATCTGAAACCAGATTAATCCAAGAATCGAATGATTTGAAACCAATTTATCCAAAAAACTCGATATGCTAATTTAAATAACCGAAGAATAAAAACTCGAGCCTAAATGACTCGAAAAACCAAAGACTAAACTCGAAAGACTTGAGAGTCAAACCGAAAAAATCCAAAACCGATTGACTTGAATGACCCGAAATTTAAATGACCCAAAAATTTATGTGGATCAATTTGACCCGAACCTGTAACCTATCTAATCAGTCTATTTTACACCTCTAATTCTTAATTATGCATTTTTTAATTGTGTAAAACCTAATATAAATTGATGCTATTATTTAATACTAATGAGTAAAAGCCCTTTAAAATCCTGATATTTAAACATAATTTAAACTAATGGCATTCTTAGATACTAATGAGTAAAAGTCCTTAAAATATTAATATTTAATTATTTATTTTTTAAAAACCTAATGTAAAAGATAAAACCAAAATCCAACTGTATATCATTGAAATATGTTAAAAAATGGATATTTAAAGTGAAACAAATCTCTTAATACTCGATGTTTAAGTATTTAATTTTTAAAAGCCTAATGTAAAAGGTAGAACCCAAATCCAATGACATTTATGAAATATGTTAAAAAATAGAGGATATTTAATAGGTCTAAAATACTTACTAAAGTCACACTTTTATATATATTATAGATTATAGATATAGATTATATTAGATCTGGACTAATCTATAATTAAATCGTGTGAACCCAAATACGAAAATTTTCTTAAATTTATTTTTCCTTCACAATACTTAAACTTAAAACTTTTTTCAAAGATATTAAATTTTTTCTGTTTGACATAATAGATGTAGATAATTTAATATAGCTTTCAAGTTTTAATCATATTGGCAATGAATAAAACCATACAAAAAATTAGTAGAATTGTATTATATATTCGGTGCAATGATTTTCTTTACGAAAGAGCATTAAATTTGGCTAAGTATGGTTACCTTTCATGTCTAAATTAATAGTATGATGATGAAGTCGTTGGAATTTTCAATGCAAAATTTGCCTATGTATTTCTGAATTTACAGGAAGTGGGATGCAAGGTCAAATGTTGGAGGAAGCGCACGTGCACGCCACTCGTCTAATCATTGGCGGAAGGTTGACGAGTAGACCACTGATCAACGGGTGATTAGACCATTGGCCGTTCGATTTAGATATGGGGTCAGTATATCTTACGGCGTAGGATCAACATGGTTCCAACCATGGATTTATTTATTTTTTCTAATCCCCACCTTAGCGTAGATTTCTGAATCTGGAAAAATACTTAATAAGTAATGATTTTGGCCATGACTTTTTTGGTCAGTCCCAGAATGTCTGCACTATTAAATAAATAATATTTTATTTTGCCGAAAGCCCCCAAAGCTTGACATTATTGCTTCGCGGCTCCCCCAGACTCTAAACTTTTAGGATTTAACCCTCATAGGGCTATTCGTTATGTTCTAAGATTTAATCAATTGTTCTTAACATTATCGAGTATGATGAATTAAATGAGTTCATATATCTATTCATTTCATTTTCATCATTAATCAGAAAAAATCACAAAATATAGGGATTTTTTGAATTGATTAAAGCAATATTTATAAAATACATAAGAGGGCTCCGTCAAAATTAATTACTACAAAAAGAAAAAAGTTTCCCTGACATACAGGGCTGGCAAGTGGTAGCGCCCGCCAAATGCCATCTCTCAGGTGCGCGTGATGCTACGCTCTAGTTAATTGAGCGTACCTTATTTTTAAGTTCTCACCTTAGTCTCCATTACTATTATTCTCAGTGCTCATGCTATTAATAATATATATTTAGTAATAGTATGTGAAAATGTATAGAAAATTGTTTTTGGTCAATAACAGAAATAGAGAAGGCAAGAAAAAAAGTAGAAAAAGACAAATGGAGATTGGTTACTTCATGGATGGTGGTGACAAGTTGACTTAAGTAGTCTCCTCAACTGGGGAGTTTTGATTAGATATTTAATATAATTTATTTAATTAATCATTTCATATTTAGGATATTGATTGGTGGTATATAATATAGTAAATAGAAGATAAATATGATATATAGTAGTTGTCAATCAAAATATATTTATTAATTGTATTGTGTCTTATCATCCATTATTAATTTTTCTCTTCCGTCTTTTTTTTTTTTCAGATGTTAATTTTGAAAATTTGAAGATTACTTAGATAAAAAAGGAAGGGTATTAAAAGAATGTTTTAGATTAATCTTTTTACCAAATATTTTAGATTAATTATTCTTTTTTGAAGGAAAATTAATTAATTCATTAAATGCGAAGAAAATCTAACCTTAATAGAATCTTATTTTGTAGTGAGCATTTTGATAATGAACTGATTTTATTTATTTATTTATTTGAGAAAAAGAGGTATAAAAACTTAGATTAATCTATATCATTAACCCAAGATGGCTAATTATTAATAATTAGATAGTAACTCACCTTCTATTATGTTTAATTAAAATTAATTTAGAGTAGAATTCATTAGGAATAATAATATTTTTTTAATCTTTTTAAATCAATTAAAATCACATTTATAATTTAATTTATTGATTTTTCTACTTCGATCAAGAAGTGTGGTCCTATTCCTTGTCAAAGAATAAACGATTGATTACTATTTACAGGTCATCCTCGAAAACCAAAAAGATTACTATTTACAGGTCAAATGGAGTCAACACCTAGGAAGTGAAGCACGTGCACTTCATGGCGCGTGAGAAGAAACAGGATGTGGACGAACCTGAATGAAATGTCTGTTCGTAATGACTAATGAGATCGTTTTGTTAAAAATAAAAGAACCAAAATAAACAAAACAAAGTGTTCGTATAGATAGTTAGATACACAGATACAGTGTTCGATTATTTAATGGAGATGTGACGTGGATCAGAACCAACGGTGGGACCCCCCATTGTGATCAAAACAAATCTCCTTCCTTCCTTCTCCCTACTTTGTTTAACTTTGACCATTGATTTCATCAAAGTCCCCACAACGAGTCCCCGCTTTCCTTGGGACCCACATTTTCCTCCCCAGTCCCTCTGTCTCTCTCTTCCTTTTCGGAAAGATATAAACAAACAGTCACAAGCAAATTAATTAATTCAGTAATTATTAATGAAAATAAAAATAACCTAAAGTTTCGTCATGCTTATTTGATAAACATGCGTCGATAGTTAGATTAGCATAGAAACTGCAAACGGCCAAAGCCAATCGAGCAAAACATACAAGAAAAATCTTTAAAAAAACCAAAGAAATGAAAAGAGAAAAAGAAAATGCAAATGAAAAAGACTCCTCTTTCCTCTTAAACTCAACTAACTCTCTCTCTCTCTCTCTATCTACAAAGTACAAATGATTCACTCATTCACATTTACTTAACTCTCTGCTATTTAGCAGTTGGCTGAGGATGAAAAAAAGGGTACTTGAGGAAATTGAAATTTGCCATTTCTAAATAGAACCAGAATCAGATTTTATTTTCTGGTTTTCTGAGTTATTTTCTTTTGTTTTTTTTTTTTTCAAGAAAATAGTGCATATTCTTATATTATTGTAAGTGACCTCTGCTTTATATCTGTACACAGTCACAAAGAGGCTGCCTTTTCTTTAGTTGTAGTTTCCTTCTTTCGCCACCATTTCTTTTTTTCATGGTCTCTCGTCTTATCGTCTGTTGCCTTCACCATTGAGATGGAGAAAAGACTCTTCCTTTTGCTTCTTTTATTCTCTCTGCTTCTTTTTTTGGATTCATCCTATGCCCAGATGCAAGGTATTTGTTTTCCATCTTCTCTATTTATATTTCTTCAGCTATAAACAAATGAGTTCATTTTGTTCTTTGTTTGTATCTTTCTTCATGATTTTGAAAATTATGCTTTGCTTCTGACATGGAGTTCAAAGGCAGCAGTTTCATGGCGTATCTCATGTACCCTCTTACATATTAAGTCATTTTTAGTTGTTAGTACTCCTTTTTCTCCCTATGGAATGTATCAATTAATCTGGGGATACCCTGTTTCAGCTTTAGATTGCATATACGAGTGATATCTTTGTGTTGTGTTCTCTTCTTTTTCTTCTTTTTTTCTTTTTGGTGTGGTCTCTAAGGCTATAAAGATCTAAAATTTTTTGGTTTTGGTTAGTTTTTTTAATACTTAATTTAATGTAAGCTAATGCGATGTTATCTTTGTGTTGAAAGAGGAAAATTATTAATTTTAGTATCCTTTAGATGTTATACTTTGAGAAAATATTTCCCGTTTCCTATCATTAACTATGGTAAATGAGCAACAGAGGCAACCTCTATGATCAGAGGAATGCAGTCTTATTTGTAATGAAATCTTTTAATATGTAAAGGATTGAAGAAGAAGAGAATAGGAGATTGGAACCGAGGGCTTGTCTGCTAAAGTGTTAAATAGAAATGAGCGTCACAATTTATTTACTTCCCTTACTGATAAAAAGTCTTGTATTCATAGCCAAATTGAAAACTTGGCGTAAATGAAACTGAAAACTTCTAAACTTAGCATTTTGTAGACCAATTTAAACAGTTACACCGATGTGTGTTTTGTTTGGCAACCTTATTCTTCGTTTTGAAAATACAGTTTGGATGTTCTGTCTGAGGAGACATGCATGCTACTGACTAATATAGAAAAATAGTACGATGCAAACAGGACAGATTTATAAAGTTAGAAAATTATTCCTATTGCTCTTGTAATATTCTTATTATTACTGTGTTAAATCACATTAGTATAAACTTTAGAGCATTAAGAGTGAAATATTCAAAATTCGGAAAATCATCCTGCATCCACGTGGATATGTGTGTATGTAACAAAGTTTTATTTGGTATTGTTTATGGAGGCAATACAAGGAAGAAGTAGAAATTTGGAGGTTTTGTATGACTGCTAATGAATCGGAACTTGTCAAACAGGTTTTGTGAGTTTGAACTGTGGGGGTAATGGAAACTTCACTGATGAACTTGGCCTCCAGTGGACTTCTGATGAGTTTCTTACTTATGGAGAAACAGCTACCATCTCTGTTTCAAATGAGACAAGGAAGCAGTATATGACACTTCGGCATTTTCCTGCTGATTTGAGGAAGTACTGTTACAAGCTTAATGTTGTAAGTAGGACTAGGTATATAGTAAGGGCAACTTTCTTGTATGGCAATTTTGATAACAATAATGTTTATCCTAAATTCGACATTTCCTTTGGAGCTACCCACTGGTCTACAATTGTCATATCGGATGCTAATACTATTGAGAAGGTGGAGCTAATATTTCTGGCTACCAGCCCCACTGTCAGTGTTTGTTTATCCAATGCTACAACTGGACAGCCATTCATATCTACCCTTGAGCTCCGACAATTCAACGGTTCAGTTTATTACACGCCATATGAAGAACATTTCTATCTCAGTATCTCTGCAAGAATCAACTTTGGCGCTGATAGTGAAGCTCCAGTTAGGTATGCTTGAGCAAACTGTTTTGATTGCTGTTAGACAATGAGTCATCAACAGTCAATTAAGATAACAGAGTGAAAAATGACTAAAGCAACAATAACAAAGCCAATAATGAGTATAATGACAAATTGGGTTTTCCTTACATTCTGACACCCTGAAGTTGCTTTCTCCATTCTGATACAACTTGGGGTAGGAAAGTTTTATGATGTGCATCTATGGGAGTTATGAGTTATGGAACTGTCGTACTTCTACATAGAATCTGCTACGGAATGTGATGTAAATTTACAATTATGTTTCAGGTACCCTGATGATCCATTTGATAGAATATGGGAGTCAGACTCTGTGAAGAAAGCAAATTACCTTGTCGATGTAGCTGCTGGCACTGTGAAAGTATCAACAGATAAGCCAATTGACATCAGTAGCAATGAAAGGCCACCTCAAAAAGTGATGCAGACTGCTGTAGTTGGTACAAATGGATCATTAACTTATCGCTTGAACTTGGATGGTTTTCCTGGTTTTGGCTGGGCATTCACGTACTTTGCAGAAATCGAAGATTTGGCTCCAGAAGAGTCTAGAAAATTCAGGCTTGTGCTACCAGATCAGCCTGAATTGAGCAAACCTGTTGTTAATATCCAGGAAAATGCTCAGGGAAAATATCGTGTTTATGAACCTGGATATTTTAACATAACCCTCCCCTTTGTATTATCATTTAGATTTGGGAGGACATCTGACTCTTCTAAGGGGCCACTCGTGAATGCTATGGAGATAAACAAGTATCTGCAGAAAAATGACGGTTCCCTGGATGGTAAGTAAGGTCAACTTTTATTCAGCGAGTACAGACAGTCAGAATGCAGGCTTTGGTTTAATTCTTGGGATTTTGATTGAGTTTTCATGTTAATTAGTGCTGATAGACATATCAGTATCAGTAAGCCTACTCTTGGCTATCTTATTTTGGTGAATTCTGGACGATGTAATCACAGTGGATCTAAGTTAGGTTTTCACGAGTTGCAGGAACAGTTATGGCTAATTTGGTCACACCCTATTCATCAGCTGACTGGGCACAAGAAGGTGGTGACCCATGCTTGCCTGTTCCATGGTCATGGGTGGAGTGTAACTCAGATATACAGCCAAGAATAGTTTCCATGTAAAGATTTATGCCACCTAAGATTCTTGCCTTCTTCCGTTAAATTGTAGTTTATAGTAATATCTGATACAAATACTACTACATTTTGACTTCTTGATGTCTGCGTTGCCTGGCAGCCGTTTATCAAACAAGAGTTTGACAGGGAATATTCCCTCTGACTTGACAAAGTTGAGCAGTTTAGTTGAATTGTAAGCATCAAATACATTCTTACCTTTGCTAATCTTTAATTTATATATTTCCATTTTCAATTCAATCAGTTGAAACACTGTTTTTTACACCCTTCAACAAACTAATATCTCATCTTTTGGTTACAGATGGCTTGATGGGAATTCCCTGACTGGTCCAATACCGGATTTAACCGGATGTGTGAACCTAAAGATTATGTAAACACATATTGCTCTTCTTTTCATTGTGATGTTTTTTAAGTATTCACTGACTAAAATTTTTGTTTGATATAGTCATCTTGAAAATAATCGCTTGACGGGTGAGGTACCTTTGTCTTTAGTGAAACTACCAAACTTGAAGCAGCTGTAAGTCATTTCAACTTGGCTATCAGTTGTTTTTATTGGTCAGAGAGTTTGGAGCACTTTCCATAATTTAGAAGTAAAATACCAAGTTGTATTTTTTGCATTAGTTGCTGCTGTAATTCATATGGATGATTCATTCTGTATTATTTTAGTTATCTGTTGATTTTTGCTATCTTCCGTCCCCAGAACAGATCTTATATATACCTGATGCTCTGATGGTTGCAGGTATGTGCAGAATAATATGTTATCTGGAAGGATACCATCAGGCCTTCTGAGTAAAGACTTGGATTTGAAGTGAGTATTATTAAAATGTGGAATCAAAATGCATGTAGTAGTAATATATATGCTCCTTCATTAGTTTAGTGCAATGTAGTTACAACTACTTCTTTCCCCACAGTTATGATGGAAACATTAATCTCCATGAGGAGGGTGGAAGAGGGAGGCAACTTATCATCATAATTGGGACATCGGTTGGAGCTGCTATTCTGCTCATAGCTACAATTTTGTCTTGCCTTTTTTTAAGAAAGGGGAAGAAAAAACATGAACAAGGTATGTGACGAGGTTTTTAAAGTTTGGCTAATCTATTGCATAACTCAGCTGGCTTGACATGCTTATTTTGTTTAAATTTTGTCAGAACAATTTCATCATTCCTTGCCTGTTCAAAGTCAAACAAGAGCTACTTCTTTGAGTAATGCCCCTTCGGAAGCTGCACATTGCTTTACATTAGCGGAGATTGAAGAAGCTACAAACGATTTTGAGAAGAAAATTGGTTCTGGAGGCTTTGGAGTTGTATACTATGGGAAAATGAAAGATGGGAAGGAAATTGCAGTAAAAGTCCTTCTTAGTAATTCCTTTCAAGGAAAGAGGGAATTTACAAATGAGGTAACTCTGATATGGTCTGCAATCTGAGACAACAATTTTTGTGTTTAAAATCCTTGTTCATGGCCTATGGTCATGAGTTTTGCTCCTGGCCAATGGACATGAGTCCCTTTATTGAGGCAACTTTTCTTTCAGTTGATTTATCTTTGCCTTCCTGTTCATATTTATAAAAAGTCTGAACATTTCCTCATCTAATGTACTGGTTTTGAAGAGCTGGCAGGCTATATTTGAAAAGAATCATGAATATAAAAGAATTGGTTGCCTGTTTTGCTGATAAACTGTGATTGAATTTGAAGCATGCAGGTCTACCTTTTGAAGTCTGCAGTTTTCTCAAAAAGAAGATTTGCTTTAACATGATCCTTGCTTTCTAGAGAGAGAGAGTTGTGAGGCTTTTAAATAATTTAGGCTGTGGCGATTGGCATATTTCTAATTAGCCGTTTGAAACTGAAATCATGTGAACTTTTTGACTTGTGTAGGTAACTCTTCTTTCAAGGATACATCATAGGAACCTGGTACAGTTTCTCGGATATTGTCAAGAAGATGGGAGAAGTATACTTGTTTATGAGTTCATGCACTATGGAACTCTCAAGGAACATCTTTATGGTAAGTTTTAATTGTTACTTAGTTCTTAAAGCAGTACAAATTGAGTGCTTAACTGGTGTAAATTATGATAGGCCCTTTAGCGAGGGAACATGGTATCAATTGGATAAAACGCCTCGAGATTGCTGAAGATGCTGCAAAAGGTACTTAAGCTAAGGGATAAAACTGTAATTTTTCTGTGCAGAGGTTTTTTGCATTGTTCAGTTACTGAAGGTTTCATTACTCTATATTCAGGGATTGAATACCTTCACACTGGCTGTGTTCCAGCAATTATCCATAGGGATTTAAAAACTAGCAATATTCTTCTTGACAAACATATGAGGGCAAAGGTTTCAGATTTTGGGCTTTCAAAACTCGCAGTAGATGGAGCCTCACATGTATCAAGCATAGTCCGGGGAACTGTCGGATATCTGGATCCCGAGTAAGGCCTGGCTTCTATTTAAAACCTTCCTTAGCTTGAAATCATGTTGAATGACTACTGTTTGAACTGACTTGCTATCATTGCTGCTGCTGTTCTCAAATGATTAAATTGTTTATAGAAAGACAAAGTTATGTGTTTACAGACAGTAAACAATGAGGAGGAGAGATTACTTTTTGTCATGACCATTACCATGTTTAAAGATTGACTAAGTCAATCCTTGTGTATCCTTCCAATTCCTTATCTTGTACTTGTTTCTGTTTTGAGGCCACTATCACACCAAATATACTGTTGTTGGGGAAATTTATATTTTTTGCATGCAGTGTGAAATTCTTCGTGTGTTTGATGATGGACTCATTCATCGCATTGAGTTTATAATATTTTCTTTTGCTGCACAGGTATTATATATCCCAGCAATTAACAGACAAAAGTGATGTCTATGGCTTTGGTGTCATTCTACTCGAACTGATGTCTGGTCAGGAAGCCATATCTAATGACAACTTTGGTGTTAATTGCCGTAACATTGTCCAGTGGGTAAGTTGATATTATTACATGAATTATGACATGAAAGGAAGGACGAAGTTTTTGATCAAAGTGCATATCTGAAGGAATAAAGTTTTACATAATCTCTTAGGAACACCTAGTTTACATCTAAGCACTATAATTAGGAAACCAAAATGGGGTAATTGTTCAAATTACTTTTATTTCATTAAGTGCATCACCTCCTAGATTTCTTTATTAATGTACTTTCCTGCTGCTTATTGTTTCAAAAATTAATTGAGGATCTTGGAATACGGACCTTAGTTTCAAACTCTAAAATGGGGGCAAATGATTTTGCACTTGTTGAAAGCTTTCTTCGTAACTATATGCTTTCATTAGTTGATTTGTTTCAAATCCTGGCTGTTGTGTAGGCAAAGTTGCATATAGAGAGTGGGGACATTCAAAGAATTATTGATCCTTCCCTGCGCAATGGATATGACATCCAATCAATGTGGAAGATAGCAGAGAAAGCTTTAAACTGTGTGGCACCTCATGGACATCTGAGGCCTTCGATTTCAGAAGTTCTCAAGGAGATCCAAGATGCAATCTTAATTGAAAAGGAAGTCATGGTGAGAGAAGGTAACTCAGATGAAATGTCTAGGAACTCTGCAAATTCTTCCCTTAACCCTAATTCCTTGGATTTGGTTGGACCGGATAATTACCTGTCCTTAGATGAGTCCATCGGACGGCCAGCAGCACGGTAGTCTTTTGTTTGTCCATGTACAATGAGACAATCCCTTCTGTTTTCCCTTTTTTCATATTCTTTGTTACATTGCTGTAATTTTCAACCATGCTCTAGGTTTGAGGAAACTACTTCTGCCCCCCACCCCAGGACCCAGGTGGAGGAAAGAAAGATAAAAAGAATAGGAAAATGGAAAGATAATCCCAAAGACAAAATACCTCCAAGTTTTGAGATTGTAAATTTTTGAGGTTGTTCCATTGCACACAACTTTATATATCTCTTTAGTTTCTGTCCTTTTCCTGCATGAAATGAAACAAAACCATTCTAAATGGTTGCAAAGGCTTTTGATTGAATGAACAACATCCATGCAACCAGACATGGGTTTCTGTATTCTTGCAAGGCTGTCATGCATAAATTGCATGGCAGACATGTGATTTGTTCCAAATCTTGCATGGTAAACAAGTGTAGAATTAAGGATTTGGTAAGCCAAGTTGCATCTGGTGGTCTGATTGGAACCAAACCTAAGGAAAATGGTGGGGCCACATGGTGGCAAAATTGTGATCAGGAAGTCAAGTGTGTACTAGTTGAGAAGTAGCAATCCCTCATTTGAAAGCTGAAGAAGATATTCTTTGAAACTTGGTATGAAACTTCTGTTGAGAAGTTTGCCATGTGTTTGACGACCCACCATAACTGGTAGACCATCACATCACCAATACCATCATGTTTAAAGTTTCAATGGCTAATTTATTATTCTGACCAAAAAAAAAAGAAATGGCTAATTTATCTGTGTCTACCTTCTGTTTAATATTTACATGGGCAAGTGGAACCCACATTCTCTTTCTAAGTAAGTAATTTAGAATTAAATATATTTAATAATGAAAGTGGATAATCTGTGAAAAACTACTTCAAATTCTGCTTTTGACTTTATCAAAAGTTTATTTGATTCATTCAAATTACTACTATTTCATTTTTGTTCATCTTATTCTTATCTTGTAGTATTTGATTCGTGAAGGAATTTTACTGCTCAGAAATAAGGCCAATACGACGTCGTAACCGTACAAATGAACTCCACCGACACGTGGTAAAATGGGAGAGCGCGAGCTAATCCAGAAACAGAAACCGGAGAAAAACCGGAAATATAAAATCAAACCCAAAAAGGCAAAGAAAAAAAGAGAGGAAGTTTCAGGGGCGTGCGTCCCAACCTCCAGGCTCTCAGCAAAGAACCAATATTTTTTTTAAAAAAAAAGATTATTTAAAATATAAATAAAAAGGGAAACTCAACGAACGGTGTTGATAAACCTTATTCTCACATCTTACTCGTCTCCTCTTTCCTCTCTTCTCCAGCGTCCGATCCCCTCTCTTTCTTCTCCTCATAATCCAATCTCCCTCTCTCCCGCCCTTTTCCTTTTCATTTTCCCACTAAGGTAAATTGCCCTTTTTCCCTCTCCCTTCACTTTCTTTATGCCTCTTTCTCCCCTCTCTTCCTTAGGGTTTCGATTTAGAAATTAGAGATTTACTAATTGATCACGATGATTTTCGATGATTTCTTGGAGCTAGGGTTTCGCTATGGCGGATGCACCGGCGGCTCCTGCTCCGGCGAGTCCCGGCGGAGGAAGTCACGAGAGCGGCGAGCAGAGCCCGCGGTCAAACGTGCGAGAACAGGACAGGTATCTTCCTATCGCTAATATTAGCCGTATCATGAAGAAGGCTCTTCCCGCGAACGGCAAGATCGCTAAAGATGCGAAAGAGACCGTACAAGAGTGTGTCTCTGAGTTTATCAGCTTCATTACCAGCGAGTACGTTTCCCCTTTTCTTCTTCTTCTTATTATTATTTTCTGGCTTGTAGTATTTTTATTGAGGTTTTATTTATCATTTTAGTTCAATTCATTAGGTCCATGTTTAATTTGTGATGAATTTATGCGCAGAGCTAGTGATAAGTGTCAGAAAGAGAAGAGGAAGACGATTAACGGGGATGATCTGCTTTGGGCTATGGCAACTTTAGGGTTTGAAGATTACATCGATCCCCTTAAGATTTACCTTACTAGATACAGAGAGGTAATTCGTAATTTCCCTTTGTGAATATTCATTTACTATTGTTCGTCCTTATGGTTCTGCCCTTATTGCTTAGAAAGGAACAAAATAAAAACAGTTATGTGGATTTTCCATTTTGTACGCTATCATGCGAGGTAAATGAAGAGGATCATTCTCTTATAAGTTAGCTTTGGAGTTTAAAGGCTTTCCAAACTATTCACCTAACTTTTTTATGTTAATTATTTGGTATTTATTTCCTTTTATTGGAGTTTTAATAACTCTATAGTTAGAAGTGCGTCAGTCCATGTAACAATTGTATAATATAATTCTGCTTGTTGGGCTTTTGGATTCCAATGTGTTTCTTATGATATCAAAAAATAGTTAAAAATAGTAGGAGAGGATGCAGTTATGGATGAGATATATGTGACATTTGAAAGTTTTAGTTCTTTTTAGCTGTGATTTCTCAGCAAGCTAAGGGATTCTGATTCCAGATGATTTTGTTTTATGCTTTGTATTGTCTGGTTTAATTTCTAATTCTTTCAGTGAACTGATTGATTTTTTTTTTTCTGGTTTATGTGATCGATCGGGTCATTGCAGATGGAGGTTAGTTAATGCTTTCTTCTTTGAATCATGTTACTCCTTTATTAAATACATTTTGGCACCGTACTTGTCCCCTCCTAGCTACAATTTTTCTTATATTTGGTTGGCAAACTATGATGTTTGATAGGGGGATACCAAGGGGTCAGCTAAGGGTGGTGATGCATCGGTTAAGAAAGATGTCCAACCAACCCCAAATGCTCAGGTGAAATACAAGTTTGTCGTTACTCTTTCATTCATTTTAGTTTTGGACCTCATGCATTGCACTTTGTATCTGCCTTATTTGTTCTTAAATAAATTCCATATCCATGCAAACATGTGATCTTATTCTCTGATCTTCCTGGCAGCTTGCTCATCAAGGTTCATTCCCGCAAGGTGTTAATTATGGGAATTCTCAAGTAATCTCTCTCTCTCTGTCTCTCTCTGCCTGTGTTGTGTGTGTATATGGAAGTGTCTGTCCGTCGCTGCATGACGGAACATGCCAACTTGTAAATAAACTCACAAGTTGTTGCGTATTTCCATGCCTTGATGTGGTTCTTTAATGATAGCTACTGTACTCCTTTGCGTTAACTTTGGTGTCTCATATGGCAAATGGCTGTGAGCATCATAACTTAGGCTTCAAGGGTACTACTGAGAAACATTCTACTTGGAAAATCTTATCCGTATCCTGTTAATAAACAACAGTATAACACTATATAATGAGTTTATCTAGGGTTGCTTTCAAAAATCAGTATTGAAGATCTTCTTTGACATTGTTAAGTCAATGTTGTGAAAGGCGCAAGGTGCACTCTAGGCACTAGGACCCTTATATTGCCTGAGGTGCAAGGCGCAAAAAAAGCGCTAGCCTGATTGAAGTAAGCCGCGCACAAAAAAACATAAATGTGTTATGTATTATATAGATCATATGCTCAATATATGATAATAATAATTTTAATTACCTTAAAAGATTGTCTATTCAAATCAATCTTATTCATAATGTAGTCGAAATGACTCTAAAGTCTAATCCATTCCTTAATCTAAGTCTGTAACAATCCTAATAATCTATGTTAGACATAGACATCATATCATAAGTGACTAAAATTTACTAGTTTATACTTTAAATTACTATTTATTAATGCCTTAAATTACTATATTCATTCCTTTAATTAATATTTAATGTCTTATAAACTTAGCAGTCTAATTACCTAAAAAATTATAGTAGTTGACTTGTTTAACTCATTTCTTACGAAAATTACTATTTAATGCCTTAAGAGCCTGTTTGGCCCGGCTTGAGCTTATTACAAAAGTGCTGTTTTAGTAGAGTTGTTTTATAAGTGCTGTCTAGAGAAGTTAAAATAACGTTTGGCAAATTTAACGCAGAAGTACTGTAAGTCGTAGAAAGCTGTTTGACAATTATATTGTAAAACTGTTGTGAAATGTTTAAATTACGAAAAAGGATATTTTGTCTTTTTGTATAAATATTTGAAAAAAAGGTGTTATTTTGTACATATTAACTAATATATATATCCTTCATATAATAATAAATTTTCAACCAATTGGAATTCTTTTATATATACCTTTACTACAAATAGAAATTATGAATTAATTTATTTAAGGTATGATCAAATAAAATATAACAATAATTAAATGTAAATGATAAAATTAAAATAAAATAACTATACAAAAAAGTTTGATAATATAAGTCAAATAAAACCTAAATAATAGCAAAAGAGAGTGGGTTTGCGGCTTGTTGATGAGAAAAAAACAAACAAGTGAGAAAATTAGGATAGGGTTGTCATTTTGAGAAAAATATAAGGGTATTAAAGGCACATAACAAAATTTCATTAAAAAAAGCTAGCTTCCCGTATAAGCTCTAAAAAGTGATTTTTGGGGAAGCTTCAAATTGTAGCTTTGGCTAGAAGCAGAAAAACTGCTTCCCTGATAAGCTGAAATTTCAAAAAGCCATACACCCAAACACCTGACTTTAGCTTCTAGATTAGAGAAGCACTTAAAAAAGCTGGGCCAAACACCCACTAAATTTAGTTATTAGAAGTTTCTGTATTGACTTTTGACATAAAACACTGATAAAAAATAAAAAAGGAAAGAAAATAAAGGGAACCATCAATAAGGCTCACCTTTTTAGTGCCTTGCGCCTTAAAAAGAGGCATAAAAAGCGCAAGAAAACCCTTGCCTCAAAGGTTAAGAGGCGCTAGCCCCCTTTGGTGCTGCGCCTTGGCGCCTAGGCACCTTAACATCACTGGGTGATGGGTTAAGTATATAAATGAGCCGGTATTCTGAAACTTTTAGTCATATTATGTAACAACCTATCGCCATAAGTCCTAGCTGAAGTTGTGCTATATATCTTGTAAACTACAGCATAATTCGACTGTGGTTGTTTTCTTGATTATTGTATATGAACACATAATTACACATTTTGCATGCTTTAAATGACCTGTAGAGTTTGTTGATGAAATCCCCAGAAAGGATCTTCAAGAGTTAAGTAGCTATTTGACTATCTGTACTGCGTCACTTAAGACCTTTTATTGGTTCTATTTGCCTAACTCATGTTATGGAAGTGGCAGAACCATTGTGAAGGCCAATTCCAACTGCTTGACAATACATTCATATATTTTTTGCTTCAATAATTACTTTGAAACTTGTTATTGATTCCAGGAAGTTATATATCGTAGCGTAAATAACCGTGGTTACAGATGGCCCTTTTGTAGCATTATGTGTATTAGCACACATTGAAGCAGTTAGCAAATGTTGCTTCGATGATGCATCTTCTTCAATCTTTTTATTTCTGCAATGATGCTTTTTCCCAGTGTAACTTTATTTTGGACAAAAAGAAATTCAAGTTGGTTGGGTTCTAATATCTTGCAACTTTTGTAGTCTCAGGCCCATCTAATGGTTCCTATGCAAGGCACTGAGTAGAGATGTATCTGCCTCCAGCTAATTCCATGACCTAAATCCCATTCAATATCATGTTTCAGTGCTGCAACAAGTAGTTTCAAAACGCCCATCCGAGGTGCGAACTGACATTTTGGATGGCTTGCATCCTCGTATCTTGTAAGCTGTTACTTTCTAGTAATGTTTGTATATCAGGTGTTATTTGAAATAGATTCACTTTTCAAAGGATTGTGTAAATCTTGGCTTTATTGTAGATTTCAGCTCTTGGTGGGGACATAATGTTTCGGGTATGAGACATTGTTCAGGAAATTTCTAATGCCTCTGTTCATTCTATCTCTTATAAGACGTTGAACATTGTAAGGTGGAATGGACAAGATTATTGATTTCTACTATCAGTTAAATTCTACTTGTGTTAATCGATTTCGGTCGTTTTATTCAATCATCATTTAGCTGATCTTGGTAATACCGTTACTGGCCGTTTACATTTCCAGTTTTCCGCTGCCTTCCTTGATTCAAAGAGAAAAGAACAGATAGTAGAGGCATAGTAAATCTTACCAAAAAGGTAAAGGACACTTACTAATCATGTGACATGCACATTTTATGCATGAATCATGATAATTCATGCCTTTTCAAGGACAGTTTTTTTTTTCCCCAATCTAATTATTACTACTACTACAACTTTGAACAATTAGTGGTGGCTTGATATGTGCTATATTCAAATTAAGAGGTTGTGGGGTTATATATACGATGGAGAGAAGATCTTGAACATTGGCAAATGTCGTCCACTTCTGGTTGTTGCGTCGACAAGAAGCTCTTTCGCTCAAGGCAAACAAAGTTGCTTTGTCAAACGTAATTTGGCTTTTGCGTGGCCCAGCCAATGTGCTCTGCTTTCTTCGCCCCGACGTACCCTTCGGTTCTTTAGAAACACACAGAAGCATATTTTTTATATCGTTCTTTTTTTTTTAATTATTATTATTCCTTAAAAGAGAACGATCGACTAAAATAATGCATAATATATTCCTTCTACTTTACCTCCCTACCTCTCCTCCTCGCCTCTTCTAACTTTTTCTCCCATTCTTATGTTATGTCAATGTGCTACAAATTTTGCATCATTTTCCTCCGTTGCTTTCTTTAGAATTATTAAAAAAAATAATAATTAAATTAAATAAGTATCGCAACTTTTGTATAAAAAAATAATTATTTTTTATTTTCGTTTTAATTAATGAATTTTATTTTTTAACTATAATTAGCGTGGCCAGCTTTTACGTGGAGCTCTTAACTAGATCCATTTCCATTTTCCAGTTAGGTTGGGCCAAGGACCCATTATCTTGAACAAAAGAAGGCGGTGCTGACTCCATAAATCGAAAAGCTACAAAGTATACTAATCGTACGGCCGAAACTTCAGCATCTTATCTGCAACCAACGATCATGATCTGTACAGTGGGTACTTGTGAGGGTGTACGAATCTTCAATACGGCTGAATCGCACAAGATATAAACCACTTAATATGAATATGATGCAAGGGTTATTTACCCATCTCAATAAGAATAAGATTCGTTCAATCCTCCTCTCTCTCTCAACAATGCTTCTGTAAATTTACACAAAAAAATGCCCTTGATTTCTCTCATCATCACAATCGCATAAAAGAAGAAAAACTCTTTCTTTCTTTAATTTAATCAGAGGAAAAAAAAAGCATCGACAACAGGGAGAAGAAAGAGAGAAAGCAAAGAAAAGAAAATTGAAGAGGAAAAGACCGTCTCCTTCTATAAGTAAACCCCTTAGATTGAAAATTGTAGGTCTCTGATTCTCTCCGACGACCGATTAACGGAAAAACTTTCCTCTTTTCTCTTACAAATTTTCTTTTTTCATTGAGGTACATAAAATGAAGAAAAAGTTTGAAAATTTTTCCGAATGTTTTTTTTTTTATTTTCCCTTGTTATCTTTGAGCTCATTGTCTTTTGTTTTTCTCTTTAATCTCCGTTTTTGCTTGTTTTTGAAGGAGCGATTGTTTATTTTTCTGTTTGTTTCATTGGTTTTGATGAATCGATTAAACTAGCTGTGTTTTGATTTTCTCTCATCTTTAAAACGTTTTGTTCATAATTAAACAGATTTTTTTAAAAAAAAATTACGGTCTAAAGTGAAGTTTTTTTCATCATTAAGTGAATTATTGTGATGATTATCTAGGGTTTTTCTGATTCCTGCTTTCTACTGTTTTCAAGAATTTTGTACTATAAAACAGTAAATTTTCGTATTCTACGATGAATACCTTCCTTATTTTCTGTCGTATGGATTAGTTGATTGAATTTTCTTTTTCCTTTTTTTTTTAGTTATCACAGGTTTCAGTGAAATATTTATTGGGAAATTTTTGGTAAAAGGCCAAACAAAGAATAAAGAGAATGCAAATGGGAAATCGAGGACAGAAACGAACGGAAACATCCGATGAATTACCAGCAGACAAGCGAGCCTGTAGTTCGTTGGAGTTTCGACCGAGTACCTCCAACTCTTCCTCAATCCAAACTCACCTCAATTCACAGAACTCCACTCCCGATGCTGACATGGACACTTCCTCCTCCGCCTCGGCTTCCAGCCGATCAGAAGGTGAGCATGAGAAGGAAGAAGATTCCGCGTATGGATCCTGCGATTCTGACGCTGAGCAACAACCAAGGCACCGCATTCTAAGAGATTATCAGAGGCGAAGATCCTCGGGTGATCATGGAAAATTGAATAATATTTTGACAAATTTGAGTGAAGAAGGAAATGGAGGTTCTGCTCAATTAGCTGCATTGACAGAACTTTGTGAAGTGTTGTCATTTTGTAATGAGGATTCGCTTTCAAGTATGATGGCGGATTCTTTATCACCAATACTTGTAAAGCTTGCGAAGAATGAGAGTAATGCTAATATAATGTTATTGGCAGTAAGGGGTATAACTTATTTATGTGATGTATTTCCTAGATCATCTGGTTTCCTTGTTAGGCACGATGCTGTTCCTGCTCTTTGTCAAAGATTACTGGCTATTGAATATGTCGATGTAGCGGAGCAGGTAGTTTTTAAGTTAAAGTCAGTGTTTTAAAGTAACTGACCTTGAAATGCTTAGAAATTATAGTGTGATTGGAGTAGAAACACTACCTGTTATAAGAAATGTTGGTTTTTGTGCAGTGTTTGCAAGCATTGGAGAAAATATCTCGCGACCAACCGCTTGCCTGTTTACAAGCTGGTGCAATTATGGCTGTTCTAAATTTTATTGATTTTTTCTCAATAAGTGTACAGGTAAATACAGTGTACATTCTGTTCTTAGTTCTTACCTTAAGAATGAGGATATCTGTTGTTTAATGGAATTTTCATTCTAAATTTGCCAAGCAGAGAGTTGCGCTTTCCACTGTGGTCAATATTTGTAAGAAACTTCCTTCTGAGGGTCCTGCACCTTTTGTGGAGGCCGTTCCCAAATTATGTGATTTACTTCAACATGAGGATCAACAGGTTTTCAACTTTTTTAAGTTTTACTCTTTTGGATGATTCCTTCAATAGATTTTTTTATCAAATACTATTTTATTGACCCTAGAAGTTCTGCATTGTTCAAAAAATCCAGCTTGTTGAAAGTGTGGCGACTTGCTTGATCAAAATAGCTGAGCGCACTAGCCAGTCTTCTGAGATGCTGCAGGAACTTTGTAAGCATGAGCTGATTAACCAAGTCACGCACCTTTTGAACTTGAATAGCCGAATTACCATATCCCAGCCAATTTACAATGTATGCAAATTTCCTTGATCATGGTTCAGAGACTAGCTGCATTCATGTTACACTTTCCGTAAATGATTTAACCGTTCCATGTGATTGGCAGGGCTTGATAGGATTACTTGTCAAACTTTGTTCTGGTTCGTTTGTAGCTTTTAGGAGCCTGTATGAGCTGAATATAAACAGCACCCTGAAGGATGTGTTATCTACTTATGACCTTTCACATGGGATGTCTTCTTCGTACTTGGTCGATGGCAATTGCAATCAGGTTTGCAGCTTAGACGGCACAACTTCTCTCAAGGCTGTTTCATATTGGTTGGCAATAGCTTGAATGTTAATCCAAGTGGATCCTTGTAGTTGATAGTATAGTGATAACTGTTGTGATAGGCCCCAAATTTATCTTCGAGACCAACTATAATACTGATACTTATTAGCTGTCTAGCTCTCAAGCTCATTTTCACGTTTTAATGAAACTATTTAAGTCAACAGTAGGTTTTGTATTATCAGAAGAAAAGGCACAGATCTCAATTGCTGTTTTCTCTTACAGATGCATGAAGTTCTGAAGTTGCTCAATGAGCTGCTCCCCACCTCAGCTGGAGATCTTGTTAATCACCTAGTTTTGGATAAAGAATCCTTTTTAGCTGATCACCCTGATCTTCTGCAGAAATTTGGAATGGATATACTTCCTATGTTGGTCCAGGTAGCTCTCTGATGCGTATGGTTGAAATTGTGTGTTTTGTTCTTTTAATAGCTTTATTCTATATGCTTCACTGCTTGCACAGGTGGTTAATTCTGGTGCAAACATATATGTTTGCTATGGCTGCCTATCTGTTATCAGCAAGTTAGTTATTCTGAGCAAACCTGACATGCTTGTTGAATTGCTTAAGACTGCCAATATTCCGAGGTGAATGGGGATCTTTTTTCTTTTTCTTTTCTTTTAAACCCCTAAAGGATAAGTTGACTGATATTCAATATATTTTTCATGGAATTTATGCATGGCAGTTTCCTGGCTGGAGTGTTTACTCGAAAGGATCAGCATTTGCTGATGTTAGCCCTGCAGATTGTTGAGATAATTCTCCAAAAGCTTTCTGATGTGTTCTTGAACTCGTTCATAAAGGAGGGTGTCTTTTGCGCTATTGATACTCTGCTAATGCCAGAAAAATGCTCGCAAGTGATGTTCAATTGCATCCAACCATCATTTGATTCAAGGCAAAAATCTTCTGCAAGGGAGGTACAACGATGCTTATGTTATGCATTTGACATAATGCAATCTTCCCCTGTTCCGCCTTGCAAGCTTGATAAGGATTCTGTTTGCAATCTTGCAAAACATATCAAAACCAATTACTTTGCTTCAGAATTGTTTGACTCAGAGAAAGGAGTGACTGATATTCTTCAAAATCTCATAACCTTCTCTGCTGCATTGAGTGATTTGATAAACTCGCCTGTTGCTGATGATAGCCTTGTCCAACAAGAGGAGAAGTTCTACAGTATATTGCATCAAGTAATGCTGAAGCTTAATGGTAGAGAGCCTGTATCCACTTTTGAATTTATCAAAAGCGGAATCATAAAATCTCTTATGCAGTACCTGTCTAATGGTTTATACCTTAGAGATAATGTGGAATTTAATGGTATATATAACCATTTGCCTGTTCTTGGAAAGAGGTTTGAGGTGTTTGCAAAGTTGTTTTTGTCTTATTCTGATATTCCTGTTGAGGACTTGCCTCTGTCAGTACTAATACAAAAATTACAAAGCGCATTGTCATCTTTGGAAAATTTCCCTGTTTTTCCAAGCCACGGGTTCAAGCAGAGAAGTTCATTTGCTACTGTACCAAAAGGGCGTACCGTTATGTATCCATGCTTTAGGGTTCGTTTTGTGAGGGGAAATGGGGAGACCTGCCTAGCTGATTTGCCTGAAGATCTTTTGACTGTTGACCCTTTTTCTTCATCAGATGCCATTGAAGGATATCTTAGGCCCAAAATTTTGATTAAAAGAACAGAAAATGGGGAACCAGATGCCAAAGCATTGGAACAGATGGAAAGTCAACCTATTCATATACTATCGAATGCAAACTCTAGTCAAGGCGAGAGTTCCAGTTTAATGGACAGCGTGTCTGCTGATTTGGCTGATATGCAGGTCACTCTTTTGGTTTGAATTTAACTGACTAGAACCATTTTGTAAAATGACCTTTTTCTTCATTCACTTATCTACACTGGTGAACATGATAAATTTTGAGCTTTACTCAATTCTTGAGGTTATGCTTTCCTGCAGGAAGATGAGGATAACATGCCTCAGTTTGCCTCAGAACAAGTGCATTTCAGAGAGTCAAATTCTGGTGAAACGTTGTCTTTAGATGAAACCGATGTGGTATGTTTTGGTGGTTTATTATTAATTTACATCCTGTATGAATCACATGAGCCTGCTTAACTTACTGGTTGAACCATCTATGTTGCGGTTTTTTCATCTTGTAAGGGCTGCTCTGATTCTAAAGCAGCTACTTTTCCCTCTCTCACTGACTGCAAATTGCATTATGTTGCAGGGCTCTGCTGTGCAAGAACAACAGTTCCCTACAGAGTCAACTACAAAAATAAAGCCTCAGTGTTCCGCATCTGTTGACAATGACAATGAAGATGCTTCACCTAGACTGTTGCTTTATCTAGAAGGACATCAACTAGACCGAACTTTGACGCTATATCAAGCAATTGTTCAACAGCTCCTAAATTCAGAGAATGAAGTTATTACGTGGACAAAACTGTGGAGTCGAGTGTACACAGTGACATACAGAAAAGCTGTGGAATCTAAGCAAGATGATGCTCAAGAACATACATTTCTAGAACTGAAGTCCTCAATGTTCAATAAAGTTGTCACCTCTATGCAGAATATGGCTCTTTTTTCCAGCATGTTTGCTTCCAAACTTGCTTCTCATTTGGATAAGTCAAGTCCTACTTATGATGTGCTGTTTCTGCTTAAAAGTTTGGAAGGCATCAACAAATATTCATTTCATCTAATGTCGTATGAGAGAATACGTGCTTTTGCTGAAGGTAGGATTGACAACTTGGATAATTTGAAGGTAATAGTTCATTCGGTGCCTCAAAATGAGTTTGTGAGCAGTAGGTTGACAGAAAAACTAGAACAGCAGATGCGTGATTCTTTTACTTTGTCCACTGGTGGTATGCCTTCGTGGTGTAATCAGTTAATTGCTTCATGTCCCTTTTTGTTTAGCTTTGAGGCTAGATGTAAGTATTTTCGACTGGTAGCTTTTGGTCCAAGGAGAGTTCAAATTCATAGTACGTCACGTGGAAATTCAGGTGCTTCAAATGAAAGGCAACCTACTGCAGGTGGTTTGCCTCGTAAGAAGTTTTTAGTTTCACGGGATCGAATTCTGGATTCTGCAACCAAGATGATGGAGCTACATGCTCGTCATAAGGGATTTCTTGAAGTGGAATATGATGACGAAGTTGGCACGGGTCTTGGTCCAACTTTGGAATTCTATACTCTTGTTAGTCATGAATTTCAGAAAGCTGGCCTTGGCGTATGGAGAGGGGACTATAGTTCATTTATCGCTTCAAAAACCTTGCCTGTTGTGGAGTCTGAAATCCTGATTAATCCTTTTGGGCTTTTCCCTCGTCCATGGTCACCTACATCGGATTCATCCAATGGGATACAGTTCTCTGAAGTATTAAAAAAGTTTGTCCTTTTGGGTCAAATTGTTGCAAAGGCTATTCAAGATGGAAGGGTCCTGGATATTCCATTCTCCAAAGCCTTCTACAAATTAATTCTGGAGCAGGTATTTTTTTTTATCTTTAAATTTTAATATGATTGAACTTTCCTTTTAAGTTCGTAATACAAAATTTAACCTTATACTTTAGCTATTAAGATATGCGACCTTTTGATTTGTAGGAACTAAGTTTGTATGACATCCAATCCTTTGACCCTGAGCTTGGTAGGACACTAATGGAGTTTCAGGCTATTGTCTCTCGGAAAATGCATTTGGAATCTGTTTGTGTTGAAAATCCAATGTTGAAACCGGATTTGTGCTTTCGGAATTCCAGGATAGAGGATCTTTGTCTTGACTTTACCCTTCCGGGTTATCCAGATTATCTTCTTTCTACCGAGTCGAATCACAAAATGGTAAGTTTTTCTTAAGTATGACTGTAGTCTCACTTCTACATTAAATTCAAACTTGGATTCACGTATTAGACACATTACCAGGTAAATTTGGCAAACTTGGAGGATTATATCCAGCTTGTTGTGGACGCTACCATTCATACTGGAATTGCTAGACAGGTCGAAGCTTTCAGATCTGGATTTAACCAGGTATGTCTCATCACGGTTGCGTTTTCTTTAAAGAAGTTAGCAAAATGCTAGTCTCTTTGATCCTAGAGAGTTCTACTTGATTAAAACTGTGGAGACGTTCATTTCTTTTGGTTGATTTGGTGTAACCTTTTTGGGTTACATATGGGGAGGTAGAAGGAGGGAGTGTGGATCCAAACGTTGGACCTCCTACTCCCTCCAGTGGTCTGTTAGATTAACGTTGATGATTAAGTTTATCAGGGGATGGTTTGTTTGCTGATATGTAATGTAATCTATAGTTTGTTCAACTATGTATTGACCAGTCTCAAGTCCCTCTGTGAATTCTCCTTTCTTCAGCGCAGTCATATGAATCCCAGATAAGGCAACTGCCATTTAGACGATATGTTTTTAACCTATTAATAACCAATTAGTGTAATTATCGAACTTTTAAGACCGATGTTGACTTGAAAAATGGTTTAAGTGGCTGTTATAGAAATGACCTTATTAGTGGACACATGTAATCTTCTTAATGAGTTTTGTGGAGTTTAAAAGTTTCACTGACAGTATGAAACAATAAATCCTAAGAAAAGATGGGCAACAGTTTTCTCCTTTAATTAATCCAATTTTGGCTCTAACTCCAGGTTTTTGCAATTGAGCATCTCCATATTTTTACTGAAGAGGAACTAGAGCGATTACTCTGTGGAGAACGTGATTTCTGGGCTGTACGTATATCTGTCACTTTGATTAATCAATCTGTTTTGGGGGATATATCTTCTTTACTAAGTTTTAATGTTGTTGTCCAAGCAGTTTAATGAACTTCTGGAACATATCAAGTTTGATCATGGATATACAGCTAGCAGCCCACCGATCACTAATGTTAGTCTTGCATTTTTTTCTCCTTTGCACCCCAGCCTCTGGTTTTCGTATCTGTTTAATCTTTATGGTCGTTGACTCACTCTTTTTAATCTCAGCTACTGCAAATTATACAAGAATTTAAATATGCGCAAAGACGGGCATTTCTACAGTTTGTGACTGGTGCACCCCGGCTACCTCCTGGAGGTTTGGCATCTCTAAATCCAAAGTTGACGATTGTTCGCAAGGTCTGTCTGATTAATAAACCTTCTCACAGTTGCATCCCACTTGATTCTGTCTTATTATGTGTATTCATTTCTATAAATCTTGATGTTTCCTTCAGCATAGTAGCAATTGTGCTGATACAGAGCTGCCGAGCGTTATGACTTGTGCCAATTACCTGAAATTGCCACCTTATTCTTCAAAAGTAATCCTTCACACCTTCTTAATCTCAAGTGCCATGTTAACTTCCTTATAAAGATATACTAATTTGAAACGGTAATCATTTACAGGAGAGGATGAAAGAGAAGCTATTGTATGCAATAACAGAAGGGCAAGGCTCATTCCACCTCTCATAGCTTTTGCAGGTACATATAATCCGTGAATTTGTAAAAATTAGATTAGGTAGGTGCTGGTGTACATGAAGTGGGGTGGTGGATAGTGTTATGGTAGTGGATTTAGATGGTTGACAGAGGAGCCGATTGTCGTTGGAACAAGAGGAAGCTCTATGGGATTGCTGACCAATATTCCGGTGGGAATTTGTGAATAGGAATTGGAAATGCACAAGATAGTTGTTTTTAGTGCAAAGTTGGGAGCTGTACAGGGTGAGAATGGAGGTTATAGAGGTTTCTGATGGTTGGCTGTTCTTCCTTCATTTTAAGCGCAAAACTGTGTACAGAGATTTAGAACTAGCTTTATTCAATCAGTGAAACTCAACTTACATTGGTGGCTGCTATTTCGTTATTTCTGTTTTCCCTTCAATTTCTACTATTTACAGGTTTTCCGGTTAGCACCGAAATCATGAAAATTTGTTTAGTAACTTCTTTGCCCGATATCGAGTAAGATGCCTAACAACAAAACCTGAAATAATTGGGGGGTGAGTTGCCGGTCAATTTCAGAATGAAATTTAGCTATTTAAACTAGTGTTTGTTTGAGAGATAATGGAATATTTGGTATTTCAAAAGAGAAAAAAGAAAGAAAGAATATTTTATTTGACAATTAGACAAATTAAGAAAATAAACTTCGAATTTTTTTCCTCTGATTGAACAATTAAGTTTGAATATAATTATGAGGTATCTTGCTTCATATATTACTACAAAGTGCAAACACTGAATTTAATATTTTTGTAATATGGACGGTAGGTAATATAATAAGACTTTCATCCTTGTAGATAATACTGAAAATGGTAACAATTTTTCGGGTGGAAACTGGAAAGGATCAGAATCAGAATTTCTCTGGCCATATTACTAAATCATTTAACTTTTAATTGTTTTAAATTATTTCCATAGCTAAGTAAACAACAGCAGACTTGAGAGAGCAAATTTAAATGTTTAGCCGTGGAAACAAGAGATTTTAAGCTAAAAAACTCTGAATTAATCCTTAAAAAGAAGGGATTATGGAAATAGAGATAATTTTGTATTAGCAGGATTAAGACATAATAATTGATCGATTAGCAAACCTGCTGAAAGGCTGAAGCCAGCGGACAACTAACTACTTTTAGCTTTCCATTAAGTAGCAAATAAATATAATGGGAAATAACGGTTAACGACCACTGAGTGTTTACGGCTGTGGATAAACAAGAGAACATAATCCAGTCGACGTAGTACCTTCCTTCTCCATTCAATTCACAACCCAAAGCAGCAAACTCTAAATCTTGATTCAAAAACTTCTTTGTTTCTTCTTCTTTTTCCTCAAATGGACAAATCATGAATATTCCTCTACCTTCCGCATGCCCTTCCTCTTCCTCTTCCTCTTCGTCTCCAACCTCTTCCTCCTCTTCATTTCCCTCCACTCTCCTCCACTGGCTCTCTCCTCTTCCTCTACCTCCTCCTCCTCCTTCAGCTACCGCCACAACAACTGCTTCTAAGCCCACTCGTCCATTTCGGGCGCATGCAGCCACCGCCCACCAGCAAACTCAACCCGCCACCCATTTATCTCTCTCCACCGGTGAAAAGACTAACGATGATCAGACCCTTCTTTTACTCCTTCGACAGAGAAAAACAGAACAAGCCTGGACTTATTACTCCCAATCCACTCACCTCCCAACTCCCACTTGCCTAAGCCGCTTAGTTGCTCAACTTTCCTACCAAAGCACCCCAAATTCCCTCACACGCGCGCGGTCCATTATCACGCGCCTCCGCAATGAACGCCATCTCCATCGTCTGGACGCTAACTCCCTTGGCCTCTTGGCCTCAGCTTCTGCAAAAATTGGGCATACCCTCTACGCCTCCTCCCTCATCAAGTCCATGCTTCGCTCTGGTTACCTCCCCCACGTCAAAGCATGGAGTGCCGTCGTTTCACGGCTCTCTACCGAGTCACCCGCAGAGTCCATAAACCTTTTTGACTCGGTGACTCGTCGAGTCAGGCGTTTTTCGGATCCGTCAATTGTTGCTGATTCCAAACCTGACACGGGTGCATTTAATGCTGTGCTTAACGCTTGCGCTAATTTGGGTGACAAAAGTAAGTTTTTGGAACTGTTTGATGAAATGTCTGAATGGGGCTGCGAACCGGATGTTTTAACTTATAATGTTATGATAAAGTTGTGTGCTAGAACTGATAGGAAAGATTTGCTTGTGTTTGTGTTGGAGAGGATCGTGGAGAAAGGAATACGTTTGTGCATGACTACTTTGCATTCGCTTGTTGCTGCTTATGTCGGATTTGATGATCTTGAAACAGCCGAGAAAATTGTTCAAGCTATGAGGGAAGGAAGGAGTGATATTTGTAAGATTCTTCGTGATGCGAATTTGGAAGATTTAAATCGAGCTGAGGAAGATGAGGATGAAGAGGAAGAGGAGGAAGAGAATCATAAAGATTTGAGTCAAAATGGGAGAGTTGATGTAGTATTTGAGAAATTGCTTCCTAATTCGATTGAGCCGAGTAGTGAACCACCTTTATTGCCAAAAGTTTACACACCTAATTCTAGAATTTATACAACTTTAATGAAGGGTTATATGAAGGCAGGTAGAGTTAGTGATACAGTGAGGATGTTAGAGGCTATGAGGCATCAAGATGATAAGGCAAGTCATCCTGACCATGTTACGTACACAACAGTTGTTTCTGCTTTTGTGAAGGCAGGCTTGATGAATAGAGCGCGAGAAGTGCTAGCAGAAATGAGTAGAATTGGCGTGCCTGCTAATCGGATTACTTATAATATCCTTCTGAAGGGTTATTGCCAACAGCTGCAAATAGACAAGGCGAAGGAGTTACTAAGGGAGATGGCTGATGATGCAGGAATTAAGCCTGATGTGGTTTCATATAATATATTGATTGATGGTTGCATATTGATTGATGACAGTGCAGGAGCTCTTGCTTTCTTCAATCAGATGCGGGAGGGAGGGATTGCTCCAACAAAGATCAGTTACACTACTTTGATGAAAGCATTTGCTTTGTCGGGTCAACCAACACTAGCTTACAAGGTTTTCGATGAGATGCTTAGAGATCCACGGGTGAAAGTTGACTTGGTTGCTTGGAATATGTTGGTTGAAGGATATTGTAGACTGGGACTGGTTGAAGAGGCAAAGAAAATTATCCAGAGAATGAAAGAAAATGGATTTTACCCCAATGTTGCTACTTATGGTAGTCTGGCAAATGGGATATCATTGGCCAGAAAACCCGGGGAAGCCCTTTTGCTTTGGAAAGAGATAAAAGAAAGGTGTGAGATGAAGAAGGAAGGCAAGAATCCATGTTCTGATTCTCCTTCTCCTCCACCGTTGAAACCAGACGAAGGGCTGTTAGAAACCTTGGCTGATATATGTGTGAGAGCTGCTTTCTTTAAGAAGGCTTTGGAAATTGTGGCTTGCATGGAAGAGAACGGCATACCACCAAATAAGACCAAGTACAAGAAAATCTATGTGGAGATGCATTCAAGGATGTTCACTAGCAAGCATGCTTCACAAGCCAGGCAGGATAGGAGGGTGGAAAGGAAGAGAGCGGCTGAGGCATTCAAGTTTTGGTTGGGTTTGCCTAATTCTTATTATTGGAGTGAGTGGCAGCTTGATCCTATTGACAGATGATTATGCCTTTGGGTTAGTAAATCACATGAACCTTGCTGTATACTTCTTGTAATTCAGTGAATGTAATGAACTATGAATTTTAGATGCAAAATCTTAATCAGTCAAATAGGCGATTCATGTAATAAATTGAATGGTTTTTTGCCATGTAAATAATCTACAGATGTTTTTTGAAGAAATGCAGAAGGGATATTTACTTCTGATTCCTACAATTGCTAAAGCTAAACTTCTGTTAGCACACATTTCCAATTACTCACAGCAGATATTTCTAGTATACATGACACCATGAAACTGTCCGTAGGTCATATTGTTACATGCAATGTATTTTAGTAACAATGATCAGAAGCCTTCCCTTCCCCACTCTTTCCTTGCCTATGCATGGGGAAGCTTAATAGATTTCACATAATTGTAATTAGAGCCTACCTGTTTTACTATGATGGTGTTTAGCATCTTGATCTTGATGGTTGGCTCCGTGCATAGGATGATGATAAAACCTGTATGATAAAACATGATCAGTCAACTCCTCCGTTATTTTAATTGAATATTATTATGTACACCAAAAAACATACCTAATTTGTGTTGCATCAATATAAGACACGAACAGGAATTTTACCTGTTATAATGGGTAACACTTGATCTGGTGTCTGAACATGCTAGATCATAATAATAGAATCTATCTTGATCTTTTTTCCCCTTTTTGGTACTTATCAATCTTGATTTTGAGTTGGCTCTAATTATATATAATACACTTCCACAAAATTGAGATGTGAGATTGAAAGCCTATGAGACAATATTTGGTTCTTCTAATGCAAAGAGTTACCTTAAGTTTTTGTAATTGAGTATTTATTCCCTCTCATATGCATCAATTTCCTAATAAGTGACAATAAACATGTCTTGTTTCTGGTGTGTCCTGAGGTTCAGAGTTTTACCTGATACGTTTTTGGCCCCTTCTTCAGAAGATAACCTACACTGTTTAAGTTATCCACAAATGTGTCAATATCAGGAACTCTTAAGCCAATTCTATCCGCCAAACTGTATATTTCCTGAAACGAAATAAGCAGATATCAGTGATTTCCTTTCATGAGAATAAAGTATTTGGTAGGCTGGCCAAGGAGAGCTAGGTTCATACAGAAATGGAGAAGCAATCTTTCTGCTGCAACTCTGACTGCTTGTTAAGAGCACTTAAAAAGCGCTTTGCTTCTTTTTGTTGACTCATCCCCCCACTTCGACCAAAATCCACAAAACCATGCTCATCAACACACTTATCATACAGGGATTCTTTCATTATTTCCACTGCATCCTGCAAAGTATATAGTCCAAATATTTTTAACAAAATCAAGAAAAGGTGCTACTCCAGAGCTTAGTTGGTCTGAACTTGTGGAAGCGTGCAAGAATATTTTCAGGAAAGTTTCATGAAACCTAATGAATTAAAAAACAAATTTAAATAAATTAATATGACTAGTCATTCAGCTTCAATCAGACAGGAAGAGCCGAGGCAACATTATCAAGTTAACCCCTACCTGCGAACCTAGAAAACAGAGATAAGTAATCCTCTTACTCTGGCATCTTGGGCTGTGATTTCTTCTCTCAACTCCACTCGTGCTCGAGCTTCTGCCAGTCTCACCAGACTTTCCAGCTGTCTTGCGGTTATAGGTGTACCGTCACCCGATGTACTATGATCTCTAAGTTGTAAGTAAAATTTTTGCAGGATTTCCGCAGCTGGTTTTGACATCCTAAATTGCACAAAAGTTAAGAGATAATAATAAAAGGGAGAAGAAAAATACGAATGTAAGGAAATGCTGGTCCAAGGCAGAGATCACATCGAATTACCTGGGGAAGACATAGGTTCTTGCATAAGCAATATATTTGCGAAGAAGTGCACCAGGCAATGGAACAAAATCAGCATCTTTCTTGTGGTCAAGTCTCAGCCTAGAAACCAAAGAACCTCCTTTCGCACTCATAGCCATTCCTTCGACATTTTGTGATGCTGCATTTATAAATCAGAAAGTGTATCTTGTTCGATTCTCTTCATAACTGGATTCGTTTATGGCAGATTACAGAAGAACAGAAAAGAAAGAAATTGGAAACCTTTACCTATACGTGGCTTTTTCACTGCTGGTGAATTATCTCCGTACCCAGCATGAAGCTGCAATATAGACACCAGTAAAAATGGCATTTGGCTTCATAAAACCTTAAAGCAGGCTTATATAACCTAAATACAATGTGGTCAATAAGCTATGTTGTCTCGTTACAAAAGCTGAAGGAAAGGCTCCACCAAATTTTTATATAGATATTAACTCATAGGAAATTTTCTTACCGACATTATGTGCTCCGAGAGTCGCTTGTCCAGCAACTCATTAGGTTTATCAAGCAATATGAAAACCAAATCAAATCGTGAGAGCAAAGCTGCATTCATTTTCAAATTCTCATTGACTGTTTTTGCACGGCTGCAATTAGATAATGGATTTTATTAATTATCAACAGATAATACAGATATCATTCCCTCAGAAATAGAACAAAAATGTAAAACCAATACTTGTCTTCTCAGTAAGCTATGTAAAGAAAATTGAATCTTGATGAAGTATTTAGCTAACAAGTAGAATTTTTCCATCCCAAGAAAGTTGTATAATTATATATGCATTAATTTATCAGCATGTTAAACTTAAGGGCGGAAAACTACTATCATAGAAGTATTACTTATAATGACCACCAACAGGATTTGCTGCTGCTAAGACAGATGTTCGAGCAGATAAACTGGCTACAAGTCCAGCTTTTGCAACGGAAACACACTGTTGTTCCATTGCTTCCAGTAAAGCCTGCAGCAATCCTGATGTAAGCAAAAGATAGCCTGGATGGTTAGAAGTCAAATGAATAAGTAGTCAGGGGAAACCTGATGTTCGGCAGACATTTTATCAAACTCATCTATACAGCATAATCCACGGTCTGCAAGTACCATAGCACCTGTAGCAAAGAATATAATTGTATCTTTCCACTATAAAATGACAGGTAAATCTCATGTAGGCTAGTCCAACATTTGTCTGGTTCTTAGTTGGCAAAATAGATTTGAAATGAGCTAGTTTCGTACTCATCAAACAGCTAGGTTGATACATCAAAGACACGAAATAGTATAATATTAACTTTCATAAAAGTAAGAGAAAGAATCAATACCTGCCTCAAAGGCATAGTCACTTGTCATAGTGTCCTTCACTACAGCTACAGTGAGACCGGCATTGGTAGTGGCATTACCACAGACATATATGCCACGTGGGGAAATAGCAGCTGCTGCTTGCAGCAACTGGCTCTTTCCCAGACCAGGATCGCCTGGTAAAAACAGCAGCAACCGTTAAGATTCAACGTATTGAGTTTGTCTTCAAAATTTTTAAATGATGACCTGGCTGTTTGGTTGACTTGGTGGTAATATGACACAAGTTTTTTCCTACTTCAAAAGGTAAAGAGCTAGGAAGACTTCTTATTACAAAAGAAGCAGATGAATATAAGCATACCGACAATGATGACATGGATGTCTCCTCTGACTGGGACCTTATTCCAATCCATAGTATGTTTCCGCACACCACCAAACAGTGCCAAAGTTATTCCAGCTGTTGAGAAAGCCAAACATTCACAAAATAAAATTGGCAAACCTGAGAAATATGTGTGTGACACTGATCGATCTGTTTGGCATAAGGTTTATATTCAAGTACAACATCAAGGTTTACCTTTAACAAGCTCATGTCCGTAGATAGATGGACATATGGATTGAAGTATTTGCCTAAAGACATCTGAACCATGTTCTTCCGAGAACTTCACTATGAATTCCAAATCCCTTGCAGAGAATGAGAACAAATCAACCAACTCTACTGGTCTAGCATTACTATCAGAATCTTGCAAATCCTCAGGCATAGACTGTGATTTAGAATTTTTAATTGAAACTGCTTCTATGTACAAATAGTAGAATCCTTGATTTCTGCTTTTGGATTTTCCTGAAAACAATCAAAGTTTTCTCTCTATATTACTTCTTGGAAACAGGTAGATCTATGCAAGTGCTTGATTCTAGTTTAACTTTCTTTCCAGCACAATGTGTCAATGACCCTTAAGTTTTGAAATCACAATTTCTACGCACAAGAAGATACATGTCTGCATGTATGTAATGGCAGCAACTAAAATGTATCATGATAGCATTCTCTGCCCTTACTGAAAATGAAATATTGTTGGTCTACTTATTTCCAAATGAAAAGAGAGAGGAGGGGGGGGGGGGGGGGGGGGGGGGGGGGTTGGGTTTGGGGGAGAAGAAGAAAGAACACCAATTAAACATGCAAATTCCATAATAAATTAGTTCCACAGGAATTTCTTTATGGTACCTCCTCCAATATCCATGTAATTGTTGATAACTCTAATAATTCCAGTAACTGTTATTACATCTCCAGGGATGCACATATCAACCAGATCTTCCGTCAATTCACATTCTACTGTTCGAGGCACACGACCCTCTTCATGATCTTCAGACCTCTGCAGCTCCTGTAACCTGTAGTTGGTTTAAACATGGTACAAGCCAAAAGAAATTTAAAAAAAAAATGTAATGGAATGTTAAGAAGGTGTGTAAGTATATGACTGTGTATGGACTTATTGGCATTAAATCATTTACCTTATCTTCTGAAAATCGATGGCTTGAGCTGAAGATCGAATTGGTTTAAATGTTCTGCTCTTGCAGCCATGCAAAGTGCAAGCTGACGGTGGTGAAAATTTGCCATCAGGAAACATACGAGGAATCTCAGTTGTGCATTTCTCACAAAAAAAGTTCATTTTCATCACTAGAGGCTTGACAGTGCTAGCTTTGACCACCGTTCCGCACACAGATACAAGCTTGTCTACATTTGTCATCAAGTAACAATCATTCATTTTGACCATTCGAAATGAAGGAACAAAACAGCTATGACTAAGGTTGAGTTGGAAGGGTACCAATATATGCAGCCTTTAAGTTCTTCAAAGCAATCATGGATTCTGGGTAGTTGTGCAGTCGAATGTTTATCTTCATTCCTTCCTCCACGTTGAAGTCCAAATTGCTTAACAGAACCTGCATCATCCAACATAAAGTAAAATTAAATTTTAAATTTTTTAAGAAAATGATGAAAAACAGATAAACTTTAACACCACTTCCTCTTTCATCGTTTGTACATGGTACTACCTGATGAACTGCAGCACTGATGCAGGATAGAGCTATTTTAGGCTTATCTTCCAATTTCTCATAAAATTCTTCAATGTCACATAATTTTCGAAATTGTTCGAAGTCAAGAGACAGAGAGAAGGCATTAGAACGGTCATCCTTTACCTGTTCATGATGAAATGGTTAAGTTTGAATTGTAGCTAATAAATTGAAAATGGAGCTGCTAATTAATTCAATTCATTCCAAATTCAAATTTTCAACAGAATCTTTTGAGGTGCATAAAAAATCAAATTATAATAATTAAACCATTCGAAAAAAAATGCCTTATTCACGCGATTTAAATCATCGAAAACGGACTAAGGATTACTCTCAATCATTTGACCACAAGATGAAACCAACCAAAAAAAATTCAAAAACAATAATACATGCAATGTCAGGATCGGAATATTCGAGATGATAACAAGATAACTAGAGGTGTGTGTGTGTGTGTTGGGAGGGGGGGGGGGGGGTTGTTGACGAGAGACCTTCCGAGCGAGATCTTGACCAGGAGGATCGCAGAAGAATCGAATGAGCTCGAAAATCAGCTTCTCGTCGTCCTTGGAGTACTCGCTCTCGGTGAAATAAACGGGAACGATTGAGCCAACGTTGGTTGCATTGATTGAACCGTAAATGTCGATCGTGCTCTCTCCGTGAGCTCCAAACATTTCGTCGGAGGACCGGCTGATTTAAATTTCGCCGCCGAGTTCCTGTCAAATTTTAGTCGAAATTTGATCTCTTTTAGTCGCGGCTTTTTGGCGGGAGAGTTGCGGCTTGCAGGTGGCGGACACGAAAATGAAAAAAAAAAAAAAATATATATATATATATATATATATATACATTTTTTTTTTTTCTGGTTCTGTCACAAAAGTATAAATTACTCTCTCCCCGCTCTGTTATGGGTTGTATGTGCAATCTTTTATTATTAGACTGAAATCTTTGGTCAAAATTTTTATAAAAAAATTTAATTTAATATCAAACGGACCTTTTAATTTTTTTAATAAGGGTTAAACGTTTTTAATTTAAACCAAATAAGGGCACGATGACAAAACTATAAATTTTAGCTTTCAAGTGATATAATTAAACAAAAAAAAAGTCAAAAGAATAAAAAAAGTTTGATTTGAAGGTTAAAATTTCATTTTCATTCAAAGATTTTGGACGATTAAGAATAATTATGGAATTACAACATATTGATCAGATCCTTATTTGGCTCAATTTAGAAACGTTGAATATTTAATTGACCAAATTAAAAGGTTATATATTAAATTGAGATAATTTACAAATGTTGAGTCTTGAATTTACAAAATTAAAAGATTTGGTCCAAAATAGAGATTTTTCAAAAATTTTGGCCCTTAATTGGAATTTCGGCCTTACTATTATGAATTAAAATTCTCTTGAGAATTTCAGTAAATACCAAAAAATAAATAAATATGAAACAAAAATGGTAAAACTCCTTTTTTTTTCCAATTTTTTGTTATTTATTAGTACAATTTTTCTTACAAGTTATAACCTTTTTTTATCGATTCACATAAGAAATTCACTCATTGAATAATAAGTAATATAGTTAAAAATAAAGTAGTAACAAAAGTAGTACCACTGCATTTTATTTGCAATTTTATGTTACCTATAATTCTATAATTCTATATTGTACAACTTTTCTTATGGGTTACTTATATAAGGAGTAGTAATATAACCTTTTGTCATTGTTCTAACAATAAATTAAAGTAACCAAATTGCCACCAAAAAAAGAAGTAACCAAAATAAATAATTGAGTAGTACCAAACAAGAGTGATAAACATTAGCAAGCACCATTTAACAACTTTGTGTAATGTATAAGCATTACTAATATACTCTACTTATACAAGTACAACCATTATTTACATGTTTACATACTAAATTCGGTAATCAAGTAACAAAAACAAGTAAATAAGTACATTCAAGTAATGTGATATATAGAAAATAAATTTTGAAGAGTTTTTCCTGTTTGAAATTTAATGGGGTTCGACCCTGAATTAGTTGGAATATAATATGATTAATATTATAATAATTTATATTTTTTTCATTGGTTGACATTAGACAAAATACTACTAGTCTTACATATTTTTAAAGTAGTTACAAAATCTGATTACAAAGAGTTTCAAATGATAAGTTTGATACTTTTTGATATTTTGCTGAATTAAATTATTCTAGATTTTTTTTTTGTAATTAATATCTTTAAATAAATTTCCAGAAGGATAACAAACAAAAAGATTATGATAATATATTAAAAGACTTTTGATTTTTCTAAAAAGATTTTAATGGAAAATTTTTGTTCCTCTCAATAGCATGCTTTATTCTTATATCATTCAATTTTTGTATAGAGATTATAAAATTTGAAGGTAATTATTTATTCACTTCTTTTGTTGATTTGTTTAGAATTTTACAGTTAAATTGTAATGATCCCGACGCAGCATGAAGGCTTGATTGATGTAACCAAAAGAAGTACAGCTCGAAACCAAAGTTGCTTAGATAATTAATTTGATATGTGAATTAACAATTAAGTTGCTAAACAAAGACTATTAGTACTTACTACATATGAAATGGTTAGTTGGATTACTAGTTGAATCCTTGTGATTTGGTTTGATTATCAAGTTGAGGCTTATTAATGTCTTGAACTTAACGAGAAAACACAGGTTTTTGTTTTCGGAATGAAAAGGGCAAAGGCTTTAATCTTGATTGTACAAATTAGTTAACTCCAATGCTACTTATTTAAACATCCTGAAATTTAAACTCTGTAATCACTTGTTGATTTGTCTACTCAATTACTCAACATTTCAAATTAAAAAAATCAAGTAAATGGGCATAAAATGGGGAAAAAAATAAAATCAAGGATTTGGCTAATTGGCATTTGGCTTATGGTTCTAGATGATGATTACTAATAATAGTACGTGATTGATGGTGGATGAAGGTTGGCCAGTCGCCATTCTCCATTCTCATCTGGCTAATCAACTGACACGTGGAAAGTTGGACACTTGTCCGACCATCGTAGTAGTTTCCGACTTTTTATATTTTGAATTAACCACTTCGATTTCCGCCACGTGTCCACCGGATCATCATACTTTTCAAAATGGGCCCGAAACCAGAAACCAGAAACCTATTTCCGGTACAACAGCAGATACGACTCGAGTCGAGACCCTCCATCCCTCTCTTTCTCTTTCTCTTTCTCCCACAAAACCCCGCCCCCTAATTTCTCTCTGGATTTTTCGTATTTTTACTCTTTGGACTAGGGCAACCCTATATCTATACAGTACCAAACTCAAGTAAACGACGGTACGCAGCTATTTGCTTATCTTTTTAATTTTTTTTTATTATTAATTTCTTTGCGAATTGCGTTTTCGATTTCAGTATTTATATTTTTGAGCTGTTGATGGTCTTTAGGCTTTTGCTCTTAGTGGATGAATTAGAGGTTTTTTTTTATGTTTTCATTTTATTTTACCTCTTTAGGCTTCTTTCATGTCGAAAAAACTTACTGAAGAAATCGACTTGAACTGTGATGCTGTTGCGGTTGACCGAGAAAACGAGGGGAGTGATGTAAATGTTGGGGAGCCCGCCTCTGGGGCGGCTTCTTCTCTAACTAAAACGCTAGTGGAGGGTATAGTTGATGGGGTTAGGGACACTGGAGAGGGTAACGAGTTGGCTGGTGGAGTTGACAAGTTAAGGAAAGAAAGCAGAATGGAGAGTATAAGAAGGATTGATTTGGAAGCTGATATTGGATATTTGGGTCAAGAGGATGGTAATAAAGTTAGGGCAGGTTTGAGCTCGGATGGGACTTCTTTGATGAAGGTTGATGGACGATCAAGAATATGTGGAGATGGAGAGGGTGTATCCATGGAAGACAAGAAAGTGGTGGGGACTGAACAAAGGGCTGTGACGTCTTCTGGTGGGGTATCCGAGGACCTTAATGTTAGCGTGTGCCCTAACGAGGATGCACCAATGGAAGGCACTTCTGTTTGTGTTCGATCCAGTTTGATTGCTGATGATACCATCCAATCTGAAATTGCTCGTGATTCTGATTCTTGTGACACAAAGCCTCTTCCTTCAGCGTTACGCCCTGAAAACTTGTTAACTTGTGGGGACCAGAATGTGAGTTCAAGGGAAGGATCTTCTGGTGGATTAAAAAGTAAGGGTATGGAAATCCATACACCTGATGGTACCAACAAAAACCAAACGGCTGCCATTAAAGGTGAAAATGATGGGGTTTTTAAGAAAGCTGAAAATGGGTCTAATCAGTTAAATGATGTGGTAGACTCAGATCCAAGTACAAGCACAGATGTGGATTCATCAGGTGATGTTGATACAAAAGCAGAAGAACCAGAATTTTCCGCCTCTGATTTAGTGTGGGGTAAAGTAAGGAGTCATCCATGGTGGCCGGGACAGATATTTGATCGTTCAGATGCTACATCAAAGGCGAAGAAGTATTTTAAAAAGGACTGTTATTTGATTGCGTATTTTGGGGATCAGACATTTGCTTGGAATGAAGTATCACAGATCAAGCCCTTTAGGCCTCATTTCTCACGTCTGGAAAAGCAGACCCATATGGAAGAGTTTCACTATGCTATTGATTGTGCTTTGGATGAGGTTTCTAGACGGGTAGAGTTTGGGCTGGCCTGTTCTTGCATTTCCAAGGAAGTATATGCCCAGGTTAAAACTCAGATAATTGTTAATGCTGGGGTCCGGGAAGAATCTAGTAGAAAAGATGGTGGGGACAGTTTTTCAAGTGCTGCTTCTTTTTACCCTTTGGAACTTGTTGAAAGGATAAAAGCTTTGGCCAAATCACCTTCTTATAGTGAGGTCAACAGACTTCAAGTAATAACATCGCAGGCACAATTGTTGGCATTCCATCGCTGGAAGGGTTGTTCTCAGCTACCTGAATTTCAAAATCTTGGTGGACTGTCGGAGTCTGATGCAGAGATACCTCTCTTTGAGGGAGTGGAGAAATGTAGTGAATTGATTGGAAATGATGTTCATAGTGTCAATGTTGACAATGACAAACAAGTGTTCTCTGAAAGAGAGAATCCAGAGAATCAAGATGGGTCTTCTCATAAGCCAAAGAAATTCCCAGGGGATGCTAAAGTTTCCAGCAAGAAGGAGAAAAGCTTGTCAAAGCTAGAGAGTCAAGATGGTTCATCTCATAAACAGAAGAAAATCCCTGGGGATGCCAAAGTTTCGAGCAAAAGAGAGAAAAGCTTGTCGGAGCTGATAGCTGAAAGGCGCTTGAATAAGCAAAATAGTAAAATGAAATTGAATAAAAAGGTTGGTGATGAGTTGATTTCTTCAACCCCTGCTAAAAAACTAAAGATGGATGACTCTGTGCATGATGACTCAGCAATGAAACAGAACAAAAGTAATGCTTTAGAAGGGTCTGTTGATAAGTCTATGCAGCCCAAGCAGACTTTTAGAGTTGGAGCTAGCATACTTAGGGTTGCAAGCCAACTGAATGGTTCGGGTTCAACTGTTTCAAGTCCAGTAAATGGTGATAAGACATCTCAAAAGTCTGAAGTTAATAGAAGTAAAGGGAAATCTTCATCTAGTAAATCTCCAGGAAAGAAGGCTTCTCAAACAAATATCTCTTCCCCTGATGAGATGCTCTCACAGCTTTGCTTGGCTGCCGCAGGTCCTTTGAAAGGGTATAGTTTCTCAGCCTCAATAATATTTTTCTTTACAGAACTGAGGAATTCAATTGCTACGGGTCTTAGCAGCTCTGAAATGTCTGAACAATCTTTGGAACAGGAAACTGATGGTAAAACAAAAACAGGGGTGAAATCAACCGGGTCCAAAATTACTGGAAAGTCTAAGTTGACCTCAATCAAAGATTCTCGTTGTTCTGACAGGATAATCAAATGCCTTCCTGAAGAGCAATTAGAAGCTGACAAGCACAATCAAACCTCAGAAGTTTCTCCGAACACTCCTAGTAGTGAAAAGGGTTTCCCTGTTGTTGAATTGAAACCGGCTGTTGAAGCAAGTCCCGATTTGGATTCTGAACAGAAATGTACAGTCACAGATGAAATTCTTGGAATCGAAGCAGAGAAGCAGATAGCATATTCAGATGAAAGTTGTAGAGAGGATCTATCTCCAACTGCTCTGATTCTGAAGTTTTCAGACTTAGATTCAGTTCCATCAGTAGAGGAGCTGAATAAGATATTTAGTGGTTATGGACCCTTGGTTGTAACAGGGGCTGAAGTGTTGAAAAAGAGCTGCCAGGCCAAAGTGGTTTTTAAAAGATGTGCAGATGCCGAAGCAGCTTTCAGCAGTTCTGGAAAATACAGCATTTTTGGACCCTCACTTGTTAGTTACCGCCTCAAGCGTCTGGCCTCCTCACCAGCTAAAGCTTCTCCAGGTGCAACGAAGCGAAGCAAAACAGATGAAGCATGTGATTGAAATGCTACTTGATGCCTTAAATTGTAGTCAATTTGATGTCCAAAAAGAGGTTTAGCATTCACAGCTCAAGGTTTGAACTTCTAAATGCTTTTTTTTATGAGGTTATATGATAAAGTGATCTTGGTAGGTCGTGTTCATTGAGAACTGTAGGAACAAACAGTTGACGTAGCTATTACTAGCACCAACTTTTAGCAAAGCAGGTTGATTTATATGACTGACCATCTTGCACATTGTGAATTGCTTTAGTGAAAACCATTTTACATTCAGTTAAATTAATGCGGTTCACAATCAGGATTTTATGACTATTATAGTTGTTCTACAGAAATTTTTATCCTGAAACATGCCTAATATTTTGAAGCATCAAAGCAGGGTTGGAGTAATTACATTTTCTCCCAACTCGCAAAGTAGGACGTTCTTGCTTAAGCGTGGGAGCTTGGGACCAGCCGAGGTGGTTCAGAACTTCAATATTGTTGAAACAGCAACAGCTTTGGATGGAATTTGATCTTGGCTATCTGAACATTCTCATGATAACCGAGCTTCATTGATCCCCATCATGATCATACTGTTCTCAGCATCTGGGCTCCAATGCATTGCTTACTTTGAAACCACATTGGCTTGTAGTAATCATGAGAATTTATGATGGCAGCGCCTTCTCATCATCATTCATCACCTCACTGCTCATCTAACAGGAAACATTCTCTGCTTCAAACAAATGAGGCCAGAGGCTAGAGGCCGTACAAGCAGCGGAAGTTCTTTATTAGGTTAATTGTGAAAGGGTTGATTAGTTAGTTATTTCAAAATAAGGCATTTTGGTTTTTACTTGCAACCAACTGGATATATTACTTGAAAATTGGTCTCTATGCACAAACACCAATCTGGACCGTCCGATTCTTTCACAGCATTGTAAAATTCTTGACGACCGCTGGATGAGGCCTGAAAATGATAACCCCGTAACTAATTGTAAATTAAATTTTCTTAAAAAAGATGTAAAAACAAAATGGAAAATCCGAATCAGACCAGATCACCGCTCACATGTAACCGGTCCCACAACGTCTCAAAGTATTCGTATCTACGTCTCGGTGGAAGTGCTGTATACCTCAAACGCTCCCCAACTTTTCCTTTTCTTCGTTTTATTTAATTAATTGAACTTTGAACCGCCTCTTCTCCCAAATTCAAAAAATTTCACTTCGCCTCTCTTTTTCTCACTCTTCTCGCCTTCAATTCTACATCTCTGGCTAATTTAGTTAACTAATTTACACATTTCAATCGCCTCGTCTTCGATTTTCGATCTGGTATTAATCTTCGCTTCCAGAATGGCTGATTCTACTGAGAAGCAAGGCGATTTCGATATCAAAGGGCTGAGCCTCATCGACGTCTCATCGGAAGACGATTGCCTCATCGATTCGCCTCTCTGCGATCCAATAATCCCTCATTCCTCAGGTTTTCCTTTTGTATTATATCATTTCCTCTTTATTTTACATGCGATATGTTTTTGAAGAATTGAATTTATCTGATGTAATTATCTTTCAATCTGAACCTGTTTGCGATTTGTAGATTATTTTGGGATATATGTTTCATCAGAAAAGTGCTTGATTTTGTTCTACCTTTAATCGTGTTCGAAGATGATGCTGAAATGCTTTTTGATCGGCTTGTTAATGAGATTAATCGGTTTATTAACAATAATTAGCTCCTAAAACTAAACACAGATGTGAAGCTAATTTTTCATGCAGCTATATTTTATACTGATTGTTTGCCATGAACCTTTAAATAAAATGTATTGTTTTCATCTTGTTTTTCTGACATCAATTTCATTAATATTTCAGAATTTAGGCTGCTTTTTCACAAATGAAAGATAATGGTCCATCAATACTTTCTGCGTGTTATAAATTTCGAATTTAATCTCATTTTCCTTTTTTCGCTGACAAGAAATTGAATTTTCTTCTGAACAGAGAAGGGGAATGAAATCAAAAGTGTTCGGTTCGCTATGGATCTCGACAATGTAGAAAACTCATTAGGCTCCCTTGAAGAAACTGGAAATTTAGAAGAACCACCGGATTCTTTGGAGCAAGACAAGACAAGAAAGACTGGAAAATATAACTTACGCAAAAGTTTAGCATGGGATAGTGCTTTCTTTACTAGTGCAGGTACAAAAGCATCGTTTTAATGACATTTATGAGCTGGGATTCTATATTTCGTCTCTTGATATCATTTATATTTTGTTTTTAGGTGTTCTTGATCCGGAAGAGTTGTCTAGCATGATGGGAGGCAATGAGAAAGATGAAATACATACATTGCCTGGGATTCAGGAGGATGTGAACAGATCATGCGATTCATTGACGACGTTGGATAGTGAAACGTTGACACTGGAAAGTATTGAAGCTGATTTATTTGAAGATATAAGAGCTTCAATCCAGAAATCTAGCAAAGCATCCAACATTACCAATTCAAGTGGCAAAAAGGAATTGAAAACAACAGATACTCAAATTGTTTCATGTAAGTGTTGTTTGTTTATCTTGTTTGTGCATTGCTGTATGCTGGGGCACCTACAAGTTTTGCTTTGATGCCACAAAGATGACTTATTTTCTTCCAAGAAAATGCCACAATTAGGTCAACAGAACTTGTATTCCAGTTAACCTAGATGTATGCTACTTTTCAAATGAACAGGCATTCTCTTATGTTAATTCTCATTCTTGATCCAGACTATATTTCTTCAAAATTTAGTCACCTAACCACATAAAATGTGTATTTTGGAGTCCTTCATTCATATGCTGGGGCTTTTTTCTGTCTTTCTAATTAATATTAGATGACATGTACTTACAAAGGACTGTAACTAACCTGCTAGGCATATGTGTTCATTGTAAAAGTATTTTCAAACTGACGTTGCCCTATTTTCTGTTCTATTTTCAGCTTCAGAGATGGTGGAACTGCCTACTCAAAATAAGGTACATTCAAGAAAATATTTACTGGTCTAAATTTTTATTACTTGGTACTTTGTTTTATTTATAACATTTTTGTTATTTCAGGTGAAGCAGAAAGCTGCTCCAAAGAAGCAAAACATTGGCGTGAAAGACTCTGGGAAAGCATTGAAGCAGGTTTCTGCCCGTACTCAAATTTCACAGGCATGCATTCTAATATATCATGTGAATGACTAACTGCGTGGTATATCACCTTTTCTTATTGAGAGATAGATGGCATCATTTGACAGGCTAGGATATTGTAATTGAGTTTTGAACTGCCAAAAATAATTGGTTAGGTTAAAGTAACTTTTGTTAGAGTGATAGACATTCATATAAGAGAAAAGAAATACTAGAAGCTTGTTGAGTTCAATTATTGCAACTGCTGGATTTGCAACCATGAAAACTGGTATTTGCTCTGTTCCAAAGTCTGATTTTTGTTTTTGATTTTACCAACTCTAGACCGTACAGTCAGGTGCTAAAAGCAGAGAATCAACTTCCTCTTTTCATAAGCCACCAAAGGTACTTAGCAGGGTTGGCCTGATCTCATCGACACCACCCACCAAAAGGGTTTCCTTAGGTGCTAAGAATGCCAAAATGGAAAAGGATGCAAAAGTGCCTGGTAATTGAGATTACAATTTGTTTAGATTATTATCTTCATCAAAATGGAAGATGTTATCCTGCTCATGTTTCCACTTTAATTCAATCTCCCATTCAATTTAATGGTTGCAGGTAAAGGGACTACAGTATCAAAGACTCCTGCTTTGGGTGGTATAAGAAATAGTTTGCATAGGCCTACACAATCTTCTAAATCGTCTTCCTGCTCACCAGCCTCAACTAAAACGGAGCTGACAACTTCTTGTTCCTCACTTGAAAGTTGTGCCAGTGCTTCGTCCGGAAGAATCATTAAATCTTCCTTGAATTTGATAAAACAAAAGAATGACTCCACAAGAGGTAATCCTTCTTCCTCTGGTCGCATTATCACCATCCCATCCAAAATTGCATCCAAAGTTAAAAGTCAAGCAGGAAGTTCAAAGCTCTCAACCTTTTTGAAGTCTTCTACCAAGTTTCCTTCCAGTATATCTCCTGCTAGCTCTATTAGTGAATGGTCCTCAGAGTCATCGTCCTCAACCTCTACTGTTAACCAAAGATCTAATATTGTAAGAGCTAGCCTTGGCGCTGGCTCTCACAAAGGACTCGGTACAAAGAGTGATGCTCACCAAGTTTTAGATTCTCATAATAATCCTACTGATCGGTTCTCAATTGGAGGTGGTGCTGAGGTTAAAGGCTCATTTGATGAAAATGTAAACTCAGTTTCAGCAGGAACAAGTGGGCTTCTCCGTCCAGCTTCCATGAAACCCTCTGGCCTTCGGATGCCATCACCTAAAATTGGCTTCTTTGATGGGGTTAGTTATTTTTTAAAATTACTTTGTTTACCAGACGGGTAGCGGTTTTGCCCATACTGTTCAGAAATCTCACTTCAGTTGTCTATTAAAATGAACAAAACCACTTCTTTTTACTGCTTTTAGCCTTAGTTTGCTTTATTAGGCTAGTAATATAACTTGTAAGAATTTGTGATGAGTGCAGGTAAGATCGTCAGGACGCACTCCAAATGGAAGTACGCCATCTTATCCTAGTGTACCTAGTGGCTTGCCTAAAATTGGATCAAAAAGCACTAGCCCAAATGGGAGCTCACACAAGGCAAATATGGGAAAGATTCAACCTGCTAGAACTCCTAGTGCAATCCACAGCCCCAAGGTTGATCTTAAGCAAACTTCCTCTGCTGTAAAATCAAGATCTGCCTTGAGTGTTCAAAACTCTGCAAATGCTGCAACCAAGGTGTCAAGTGCTTCAAAAAACTCCAAAAGCAGCCCTGGCATATCTCCAAAACTTCAGAATAAATCCTCTCCTAAAACTGGTAGAGGAAGTCAATCCAAGGCTCAGGGCATTGGTTCCGCTGAAAAAATTGTGAGCCCAGGTCTTACAAAGCAAGTAGGCCTGGGGGGTAAGGGTAGTGCTCGTATAAAGGATATCAAGATCGTTCCTCTTGATGGAGTATCTGAAACTACTGATGATACAACTTCAAAATTTGAAGTTCAAAACACAATCCCATCCAAAGAAGTTGCTGAAACTGAAACACGCGGCCATTCATACCCGGGGACTGATTCTCATCTTGATCATGACCACAAGGAGTTTGAGAGCAGTTTGTCGAAGGCCACTGGCACCTCGCCTTCCCCAATGACATCTGACATTATTGCTGGTTCAAGGAGACCTTTCTCAGTCAAGGATTCCTTTTACAATATGGATGCAGCAGTCGAGGTTTTACCAGAATCAGTAGTGGCAGTAGACAAGACAACCACATTACCAATTCCAGAGAACATCTTGCCGGAGAATAGCTAAGATAAGTGCAACACTGCGGTTTAGTAGCAGATCTTTTAAGTTACCTTGATATCCGTCTCTCTCAATTAATTCTTATTTAAGAATTTTTTTAGATACAACATCCTTGTAGATTCTGTAATACTCTGGTAGCTCAGCATAATTTGTACTCATTTCCAGTAATGAAGGCTCTGGATTCGATTTCCACAAAGTTCGAATCTGATATCATAATTTCATGTAGGTAAGTGTCTCATGGAATCTCAATTTCATACAAGGAAAAAGTTTTGGTCTCGTGAATATAGATATTGTACCACATTTATTTCCTCTATTTTATGTCCATTTTTGTCCGCCCATCTTCTATATATTTTGCCGATTGTCATGAAGTCGAGCCTTTTGCCTTTGTTTCTTTTAATTGTGGAATAAATGCGTCATGTTTTCTGATTTCTCCTCTTCATTTGTATCTCCGCCGAGCTTTCACCGGCCATTCATATTTCTCGTCCTAAATTTGGACAAAAATTAAGAACGAATAGATCCTTGGATGATGCGGAACAGAGGCAAAATTACTTCTTCTCAGCTCCTGTGACTAAGCTTATTCTAAGGAATCGTATCATTCGTTGGATCGTCGCAAATTTCCACCCTTAAGAAATTTGCACCTAAAGGAAATCTATGTCGTTGAGATATACCTTATCATTTTCCACGTTTTCCAGCCTGATAAAGCCGCGGGTTCCAATTATCTATTCGTTTGGAAGACAAAATTCATACGATGATGGATTAGATAATGTTATGACTAGAAATGAATACCATAACTGTAAATAGAATAGCAATAAAGCATCAAAATCTTTTGGATCGATGACATGACAAATTCAATACAATAACCAGAGGATAAACAAAACGTTGTCCAGGAAAAGCTACCAAGCAATAAAAAGCTCTCAGTTTTAAGTAGAACTATAAAAGGATAGTAACACTCATCCTCCCCATCAAAAACTTATGATCTAGGCTTCTCCTTCTTCTCTTTGAAGAGTGCCAAGAGTGACACACCAGAGACCTTCACAACCTTGAATCGAACACCGGGAATATCACCGACGGCATGACCCTTACGACCAAATCCAGCAATCAACACCTCATCCTATAGCCAACAAGTTACCAACAGAACAGTATTAACAGAGAGCACTAACAAAGTGATTCTTAGAATCCTTAAACAATTAGAATTGTACAATTTCAATTGAGGACTACTCACATTCTCTTCAATGAAGTTTAAGCAACCATCGTTTGGAACAAATGCGGCAATCTTCTTTCCGTTCTTGATCAATTGAACTCTAGCACATTTACGGATAGCAGAGTTTGGCTGCTTAGCCTCAATACCACTGCATGTTATAAAGCAGTCAGAACAATGCTTGAATAAGCACTTAATGCAAACAGTAAATCCAAATTAAACAAAGATCTACTCTTACATCTTCTCAAGGACAATGCCTTTGGCATGGGATGAACCAGCAAATGGCTTCTTCCATTCATTGCCAAGGTTAGATTTCTTGTACGACTTGTCAGCCCACCTCTGGTTCCTGCGGTGGGTCCTGAGCTTGCGTCCAGCTCCCATACCACGTGTCTTCCTGAAAGATATATCATTATTGATGTCATAATCTAAATCCTCAAAGAAAAATTCAAACACTTCAAACCATGAATCTCTTATTCTCTAATATATAAGACACGGACAATATTATCACTTGAAATGAAAACGAAATATACAATTTCAAGCGTCTTTCAAAAGTAATTACTCTGAAGTCCTCCTAAATCTAAAAACCTGAATCCCCAGAAAAATTGTGTTCAATCTATATTTAGATTCAGTGCTTAGAACTAAGAGTTAAAAAGCCTAAAACAGCAATAACAATTTCAGAAAGATAAAAACTTTCGCAATATATAAAATCAATGCAGAAGCAATACACTTAAAGCTAAAGAATTTATCTTCTTTTCCCATCTTACTCATCAGTCAACATCCTAAACAAAGAACAAAATGAACAGAAGACCTTAAGATCCAAAACCCACATTCAGAAACCAATACTTCTCACGGCAAACCATTCGTTTCAAAAATACCAATGAACAGCTCAAACATTTGAAACAGAAACACGAACAAGAAAAGAAATGAGAACAAGCAATCGATTTCAGCTAGAATAGAACAAACATACCCCATGTTGGCTGATAGAGGTTGTCTCGACTAAACAAGGGTTTTGAGAGATTTGGAGGCGAAGACGAGAGAAGTGGTAGCAGCCGCTGAGTTTATAAACCCTGAAAGGCTCTAACCCTAGAAATGACGGGACTTATATATAGATAGAATAATAGATACACGCTACAACCACAAAAATGGGCTCGGGTTTGGGCCCCGATGGCTTTTATTATGTTGTACTATACAATAGTACAGATTTTTGGACCAGTTCCTTGAGTTCTGGTTCTCTGTTGGGCCTGAGGTGACCCGCTAACATAAGTCCATAATCCCCAGTTGTCACCAGGTTGCTTGACGGAATGACAGTTGACGGGCCTAGGTTGGCTAACTTGGGTCAGGCTGGACTTTTTTCTATGATAAAGTACGGTTCAGATTTATGGATCCGGTTATAAATTTGGGCCTGGTGTCAACCCACTAAGTATGAGCCATCCATTAAAATTTAGAAAACTGGCCCAGCAAAAAGACTAGATGGTGGACTTTTGGATGAGTTTTCCACCTTCTTGTGGGATAATTGGCTTGTAATGGTTTTGATTTTAGCGTGCAGATTGAGATTCTGGTTCTATTGGTTCAAATCCACCAGATGTGGTAGGTGAAGCAAAATTTAACAAAATGCGCAAGTTTCCGCGTGTACAAGATAGTCTTAATGGGGTTTTATGTTTTAGCCTTCAAGCAGTTTCCATACACTGAAACTCCATGGGAATCAACCCCACCATGTTAAACAGAAAAATTAAGAGAATTTTTCTTAAAACTGAAAAATATCCAAAAAGTTCAGCCATTTGGAGCAGATAATATACGCAGCCTGCCATGCATCTGATCTACTTCTGGCCTTTCTTCCATAACACCCCTATCTTTTTCAACATGTTCCCATTTTTCTTCTTGGGTGAATCATCATCCGTGTCTTCAGAGTTGGGAGAACCCACTATGGGGTTATAATTGCTGTCGAGAGATATGGTCCGCTCTGCATGTTTCCCGTTGTTCCCTGTAGAAAGTATGGCTGCAGCTGCCTCGGCAGCTTTTCTCCACTGATTTGACTGAACTTTCAGTTTCCTCAACTCAGCCTCCAGTTCATTATTTGCTGCTTGTGCTGCATCAAGTTGTTCAGTGACGCGTACTGCTCGTCTGCTACTCTTATCTGCCTCCTCGGTTAAATAGCCAAGTTTCATCAGCGCTTCTCGCTCTGCAGCCTTTGCTACTTCTAGCAATTCAACTGATTCATCACCGGATTTGTTACTCTCCATTTCCCTTTTCTTCATTTCCATTTTAAGCAATTCATTTTGCTCGGTTACACTCTGCAACTCTTTTTCCTTTGCTGTCAAATTTGCTTTCAGTTCTGTCAAATCTGCCTCTACCTTCTTCAACTCCATTGCAAGTTCAGACTCTCGTTCATCGGACTGGTTTTTCTCAATCTTCATATTCAGCCCCTCATTTTCCTCTGAAATAATCTGCAGCTCAGTCTCCTTGTCCATTAAGTTTGCTCTCAATTCTTCAACATCAGCTTTGGTTCTCTTTAATTCTGCCTCCAGCTCGGCCTCTCTCTGGCATGACTGCGTTCTTATGGATTCCACTTGTTCATAAGCACTTCTAATTTGCAATGTGCTACGAATATATTCTTCTTGGTACCTGACCTCAGCTGCATCCAGTGCTGATCTCAGTTGACCCACTTCCAGTTTTGTAAAATTAAGCTCTGATTTGAGCCGCTGTATTTCCTGAGTTTCTCCATTCTGCTGTGATACTTTATCATCTTTAGGAGTATTGCCTACCACCTCTGCCTGGAGCTTGCTCAAAAGTCCCTCAAGGGACTTAACTCTGGCTTTTGACTGCTCCAACTCCAAAGATAACATGTTGTATGCTTCTGTTGCTTCGGTTGCATCAGAACGCAGAATTTCTATGGTTTTATTTGCTTCTTCCAGTTGCATTTGGGTTTTGCTCACAACTTCGAGAGCCTGGGCTTCAGATTCTCTGCAATCAGTGAGCTCGGACTTAAGTTTTTCAACCAAGGAGAGTGTTTCAGTCAGTTCAATTCTCAGGTTCTGAATCTCAGCATGTGCAGATTCAGCATGCTTGGTTTGAACATCTTCAGATTCATATGCCTTTTCCAGCTGAACTTTGAGCTTTTGAATTTCATTCATGGCAGAAGACAAGGCAGAAGAATCCATTGAGTGCTGCTTCTGGACAGCCTCAAGTTCAGATTGCCATGCTTTATCTCGTTCTTGTGAAAGTTCACGGAGTTCTTGTACCCTTTCATCCTCAGAGGCAGAGATTTCAAGCAGCTGCCGTTCAGATTCTTCAAGCTTGGCTGACATTGCTGACAGCTGCTTCTTGGCCTCTTCAGCCTCTTGTAAGGCTCGCCTCTTCCATGACTCAGATGCAGTCAGTTGGTCCTTTGTCTTTTTAAGATCATCTTGGAGCTGCGTAAGCTGTGCTTCCAGTTCAGACACTCTGCTTGGTCGCTTCTTCTAGAGCTCACACATGAAGAGCGGATATTATGTAAGTGGGAATGACTAAGTGGACAGGTAAACAGAAAATTGTCCCGTGATAATGTAATGAAACAGCGTGTAGCAGTGTTTTCATTGCAGTTACATTATCCACATTTGGATGCACAGTTTACCAATAGCTACAAAACTAATTTAGGTGTGATTGAAGAGTACCTCAGAAACCGGGCTTCTCAAAGCTTTGCGTTCAGTAACCTTAGGACTTCTATCTTTAGGCGTCTTACTTCCACGATTTGGAGAGGGAACTGTGTCAGATTCAGATCCTGGTGTCTTCAGATGACGAGCAGTTCGCGGTGTTGCAGGAGATTTTCTCTGAGGAACTTCCAAGGAGGTCGTCCTACAGTCAAAGTCAAGGGAATTGAAAAGAAGTAAATAGCATGAAAAATAATGAAGCTTCTAGTTGATCATGCTTCTAGCTATGGCTAAAGAAAATTCGAGTATCATATAATGGGTTCTTTCAAGATGATGTAACTGTTTTTACAACTTCTCCGGTGGTTAAATCGTTATGTAATTGGTTGGTCAACCCTTGATAGACTAGCAACAACTTCAAGATTAAGCACCCAACCACCACAAAGAAGTTGATGTTGCACCTTTATTCAAGCACAAGCAAAACAATTGTGAACTACTTTCTTTAGGATCATTCCAATCTCCATCCTAACTCTCCATTCATTTCTCGAAATGGGATAACAAGGTTTAACAAGAAACCGAGAAAAAGATAGTTCAGCTTCCGGTCAAGAACAATGTGCATACAAATATATCATGAAGACAAAGAAAATCTCATCCAGATCCCTATTGGCACCCATTTTGATAATGCAGTTCAGATGAGAATTTTCGAACATTCATGGATCATGGCCTTCTACAACACAACAGATAAATGTTTTGAATCTAACAGAAGTAGGAGACAATCATTCATACGTAACATGAACTCATCAAGCCTAGTTTCCCTGAAACTTTCCAGCTCCAGCCAACTAACGAGGCTGAACAACTGAAACCACTAAACATATAAACTTCTTCCTCTTAAGGAAAATTAAAAGGAAAAGTAGAGAGGGGCTGCTGGAGACTTCAATTCAAGGACATCAAGTACAACTTTAAACATCTACTTTGAGATTAGAAGCAGCAACATTAGAAAAACATAATTAGCAGAAACATTAAGGGGTAAAAAAATGATTAAAATGTTATAAACAGAAACTAATGACGGTCATAACTCATACCTTGCTTTTGGCGTCTGCATGATTTTAATATTCCGTTTGAGTTGAAGAGGTAAAAAGGGAAGATATATGTAGTCTGATTCAAAACCCCACCTCACCCACAGCACCTGCAAAATGGCTCAGAGGAGTCGTGGGATGAGAAACCACATGAAAGAGAAATCTGATATATAAATGTAGAGAAAGAGCAAGCAAAACAGTTGATGAAAGGAGGCCTCATTTCTCTTAGCAGTACACACAAGACCTAACAAACAAACAAACAAACAAACAAACAATACAGTCCCTTCAAAGAAACTCCACAGAAACTACTTCCACTACCACCAACCATAACCAAATGTCGTATTTTGAAAAAAGAAATAAAGAAAAACAGAAAGAAAGAAAGAATACTTGTTGCCATCAAATGAATTCATTAAATATCATTACAGAAACCCAAAGAACCCATCTTTCCACCTTTTCTTTTCTTTTTTCTCTGTCTATATTATTGTTGACTGTTTCCTTTGATTTCACTCTTGTAATGAAAAATATGCTACCAAAAACACATTATTGAAACCAATGACCAGAAAAAAAAAAAAGACATTATTGGAACCGTGTAGGGCTGCTTGTGCTTTGTTTCAAAGTATAATTCAAAACTGTTGATTCTGTAAAGTATTCATTTTGGACCAAAAACTTAAATCATTTTGTTCCTCATGAAATTATGTGCCGGTAGGCGTGGAGTAATGTACTCAATCCAATTGAAGAATACTGATTTTCCCGTATATCCATTTTCTGCTGCATTTTTAAGACTAAAGCTCTTGAACCCATGAAAAATCTCTTACTACTATTATTTTCTTCAGATTTTGTTGGCTAACTTAGAAAGTAAACATGGAAAATAGACTAAAACCAACCATGCAAAATGCAGGAATCAATCTAGAGCGTGAAATGAACTTGAAGAAAGCATGTTTTCAAGGAAGGATTACGAGAAAAAGCAAGCAGAAAATATTACTATTTATTCTAGAGAAAGCTAAAAACTGGGTAGTCATTGTTCGATCTTCAGTGACCTAGGCTGAGATTGATTAAAGTTGTATGGATAAGGAGCAAGTTAGCAATGAAAAGTAAACTTAAAACACAGTTCCAAGTTAACTTTTAAGTACTTGTGCAGCTAAAAGTTTGAGAAAGAAGGGAAGAAAACTGGACTCTTCTTCTTCTTCTTCTGTTCTTTGTCTTGTTTTCTGAAAAAGGAAATGAAAGATAGCTCTAAACAAGCTTTGCTTTCAGAAATGAAGCCATATTTTCTTTTCCGAGAAGAAAACCAGAGAAAATGAGATTTTTCTTGAAATAAGAAGCACAAAAGGAGACGTCATTGCAAACATAAAGTAAGCAAAACCCAGAAAGAAATTGACAACTCCTGACTCTCACTCTTAAGCACATGTCTACAAGGAAAAAAAAATCCCAATCTTTATATTTCAAATTTATTTTCTTCTTCAGCGAAAGAAAACCAAAAGAGCATCAAAACATGCTGAAAAAAAAAAGAAAAGAAACTACATTGCTGAAATATGTAACCTGAAACACAAATGTCAAATGTCAAACGTCTAACAAAAAGAAGAAAAAATAAGTTTACAGAGTAGAATATCACCTGAAGGAGGCTAGCTAGTGAGCTAGCTTAAGATGATATTTTTAGAGGTTAAATTTAAAAATGAAAAAACTAGAAAACCCAAGCTTGGAAGAACCAAACAGGGTTAAGTGAAAGCTTCTCTTTTGAGCTGCTGCCGCTGCACCTGTTGCTGCTGTCTCTCTATGCCGAGTTCCCCAAGGCAGAGTGTTTCTCTTTCTTTCTTTCTTTCCGCCTCTGTTTTTGTTAAATGTGAGAGGAGAGAGTAAGCAAAGGCGCTGGCTTATTGGGACGATTTTCTATACAGTAAAACAGAAGATTTGTGATTGATTAAAGTGCCACGCTCCCTTTTCACGCGCTTCCACGCTCCTCATTCACGTGCCCTGATTGGTTGCTCTGAGGCTCCCTTCTCCCCAAGCCTACAGCATTGTCAATGTCTTCATCTGCCTTCTGCCCATACCTTTTCTACTCTGCTTTTGTTTCTTCTTCTTCTCTTTTTCTTTCTTAATTCAAATTTGAAACTGTAATCAAACTCTCTAATAACTAGTCAAAGCATAGAGAAAGACAGAGGAAGCTGTTGATTCATGGTTCATATCCATCGCAAGCGACATCTTTTCTCCTAAATACTCTGTCTTTTCCCCCTTAATATTGCCAAATTAGCAGTTAAAACATGGAAACTGCAGATGAATCAAATACCATTTAAGTAGTACTAGTAATAAAAAAGTACTAGTTGTGTAAGAATAAAATTTCAATGCTGGTCGATTTTATTTTGTTCCAGTACAATTCGATTTCAGATTAATTAAATGTTAATGTGAAAGGTGGAAAGTTTATAGGAAAAGAAAATTTTTAATGCTGCATTTCATTTTTTATTTTTTGTACGAAGTTGTTGGATGCAAACACTGGCTTTTCTGGCATTCTCTCCCCTCTTCCTCTGTCTTGTAACAGTGTCTTATAATCATTTGATTAATGATTAATTGATTATTGACCTTTGCATTACTAATTTTTCTTCTTTTTCTGTTTTTTTTTTTGGTGGTCAATCTTTCATCTTTCTTTGGTGACTGGTGAGGCAGACCATAAATTTGGCAGGGAAGCATGCAAAGAGAACAGCTGAACAACATCGCAGGTCACTACTTTTTTTTCGATTTTCCATCCCAGAGGTTTGCTTTGACTAATTTGGATCTGACCATGTCACGCATCTGAAATGACAAATGAGTCTATCAACGGGACTGTTGAATAAGTAAGGTCTCAAACCCGAAACCTACTTAAACTGAAACAAATCACTTAACACTTGATCCATTCATTGCATGTCACTATGATGATAAAATATTATAACCAAACTTTCCTTCAAATCTCACCATATGTAGTAACTGTAGCTGTTTCTGCACGAAAGCTTCTAACGGTACAAGTGGGGGTATTCTCTTTTCTAATGTTCTGGTTTCTAGATGGTATAGTATTAATTTAATTTACTTACCCTTTTTCTCCTGGAAAATCCCAAAATTCTCCTTTGGAACTTTCCTTCTGCATTGACAGTGATGAGATACCCTAGTGAACCAATGCAAGTGCTATTTACATGGAAATTAAAGTCTGGGTCTGGATCCTGTTTTCAACCATTCACTCACATGTGCATAGCCTTGTTATTTAGGGCATTTTGTTCTCATGGGGTCCCTTACAATTAACACCCCTTTGGGACCATTTTCCCATGACATTGCATACTTTGTCTATTTCCTGTCCAAGGTGAATTAAAATTTTAAAACCACGCACCAGCATCTTCTTAGTTGTCATATAAGCAATAAATCAAGTTGTTTTTGCCAAAGGATTTTCAAAGCCAAAGCTAGCCCATTTTGTTTCACTTTGGATTACAGGTCCCTAATAATAATGTCTCCAGGCTTTGTGGGCAATTTAAAGATCGCAAAAGTACTCGACCAATGACTAGGATGTGTGCCTAATTCCTTGTGGGCACATTAAAAAGGAGAAAAAAATAAATATTATTGTGGGGTTCCAATTATTAGAAAGCACTTAGATTTGTGTTGGAATTCTAATGAAACCTTTCTTAAACTTTCTTCCGTTTTAAGGATAACTACAAGCATATAAGGTTGTGAATGAAAGGGAGAAAGATGCGTTTTCATATGTTCTGACCTTTGCTTTGTTTGCAATGAAAGCAACAAGTAATTATCTATTGCTTGTGATCTTGATCATTCTCCATTGGACAGCAAAAGGAACTAACAAAGGCAACATGACAACTTAATCTCAGTGGGGTTTTTTTTTTCTTCATTGAAAAGGGGAAATATGACAAGAGAAAGCCATTAGTCATGCCTGTTGCCAACCTTCTTTAAAGAGTGAGTTTGAAGGGCAGTTTTCATTGTAGAATCAAAATCAACTTAACAAAACCAGTCTGATCTGCAAATAATGGATCTTCCTCTTAAGAGTACCCAGGGTTAGGGCATAGGTAAAGCTTTCTAAATCTAATCCAAAGGATAGTGAAAATATGAAAAAAGCAACAAGCAATTTGGGTCAAAACATGCATTAGCTTTCAGCCAGAGGTACTTTAACTCTTCCTTGTTCCCAAAGGACCAAAGTCACTTCAAAATAACTTTTAACTTTAAGTGGTAATTATTTGTTAAACACATTGAAGAAATGTAACTTTAACGATTTGCCTTCAAACTCTATATGATTGAATTGATTGTATTTGGAATCTTTTAACTGTTTTGATCACTATAACTTACCACATTTTTTGCTTGGATATGGATATGGAACTTTTAACATTCTGGATTACCAAGTGGTGGCAGAAAATCAAAACAATTATGGCAAAAACCCTCCAATGAGTCATTGACAACACATACTTTCTCTCTGTGACTATGCCCACAACAATAAAAGACTTCAAAAATAGTCTATCTTTCCATAGAAGTTAAGATTTGGCCTTGGGGCCCTTCAAGTTCATTACATTTTATAGCCTCTCTACCCTTTTCTCAACCATTTTATTACTGCCAAAACAATGACAGCATTTTCTTTCCTTTTCAGAATCAACAATTTCATTTTTATCTCCAACTATACTTACATATTTTATATTTTTGGAGAGAGCTAGAAAAGCTATTCCTCAGGAATCATGCAGATAGTCAGTATAGTGTTTTAGCAAGGCATACAGACTTGTATAGGGTCTTAGGTCAATCAAGGCGTACAGCCAATTCCTACTCCCAAAGGCCAAACCCTTGAAGCAAATAATTGTTCAACTTGCTCACCAAATCAGGCAACTTGATTCTCTTCCTAGAATTGGACAAAATGGTGGAGAAATTGTAAAAGATTTATGCTATATATCTTTTCAAGCGTAAGAATACTAGTCTATACAATAGGCCAGACTGTTATAAATTGGTGTTTTTGATCCCAAAATCTAGTTTATATTAAATTTGCCTTAAACTATATAAATTCTAGAGGTCTTGAGTTGACGGTTTCATAGGTTAGAAGCTAAAAAGAGGAAGATTATTAGGTTAATCTCAATGAAGAAACATTAATCAAACATGTCCTACCAGAAATAATCTCAACAGCTGAAAAATTAGCATTTATTTTTCAGAAGGCACATAGCTATCACATAAATGAGATAGGATCCGAAGAAGCTGATCTTTTTTTTTTTTGGTGAATGAAGAAGCTGATCTTAAACCAGACCTAATCTGATATTCTTCATCATTTTCCCAAACTGAACATAAATTGCCAGCACAATTCCTGGCGGATAATCCACCAAAACTCCACCAGCAAAATTCCAACACATTTAAGCATTCAAACTTGCACATGTATGACATTTCACATGTTGAATTATTCATTCATTGTGTGAAAGCAACATTCTCTCTCTCTCTCTCTCTCTCTGTAATTTGTTTTATGGTATGATAGGTACCCTAGTTTGAAATTTTTTAAATTGAACCGACCATGTTCATTAATATGATCAAAGTTCGATGTATTGCAAAAGAGAGTCAAGTCCCCAAGCAAGACAAAAGAGAAAAACATCTCTTGATCTTCATCAATTGCAGTTGTCAGATTGATCGACTCCAGCTTGTTGGGGAACTTGGCAATGGAGTGTGGCAACCAAAACACTTAGTGAGAGTCCTACAAGGCTATAACTTCGGGGGGAGTTGTGTTGGTATTTTGATAGAGTTTGATGTTTGACTTTGGAGATAAGATATGATGTTTGACTTTGGAGATAAGATAAGATATGGTGAAGCTATAACTGCAGAGCGAATTTCAAGTGATCTGATCCTGGGGGTTAAGGAATTTGACATAACTTTTGCATTTTGCATTGAATGACTGCATTAAAGTCTAGGCAAATTTTTAGGTTGCCAAAAAAAGGGGAAAATTTCTGATGTTTGCCTTTGAGTAGACTTATAGCACTATTAAGAATGGTGGTTTTAGAAGGGAAAAAGGAAATGGTCGAAAGATGCCTAATGGCTGCTTCTTTGGCTGCGTTGGTGTGCCATCCAAATGCTACCATCAAGTGTTTCAGGCCCAAATCACAAAGAGAGAAATCTCTTTCTCCAGAGAAACACACATCAAAATCCACCAGCAACAGTGATTTTCGAAGCAGTTCTTCTCTTTCCAGAACTTCAGTCTCTTTCAACATGAAAAACATGACAACATCGTCCTCACCTACGTTTCCCACTTCAAGAAGCGGCAGAGATTCTTATTTGATCTCAAAACTTGCCGAAGAAGAGCCATCTTTTGGTGTCGTCGAAACCATCTTTAAGTCAGGGTGGGACAACAAAATAGGCCTCAAAATTGAGAAAGTTTTGAAGATCAATCATGGCATAGATGTTCTCAACAAGTTTGAAGAATATAGAGAGACGGTAAAATCAAAGTCTACAAATATTTCTGCCAACGAAACCAAGAACATGGAGAGATTGGCTGTCGATGGCAATGAACTCCTAAGGTTCCATGGTGCCATTGTGACCTGTCCATTAGGAAACGATGAGTTCTCAAACATCTGCCATAGGGAATGTTGTGGAATTTGCGGAATGGTGAGTTCTAGCTTATCAGAAGGCGAAGTATCTGTGTCGTTGAGCAAGAACAGCCGACAGGCGCACAAAAAAGTTGTGACCACATGTGTTAATAAGATCAGTGCTGCCAGGAAAGCCGTCGTGGTTTGCAGAGTGATTGCAGGGAGAGTTGCTCGATGCAGCGGAAAAGGACTCGTGGATGGAGAAGAGGGTGGCTTTGATTCTGTGGTATGTTCGTCGTCTAGGGATCAATTAGAAGGTTCAGAAGAACTCATTGTTTTGAATGCTAGAGCTGTGCTTCCATGCTTTGTAGTAGTGTATAACGTCAAAGGTCACAAAAGGTAGCAAATGGCTCAATGTTAAAAATAATCCCAATTTTGAGTTTTCTTTTTAATCTCACTTGTGGAACTACATAACTGTGACAATTCTTACTTTTTCTCCAAAAGATCTCCTTTGGATTTATAGTTTTTCATACTTGTTCAAGTACATTTCCATGGTACAAGCAATGATACAATGAAGGATCTAATCACAAAAAAAAAAAATGAAGGATCCATATATAATTGTTCAACAAATAAATAAAAACAGACGAATATGATCCTGCTTAGTTTTGCATTTGACCATGGATCACAACCAGACTGCAGTTTTGGGACTAAGCCCGTTGGGTCAAACTCAAATAGAATATGGTTGAATATGGGTCGCGTCATGGATATATATTTGGGCTTTATCATCAGGATTGGACTAAAAAATTCGGGCTGAGAAATGATCCACAATTGGACATTTACATATATCAGATAGGTCCAGGCCACTGACTCATCTAATGAACTATTCTATTTCTATGTTTTGGTGTATCCTCTTAAAGGTAGAAATGCTACAAAATTCTCTTGGGTACACAGCTGCCTTAAAAATCTGGGAGGGAGAGCTTTGCCTCCCTTGTGGTCCTGCCCAACTCGAATCCGGATTAGTTGGAGCAAAGCTCACAAGCCAAAGTTTCTTGAAGCAAGTTTGTCCCCATGTAATGTAATTTTCCAACAATCAACTTGGAATAGGAAGACAGATACCTTTTTGGGCACAACTGCAAAGCAAAAACCAGAATGGCTAAATCACCGTTATTTTTTTTTTTAAGCTACATAGACAAGAGTATGGGAAAGGGGATGGGAAAATCATAAACCGACTAAATAAAAATAAATAAATAAATTTTTTAAGATTGCTTTAATTTGTTGCAAGCATTCAAGTCCTAAGAGCTTAACCATGAAGCATAAATACATTCTATTGAGCATAAAAGTGTTAATCCAATTCTCAAGGACCGCACTTTTTAAATTTTAACCCTGAACATGGATATGATCCAGTGGATTACAAAAAACACGCACTAAATATTGATACTTCCAAACTGTTCCTTCTCTCTACCTTACTCTATCTTGAGTGGGATTACATGTGACAAAGAAACTGGCAAGTTCAGAGGAGAACCCTTTAGCAAATATTCACACATTTTGACAAAGAATAATTGACTTCTGTATATGTTAACCCAGTCAAAAAGCATAGACGGGAACCAAAAATGAACAAGTAAAAGTTTCCTCCCCTACCCCTATATCTCTCTATATATACAATAAGAAAAGACAACAAATGGTTAAGAGAAACATACATACTAGTTCCAAGGATGTTTTAGTTCTAAGCTGTAGAGCTTCATAGTTGTTCTTTGCAGCAAGAAATACTACCATAGACCATATTTGTGAACATAACTACATAAGCATGTAAGTGCAGGTATAACAAAATATTATTAGCAACATCAGAAGAGAACCGTTTTCCAAACAGTGGTTGTATTACCTTTGAATTTATCTTCTTGGGTAATTAGATCAAATGTTTCAGCAGTTTCACGAATCATAATACCACTCACTCCAGTGAAACTAGTTATCTTACAGTCAGCCACTGTCAGGAAATAAAGAGGAAGATTACAATAAATAAAAACATATAATTACAAATTAAACAAAATTGAAGATTCATGGTCTAAAACCAAAAGCATATAAATAGCTCTCTTCGATTATTTGTTTTAGAACAAAGCATTCAATAAACAAAGGAGTGAAAAAGGCTAAAACACCCACCTTTTAGGGCAAGGAAAAGACAAGGACTTAATAACTAAGCAACTACCTTTTGCGTTGATTTTGGACAAGTTGGAACAAAAGAACCGATAGGAGAATACCTACAGAGGAACTTGCAATGGCTACATATCGTTTTCTTAACCAAAGTTGGCTTGTAATCCTCAGACTCATTCTACCTCAAAGAGAAAGGTACTATACTATAAGTTCTTTCATAACAATAAGAAACACGTCAATCCCCTGAACTATACTTGATTATGCATAACCTACTATTCCCCCATCAAATCACCATATCTCGTCTCAAATTTACATAGTTGTAAGTTGCTTTAACATATAAGCCATAAGTAAATTAGTATCCCGTCAAACAGATAGAAGTGCACTAATTTTAAAGTGTTGCTCTGGAAATAAGTATAGTCTAACCTAGAATAAAAGCACCATGCAGATCTGCACCAAGAAGACACTGAGCCAACTGGTTTTTCCTGCAATTGAGAAAGGAAAAGTTATAGCATTGGAATAAGAAACAGTTAAAAAGCATATTATCATAAACCGATGAGTACATCTCACCCAATAATCCTAAGAAGTTGATTCATGTAGCCTTTCCAGATTTCATGCATTGGCTTAAATATATCAAACCTGTAGATGAAAGACGGAAAACTATTTAATCAATCTTTCTCACATCAGCACACCATACCACCTTCCAAAAAATAAGTAAATAAATAGATAAAGGAGAAAGCATATACCATTCACAAAGAACTAACAAGTAAAATTCACTGGTTGCATTTGTTTACATTTGTTTACATTTTAACATTCAATAGGAATCTGCTATTATATCCCCATTCTTCCCTAAATTCTGGAACAAACTACAAAGTATAATTTAACAATATCACCAATAATCTATTTCCATTGCATGTGCACACACAGAGCATAAAACAACAGAATACATATACATAAATATACACACTCCCTCTTTCTCTCTATATAGCAGCTTCTAATATGCTCCCTCTTTCTACAAAATAACTAATTAGAGTCTAAAAATAGTACTTCAACAAAAAGGATGTGATAATGGAAAGACACATCCTGAGTTTCACACCTATATACGTCATACCAAAGCACAATGAACACTAAGGTATACACTTAGCGAACAACAGCAACAGAAGAAAAAGAAGGCACAATCAGATACTCACTTTTGAACAGCTTGAGGCAACTTAAATACTCCGGATTTCTTAAGCTGCTTCATGGACATACGTCTTTTAGAGCGCTTAGAGTGGTTCTTCAAAGCCCTGATTTGAGAGCCAGTAGACATAGCTCTGCCTGGTACATAATTATCAAGAAGTATCCAATTGTCAATTTTGATGCCTCTAGATCCTTGCATATACTTCTGCGCCGAATCCCCACTTTGAAGAAGCTCATGCAAAATCTTATCAGCCATGCTTCCTTTTTGGTTGGAAAACTAAAACAAAACTTATTAAGATTACGTCACTCCAATGAAGTCTTAGATGCAACTGTCCAAACTGCCAAAAATTACCTTAGGATCAGCTGGCAGGAAATTTTCATGTATAGTTTCTAAGAGCTGTGAATACGCCTGACCATTTTCTTCTCCATCTATACGCAAAAGTTAAAATTCACCTCATATTAAAACCAAGACATAATCTTTAACTTCATGAAATGTTCACAATCAACAATGAATGTAGTCACAGATATAACTACCTAGTGAACTACCCGAAAACGAAAAATTTCCTAAATGTAAAACATAGGATGAAATGCTATAAATTAGTCAAATAAACAGGAAAAAAGAAGAACTTAGAAAGATAAAGTGAGAATTTTTAGAACCTTTCTTCGACGAGGAAGCAACGGATACATTGGAAATAGAGGAATTATTGCCAAGAGTTTCTTTTCCATCTTCCTCGACGGATAACTTTTTGTTCTTCTTCTGTTCTTGAATAAGCTCGGCTTTCGCGACGGCGAACCTTCGCTCTAGTGCTTCTAGAGTTCGTTTTCTTTGGTCTTGGGAACCCGCCGTCGTATCCATTTGAACTAAACAGGTGTTTAAATAAATTTGTAAGGAATCAAATAAGTACGAATAATAGAAAGAGTCAAAGAGTACTTCCAAGCAGAAGCAGTGGCCAAGGAGAAGTTCGGTCGGCAAGGTTTGAAGGATAAAGCGACAAGAGGAGGTAGTCGGAGGGTGGGGAGTGGTTGCCGGTGGAAGAGCTTGGGTGGCTGCGGGGTTTGGGGTTTGGATGGGCTTTGCTGTGTTGTCCGATCAAATGGGCCAGACTGACCAAAAATAATAAAAGGCCTCTTTATAGTTCATACTGGGCCAAGTGTATATACTAAACTAAACAAAACCAATTGACTTCTGATGGACCATTGAAGCGAAAATTCAGAAAAAGAAGGAAAAACAGTAAAATTGTTTGTTACCCTTTTTTTTTTAAATAAAAAATTACTAATCATAATTGATTGATTTAAATAGTTTAGTATTTATTTCTTTTAAATAAGATCTCGAGTTAAAATATTATAAATAGAGAAAATCATTATTAAGAGAATTTTATCTTATAATAAATCAATCTGGTTCGAAAATGATTAATTTTAAACAAAAAATCAGAGAATTCTTTTATTTAAAAATAAAAATAAAAAATCAGTTAAATTCCCTCCAATAAAGTTGTTATAAGTTGATAATTTTATATAAGATATCCCATGTTTAAAATCTCTCCTTCTTTACTTCTCATTTTTTAAGTAGAGCATCTTCCTCTATTCTCTGTATGAAAAAGGGCAAAAAAAAAAGAAGCAAAAAATTTCATCAAGAAGTTAACCCAATGTCATCATCACTCTCACCTTTACATTTCACTGTTTATTCACAACCATACCTCAACCAAATTGGTCCTATCCTAATTGATCATCATCAGGCTCACCAGTCACCAGGACATATCCATTCCTCCAATCACCGTCAATTCAACACATTTAAATTATACTAGTATTTAATCAAAATCAACGGTCTAGATTCCTTGAAAACCACCTTTTCAGCACAAACTCAATAAATACTCCTTTTTTGAGAAATAAAATAACATAAAATGTACGCGCAGAAAAGCAGAAAAAACGAACATTCCCAGGTCACATGCACCGATCTCCACGTCACTCTCTAATCTACTTCTCTCGCTATCGTACGAGACCACCGGCGATAGCAGGTGCAAATAGCGCATATGGCCGCCCGAAATGCACCGGTCCCACCGGTGACAAGCCGTTAAGCTCACGGCACAGCACTTGCCGACGTGGACCCATCCCCACCATCAATTCATAATCGACGGCCGGTATTCAATTCCAAAACATCCCTCGAGGATTAGTTAACGAGTCACATTCATTTAAAAAAATGCAGATATTAGGTCAGATTATAATCAAGCCAACGGTTTCTGAGGTGTCGGAAAGTGAAAGATGGATGCTCTTCAAAGAGCGACTTAAAAACTTTTTGAACATTTTTTTTTAAAGGAAAAAACTTTCTTTTTATTAAGGAGATTTTGATTCCGTCGATTTGTAGTGGTGGTCGGCTCGGTTAGGGCTTCCCTTTTCTTTTCTTTTCTTTTTTCCCTCTAAATTTTATTTTTTTTATTATTATAGTATTAAAGTAAAGAAATGAAAAGCTTCATCGTCACGCTTGTAAAGGCCTCAGCTTCGGTTCTGTTTTTATCTCTGATTTGACGTTATTTAATTGATTTTAAATCTTTTATTGTAAAAAGGTTTCATGATTACTTGGAAGGCTTCTGGTTAAAGCAAAGCCCCTCTCTCTGCTTCATAGATATTGATGATTGATTGAGGGAGAGAGAGACAGTTTTTGTTCGTTTTGGAATATGGCGGAAGTTAGAGGAGCGACCACGTGGCGGGAGGAGCTGGCGAGCTTAGTGGAAGATACGGGGATAATGTACACCGAGGAAACGATCGGTGTCTCTTCGCAACCGCCGTTCAATGCCACGAAATCGACGGCGGCGGTTGTTGAGAGTGATCATGCGATGGAACCTCCGGAGAGTTTCAAGGAACAGGTGACTGAATTTTTGAAATCGTGGTGCGAGATGCTTCTAGAACTTGGAAGAGGATGCAAAGACATTCTGCAGCAAACGGTCGTTACTGAAGATTCGTTTATAGTTCAGAAGCTTAGTGGACCTGTGGCTAAGGTCTCCGGTCGACTGAGATTCTTGAATGAGTTCTTGCCTGAGGATCGTGATCCAATTCATGCTTGGCCTGTTATCTTCTTCGTTTTCATCCTTGCTCTTTCAGGTACTAACTACTGATTGTTTACCATATTAGAACTATTGAGTTGGATTTAATTTAATTTTAGCTGGTTACTGAAAATCTGAAACGTTAGATTCAGATAATTTTTGTACGGTCTTGATCAAATTGAAATAATTTATTGATAATTCGAATGATGTTAAAACATATTTTCTTGATGCTATGTATTGTTTAAAAATTTACAGCTCTGAGTTTAAACATTGGACATGATGGATTGGTACCGCCAGTGAAGAGGGTGCGTGTTCATCCTCCTAGCGCGAGTCGAATCCAGCTTCCAGATGGCAGACATTTGGCTTATCGTGACATAGGAGTCTCCGCTGATAAAGCTAGATTTTCTCTTATTGCTCCACATTCTTTTCTTTCATCCCGACTTGCAGGTAGGATACAAAAATGTTATAGTAAGTTGTATATGGATGAGTTTGTATGCATTTATTGATCAAAATTGGCGTGAACTTGTTAATGAATAATGATTTTATTTGACAGGTATACCTGGAGTTAAGACATCAGTGCTCGAAGAGTTTGGTGTTCGCTTGGTTACATATGACCTTCCCGGTTTTGGGGAGAGTGATCCCCATCCTAGTAGAAATCTCAACTCATCAGCTTTTGATATGCTGCATCTAGCTGATGCTGTTGGTGTCAATGACAAGTTCTGGGTGTTGGGCTACTCTAGTGGAAGCATGCATGCTTGGGCTGCTCTTAGATATGTTCCTCACAGAATTGCAGGTGTGGAATGGTTCTCTCTGGAGATTTACTATTGTGGCACTTTGACATGATATCCATAATGTTGCTTAGAAGCCCTGGAAAGTGATTGGTTTTGTAACACATTCTTGAATTCTTCAAAATTATTCCCATATAATCAAAATATGTCTGTAGTTGGAATTTTCTTAGTGAAGTCAATAATAAAAGGTGCAAGACCTATACATTATGATGCGTTCACTGAATTTGCAGGTGCTGCAATGGTTGCTTCAATGATCAATCCATATGAACCTAGCTTAACTAAGGAGGAAATGAGAAGTATTTGGGCAGAGTGGCTACCAAAAAGGAAGTTTATGTTTTATTTAGCTCGAAGAGCGCCAAAACTGCTATCCCTTTTTTACCAGCGAAGTTTCCTATCTGGCAAGCATGGCCGAATTGATAAGTGGATGTCTGTGTCACTTGGAAGGAGGGTGAGTGAGTACACTGTCATCTTCAATGATTTATGCTCAGATCTCATTTATGTTCATGGCTTACCTTTCATTTCTAGCTTAGGGAGGGTAGGCACTAGATTGAAGGGTTCTTTTTGCATTTAAAGAGCAGACTCCACCTATATTGGGGTTGCATGACATACTTAAATAATCTCTTTTGGTTGCAAATATATTGAAATGCTTCTGATCATGGGCTAAGAAATAAACAGGGATTAATTTATGAAATGGTGCCCTGCATTGAGTGAACCTTTAGATTTTTACTCTGTAGAGCAGGTTGGAAGTAAATGAAATTGAAATCTATTTGTGTTAATGAGTATTTTTTCTTAATGCGTAGGGTTGAATACCAGTCTTTGGCGTATTTTATGGATTTGCATAACATAACCTTGATGTGGTGCAGGATGAGATTCTGACTGAAGGAGCAACATTTGAAGACTTCTGGCATAGAGATGTGGAGGAGTCAATCCGTCAGGGAAATACAAAACCATTCATTGAGGAAGCTGTCTTACAGGTTTCAAACTGGGGTTTTAGTTTGGCAGATCTTCAGGTGCAGAGGAAGTGTCATGGAAGTGGGATTTTGCCATGGCTCAGGTCCCTGTACACTCAGTCAGAATGTGAATTGGCAGGATTTCTGGGACCAATACATATATGGCAGGTTTGTATACTTATCCCTTCTGGTTTCCTTGCATTATATGAATACAGGAGCCAATTCCCATATAACTTAGAAGGTCTTTTGCAATCTATCGTATACTTTTCCCTTCTGGTTTCCTTGCATTATATGGATACAGGAGCCTATTCCCATATAACTCCGAAGGTCTTTTGCAATCTATCGTATACTTTTCCCTTCTGGTTTCCTTGCATTATATGGATACAGGAGCCTATTCCCATATAAATCAGATGGTCTTTTGCAATCTATCACCTTAAATTTGCCTGCTTTTTAATCTCTTAAATCTATATCAGTTGACATTATCACCTGATTTTTAATATGTTACGACCCGTAAGTCTTTTACTGATCGCCTTGGATAAGTGTATATCAAATCATTTAAGAGTCTATCCACGTTTTTCTAACTCTGTTCGTCACTAACTTTTATGTAGATTGAAGTGCATTCTGTACTGTCACTGATATTTAAAATTGTTGAGCCAACAAAAAGACTACTTACTATGACGTTTAACTGGATCCATTTATTGATTAATTTCTATGCAGGGAATGGACGACCAAGCTGTTCCACCAGCTATGATGGATCATATAAGTCGTGTTCTACCAGGGGCCACCATACATAAGATCCCAAATGAAGGCCATTTTTCCTTTTTCTTTTTCTGTGATGAATGCCATCGACAGATATTCTCTACTCTCTTTGGAAGCCCTCAAGGTCCTCTTGACCAGGTAGTGGACAAAGGTGAAATTCCCTCTGAAGGAGAAAAGGAAAAGCAATCATCATCGACTGATTCAACCAAAAAATGATACATCAAACATAGATTTACACTTTTCCCTTTATTTTCCTAATTTTGTGTAAATACCACAGATTGCTCCTTATAGCTCATTGGAGCACTTTAGATATCTCAAAATTTTCTACCATTACAAGTACATGAGAGGTAAGCCTAAAAGAGAAGGTACATTGGAAGTGAGATAGTACGAGGCAGGGAGGCACTGATCTTTAGCAATTTATCTTATAGATCTACCTTACAAACTAGAATCAATTAACAATTCTTTTGGCATTTCCCCATTTTCTGCTTGAAGTGTTCTCAATCCATTATCTCAATATTTTTTTCTCTGGTAAGACAAGACATACGAGTCTTAAGTCTCGAAGACCAAATGCTTTTATGAGGGAAACAAGTGACAAAAGGTTTTTGGATCCTATACAGACAAGTCCGGCGTAATTCCTCGGAGAGGCTCCCGTGTTGGCAGGTACTTGCACGTGCACAACTGTGGTTCGACAGGCAGGTTCATCTGAGGCTGAGCCTCGCATGTGCGTCAACGCGCATGGTAGTGTGAGGCATGGTGGTTTGAGGTACATGTGCTGTTCTGTTCATGTATTTGTCAATACCTCGAAAGGTGGCTATGCCAGTTTAAAATGATGAAAACAAAAAGACCAGCCTTATAGCAACTCGCAAGAACCAACAAGAAAGGAGTCACAGATTCCTGTATCTAAATTCTTGATCCTTTTCTATTATTAAGTTACCCCAGTCTTTGCCCTTAGAGCAACCATAAGGGGTCTAAAAGATTATCATTCCTTCATTCCTTTCAAATGGAATGCTTGAAATTTTTCTTGGACGTGACTCAATGTGAAGTCAAGTGCATTCCCTTTACATACTTTAGCTCAAGTGTAACCATTACAATTAACAAATCTGGTCATACTGCCAAGCATCCAAGTCAAATTAGAATGAGTATTAAATCAAACTTCCGATAAATTCATACATATCAATAGTTTTCCTATAACTATTGGATCCCAAAGAATGATTTGATCAGACACCGTTGGTTTCTCATTTTTCTCTAAGGTACTGGCACGAAAATTTTTGGCACAAAGTCGGCCATCTGAGTATATGGTGGACTGTTTAAGGTAACCATAAAACTCAACCCCTTTAAAAAGCAGAGCTACCACTCTTGGTTTTCCCGAGCATTACATCTTTAGCTTCATTGACCTTGGATGCGAGATAATGGCTTCCACCGGCATCTGGATGGTTTGCAACCATTACCCTCCTATGTGCTTCCTTAATCTTTTCTGTTGCAGTACTTTCTCTGCTTCCAAACAAAATATGAATAACATTAGGCACAGCTCATAATCGAAATGGTGTGAACTCAAACTGTTTACAACATCAGATCAGAAAATGGCTAAAAGTAAATAGACTCAACAAACAAGAATGTTCTAGCCGATGACCAGACTCCAACCAGAAGCAAAACAAACCAGTTTGAGACAAAGGGTCAAGGCAACCAGACTAGCCAATCATAAAGAACCTTTGCAACAATTGGATGATTCAAAATCTCAAACAACAGCCTTGAACATGACCTTATGGATTAATTTCTATGCACCCTTCAACATTAAACTAAAGGCCATGAACGATCAACAACCATCCCTCCTAAACTATTCTCAATCAAATAGTTCTAAAATTTCCCCATCCTCTGCTTTACTCTCACATAAAAATTCATTCAATCATATAAAAATGAGAGCTTGACATAAAAATTATAGAAACCCTATTCATTAAAAACAAATTTGGACTTTAATGAAACGATTTCATGATATAAAGACGAGAGCTTGACATTCAAAAAAGTTCCTTGTGAAAGATGAATATATTACCTTACACCGAGAATCAAAGCGGCTTCTCTCCGGGTCATAATAGGCTGAAACCCACCTTCATAAAATCTTCGGAGTCTCGCCGTCGGTGGCCTTGCCTTAAACGCCTGCCAAGCATGAAGACTGTATCTACCAGCATACGCAGCGGCCGCAACGGCAAATGCGGCTATGATCGGAGCAACCTAAAATCAAGACCACAAATTCTTAGGCAAAAAATTAATATCGGAAAACAAAAATCGAGAATCTTTCAACATGGATATATAGAGAAGAATTATCTGAGGAACTCACCATCTCGGATGATTCTGAAAAATCTCTGTACTTCTGCATTCGGTTTCCAAAGGGTTCAGGTTATAGGGTTTTGCGGGAATGGGTAAATGCGTAAATTCGGGCTTTTTTTTCGGAATTAAATGATTTAATCCGGAAAATACCCAATTTATAGTAGTAGCTGCCCCAGGCCCCCAGTCCACAAAGCCACAACCGCCTTGACTTTCCTTTTACGTATTTCCCAAGGAAAATTTTCCTATAATATTTGATTTTTCTTGCTTTTTTGGGGCGAAAAGAATGTTTGAATTTTCAATATTTCATATTTTATTATTTTATATACAAAAAGGTATTTCACCAAAAGAATTATAAAAAGAAAATAAAGGTAAAACAGTTGAATGGTGCAATGCAAAATGGCCAAATAAACAAGAACAAAGAAGCATGCATGTATATATTTATTATACAAATCAATACAAGCAGAACACATGAAATTTAATTTAATGAACTGAATTTGCACATAATTTGCTGTCAAATTGTAAAGTGTCATCCTCCCACCTCTCGATGATGATATGGAGCATAATAAACATTAATAAATAAAGAAAGAAAGGGTATGTAATGAGTATGAGAAGAATTTTCAGATAACAGCTGATCCAATAACAACACTCTTGACAATGAAGTAAATAAAACTCTTTGCTTTTGGAAGATTGATTGAATATTTTCTCTTCTTCTTCATGTCTATTTTCCTTTGTTTAAGCTCCTTTGGACTTCTCCCCAAGTCCTGTAATGCTTTCCCTCATCTCTTTTTGATTTAAAAAATGGGGTAATAAGTAAGTTAACAGCCCCCTCCATTTACCACAGCAACTTCTGTATTTGTAATGCTGCTGTCGACTTTGGGGGGACCGGAGTGCCGCCTAGGCCTGGCTGGTGATGGTGGATAAGAGAGCCGTTTCTTGGCAGCTGCGACGGGTCCCTTTTCCGGTGTTCCGTTTGCTTCTAGTCCCAGGGGGCTTTGCAATCTGGTCTTGGCTCTTGCGGACTCCGTTGGTACCATGTAACTTGGAAGTGATGGGGAGCCTGCCAGGCTCTCATCATCACGCACCGTGGAGCCTGCAATGCTGTGTCTGCGGTTTCGCTCTGACTGGATACTTACCATGCTTCTTGTGTCATCATCTGGACCAACCACACTGCTTCTAGGACTTGCTGACTTCAGCTTTCGAACAGGTGTGGAAGCTTGCTTAGGAGTTGAAGGAGATTGGAAGGTTGGAGTTTGGCTTGGCTTCTGGCTTGCCTTAGGGGATTGCTTATCCAAATTGAGTTGATAACGGGCATAGGCTTTGCTTATTTCTCCTCCAAAGCTGCTGCGTGCACTCTTTACAGATGATTGGTCATTGTTCTGTTCTTTATCTGTCTTGCCACGACTCTCCCATGGCCGAGCTGCCATCCATCGTTCCAACCAGCTCCAACCCCATGAGGGATTGTTCGGATCCATGAACAATGGATTCATAGATCTTGCAGAATTCTTCCAGCTTTGCTGCAAAAGTGATTATGTATGGGTGTCAGACACTTGCATGCCAACGAACATCTAGCCTCATGGTACTCCCACCTTTACAAAACTCATGTTTATTATTCATTAAGCATTTGGATGGGATAGGCATTAAGATGGGAAAGGGTTAAACTTCTGTCATATGATCCAGTATAAATAGCTTAGAAGAAGAAACTCTCTTTCGGATTCGAAGACAGAATGTTTGAAGTTAAATTTGTTCCCAATTTCCCCTTCGATGAGATCAAATATCCAATAATGGGAATTATTGTGTTTCAATCTAACTGTCACAAACTGGTCAGTATTTCAGATTTTCTCCCAGCTAATATCTACATAAATGAATCTGGCAGATGAGGAACTCAATTATGCTAAACATTTGGCAGTCAAATAATTAATTGTAAATTTGTAATGGTGAGAGTTATTAAGATACTCCTACTTCTGCATCATTGCCAAGCTATGGAGAAGAACTTCTTTTTTGAAGTAGTTTAGTTATGCTTCATCCATTCATGTTCATACATATAAACACAGAATAAAGATTAAATATTTTGTGATGCTCTTCCTTTCGCAGAGGACCAGGGCTCACCTGATGAGTAAATGAATATGCCATTGCCCTTTCTCTTCTCATGGTTGCCTCATATTTGCTCAGTAAACTTGCTTCAATTTGTTCCTTTGACTGCAGGCTGTCATCCCAATCGTCCCCCATCTGTTTAAACATTCAAAACCTCTGGTCAGCACGAGGGACCAATGACGAAAAACCAACATGATTGAATAGTTGTCCTCTGCTGGAAATGCTAGGGGCAGGCAGTTTTCGGATGAGAAACTAATATGTAGTTTAATGAAAATATATACAGACATAAGCCCAAACTACTAACTCTGCATACATACTAATCCAAGCAAGGCAATCACGCCAATATATCAGAGACAAAGGGGATTTACCTGCAAGTTCACGAGCTCTTTTGCATGTTTCTGCAAGAGTTGCCTCTGAAGAGCTTGATTTTCTTCTGTCATCCTGATTCTCCTGATACGGATTTGACACTGCACACGAGAAAGAGTTTGCATGCACCGAAGGGTACTGGCTGCTTGCCGTTTGACCACAGGCCCTTCCATCAATGATTTCAGCCTGACCAGTCCTCTTAAAGCACGCAATGCCCTTTTCGCCTGGAAAGAAGAAATCATGAACAGCAAATCTACTACATAAAATTTCAGTTGTGACCCAAAAATAAAATTTATGTTTAAGAGAGAGAGGTGGTTAGAGTGTGGCTTTCAAGCATTAAAAGAATGGAAGCACATACCATAAAGTAACAAATTATCATGGGAACCAACGAGTCTTCTAAGTCAAACGAAGTCAATTTTTTTACCAACTTTTTACCGTAATATCCTTTTCCTTTTTCTCTAAACACTACAAAGAACAGGATACCTAGAGCTAAATAATCTGCAATAATAGAATTAACTAAAAATTTGATGGACTGATAAGTGGGAAACAGTATCAGATGTAATTTCTAATAACAGATGATCAAGCAAACAAGCTCAAAAGGAAAACGTAAAAATAAAAATGCAGCACATACCAGGTAACCTCGGAAAGCTGTTTGAATTTTGATTGCTGCAACTTCCTCCTTAGATTTTCCAGCAAACTTAGCACTCATATTAAGTTGACGTCTGACGACCTCTACAGCAGCCCGAGCCGGAGGAGGAGGAGGAGGAGGAGGAGCAACATCAGCAGCAGCAGTGGCAACTGACACAGCGTGAACCTGCTTGCTCTGTTCAGTCTCTGCTTCAGTTAATTTCACCTCTTCGGGCGGAGGAGGAGGGGACAAGTCGACAGTTTCCAGAGTGGCAGCATCAGAACCACTGGGACCCAAATGCACCTGCTTCTCCCGCAACTGTTCATTTCGTTTCTTAAAGACAGCAATCAATCAGAGAATGTTAAAAACACAGTGATATGATAGTTATGATTTTTAGTTGAATGGGACATTTCCAAACCTTGTTTTTCTTTCCCTTGGACTCTGGGCTGAAGGCTTTCTTTAGAGAAGACAACCATTTTCCTTTCCTCCCCATCTTCTATAAACCTTTAAGAGGCAAAAACAATTATTAGCCTCTTCTAAATGCAGTTGGATTAGGCTAGAAATGAGAGATGATTTCTCTGCATGAAATAGAAGGTTTTTCCTTCTGAAAATGAGACATTCTCCTACAATTCTGGTCTGAGAGGCAGATGGTTAATAAATGGTAATGACAGAACTCTTTTCTTTTTTTTTTTTGAGGAGGAAAATGGTAATGACAGATATACCATAAATACAGGCAGGCAAAATATTGGGGGACATTAAATATTAATAATGCAAATTTGGAAGGATAATGAAAGTTTTGAGCAAAAGAGAGCCAAATTGGAAGGAATAAAAGTTGAAACAAATCCAATGAATCCATGATCTATCATGTATATCTGTTACCACAATCTAGTCTAAACAAGTTTTTAACCTTTTCTCATTATCAAGTTAAGGACACTACAGGGAACTCTACCAGTAAACAAATTTAGCTGTAAGAGTTTCAAACTTTTCTTCCTTTCGCAGAGTTTCTCCTCAACCAGGCAAAGCACAGCGGACATCACTCAAAAGGCTCCAAATTTATTCAACAAATGGCTAGTTAAAAATTGGTAAACATACCAAAATTTGAAAAGCAATTAGCAATCCCGAGCAAGAAATAATTCAAAGAAAGTGAAGCTAAAAAATGCATCTTCAAATTGGGGTTCCATGAATGAAACAAAAGAGAGAACATAGCAGCTAAAGTACCTGAGATGGTAATGCACAGATCTCAAAGAGTTATAAGGGTCCTCTTCCTTTCCTTTCTGTTCTCAAGACAAACAGAAGAAGATCAGAAACTTGAAAAGGTCACAGTGGCTGCAGCTGGCTGCCTCCCTGGGTGATAATAGAGAGGAAGAGGAAGGAAACAGATCTTGACAAAGAAGATTTTAAGTGAATGTCTATGGGGAAGAAAACAGCTGGTTTTTTGCAAAGTGTGACCCCACTTTCTTGGGTTGGGCAACTGGGGGACCCACTTAACATAGTAGTAACAGATAGATTGCCTCCTCTTCCTTTGATTGGTTGAAAAATCTATCTACCTGTGTTTTTCTTTCCTAAATTCTTGGTAACTAACACAGTTAAAAAGCACCCCCCTCCTTTTTCTGTCGTTTTCAAATCTTAATGGCACCCTCTTCAGTTTCAGTAGATCAGTGAAACTGAAAACTCAACTGTAAAACTTCCAACAACCTGTCTGTAAAAATCTTCTCTTTTGTCTTCCTTTTCTCCCTTTTTTTGTGGGTAAAAAAATGTTGGAAAAAAGAAAAAGAAAAAGCATAACCTAAGGCTAACTGCAAATTATTTTGGGTGGCAAATAATTGCAAAATGTCTTTGAGATTGAGAATATATCAAAGAAAATATATATATATATATATGTCTTTCTTGTCTTACACTTAACCGATTTATTCCATGCACAATTTTTTCTTTGGATGCCATTATGGCTTGTAGTAGGTCCATTTGTCTTTTTTTAAAAAAAATTAGTATTATTATACCATAAAATACTAGTAAAAAGTGTATTTTTAAATTATTTTTATCCAAAATATACTACTATTGAAGATTAATTTTAGCAACATAAGAAATTCATTTCAAATCTCAACCAAAAAAAAAAAGGGAAAAAAAAAAGAATGAAAAGAATCGGATTGGTATGTAATAACATAGAGAAGACAGCGTAGGAACTAGGAAATTGTCGGTAGACACCGCCCCACGTTTTAACTTTTTTGAGAAAACTAAGGAAGAAAGGGCTACATTATAATTACCTCTTGTAAATTATATTATTATTATAATACTATGATTTTGGACTTTTGTGCTAGCTACACTACTAAATACTATACTCTTACTAATTTATTACATTTGCTTATGTTAATTAATAAAGAAAGGCCAAGTTTTTTCATTTTTGCATGAAAGTGGATAATGAACTAGCTAGACTATTCTTTAATTTGCCTCAAATAGCTTGATTACATGCTGATTGACTAATTTCTTTTATCTTAATCAAATGATGTTACAAAAAAGGGTTTGGAGTCAGATGTGCGGTTTTCATATAGAATAGTCGGAATCCCAATATGATTATTGGATATCGAAAAGTTTATACTAAAATAATATGATTAGAATAAAATAAGTGAACAATATGCCATTATGATTTATCTCTTTCCATCTTAATTATTATACGGAAAAACTAGCCGTTGAAACCTAATATTGTACTACTACCTACCTAATCAACTGGCAAATTAATTAAATTATAAACCTAATCATAATTAAGCCTAATACAAAGCAAAATATCAAATAAACTATAATTTCAATTCTAAAGGCAAAATAATCCAACTCTAAAGAGAACAGTGTCAAACAATGCCCTAATTTTTCAACTAAATAAAAGCATATTATTGGAGGGCAGGTTTTGAAATCGGACCCCATCTTTTAATTTTCAGCATTAATTTTGTTAAGATAAGTATAAGTCGTTGGACCATGTTTGTTAGTACCAACCCCTACAGCTTGTCACGTCAAGGTCAAGGAGCCTCTCAATATAAGACGTCGATACACATTACAATGAGCCAATAAAACGATAATCTTTCATTTTCTTCAAAGTGTTGATCTTTTTCATTATTAGGTAACTTTTAGTAAGCAAAAATCTAGATTCCTTCACAATGTGAGCAATGGAACCGACAACAAAAATGCAAGGAGGTGGATATTATTAACGATTTTTTATTTTTCTTACTGAAAATTTGGTACCACGAAAAAATAGAAAAAGAATCATTCATTCAGAATTAATGTTAAGAAATTTAAATGCATGCTTCGATTGTAATTAAAGGTGTTTATGGGTTAAGTCGCATTCAGATCTTGAAATCATTATCCAAGACCAAGGGCCATCTTGTTTTAGACCTGGTCATGGACTTTAATGGATTACTCGACTTGTGGAGCTGAATGGCTAATCCGACCCGTGATTAGATGTAAATGTAATTGTGTACACGACACTGAGACTGCGGGTCTATTTGATAAAAAGGAAAGAAAATGGTAAGGAAAAAAAATTTCTAATTCAATGGTTGAGTAATAAAATAGGATGTATAATTATAAATTATAACCATGAAAATGAGTAAATTTTCTTTATTACCCTTTTTCTTCTTGCTTCCTATCAGATGGACTTTGAGTATTAATGGGGAAAGAAAAGTGTATAGTGAGGCACTGGTCCAGTTAAGTGCTTGAAAGTTGACTGATTGTAGCCTGAAAGTAACATAATTTGTCAAATTGTCCAAAGTTCAATTCATTCAAAAGAAATGATGAAATAGATAAGAGAATGGTGAATGGTCCACAAATCAGCCTAAGACAGAGATAGGCCACACCTGCTCAAAGGTGTTGGAAAAATGGTTTGTTACCAAATTTGCAAGAAAGACAGATTGACAATTCAGTGCCTTATATATGGCCCATAATTGTATCAATGTCATCATATGAATGCTGATCAGGGGTCCAGGCAGTTCTTGATTCAACTAATACTTGGAAATTTTTTGCAAGAAAAATGCAGACAATATGAAGCAGTGAGGGGTTGTTTTTATGGTCACTAAAGGTATTATAAAAGAAAATGTTAAACAGTTTGAGAACTACTATCTCCTAACCAAGAGAGATGAAGCAAAATCACAGTATTAATATCTTCAAAATGTTCTTTGATTACCTTCTAATCAAGTGGTTTGGTATAACCACTTGCAAGGTTGGTGGATTTGTCTTTTACTTTATGATTTCAATATCATTTCAATTATTACAAAGTTCTTCTTCTTCATCTTTCTTTTGGTAATTTTTGTTTCTTTGGCAAGGATATTATGCAAGTGAAGCAGAAAAAAAAAGTTTGTAAAATTCAAACGTTTGGGCTTTTTCATTTTTCTTTCTAGATTTGAGTTGTAACTGGCAAGAAATAGATGTTGATACCATATAAGAGAACAAAAAATTTTGAAAAATGTGTAACAATTAAAAAAATTACATGATAAAATTGGGAAAAAAAAATTTGATATTGTGCTCTTAGTTATGTATGTCATATATGCTTCTCCACCAACTGAAATTTCTGATCTGAATCTATTATCTTTGAGTAAAAACATCCAACAAAGAGGCTGTTTGAACAAGAGTTTGTGGGATTACTCCAATAGGGAAACGAAGTCGCCAAAGCATGATTTTGGAGCATTCTTCTGGTGGGATTCCCTTTAACTTGGTCTCATCTTCTAGAACAACTTGTTTCACAAATTTGAGTGAATTCTGAAAGGAAACATGAGAAGTAAAAGGAAAATTCTTAAAATGCTGATGGCAGAATGCAGATGCAAATACTCAGTCATAAGTCATGACTCATGACTCATGATCATGCTATTGCTAGCAAAGTTAATTAAAACCAAGTCTCTGCAAGTTGTTTATTAAGAAAATCATATGAGAAAGCAATTGAAGATGTCAGAAGAACCCACAAGGAAAAGGCCGTTCTTGCCCCTTCTTTCTTTTCTACCTCCAATTTGAATAATGTAAAAGGTATTAAAGGCCACTTTATTTTATTATAAATGTTAGTCTTTACTTAGTTTTAGAGTGGGGTGACTGAACAAAGCAACAGCAACATCTTATAAATTAACCCTTTACCTAATATCTATCAAAGGTTATGCAGTCTGCTTGACTGCTTCTATCTCTTTTACCATTAATAAATGAAAGTTGGTTGAACCCCCACTGAACCATTTATTTCCTGGTGAAAAGAGCAACAGCATCTTTTAAGATGAGAGGGGACAAAGCTTCATTCATGGAATCCTGATCAATGATCATTAGCTTCAAATGCAGACCATATGCCTTTTTTCTCTTTACTATTGGTTTCTTGCATACTCAGTATGATTTAAAAATAATTTATTGCCAGAAACTGTTAGATAGTGGGTCAAGGAAATCCTAAATGCTTTGAGTTTAAGGCTTTAGGCCTAATCTGATATGTCAACCAGTTTTTACTAGGCTAAATCCATTATGGATAACTATGCATTCTTTCATTGTACATTTTATTCAAGAATCAAGATAGAACAGAATCTTGAAATGGGAGCCTGATTGCTGTGATGGAAATGTGGAATATATAAATGCAGCAGCAATAGAAAAATTAATTTTATAATGGAACAAAATGGATATCAGATTCCAAGAGAATATTTGCTTACCTGGGAAGTGCCTTGAACAGATGTGGGGCGACCCCATCTCTCAGGATCCCAAAGGATTGAACTGTTAAATGCAAAACTTGATATATGAATAAGAGGCTTTGGCTCTGCATCTGTTTCTGCATCTGTCTGGTTGTTCATCTTTCTCAGATGCCATCCTATAACTTGAGACGAATCACATACCGGTCCTTCTATTATAACTTTCCTCTTGTTTGCTGACAGTAAGGCCATTGGCCAAGTCCCAAACACCCTGCACAGTACCAAAAATGTATGAAAATTAAATAATATTCACTCACGACTCACCCTTGTCTGCAACTTGCCAAAGGGGTTGGTTGACATATCTTTTTCTACTATTTTTAAACTTTCATTTGTTAAATTAATCTCTCATTGCCTTAAAAAATGAAGCTTTGAAAGCTTCCACCCACAAGCCAGCACATTATATTCTCATGTCCTAGTTTCGCTTTTAAATTTATGATGTACCCTACGAGGAACATAATTATACTGGCAGTTTGAAACTTATATCATAAGAAAATATTATGGGAGAACGAATCAGGTAAGGGTACATACTCGATTTGTCGAAGCTCTTTGAAGAAATCAAGATCATAAACGTTGGAAAGTCCGGCAAAATGAACAATCCCACTCAACTTGTGATGCTCAATGTGCTTCAGTGCAACATTTCTCTGATGGTTCAACTCTGCTTCAGGGTCTGTAAAATTCTCCTTGAACACCAAATGCCTATACATAATACCTGTTTTCCTTAGTATTTCAGAGACCTCATTAGAGTCCGATTGACCTTCCACCACTATCCACAACAATGGCTGAGGAACCAGCCTCATAGTATTGGCTAGCCTCCTCAAAAACACCCCTTGAAACCGATCTTTTGTGTTTGTTGGTGTGACAATGATTATAAGCCTTCTAGCTGGCAACTTGACTTCTTCATGAACATGCACTTTTTGTGGACTTTCTACTTCTTTAGACTTTGATGGAACTGCAACCGGAGTTGCTGCTATCAAACTTCTGTTGACATTAACATTACTGCTATGTACTTCTGAAGCTGCCGATTGATTCAACGACTGGACAGGCAGCGGCGAAATCTGTGATTTATTCTCTGTCGCAACAACACGGCTAGAGAAAATTGAATCTTTACCTGTTGGTGCAAAGCCTGAGAAAAACCCCATGACAAAACATAAAGTGAAATGGACAATAGCTTTCTTCCATAACTGAACTTTCTTCTTTGATCTCTCCACAGACCCCATCTTTGCAGAACTTTTCAAAAAGAATCAAATGGAAATGAATATTTAAGGTGGAAGATTTGATGTTTTTTCACTGTACCAGTTGAAAGTATAGTTGTTATCATAGAGTAGAGGTGGGAGAAGACTATGATCAATAGGGCATCATTTTATATTTGAATGTTTTGGAGGTTTATAGGAACATATGGCAGAATCTGTTTTTCTTTAATAATATTAATTTCCTTTTTCTTAATGTAAGGTGGGAGTTGATGGTTTGTGATTGGTACTGGCAAACTCAAATGTATAAATAATGGGTGTTTGTTTGGGGTTCGTTCAATTGGTGAGGGCATTGCTTCACTTAGTTGTTGTACCTTGAAGTAAAAGAAACATGAAGAAAAGCAACATTACATGAAGGGCTTCAGTTGCTATCCACACCAAATGGTTGTTGAGATGGAACCCATCAGCTAAATATTTTGAAATAGGAATTTATACTGCTACCATATCTTCCACCTGCTGTTAGGACTTGGGATTCTTCTTTGTAATAACTGGAGTTGACCAATTCTGGCTTGTTTTTTAATATTTTCAACCTAGGTTCCCATAAACAGGCAGATGACTAGAATGTCTTGGCAACATCATAGCGGCATGGTTACTCAAAAACTTGGTTTCTTGGATCATTTTGATCTTGTTATACGTGTAAGAGTAAGAGAAAAGAAAGATTCGGGCGAATTCCAGAATCCAGATTCTTAGGAAATAAAGTTTTGGCAGATGAATTCCAGGGAACGAAATACATTAGCAATACGGAACTGCCATAGGAGATTGTTGCAAGTGTCACGGACCAAGGCCTTCCGGAGTGATAACGTGGGAGGTGACGGCGTGTCACGGGCTCTAAGCCTATTGCACTGTGCGGCTAAGGCAAGCTAACGTCATAGTCTTGATTGAGACAAGAGTTTGGGATTTGCACTCATGAAATTGCATATGAAATTTCCAATTTCACATTTAAAACCGGAGCAATATTTCCTCGACTGAAATGGGAAAAGGAAATGGAAGGCCAAGCCACTCAACAGGACAGCTGAGAAATGCCCTTATTGTATTTCTCAATGGTAATTATTGCTGCCCATTAAAGTTTTAAGACTCTTCAATCAGAGAAAGTGCGTCTCATCATTTTCTTGTTTTCGCCAATTAGCTTTCGCCAACACTTCTCTAAATTTAGAAGGAACTCGAGATATTGACAAAATGATAAGAGTGATGAATTGAGGACCTTGAGGCAGAAGACTCAGGAGCACTCGCATTTCAGGAGCACTCGCATTTGAGTTCTTTGTAGATTTACTCTTCACTTCCATTTTCTGGGTCAAAATTTCAGGTAAATTAGACATAATTATAACTCTTGATCGAAAGGAAATTAGATGGGGCCATATGGGTCTTCCAATTTCCACATCGATATTAAATTATGCCACCCCTTACCGATTTCTGCTCACCTAGGATATCGATGTTGTGCACTTAAATGCTTATACACACCAACACACTGAATAGAATCTTAATATCAAACTAAAATTGTTTTTAAAGCATTGGACTACACTAGAGCAAAGGAGCAAACTAGACAATTGCAAGCAGACCACGCCAACTTTGTAAAAGTCTCAACCAAAACAAGACATGGGAAGTATATAAAAATGGTCGTCCACAAAACTGCGATGTAAATACTTACGGATTAAAATAAGACCAAAATTAAGACAACTATCCTAACTGTGATAATTATCTCTCAAGCAAATCTCACTTTCCACCCTTCTTGGCAGCAGACTTGGTGACCTTGGCACCGGTTGGGTCCTTCTTCTCAACACTCTTGATGACACCGACGGCCACAGTCTGGCGCATGTCCCTGACTGCAAAACGTCCAAGAGGTGGGTACGCAGAGAAAGTCTCCACAACCATGGGCTTGGTGGGAACCATCTTCACGAACCCTGCATCACCATTCTTCAAGAACTTAGGCTCCTTCTCAAGCTCCTTGCCAGATCGTCTGTCAATCTTGGTCAAGATTTCAGCAAATTTGACAGCAATGTGGGAAGTGTGGCAGTCAAGAACCGGGGCATATCCATTTCCAATCTGGCCAGGGTGGTTCATGATGATGACCTGGGAGGTGAAATTAGCAGCCTCCTTGGCGGGATCATCCTTGGAGTTAGAAGCAACATAACCACGCTTGAGATCCTTCACAGCAACATTCTTAACATTGAACCCAACATTGTCACCGGGGAGAGCCTCCAGGAGGGCTTCATGGTGCATCTCAACAGACTTAACTTCAGTGGTCAGGCCAGAGGGAGCAAAGGTCACGACCATACCAGGCTTAAGGATACCAGTCTCAACACGACCAACAGGGACAGTTCCAATACCACCAATCTTGTAGACATCCTGAAGTGGGAGACGGAGTGGCTTGTCTGAGGGCCTCTTGGGCTCATTGATCTGGTCAAGAGCCTCAAGCAGAGTTGGACCCTTGTACCAGTCAAGGTTGGTAGACCTCTCAATCATGTTATCACCCTCAAAACCAGAGATTGGGACGAATGGGATCTTCTCAGGGTTGTAACCAACCTTCTTAAGATAAGAAGAGACTTCCTTGACAATTTCATCATACCTTGCCTTGGAATACTTGGGGGTTGTAGCATCCATCTATTTCAAAGGATAGCAAAAACCAGTCAGTCACAATCAAGTACCACACTTCTCTAGAAAGTGACATCAATACCATACAATGTTAAACATGAACAAGTTCTAAACCTCACCTTGTTGCAACAGCAAATCATCTGCTTGACACCAAGGGTAAATGCAAGCAAAGCATGCTCTCTGGTCTGACCATCCTTCGAGATACCGGCTTCAAAACCACCAGTGGTTGAGTCAATAATAAGAACAGCACAGTCAGCCTGAGAGGTACCAGTAATCATGTTTTTGATAAAGTCACGGTGTCCAGGGGCATCAATGACAGTACAGTAGTATTTGGTGGTCTCGAACTTCCAGAGGGCAATATCAATTGTAATACCACGTTCACGCTCAGCCTTAAGCTTGTCAAGGACCCAGGCATACTTGAATGACCTTTTGTTCATCTCAGCAGCCTCCTTCTCGAACCTCTCAATCACACGCTTGTCAATACCACCAAGCTTGTAGATCAAGTGACCAGTGGTGGTCGATTTCCCAGAGTCGACATGTCCAATGACCACAATGTTGATGTGAACCTTCTCCTTACCCATTATAAAACTCGGGGAAGAAGCTGAAATCCAACAACAAATAACTAAATAAAACATATTACATACAAAAATCATAATTTAGACTCAAAACATCAAAATAACATACAATGAAAACCAATAGTCATAAACGAAAAAGAATACATCTAAATCCTAATTTTAAAAAGCAGTTCCATAAAGTATCCAGCTCACTTTAAACCAACAAATTCAATCCAGAATTAAAGTTCAACAGATTCAGCAACACAAGGAGTGGCCGCTGGGATTCGAGCCCAGGTCATCCACAAAAATGGAGTTCTTTCCACTGAACTACAGCCACTAGATCTCAACATATCCTTTCCCGTTCAAAACAAATAAGCCTAAGAAAAAATGGTCCTTGACCATTTTATTTATTTTTGCCAACAAAAATCCCTTAGGCTACACTTGCTTTGATAGATCCATTATCATAGGAATTATTTTCCCAGAAAACAAATCCTAGAATGTTGAATAATAAAATTTTAAACGAACATTGATTGATGCCTAAACACTATAAACACATCGATCAAAAAAATTGAAAAAAAAAAGAAAAAGAAAAAGAAAAAAAAGAATCAGATCCCAAACTACAGCTAAAGAATATGAATAACATGAATCAGATCAGAATAATCTAAAAGTACACAAATCAAACAGAGGAATAACTATAACAAAATTATATATAAGAAAAATAGAAGCATTATTTCGTCTACCAATCAATCAGATCAGATTTTTCTTCAAATCAAAGCAAACAAATAATGTGAAACGGAATTTTACCTGAAAGCTAATAAAAGACTCTTTGAAATTCGCTTGACCAGAAGCTCTCCTCGTCGCAGCGTTAGAGAGCGTAGACAGCAAGCGAGAGAGGGAGAGAGCAGTTGCCTGCTTTAGCTTAAGTAGCCACTCTCCCAGCTCTGGTTTAACTAGGGTTTCTCTCTCGTCCGTTGGATTGAAGATAATCCAACGGCTCAGGAGAGACATCTCACCATCCGTTAAAAGGTTTTTCGATATTTTCTCTGGTTGGCTCCTCGTAGATTCCTTCCACGTCAGACTAGATGCCCTAATTTGACCTTATTTGCTCTGGAAATCCCTATAACACCCTTACAATTTTGCAAAATAACACAAGACTCCTTAAACTTTTTTCAAATTACCAAATTTACCCATTTCCTTCCAATTCTCTATTTCCCTTCCTAACATTCTCTCACAGTGTGGGTTCCTAACATTTTGTCACAATGTGGTATAGACAGCTTCCTGGTTTGAGATCCAACATGACTCGACTCCGGATTGCTCGAGACTCAATGTGATTATCAAATACCGGTAATACCGAAAGGAAAAAAAAATAGTCTTAATGCTTAATTTGAATGAATTCTTATCTCATGAGTTCTACACTTCAACGCATGGTCTCAAGTAAAAGCTGTAGTCTGTAAAATATTAATGCTTATGTATTTGATAATACATAAATAAAAAAAATGATTTTAATGGGAGAACAATTTGGATGCAAAAACACTTAACCAACCAAGAATTGTCCCCAAATTTCAGTTAACGTATGGACTACAATAACCAATTTCCCCTTTAATACAAAATTTGAGTTTAAGGATACAAATCCAATTAGAGAAGAAAAATATACTAAAATGAAGAACCCTATAAATGAAGTGAGAGAAGATATTTCCGGTGCCATGTGAAGTCTTTAGTCTTCTGCTTCATCACTTGGCTTGGTTAAAATAGGCGCTCTTTCTGGTCTATGCTTCTTCCATTTCAGCTTACGCAAAGCCATGATCCAAGATGGAACCTCACAGCCTGATGCTGCCATTACATTAGCTATGTTACGCAAATATGGAACATCATCTTCTGTGTAGAAAGTAATAGCTTCTCCAGTCCTCCCTGCTCTGCCAGACCGGCCTATTAGGGAGATCCAAAAGCTTTGTTTCAGTAACAAAACAAAAAGTAGGACAGCATAGTTCAATATATTAGAAAAATCTAGATCTCCAACAAGGAGCAGAAGCGAGTTGTGCAACATACCAATCCGGTGAATGTATGCAGCAGCAGAATCTGGAAAATCGTAATTGATCACGCAGTTGACACCCTTGAAGTCCATACCACGGGCAACGACATCAGTGGCAATCAAAACCCATGTTTTGCCAGCTCGGAAGTCATTGACAACATTTTCACGCTGCATTCAATAATAAGATATCAGGATAATGTAAATAACAGTGGTAATCAGAAAGAAGAACAAACATAACATCATTTCACATTTCTCGATTAGGAACTACAAGAGCACCCTGCCCCGGATAGCTACCACATAATACTGTGGGATTTTTAACTATCTCTTCCAGACGTTTAAGTGCTCTAAGCTGAAGGTGATAAGTGAAGATGAAACATTTTTCATTACACTAAGAATTTTAGCGTTGGTAGAAATGGAAAGCAAAAAAGGATCCAGCTTAATAGATAAGCACGTAATAACCTTTACCTCAGTTTCAGATAAATCAGCATGGATGACACTAGCTCTAATATTATCAAATTTCAGCTCTTCATACAGTTCCTTTGCTCGATTTTTGCTTTGTACAAAGACTAAAACCGGTGGATTAAGACTCTACTGCCAAGCACAGGAGAAGACAAACACAAGGAGATGGTTAAGTTATATTCTAGCGGGAAAACACTAACATTAATACAACACGAAAAGAGCACGATTTTTCATGGTATATGGTATCATATCCTCAAACGCTCCAAGCAAACTATTACAAATGCAATAAATTAAATAAGGGCCATTCAACAATCTTTGGGAAAAAAAATCTTAAGGGTGAATAATTAAGGTCGAGTCTCCATGTGAATTGGGATATATAAATAAACTACAACAGATCTGACGTGCTTTCTTTCCCAACCAACTATTACAGTTGCGAGAGATATGACCATTCTTTACATCCATACTAGCAGCATACCTCTGCAAAGCTTTGACGAAGTGCAAGGAGTTTGCCTTCTTCACTTCCAGCAAAAACTAACTTTTGATTTACAGATTCGGAAGCAGTGTTTCTGCATAAAATTTAAAAGATTATACTGCATTTCAGAGAGAATTCCCCTTTATTTGAAAAAGGCATCTCATACTTACTTTCTTCCAATAATAACTCGAACAGCATCATGCATTATGGTGCGCGCAAGCTCCTCAACATAATCAGGTAAAGTAGCACTAAATAATGCACGTACAATTGAAGGATTGGAACATGCTTTAACCACAGAATCGATCTGCTTTATCAAGCCAAGCTCAAACAGTTTGTCGGACTCATCCAGGACAAGATATTCAACCCTACAGAAGGATAAAATTTGCATCATAAAAGAAGTTTAGTTCCGAAATCAATATTTAACTAAGTGCTGGATTAGCCCTCAAACCATCTCATATTGTTCTATCCATTTTGATTAAATAAAAATGTTCCAAACATAGTTTTCCTAAAATTGTATGCGCTAAAACATTCAAATAACTAGTAACTAACCAGAACCATTGTTCCACTTTTTATAGTCAAATTTCAATAGTACTATAACTTGAGTCGTCACATCCAACCCAATCTTTTTGCTTAGCCAAAATACTTAATAAGAGGTTTTAGCCGAAACTTTGGATCTCTTCAATCATCATACTGGGATTTGTAACGTTCAAAAAGCTATACCATCTACTCATCTAATATTCATCCTATTTGGTCTCTCTATCTCCAAAATGAGTTTATATTAGTATCCCAAAAACAAAAGACTGTTTGAAAGCTCAAACCTGCTCAAATCAAGCTTTCTTTTCTTGATAGCTGAACTCAAGCGAAGTGGCGTGGATATGAGTATATCACAAGGCAGCTTTGATAAATCAGCACCTCTTACAAGCTTTTTGGTTAGCAACTTAATATAGAATTTGTTTCCTTTTGCAAGTTTTTTGCACTCTCTTGTTGTCTGAGCAGCTAGTTCACGTGTTGGACATAATATAACAGCTCTAACACCTTCAGTTGATGCATGCTGACAGATGAAGAAAGCTAATCAGAAAACCAGCGAATATTTATGCAAAAATTTATAAAACATAGTAATCAAAGGATACCTTGAGTTTAATAAGCATGGGTGATACAAAAGCCAAGGTTTTCCCAGATCCAGTTGGAGCACAAGCAAAGCATTCCCGACCCTAACATAAATAATGGCAAAACATCATTTCAGCCCGTAAGAGAATTTAGCAAAACTGGAAGTATGACTTTTAAGCAGAAGCAGGCATATACTACTCTTTTGACTGAATCACTAATTGCCAATAAAAGAAAGAATAAGATTAAGTAGAAAATAACCAGCCGCAGCTATGAAAGACCATACAGATAGAAGAACCGGAATAGCCTGTCGTTGAATTGGTGTTGGCTCTTTAAATCCAAGTTCAGCAAAATTGCGCAATAAATAGGACTCACATCCGTATCTGCATAGAAACCCAATAATTTCTCATTTTCAAAGCTAACTCAAACAAAAATTTTGCTCAAAATCATAGCAATGCAAAAATTTAAGAAAAGCTAACTCATAGCAATCAAAGGCGGAGTCAATCTCAGCTAAACTACAAAGAACAAATAGGTAGAGTACATACACTGAGGTTAACTCCGCAAAACTCTTAAGTGGAGATGCAACATTGGTCCCAGAGACATGAATATTATACTTTTTCCGCAGAAGCGCATCCGCCTAAACTCGTGAACAATTAGGAAAATTATAACGAAGATAGTACTTGAGAATAATGATTTCTGCATGAATTTTAAGGATAAGTTGCATGAGAAGAAGAAGAACCTCCATCTTTCGGTTTAATTTCTTCTTTTCTTTGGCAAGCTTATCTTCTTCCTCATCTTTTGTCTCCTCTTTGATTACTTTCGATGCCTTTTTTGAACTCTTAAAGACATTGAATCCCTCCACCGCTTCTACTTTCCAACAAATTAAGCAAAAAAACGAAAGAAAGAAATTCACATGAGGATCTGGCGCAGTAGCTAATAATTCTGAAGAAATGAAAAAAGAAAATACCTGAAACTGCATTTTTACGCTTTCTTTTCTTGTTAGAAGCTGCAGCTCCCTCTGGTTCGGGATTTACACTCTCGAACAAGCTCAAATAATCCACTTTGTTTTCAGTTTCATTCTTCTCCTAAACAGAATTCCAATAAAACAAAATTAACATATGAATAACGACCTCCATCGGAAACATTGTGAACCAAGCAAAATGAACCGAAGAAAAACCAGACCTGAAACCGAGCGATATCACTGGCGAACCTTTCTTTATTGAACTTAATGCCGGCGAACAAAAATGATGCGCCTTTCTCCATTAGCGACACTGGAGAGTCTTCCAAACCGGGCTAAGCCAAACCTGTTAAGGCGGCGACGGAGAACTGTGAGGGTTTTTTATCGTTGATCGTTATAGCTTCTCGGCGTAGAGGCTACAGCCAGCCTTTCTCGTTGTCGTTGAGGTTTAAAAAATGAAGCGTGAAATTGCTTTTTCTTTTGGGCCAAAAAGAGTGAAATTGCTTAATTACCCACACTCATATAGTATTTATTTTATAGCAACTTTTTAAACTAAATATTTATTAAGAAAAATAAATACTACTAGGAAAATTACGTGGGTTTTCGTAATTTAATTATAATTTTTTATTTTATATGCAAGCACAATAAAAGTATGAAGGTCTAAGAAATTAAGCATTTAATTATATATTCTAATCATTATTAAAACTGTTTCGTGATATATAATTAAGAAAAATATTAAGGATTATTTGAATCAGTTGCAATCATTTTTTTTCTTTTTTTTTTTTACAAAAGTTTCAACTATTTCTATACCTATATATGAAAATCATAATAATATACATTACAAATTTATAGTTTCAAGCATAAAAACATCATAAAATCATTATAAGGTTTAATGAAAGGGAAAAAAAAATCACAATGCTCTTTGACTTCCACCAATGAAGAATAAGAAAGGGTAAGAGATGAAGAGTCAATAGAAAAAAGTTTTCGATTTGATTAAAAAAGTTAATAAACCTCTAATTTATTATATTTTTTTTATTTTGACAGAATTGAATAGGAGAGTTGAATTTCGATATTCTCCCATGATAGCTTTTCTAATTTCGTATGTACTCTAATTATAGGTGGTAACTACTCACAAAGTACTCTATTTATTCCTGTGAGTCTTTTTCTTAGGCGAAGAGTGATTTACTTCCCATTAACACAATTAAATTTTTCCTTAAAAAAAAAACTAAACGAAGAGGGAGAAAAAAAATATTGATCAAAATAAATAAAAATTTAAATAAAAAGGAAGTAGAAAATAAAAATAAAAAAATGCTAACACAATTTTTAAGATATTAAATTAGTAAAATATATTAAACTCTCACATTTAATGATTTTCAATAAATATTCTCAAAAAAATTAGGTTCAACAAATATATGACACTTATTATTATAAAAAGAAAAATATTTTTAAACAAAATTATGAAATAATCCATCTCTACAACTATCAATTCCAATTGAGGAAATAAAAAGGATATTTTCACACTATTAATTTCTCTAGCACAAAATTACCTAATAATCCAACAAGTAAGCTACTATACGTCAAATTAAAGGGTTAGAAACAGAATTTGCTAGGGGATAAAATTAATATATCGGAATAGATAAGAACAGCAAAATTTTGATAAATTAATTTCACAAATTCAACTCAAAACTACCATTTCACTCGCATCAGAATTTTTTATTTAAAATATTTTGGAAAAAAAAAAGATTGCAAGAAAATGCACCCTAATTTACATGTTCATTACAGAAAGGATTGTTGCACAACAAACAGTTTGTCAATTCCTAAGAGGCACATACTATCAGACATCCTACAACATGATCTGCCAGCTACACCCCCAGGCTTTCTTGGCAAAGGGAAATGAGGCCTTCGATGAGCTAACTCATTCAATTTACATCCCATAAAAGATGGGGAAGGAAATTACAAAAAAGGATTACAAGAAAAGATGGAAGCAGGGATGATGACGATTCGACCTAAAACTTTACTCATCGACTCCATAGTCCTCCCCAAAGTATTTATCAACTAAGCCATTGGCCATGTTTCTTAAGTCTTCATTTTCATGAAACTGATATCGTTCCATAGCATCAATTCCATCCTCTCGCTCAACAAGTTTTGGGCCCTCCCCATTTGGCATTCCTCTCAAAACCTACAATATACAGGAAACGTAAAAGCTTTGTGTTATTTCTTGGAATGAAATGCGGCTTCATCGATTTAATCATCGGAGCAAGGAAAACAGAGTGCGCTGCACGAGTGCCAGATAAAGAAAAGGAGGAACATGGAGCCTAAGCATCAATTCAAGATAAGTAGCTAACCAAGTCTTCCTTGGCATTCAAATCATGTGCAATGCCTTCATTATTTCATAACTATTCGATTACCAGAAAACAAGGTCAAAAACCATTCTGGTGGACTACATCCCAAAAATTCTGTGGTTGCATAACTGATGCGAAAACTGACAATAAAACCAATAAATTTGCTCACCAGTTCCATGAATTGAAGTCCTAGTCTGGCAGCCTCTATGTCAGCAGATCTAACCAAATCAATAAAACCAGAAAGGCATCCCCTCTGAACAAGGGAGACCAAGTGCTCCTGGATTAGACTAGGCTTCCCATCATCTCCTGTAGGGGCAACACAGAGGTTGCCCAACACATATGCTACTTCCTTTCTTATATCAAAAGGTGCTGTTGAAAGAAGGCGTAGTAGTATAGGAACTGCCTCACTAGAATATATCAACTTCTTGTGTTCAACAGAACCTGCTGCTATATTAGATAGAACCCATGATGCTTCCTGCAGGAACAATATTGCTTCAGGTATAAATCAACTAAGAGGATCAATTTGACCACTAAGCAACTCACTCACCTTCTTCAAGACCCTGTGCTCACTCTTCAAGCATTTTACTAGGACTTTTAGGACACCATCTGAAGTGCAATTAAAACCATCAATATTTTACATAAAATACAATCACGATTGTAATATATCACCTTTAGCAAGCAGATATATTAACTAACCAGTAATTTCATGCCCGGGAACAAGAACAGTAGAAGTTGTATGTGAATCACCAGCCACAAGGTTGCCTAAACTTCTCAGCACCTAGACAGTATTATTTGTTAAAAGAATCAGAAAGCAAGCAAGAAACGTTCTTGAAAGCATCTTAAGAACATCTAAGTGTATAATGCAGTCTAACAACCAAATAAATACCACTTGAGAAAACACCACACCAGAAGATTTGCACTAACAAACTCAAATTTAGATGTTCCTCCTTTGAAGATTTGGATGAAGCATTGTAATACTTTATTTTGCTTTAATTTTCATGATCTTGCTTTAATTCTGAAATAGCAATCATTTAGCGACAACAATATCATCAATGCAAAAGTATGCTAAGTGAAAAAGCATATATATATATATATAAATATATATATATATATATAAGCATATCTAGCAGCAGAGCAAATGCATTAACTGATTTGGCTTGTTACCGGAATGAGCAGCTGCAGACTATTTGATGTTGCCAATCTTTCAACAAGAAGTTGAAGGATGTCACTCTTCACCAGAATACCGGTAGCAAAATTGGACAGGGCCGAAAGATACACCACTACCCATGCTACTTCAGTGGCCAACTCCTCATCACTGGATTGGAGAAGTAACTTTTCAGTGTATCTAAAGTTACTTACATTTCAATAGAACTCAACATGTTTAATTTAACTTCTTCACTTACGATTTTCTTAAGTGTCGAAGAATTGCATCAAGCACTCCATCAGCTTTGATGAGTTCTGTTGCAGCTTTAGGATCAGGCCCCTAAATCCATACAGACATTATGTTGCAAAGGGAAGTTGAAACACACACATGCATAAACACAGTACGCTATAGCCTCTACCACATAAATGATAAAAGTGGTTTATTAGAAAAGGTTCAAACCTTGATAAGGTTTGACAATGCCCAAGCTGATGTTCTCACAGTTGAACCCTTGTTTGGCAACATCATTCTTGCAAGAGGTGGCAAAGCCCCTTGTGATAGCAAAACATTTCTCAACTCCTCTCCTTCACCTGCTACATTTCCCAATGCCCATGCGCACTGCTCAGCAACAGGCAAGGAACTCTTTTCTACAAAATGAGGGGAAAAATGGACAAACTTTCAGCTGCTAAACTTAAGAAAAAGTACTAAAATAAGGAACAAGAAAGCATGATTTCTAGAACCACAAATAAATCTCTTCAATGAAGAGAGACTGGGCAACAAACAAAAACCATCACATACATCAGAAATGTTTTGTAGATTATTAGCTCCATGACAAACAAACAAAAAAAAATTGACATTCAGGGTGTTGACCACCGGAAAGAGTAGACAAAACATCACAAACCTCCAATGTGAGCAATAAGCAATGGTAATGCGGGCAACAGAGCTTTTGTTTCTTCAGGTTTTCCGGCAGCAATATTTGTCAGGCACCAAGCTGCCTCAAGCAACTGCAATACAATAGGCAAGACAGGGTAAAGCATTCTCAGAAACCTCCTCTAAATTTACTTACAAAGAATAATCACTCAGTTCAAAAACTCTAAACATTCGTAAAAACAAAAATCCATGCTAGCTATAAGTAAAAGCTCAAAATGTTCGAAGTGGAACTATATAAATGAGCATTGTAGCAGAAGTATTAGCTTTAGAACACTACACCACAAAAAAAAATCAAATTCCTTAAACCTGTTCATCCGGAGAGCCAAAAGAAAGGCATTGCACGAGCAAGGGAATTGCTCCAGCTTTAAGAGCAGATTCAACAGGAGGGAACTCCGATTTCGACAGCAACCGCCTGAGCTCACGAAGTGCATTTACCCTCTTCTGCATTGCACCTTTCCCCCTAAATAGTTGATTCACCAAATCATTACTTACTAAATATAGCAAAACTAGCCTAACTAAAAGTAGTATTTAGAAATGAAATCTTAGAATTAAACTATTAATAAGCATACTGATAAGCAACGGCGCATTTTAATTCTTCGACAGCTGAAGAAGCTTGGGCTTCTAAAAGAAACTCTTCCTCATCAGTTACCATATCATTTTCTTCAACGGGAACATCTACTTCACCGCTGGGTCCCACCCTACATAGCCGTTTTGCTCGAACCAACGACTCTCTCCTCTCTTTGCCCACCATTACCGCATTTTGCCGCCTCCGTTGAGCTGCCACGTTCCCAACTAAAAACAAAAACAGACCCAGATGAAAAAGGCACTATAGAATGCGAGGGAAAACCTAGAATTGAAAACAGAGAGAACGAACCTGAAGATTTGATGGGCTCTCTTCGGTGGGAAACGGGTGAGTCATCGGCCATTTCTGCTTGAGGAAGATTTTTCGAGTGAAGGATTTGAATAATACTGAAAACTAATGAGAGTTTGAAAAGCTCTCTGAAATTACGAGGCGGAATCGAGCTTCTTTATTTTCTCTTTTTTTTTTGGGTTTTCGACCAAGCGCGAAAATTCGCCGCCTTTTGATTGATGGATGGATTGTTGTTTTATTTTATTTCGCGAATTGAAAATTTAGACCTTTTTTTCTGTTATTTACATTCAATCACCCTCAAGTTTTAATAATTTCATTTTGAACCCTTACTCTTTTGTATTTAATCAATATTTTCCCTTTCATGTTGATTAATATTACTATGGATTGTTGAGTAGTTTGATCAACTTGATTAAGAAATAAGATATAATTAAAATTGTCTGCATTTCTTTTAGTAATAACTAGTTTGTACCCCATGCAATTACACAGGATAATTTTATTGATTAAAATACATAAATACATTTTCATCTATTAAGATCAAGATCATGCCTAAGCCAACATTTTCATTTAGGCCTTACTTGGTATAAAAGAAAAGTGAAGAGATGGAAAAGTTAGGAGGGAAAAGTGGAGAGAGAATAAATTTTGAAGTGGTTTGTTAGAGAAAAATTTGAGAGAAAAGAAAGTTAAAAAGATGAATATTTTCTTTCATACATCATATTCAAAATCTCTCCAAATTTGAAATGAAAATTTGAGAGAAAACAATATGAGTCTAATTAATTAAGGTAAAAGTAATGAATAAAAATCAGACTGGACCGATCGATCCAACCGATTAGACCGAAAACCTATACTAAATTCGATTCTTTAAGAGTGATTAAACCGAATTTTAATTGAACCGATTAAGCCGCCAGAGCCGAAAATTGTAACTCTTGCCTTTCTTTTTTAATTTGTTAACCCTCAGCCTCATCAAACTCAAATCTCAATAGGAGTTTTCATTCGCAAAGCTGCACACAGTGGCACATCTAACTACCCCTCAAGCCCCACTCATCACTCCTCTGCTATTCTCCTTTATCTCATCTCTGATCTCCCCCTCCAGCTTCTACTTTCGACAGTCCTCTCCGTTTCGAGTTTCAACCTTCACCCTTCAGGTTTCGACTTTCGATTCTGTGATCTATCTTCTTCTATTCTACCTCGTACCCTCGCCTCTCTTTGGCATTCTCTTTTCTCTAATTCTATGATAAAGATGGAAGGAGGCCTGATATGAGTTGTGAATGAAGATTTTAATAAGCTTAAAAGCACCTTCAAATTTCTGAGAGCTCTTTAATTCTAATAGCAATACTCTCAGAGCTGTCCAAGCATATGCAGAGTAAAGACAAGTGAAGGAGAAAGAAATTATAAGAAGTTATCATAAAAAATCTTTGAGAAAGCCCCGTAGCAAAAGGCATAGCTACTCTACCTCTGATCAAACACAAAACCCTCCATCTAAATTAAGTGTAAGTTTTCTTTTAAAAAACTATTAAGGCAGCTTTGCCAAGCAAAGAATTTTTTTAAAAAAATCAAAAAAATTAAAAGTCTCACTTCTTTCGAGCCAGCAAATTCAACCGGTTGAACCGATAATTGGCTGATCAAACGGATCAAGCGCTAGGCTGATTTTTTATTCATTGGATAAAAGTATTTATATATCTTTTATTACTAAAAACATTCTAGTATATAACACTACTGCTCATTATCATTCTAAATAAAGGGTATAATAGTAAAGTATATTAAATTGATTTTCTTTATTTTCATTTTTCTCTTCTACCAACCAATGAGAGGAAAAAAAATTAATTTTTTCACTTATTTTTTCATCTTTCTTACCAAACATACTAGATAAAAATAAATTTTATTTTACATCTTCCTACTTTTCTTCTCCTATTTTCTTTCTTTCTAATTTTCCATATTTCCTAACAAACAAAGCCTTAGGGATTAAAAGTTTCATTTGAATATTGAGAGTTCTATTTGGCAATTAAAGAATTCCATTTAGAGATCTCATTCAAGGATTAAGAGTTCCGTTTGGGGATCATAAGTTCCATTCGGGGATTAAGAATTCCATATGGGGTTATAAGTTCCATTTGAGGATTAAAAGAATATTGACGAGGTGATGGTTAGCATGGTTGAAAGTTGAAACTAATTAGGTTTGCTACATTCACTTATAATGATAAGAGGTTTGTTTTCATTGAGAAACCCTCACTAAGACATAATAAAGTCGAAGAATATATAATATGTACATATAATAATAGCATATTTATTACATTTGATTGAATTGGATGGGATGAAAAGAAAAATTATATGTAATTTTGTAGTGTAATTTTATAGTAATAACATAGATTTGCATTATGAAAAAGATTGTTAATTTCTATGAATAATTATCCACACAATATAAATTTATGTAATTACTCTAAAATCACGTAATAAAATTACATGTAATTTCATTTCCGTCATATCCAATTCAATTCAATGTAACAAACATTATAAAGATCTCAAACGAAGTAACAAATCACACTTTAGATTGGATGAGTTTATGGAAAGGAGGAAGGCCATCCAATCTTTTTATTAGTTGATCCAAGAAAGTAGTTAATTTTATGCGTATAATAATAATTTAAGTAGGGTGGGAGAAATAGAGGAAGCTATGTAGCCAGCTTGGCATTATTGAAAAAGTGCTCATCAATTAAATGTAGCTTTGGAATGTACAAAAATTAGCTGAGTTCCAATTATCCTATATCCTAATCCACTAATCCTCTTGTTAGTAAAGCCTTAGAAATTAGATTATCTGAGATACACCACTGCTCTAGCATTCATCCATCTATTTTCACTGGAAAGTGCCACTTTGACAAAATTATAGCCTCTTGTAATTGTTAATTACATCCCTAATTAATCCAAATCATAATCAAACAACATTTTTAACAAATCACCAAGAATTAGTTGATTTAAGTGATTTGTTTATTGTTCTTCTTAAGTAATATTTCGAATTCAAGTTTTGTGAATGCATAAAATCATTACTATGAGAGTTCTATCCTTATAGTGGACCAACCTTCACTAAAATAGATTAATTTTGGGTCAAAAGTTTGGAGATATCATAAGGGTGTTACCTGAACCTGAACCTGACAGAGTAAAACTATTACCCCTACCCATTTCAAACTTTATTATAGAGTACCTTAACCCTATATAAACTAGTCGAGTATACACGGGTACCCAATTAAACGATACCCATTACAATCCCTTCTCTACTTAAATGAATATTTTTTTTAATATGAGAGAGAGATATGAATAAAATAAAAAAATTAAGATAAATATATATAAAATTTTATATCATAACTATTTTTTTATCCTATATAAAACTGTTAATTAAGACAGATAAATAAGAACAAACGAGTATTTGATTACGTATAACAAATATTAGTACATCAACGCGAGCACAAGTTTTTCCTTTTTATTTTAGAAGCTCTCTCATAGTAATTAATTAATGAATTACTAATTATACGTTAATAATATTAGGATCATGAATTAATTAAGTGTTAAAAAAGAAAAAAAAATACGACCTTTACACTACAACGTGTTGTTATCTGAGCTTAAGACCTTCTTTCGTTCCCACGTGTAGCCAACTCCGTGGCTGTTCCGTGGTTGAACCGTTAAACCTTCTCCCCGGTCCCCTCTTCCCTACTTCTTTTCTCAGCAGTTTCGCCAGAAACAAACATCGTCGCACACCAGTTAGAAACCCAATTTTCTCCAATCTGAATCCCACCTGAAAACTTAGATCCAACCTTCAATCGAGTTTCCATTATGACAACACATCACCATCATCCGTTAAAAGCTGTTACTTTAACTCATGTAAGGTATCAAAGAGGAGACCAACTAGGCCATTTCTTAGCCTGGGTTTCTTTAGTCCCCGTTTTCATTTCCCTCGGTGGCTTTGTTTCTCATTTCATCTTCCGTAGAGAGCTTCAAGGCATGTTCTTTGCATTAGGCCTATTAATATCTCAGTTCATTAACGAATTCATCAAGACATCCGTTCAACAAGCCAGGCCTGAAACCTGTGCTCTTTTAGAAACGTGTGATTCGCACGGTTGGCCTTCGAGCCACTCTCAGTATATGTTCTTTTTTGCTGTTTATTACACCCTTTTGACTTGTAAAGGGATTGGTGGGATTTGGAAAGTTAGAGTCAAGTGGGCTGCTTTGTTTTTGCCTTGGTCTTCGGCTCTTTTGACTATGTATTCCAGGGTTTATCTGGGTTACCATACCGTGGCTCAGGTTTTTGCTGGAGCTGCTTTGGGGATTTTCCTTGGTGGGGCTTGGTTTTGGCTGGTGAATTCTAAGCTTTTCTGTTATTTTCCTCTGATTGAGGAGAGTGCCTTTGGGAGGTTTTTTTATGTTAAGGATACTTCTCATATACCAGATGTGTTGAAGTTTGAGTATGATAATGCCAGAGCTGCCAGGAAAAGTATGGCTGCCAGAAAAGCTATGGCTTCCAAGAGCAATTGATTGATAGGAACTCATCGGGTATGGATAAAATTTCATCTTATGTTTGATCTATTATCCTATTGGAGAATTGCAGGCTTGTTTTGTGACTGGAGCAACTTTTGCTGTTGTCCCAGTTTGATAATTCTTTCCCTAAATAATGTAGCCTAGGCTGTTTTTAGCACATTTTAGTGAGATAGGGGTACAATTTCGAAAAGTATTCTAGCCTTTTTTTAGGCCATAGTAAAACATGTTTTTTATGTTTATTGAGGTAGTTCTGTAACCTTAATTCTGGTCTTATATTCTACAAAGTGAGAGCCATTGTCTGACATTTTGAGATACGACCTTGAATCATGCAACTAATGGCTACGTTAGTTACACTTCTATGGGTCTCCAATGCTACTGTTAAATCCATATAAAAGTTCATTTGTTTATATATAATTATCCTCTAATCTTTTAGGCAAGCAATAACATGGATTAAACAGTTTGCTACGTTGTTTGGTTGATCCCTTATTAATGGTTGTGGATTGAAGCAGTGAAATTATTCTTGGTAAATAGTACTAATCTTTAGACAAAATAAAATTTTATTGATACTTTTATACGGTTATACTAGTACTTTCCACTTTCCACGGAGTAATTCACTCCTGTTTTTCACATAGAATCAAATCCCTTCACAGGAATATAAACTGCAGTAAAATCCTGCTGTGTTGTGGTTCCTGGCACCCCATGTAGTAAAAGCTAAAATATTAATGTTATAATAGACCATCAGATGTCATGTGTGATCTTTAAGTTCATTTTTTTCTTAGATCCTAAGGTGGTCCTTTTCTTGTAATGAAATTGCAATCCAACTCCCATCTGTTCATGGAAAATTAAACTACCAAGTTTCTGCCTTGTGTTGAGAGGTGTACTACTTTGAAATTGCTCTGTTAGCTTTCAAATTTTTAGTGATTAGTGACTTGGTAGTATAGAAACAATCATGTTAGTTATTACCAACAAGTGGTATAATGTTTTTATCTTATAAACTACGTTTGTCTTCTGAAGAAAGCTTTCGGAATGTGTTTTATTTTTATGTTTATAGGGGAAGTTATGCGGGGGGGTTAATATACCTGGCCATGTTCAAGGTACTTGTTATGCCTTAGGTGAGGAGGGTGATCTTTAGAAAGATGGAGAAATAAGAAGAATGTGGATTGATTAAACTTATTTTGACAGTTCATAATTAGCAGAATGACAAAATAGAGGAGTCTAGTGCATGGTTACCATTGGTGCAATAACTCAGTTACCAGTCTAGAGGAAAGGAGGATTTTTTATATGTCAATCTACTTTTAAAAACTCTGTAGCAGGAAATTGGACTTATGTTTTTGAAAGCAATTACTGGTTAGATTTTGATACAGACGTATGACACTGTGGCATGGAAGCAAAAATGGTTGTGCAGTTGGTTCTGGTTGTTTGGATCCTGTCGCTTTGCTTAAGTGGTGGTTCAACTGTCACTGTCAAGCATGACTGACAAAATAGACCAAGTTCATGTTGATCATGTACTCTTGAAATGTTGTCTGTTCATGATAAACGAGAGAATATTTGTTTATGCTTACCGCAGAGCTGCTTCTCTGGAAAATGTATTACAAGTATTATTATTTTTAAGTTTACCATCAAGTTCACCACTTCTCTGGCTCGAAGGTGCCCTGTTTCTACTACTTCCTTTTGGCGTTTTTGTAACTCCTCCCCCTTTCTCTCTTGTATTCTTTTTAAGTTCTTTTTACTTGTAACACAGAATAAAAATTGGATTTATAAAGGAATTTTCGTTCATTTTGCAGATCGGCCTCTTTACTTGGTGTTTCACGAACTTGCTCCTACGCCCATGGATGATTCAATTGTTAAGTTAATGCTGTTCCCGTTATGCCACTCTTGTTTCGATTATGTTGTGTAGACACTACTGGATGAGAAGCCAGAGGGGAGCATTGGTGTTAAGGAAGCTGTGTTTTAGTTAAAGAGCATGGCCGTTATCTTGTTTTAGTTCCACGGTGAAAGAACTAGGTCACAGATTTTTACTAGTGTTACATTCTCTTTGGTTTAACATCAAATGAAAGATGAAAGATTTGCAACACTTTTTCTTCTTTGGTGCTATGCGACGCACTTTATTTGATGTTGACTCTAAGTCTATGGAAATGGAATATAAATCTATCTTCATTGAACTTTGCTGTTTAGTTCTGGTGCTTCTGTTTTCCTCTGTGTGCAGCAAAACTCTACAGTCCAAAGTAATTGTCTGCCTGAGAAATTACTAATTAGTCAACCTGTCAACAAAATATATGGAAAATGGTGGGCTGGTTAACTTTTTCTAATAACTTTGTTAATGATGTCGCATTAACTTATGAGGATTTGGATAGAATAATAATACAGGGTTGGTGTATAAAACTTCTAACTAGTATTTTCATTTTGGTACACAATTAGATTACACGTTGAAATGGAACTCACAATTACAGGTTATTGGGGATGTAAATGTAAAAACTTTATAATAAATAGTAAAAAGTGCGAATATTTACAATTATTCAAATATAGACTCTTCGCATTTTTTGTTTATATTTTCTCCCTCTATCTAAGGATTCGGCGCAAAAAAGGAAGGAAAAAAAAATCTGAGAAAGATATCTTCAATCAAGAATAATAATAATACTATTACTAATAAAGAAAGAAAGAAGGAAAACAGAACAGGGACAGAGACAAAGTAGGGTTTTATTCCACGGTCCAAAGACTTAAAACCCTGGGTTTTGTTCCTCACTTCCTTCAGTTCACTTCCTCTTATCTGCGACGACAAAGGTTCTCTCTCTTCTCTCTCACTCTGTTTCTCTGTCTTGTCCGATTTTGTTTCATTTAGATGAGCTGCTTCCTTTAATCTGTATATCTGACTGAAGAATTTCTTTTTCCTGTGTGTGGTTTCTTTTTGCAGGTAATTGAAAATGGCTGGCATGAGAGAGATAACTGCAGCTGAATTCCTGCAAGTAAGTTTCTTATGTTCTGAGCTCTGCTCGGTTACTGAGATGAAAACGGGTGTGAGTTTTCTTTGGTTTTCGTATGGTGCAAATAAAACTGCAGTATCACTCTTAAGTTCTTATTCTTTTATACTAATTGATTCAGCTCAGAAATTATCGATCCAAGTTGTTAATTTTCTCTTCCTTTTTTGTTTCATGATGATTTGTTTCAGGGTACGACAAGGCAAACTCTGTTTTTGCGGAGAAATTCGTCGATCAAGCGAGGTAATTTGTTATGGGGCAGGCTCTGTAATCCAAGCCGGATTGGGTACTTGTCTAATAGAAAGGGCGTTTCGTTGAGGTGCTCAGCTCAATCAAAGCCTCAAGCAGCGGCTTCCGGAAGTGTTCATACTAGTTTGGTTGATGAGCAACCTGGAGTGGTCGGGAAGCCAGGTCAAGAGGTCATACATTTTTACCGTGTCCCCTTGGTTCAAGAAAGCGCAACCGATGAGCTTCTCAAATCGATTCAAACCAAAGTTTCAAATCAGATTGTTGGGTTGAAAACTGAGCAGTGTTTCAATATAGGGCTTAATTCAAAGATTTCGAGTGAAAAGCTCTCTACACTTAAATGGATTCTTGGGGAGACATATGAGCCTGAGAATTTGGCGACACAGAGTTTTCTTGAGAAGAAGAGGCAAGGGTTGAATACAGTTATAGTTGAAGTTGGTCCCCGTCTGTCTTTTACAACAGCCTGGTCCTCGAATGCTGTCTCCATTTGTCAATCCTGTGGCTTGACTGAGGTGAATCGAATGGAGAGGTCGAGAAGATACTTGTTGTATAGTAAGGGGGCATTGCAGGAAAACCAAATTAATGAGTTTGCCGCAATGGTTCATGATCGAATGACAGAGTGTGTTTGTAGCGAGAAGCTCACATCATTTGAGACTAATGTGGTTCCAGAGGAGGTTCGTTTTGTACCTGTCATGGAGAGGGGAAGGAAAGCATTGGAGGAAATCAATCAGGAGATGGGTTTAGCGTTTGATGAGCAAGATTTGCATTACTATACGAGGCTCTTCATGGAGGACATTAAGCGGAATCCAACAAATGTAGAGTTATTTGATATTGCCCAATCTAATAGTGAGCACAGCAGGCACTGGTTTTTCACGGGGAAGATTGTTATCGATGGACAGCCAATGGATCAGACTCTTATGCAAATTGTCAAGAGCACTTTGAAAGCAAACCCCAATAATTCTGTCATTGGTTTCAAGGATAACTCTAGTGCTATAAAGGGGTTTCTTACATACCGATTGAGACCAACTAAGCCTGGAACAGCTTGCCCACTAAATGAAACAACTCGAGACATTGATGTCTTGTTTACAGCTGAAACGCATAACTTCCCATGTGCGGTGGCACCCTACCCTGGTGCAGAGACAGGTGCAGGTGGTCGCATTAGGGATACACATGCCACGGGGAGGGGGTCTTTTGTCATTGCAGCCACAGCTGGTTACACAACCGGGAATCTTAATTTAGAGGGGTCTTATGCTCCATGGGAAGACCCATCTTTCACATATCCTTTAAATTTGGCTTCTCCTTTGGAAATACTCATTGAGGCTAGCAATGGTGCATCAGACTACGGCAACAAATTTGGCGAACCCTTGATTCAGGGTTTCACTAGAACTTTTGGAATGAGGCTCCCTAGCGGCGAACGACGTGAGTGGTTGAAACCTATCATGTTCAGTGGAGGCATCGGTCAGATTGATCACACTCATATATCCAAAGGGGACCCTGAGATTGGAATGTTGGTTGTAAAGATTGGTGGCCCTGCCTATCGAATTGGAATGGGTGGTGGAGCTGCATCCAGTATGGTCAGTGGCCAGAACGATGCGGAGCTTGATTTTAATGCCGTACAACGTGGGGATGCTGAAATGGCCCAAAAATTGTACCGTGTAGTTCGTGCCTGCATTGAGATGGGAGAGGATAATCCAATAATTAGCATTCATGATCAGGGAGCCGGTGGGAATTGCAATGTCGTCAAGGAAATTATATACCCCAAGGGTGCTGAGATTGATATTCGGTCAATTGTTGTTGGAGATCACACAATGTCTGTTTTGGAGATATGGGGTGCTGAGTATCAAGAACAAGATGCAATCTTAGTGAAGCCTGAAAGCCGTAGCCTGTTGGAATCAATCTGTGCAAGAGAAAGACTTTCAATGGCTGTTATTGGAACTATTAACGGTCAGGGGCGTGTTGTTCTAGTTGATAGCTTAGCTATTGAAAAATGCTGTGCAAGTGGACTTCCTACCCCTTCCCCTGCTGTTGATCTTGAGCTTGAGAAAGTGCTTGGGGACATGCCTCAGAAAACCTTTGAATTCAAGCGGGTGGCTTATGCATGTGAATCACTTGATATTGCTCCTGGAATCACAGTCATAGATTCCTTGAAAAGGGTATTAAGACTTCCATCCGTATGTTCCAAACGGTTTTTGACAACAAAAGTTGATAGATGTGTAACGGGTCTTGTTGCACAACAACAAACTGTCGGTCCCTTGCAGTTGCCTCTTTCTGATGTTGCAGTCATTGCTCAAAGTTATGTTGACTTTACTGGAGGTGCATGTGCCATTGGAGAGCAGCCAATCAAGGGGTTGCTTGATCCAAAAGCAATGGCTAGACTCGCTGTTGGAGAAGCTCTTACAAATCTTATTTGGGCAAAGATTACTTCTCTGTCTGATGTTAAAGCAAGTGGAAATTGGATGTATGCCGCCAAGCTAGAGGGGGAAGGAGCAGCCATGTATGATGCTGCTATTGCTCTTTCTGAAGCTATGATTGAACTTGGTATTGCCATTGATGGTGGGAAGGACAGTCTTTCCATGGCTGCCCATGCAGGTGGTGAGGTTGTGAAGGCTCCTGGGAATCTTGTAATTAGTGCGTATGTCACTTGCTCTGACATAACAAAAACAGTAACTCCAGATTTGAAGCTAGGAGATGATGGTGTTTTGCTTCATATTGATTTAGCGAAGGGAAAGCGACGTTTAGGTGGATCTGCTCTGGCTCAGGCTTTTGACCAAATTGGGAACGAGTGCCCTGACCTTGATGATGTTTTGTACCTTAAAAGAGTTTTTGAGGTTGTGCAGGACGTTCTTGGAGATGGTATGATCTCTGCGGGTCATGATATTAGTGATGGTGGGTTACTAGTTTGTGCCCTGGAAATGGCATTTGCTGGAAATTGTGGCATTGTATTGAACTTGGATTCTCAAGGAATGAGTGTATTCCAGTCACTTTTTGCTGAAGAGCTTGGGCTTATTCTTGAGGTAAGCAAGAATAACTTGAATAGTGTGATGGGGAAGCTCAAGAGTAGGGATGTTTCTGCTGAGATAATAGGACAAGTAACTGCCTCACCCATGATAGAACTAAAGGTTGATGGAATTACTCATCTAAATGAGACAACTTCTCTTCTCAGAGATATGTGGGAGGACACTAGTTTCCAGCTCGAAAAGTTGCAGAGACTGGCTTCTTGTGTTGAATCAGAGAAAGAAGGTTTGAAGTTTAGGCAAGAACCTTCCTGGGCATTGTCTTTTACTCCCTCCTTTACAGATGAGAAATACATGAAGGCAACTTTAAAACCAAAAGTAGCTGTCATTCGTGAGGAAGGCAGCAATGGAGACAGAGAAATGTCGGCAGTGTTTTATGCTGCTGGTTTTGAACCTTGGGATGTTACAATGTCAGATCTTCTTAGTGAAGCTATTTCTTTGCATGAATTCCGTGGAATTGCATTTGTTGGAGGTTTTAGTTATGCTGACGTGCTTGATTCTGCCAAAGGTTGGGCTGCCTCCATTCGATTCAATCAGCCTCTTCTCAATCAGTTTCAGGAGTTCTACAAGCGTCCTGATACTTTCAGTCTTGGTGTTTGCAACGGTTGTCAGTTAATGGCTCTGTTGGGCTGGGTACCAGGCCCTCAAGTGGGGGGTGTTTTCGGTGCTGGTGGGGACCCATCGCAGCCAAGGTTTGTTCACAATGAGTCTGGACGATTTGAATGCCGCTTCACAAGTGTGACTATAAAGGACTCTCCTGCTATGATGTTCAAAGGAATGGAAGGCAGTACGTTAGGTGTATGGGCTGCCCACGGTGAGGGAAGGGCATATTTCCCTGATGATGGTGTCTTTGATCGTATACTGCATTCAGATTTGGCTCCATTAAGATATTGTGACGACGATGGGAATCCCACGGAGGCTTACCCCTTCAATTTGAATGGTTCTCCATTAGGAGTGGCAGCAATTTGTTCTCCTGATGGTCGACATCTTGCCATGATGCCTCATCCAGAGCGCTGTTTCCTGATGTGGCAGTTCCCTTGGTATCCGAAGGACTGGAATGTCGACAAGAAAGGCCCTAGCCCGTGGTTACGGATGTTCCAAAACGCCAGAGAGTGGTGCTCATGAAATCGGTTAGTTTTTCTACTCATTGTTTGATCTATGAAAACTTATCGATATTGCAATCTTTGTTTTACTGCCCTAATTTAAGCAACTATGTGAGCAAGTTTGAACCGAATACATGAGACATGCTTAACTTAAGCTGCATGATGCTAAGTTTTTAGAATAAATCAAAGTTTCAGAATGCAAAGGTCATGAGAACTGATAAATTGGGTTCATATTTTCTTATCACAGGTTATGAGATGCAGAGGACAAATGAGAATAAGTATGGAGTTTGGAAGCTTCTTCTGAGATTGTTATCTTGAAAATGTCTTCGGCGTCGCGTCTATGGATAAATATTTGCTTCAAGCTAACCACAGAGCTGTTTCTTTAATGTAGAAAATAATTTCATATTTCATGATCATCTCAAGTAACCTCAACTTCATGTGAAGGGTGCTTTTTTTCCCCTTTTTGACAAACTTGGTGTGGTGTCTTCAGCTTTGCCTCACTGTCTCTTTGCCTATGGCAATTTTCTCTTCTAAATTGTAACATAAAGTAAATTTTTTGGTGTCTAATAAATCTTCAGTGATGAAAATTGTATTGGTACTTATCTTGTTTGCTTTGGAAAGTTCCATGGTCAACATCTAATAGTCAATATCGATACTCCTAGTCTAGTACACTTGTTTGTTTCCAAGGATTTCTCTCAGGATTCGCACCTACCAATTTCCATTTTTTTTTTGGATGAAATGACACCTACCAATTTCGAAATTCAAATAAGCCTCCATTTTTTTTTCCTTTTTAATAGTAATATATTTTATCAGTATAAATTAATCATATTGGATAAGAAAATTCTCCCGAGCTTGTAATAATTATTAGAGTCAAAACTATGGGTGCAAATGAAAATGCAAAAATACTATTATTGGTACCTGGTTGAATCTTTTTTTTTTGGTAGGAACATCTTGGAATATTTCTCTTGTAAGCAATTAGAGAAAAACAAAATACAATAATAATACTTATCTAAAATAATTGAGAAACTCAAAAGAAAATGAAAAACCATGAACTTTACCTTATACTACGATTAGTTTATGAAAAGAAAATCCATTTTATAGCTTATAGGGGTAAATTGTTAACCTTTTTTGGTTAAAATTTTTAAAAGCTTTCCAATTTGACTCCATTCAGGAATGTTACACTAATAATACAATTAAATTAAGTGAAAAAAATTCAGTAGGATAAACTGGGGAAGAGCTGAAGAGCGAAGACACTGTGGTCCGAAATTGGAAAGGGGTTCGAAGCGGGAAACATGTGACCAAAAATAAGGAAAGTTAGCAAATTGCCACTGCCAGGTGCCAGCCACCTACCTCTCTCTTCACCCTCTTCTCTGTTCAGTTCTCTCTTCACTGCATTAATCTCTCCTTCTCTCTCTCGTTCCCTGGCAAAAGTTTTGCCTTTTCTCTCTCTTTGATCCCGAATGTGGCAACTTCTCGTGGGCGCAGCCGTTGCAGGATCCACCGGACTCCTTGCTAAACACCTTTTTAATCCAAACCCTAACAACCCCATTTCGCAAGATACTCCAAACTCCTACAATGATCAACAAAAACAAGGCCTTCAGCTCCAAAATGAGTTTTTGGAATCTGGGTTTGAGAGTGGTGGGGAGGACAAGGGGAAGAAAGACAAGATCTTTAGATTTTCCAGTTCTGAGTCTGCCGGAAAAACTGGGGTTAAAGCGAAGGATAGGAACGTGAGGAAAAAGGTTGTCTTGAAGAAAGCCGAGAAGAGATCAAGTGGTGGTGGTGTAGAAGTGAGTAGAAGGAAGTTTGCTGTTTGCTTGAAGAAGAGGAGAACTGCTAAGAACGTGGCGTATAAGTGTGGATCATGCCCTCCTAAAGGTATAGTTCCTGTTCCCATTATGATGATCTTTTTCGATTTGCTTTGCTGAGAAAATGCTAAAGTTGTGCTTGATTATTGTCTTTCTTTCTTTTCCTTTTTCTTTTTAATTGAAAAAAAGCAAATTACGAATTAGGCCTCAGAATGCTTTGAACTGTTGATGAAATTCTTTTTCTGGTCAATATGACCATCTTTTAACGTATATTTGATGAAGCATGTATCTTTTAAGTTCTCAAATTTTGTCCTTTAATGTCTTAGTGATCTTCTTGAGTTCTTGTGAATGCCAGAGATGGGACAGTGAAAGGGAATAAAAAATAAAAATTAAAATAAAAATTAAAAGAAAAAACTTTTGGGTTGTGATTTGTGAACATTATATTTTTATACATAACTTGTCAACATGGCTCTGGAACGAATCGCTTTCTCATAATCATTCTATCCGCTATGTGAAGGGAAAAAGTAGGGGGTGCTGGTGGGGTGATCTTTGAGAATATTTATTTGAAAAATGTTCTTATGTTAAAGAAATTCCTGACTTGATATAACAGAAAGTGGTGAACAGTTGTTTTTCTTTTTTTTTTTTTAAAGGAAAAGCTAAAGATTGTTTACATCTTTGCAATGTCTATGTGTCAAGATATAATATACCGAGGCATTTTCATTTATATTTTATTTGTGCTGGTTTTATAGGGAATTTTATTCAATGCAAGAAGGACTTTAATAGGATTCTATTAAAAGTGATATTGGTTGGTGTGAAATCAGGTCACGTTGTCAACTGTTAATTTGTTCTAAATAAATTCTGATCATCTTTGAGTTTGACATCTTGATTTATTTTGTATTTTACTCTTTAGATGGCTCTGTATTTCGCTGGGGACTTGGCTTTGGTATCATGTACATGATGTCTGCTGGGAAGGCTGAGATCAATAAGCTGAACTCAGCCATGGATGAGACTGCCAAAGTTGTTCAGGATTTAAAAACTGAGCTCTTGAAGAGACAATCTTGCAATCTACAAGCTTCAAATTCTGCAAATGAAATTGCTACATGCTCAATGAAATCTAGTGGCGAGAATACCCAGTTACTGCTTGATAAGTCACGTACAGGGAATAGAGACCATAACGACACAAAAGGTTGCAGCCTCCCAGTAATTGATGATGGTGAATATGCCAGTAGTGTTCTTACTGAAGAGCCAGAACCAGGGCTGGAGATGATGGAAATGGATCAACTAGAGGCGGAGCTTGAGTCTGAACTGCAAAAATTGAGTGAGGTGAACTTCAAGTTTCAAGTACTTACATCCTTCATCTAAATTGACTTTTATCCCGTATTTCCATCTATAATAAGGGCTTGGCACAATAGTTATCCAAAAATTATCTTTTAAAGAAAGGGATAGATATTTTGTGTATCATGAGACAACATTTCTCTTGTTGACAATTAAATTTATCACAGCTAAAACGCCGTTAAGACCACTCTTAGAGATTCTTCTCGATGAACAGCCGTAGCTGACCTGATTTAAGCATTTATTGCTTCTTTATATGGGCAAGCAAGGAGTAAAATGCACTTGAAATCAGTTATCAACTTACTGATAGAAATATGTTCGTGGTACTTGGATTAAGAGCCTTCTGACTTGAGCTAGCAATAGCTAATAGTTATGTAACAACTACGGAGACTGTAGTGTGGCTGATGTAATCAATCTTCAAAAGTGTATCGTACTAATGGTGCAGTTAGCAACTTTCATAGACAAGAATATTTGGTCTGCATTCTAGAATTAAGTCATACAAGGAGGAACTGAAAAATATGTACTTGCTGTATTAGTACTACTTGGAGAAATTTGAGAACTCTAGCCATTGGCCGTACCTTAAAGACAGAATATGCCAACTTGTGAGGTCAGAGTACTTTTGTTGTGCACATGATGCATGAGTGAAGTTGCATCGGGAACATGACGAATATGTAAATGAATCTGAAATGAGATTATTTCTGCTGCTTTGAGTTCTAACAACTCTGCATCTTCTGGGAATTGCAAACTTTTAGCTAATGACCCGAGAATTTTGTTTGCAGACTGAGGTTTCAGCCAAAAGCCTGCATGATTCAGTGGGGCAGAAGTTTGATTCATACCAGTGCCAGGGAGTATTGCCATCCGAACTAGATCAGAAGCTGTGCCATGTGCTAATTGAGCAGCAGGAAAACCAAATAGAGGAGCTAGAATCTGAATTGAGTTTGGCTCAATCCAAACTCCATCAGAAAGAAGCTGAACTCCAAGCACTAAAGGACTGCGTTAGGTGCCTGACGAACTTCTCTCTATCAACAGTCTCAGGTAAAGGCCACTTTACTTCTGCCATCTTAGCTTCATATTATTCTCATTCTCAATCATGTCAAATACTGTAGTCTCTATCTTTAATATTAATGCAATATTTATCAGATGATGATGCCGAGGCCCAGAAGGAGCAAGAATGTATGAATGATTCGGGTTGCCCTACTAAAAGTGGGTCTGAGACAAGGAAATCATTGGTTGGTATGAAAAGACCTATTGAGTCCTGAATGCAACTGATAAAACATGATTAACCAACGTTTCCATGGGCAAGACCTAGAAGGTGAGGTGATTCATAGGCAATAATAAAATGCCATCAGAAAATCACACCAATCCTTTTATAGGTCACGCCACTTTAGGATGTAGCTTTGCATATTCCCTGTGTATCTCCTGAACCCTTACAATATTATCAGAAATACTACCGTTGTATATCAGAAATCAAGAGATGGCATGGTAGTCTGTGAGTTGCATTCTGCCTGTCTGATTATTTTATTAGGATATGTAATATGTTTATAGTTTTTATGCCTAGTGTCTGGTGCTGAACTCTCTTTCACAAAGTGGTTCCAAAACAATTGACTTTACCTAAGATTGCCTTTTTTCAATCAAGCTCTATCTTGAGTGCCAGAGAGGAAACCTGAAATTATAGTTGACTTTTCGTATTCTTGTCGGGAGAAAATATTACTCATATGCCCACTTCACATTCTTAAATCACAAACGACTCCTCCCCAGACTTAGAGGTTGGTTTGAGCGCACTAAAGGGTATTGTTGGAAGAGATTAAATTGTTAGAGAAATTTATCGTGCGCTGGTGGTTGCTTGTGCCGAAGCAGATAAAAGTTTGGTGGAGCCATGGTGGGGGCGTCGAAAGATTGCCTTTCCCATACTAAGAAAAATGGAAAAGAGAAGCCCCCATTTTCTTGTTTTCTACCGGAAAACTTCTAACTTTTGCTTTGCTTTTTGACTTAAAAAATGAAAGGACCATTTCACCATATTATGTTAGGCGCCATTCAAGGGTCGACAAAGAACACTCGAGCCCTACCGGTTTACAAATACAGGTTCCCATCTTAAATGATTACCTAATGCTTAGAGAGGACGACATCATATAACTTTGAGAAAAACTATAACAAAGGATAATGATTGATTCATTTTGATCTCAGCTTTTAGTCATGAGAAACTTTCTATTCATTGGATTCTTCAATGACATTTTAGCATATATTCATAAGAACAGATCAAATAAATGAACCTAGTTATAATTGAACTCGAGAATGACTCACTGAAACAGTCAAGTGTCAAGCTAACGCATGCAAAACCTAAAAAAACCTCTTGAAAACTAAGTGGAATGTCTGTTATTTAACGCCATGAGATGTTTTAGAAATCTGAACTCTGGAGCATAATTTTCATTTAAAGATGGTTGACTCTAGGCTGTCAATTTTAGCACTTAAAAAAAAAGGACAGATAAGCGTTGATTAAACCATTATTATAGTTACTGTGCAGATTATGGAATCTACAGGTTATTACCTTGGCAGCTACTATTTGTACACTTATGGTAGCAAAAATCAAGACAGAAATAAATAAGTAAACAAATTTGTTCCGGTAAGTAAAAGGAATCCCATCTCCGAATGGGAATTTTTCTAAGGAGAGAGGTGAGGAATCCAGATGAATTTAATACTACAACTTATAACTAAATCTTTAACAAAATGTGTGATTCCAACTCCAACTCCAAGTTGGGCTCCTTTCAAACTTCTAAATTCCAATTCCTTTTTCATCATTTGTTGTTGAAAAGCAAAGCAAATGAAATCGGGCATATGCTTGACTGGATTAGCCTCAAAGAACCAGTTTGTGAGTAATTGATTGTTTTTCCTGAAAAAAGGAGGAGGATTTTGCATCAATCACCATCCAATCATGAATGCTTGTGTGACTCACTGAGTGGACAATACCTTGTCTTATCCTGCAATTTCATCTTCCAAAACAAGAACAGAGATGCTCCCACGCTTTGAACCCCATGATCCAACGGTTATCACTGCACCAAATTAACCGCACCTTGATGCATCTGCTGTTTCCCCACTTTCCCTTTCATTTCAGTATTATTTTATTTTTGGGTTTATTTCAAGATTAATTAATTATAGTAACTGACTTCCAAGGCAAGGACCAGGCCGAGCCAAACAGAACCCTACAACTTCAAATGGAAAATAGAAAATTATTTACAGTGGATTCACCCATCCGTGCAATAGATTAAAAAAGATCTAACAACACAGAAACAAAACAACACAGAACAGAGCAAAAGTGTAGATAGATAGATAGATAGAGAGAAAACAAAGGTGACCACTATATCTTCTTCAGTTTCTCTGCAGAAGCAAAGACAGCCAAGCCATCCCTTGAGTCGTCACACGCAAAAAACCCACTTGCTTTTGCAGAAAGAGAAACAACCAAAGTACGAAGCTTTTCCATCTCCAAACTCAAACACACAATAACCTCGTGTAGATAGAGAGTAGAGAGTCTACAGATACGAAGAAAGAAGAAAGCAGAAATCTTTGCAATCTTCGAAGAGAAAGAAAAGAGGGGTTCATTTTTTTTCTTTTCTGGGAAAATGAAGTTATCGGCAAAATCCCTATCGAGTCCTGGTCGGCCTGAGAAGTATCCGCCACCATTGATGCGGTTTTTGAGAAGCAATGTTGGGAGCAGAAGCAGGGGAAGGTCACGTTCGAGCCCAATGTTTGTTAGAAAAAAGAACACCGCCATTGAAACCCAAGAGCCTTCTTCGCCTAAAGTGACTTGCATGGGTCAGGTTCGTGTCAAACGCTCCAATCAAGCCGGTAAAAAGCCCGGCCGACCTGGCGCACCGACTAATCGACTCAGGCGCTGTAAATGGATCAGAAATGCTCTGTTTTGCCATCATTTTGCTGGGAAACTCAAGGTCAAGCCTTTTTTTAAACCCTCTTGGAAGAAATGGGGGGCGTTTTTCCATATAGGGTCTTGTAGAAAACCCAAAATTAGAAAAGATTCGTCGAGATTTGGGAGTAAAATTGAAGATTCTGTGGTGGAAAATGAAGAAGATGAAAGTGAAGACGATGATAAGGAACCTAAGATTTTTGTATCTACTTCCTGTTCATCACCACCAAAAAATGCTTTGATTTTAACACGTTGTCGATCTGCTCCGTACAGATCTTCATCTTTAGCTTGTAGATTTTGGGGTTCACCTTTAGCTAACCAAGAAACAAAAGAAGAAGAAGAAGAAACAGAGGAAACAGAGCTAGATAACAGAGCAAACGGAGGACTGAAAACAGAAGAAGTGAATCCCACATCGGAAAAAGAGTCCATTTGTACAAATTCAGATCACGGGGCCCAAATTGACTCAGAAACTCAAGAAAAGTCCGGTTTTTGCAGGGAATTTGAAGAGAAAATCATAGAAAAATCCGAAAATAATCAACAGTTCAAAACAGAGCAGCTTGGGAATGTACGACCGCTAATCCTCACTAGATGTAAATCAGAACCGGCGAGAACAGCTGAAAGACTCGATCCTGAGATGAGTTTCTGGAAGAAGAGAAGGTTGGGTTTCACGTGATTTATTTAATTTTCTCCTTTCTTTATTAAATTTTATGAATATTTTGGTTATTTTAGGAAGAAGGTGTAATTTTTTTTTCTTTTGCTTGAATGACTCTTATATTCAACACCTAGAGAGAGCTACAAGAGAGAATCTCTATGGCTCTCTGCTAAATTTATATATTAAAAAAATGCTCGGTTATAACACACTGGAAAATGAAAACAATGATAAAATCTGTTTGTGTTTTCAATTCTTCTCTGAAACTCCCTCATGGGCTGTTGTCTGTAGTGGTGTTGGCAAATCTTGTTCCTTTAATCTTTTGATAGAAAAAAGTGTTCTTTGCTTTTGGTTCCAGACAGGGCTTTTCTGGGGTTTTTATGGTATTTTGATTAGTTTTATACTACATCTTTGGATACTCTGTCCCAGCTTCTATTTTTGGTAGAAAGCTTATGGAAGTGTTTTTTTTTTTTTGGGGGGGGAGGGGGGGGGGGGGGAGTGGGTGTTTAATAGCAAGAAGAGAAAACAAATGCGATTAAGAAAAAGAAAAGAAATTTGAATGTCTCAATCCCCCAGTCAATTTTTAGTTAAGGCTTTTTTAGATTTATTATGGATATGTTAAGATCTAGTGTTACTTGATTGGAAGCCTTAGTCAAAAGGTTTCCTAATATTGTGGTTTGTTGTTATTATCATGTTTATTTGTGAAACGCTACATGGCAAATGGCAAATGGCGAGTTGGTAGTATTTGGTAACCATGCTAATGTAAGCAAAATGGAATCATTTATTTGTTTTCACATTGGATAAGAAACTTTGTACCTCAAAAAAAAATTGGATAAGAAATTTGGGGATGTTGAATTTTCTGATTCCAGGAAAGAAGAAAAGAGGGGGAAAAAAAACTGTTTGATTGTATTCATTCTGGAAAAGATTGGGTTAAGATTGACATCAGATTCTGATTTGAAACCTAGGTTTGGATCTTTGTATCATACACAACAAAGCTGTCTTAACCAAACAGAAAAAGATAACTGGTGAGGCAAACAAAATCCTGGAGCTTCCCTTACATAATTGATTTCAGTTGTCACATCCGAGGCTATCACAGGGATCAGAATTTTTCTGCTATTGTATGAATATCTCTCTTCAATACCTTCGAGGGCTTGGATTTGTATTTGTTAAGTGTTTCAATGTCAACTTCATGGCTCGACCTTCCCCTGTTTAGACTTAAGAGGTTATACTACAACGAAAAGGCCAAGGAAATGATCTCCCAGATAATGAAAATGAACAGTGTTGATAGAAGAATATGCTTGAAAATTTCAAGAAACCTTTCAGAAAAATCAGCATCCTTAGCTACAATAATGAATCTTGTATATTAAGATTAGTAGATTACTATGCCAAATATTAGGCTATTAGGGAAAATTATTGCCCCATATTCCTGCTGACTGAAAGCAGATTTATATGTCGGATGCATCTGATCATTGAACACCTTGGCAGCCAACACATGCAGAGTTGAGAATCAAATTATGATCCAACATAGCAGTATCCTGCTCTATGATTATGTTCCGTACCTAAGTCAATCACTTATGTTATCAGAGATGGGTATGTTGATAATTTCTCATATTAACTTGAATATCAAAGTGTTGTATTTGTCTGAATATTGAAATATCTAAAAGAATCGAACACGAATACGTCAAGATAAAATGAAAAATCGACTTAACATAATCAATCGCTAGATTGAAAAAAGCTTAAACTAGAGTCCAGCAGTGATTTTCCTGTTTGGTAGTCTGTTCAAATAGAGCAGAATCTTATCATGTCTGGGTACATTATGCTCAAATAATTTCCAAATGCAAACGTAAAGTCAACCACTAGGAAGAAAAAGCTCAAACTATATAGTCCAGCAGTTTTTTCCCTGTATTTATAGAGCAGAACCTTATGTCCAGACACATTTTTTATGCTCAAATGAACACCAAAAAGAGTTGGGGAAAGCAGCAGTAGTCACAGCCTTTGGTTCACGAAAAGACAGCTTTTCTGATTTGGCACTTAGCAGCTGAAGTACAAGGTTTATGATGGCCAAGCCCCCAAAGATGGCAGCAAACAAATCAGTCAAAGGACTATTATCATGGCTACCTGATCTCTTTTCTGTTCGAAATGGTATGAGCTTGATCATGCCATGATCTTTCTGAACCAATAAGCCAACCAATTTCCTAGCAGGCAACAGCCTCAAAACACCAAAACTGATCTGGAAATGTACAAATATGAAATCTTGTAGTAATGTAAGTTTGTAAGAAGATAAACAAGGTGAGAGTGAGATGTAGATTTCTCCCAAGACAGGTTGAGATGAAGGATTTAAGTTGCTGTCTCTAGGACTGTACTTGGGATCCAACAACTTTAAAGCATGCAGGTAATGACATGAACATATATAGTATCTGTATCATCAACATTTTTGCCTTAGAAATTGTACCCACTGCAATCCAGCCATGGCATAGCTGTATTTTGACATTGAACCAAACCAGATTACCAGACACTCATTCAAGGAACTCATATGGGCAACGTAATCTAAATCTTGAAGAGACAACAAAAAGGGACCATCGGCAAGCATCTTCCAAGCAGCTGCCACAAATTTTCACCATCTCCATTTATCTCAACCAGCACAAAGTACCAAATTAGAATATGGGTTTATTCTAAATTAATATACTGATTAATACTTTTTTAAGCACTATAATTTTGCATAATTTGAAAAGTATGAGAGTCAATCAGTACTCTTGGTGTTTTGTGCTTGCTTTTTCTTACTAAAAGCATATAGAGATCTATCATGCTTCAACTCCTCCTTATCCTTACTTCATTGTCAGCTTCCTTTCAAGGAAATGCCATTTGTGTATAACTTGCTGGACATATATTAGTAAGATGCACAGTTTCAATTGATGCCCTCTCTTTCTCTCTCCATGGAAAAGAATGTAAAAAGAAAGCAATGTGTATCGAAATTTGACCAATATTTTGCCAGTATTTATCATAAATATATAAAGCATAGCATAGCCATCTCTTCCCAGTACTTCAAACCTATCCATCCATTCAATTCTCTTTGAACAAATTAGGCCCACTAATAATTTCCTTGAAAACGATTTTCTCTTCACTACACATCATGAACCAATAATTTTTCACTCCATTTTTCTTTTCTTTCATGTAGGAAAATCTATAAAAATCCGAAGAAAATAGGATCTTGTCTTGAATTGTTGACTGCTTAGACTCTTTATTTATTATTTTCTTTTTTAAATATTGACTAATGAAAGTACTTAGGTCTGTGGAATCCCATATTAATTGCATTACCAAATCGAACCTAACATCTTCATTGAATTTTATTTTTACCTCAATTTGCAAAACAAATGACAACTTTTTCTTAAGTTCCTGTCCTCCCTCCTCCATTCAATGCTCTAACTCGAAGACATTCCCTTAATAACAACAAGGGTTTTCTTATCGGCACCCGATCGATAAGAAACAATTAATAGTACTTAAAATAGTGATGCAATAATGACAAAAATGATTAGTTACATAATAAATTAAAAAGCAATTGTTAAGTATTAATTTATTTTGACAAAAACACCCTTATATGTATATTTAATAAAAATACTTTTATGAAGGTGAAAAATTTTATAAAAATTAAATATATAATTAAAGTGATGTAATTATGTTGAAGACCTTTTATAGGACTTTCACTGATAGACAGATGGCTCGAATGGGCCTTAAGATAATGACCTACAAGAGAGAACACAACAAAGGGGAATCGGCCTCAGGCCGGTAGATCTCTATCCGATGCTTAAGTCAGTAGGGATAGTGAGTCAGAGAGAAATCACTACTAGAAAACACGTCTATTACGACATACACATTCCGTCGCAGAAGGTCCAATTTTCGTCGCAAATTAGTATTTGCGACGAAATTTGCTCGTCGTGACGAGCGTAGCATTAAATCATGTCGTAGATAATCAATTGCGACGAGTTCGTCGCAATTAAGAATTTCTACGACGAAATTCATTGCGTCGCATTAGATGTTCATCCCGTCGTAAATAATCGATTTTGAGTCAACATTTGACTGGATTCCGTCGTCGCAAGTTTGTCGCAACTCGTCGCAATTGCATTTTTTGTTCGTCGAAAATGTTTTCAATGTACGTCGCATGCTGTCGCAAATAACCATATTGTTCGTCGCATTTATGTTGCTAATTTGTCGAAATAGTATTGATTGGTTGTCGCATTTATGTAATGTTCATCGCAATTGTTTCAATAATCTGTCATACATATAATTAAGATCGTCGCAACTGTCTTTATTTTCGTCATAATTGCAAAGAATATTCATAGTAGAAAAACTTGATTGGCAATAATTCAATTAATTCAAATACATGAAAAAGTACTATACATTATTGTTAACTATAAATCATACAAAAGTTTTCACTACAAACCTAAAGCTAAAATTGGAATTAAAATTCAATCCATCTTGACATTCATAACATAATTTGAATGCATAATAAACCTAAAACATATCCTCATTATGACTCTTACTAGAACTTTGCTCCAACAATCCAAGCATTGACATCTCGCTCCTTAATGCAAAGCCATACAAAGTACAAATGATTGATTTGGCCAACTGCATATTCAAATCAATTGAATCAAATCTTGGTTACGAAAAAAAAATCCTCATTCTTATTTTATCAACAATTGAACACAATCTCTCTCTACAACCTTTTTATAGAAAATGATCAATCAAAAACAATCTAACCACCTAAATCTTGAACCAAATAGGCAACAAATAAGTTACACCAACCAAACTACCATATGACATAAAATACTTAAAGATGTCATTTAAATGGTGCAAAAAATAGATAAGAAAACCTTAAACCTTTTCCACTTTCTGCCCCTCAATGACAAATAAGTTATGACATCAACAAACTCATTTTGGCATTTTTCAGTCATTTTCATGATGACAGAATATGAACTAGGAAAAATTTACAAAATTATTAGACTTGCAAATTGTACTTCTATCATCCAACAAAAAAGCAAAAAACCAATTAACATGATATCACTTCTATTTATACAACATCCTTAATGAACTTAACTAGTGTATTAATTATTTCAACATTAAAGCATGGGAAAAAAATTCAATCCAAAGTATAGGTTTTTTTTTTTTTGCATTTTAAGAATCAACTACCAGAAAAAGTTTGAATTGTTGCAATATGATAATTCTAACGATTGCATGATATTATGATAGCCCAAAGCTAAAGGGAAAGCATGGAAATTCATGAAATATATACTGCAAAAATAGCCAAATACTTGCAAGGATAATTTTAGTCTCATAAACTCTCTAAATTTTTAATAATTTATGTGTCTCTATTGGGTCCTAAAGACAAAAAGAGGGTTCCAAATTTAATTCTTCTAAAACTCCAAATGATATCATTTAAAAGTAGCTTCTGAGATGAATTTGTAAAGTATAATTCCGCATATCATATTAAACCACAATTTACATACTTGAAGAAAAAAAAAAGATACCTAAAACTTAGTCAAAGCATCATTCAAATAAGGCTAAGGTTGAGTGCTCTTAACTTGCAAAGTTTTGCATGAATCCCCAAAACTTTTCTAAGATTCATCAAGCACCTGCCAAACAATATAATTTTAATATGTCAAGTAAACCACTTTAAATGATGCAAAGAATAAAGAGTATCTTAATTACCAAATCAAACTCATCTAACAAGATAACTTGTAACAAAGTTAAATGTAACTTCCAAAACAATAAATATAACTTAGCATGTATCTTGAGGACAGGGATGTAAGTATGAAATTAATAAAGTAAATGAAAAAATATTGTGGAAATTAGAAAATCAATGCAAACCACAAAGTTAATAAGTTGAATAACAAACGACACACATTAAAACTTGCGGTCTTTTCAAACCAACTCAAAATAACTAGAATTATAAATAAAATAACTCAAGTTTCATAAACTTATAGTAAATGTTTTGTCTCTAACTTCCAAAACACATGGAGCTTACCCATTTACTTAATGTTTAAACATTGCTGTTACGATACACCTAACACATTAAATATCAAACCACACTTTTTCTTTTTATAAGTTCAAAAAAAAGTGATCATTACAACAATAAGATAATTTCCAAAAAAAGGAAAAGAAAAGAACTTGATTCAGAGATATTAGCATAGAGCAGTAAATTAAATAACAAAAAATTGTCCAAAAATAGAATGATTTGCTCAATTTGTCTAAACCCAACCTTCCCAACCTGAAACGACTAAAACCAGTTAGCAAGCTGAACCTAGAACGACCTAAAAGTCAACAGCCATCTCTATGCATATAACCAGCTAGCAAAATACTTAAACATTAATGCGTGTTAAATATTTTCAGAAACAAAAGAAATATTTTCAGTTTTATAAACATATATCCATTACCACTCTCTCATAGTAACAAGTGTAAGGAAGAATAGTATAAATTTGGGTTCACTCATCAATTACGATTTAATTTTCAATTATGTATCACAAGAGAAGCATAAAGAAAGTGATTGATTGAGAATAGAATCTATGCCTTCAAAATAGGCAAGCTAAGCCTAACAACTAAAGCTGATATAAAATCAAATTCCAAAATGGCCAAAATTATCTTGTGACGTTATAAATTTGTAAGGAATGAGAAAAGCCTCCCTGAATCATCACTTGTCAAGTTTTGATCATAAATCTAAATAAATAATCCCCATGAAAAACAAGCATAATTTTAGTTCCATAACTAATGAATGACTTTGAATAAATGTTTGAGGAATTTCCTAATAATTCTATGGCTCTGTTGTGTAGTGCAGCTTTGGTTCCTCCACCAAACGGAAAAAAAAAACTCAAAATTCATTCTAAAATAGAAAGTTCTTTGAAAAAGTTAAAATAAAAAAATACAAGTTGTTTATTTAAATAATCTTTTTTGTAAATTTTTCTCTTGGAGTCTCTGTTCAAACATCAAATTTCTAATTTTATGAAACATGATTATGAAATTATACACAAATTAGAAAATACACAACCAAAATAACATTCATATCAATTAGAAAATATAAAACAAAATAATGAAAAAATCTGAAAATTATTCAACTAACAAAATTACCCAAGAACAACATAAAATCTAAAACAAATGAATGAAAAAAAATTACCCATTATGTCTTAGGTCGATACAAGAAAACCTGTAAAAGAAATTTATGTTAGTTTATAAAAAATAATAAAAACCTAAAATTAAAGGAAATCAACCCTAAAATCTCATAAGACAAAAATGAGAGGAGGCAAAAAGGAGAAGCCTAGTTTGCTATAGTCTTTTGGGTTAGGGTTATTTTAGGATAGAGCTTTGGGTATAATGGAGAGTAAAGGAGGAAGAAGGGAGGTGAAGCCTTAAACAATGGTGATAGTGGCGGACGGTGTGGGGGGTTAATGGTGGCAGCAATGGCTTAGAGAGAAAAGTTTTGGAGGGTTTTCAAAGTATTTTCATGAGAAAATTCAAGATTTGTGTGAAAGGAATGTTAGTTTAGCTTTATGGAGGTCTAGGGGAAGGGGAGAGCGGTGGATTTCGCCCCAAATGGTCGAAATTGAAAAGGGCAGTGAGGGGGTCGAGGTGCAGCAGCCGGAAGAGAAAGAAGAGAGTTAGAAAAATGAAAGAATGGGGGAAAACGTGACTTTTAGGGTTCAATATTTTTTGCGACATACACTTATTAGTATCTGCGACGAACATTTCGTCGTAATTAATTATTTTAACTTTTTACAACTTTTTGCTATTAAATTTTAATATATTTAGTAAAATGACAAAAAAATTTTATGAGTGAATGTTATTTCATTAATTATAATTATAATTAAATTTATAAAGAAAATTATGAAATAGTAATTATGTGTTTATATAAATTAATTTAAAATATTTAGTTTGTTAATAAATTAGTAAATTTTTTCTTGTAAGTTTTATTTAAAATATTAATTTGTCAATGAAAATTAATTAGTTTGATCCAAAAACTGGAAAATAATTATTTAAACAAGTATAATTTTTATAAAAAATACTAATTTTTAAGACAAAGTAACTACATAATTTTTAAGGTCAATGATATAAGGCGACGAATTTGAAAATTTAATTGCGACTGACAGTTCGTCGTAGATATAAATGATATTTATTTTAATAATTTATATAAAATTATTATTCATGTACGTCGCAAATTTGTCGCATTGTTTGTCGTTGATAGATAACCCTAGACTTCATCCATGGAAATTATTTACTGCCAAAGCAATTGCGACAGAATTATGTTCGTCGCAAAGCTTCCCGCGCAAAAATAGATTCCCGCCAAAGCAATTGCGACGTAATTAGCGACTGACTATAATTTCGTCGCAAGTCTGTCGCAACTTGCGTTGTAATTATTGTCGTAATTGCAAAAAATCTCAAGTTTTTTCCTAGTGATGCGTTTGTCGCATGTTTGTCGCAAATGATGTCGCAGAAAACATTTTCTGCGACAAAATTGTTTGTCGCAATATTTGTTCGTCACTAAAGACATGTTTTTCTAGTAGTGAATGTAGTAGTTTTGTGTTTTCTTACCATGCACGTTCTGAGGGTTGTCTTATATAGGCAATCTGTTGGGCTGTGTCGAGCAGGCCGTTGGTCAGTCATGGGTTGACTTAATGGTTTTGGGCCTCGGTCAGCCGGCCCAGAATTAGAGAGGTAAGAGTAAGTGGGCCTTGTTGGGTTATGGGTTGTGCTCAACAAATTATAATATATATTTAAACTAAAGTCTTACAAACAATAAATATTTTAAATATTAAGACTTACACTATAAATTAACTTTTTCAATTAGTGGTTAAATTTTGACAAATTAGTGGATGCTTTTTTTTTCTAAAATCCTATAATAATATATTTTAAATTTTAGAACTTATCCTTAAAATTAAATTAAAAAATTATTTGGGGCTAAACATTTTTTTTAATTTGGAACTAAACTTTTACAAATTAGTGGATGCTTTTTTTTTCAAAAAGCATATAATAATATATTTTAAATTTTAGAACTTACCTTTAAAATTAAATTAAAAAACTAGTTGGGGCTAAACATTTTTTTAATTTGGGGCTAAATATTTTTTCAATTTGAGACTAAATTTTGTTAAAGGGTAATATAGTCACAATAAAAAATTAAAATCATCCCATTATTACATTTTTACCTTTTCAAAAAAAGATATTACATCATTATTATATTTTTACCTTTTTCAAAGAAAAAATACTTTAAAATTGTGTGCTTAAGGGCAGCCGTTAACATTTCCTAACAACAATGCTATTTCTGGGATCTTTTCCTGTCTTTCTTAGTTCTAACTACATCTCTTTTTTTTTTTTCCATCAAGTTTCTCTGAAACTTCAAAGATTTTTACAAACCATTCAAGAAGGTACAATCTGGTTCTGGTATGCCTTGAGCAACACATAGCTGGTTAAACCTACCTAAATGTTGGGAAAACATGATGGGGAGATTCACCAACTATATTCTGAGGTTGAGGGAACTGGGTTCTTTATCTCCACCAGATAAAGTACTTTTGCTTTCCCCCACAAACAGATAATCACAGCATGCAAGGGGCAAGGATTAATGTCTCAAACCCTCAATGCCCAACTTTCACAAGGAAAAAACCTAACAAGAACCCCACGCCAATTTTTTTCTTTTTAGACAATAAATAGGGGTTCGAATGCATCGTTTTGTGTGTAAAATGAGGAAAAAATATATATGTATATATATATATTTGTATACTCATTTGACGACTTAATTAATCTGAAATACATCTATATACGATGACGATATAATATTAATAACTGTTACTATGATAATTAATTGTTATACATGCTTTAATTTGATGGTTTAAATTAAGAATTGAATTAAGAGTATATCAAAGGAAACAAAAGCAGAGAGAGTAGGTGTGAGGAATGTGAAATCCAACCAACTAGAGTTTAATGGCATGGCATGTCCCTCATTAGGACATTACAATAATACACACATGGAGCTGTCCCATATGGCTCAATAAATAAAATAAAATATAAATAAGCCAGAAAAAGAATGATATACATATAACTAAGAAATTAAGAACAGAAAGTAATCTAATTTTTATTTTATGTTTTTTTAAGTGAGGAAATTGGTTTAGGTGTGTGGTCTAGTTATGGTTCATAAATGTTCCAAACCAACACACATCTACATCGATCCTTCACAACTTATTGCTGTGTGGACTGTGACGGTTTCAAACTTTCAATACCAAAAAAAAAAAAAACAAAGGGAGAAAGGGAGAAAAAAAAGAAAAAAGCTCAACTGTTTTTGCTCCTTTGCTCCTTGCTGTCTTCCGTGAACCCCCCATGACTTAAATTCTCCCCCATCTTCCCCTTATAAGTGACCCTTTTGTTTCTCCATCTTTTCAAATAAACTTATTTTCATCGCGTATAGCTAAGCTAGCCAGCCAACTAGCAGTTCCCATGGAGCAAACTCTCATCAAGTCTCGACCCATCTCCATTACTTTGCTGCTGCTTCTCCTTCTACTCTCCATACCCTACTTTTCAACAGGTTTTAAGACATGACAGACTTTTGTACTTCTTCTTGTTCTGTGTTTAATGTCATGATGTTGTTTCTTGCTTTGGAACTTTGCATTGATTTCGGAGTTTCGTTTGTTTGTTTGTTTTTTTTTTTCTCTTTCAATCAAGGGAGCTTGGATGTCTCGGAAAAAGAAGTGTATGAGATTGACTATAGAGGTCCGGAGACTCACTCTTCAACCCCTCCGCCAGACCATTCTCATGGCCACAGGCATTGGATTCACCGGGAAACTGATGTTTCACCCCACAAATCTTCCTCCAAGGGCTTTCGGGGTGATAATAATCACAAAGCAAGAAATGTAAACTTTTTTTTTTCTTTTTCTTTTTCTTTTTCTTTTGTTGAAGAAATTAATATGAAAATCAAGAAACTTTGGGATTTATCATATAATATGCTTATAATTATCAAGTAATTTTATTTGTTTCTGTATGTTGTTGCAGGGCAGGAAAGTTCACGGCTGAATTTAGGAGGTCTTGGCAGGCTCTTTGATGGTTAAATTTTTGATGAACTTTTAGCAGAGTAATAGATCATATAACTATATCACTAGCTATAGTTTTTCCATTCCGTCTCTTTTACATATGAAGATATATGATCAGTCTGAGTGAAAAATGAGAAATATTTCGAAATGGCAGTCCTTTTGAGATCATATTATTGTTTAATTTTAATATTATCATTGGTGATCTTAATTTGTAAATGTGGGTGCTGTGATTTTGTATGTGGATGTGTATAAGAGACTCTAGATTTTGAGTAAATGTAATTATTTATTTCATATATTAATTTATCTATTAATAATGCTTTGAAATTCCTTTTTTTTTTCTTTTTTGGTAATAAATAAACCAAGGCAAAAGGCCCATTTATTTCATTTCAGCAGCCATACCCATGTGTTACTTTGTAAGATCTGATTACTCAAGAGAATGGGAAAAAAACAAAGATTTTCTGATTCTCTTAGCTAAAAGCAGATCTCTTTCGAGGAAGAAAAAGTAATATTGTATTCAATCTTACTATATTGGTCAGACAACTGTTTTTGACTCATGTCAAAATCAAATCATTGCATTTTGATACATATCAACCAAAATTACATTATAAATCAATCATTATACAGGATAAGCTTTTTTTTTTTTTAACAAAGAAAAAGCATTATTTATGTAACTAGCACTAGAAAGAATCATTTATGTCAAATGTCTCAAGCTATGCTTTGAATTAAATATCTATTAATTAATTATACTTTGCTCAATTAAAATTGGAAGAGTATGATGCGATTCAATTTCAAATTAATTAAAGTTTTATGTGATTGTCAAGGTTTTATATAGAAAAACATAAGAAATAGAAAATAAAAAATTGTTGGAGACTATTCAATCAATAATTGTAATATTATTATGTTTTTCCCTACAATATTAATGAACAATCCAGGTTGGTGTTTGAACAATGTGTTTGCTATAAGTATAAACATCGTTGGCTTTGCAAGTTTTATTATGTTTATGCATGAAAATAACTTGTATATTTAATTGAATTTTAAGGTCTTAATAAATGGAAGTCCCAAATCTCAATCAACCAATTATTCAATCAATCTTTCAAACGGAAGTAAATTAAAATAATAAATCATTCAAGAACACAAAAGAATTTATGTGGTTTGACACTCAACCTACCTACATCCACTATCCATTAGTTTTAGAAATTACAATCAAATCCATCAATCAATCTCACAAACACTCACTCACAATCTAATCATCCAAACAATCACAAACCCATCCAAACAAACAATTAAACAATCAAACAATCTTAAACACACTCATTCAATTTCTAACAAACAAATAATTATACACACTCATAGGACCATCTTTTTGTCCTATGAGGTGTCTCACCCAAAAACCCTATAACTCTATTTATATCTTTTTCTTATATTAAACCCTAATGAGACATTCACTATTATATTCATTCAAACTTGGTTAACAAGAAACCCTATCCCAATTAGATTTCTTGGCCCACAAGTCATCTTACCAATCAAGCAATATCTCAAAAAATTTTCCAATCAAATCTTCTAGGGATTTGAGTCACTAACCCTAACAAAACCCAAATCAAGCCATTTTTAATTTAGAAATTTTGAGGTTTGCTTATATATGTAGAAATTAGAATAGTTATTCAAATTTTTTCCCAAAAAAAAGGAATAATTATTCAGATATTTTTTAAAAAATTTAATATATAATTTTGCAAGAAGAATAATAATAATTGTAACAATTATTGACAAATACTTATGAGTGGCCGACAACAAGCTAAGCCCTGTAAGCTCGAAGGGAGACTGCTGGGCCACTGATTGGGCCTTAATTGGGCTTCGGACATGATAAAGACAAATCACTGGCAGGTAGCGTATCCGTATTCAACACCGCAATTCTTAGTATCTTACGTCATAAGCAAACAATAGAAACTCTCACGCGCCTTTTCTGTCGTTTGGCATCTCAAGGTCAGAGACGCGTCGAACATCTGTTGTTGAGAGACCTCTTATTTTCCTTTTTTCGCATTTCAATTTTTAGATACAAATCTAGTTTTAAGAAATTCCCAAATTTTAGATCTCTCTTATTTCTACCAAAATCGAATCGCAAGAAAAAATTTCCCCACAAAAAATGGCGAACAACAATGGCGGCAGCAGCAACAACAAGGATCACGAAGAATCGAGCCCACTCTTGAGCAAACAAGTTGTTGAAGAAGATCAGAAGAAGGAATCGAATGATAAAAAGTCGAAGGATGGGACCGCTGAGGTGGCAGCTTCGCCGAAAGTTTGTACCGGAGCTGGGTGTGGGTGGACTGCTGATGGGCTTCCTTTGGGCCACGGGAGTGTCGTCGGAGAGCCCATGGGGCGGGCGGAATGGGACTCCTCCCTCCTTGCCTGTCTTGGCCGTAACGATGAGTTCTGCAGCAGCGATCTTGAAGTTTGTAAGTTTTTTAATTTAAATTACATGAGGTCTTTCGAATTGGATCCGATACTGTACAAACTTGTTGAATTTGGGATTTTATTTTTTGTTGAAATGTGGGTATTTTCCTGCAATAGCTTTGACTCTATGCTTTTTGTCAATGTTCCATTATAGCGTATGTTAATCCTGACATATCTTAAAGCACTATTTTAGTTCCCTTCTGAAAATTTTGAGCTTGATCGTCGAAAATTTGGAATTTTAGAAGGAATTCATAAGATCAATCGTGTTTTCGTATGCTTTCTAATATCTATAAAGATGGGCTGCCATTCCAATCTTGTTCATTGTAATTTTTGGTTAGTATTACCATTTTATACAGTCTAATGGTATAAAAAGTTTGAAAATTTTTCTCCCGCTAAAGTTTATACAATCCTTTGGTTCTCAGAAAAGTATAGTAAAGAATGTTTTGTTGGAGATTTTTGTATATCTAATAGGTATGCTTAGTTTGCTCTTAATTTCCAAGTATGATATTTTGTTCAGGTCTTCTTGGAAGCATAGCCCCTTGTGTGCTGTATGGAAGCAATGTAGAAAGACTTGGATCTGCTACTGGGACCTTTGCAAATCACTGCTTGTCTTATTCTGGTCTGTACCTGATTGGAAATAGCTTCTTTGGCTGGAATTGTCTTGCACCATGGTTTTCATACCCTACCCGTACCGCCATTCGGCGGAAGTTTAATCTGGAGGCAAGTAAATTTAGCTCATATTCCTTAGCTTTTTTCTTATCAAGGGTATTGAGATAATCTGAACCTGCTCATTAAGCGTAGCTTGGGTCTGCATTTGGCATTCAAAAAATTTAATTTGTGATTTTGGTCTGTTTTTCTGTCCAGAATGGATATACCTATACTAGTGATATGAGTTCAATCCCACCCTGTTTGATTTTGCATTTGGATGTTCTTCAAAACTAAGTTTTACTGACACCCTGGTTGAAGGCTTGTGTGTTTACTTTCATAGGCCTCTGAAAAGATGAACAAAAATCTCCCTATAACTTTTAGTAATTCGTTTCCTTTTTATGTGATGTTGACATCATATAGCAGTGAATTACTTCATCAGCTGATTGATATGTGACATTTTTGCTGTCTGAATTATATTTTCTTATTTGTTGTTGAATTGTTTTCTTCCGCTGCATGGCCTTCTCCATCCTGTGGTGGGGAAGTTAAATGTTCTGTTGTATCCTCATTTTCACCCAAATTTCATCTTACCGTGAACTATTGACTATTGAGTGAGTTCATCCCTTGATTGTGTTTTCGTTGTCAAGGGGCAACTAGGAGTTCTATGCAAAGAATCCAGGGAACATTATGAACTACGGAAGAGATTTCCTAGATTTATTTTGTGGTTTTCTTTGGATGAACAGGGTACCTGTGAAGCACTTAATAGGTCATGCGGATGCTGCGGGAGCTGCGTGGAAGATGAAATGCAACGCGAACAGTGTGAGTCAGCCTGTGACTTCGCAACACATGTTTTCTGCCATGCATGTGCTCTGTGCCAGGAAGGCCGCGAGGTTCGTCGAAGGTTGCCTCATCCTGGGTTCAATGCTCAGCCTGTCTTGGTCATGATCCCTCCCGGGGAGCAAACCATGGGCCGTGGGGCCTGAGTGCATGCTGCCCATGTCCTGCCTTCCAAAGAAAGAAATCTATTAGTAGCTTGTCCATATTTTTATCAGTGTGATGTCTTCTTGCAATATACATAATGTTTTTAAGTTTTATCCATATTATTAAACCACTGATTGCTTGGTTTGGTCTGGTCAAATAACATATGATTGATATATGTGTTTCAATATGCTGTCTCTACAATTCATTCGCACAATTTTTTTCTTCTGTGTATTCGTTTTCATTTCCCAAAAGTTGCTGTGATGTTCCACCTTTCAGTGTACTCTTACCGTCTCAATTTGAGAAGGATGGGAGACGCTGGAATCGAAAGAAAAGGTCACCATTTGTCTGCTTAAATCAGTTCAAACATGCTCTCCCACATTTATTTTGTTAAGGATGCTCAAGTATACTCAAAATATAAACTAGATTCCCACTTCAAACTCAATTGGTTCTGCAGAACAAAACACAAATAGCCAACTCTGGAGAATTGAAAGATGTTATTTTCATTCTATTTTCCTTTCCAACCAGCAATACCATCTTTCTAAATGAAACCTACATGATCTTCTCGCCATGACACGCAGTACAATGAGATCCATATTTGAACACCAATGCATTCCGCACCATATGACACGCTTTTATGGTGAATATAAACTCTCTCTCGCGGAATGGAAGAGTAAATGTAATGTAAACGAGACAAGTAAACTCCATTTCATGAACACAAACAGTATTTTACTCCCTAGTCTACCCAAATAAGGGTTAACTGCTAATTGAGATTGCTAAAGTTTAACACGGCAACTCCGGTAACGAAACACAAAGAAAATTGTGAACAAACGGTTTAACATGGAGAACAGCAGAAATCAGGCCTCAAAGTCCTATTCTCCTGGTGCAGCGACTCCTTGCTTCAGCCTCTCTCTCTTCATCTTCTTCTTGGATACTGGCTTCTTTTTTCTAGGAGGAAGAGTCTTCTGTGCATAAGCGTAAAGTACATAGTTTCCAGCAAGGAATATCGCCACTAGCCCCACAACAAACAGCAGCACTATCAGTCCAGGGTTGAACCCTTTGGCTTCAGTTTCATAGATAATCTTGTTGCCCTATTTTAGTAGAGAAAACAAAATAATACCGTGTAAGTACACACTACACATCATCCAATGCACAAGAAGAGACCAGAAATGCACAAAGACAACTAGATGCTCAATATTTCCCCCCTCAAAATGATATCTTCACAAGGCCAAAGAGAGCAGCAAAATGTACATCATTATGAAAAAATTATTCATAATCGAGTATGTTTATTTCACAAACTTAGTCATCCAGCACATTTAGAAGTTGCTGACTTTTCAGAGGGGCTATCAGATTCTATTTATAGATCCTTAATATTCTATAACATAAATCAACATTCAATACATGCATCGAGGCATTGTTTTAAATACTAATCTATCATTCTTTACGATAGGTTTTCAGTAATCTAACGAGGATTCTATTGAGATCCCAAAGATAATCTATTGCATCCACATCATAATTCTACCAAAGATACAATAATCCCCTTTTCACCAACCTCCCTCATGTTAACAGGCCATACATTATCTTTTATGCCACTGAAAAGTTGCACAATGAAACCATCAAGGGACAAAATTTACCCAAGACATTCGATTTAAGACAGACACTGATGCATGGCAAACCAAGCCAGAGATGATTTTCAGGTTGTCCACTTAGCTGGTCTTTACATCTACAATATATAATCCTTCTCTCCTCAGATTATAAGTGGCGGTCGATTAAGTCATCAAAAACAAAACCTCGTCGAAACTCATTATCAACAAACATAATTTTTCTGTTAGCAAAAACAGAACACTTTGGCGTTTTCGATTTTATTCTGAAAATGGACAAAAGCATCATTCAATTATCAACAAGAAAGACTTTTTTTTTTCCTCGGTTTCATTCATTTCAATCGAAAGATTCCGTCCGCTGAAACAAAGCATCCGATCCTACACAAAGCTTCGATCATATGCATGCAAGAAAGAATTTAAATTACGCGACACAATCTCTATCAGCACGCAAGACTTCATATGAAAATATCGAAATTAAACATCGGACAGCAGCAGATCGGCCCAATAACAAGCAATAAGATAAGAAAACACAAGCAGATCTCTTAACTGGAAGGATAAATTCGAATTGATTCAGCACGGATCTCGGCGAGAAGCCATCGGAATCGAGATTCAAAAAGAGATAAGAAAATAACAAGGACTGAAAGCATTCAAAAATATATATACCAAACGATCAAAAGAGGGAGGGACCTTATCGGCGAACTCGAACTCGTCTGACATGGCTGCGAACTCAACGGAGGAGCTCCTCACAGCAAGAATTTAGACGGAAGAAGACTCCAGAAATTGGAAAAAGATCAACGAAACCAGCATCAGAAAATGAAGCTGGTTGCATTTATAGCTGGACTCTGTTTTGGGTTTCATTTGTTCGGTGATTTCCTGCCTTCATGCGGACTCATTTCTTGTTTTGATTCAGTTAAAAACCCAAAATCCATCTTTCTTTGGCAGCCCAAAAGATCAAACTATGGGTTGGGCTTCTATGTCTAACCTGGCCCAGCAAAAGGAGCCCATTTTATCAAAAATGTTGATCCAAGAAGCAGCCCAGAGAAGTTTCATGAATGAAACGATTGAAATATATGTCAAAAGTGTTCCAGTCTTAAACAAACCTTTTGAGCACAGACATCAATCACCAAAACAGTGACAGTGGGGCACAATGAAACGAATATAAGATATAATTTTTTCAGGAAAAAGTCATTAGATGGTGACTTTGAACCTAGACAAACAATAGAAAATAGTCAAATATCTAAATATATTAATAACATATTCATTTTATTTATTTGTTTCTTTATTAAATATTAAAAGCATTTGCTTAATCCATGTGGGTGTTGGTTAATGTCCAAATCAAAATCCTGTGGGTGAAGTCTGTTCCCTGCTGTTTTGAATAGTGAAAAAATCCAAATCCATTTCCCTTTTTCTAAGGGAAAAAATTGCTATTTGATGCACCACTTTTGTCTTTCCCTCACATAACATGAATTTAGTCACAAATTTTAAAAATAATTATGTAAGTTCTAAATTTTAGAATAGTTGTTGTGACAAAATTTTACTAATTATAATTTTGTCGTATCAAACGGGATAAAGTGATGAATCAAAAATGATGCGTCATGTAACAAAAATATTTTCGGATCAATTAAAAAAAAATTGTTCTAAATGAAGTGATCTCAGAGCAATTGTTGCAAATGGGATTATGTTCTTAAATGTTGACCCCATTCGGCCTAACTTTTTGTACATTACTGCTATATTTTTCTTTTCTGTATAATAATAAATTGATGTGGTTGTATACAGTAGTAGATAGCGATCTACCTAGTATTTTTTGGCTAAGCAAAATATGGTGGAACCAAAAGAGATAGTCCTCTACCAGCATAAAATAAATGGTCATAATCAATTTGTCATCACCTTACATAAAAATAAGAATGGAATGGGCAATAAAGAAAAGAGGGAAACCGACAAACTCTCTCATTATTTCTTATATCTATAATAATCTTAGAATATAAAATGTATATTTGGCAGCAGCCTAGCTAATTCAAAAATGGTTATGATCACAATAAGTTCATGAGATAAAATGTTGAAAATCTTCTGGTTCTCTTTTAATTATGAGGATTGGGTTTTGAAGTCGATGATGGAGCTGACAAGATTCTGAGTTAAACCCTGTTTGGGGGGTCGAACCGGTTGTCGGTATACACATTTCACTGTGCATAAAATTTAGAGCTGGTCAGGAAATTCAGAGGTTCGTGCCCTGTTGGTGGATGTTCTATGTATGAATAGGAGTAATGCACGTCTGCAGAAATCCTAAACCCGAATGGAAACAGACAAACAAGACAGCGCAAAAAACAGGCATCCAGGAATGGAAAAAAGGTCGGCGAAAGGTAAAATTCCAGGGCACATGGAAGTTAAAAATAATGAAAAATGGTGACAGTGGGGGGCTTGTTTGCTAACTGCTTTCATTTAAATGGAAGCGACCTGAGATTGTGAAAAGTCCAATCTGTGCATGAAGGATTACAGGGAAAATCAGCCATTCAATTCTTCTGGTAAACTCTGACAGGAATAAGCTGGAACTGGGCCACATTCAGCAGAACATTTGGAGGTAGAATTTCACTGGATTAATTGCCACACGTTGAATCTGCCTAGGAGGAGAGGTCTCCAAGACTCCAAGGCCCCAAATCTATAACTTTTTGTCCCTCGGCATCTTCGGATTGTGATATCTTTGTATTTACAAGCATAGTTTCCCTTGTGAGGATTGTGAAAGTTGTGGAAGGAATCGGTAAATTCTGATCCCAGCATGTTAATTTGGTCTGTGTAAGATCAAATCAAATTGTCTGACACGTGTTTTGATTTCAATTGCTGTTGCCGTGGCATCCTCGTTTGTATGGTGAGGTTGAGGATGTTGAATCTTCTGATGTTAACCTCACCAGGAAATGTGCTAATCCTGATGGAGAAAAGCCAGCTTAATCCCACCTTGTTAAGCAAAATACTTATCTTTTTCATTTAAGCTTTTGAGAAAGATACAAAAAGGACATGCGTTTAAATAAAGTCTAAACTCTCAAGGAAAAGGTCACAAGAACGAAGATTGGATAACTTTATTTCATAGCTTTCTCTTCAACAACCTTCCATGCAATTGCCTAATCATTTTTCTTATTGCTAAAGTTGGTACTTGATAGAAAATTTAACAGAATCAACTTCTTCTTTTTCTTTCTTCTTTTTTTCCCCATATCTGAGTTGGTTGTAGACAAAAGTGTTTTAAATTGTAAATGTCACATAATTTATATCCTAAATGTGGGTTTGATATTTTTATTTTGTTCATAGAGAAAGAGATTCGAACTTAATTATTTACACAGAAGATACTGTAGACATCTATCATTGAAAATAAAATGTTTGATAAAAAGGTGAAATATTTAGTAGCAACAAGTCAAATGGGTAAAATATAAAGGATGATATTTCAAGGGGAAAAGAAAAGAATAATAGTAATTCTAGATAATAATGATTCCTTCCTTGATTTATCATAGATCCAAGTCCCTGACCAACCGCAATTGAAGAAGTCTCTTAAAAGTCAATAATAAATATGCACTCCATTCTGATCACTATACTTTACCAAGCCTCTACTCAAACTCTTTGTTGTCTGCTTTTGACAATGGGGATTGCTTGTGAAAGCAACCAGCCAACCTTCCACAAAGCAAATACCCATCCATATGGAAACCAAGAAAATGACTCCCACCACCATTTTCCTTTGTCTCCAACCATTGTGAGCCCCCCCTACATCCCCTAATCCTACCATGGATTGCATTAACAGGATTAATAACACAAAATTTGCATCCCCAAAGTCACTAAACTTGAACTTATGTGCTTACAATATTACATGTTATTGTGTCATTACATACATAAACAAATGAATAATATATAATGATGAGTTAATAAACAAAGATTTGTGGAAGCCTCCAAGCTTTTCGTTTTGTTGTTGTTGTTGTTGTTTTATTACACCAGATCAGTACCAATGTAGCTATTTTCTGATGAGGAAGAACTGCATATGTTAATCGTGTCATCGCAGTCAGATACACTGTCCTGCAAGCTCAACAATAGATGAGAAGTGCTGAAACTCATTGAAGGTTTGGCTCTTGGAACAATAGGGACCTCGGCTTCACCCACCAGCATCTGGACCACAACCCTCATCGTGGGTCTAGCCAGTGGGTCAGGGTGCGAACAAGCTAACCCAACCAAAAGCACCCTCCTCATCTCAGCCTCGTCAAATTGGCCTTCGAGTCTCGCATCAACTGCTGTCAATAATCTCCCTTCCCTATGCAAACTCCAAACCCATTCTACCAAATTGCCACTCACACCAACTTTCGCTGCAGCATTGACATCCCTTTCGATTGGTCTTCTTCCGCTAGCCACCTCCAGAACCACTGCTCCATAGCTAAACACATCGGCTTTCTCTGTTGCTCTTCCTGTTAGCAGGTACTCGGGAGCCAAATACCCCATTGTGCCTGCGGCCACTGTGGCATCCGGGGATTTATCATGCTCGACTTGCCTTGCCAACCCAAAATCTCCTAGCTTTGCATTGAAACCTTCATCCAGCATTATGTTGCTTGTCTTAACATCTCTATGAATAACCTGGTGATCACACTCTTGATGCAAATAGGCCAAAGCAGAGGCAACTCCTAACAAAATTTTCTGCCTATGAGGCCATGGCAAAGTCGTTCTGGCTTCAAACAATGCCTTATCAAGGCTCCCGTTAGGCATTAAATCATATACTAATAAAATCTCTCCTTTCTCATGGCACCATCCTTGTAATCTCACTAGATTTCGATGCCTAAGAGTCCCAATTATTGACAACTCTGATAAAAACTCATTCTTTCCTTGACTACTATGGCTACATCTCTTCACAGCCACAATGTCGCCATTATCCGGCAAAATACCCTTATAGACAGTCCCAAATGCACCGTGACCGATTATTCTGTTGGCATTGAAGCATCTCGTAGCTGCTTTCAGCTCTTTATAACTGAACTCTTTTGGCATTTTGATTATCTCAGACGCAAAAGACTCAGATTTCTTCACACGCTTGAACTTTTTGGAATAAACCCAAATAAGAGCCCCGGCAAATAAAGCTAAAAAGAAAGCCCCCGCAGTTACCACCCCTGCAACTGCCCCTGGACCTTGTTTACACAGCTCGTTATGGCAGGAAGAAGAAGACTTACTACTCTTCTGTTGAGTGCTGGGAACCGAATCAGAACCCGAAGGAGCTATTGATGGTGGCGGTGATTTAACAGAATTAGCCGTTGGGTTCATTAAACTAGCCTTTGGAGGCGGCGGAGAAGATGATGACCCAGAACCTGAATTTGACTCGAAAGAAGAGCTAAAGCTCCACCATTCTATACTATGAACCTCAGTGCTTCCTTGTGTTGAGCCCGAAAATCCTACGTACATGAAATCATTAACATATTGATCAAGATTTAGAGAGACTGATAACATGGGTGCTTTAGGCTTCAAATTTGAGTAGGAAATGGAGATGTTCAAAACCCCAAATGAAGCATCGTATTCGATCCATGAATTAACGACATTGCCACTCTTCAGATCGATATCTAAAGCTCCCAAGTCACCAACTTGAGAAGAGACCACGCTGTTGAGATCCAAACCGACGTGGTTTCCATTAATGTCTTTGAATTCTACGTCCATGAGAGTGTCGAATTCCACCGCGACGAACCCCAAGGCCTGACCCTGATCATCGAGGAGTCCCAAGGAGCCGCCTCCGGCCCCGACGAAATCACTATCAGGGGCAATGATAAAGGCCAAACCACCGCCGATGGACGAAGGGTTGAGGTTTGTGATCGAGAAGGAGAAGAAGGTGGAGAAGCTACAAGGGTAGTGAGTTCCCGGTTCCCGGAATCTTACAGGTTTTGAATATAATGCTCGACCGGCTCCGGAATTAGGCACTGGGAGGTCGCGAGTGAGCCTCACGCTCCCATTGTTTAAGTGAGCATCTCCAAGGAGTTTCAGGCTGCTGAGAGTTAACGTCCCGAAATCGAACTCGGTCGTCGCAATGATCTTGTTAGAGTTTAAGACAAAACAGAGGAACAGAGCAAGAAAAATGCATGGAACCCTGTAACAAGATGGCAACATTATTGCTCTGTTTTTCTAGTTATTGTCGAAACCCCATTGGAAATCAAAAATGAAAAGAATGAGAGATATTTATGCGGTGTTTGGAGGAAGGAATTGTTTTGAAGAAGAAGGAGAAGAGATTGCAAAAATTTTCACGATCTTTGCCTTTGAGAGGAAGAGAAGAGAGAGTATATTTCTTTGGCTTAAAACAGAACAGAGTTAAGGAAACAAACAAGGAATAGTGTGAATGAGAGAGTGAGAGAATCCAAGGGGAAGATGAGTGAACAAGACAGGTGGATAGGTAAGGTAACGCGACACGTGGCCATTTGCAACGGTTATTTTCTTTCTTTTATGACTTTTTGGGCGATTAAAAAGAAAGATAAATAAAAAAAATTGTAACTTTTTTTTCTTTTTTTTTCCCACACTACACAGTTTCGCACTTTCTCTACTTTTACAAGGGAATTCAACTGCACGTGGCTGTAAAAGGCCGTGATTGTCACGCTCTGATGTAAACTTTGGCTGCGGCCGGCGGCCAGCGCCCGCGGGAATGGCTTGTTGATTCAGCCACTGAAATTTCAGCGAAAGAATGAAAGAACAAACAGCTAACCATGAGCCAACTATCTGGCAATTGTATTGGCCGATGAACAAAAATTATGAAGGATTTGCAGGCTGAGCAGCTTGCGAGTTGAATGGTCTCAACTCATTAAGAAAAATTAGATGCAAATGAGTGTGACTTATTACAAACACATTAATGTGGTCTTTGGCATTATAATGATCCAATTAAATACTTGCTCAACGCTCTACCAAAAAACAATTTGAGTCCAACATTGTGGGGGTCAAAAGTTACCGCTAATTAACGTGGTTATACTTAATTAATAAGGTTGATATATTTGCTTGCTTGGAGGGACTAGTACTAATTCCTTACTTTCACTATGATGTTTGGGTGCAATTCCCATATATTTGTGAGAAAGCAATTAATCTTCATCATTATTCACGTTCTGAATTTGGTCAATAGAACTTCTCTTTGGTCTAGTGGTGGAGAGATTAGATAAATCAAGTAAAAATAAGGGTTTGAACCCCACCTCTCCCCTTCACTCTTTGTACACTAAATAAAAGAATTTAGTTACCAAACTAAAAATTTAACATTCTATCAACAGCTCGCAAAACCAAATCAACTAGACCAACTAAGATAAATTACTTGCTATCAACTATATCAATTAAAAAGTTCAATAAATGAAAGGCAAGTTACCAAAGGTTGGGTGCACACTTCAACCTTGGACTGAACTTTACTAGCTAGCAAAGTTGTTGCCAAGTAAATGAATGGGAGTAGTATTTCTATTAGTTACTTAGGCCTACCTTTGCGACTTTTCATTACCCCTTTTTCTAGAGAAAACAAGATTAGCTCCACTTTTCGTAGCACTCAATGACCCACATTTTCGTACCAAAAACGAAAACAATGAATCCACATTTAACTCTTTTGTGCTTTTATAGTTATACTAGTCATTCACTGTCATGTGCATTGCACGTGATACAATATGTTATTAATAATAATAAAAAATAAAAAATAATAATAAATGTAAAAAAATAAACTACATTAAAGTGAATAATAGTTAAATTATAGATTAATAAATTTCAAATTAAATTACATAAAATTGAATAATAATTAAACTATTTTCTCTAATATAATGTAGTAGTAATTTAATTATGATGAAAATAAAATTAGTTAATTACTAACATCATTTAATAAATATATAAAAAAATATTTAGTAAAAGATAAATAAAGAGTTTCAATTTAAATTAACAATATCAATGGTAATTCTGAAATATTTAGAAACAAAAAGGTATTTTAGGTGATTCAAAAGTTTTACACAATTCTTATTTTTATATATATTGTAGATATATAGTTTTTTTATATAATTATATGTATTCGTATTGGTTTAATTGTTTACGACTAATCATATTTGAGTTGCGTTGAACCTCAAACAGAAAGAAGTTTTCCTAAATTTGTTTCCTCTATTCACGAGACTTGAACTCGAAATATTATTTAAGAGATATTAAACTCTTTTTACTTAAGTTAATATGTGTATATTAAACTCTTTTTACTTAAGTTAATATATGTTGATTGTTTTTATAGTTATACTGATACATATAATTATTATTAGTACTCCCTCTGTTAAAATTTAACTGTCACCTTGTAGTCAAACCATCTCAACTTGGATCATTATTTATAATAAAATTATAAAGTTATAAAATTTTTAAAAATAAAATTTAAAAAATATAAATCTTAAATTTTTCAAAATATATTTTTAAAACAATTAATTCTATGTATAATTTTTTATAATTAATGATCAAAATTAGGTTGATTTGACCATAATATGATGGTTAATAAGTTAAATAATAATAGATAGAGTATTAATTAATGGTCAAATAAATAGGGAAAAGGGCACCCCTTTTGGGTTCGTGGGGACACGCTTTGTAAAAGGAGCGTGGGCCATCCTTGAACTAAGCTCTAAGCTAGACAAATGTAGATAAAGTTAAGGCGAATGTGTTCAGTTCAACAGCACAGAACAAACTGCACGTGACTTCAGTCAAACAAAAATGGGTTTCACCCAGTTACCACTGCCGACCAGACTTGGTCTGATGATCTAAGGCTCAGCCTCGACGGTCATTCTATACTTTTAGGGGCCGTTTAGATTGAGGAGATTTGAAATTCTCTCGTTAATTGATCGTAGATAATTTTAAATGCTCATATTTGGTTTTTTCATGTTGAAAATTTTAAATTATTTTGAAAATTTCATATTATTATATAAATAATTTTGAATTAATTTTAAATTATCTTAGGAATTGGTTACTGATAATATTAAATACCTATGTTTAGTTATATTTATTCTAAGAATTTCATATTACCATATGATGAAGAAAATTGGTTATTAAAGTGAAAATTCAATGACTAACTATTTTTTAGATATTTTGAAATTACCAAAATCATTTGTCTTTTATACCTTTTATGCCCTTATGAGACTAAGGTTTTTGCTAATAATATCCTTTTATCTTTGTACACTCTCTGTCCTAAATTAATTGTCACTTTTTTGACTTTTTGGTCAAACAATTTCATCTTTAACCATTATTTTCTACAAAAATATAAAGTTAAAAAATATTTATAAATAATATTTATAAACATTATATCATGAACTTCTCAAAATATATTTTTTGAAATTGTTTTGTATTAATATTGATAAATGTGTTAAATTACAATAAAATATTATCATATAATCAAACCAAGGAATGTAATTTAGTAAATAAACTCATTTTGAAATATCATATTCCTTCAAACCAAATAAAGTCATTTAAAATTTCTATTATGACAACCAAATAGAAAATGCACTAATTCCTAGTCATTGAGATTGTAATAAAATTTTCAAAGTAATTTCAAATTTCCTCTAACCAAACGCCCCCTTAAAGCATATATATTATAAGTACTCACATTTTTCTTCTTTTTTTTTTTTTGGTCGAAAGGGAGCATATTATAGATTAGAACAATCATAAATACAAATAGATTAGAACAATCAGAAATACAAAGGAGTTTGGGACTCAGTTGTACAAAGCAGAAATACACATTTTTCTTATTTACTACTATCATTCATGGTAAATAATTAAATATCCAAATTTTACAAAACCACAACTGAAGTTTACAAAATTTTTCTTATTTCTATATATAACTTCACAAAGAAATTAAAAAGGACTCGAAGATCTTAACATTTCATTTACTATGACATTACATGGTCTTTCTTTTTCTAGTAGAGGTAATTGTCCCATAATCCCATTTCTAATGCAAGAACAAGTAGTCCATGTCCATCACTTTAACGATTTATGGACTCATTTTTTATTGGGCTTGTCGAATTTATAGATTTTATGTTCTTGGTTAAAAATGTTTACAATTACAAAGAAGGTTATTCTTCCTCTAAGGTTAAGGTAAATCCTTAATATCTTTTAATGATTTAAAGATTCTTTTTTGTGGAATTTTTTGAACTTAAAAGTTATTTACTACTCTCTCCATTCTAAATTAATTGTCACTATTTTAAGATTTTTTGTTCCACAATAAGTATCGTTCTAAGAATTATATGTTTAATTAATGTTTCTTTTTTAATTTTATGTTTCTTTCTCCTAATTAATTGTATTGGATGAAATTTATTTATAAGAGAAAAGAAGTATGTATTTTAATAGAAGTCAATAATCTTAATACAAGAGTAAATTTGATATAAGAAGAAGTTTATCTCTAAATTTTAAGATTTTTTAATCCATATATATCAAATTAAAAAATGATATTTATTTTGAAATAGAGAAAATAATAAATTTACTAGTTTGAATCTGGATACCTACTAATCTAAACTTTTATTATTTTAACTAAACTCCATTGGTTAACACGAGGGCCCATGTCAGTGCTACATATTAGTAATGGATTTCTTTATGAATAAGCAAATTAATACTTCCCCTGTTCTTATTTAACTATCCCTTATCAGTCAACTTATCATAACTTTGACCATTAATTATAAAAAATATATATAATTAAATTTTCAAAAAATATATTTTGAAAAGTTTAAGATTTGTACTTTTTAAATTTTATCTTCAAAAAATTTATAACTTTATAATTTTATCACTGATAATGATCAAAATTATGATAAATTGACCAAAAAAGGATAGTTAAATAGGGACAAAAAGAATACTACTTATGATGACGATGAACAAACTACAAAAAAAACTACCATAAAATGCGCACTAGGCATGTACAATGTATGTACATGCCACGTCAGACATCCCCGTCATGGCATTGGTTTTTTTTTTTGGGCTAAATCAAAGTATATGTCATGGCATTGGAATCGATGATAGAAATTTTGCGTGAGATCGAATTTTTCCACTTTACGAGTTTGATTTGGTCATTGTGTCCATAATTGCTGCGCTGGCAGGAGAAAATCAGTGCCATCTATTTTTCAACGCTAGTAAATTTTAAGAGGAAAAAAATAAATAATATTATAATATTGCATGTGGTGTGCCCCGCTTTCCCTTCCCCTTAATATGGGCCCTATGTTAGGTGGACAATGCACAAGCACGAGCATCCAATCATTGACGATTTATCCGGCCGTTGCGTCGGACGGTGCAGGTGGAGCCATTGGAATCGGGAATTCATTTTAGCTTCAAGATGAAAAATCAAACCTTTCATTTCATTCCAGGATATAATTATTATTTTTTCCCTTTTCGGATAAATAAAATTTTATTTTGTTTGGTGACATTTTCGTCCGTGATTAGTTATTACCCAATGATTTTTTTTTTATTTCTGAAATTTTAGTTAACAAAACGTAAACTGAAAGACACATTTGTATCCTGTTGATATTGAGGAAAATTCTTCTTGGAAATATAGTTGTTTTTGATGTATCCAGTTGATATTGAGGAAAATTCTTCCTGGAAATATAGTTGTTATAGTTGTTTTTGATGTATCCAGTTGATATTGAGGAAAATTCTTCCTGGAAATATAGTTGTTTTTGATGTATCCTGTTGATATTGAATTCGCTTTGTTGTTTTGTCGATAAAATTATTGTTGTCAGACTGTCGTCATCAACAGTGAGAAATAAAACATTAACTAACTCTTGAAGTGTTTTCTTTGTAATAATTTCTCATGAACTTGTCATCGTCAACAGTAATCTGATAACAACGGACATGGGAATGGACTCCATGAGTTGACTTTTCTTATGGGCTCTACACGAAAACAAAATAAAAGCAAGAAATGGGCTGGGAAGGCCTAGGCCCATACTTAAAATTAATTACAATTAACAGTGTGTTTATGCATTATTACAAAATTACTATAATTAACTTGCTTCGTTGCTAAAAGAAAAATGATTATTGATCTTCCAATACTTAACTCTCCTGATGTGGCTTTTCCTGATATGTTAAATTTTTATGAGTATCATAAAAGTTTAATCTCTCATTTAATAAGGTTTAGCCCCACATTAAGAGGTTATCATATTTTTAAAATAAGTTTTCTCTTCTTAACAATTAGATAATGGTAGGATTTTTAAAAAAAAATAAATGAGACTTATCACATCAAGAGAGTTATTGGAAGGATAGATTTAGAAGGGTCATATGGTAAAACTCTTGCTAAAAGGGATAATTCCCGGTTTATTCCAAACTTTTCCTATTAATCAGTGTTCACATAGCGACAATCCTTCCTAATCTCTCCTTCATCTTCCGTGAGTGGATTATTCTCTGATAACAAAAGCACAGCTCTTGCAAATTGGTCGTGGAAATATCCATTGTCCACAGCCATTTTCTGAATAAAAGGGGACGTAGTTGGATCTGAAGTTAATTGCTGATCTATCAAGAGCAATCCTTTGTTCTTTAACAAGTTCTTGTAGTACATATTGTCCAGAATCATGGGCGTTTCGCGGTCATTTCTTGCGTATAACACTGCCTTCGGATCAGGATTGGGTGTTGGGCACCTTCCTTTAAGGTACTTGGCATAGTTAGGGTCCAATGTCGGATCAACCGTGGGGTAGAGTCTGTGTACCAAATTTACACAGTGAACTCGACCTACAGAATGAGCTCCTACGCAACAATAAGACAAGTTTATTAGTTGCATTCCAAATATTTGATTCAGTAGTTGATGTATATATGATTCTAATTTTATTCAAAGAAAGCATGACTCAGATGTTAGAATACTTTATTTCTAATTTGGTGAAATAGATACCAATTGTTAGAATACTTTATTTCTAATTTGGTGAAATGTCACCAATCAATTTTCATGTCAAATCATCAAGAAAATTTAGATCTAAATGTTTAGATCTGAGCGGAAGCGTACCTGGATCCATGAAGAAAACTTGATTGTCTGGTTATTGTCTTCCAAGCCAATATGCAGACTTTGCTCTCTCTGAAGAGAGTTATTTCTTCTCTGATTGATAGGATTTCAGAAAAGAGAAAACCTTTTGTTGTGCATATGGCTTGGGGACCATAACCCTTATTTATATCTTTAGTCTAACTTCTATTTTAGCCTATCATAAAAATAGAAATTAATCCTTTGGGTCTCTACACATTAAAGTCCATTCTCTATTAGATGTCTAGCCCAAAACTTTAAACTTTATTGATCACTTTAATTAGGCTTAATCTTATGATAGCCCATAATATATAATTAATATAAATATATGAGCCCACATGTTGAATTAAATCCAACAATCTCCCACTTGGGCCATATATGTATAACTCCTTTAATTATATATTATGTAATAACCTTATGAGCTCAAATTTTGCTATCATTACCATAGACATCTTAAATCAATCTGGTTCATCAATCATATCAACATAGGATTAAAGCGGTTTTCATTATACACATATCATAACGAAACCATCAATAGTCACATATGTCAATATAATTGAACAACATAGATCAAGCATGGATGCATAGCATGGGAAGTTACATGTAATGTGATCTTAACATGTCTACTTCCAACTGGTCCAACCTTATTCCTTAGTGAGATCAACCAAATAAAGAGTTCAAACAAACCACAAAATGTGTCTATAACTGAAAATCAACCAGAATAACAAACTCCCACTAAAATTGCATGTTATCAAAAGATATAACACCCATATGAGCGGTATGCTCATGAAAGACCTTAGGTGGTAATCCCTTAGTTAGCGGATCCGCAACCATAGAGTTTGTCCCAATATGTTCAATAGACACCTGACCATTTTGAACTCTTTCTTTAACAACCAGGAACTTGAGGTCTATATGTTTTGACTTCGTTGAGCTCCTGTTGTTATTGGAATATAGCACTGCTGACTTATTGTCACAAAATATCTTTAATGGTCTCTCAATACCATCCACAATTTGCAGCTTAGTGACAAAATTTCGCAGCCAAATCCCATGACTAGATGCCTCATGACATGCTATAAATTCCGCTGCCATGGTGGAAGAAGCTATGAGTGTCTGCTTAGCACTCTTCCAGGAAATAGCTCCTCCAGCCAGCAGGTAAATATAGCCTGATGTGGATTTCCTACTGTCTTGGCATCCAGCAAAATCAGAATCAGAATACCCAATGATCTCCAACTGATCCGATTTTCTGTATGTGAGCATGTAGTCCTTAATGCTTCTCCCCAAAGAGATTCTGGTAAAGTAGAATGACTAATCATACTCCTTACCATGTCCTTTAATGTCCTATTTCTCCTTTCAGCAACACCATTCATGCTAGGAGATCCTGGCATGGTGTACTGTGGGACAATACCACACTCTTCGAGAAACTTAGCAAACGGTCCTGGACGTTGTTCACCTGATCCGTCATATCTGCCATAGTATTCACCACCACGGTCAGATCTGACGCTTTTAATTCTTTTGTTGAGTTGATTCTCAACTTCAGCTTTAAAATTTTTGAACACATCCAGAGACTGAGACTTTTCTTGAATGAGATATAGGTAGCCATAACGTGAAAAGTCGTCTGTGAACGTAATAAAATATTGTTGACCATTCCAAGAAGCTGTAGGGAATGGCCCACAAATGTCTGTATGTATTAGTTCTAAGACATTCATAGCCCTGTTGGCACCTAATCTCCTTAGGTTTGTCTGTTTCCCCTTAATACAAGCAACACAATTTTCAAAGTTCGTAAAATCAAGGGGATCAAGAATCCTGTCAGACACAAGACGTTCAATTCTTTGTTTAGAGATATGCCCTAAACGTTTGTGCCATAATGAAGCAGAATTCTCATTGGTTAGTTTTCTCTTTATACCTCGATACACATGCAAGGTTTCATTATATGAGGCAATTGTATCAAGCAAATATAGGTTATCAACAAAAGACAAAGAACCGGTACCAATAACATTTGAATTTTAAAAAAGACTAAACTGACTATTTCCAAATGAACAAGAGTAACCAAATTTGTCCAATACGGAAATAGAAACCAAATTCCGTCTAAATGACGGTACAACATAAGTCTCATTCAAATCCAAATAATAACCAGTCTTTAACAATAACCTAAAAGTTCCAATAGCCTCAACTTCCACTGATTTACCATCGCCCACATAGATGTATCTTTCACCATCAATTGGCTTTCGGTAGTTCAGGCAACCCTGTATAGACACACTTATGTGAGTAGTAGCACCAGAATCTAGCCACCAAGTGTGTATAGGTACCGAAGTTAAATTAACCTCAGAACAAACCAGAGTGAGAAGTGTACCTTTCTTTACACGCCATGCGCAATATTTGGTACAATCCTTTTTCCTGTGTCCAGCAGCTTTACAGAAATAACAGGTAAATGCCTCACCCTGTTGGTTCTGTTTCTTTTCTGGTGGAACATTTGCAGTTTCCTTACCCTTCTTTCTTTTCAAGTTCTTGTCCTTAAAGGTACTAGCCAAATGAGCACTTTCTGTCTTCTCTTGCTTCAGCCTTTCTTCTTCTTGTACACAATGAGAGATGAGCTCATTAAGAGTCCAACTCTCCTTTTGACAGTTATAACTAACTTTAAACTGACTGAATTGTGTAGGAAGAGAGAGCAAAACTAAATGCACAAGCAAGTCCTCAGACAGCTCCAACTTTAGTGCCTTTAGCTTTGAAGCAAGATGAGACATCTCCATGATGTATTCCCTTATATTACCTTTTCCTTTATACCTCATTGAAATGAGATTTGCCAAAATCGTACTTGTTTCGGCCTTTTCGCTTTTGGCAAACCTCTTTTCAATTTCCTCAAGGTAATTTTTAGCAGTAGTAACCTTTTCGGACATAGTGCCCCTGAAGGTTTCTGGAATTGCACGCTTTATGATCATAAGACTTATGCGATTAGAACGTTCCCACCTTTCCATGTCCATCTTATCATTAGATGAACTATCAACCGTAAGGTCTGTGGGTCGTTCTGTCCTTAACGCAAGGTCTAGATCCATAACACCGAGAACAATCATAACGTTCTCTTTCCAAGCTTTAAAGTTCGTGCCACTAAGCATGGGAATGGAATTCAAGCTGGCAGTAATAGTAGATGCAGAACTAGCAACTGTACAGAGAACGAAACAAGTAGAACATGCTCACATTAATTCCATATAATAACCATATATTCAAATAATGGTAAACCCCATCACAAGATACCTAGCACAACATTAATATCTAGTCTTTGGACAGAAATATTAACTGTAAGTGGTACTCTTGGTGTAGTAATCAAATATTGACAATAAGATCCTGTCAAACAATTAAGCTTTCTTTGGACCGATTAATTGTTCACATGGCAAACTGAATAATTGTCACATATTTATTACCACAAGTGCACATGTATTTCGGCCAAATATTGATCCTCCTTTGGGCTGGCCAATATCCGCATGAATTACATATACACAACCAACTTAATATTATAAAATAAATTAATCTAGACAAGAGAGGCTACTTTGGTAGCGTATTGTTTCAATCAACTTATCTCATAATATTAATAAAATAATAATACCAAAATTTGAATAAGTCAGTGAGAATTGACTAAAACAATAATTAAGCGCCGAAAGTTTGTTTCAATCAATTTATCTCATAATATTAATAAAATAATAATACCAAAATTTGAATAAGTCAGTGACAATTGACTAAAACAATAATTAAGCGCCGAAAGTTTGTTTCAATCAATTTATCTCATAATATTATTTTATTAATATTACCAAAATGTGAACAAAATCCTTAAGCAACCAAGTGAGCCCCATGCCAACTTGCACCACTAACAAGCCCCATTATTGCCGTCATAATAGGAAAATTCTCCTATTCATCCTGCATGATTTTCACATTTTGGACAAAACCTAACGCCTAATAAAATTGGCCCAGAAAACCAAAAATCATTGGAAAGCAGCTAAACGGGTTATGCGGTACTTACAGAGAACAAAGGACTACATGCTCACATACAGAAAATCGGATCAGTTGGAGATCATTGGGTATTCTGATTCTGATTTTGCTGGATGCCAAGACAGTAGGAAATCCACATCAGGCTATATTTACCTGCTGGCTGGAGGAGCTATTTCCTGGAAGAGTGCTAAGCAGACACTCATAGCTTCTTCCACCATGGCAGCGGAATTTATAGCATGTCATGAGGCATCTAGTCATGGGATTTGGCTGCGAAATTTTGTCACTAAGCTGCAAATTGTGGATGGTATTGAGAGACCATTAAAGATATTTTGTGACAATAAGTCAGCAGTGCTATATTCCAATAACAACAGGAGCTCAACGAAGTCAAAACATATAGACCTCAAGTTCCTGGTTGTTAAAGAAAGAGTTCAAAATGGTCAGGTGTCTATTGAACATATTGGGACAAACTCTATGGTTGCGGATCCGCTAACTAAGGGATTACCACCTAAGGTCTTTCATGAGCATACCGCTCATATGGGTGTTATATCTTTTGATAACATGCAATTTTAGTGGGAGTTTGTTATTCTGGTTGATTTTCAGTTATAGACACATTTTGTGGTTTGTTTGAACTCTTTATTTGGTTGATCTCACTAAGGAATAAGGTTGGACCAGTTGGAAGTAGACATGTTAAGATCACATTACATGTAACTTCCCATGCTATGCATCCATGCTTGATCTATGTTGTTCAATTATATTGACATATGTGACTATTGATGGTTTCGTTATGATATGTGTATAATGAAAACCGCTTTAATCCTATGTTGATATGATTGATGAACCAGATTGATTTAAGATGTCTATGGTAATGATAGCAAAATTTGAGCTCATAAGGTTATTACATAATATATAATTAAAGGAGTTATACATATATGGCCCAAGTGGGAGATTGTTGGATTTAATTCAACATGTGGGCTCATATATTTATATTAATTATATATTATGGGCTATCATAAGATTAAGCCTAATTAAAGTGATCAATAAAGTTTAAAGTTTTGGGCTAGACATCTAATAGAGAATGGACTTTAATGTGTAGAGACCCAAAGGATTAATTTCTATTTTTATGATAGGCTAAAATAGAAGTTAGACTAAAGATATAAATAAGGGTTATGGTCCCCAAGCCATATGCACAACAAAAGGTTTTCTCTTTTCTGAAATCCTATCAATCAGAGAAGAAATAACTCTCTTCAGAGAGAGCAAAGTCTGCATATTGGCAACTTTCGGCGCTTAATTATTGTTTTAGTCAATTGTCTCATAATATTATTTTATTAATATTACCAAAATGTGAACAAAATCCTTAAGCAACCAAGTGAGCCCCATGCCAACTTGCACCACTAACAAGCCCCATTATTGCCGTCATAATAGGAAAATTCTCCTATTCATCCTGCATGATTTTCACATTTTGGACAAAACCTAACGCCTAATAAAATTGGCCCAGAAAACCAAAACTTTTATCCCTTTTTTTTTTTTTTTTTTTTAATCCTTAAAACTTGAATCTGTTTCTCAATTAGCTCTTGTTAACAAGATTCTGGCTGGATGCATAAAACGTAAAAATCAAATCTGAAACAAACTCCAAACTCCAAAGCCATATTTCTTAATAAACTGAATCCATGGAAAAACCAAATCCATGATTATGGAAGACAAAGAATCAAATTGATTCCCAATGATTTGACATGAAGAAGCTCTGATACCAATTGTTAGAATACTTTATTTCTAATTTGGTGAAATAGATACCAATTGTTAGAATACTTTATTTCTAATTTGGTGAAATGTCACCAATCAATTTTCATGTCAAATCATCAAGAAAATTTAGATCTAAATGTTTAGATCTGAGCGGAAGCGTACCTGGATCCATGAAGAAAACTTGATTGTCTGGTTATTGTCTTCCAAGCCAATATGCAGACTTTGCTCTCTCTGAAGAGAGTTATTTCTTCTCTGATTGATAGGATTTCAGAAAAGAGAAAACCTTTTGTTGTGCATATGGCTTGGGGACCATAACCCTTATTTATATCTTTAGTCTAACTTCTATTTTAGCCTATCATAAAAATAGAAATTAATCCTTTGGGTCTCTACACATTAAAGTCCATTCTCTATTAGATGTCTAGCCCAAAACTTTAAACTTTATTGATCACTTTAATTAGGCTTAATCTTATGATAGCCCATAATATATAATTAATATAAATATATGAGCCCACATGTTGAATTAAATCCAACATCAGATTCTCGTAATTTGTAAACGATCGAGAGGAAGGAGAAGAGATAATTTGGTACACAAATACCTAATAAAGCCACTGTTCCTTCAGTGTCAATGCCTATGGACTGAAAACGAGAAAGCACTAATTCGATTGTATCGTTGTGGTTGGGAATGGAGTTTTCTACCTCTGTCAGGTAACTTTCCTTGCTATCTTTGCGGCCGGTTTTCATTTCAATGCGTGGTCCTCCAAGCTGTAACAGTGCCATAAATAGCTTAAACTTCTGTTTCAACTTGGAAACTTTGTTTCTATCTATTGATTCTAATATTGATCTTTGGGGAGAGAGGATTGAAAGATGTAAAGAGAAAACGTACGCACCATGACAATGCCATCTCTGGCAGAAAGAGAGACGACGTCGGCGCAAGAAACTGTGCCTGGACATTCTTTCTCAAGAGCTTCCTTGATTGTCTCAACGTACTTGAAGTTCCTCATCCCAAAACTGCGGTCGGATTTTTGTTCGGATTGAATCCCCTTCGCTGTCTTCAACAGCAACGATGCATCGCATGACTACGTTTAATCCCCAAGAAACTTCGTCATCATTAATTGCACAACTAACAATGACATATTAGTAATTAAGGCTTATAAATATGATTTGAATTGCCACTAATTAACTCGTACCTTGACCATACAATCATGGAAGAGATTTCTAACCCAAGAAACAGCCGTGTTTCCATGTTTATCGTACAGATTGATGACTTGTTGTTTGATGATCTCCTCAGCATTCGGGCAACTTTTAGCATAGTAGTTCAATTGGAGATCACTTTTGCCTGGGCCATGCATCCAAAATCAAGATAATAAATTGTTTTGTCCCCTAATCAGAATCAATTATCTATGGGCTCAAACATATGACTCGGTAGATCAAGCTCAAAGAGAAGTGCAATCTCTCTACTCACAGCCTCGCCTCACCATTAATCACCAAAGTTAGCTCACATGGCGCAATGACAAATTCCCAACTTAATTATGATTGGGGGATTTGTCTGCGACCACGGAAGCCAGGCCATTTTATTTATTACACGGATCATATGAGCCAAGAAAAGTCATAAAAAGAAATGAAACAAAATGAACCAAGTACGTACCTAAGTGAAACTGCAGGAGTAACGGTAATAACAGAAAGATAAAGCTTGAGGAAGAATAATGGCGCCTGTTGGTCTTGGTGGTAGCCATCTTTCTGAGCATTTAGCTTCTGTTGGTGTGATCCAACTCAAAAATTGTCGATACCCTTATATAGTGAACGTTGGAGAAGAGCAAAGAGCTAATCAGAAATAAATAAAAAACCGTCAGATCGATCGAACCATAGCCCTCTCCACTACGCCACTTTGTTTGACCTTTCGGCCACTTCTCTTCTCACGCGGGCGTCTACCCCACTACGAAATAAAGCTAGTTTCTCTTCAGAATTTGCTGGATCGATGAATCATGAATATATATTAATATTATGCAATTGTTCATATATATCTTTAAGCATTCTACTTTGAATTCACCATCGAATTTATTTAATTATTATTTATGGCATAATTTGAAGAAGAGGACAAAATTATTAGATTCCCTCATGTATTGGTCTCGTAGAGTGTTCTAATTCCTTATTGGTCACTTAAAGGATAATAATTAAGCCTATTTATTAATTTATGAAAAATCCGGAATCCTTTTATTTAAATTTTCATAGTTTATATATATGTTAGCTAGGTTTCTTCTAATTAATTTATGTCCACGATAAAGCATGATTTGCTTTATAAAACTGAAATCTTCTAATCTCCCAAATCAAATTATATATGTCTGACGGTCCACCGCAAACTAGAAGTCTATAACTCCATAAACTAATCTATAAACTAGAAGTCTAGAACTAAATAAACTAATCTATAATCTAATAATAATAATAATAATATAATCTATATAAAAGTATGAATGTTGTAAAATTTTGAAATCATCTAAAATAGTATTTTCTTTTTAATATATTTCAAAAATGTTTCATTTATATTATTGAGTTAAATTAAAACTCTTTATTTATCTTTTATTGAATATTTTTATATATTTATTAAATAATTATAATAATAAATTAATTTTACTTTCATTATAATTAACTTACTATATTATCTTAAAGGAAATAGTTTAATTATGATTCAATTTCATGTAGTTTAATTCGAAACTTATTCTATAATTTAATTATTATCTACTTTATTATAATATACTTTTCTAAATTTTTAAAATTTTTTGATATTATTAATAACGCATATATCACGTGCAACGTACATGATAGAGTGATTAGTATTTATAAATACATAATTATCAATATTGTTTAATTAGATATATAGCAGCAAATGCTTACAAAATTAGTTCGCATGCATGCAACCCAATGGTCTTGGTGGCTAGAAGAAAATAACATAATAAAGTAGTAAAAGCTTAAAAGCTTATAAAGCATGAAATTTCATTAGCTATAGGAACCAACCAAAAACAAAATAAAAAAAGGGATAAAATTGGGTATCATATATTGCCCTTCGATTCAATTTAAAAGTGAGAATATTTTTTTGTCATATTATATCTAACAACCACATTGATTTTTGACAAATCCGGACGTACACTCGACCGACCGACCGATGAAAGGCAGGAAGACAGATTGTAGGAAAAAGTAAAACAAAACTAATTATGAGTAAAAGCATTTAGAAGATGGTTTAGTAACTGATTCAAGTGTGGCCGCCCATCGCCGTCGGAAGTAGGTTTAGAATAATGGCGATAGTGCTACTTTTGTTTTCATTTCGTTTTGCAATTATGTTAACAACTGAAGATGAGGGATTAGATCGAGTGTAACCATTTATAATTAAAGAGGGTGAAGTGATTGGAAAAATATTAACCTTAGAATATGGAGTGCAATGTCACGCCCCTCATATTCACTAACCCAAAATCTTAGTGGAATTATGTGTTTTATTATTATTGGATCAAAGGTACAGAGAAACCCACTACTTATCTCAATTACACAAATGAAAATTCATTGGCTTTTAACTTAGAAGAGATAAAGATAATTGGGTTCCAAGTATATCCAAAATTTAATTTAAAGGAGTGGTTCATATTAAAAGGGAGATTGATGATGAACTCAAGCAAAGTTTCATGTAACGTCACGTAAGGAATTTGTTATTTAATGATTTTTCAATAGATATTTGTGTGTAAAAGATTTATCTAATATTATTTAATGATTTCTCAATAGATATTTGTGTGTAAAAGATTTAAAATATAAAGAGAATTAATTATATGATCCTCACATAAAAAATTAATATATGTATATACATTGATGTGATACACAAAAATGTGTCAACTAGATATCATTAGTTTCTTGAATATTTTAAAACAAGTTATCAGGGAGAATAGTAATTTTCTTTTTGATTTTTATTTTTATGTATAATTTTATTTGGTTTGTTATTCCTTACTCCTCTTACTATTATCAATAATTAAGAGAAATTACATATTTGACTGATTTTTTTTAAAGGAAGGAAATATGAAGAAATGGATAATATTGTTGACCTTATATGTACAGATAATAATTCGGTTAAATGCTCAATTCGGGGCCCAATCTTTCAAAATTGGCTCAATTAAGGCCAAAAAAGTATAATTCGAACAAATTGGAACCCATACTTAGTAAATTATGACAAATTGAACCCATCCCTATATGAAAATCAATGCTTATCATATATATGCATTAATTTTGATAGAAAAAAAGTCATCAAATTAATTAAAAATAAAAAAATATTAATCAAAATAAATTCAATACACGTAGCATAATATAAGATTTTCACGTACTTTTTAATATATATATATATATATATATATTACACACTAGAGTTAACTAATAATGAGTTCAATTTGTTATAATTTACTAAGCATATGTTCCAATTTGTTGGAATTGTGTTTTTAGACTCTTAATTGAGCCAATTTTGAAATATTAGACTCTGAATTGAGCATTTAGCCTAATAATTCGGTATTTTGTTTGATCAAAATTTGGTTTTCTTTTAACAAACTTATACCATTTAATGTTGTGGAAAGTATATTAATTAAAATTAGAATAAGAAGCAAATATGAACAAAGGAGAGAAAGAGAGAGAGAGAAAGAAAATGAAAACGATCAGAAGAGACCTTCGTATTTTTCTCTTCATTCTGTTGTTCAATTTATAGACGAAATAATTACTATGAAAACTTTGAAAATTTTGCACATGTGGGCCCCACGGTTTGAAATTTTCACATGTGGACCCCACAGTTTGAAATTTGAAATTTCTGATTGATATTCATCCTGCACTATACGCCAAATGCCACTATTCATCCTGCATTTTGTCCACTTTCATAACACTCCCCCTTGGACAAATGCTACTATTAAAATTTGGACGTGTACTGCCTCGTTAAAAACCTTAAGTCAGAAAAACCCAGTGGGAAAAAACCGAACATAAGGGAAAAAGAGTACAATACAAGTCTAATATGTCTTCAGGACAACATGTGCTTGTCTTCAGGACAATATAGGTGGGCCTACTTCAGTGGCCTGATTGGACGTGCTATTACTGCCTCATTAAAAACCTTAAGCCGGAAAAACCCAGTGAGACAAAAATCGGACAGAAGGAAAAAAGAGTACAGTGCATTTATGTCCATAATCGCTCCCCCTGAAATAAAACAAACTGCTACTTCTGGAACATCTAAAATTTCCACTTATGGGGAATTCAATCTTGCATCTTACTGACTCGCCGCATACCAATGCCATAAACTAATTTATCAAATGTTGATGTTGGCAAAGATTTTGTAAATAAATCTGCAAGATTATTGACGGAGTGAATCTGTTTAACATCAACTTGTCGACTTTCTTGGAGTTCATGAGTATAGAAAAATTTCGGGGAGATGTGCTTGGTCTTATCACCTTTAATATATCCTCCCCTGACTTGTGCAACACAAGCAGCATTATCCTCATAAATTATAGTGGGAGAATCTATCACCGGTTTGAATCCACTAGCATTATGAATGTGTGATATCATTGATCTTAACCAGACACACTCTCTTCCAGCCTCATAGAGGGAAATAATTTCAGAGTGGTTGGAAGATGTTGCAACAAGTGTTTGCTTAGTGGAACGCCAAGAAATGGCTGTATCATTATAGCAAAATAGATAACCGGTTTGGGAGCGAGTTCTGTGCGGATCAGATTTATATCCTGCATCAGTATAACCTACTAAACCAGAGTTAGTAGTATTCTTAGAATATAATAACCCCAAATCAATGGTTCATCGGAGATAACGAAAGATATGTTTAATCTCATTCCAATGTCTCCGGGTTGGCTCAGAACTGAAACGTGCCAACAAATTTACCTAAAAAGCGATATCTGGTCTCGTGCACTGTGCCAAGTACATCAAAGCCCCAATTGCATTGAGGTATGGTACTTCAAGACCAAGTATATCCTCACCAGATTTTTTAGGACGAAACGGATCCTTTTGGGGGTCAAGAGACCTTACAACCATAGGGGTGCTCAATGGGTGAGCCTTGTCCATGTTAAAACGTCTAAGTAATCTTTCAGTGTATGCTGACTGATGGACAAGTATTCCATTCTTTTTGTGCTCAAGCTCTAGACCAAGGCATAGTTTGGTTTTACCCAAATCTTTAACCTCAAACTCCTTTTTCAAATATTCAGCAGTTTCAGATAACTCTTCAGGAGTCCCAATTAAATTCATGTCGTCGACATAAACTGCTATAATAGCAAATCCAGTTTCAGATCTTTTAATAAACACGCATGGGCAGATGAGATCATTTATGTACCTTTCCTTAGTCAGGTATTCACTTAAACGTTGGTACCACATGCGGCCGGATTGCTTTAACCCATATAAAGATCTTTGCAACTTTATTGAGAATAGGTTGCGGGGAGTGTATGCTTCATGCATTTTGAAACCTTCGGGAATTTTCATATAGATATTGAAATCTAATGAACCATATAAATATGCCGTTACAACGTCCATAAGACGCATTTCAAAATCTTCTTGGGCAACCCAACTTATAAGGAAACGAAAGGTAACTATATCCACTACTGGTGAATATGTTTCATCATAATCTATCCCAGGCCTCTGCAAGAAACCTTGGGCTACGAGTCGGGCTTTATACCTCACGATCTCGTTTTTCTCATTTCGTTTCCGGACAAAGACCCATTTGTATCTAACAGGTTTTACATTGTCGAGGGTTTTAGTAATAGGCCCAAAAACATTACGTTTGGCAAGGGAAGTCAATTCAGCTTGGATTGCTTCCTCCCATTTAGGCCAATCTTGCCTATGCCGACATTCGGTTATAGACCGATGTTCATAATCATCATTCATAATCTTATGAGCAACTGAGAGAGCAAATGCATCATCGATGATTATCTCATTTCGATCCCATATCTCATTACAATAACTGATGGAAATTTCAGTATTCCCAAGGTTGGTGATCTTTTCATGGGTTTGTACCACTTCAGGGGCAATATGCTCATGAACTTGTGCCACTTCAGGGGCAATATGCTCTCTTTGAATATTATGTTGTGCCAATTCAGGTGCAATTTGATTTCCTCGAGAAAGATTAATGTGCTCATCTGGAGCAGAATTATACTCATCTGGAGCAGAATTATGCTCATATGGAGCAGATTCTAAATTCCTCCCTCTTCTTTTTCGAGGAACAGTGTCTTTTGATCCCATCGGTCTACCACGCTTCAGGCGCGGGACATTTAGATCGATTTTGAGTGGTTCTTCAGGAAGATCTATCCTAGTTGGAACATTCGCAGTTGGGATATGAGACTTTGTAACTTTAGCAGTCTCATTAAATGCATCAGGCATTTGATTTACAATAGCTTGTAAATGGATCAATCGTTGCACCTCATTTTCACATTCAGGTGTTCTTGGGTCTAAATGAGACAAACTTTTCTCATTCCATGAGAAAATCTCGACATTTTTCTACTTTCCATATGTGGAAGCTTATCCCAAGTGATGGGAATGCTGTCTCATCAAAATGACAATCCGCAAATCTAGCGGTAAATAAATCACCCGTCAATGGTTCAAGGAACCGAATAATAGACGGTGAATCAAACCCAACATAAATTCCCAAACGGCGTTGGGGACCCATTTTGGTCCTTTGCGGTGGTGCTACAGGCACTTGTACTGCGCAACCAAAGGTGCGAAGATATGAAATGTCTGGCTCCTGGCCCAAGACTAATTGAAGGGGGGAATATATAAATGAGAAGTAGTGGGGCGCAATCTAATTAAAGATGCAGCATGTAAAACAGCATGACCCCACGCTGAGGATGAGAGCTTTGTCCTCATCAATAAAGTTCGAGCAATAATCTGAATGCGCTTAATCATGGATTCTGCTAATCCATTTTGAGTATGAACATGTGGGATATGATGTTCAACTTCAATTCCTAATGAAGCGCAATAAGCATCAAAATTCTTTGATGTGAACTCACCAGCATTATCCATTCTTATGCTTTTAATTTAATAATCTGGGAAATGAGCTCGAAGCTTGATTATTTGTGCAAGCAAACGTGCAAAAGCGATGTTGCGCGTTGATAATAGGCAAATATGGGACCATCTGCAGGATGCGTCCACTAGTACCATGAAATATCTAAATGGTCCACTTGCAGGCTGAATCGGCCCACAGATATCACCCTGGATTTTATGCAAGAATGAAGGGGATTCATAATCAACCTTTGTCATGAAAGGTTTAGTAATGAGCTTTCCTTGTGAACAAGATTCACAAATGTAATCTTTGGACAACAACACCTTTGTATCTTTTAAAGGGTGTCCACGAGTATTTTTAAGGATTCTTTGCATCATTGTAGCTCCTGGATGACCAAGGCGATCATGCCAAAGTTCGAACACATCATGGTTCATTAGTTTCCAGGGCATCGTAGCATATGATTCTATAACTCGTATTGGGAAAAAATATAATCCCATACTAGAAGATTCCAGCTTCTCATGGATGGTCTTCTGGCCCATCTTGTAGGAAGTGGTGCAAAGAAATTCCTTATTTTGCTCATTAATTGTTTCTAGATGGTACCCATTACGGCGTACATCTTTATAGCTAAGTAGATTTCTTTTTGATCTACCGCTCAACAATACATCTTTAAGATATAATGTTGTGCCATTTGGAAAAATAACTATGGCAGTCCCATAGCCATTTATAATATTAACAGGACCAAATATTGTCTGAACATTTACCTTACGCAATGTCACATTTGAGAAAAAGTGTTTACCGCAAAGTATAGTATGCGTTGTGGTACTATCAAGCAAACATATATCTTCCTTTTTCTCAATGTGTCCCATTTGCATTTATCTTGACAACTTCAGGTGTCAAGTTCCATAAAATTTAACAAATTAATAATATGATGCAAAATATAAACCAACTGTTATTAATAATGTAAAATATAAACCAACTGTTATGATGCAAAATATAATATGATGCAAAATATAAACAGCTTGTGGCTATTGTCCGCTTTGGTACTTCAGGACCTCACGGATTTAAAATGCGTCCACAAGTAAAGGCTTCAGGCACTACTTATAAGCACGCACACAATCCCGTGTGTGAGCGATGTGGGAACTTCAGGTTCACAACAATGATTATATTGACGACCATATTTATTTAATATTTTCCTTGGTAACATACTTATCCAAGGGTATGATAAAACATAGATGAAAACCCTCAGGATCTATTTCTGGGGACTTATTATTTTCATCAACATTATAAAAAGAAATCAGAAACCTCAAAAGATTTTTCATTGCCAAGAATATGACAGTTTTCATTGACCAAAACCTTATTGACTTCAGCATCAGTCTCAGTTAGGTCAATGGCATGGTTTTCAACATGCTTGCTTTTCTCCTTCTGGGATGCTTGGTATAGATCAACCAAATGTTTGGCCGTACGACAGGTACGTGACCAATGACTAGTCATTCCACAACGATGACAGGTACATCATCATGCTTCTTCATGGGCTTTTTACCTTTAAGGTTGTGTAGGGAGTTATTTATATTACGGTTAAATCTTCCACCACCCTTACGGAAAAAATTCTCATGCCTGCGCTCACAGCCTTTAGGACGGCCAACATTCTTACTTGAGCCGGCATTTGCTTCAGGAAATGCCTTAGAGCCAGCAAGTCTTAAATCATGATTTTTAAGCAGCAACTCATTTGTTTATTCTGCAGTCAACAGGACTGAGATCAATTCAGAATATGTTTTAAACTGGCGCTGCCGGTATTGCTGTTGCAATACAATATTCGAAGCATGAAAGGTGGAGAATGTTTTCTCTAAAAGCTCAACCTCAGTAAGCTTAACACCACAAAGTTCAAGCCGTTACACAATATCATATAATGCCGAATTATAATCGGATACGGACTTGAAATCCTGCAACCTCAGATGTTGCCAATCATATTGTGCTTGAGGGAGGATGACAGTTTTGGTATGATCATACCGCTCTTTCAATCTTGTCCACAAGATCAAGGGATCTCGGACAGATAGATATTAAACTTTTAGGCTATCACTTAGATACCGACGGATAAAAATCAAAGCATTTGCCTTATTTTTATCATTAGCATTTCCATTTTCACCAATGGTAGCTACAAGACCTTGGCCTTGGAGATGCAGTTCAATATCGAGACACCATGACAAATAGTTATTGCCACTTACATCCATAATTTGGAATTTGGGCTTTTCAATATTTGCCATAATTTTGAAATGAATGGTCTCAATTAGGTTGACAACTTCTGGTGTCAAAATTAGGTTGACAACTTCTGGTGTCAAAAATGTTTAGAAGTAAATTTTTACACAATAAAAATTTAAATTATCTAATGTAAAGAAAAAGGTTAAATAAAATAATGGAATCAAACCTTAAGAACTTACCAAGCTTTAAATTTGCTTCACTTTAGAACACTCGTGCTGATAACTTGTTGTGGAAAGTATGTTAATTAAAATTAGAATAAGAAGCAAGTATGAACAAAGGAGAGAAAGAGAGAGAGAGAAAGAAAATGAAAACGATTAGAAGAGATCTTCGTATTTTTCTCTTCATTCTGTTGTTCAATTTATAGACGAAATAATTACTATGCAAACTTTGAAAATTTTGCACATGTGAGCCCCACGGTTTGAAATTTTCACATGTGGGCCCCACAGTTTGAAATTTGAAATTTCTGATTGATATTCATCCTGCACTATACACCAAATGCCACTATTTATCATGTACTATTCATCCTGCATTTTGTCCACTTTCATAACATTTAAGAATTTTTATCTGCTGGTTTATTAAGAATTTTTATCATTTTTTAATTTCATTTTTTTTTCAATTATTCCCATTTCTCCTTCGATCTACAGCGCCTATAAACCCATTTATAGAGCGCATTCAATTCAAAGAGTTGGATTTGGGCTTTTTCGTAGTTCTTTAGACCTGGGCAGTTGGCCCATGTATATCTATATTCACGTCTCCCTTTCCACAGGACTCTGTTTCGGTTTGTCCCAAAGAAGTTGGATTGGGTTAAAATCCAGGCAAGCCCTTCCTCCGTTTGCTTTGGCCCAAATAAGAAACAACAGATGAGATGATTTGGAACTTTGAAGGTATTTATTGAGCTGACAAAGAGGTTGGTTTGGAACCCAAGTCCATAAATGCAAGTTGTCCTGTCCCAGAGTGATTAGTAGAAGGCAAAATAATTTTTTGATCTTCCTCAACACTAACCAAAAAAAAAAAAAAACATTGTCCCATGGTGTAATCTGCAATCAATAGAGTACTCAATTGTTTTCTTAGCTAGCATGGGACAACATGTTTGAAGCATGCCCCCAAGCAAAATGTAAAATGATTGGGAACAGAACATGGCAAATGTAAGAGAATATAGGACAAATTCTGAAAGGAATTCTGTAAAAAAATACTAAAGCTATCCATTTCTGATTCCCCCCCACCCCTGATTTGATATGTTACACAACATGTGACTTGGGAACCTGATTAAACTTATGAAGGAGAAAGGAAAAAAGACCTTGGCCTCATAGGAAAATCATGATCATGGACATGCATGGGCATGGAGGACATGATATCAACATCTCACTTTGAAGAACAAAACACAGAAACAACACATGAATAATGCTACTCTCTCGAAATATCAGATGAAGACAAAAAGCTAAGGAAATGGGGCATGGGGGCTCTTGGCTGCTGTTAGAAGCCATCTTTTTTTTCGGTATTCTGTCTCAAGCCAGAACATGGTAGGACCCTTCTGATCATCTTCCTTTTTCTTGTTGCCTTATCTCTTCAGCAATGCCAATTTGGATGATTTAATATTACAAGAGGCAAAGATCCTCGTTCCAATTTCTGATTTTACCCTGGAACACAAGTAGTTAAAAAGAAGACAAAAAGAGCATTTTGCTTATCTTTTTATTTATAGTATGCTTTCTTATCATTACAAACTCTTTTTTTACAGTTGCAGCTTGCAGGTACCTAGTACTAGTTGTTTACCAGATTTGACATGGGCACTTTCTCTGGAAAATTTGACAAGGTTTCAGTACTTTTTCTAACATTCCTGTTGGATTTCAGATGCAACAGTTATGGCCCAAAACTTGAGATGTTTCTTCATATCAGCAGCTGCAGAGAGCTTTGGTACTCTTAGATTCAACAATGGAGAATCAGGTCTTTTGATCAGCCAAGCCTCTGATAGATATGGTCTTATAGCACCTCTCTCTTCTTGCTCTAAATCATCACTATCAGCATCAGCAGGATTGACGAGTTGATTAGTTTTCTGTTTAGTTTTAAAAAATCCAAGTCTGAGCAAGCCAGGGACAACACTAATCATTCTTTTGTTTAAGTGTTCTTTCTTGAATATGAATCCAAGATCCATGAACCCTTTTACTTCTTCTAGTTCCAAATCTTTCAAGCTCCTACAGCTCATGGATTTTTGCAGTTTACCCCCGAAGGAACATGAAGTCGAGTGTCTGTGAATCTTCTGACGTTTTTGAGCTAATGGTGACGAAGGATGTGAGCGACTTCTACTAGAGCTAAGACTCGCTCTTGTTGGTCTTTTCTTCTCTTTTTCTTCTTCCTTCTCATTTTTAGAATCATCCTATATAATTGTTATCACAAGAAAACAAAGCAAAAAATATTATAAAAAAAATTTGGTGCAATATATTTAAAGGTTGCATGTTGAAGAAAAGCATGGATTTTTTCAATGTTTACCGGTGCAGTTAGTGGAGATGAAGTTCCGGAGTTTTCTTCTGCAAGAGATGATAAAGAGAGGCTTGAATTTGATGATGGGCTCGTAGGAACAGATCCTGAGTTTGGCTGCTGTACTTGTTTAAGTGCTTTAGGAAAATACAGTGAAAAGGGGTCTGGGAAAAGAATGATTTGGTGAAACCAAAGACGATCCATGGCTCCCATGAGACACAAGGAGAAGTTGTCGGCCATGGATAGAGGAAGCGAGAGAGAGAGAGAGAGAGAGAGAGTGGGGAGGGGAAGAGAGATAGAGAAGGAAAGAGGTTATTTAAAAGGGAAAATCTGAGTAGTTATCAGCATTGATCAGCATCAGCTGTGGGGAGAGGGTTCTGTTGTGTGGTGGTGAAAGAATAAGTTAAAAAACCAGAGAAGGGGAATAATGTAGGAAAGTTAAGTGGTGGGAACCTTGGACAATGGAGGGTGTGGTCCTAAGCCTGGATTCCTCCAACTCCACATCTTTTCACAAGCTTCAGTCACCCTACCCTTGGTTCCATACACATCGATGTCGATAGTATTTGTTGCATTCATTCAACTCGATTTCATGAGTCATAATCCAACTGCAAAATGCCATAAAAGTGGACCCCCCAAACCAGTCAAAAACCAATCCACAACCTCCAGGTGCTATAGAAACTCTCCCACTCCTTGTTTATAGTGGAGAGAAAAAACATTTACGGCTCCATTGTCTTAATCATATACATGAACATTGTTCTTTAACATTTATCATAAGTCCACCTTTGTTAAAACCCTTAAAAAACTTTACTTCAACGTGTTATTAATTGAAGCTCCAAGCAGGCCGAATCTTGCTTTAGTCCTGCGTCTTATGTTGTATCAACCTTAAAGGCAAGTTACTGATTTACTGTGAAGTTGGCAAGAAGGAGGGCTTTGTACTACACAATCAATCCATTATTCATGTAATTGAAGTTTAAAATATAAATCAGAGACTGCCAGATGCAGATCTTTGCCCGTATGTGGTTGAGAACTTGACATAGACGAGGATAACAAAACAACTTTTGTAGATAAACTGACCTCCCTTTTGTCTGCAGTATGGCTTCACATACCAATCTATCCTTTCCTCATAATTGGCCTTTCTAGTCATATGACTGGCTGAGATGGACCACGAGAGGAATTTGCTTCCACTTTCACTACTTTTTCTTGTTCTTGTTCTCCAATGGTTTCTCCTCTATCAGTGTTAGATAAGTGAATGCTTTCTGTCAATGTCAGGCTGGGTCGTAGGAGAGAAGGGAATTCAGCTGGACTACCCCTTCTTGAACTCTGTTCCGTCGACAAAGAAGTGCGAGGAGATTGCAGAACTTCTTGCTTCTTCCTTCTCTCCCTCACACTGGCATGCCATTGCTTCATGATTTCGGCTATCTGATCATCTAGCACCTTATTCTTGAATTGGGATCCCATCTTTTTCCAAACAAGATATATATAATTGCTATGATAGATGGATAATTAATGGTGACTCTCAAACTAAAAGCATTGTTTTCGGTAGAGCTTCACCTGTGTCACAAGTGCATATAGATTATAGAGGAAGAGTTATGTAGCTGCAAACGCCTTGAACTGTGATACTCAGGGAAATCAAGAACTTTGAAGTTATTAAACGGAAAATTACTGTTAGATAGCCAAATGATTAGAAACAAAGTACTAATATTCTTACGCTAATGACTGGAGTGTGCTCATGATAACAAGAATCAAAACCAAATTACAGAGTCTGTAATCTGTATCAGAGGAAAAAGTAAGGCTGGATATACACTAACCGTTACCCAACTAAAGAAGGCAAACTCAAATGCATTCTGAAAAATTAAAGGCGTCAGTTAGTTCAAACTTGGGAGTTGTGTTGGTAAACAGGTTCACTTGTTTCATTTTGCTATGGCATTCTATTAAGAAAAGTTACCATAAATAATATGAAATGTATAAGAGTCAGAACAAATTTTGGCTGGCCAAACCAGAATAGTTCACCATTTGGTTGAACTAAAGGGGTTCCCCGAATCACTGTGCTTTGATTGTTGATTCGAAGAGCCATTTGTGCAACAATGACTTCAAGTTTAGCCCCCAAGCCTTAACACTACCTACAATCAAGAAGAATCTGTTAAGACTACATCAGAAACGTGGAACACAAGAAAAAGAAAGGGCTGCAATTTTACACTTACAAGGAGGGGGACAAAAGATAGCCAAAGACCAGCCTGATAGAGTTTTAATGGTAAATGTGATCCAAAGATCAAGATGAAGAACTATATAAAGTGAAACAAAGGAAAGCATACTTACCGTGCATGTCGACAAGCAAGAAAATATAACAAGAAGAAACCACATCAGAGGGCTGCAAAGTGCAACCAGGCACAGTTTCATTAATATTAGTAGCTGCTTGTTAAGAATTTGCCAAAGAACATAATGTTCAGGTCTCTAAATATATGTCTCCAAAATTTTCTGTTGGTTCATCAGGATTGAAGAAGATTAGATTCATGGATTCAAGAACCTGATGCTGACCACAGTCTTGAAATCTTCATCCAAGGATCGCCCGTTGTGCTTCTGAAAATTGAAATCACGATGCCTTTCTGACAAGTTGAGCCTGGAAGGTTCATATGGAACAAAATCTAAGCATTTCTAATGTCATATTTACCATAATCAATCTCCATGTTCAGAAAATATAGCTTTAAAAAAAAAAAAAACCATTACCGAGATGAAGCCATGCCTCAATGTCAGATAATCAACTTTGGCTACTGAACTAAAAAACTGTCTGAAGACACATTTCTGCTCCAATTCACAACCATCCAGGGCACTTCATTAATAGAAACCCAATTGCCATATTTTGTAATGTTTTATTGGAATTCGGAAAATGGTAATGCGGTAAGACAACTCAGAATCCACAGTTGAACTGTTGTTTCAGTACATGAAGAAACATGCCGTCTTCCAAATGTTGTTTGTCTTGTAAATCTGAACCTTTCAGGATCTAGTAAACAGGATCAATGTGAGAGAGAAAAAAGGCTCAAATTTTAATCTTACACATAAAAAAGAAAACTTTTTCTTAAGTTCAATCCAATCCAGTTTTGGCATCTATTTGGTCTTTTCTTCTATAAAAACATAAATAACTTGTGCACATTATCATTAATGAATAGTATTTCAACTTTCAAATCTTCCAAATTGGGACCAAGACAATTTCCATCACAAGAAAAACAGGTTATTTTATAAAACTTATCAAGTCTTCCCTTATCTATCCCTTCTTGTTTTCTTCTCTCTGGAGTACAAATTTCAATTTTTGGCAGTATTTTGCACTTTAAAGATACCAGGCGCGACTTGCTATTACTTGACCTCTACAGCATGTAAAATGGTCCAACAGCAAGCTAAAGAAAATGAGATTTTTGGGAGATGGACAAAGTACTCTCCAATGGCAGGCTTTGCCTCAGACTTGGTTTGTTTATTCTGATGGCCCACAAAGCTCTTACTCGGTTGCCAAGCTTTAAAGTCATCATAGAATTTTCTAGAGGGTCTCTCTTTATATTCATTTCCGCTATGACTTTCCCAACCAAACTACTTGTCTACATCTGCTTGATCTTGTTTTGCTTTATAAAACTTATGGGATCTAACCGAATCATCATGGGTGTAAAGTCTTCGATTCTATTTTTTCTTCACTGGTTAGGCTTTGACAAATTAGAAGAGAAGGTCTTCAACATTCATGGTAGGCAAATTGGCTAAGACTATAAGAAGACATTTTTTCACTTTACAGCTTGTTTTATTAATGGAGTTGCATGCAAGGCAAAATGATTAATGCAAAGTCAAAGCAGTTAGGCTTAAGCTCCCAAATTGTTGGTTATTTTAGTAGTTTAGGCTTTCTGCTATCATCTTTAATGTCAACCGTTGTCCCTTGAGAAACTGACAAAAGGGTTACTGTGTACATTAAAGAAAAAACAAAAATCTCATGCAAATTTCCCATGCGCACTCATGTCACATGTTCATATAGAAAGAAAAAACAAAAGGGCATGAATCAATAAGATAATGGGCAAAGGGTAACATTCACTCAAAATCAAAAGTAATTGTTGACTTTAAAAGGGCATTCGAGTGTAATTCATTATAGACTTCTCCAACACACTGCAAAGAAAAAGAAAAAATGAAAATGAGTTGGGATTTTAAGAAGATTGTTAGCATACCATTAGCGATTTTGTACTCATGTTGTTATAGTACAAATTTTGCTTTAGTCCCGTCTTATGTTGTATCAACCTCAAAGGCAAGTTACTGATTTACTGTGAATTCAGGCAGGAGAAGGGCTTTGTATTACACAATCAATCCATAATCCATGTAACTAAAGTTTAAAATATAAACCAGCAAGCAGAGACTGCCAAATGCAAATCTCTTGGCTATTTGTGGTTGGTTGACAACATGGCACAGATGAGGATAACTGAAAAGCTTTGTTAGATACACTGATTTGCCTTTGTCTGCGGTATGGCTTCACATAGCAATCTACTCTATCCTCGGAATTGGCCTTTCTAGTCGTGGGACTGGCTGAGATGGACCACGAGAGGAACTTGCTTCCGGTTTCACTACTTTTTCTCGTTCGGCACTGGTTTCTCCTCTATCAGTGTCAGATAAGTGAATGCTTTCTGTCAATGTCGGACTGGGTCGTAGGAGAGAAGGGAACTTAGCTGGACTACCCCTTCTTGGACTCCATTCTGTCGAAAAGGGTGTGGGAGGAGATTGCAGAAGTTCTTGTTTCTTTCTTTTCTCCCTCACACCGGCATGCCATTGCTTCATGATTTTGGCCATCTGATCATCTAGCACCTTATTCTTGAATGGGGATCCCATCTGTTTCCAAACAAGATTATATATAGTAATGGTGATTGGTGAGCTCAATCTCAAACCAGAAGCATTGTTTTCAATAGACCCTCACCTGTGTCACAAGTGCATATAGAGGAAGAGTAATGTAGCTGCAAACGACTTGAACTGTGATCCTAACGAAATCAAGAATTCAAGATCTTTGAAGTTATTCAATGGCAAATTACTGTCAGATAGCCAAATGGTTAGAATCAAAGTACTAATCCTTACGCTAATACAATCCTTGTGATAATGACTGCAGTGTGCTCATGATAGCAAGAATCAAAACCAAATAGGATCTGAGAATGAAAAAACTAGTTAAGTTGCAGAATCTGTAATCTGTATCATGAGGAGAAAGTAAGGTTGAATGTAGACTAACCGTTACCCAAACAAAGAAGGCTATCTCAAATGCATTCTGAATAATAAAAGACATCAGTTAGCTCAAATTCGGGAGTTGTCTTGGTAAACAGGTTCACTTGCTTCATTTTTTTATTGCATTCTATTAAGAAAAGTTACCGTAAATAATATGAAATGTATAAGAGTCAGAACAAATTTGGGCCGTCCAAACCAGAATACTTCATCATTTGGTTGAACCAAAGGGCTTCCCCGAATCACAGTGCTTTGATTGTTGATTTGAAGAGCCATTTGTGCCACAATGACTTCAAGTTTAGCTCCCAAAACGAACACTACCTACAAATCAAGAAGAATCTGTTAAGACTACATCAGAATTCAGAAACTTGGAACACAAGAAAATTTAAGGGCTGCAATTTTACGCTTACAAGGAGTGGGACGAAAGATAGCCAAAGATAAACGTGCCAACCTGACAGATTTTTAACAGTAAATGTGACCAAAAGATCAAGTTGAAGAACTATATAAAGTGAAACAAAGAAACAGAATACTTACCGTACACGTCGACAAGCATCAAAATAACAACAAGAAACCACATCAGGGGGCTGCAAAGACACGGTTTCATTCATATTAGCTGCTAGTTAAGAACTTCCCAAAGAATTTAACTTTCAGGTTTCTAAATATGTGTCTCCAAGATTTTCTGTTGGCTCATCAGGATTGACGGAGATTAGATTTGTAGATTTAAGAACCTGATGCTGACCACAGTCTTGAAATCTTCATCCAAGGATCGCTCAATGTGCTGCTGGAAATTGAAATTACTATTCCTCCCTGACAAGTGAGCCTGGAAGGTTCATACGGAACAATATCTAAGCATTTCTCGTGTCACATTCACAATAATCAATCTCCATATTCAGAAAAAATATATATATTTTTTGAAATCATTACCGAGATGAAGCTATGCCTCAAGGTCAGATAATCAACTTTGGCTACTGAATTAAAAAACTGTCTGAAGAAACATTTCTGCGCCAATTCACAACCATCCAGAGCAATTCATTAATAGAAACCCAAGTGCCATATTTTGTAATGTTTTATTTGGAATTTCGAAAATGGTTGTGCTGTAAGACAATAGTACGGCAACTCACAATCCAGAGTTGAACTGGTGTTTCTGTACAAGTAGAAACATGTCGTCTTCCAAATGTTGTTTGTCTTGTAAATCTGAACCGTTCAGGATCTAGTAAACAGGATAATTATCAGAGAGAAAAAAAGGCCCAAAATTTTAATCTTACCTATGAAAAAGGAAACGGTAACAGCTTAGAAACTTCAAAGAGGTTGGTCAGAACTATCAAATTGTCCAAATTGGGACCAAGACAATTTCCATCACAAGAAAAAGAGGTTATTTTATAACATTTCTCAAGTCTTCAATTATCTTTCAGTTCTTGTTTTCTTCCCTCTGGAGAACAAATTTCAGTTCTTGGGAGTATTTTGCACTTAAGGTACCGGGCGCAACTTGCTATTAATTGACCTCTATAACATGGAAAACGGTCTAACAAGAAGCAAGAAAATGAGATTTTTGAAGGTGGACAAAGTACTCTCCAATGGCAGGCTTTGCGTCAGACTTGGTCTGTTTATTCTGGTGGCCCACAAAGCTTTTACTCGGTTATCAAGCTTTAAAGTCATCATAGAAATTTCTAGAGGGTCTTTCTCTTTATATTCATTTCTGCTATGACTTTCCCAACAAAACTACATATCCACATCTTCGTCATACTTTTCTATTGTTTTGCTTTATAAAACTAATGGGATATAACTGAATCATGGGTGTAAAGTCTTGGATTCTTTTTTTTTTTTTTCACTGCTTAGGCTTTGACAAAGAAGATAAGGGCCATCAATATTCATGGTACGCAAATTGGCTAAGACTAAGAAGATTTTTTTTTTTCACTTTTCAGGTTGTTTTATAATGGAGTTGCATGCAAGGCAAAATGATTAATGCAAAGTCAAATCGGTTAGGCTTAGGCTCCCAAATTGTTGGTTATTTTAATAGTTTAAGGTTTTCTGCTTTCGTCTTAAATGTCAACCTTGTTCCCTTGGGAAACTGACCCAAAAAAAAACTCATGCAAATTTCCCACGGGCACTCATGTAACATGTTTATATATGTTTATATAGAAGAAAATAGGCATGTATCAATAAGATAATGGGCAAGGGGTAACATTCACTCAAAATCAAAAGTAATTGTTGACTTTATAGGCAATAGATAACACTTTAAAAGGCATTCTGAGTGTAATTCATTATAGACATTTGCTACACAGTACTGTGAAGAAAAAAGAAAAAGCAAAAAAAAGAAATGTCTGAAAATGAATAGTTAAATGACATGGGATTTTAAGAAGATTCTTAGCATACCATGAGCGATTTGGTACTCTGTTGTTTGGGTTTCTTTCTCCCATGCTTTCCACCGCCTCATCTACATTTGTCAGGAAAACTAAGTGGCTAAATATGAAAAAGAACAAAAAAAACCCTTGTTTTTTATTTGTTTTCTTTTGATAGTTCAGGGACGTCAGGACAGGATTCAAACTTGAGATCTTGGTTTTAATGAAGATGATATGAACGAACTTACTGTAAACTGATTTTGTTTAATGTCCAATAACATTATTTTGTGTTGTTCTGTCATGAGTTGCTTACCTTTGCCCTGCCCAAAGCCATGGTGAGAACACTGTATACAATCTGCATAACTGCTAGAACAAAGATGAATTTATGTAGCTGCTGTACCCCTTTTTCTGTCACCAAGGAAACCTTCCCCTACAAATTTCAAGTCACGAAAAAGCCATAAAAACAACTATTAAGGCGGAAAATATGCAAAAAAAAAAAAAGGAAAATTATATAGTACTAGGATTCACATAACATACTCCACTGCAAGGATTCTCATATGTTGTGATCTTGGCAACTTGCTTTCTACATGGAAGCATGATATCTGCCGTCTTGGCCGGTATACAGATATGAGAAATTCGAGTTTGAGTTGCTGCCAATAGAAGTGACATGAATCCCAGAAGCATCAACTCTACAAACAAGTCAAAACAGATCAACCCATTTTCATTTACTATATTTTATCGTGATTTCAAGTTAGTTTATATGTAGGAAGGTTGATAGTCTCCTTTTATCTCTGCACCTGATTTGAGCTTCTCTACGGCTTCACTCAAGGCAAGCTTTCGACGTTTCTTTAACCACTGCAATGGTTCCATTATATCAGAATCTCAAGATTAAACTCTCAAAAAAGAAGAAAAGATTTGAACTAACTTACTCTTGTAAGGAGATGGATGAATTTTTCCAGGGCAATGGAAATGGAGATGAAGAAGAAGCAAACAGTGGCAAGAGCCCATGTTGGGGTGTGTTCAAGAGACTGACTAGTACCAGCCTTCATAGTTAATTTCCTAATGGTACCGGCAGTTGCTTTTCTAGTTCAACAAACAGTTATATAGCTTTAATGTTGTGACTCAAGAAGCCAAGACTTTTTTTTTTTTTTTGGATGAAGCCAAGACTTTGTAATGGGAAAGGAAACAGGAAACTGCTGCAAGTAAATTATTGTAATAAGTTTCAATTTTCCCCTTACTTTTCCTATGTTTAGACTAAAATCTGATAAAAGGACTGATATTAAGCAAAGCCTGAAATTCTCCCGGGTCCCTGGCAAGAATTTGTCAATTTGAAAACGCCGCTTGTGGGTTGTGGCTTATAAATTTCTAAACCCCAAGGACCCAAAGACTTTCAATGAAACTACTCTGAAAGGATCATATTGTTGAAAAGCAAATTCCACACTTTCAAACTGTTGTGTCAACATACAGAAGTAATCAAGTAATTGGTTTTGGATCATTAATCGGAGGGAAAAGAAAATGTAAAATGGAAGACTTTCTTAGACGAGAGAGATGTGATGTAACTATCAGTTGAATCCTTCACCTGAATATATAATATCAGAAAATTAGATTTCATGATTTTCATAGAGAAATTTTGCTGCAATAAATATGTCATTGCCTACATTGATTAGGGCCACTGCCATCCTAAAATGGGTAAACAACGCAATTAAAGCCAACTTCCGTTTTTATATACATAGAAAGTAGGGAAAGAAATCTACTTGACCAATGAGAAATTTTAAATACGAGACCTCTGGTATGAATTTGCATAATGTAACCTTTGATGTTAACGTGGCTTAATCAGAAAATACCACGTGTCAATATATGGATATACCACATCAATAACAAGAACTACATTGTGCACACAATAAAAGTTTGAGGGCAAAAAATTTTAAAATAAAAGTTGAAAGATTAAAATGACAGTTTTATACAAATTCAAGGGTTATTTGATGCATTAAGCCAAAAATTAATCATCTTTGAAATGAGAAGAATTGAGTTAAGAGTTTTTCTTTGATCTATTAAATCAAATTAATGAACATAATCATCCTTTACGTCATGCATGTCATGAACCCAATCACACGCACGATTCAACCGTCGCACCAAGAAGAAAACGGGGGGAATTATCCTTAAGTGTGTTAGTGGGTTAAAAATATCATAATGATGTAACGAGTCAATTTTTATCTATTTTTAATGTAATGTGAACTTAATTCCCCGTTAGCGCAACAAGATTTTACATACTTTACCCATTTTATCCTTTTTAAACATTTCTTTTTCTTTTTAATAACTATTCTTTTTTCTTTTTTTAATGATTTTTTGGTTTTTTTATTATTACATTAAATTTTATTTTTAATATTTTATCCATTAAATTCATTAAATAAATTTTATAGACTTTACCCATTCTATGCTTTTTAAACATTTCTCTTTCTTTTTTGATACCTATTCTTTTTTTTTTGTGTTGAATTTTTGGCTTTTTGATTATTATTACATTAAATTTTATTTTAAAATTAATTTATAATAGCTTCAAATATAATGAAAATTTTTTTATCAATGCATATTTTTATTTAAATTAAAATTCTATTTTATTTTCTTCTATTACAAGAAATTATAATAGGCGTGTATGTTGAAAATTATAAAAAAATATTAAAAAATAAATATAATCAAAGAATTAAAAAAATTTAAGTTTTGTATATAAAATTTATCCTTTAATAAAATGATTAGAATGGGTGAATATGTTTTTTAGTAGTTGATTTTTTTTATTTAAGAATTAAAAGGTAAAATGGATAAAAAATGTAAAATATGTTACACTAATAAGGAATTAAATTGAACATTATATTTAAGAGGAACAAAGTTGATTCATTACACCATGGGGTATTTTTAGCCCACCAATATATCTAAGGGTAATTCTCCCAAGAAAACGTTACACAAATATAATTCGCGCCACATTGGGAATCCAACGGCAGATTTCACTTTGGCCAAAAAAAAAAGGGAAAGAATTTATATATTTTTAGCTGTTTAATTACGCATCATGGGCACTTGGTCTAGTGGTATGATTCTCGCTTAGGGTGCGAGAGGTCCCGAGTTCAATTCTCGGAGTGCCCCATCTTTAAGTCCCTTTTTTTGTTACTTTATAGGCAGATTTGAGGCTCGGAAAATTTATAGATCTTTAAACTTAACTCAGATCATGGAATTCAATATCCGTCGATACATCGATATATCCATCGATATATCCATAATCGATATGGATACTGCGATATTTTGTCAGTGGTCCTCAAACCACCAGATATCCGTCGATATACTCATATATCCGCGATATATATTGCGATATTTAAAATATCTGTTAAAATGTCTAGTTTACTTTTGTAATCTGGTCCAAATGGTAAACCAATTTGAAATACTTAGGTGCTCGACTCAAATGAAAAATTGCTTGGCTTGTGGTGGAAACAAAAGGCTCAGGCCTAAATGTCAAATTCAATCGCTTTCTTATATTGCAGGATTCACTTAAGTAAATTTCAAAGTTGATATCCTAAATACTAAAAAAGGCACTCCACACTTGGATATTTTTCTTATTCTTAAAATATTAATGGGGATCTCTCTTTATTACATCGTGCATTTGACTTGTAATTACTTAATGGCAAAAACTTAGTTAATGCAACATTAAGAGTTTAACTTTTATACACTGACGGTGGAGTTTTTTAATTCCACAAGCAGGGTTAAGAGAATGACACATATCCCATTACTTAATTAACTAATTCAAAAAATATTAAAATATACCCTACAAGGACATATGTCAACCTTCTAACTCCGCTTGTGGAGTCTAAAAACTCCACTGTCAGTGGATGAGATAATAATCCCAACATTAAACTTAAATAGTAATTTGGGAAGCAAAAAAAAATATAGCACTTTATAAATTATTGTATATATTTTTTTGTTATGCTAATATTTTTACAAAAAGTTCTACACAACTCTTGAAGTTTTCTTATAAATCATCATTCTTAATCTAAGGAGCGTTGAAATTTTTAGTTTCTTTTTTTTTTTTTCATTCTTCACCATCATATTTGAGTGAATTTGTTTTGGGGCTTATCTTTTAGTTCATGGTCACGAATCAACAAAGTAAAAATTTATCAAGTCTTTCAAGTTTTAGATCCTCAGTCAACTAGACAAGATCAATTTGGAAATAAGGTGAGATAAGATTCATCTTTATTTAAATATTTTGAAAATTTATAATTTCCTAAATAAAATTTTCTTTTTGTAAAGATAATGTTGTTTAGAGAAACTAGAAGATCTTTTGGGGAAGCATGTGCACGAAGTTCAAGGGCAACCATGAAACTCGGTATAGATACAATTACAAAGTTGATTAATTCTCTATTTTTGCTTGAAAAATTATTATTACTACGATTTATTCAATGTAAAATATTCTTTGCTTTTTTATGTAGTTGATTGGTGGGAGTTATACGGGGAAAGTGCACCAATACTGCGTAAATTGGCTATGCAGATATTATCTCAAATTGTTTCATCTTCAGCTTGTGAAAGAAATTGGAGCACATTTGCTTTAATCCACACAAAGCAACGAAATCGATTAGTCCATAGAACTCTACAAAATCTTGTGTATTGTTACTATAACATGAAACTACAAGTTAGAGATATGGAAGCTGCATAAGATGAGATGTCAGTGCTAGATCCATTGAATCTTCTTGATGTTACTGTTGAAATTGGTGATGAAGATGAATATTCTCTTTTTCAATGAATTAGGCCTGCACATTTAGATGGCCGTGATATGAAGCCTAATCCTGAGATCAGTAGTCATGCTCAAGAATTTGGGATTGATGTTGATAACGTGATGTCCGAAGAGGTTGGCTTAGATTCTTCATCAGATGAAAGCATCGGTCCTCCATCTGGATTCGAATGTCATTTAATGAATCAAGATGATGGTGATGATGATGGTGATGATGATGATGATGGAAGAAGTGGAGAAAGGACTACAACAACATAGACTTAGGGTGGGGGTGGAGAAAGAGGTACAGAATATGCTTCAATGTATGATTTTTCATATGACAGTGATCATTATAGACCATTGAGTCCTTTTATCGATGAGGCAACTTTTACACATGCTACACAAGATGAGGACCATGGGTCTCGCAAAGCTGGGCATGGAGCTAAAGGAAAATGGGGGAAAAAAACTATGGGTAATCTTGCTGATGATTTTGGCTCCATGAGCATAACCACAGAACAAAGTTCAGTCGGTTATAATGCACCAATGGAATCAAATTTTGGAAATTGGACTGATGATAGATATGGAGAATATAATTATGGAGCATCATATTCATCAAGTCAGTATCCGTCAGATTATTCCCATGAACAACAAACTTTTCATGATGATTAATCAGCACAACCACAAGTGAATTATGGTAATTTCCCTCACCTTGAAAATCTTTTGGTAGCTAGTATAATTGATTATTATGCCCATGTGCACAATTATGTGAATAATTATAGGAATACCATGACTTAGCATGAATATTGCTGCTATATTCAGCCTACCGATAGAAGTCAGGTTAATACTTTTGAGCCTCCAAGAAATTCAATGTGGTATTAAATGAGGTTGGAAACTTTGTATTATCAATTAAACTTTGTAATATTTGATGTTGTTGGATATAAATATGTCACAAATATGCTTGGTTGTCTTTTTTAATTATATTTCATACATTTTCGCCTATTTAAATAATTAGCAATACATTAATCACACATCTAAATATACTTTAATTAAGATATTATGACTCTAAAATATGTAAAAATATGTAAATAAACATAGGGTAAAATTTCATTTCAAAATTCCAACGTTTACTATAAATATCCATGATTTTATATCATTTTTTACCACTTTTTTGCGATATAGATATTTTTTGCGATATATCCGTCGATATATCCGTAATTTTGAGGGTGCGATATCGATATGGATATCGATATCTAATTCCATGACCCAGATGAATGATTACAGGCTTCGTTGGACATTATTTCTGGGCTCAAGGGATTTCTACATCTTTAATCTAAGCCCAAAGTGACAGCGGGATTACCATCAATGAAAGGGAAAAAATGATGGGCATGGAAGTTCTTGGGCTCCTTATTTCTTGGTGAGTGGCTTATTTTGGCCCAAGATTCAAACGAGATCTTTTAATATATCTTTTTTTTTACTACTAACAATTGATTGACGGTAAAAGTACTCCACAGGTCCCTCTACTATTGGAAAATATTTAATTTAGTCCATGTACTACAATTTGGGTTAATTTAGTCCATGTACTACAATTTGGGTCAATTTAGTCTCTCTACTATCAGAAATTGAATAAATTAGTCCTTATTATTAAAAAAGTCGGCTTTTACTATTACAATTGATGATGTGGCAATGCCACGTCATCACAGTGCTGACTTGTCATTGCCACATCATCACAAAATGCTGACGTGGCATGCCACGTCAGAAATGTTAATTAATAAAATTTTTAGAAGGACTAATTTGTTTAATTGTAAATAGTATAGGGACTAAATTGAATACATTTATATAGTACAAGGATTAAATTGAATAAAAATATAAAGTGTAGGGACTTACTAGAAACTTTAACAGCAATACTTGAAAATTTTTCTAAAGTTATATGCAAATTTAAATAGTATATACAAATTTACATAATTAATGGTAGGAAGAAAGTGAAAATAAATTAATAAATCAAAAGTGTATACCATATTTTCTTTTTTTTATTATAAAATGTTAAACATTGATTAGTGATTATATGAAAAAAAAATTCAATATTATATAAATTGACACCTGTTCTAAAGATTTTTGTTTAATTTTTACTTATTTAAAAATTAATTTTCATACATTTAAAATATAAAATTATTAAAATTAAAGAAAACTATATTTAAATTCAAATGTAACTTTATTTAATTTTTAATAGTTTTATATGTAGAATTTATTAAAAAATTGACTACTATAAAAATAAAATCTAAACAAATATTTTTATAACACGTATCTATTTATATAAAATAATATCAGACAATTTTTCTTAAATTATTATACGTAGATATGATTATCATTTAAGATATTTTTATGTAATGAATGATAGGAAGAAAGTAAAAATAAATTAATAAACCTAAATGATTATGTACATATTTTGAATATAATTATAATAAACAATGAATTTTTCAATTTTTTTTATAAAAGTACCCCACATGTCTTCTATTAGGAAAATAAAAACTAAACAAATATTTTTAAAACATGTGCCTCTTTATATAATACTAAACATTTCTTCTTCGTATAATTAGTAACCAATGTTCAATTTTTTATAACAAAAAAAAATAACACGATATAATACTTTTGATTTATTAATTTATTTTCACTTTCTATCATTAATTATATAAAAACACATTCAATTAATAATTCTATACCATATAAATTTGCATATAACTTTAGAAAAAATTTTCAAGTATTGCTGTTAAAGTTTCTAGTAAGTCCCTATACTTTATTATTTTGTTCAATTTAATCCTCGTACTATATAAATTTGTTTGATTTAGTCCCTATACTATTTACAATTAAACAAATTAGTCCTTCTAAAATTTTTTTTGTGATGACATGGCAATGACACGTCAGCACTGTGATGACGTGGCCTTGCCACGTCATCAATTCTAATAATAAAAGCTGACTTTTTTAATAATAAGGACTAATTTGTTCAATTTCTGATAGTAAAGGGACTAAATTGACCCAAATTGCAGTATAAGGACTAAATTGAACATTATCCCATATTGGACAGACCTGACTCGAACAGTTTTAATCATAAGCGATATGGGACAACTTGACCCTGTATTAGGTTGACTTGAATCAAATATAATTAGTAATAAACTATTAAACGGATATGAATACGTGAAGGCCAAGAAATAAAAATAAATCTTTAATTTATTTATGGCTGGGGAAAATATGGTGCCCTCCCATTGATTGGAATTCTTTCTTCTCTTGAGATGAAAAAAAAAAGGGCGTTGTTTGAAGTGTGAAAGGGTGAAAAAAAGGAAAGGGGGGCATAAAGTCCTTTTTATGATCAAATGAGACACCACCTCAATAAAATTGAAATCTATGACTCCAAGACTCACCACATCATCTAACATGAATTGAGAGCATTTTACAATTTTTCTTTTGTCTCGCTTTCTGTTTGAGGAATCTGTCCTGATCTTGTATTGGGCTTTCTGTAAAATGAATAATGGAGTCAACTAGGTTCTTTCTTTTCTACCTTTTTTCCCCAAAATTGAGTTCACTAATTTAATTTTTATGTTAACCCAACAAAAAATAAAACTAATATTACATTGTCTCTCTCACTTGCAAATAGAAAATTGGGCCCGCAAACAATGATTTCCTAATCTCTTTCTTTATGTGCACAATTCTCACGGTTCTATTCCTAATCTCTTATTCTTTGTGCTTCTATGCTTGATTCTCATCCTTGTTTTGGTTCAAAATAATGAAGTATATTCACTGTTTTGAAAAGATTTTAACTGTTCAGAAAAGAAATATGAAGATGAAAGAAACTATTGGTCTATTCTTTTTCTTTTCTTTCCTTTACTCTGCCTGAGTTATTCTAATATTTTTGTTCAGAAAAGGTTGAAGAACAAAAACATGTTAGAAGGAAAATAATAACAGTAGTACCACTTTTGAAACTTAGTTGTATCAAATGCTGAAATTGGTATAAATATGTTTTGTTTCATGACGTGTGGTAGATGCAGCCATTGATCTCAAATAAAATGAGCTGACAAATGACAATACATCTAACCATCAATTGGACCTTTCCATTTGAAAAGCAAAATGGAGAGGAGTCGGGTCCTGACATATGGGGCCTGCTGTCTACAATTCCATGTTGAACCATACTAACATCGGTCGAGATATTGATGTTTCAAACAGAATAAAAATTCTTACCAGGCAGATAACACAATTGCTCTTGTCCTGTGCCAACATTCCCAGTAGTTCATGCCGAAGCAAATTGTCCAAGATCATTTAAAACAAACAAAAAGAAGGAATGAAATATGTACATGCCTCGTAAGTCATGTTGTCTATGTCTAACTCTAACCTCATGTCTCGATGCTGATCGAACATGTTTCTGGATCATAAAAGCCTGAGCGGTCCACGATCATAAAAGATAAAACCCTGCAGAGTGAAATTTGGGCTAGTTTTGAGCTGATTTAAGGCTCGGAAAATTTGTAGAACTTTAAACTTAGCAGAAATGATTGAAGGCTTCGTTGGCATTATTTTTGGGCTTAAGGGATTTCTAGATCTTCTACCTTTGCCCAAACTGATATCGGCATTATCATAAATCATAAATGAAAAGAAACAAAAGGTAGCCATGGAAGTTCTCGGGCTCCTTATTTCTTGGCGATTAGCTTGATTTTGGTCCAAGGTTCAAACAGACTGCATTAAAAGCTCTTTACACTTCAACCAATCTCGTTTCTATAGTTTTTTCTTCTTATAATATTGATCAGAAGAAAGAAGTAATCTCTGACCCCATCAGAACAGATCAAACAAAAGAACTACTATTAATGATAGTAGTTTCAGGTAACCTATCAAAAGTCTTAAGTTTTCATTAAGAATTGAGGTTTGTAAAGCGTATGTTTTCAAGAGAGGAATTGAAGCCAAGACGGAAGTCTAGACAAGTACATTTAGCAGGTTCACGGTAGCTATCTAAGGTTAAAGATTGATTTTTTCAATACTATTTTTAATGGTAAACGACAACTTTTCTTCAATACAAACTGAAAAGGAAGCTCTTTTCTAAAAGGGTTTGAACCAAATCTACCTACTTGATTGATATTGATAGATTCGACCAATCTAATGTTAATGGCATTAATGTAAATGTAAATGTAAACGTAAATGTAAATGTAAATGTAAATGTAGCGTGGTCGCTCCCTGCTCCTACTTTTCTAACTTTGAACAGTCTTTAAATGCTAAGTTTAAAACACTTTTCCATCCTTAACCAATTCAACTTCATTTATTACTTTCTTTGTCTGTTTTGCCTTAATTTCTTGTTTCAATCAGCTAATTGTTGGAAAAATCAGAATCTTGAAATTTCAGTGACCACAATTTGGCAGAAAACTAAGGAGCAGGTGGCTATTACAGTGTACACACACTAAATCCTCTAGAAAATGGTTTTATACTTTGAATATTACTCGTATCGGTATCATTATTGTAGAAGCAAAACAAAAGCTTATTGGGGTCTTTTTGTTTGCATGAATTGCCAAATAGTGAGCTAATAGTAAGTAAAGCTTGGGTTCATTATAGTATCTAAAGTTCCATCATGGATATTGAGTTTGTGTCAATGAACTCTTGATGTCATATGGGATGGAAGGGAGTGCTTGCCTTTGACGGCGGGCTTAATGTACCTCTTTGACTTTGAACTCAGACATCGTCGATCTATATGTCAATGTCAGTTTGGCCAGGACACAGCAACGTCGGTTTCTCAGAAATTACCTTGTAAGTAACTCAGAAAGGGCCTGAAATTCATATACAAATTGTTGAAAACAGCACGTAAAATGTTGGAATGGCAATATTTCTGGTCATCATTGACCATTAAACAGTTCATTTTTAAATCTGCAAAAATTCAATGGGTTAATGCTTGAAATACCGCCTGATAGACTTCCAAGGGGTCTTGTTCCCAATTATCACGTTTGGCTTCCCTAAACAAACGCTGAGTTTGGGAATCACATCAGCCACCAGTGTACTCTCTTCCTCTTTCATTAGTTGTTTTCGAAGAAATTCACTCGAAGCATTCTTCAACAAGAACTAGTATGGTTTTCTTATCCCGGAAAATTCCGTGAAAATTCATGGTAAGATTTATATGGAGTAAAGATCATTTCTACTCTTAGTGCGGTCATACATGTTACATGAACAGAACTTAAGCACAGTCCAATTCCATCTAGAAGAAGGGATTTCCTATCGACCAGATTGGCTAAATGGGTAGAAAAAATAACTTGAAAAGACTGCAGAAGATTAATATGACATCAATGAAAAATTTATCTTCTTTCCCCACTTCCACGTGATAGAAGAATATCATTATTGCCTATTTGGTCACTGAGTTGATCATTCAAGGCCAATCTAATATGAAAAATTTGCATGAGAACTCATATAAACGGTCAAAGAAGTCTGCTTCATTAGTTTTAGGATGAGAACAGGAACTTCATGCACAGCTCAGCAGGGTAGCAACACATTGCATATATATTTCAACTTGTGATTAATTTCTGAAAACCCTCTCCCTTAGATTTCCAAGTCAAGTTCTGCCATGTATAGTTCCATTTTCTCTCCCCCTGGACGTTCATTTCTTTCAACATCTTCACTAGTTCACAAGTCTTTGTTTGACCTGATTACTAGGTCTCCTCCTTTCTATAAATAAGTGGTTTTAGGCATATAAGATGATTAATAGGTTTATTATATTACACCAGGCTCATGAATGCCCTGTTGCAGTCTTAAACTTGAAAAAGTTATCAGCAAATAGCTTAGCATTCTTTGTACTTGAAGAAAGTTCTGTTTAAGGTTTTACAGTTTCAGTATGGCAGCAGACAAAGAGAGTCGATCTTTAGAACAAACGCCAACTTGGGCGGTCGCGGTTGTCTGTTTTGTAATGATTTTGGTTTCAATTATTATAGAACACGTCATCCATTTAATATCAAAGGTGATTCAATATTCTATGATGTTTCAGATGCTTTCAGACTTCAGAGTGGTTTCTTTTTTCTCGGTTTTGTACTAAATGCTTATATTCTAATGCCTGCAGTGGTTAACAAAGAGACATAAACGAGCTCTTTATGAAGCACTCGAAAAGATTAAATCAGGTTTGTCATTACACATACAGTAAACAATATTTATATTATGTTCCTTTAAAATTTGTTTTTGTTTTCCAGAAAACTTAGCCTGTCTTCGTCTTCTTTTCAGAGCTTATGCTATTGGGGTTCATATCATTGCTCCTAACAGTGGGACAAGGAATCATATCTGACATTTGCATATCAGAGGCTGCAGGGGCTACATGGCATCCATGTAGCAAGAAAGAAGACAGTAAATCGGACAAGGACAAAAAGAAATCTTCGGGTTTGGATGGAGATCATTCGAGAAGGCTCCTAAAATTTCAATATTCTGATGGTAGTGATAGGAGAGTTTTAGCAGCAGCAGGAGGAGATGAAAAATGTGCCAAGGATGCATGTTGACCAATTTGATTTTTTATTTTTTTTAAGCTTTTTCCATTTTCCCCTTTTTTGGCTCAAATTTTTGAAGGACTAAGTTAGGAGGTAATTTTCTTGCAGGGTAAAGTTGCATTTGTATCTGCAGATGGCATCAATCAACTCCATATATTCATATTTATTTTAGCAGTCTCCCACGTGCTTTACTGTCTAACGACCCTGGCTTTAGGCAGAGCTAAGGTTTTATTCTTTCTGTCTGTCTCCTGTATTTCTGGTTGCACCCCACTTTCTGTTTGATTCAGATGATGTCGCAATTGCAGATGAGGAAATGGAAGGCATGGGAAGTGGAAACTAGGACCGCCGACTATCAGTTCTCACATGGTAAGATCATTGTCAAGGCTAATGCAAAGTAGGCCATCAATACAGTCATTAACTTGAAAATTGTCTTCTTTATTTTATGAATTATGATCAAAGCAAATTTGACTTAATTATGCAGACCCTGAGAGATTTAGATTTGCAAGGGATACTACTTTTGGCCGCAGGCACTTAAGCTTTTGGAGCCGCACGCCAGTTCTACTTTGGATAGTAAGTGCACTGAAATCCTCCATCGACCCTCTATCTTCTTTAATTATTTAACCTAAGCATGCTTCAACATGAATGTTGCTCTTCAATGAGAGTTTCAACCAGGTGTAAGGAAATGAGAGAATTGATTGCAATTTGCAAAATTATTTGCAGGTTTGTTTCTTCAGGCAGTTCTTTAGATCAGTTCCCAAAGTTGATTACTTGACCCTACGCTATGGATTCATTATTGTAAGCCTTTCAGTTCAAACAATTACCACCTTCTTCTCGTTGTTTTCTTTTTCTTAGTCTGTCTTATCTTTGATGCATTTGATTTCTTAGGCACATTTGGCACCGCAGAGTCAGACGAGATTTGATTTTCAGAAGTATATTAAAAGATCTCTCGAAGAAGATTTCAAAGTTGTTGTTGGAATCAAGTAAAGCTTTGAAGCCGTTTCCTTAATCCACTTGCTTTGGGAGAAGTCGTAGTCTTCCTTTTCTAGACCAATATGGTTGAAAAAGTAGCTAAGTAGTAACCAACCGGTTCAACTTTCATATCAAGATAGTTTAATCCTATTTGGTTTAATCTTTCTAGCTGTAATCATTACTGTCTCAATTGAATTTAGTTCTGTTAGTTTTTTGAAAAAAAGAACCTAGCCATTTGAAAGTCAAGGTACCGTCTTAAGCATGTAAAAGATTAAAGAATTGGCGGTATATTTAACCAGTTACTGTCATTTGTGGACTTTCTTAATTATTATGATATGATGATATCAGTAAACACAAAAGATAGTGACATTTCTTCTTGTGCTGGCAGCCCAATCATCTGGTTTTTCGCCGTGTTATTCCTAATGTTCAACACCCATGGTAGGCCAAATATCCTCACTTTATGTTCGCTTCTCCTCTTCCATCTTCCATTATAGCCAACTTTCTTTACTCCAAAAAATTCATGAACATCAATAAACATAGCAGAGTTGCTGCTATAATTTATAGCTATAATGAAGTTGTTAATCTTCCAACTTTACTGGACAGGCACCTACTCTTATCTGTGGTTGCCGCTCATCCCTTTAATTGTAAGCATCCAGGAGCAACTTTAATGCATCCTCTAATTTGTATCAACTGTTTAATGATGGACATGACCCATATATACAGATCATCCTGCTGGTGGGGACAAAGCTTCAAGTTGTGATAACAGAGATGGGACTAAGGATACAAGAAAGGGGAGAGGTAGTTAGGGGCACTCCCGTGGTGCAGCCAGGGAACGACCACTTTTGGTTCAACCGTCCTTACCTCTTGCTCTACATCATTCACTTTGTACTCTTCCAGGTGTTTCAACTTTGCTGTCGTAAGTGTGAATATATAAATATGGTTTTAAGTGAATTACATGCACACTAATTTGGCCTCATTTCTGTTTCAACAGAATGCCTTCCAATTGGCCTTCTTAGCTTGGACATTGGTGAGCTATCAAGAATCCTCTTCCTTGCTTTTCACTTTGTAACTCGTCTACAATTTTACACTGACTAGCCTTGCAATCTTCTTACTTCCTGTTCTCTTTTTTGGTTTCTGGCCGTACAAAGATTGAGTTTGGCATAAATTCATGTTTCCATGAGAAGCTGGAGGATGTGATCATCAGGATATCAATGGGGTAGTCCATTATTAACCAATTTTAAAATTCCTCTTCGAATCTTCCTTCATAATCCTAACTATGGCTTTGTTTGGACAGGGTACTCATACAAATACTATGCAGCTATGTGACTCTTCCTTTATATGCATTGGTGGCACAGGTGAACATTATTGAAACTGCCGTCTGCCGTGTAGATGACTGTCTTTTCTCTTTCCCTTGACAGAAAAATTAATCATTCAAAGTCTCTGCATTTTCTTTTAAACAGATGGGTTCAACCATGAAGCCTACCATCTTCAATGAGAGAGTAGCAAATGCTCTGAGGAACTGGCACCAGAAAGCCAAGAAACAGATTAAACAAAACCGGCCTTCAGGGAAAATGACAAGTAGGCCAGACACCCCATCACGCGGCACATCCCCTCTTCACCTCCTTCACAGGCATAGAGGTGAGCTAGACAGTTCGCAAGCAACACCAAGGAGGCCTAGTTTTGGTAATGAAGGCCGGGAAATATATAGGGATCATACCCAGGAAGAGAGAGAGAGAGCAGCTAATGATTCTCAGCATGAAATTGACATTGAACCTTTCGAGTTTTCATTTGATAAAAGAGCAATCCAATGAATTAATATTTGCTCGTTTGCCCCAATAGATTCCAGTGCACACCAACCATCACTACCCATTAAGTTTTAATGGATTCTAGCAGTGATAAATGTTGCTTTGGACTGGAATGGATTCATCAATATCAGAGAGAAACCAACTCAAACTTCTTCACTAATTGAAATTGAAATATTTCTGATCAAGATTTCCAAGGATCTTTGTTTAAAAGACAAAAACAAAATACAGAGAGCGAATAGAAACAGATGAGAAAAGATCAAACTTTTATTCCAAGGTAACTAGATTAACATCTTGCAGCAGAGAAAAGACCCAGAAATCAGACATTAAAAGAGAAAAAAGAAAAGAAAAAATAAACACTTCCATTGAGGCTTATTACGGCAATCTAAAAACTTGAAACCAACATAGCATCTTTCTTCCAGAAGGATCACTGCCCACCACGGAGACGCAGGACAAGGTGAAGGGTAGACTCTTTCTGAATGTTATAATCAGCTAGAGTCCTGCCATCCTCCAATTGCTTCCCCGCAAAGATAAGCCTTTGTTGATCTGGGGGGATTCCTTCCTTGTCCTGAATCTTTGCCTTGACATTATCGATTGTGTCCGAACTTTCCACCTCCAAGGTGATTGTTTTCCCGGTCAAGGTCTTCACGAAAATCTGCATACCTCCACGCAGCCTCAGAACAAGGTGAAGGGTCGATTCCTTTTGGATGTTATAATCTGCCAAGGTCCTGCCGTCTTCCAGCTGTTTCCCAGCGAAGATCAAACGTTGCTGGTCTGGTGGGATCCCTTCTTTGTCCTGAATCTTTGCCTTTACGTTATCGATGGTGTCCGAACTCTCAACCTCCAAGGTTATAGTCTTGCCTGTCAAGGTTTTGACAAAGATTTGCATCCCTCCACGGAGCCTGAGAACGAGGTGGAGGGTTGACTCCTTTTGAATATTGTAATCCGCCAAGGTCCTGCCGTCTTCGAGCTGTTTCCCGGCGAAGATCAAACGTTGCTGATCTGGTGGGATCCCTTCCTTGTCCTGAATCTTTGCCTTAACGTTGTCGATGGTGTCCGAACTCTCGACTTCGAGGGTGATGGTTTTGCCGGTCAAGGTTTTGACAAAAATCTGCATGCCTCCCCGGAGCCTGAGAACGAGGTGGAGGGTCGACTCCTTTTGGATGTTATAATCAGCCAAGGTACGGCCGTCCTCGAGCTGTTTTCCGGCAAAGATCAGACGTTGCTGGTCTGGAGGAATGCCTTCCTTGTCTTGGATCTTGGCTTTAACGTTGTCGATGGTGTCGGAACTCTCGACTTCAAGGGTGATGGTCTTGCCGGTCAAAGTTTTGACAAAGATTTGCATACCGCCACGAAGACGGAGGACAAGGTGGAGCGTTGACTCCTTCTGGATGTTATAATCCGCCAAGGTACGGCCGTCTTCGAGCTGCTTTCCCGCAAAGATGAGACGTTGCTGGTCTGGAGGGATCCCCTCCTTGTCTTGGATCTTAGCCTTGACGTTGTCGATGGTATCGGAACTCTCGACCTCGAGAGTAATGGTCTTGCCCGTGAGGGTTTTCACGAAGATCTGCATCTTTCCGAAAGGCTAAGAGAAAAAAACTAAACGAATGGTTTTGATGATTAGAATAACAAAAGAGAACCAGAGAAAACGAAGGAATTTGATTTTCTTTCTTTGGATGTGAAAGACGAGAGGGTCAGGGGATGTTTATATAGGGAGAGGAAGTTGTGATCGACCCGAAGGAAGGGTTCGGGATTTTCGCTTTTCTAATTTTCTTAATTCCCAAGGAAAGGAAAATCCGGAAAAGACGAGAAAGTTGCGGTCAGATGAGTCGGCGTAACGCTAGCCACTCATTTAACACTTCCTTTCTTTGTTTCTTTCTTCAGAAATTTTATAATTAGCCAACCATTAGCTGGCGGGTGACGCACAAAAACAATCCAACTTTGATTCCGGAATTTTCTTTTCTTCTCTGTGTTTGCACTTTATTCCATTTTCCCGGAAATTTCCCTCCCACCATGTTTAACATTACTTTTTTCATTTTTTTTTTTTTGGGTTGCAAGTTTAACACTACTTTGCAAGGTATATCTTGTGTTTGCTGAAGTCCCACTACTAGGGAAAGACCCTGAATCAAAGCAAACATTTCTTGGGAATTCAGAGTTCGTTTGGCATTATACTTGAATTACCTTTAATCCCTATGGAAATGCAATTCTAAATAAGGCGGTATTCTCTATTTCCCAAAACAGCTAGACTTTCAATCGTGATTAGATTCAATCATTAGTTCTTGCAAAACTCACAGGAGAATTTGGCTGACGACTGAAAAAAGAAACAAATGGAATGAAATTAAACCAGCATTGGCAACTTTTAAGGCTCCACTTGAGTTGAGATGGAAGCCTACAGAGAAATGGCTCTACACTTGATCTAAAAGCATTCCCCTTTTTTTTTTGTTTCTACAAATTTCCTAAACAATGTCTGTGAGATTGTTTGGGCACGTCTCTAAATATATATACAAGATAACAAGAATAATAAATGAGCATAAACCATAATAGAAGCCATTACTTCCCCTTCATATCTTCAGACAGAACCGAAGCTTTGCAGATTGGACATGTATTCTTCATTGACAACCACTTCTTGATACAGGGAACATGGTAATCATGACCACAAGTGTTTAACGCCCCAACTTCATCCATGTCCTTGTATTCTTCCTGTCAATTATAAAGCTTTGTGAGAATTCGACTAGTGCATTTCGGTTTTAAAATTGATGTAAATGATACAGCTCGGACAAGTGGAATCATAGAAAAGAAGTTGCTAAGAGTTTGGCCGTGGTTTGTGGACTGTAATTAACATGTGGGGGTCTTTTCTCTACAATTCCATGTTGAACCATTCTAACATAATCTGAGATATTCATGTTTCAAACAGAATAAAATTCTTACCAAGCAGATCACACAATTGCCCTCATCCTGGGGTTGATCTGAAGAACAGTAAACTGTTTCGGTCAGGCAATTGGATATTGAGTCTTCAGACAAGCCTGTGCTAACATTCCCAATCCTTTCCCCTAGTGCAAGTAGTTCCTGCCAAAGCAAATTATCCAAGGTCATTTAAAACAAACACAGAAGAATGAAATAACACCATAATATAACGTAGAAGGGAAATAGGTACATACCTCGTAAGTCATGTTGTCTATGTCTAACCTCATATCTCGATGCTGATCAAACATGTTTCTGGATCCATAAAAGCCTGACCGGTCCACGATCATAAAACCCTGCAGAGTGAAAAAACATTATAACATTTAGCTAATGAGTCATTAAATCAGAAAAGTAGTTGGAAAGCTGCTATATGGGCATATACTACAGAAAAGGATTTTTCCTGTATCTCATTTGCAAAAGAACTTTAGAATCATCAAAACAATATTTAAAACTAATAACAGCCAGATCATAACAGATCAGGCCACCATCATTCAACAAAGGTAAATATTAAGCAATAAGCCATAAAGTGCAGCAAGGTGAAGCAATACCAACATTCCAACCAGAAAGGCAAAACTGTGTCAACTGAGTTTTAAACTTATTGCTAGGGGACATGTCAGTTGACCTCAATTGCTAATGCAAGAATATAAGTCCTTCAAAGTGGTACATACCTCAGACGGAAAACGTTCATGGAAAGCTGCATCATCAGCTAGAGATCGGTATCTGTCATTAGCTATCCTTGACCTCCCATTGCGATCATTATTACGCCACGTTATAGCTGATACTGGCCGAGGCTGTCTGGTGGAAAAATTTTCAGCAATAACCTGCATCCCTTCATCAGAGGGTGCTGCATGTCCTACGTGCATATTGCTGGAGGAAGCCCTAAATGTTGGGCTAGACCTCTGAGAATAGTTTGTGCGAACACCCCTTACAGATGGTGCTGGGTTGCCATGAAAACTCTGAGGAAGAACATGATTTCTACCTGAAATGAAATCATGCTGAAGTCCCCCAACCTCTGCCGAAGCATTTGTAGCACTACTACCCCCCAGAAAGTGGTTTGTCTCATGATTAGAAACACTTGAATCTGCAATTTACCCACAACAGACTCATAAGTGATGGGAGATTCAAAAATGATACAGAGAAATGTTCAACTGACTAACCTGAAGCTTGAATCCTTCCATGACCTGGAGACATTCTCAAATGGCCCCAGTCCCACTCCCTTGCCGAAGCATTAGAGCTCTGACTTGGGAGAACCATAGAGCTAGAATGGTCAACTGGTTGGCTTGTGGAGTATGAAGTGTGAGAAGGGTTGCTTGATAAATGAGTTCTAACTAAATTCGATTCAAGATCAAGTGCTGGGCGGCTCCGCACATTCCTCATTGAGCCCTCACCCCGGATTGAGAGGCCATTGCCTCTATAACTTGGGGGCATAGCAACATGATCCCAATGCATGTATTGAGGATCTGTATTAGGTTTCTCTTGCCAAAAGTCAGAAGATAGAGGAAGATCAGATGAACTTCCAGCACTGACAAATCTGCTTGAACCACCCCTCTCACAGACTGAAGGGACTCCGGGGCTTTTTCGCTTGTGAGGTCCTCTTCCACTGCCCATTGTGAGATCAAAACCACCCTCATTTCCATGGAAAGTCTGCCTCTCATAATTGGAAGACGATGCATGATGCATGTAATTGTCAGGGGCCGCATTAAATGCTCCAAATGCTCCAGGTGCTGATGGATGAAGAAAAAGATCATGAGATGGGCCTGGAGTGTCAGGTTGATAGTGTGGAGCTTCAACATTGTGGCTTGAGGCAGCATAACCACTCGACCTAGGCACAGCATTCCAATGAGAAGAAACATGCACCCCGTCGGCAGACATATTTTCTACAGGGCAGAAGAAGGAACCGTTCTCTGTAGTGCTGGCCCTCACTGCTGAACAAAACAAGCAGCCATAAGGCCATTAGAATAATAGGTAGTCCACAATATGATAATAGCTATAATGCAAAAGGCAATCGTAACTTAAAATCTAGGTCCCAGCATTCTAGTAGGAGAATATGATGAGTACCTTGCAAGCATACGTTTTCAATCATTATCTCTTTGGCATCAACATCAACCTTATCTGCTTAAAGATAAAATGAAAAAGAGAAGGCATTAGAATAAATTACCTAGATTCGCGTACGGTTGCTCTGTATGCATATGATTCCAGCTCTGGTCATGTTCACTCTCAAACATTTGGGATGTGCCAAACAAATGTCTTTGCCCCATAACCAAGGCACGTCAAAGCTAAAGATAAGTTATATTCCAGAAGAAGAATCAACCTGTAAAACGAACAAAAATAAAAAAAGACAATCAACTAGTTAGAAGAGAATGGAGGAGTTATTTAAAATATATTTAAAATATTTAATGTCTAACAACATTAAAAATGGAAAAAAGAAGAAGAAGATTAGCAACCCATGTCATTCTCACAAGCCAAACACAGTCATTCCTTTGCATTTCATTTTTTTATCAAGAACTTCAACAAAAATTTCTAAAGGAAATCTACAATTCTGATGTTACAATTGCGTTCAGGGTCTCATGTATTAGCAGCAAATGCAGACAAATATAACTCCAAGAATCACATCTTTCAGTTGCATCATCAATTAGTTGCCACTGTAAAATATATTGAAAATTAAGCTACCCCCATTTTCTAACACAAACTACTTAATCTTCTAAAAAAGAGAAGACGTTTTTGCCAGGCTATAAAAAAAAATTTAAAAAGATATGATGTGACTGATAAAACAAGAAACAATCATACACATATTGCCTAATAATTATCAAGCTCTCGAAGCTCAAATGATATTTGCTATGCATATACATCACACAGACATTCCAGCATAGATGATAACACATACACAAACAGGCATAAATTGTTACGTGAAAAGAACACCCAATCGGAAACTTAACAACCAAAGACTTTCCGTTTTGGCCCACTAAAATCGGGATTGTCCATCAAAAAAGGTGCTAAATCAATGGTGAGTTGATTCTTAGGAAGAGGAAAAAGTGATACTGCAAGCAAAAGCATTCACTGCATAGAGTGCATTTTACGGTAAGCATTTGTTAATATGGGAAGTAGACAGCACCAAATACCCAGTTGCACACAATAGTCGTCTTATATACAGGCATGCTCAATTGCATTCATCTGCTTATATATTGCCTCTCTCCATATTGGAAAGAGCATCCTTCATATTCTGGGGCACGAAACAAAGAACAAGGAAAAACTGAACGCAAGATAGAGTACACTAGATTAGTAATAAAACACAAGACTATTAATTGAACTCCATTACTAACCCTATAACCCAACACAATAGTACCTTAGATTCAGACTCGTAGAGGAAGCACTAGAAGCAGGATTACTCATCAGGACATCCACTGGTATTGGTTTATAATTCATAGCGGATGCAAGGGATAAAAATGGTCATCACTTAACTAAGCATGGGTACAAATTTTGTAAAGCCACCACAGTAACAGCAGAAGACCAAGGCGTTTCACTCAAGTCATGAAATTAGTAATCAAACAAAGATAAAATATAATAGCCTTCTTTCTTCATATTGGTTCAGTAAAACAAAGGAAATCAAATTGTAAAGAAAGTAACCTCTCTGATATCGAACCTTCACTCTGTAAGTGAAGAACTGAAACCTATCTATAATGAAGATTAGTTAGAAGAATACAAAGGCATCGAAATAGACCTGGTAAAAAAAAAATGAAGATTACAATTTTAAAGTATGCTGTCAACTTTTAAGGAGAAAAAGATGATAATATGGAATAGGAATATTTGTAGCAACAGCAGCTCTGTTTTTAGTAGATCAAGAATCATCGAAGAAATTGAAGAGAAATGGTAAGAAACTACAATTTTGAAATCTGTCATCATGATAAGGAACTAAAGTCAATTCCATGTTGATGTATAAATTGTTGGGCAAGAGGAAAGTTAAGTAATTAGGTTCATTTCCATGAAGCAGAGCATAAATGTCCATCATCACTAATTATAGGAAAGCACATATACTCAGCAGTGATTACACAGTCAAAAATTCATTGAAAGAGTAACCTTTACCAAAAGAAATTAAATGGTATCATAAACCAATAATTTATATGTGCAATTAAAAATCGGCAAAAGGAAAAATGGAAATAAATAAGAAAATCTAATCTCTATGATATAATCATAAAGAAGGTAACAGTCACCATAATTAATGTAAGATCCTGTCCATTGAAAGTATATTTAGCTTCAATATGAAAAGTGTGGATTGGTCTCTACAATACCTTTTTTTATCATGTAACATTTGAAGTAGAGATGCAGTCGATACACAATTGTATCTCTTAGGAACATTATTTTGCCTCAATGTATTTCTGAAAGCTTTCAAGGCCAGAGGATTAGGTGAATACTAACACAATATATATTATGCACATCACTTAAGTTGCAAGCCTCAATTTGCCATAAGTTTATACTTACAAGAAATTTGCCATCATTTTAAGGTCATTTTTCACAAACGTGGAGGTTCACCATGAAGCTTAATAATGCAAATCAAGGGGAAGAAAATACCCTAGAAAACAGAAGCTTCAAGAATGTGTGAATAAAAAGGAGGAACATAACAGTAGGAAGAAAGCCTAACAAGCAATTAGGAAAATCTCACAAAACCCAACTCCATTGATTCCCCTTTGACATCGATAAGCAGAAAGTCCATATCAGCCGCACAATTGGTTTAACCAAAACTTAATAAGAAGTCAGCTCTGCTGTCAGGAAGAATTCACAGCCTTACATCTTGACACTAACAATCATAAGTATTGGTTTAACTAAGTTACTACTCACTACATCCAAGAACAAGTTGACCCTCCACCTCAATAAACCACGTGAACCCGAAGCCATCAGGCCTCCGTAGAATCACTGGAACCCCAATACAGTTAGCATAATCATCCCTCCTCACAGGCCCCTAGTCCCCACAAGCATGATTCCACCAGCTAAAATTTCTCAAACCACTTAGTTATAACTACATCCACCAATATAAGTAACAAAACAAAATCCCAACTACTTGCCTATGGTCATCATCCAAGCTCCAATTTTCCACCATAAGAGCCATATGTGATATGACATCAATTAGTGCCACCAAATAACTCTCCAGTAAAAGCATGTTTCAACAGTTGTCCAGCAGACTATACTTAGCTCAATTTTCAGCAAAGCCACCACCATGCTCAACAGAGTAATCAACTTTTTCTGCAGAAACTGTAAAGGCCCTGGAGATGGCCCCAGGGATCTTAGGGGTTCTTAGGTCATTACATATACTCAGAACCACACACCCCAATATAAGAAATAATGCTATTCTCCATTCCTTAATCTCAATGTCACTCCCTAGAACTCATGTACATTCTACACCGAGCATCTAGCATGCCAACTCGGAATGTCAAAAATGATGGAAGGAGTGGAAAGATCCTGATGTCAAGGTGAATACCAATCGAACAAGGTCTAAGAATTCCGCAAATTGGAGTAGTAACTCTAGTATCATTTAATTTGCTCTCCATGTTTGAAAGCCAACTTATTATAACACTCCAAAACGAGTGCACATGATCCTAACAAGGAGACACAGTAATAGGTCCTTCGGTTGCACAATCGACCAAAGCTTTCCTGCAACACCATTTGTAATTCAGATAATAGCAACAAGAAAGGCCACAACTAAGCTATTTACCAACTCTGGTATCCTATGTATGATTCCTTCAAAGGAATGTTAATTGATAAGCATACACATTGATAAAGGCCTGGGGAATTAAGATAGTTGATATAACAGAAGGTGAAGGTGCTGCAAGACATTATGAAGATGAGGATGATGAAAAGTGAAGGGAATAGAAAAAATAAAATTTGCCGGACAGATATTGACACACTTCACCAGAAAGCTGACACCTATTAAGAAGTATCAATGTACAGCTTCTAAACAACTACTTTCAAAACTAATTGCTTGCGGAGAGAGGAGAGCATAACAATTCCATACCTTTAGAAGTAAAAGGGCTATTGCTCCAAACTTGCATACTAGTTAGTGTCTGTTACTGCTCAAGGGCAAACTCAACAGTCAAGATGTGGGTCAAGAACGAAACACCAAGTCCCTAACCTGCATAATAAGAAACATCTAAACCTACTTGATGCTAAGGCAATCATAATAAAACTAGGGCCAATCCTATATACAATAGCATCGAGTCCCACAAGCGGTTATCAGACACGCTAGAAGACACAAAGTGTTTCAACGATATCTGGTATCTGAACCACCATAGAGAATGAAAGTCAATTTCCCACATTATAGCAACCCACTGAGGGGAGGAAGCAGTTTATGTTAATCATATTCCATTATCTTTTTCCAGAAATTAATCTTCAATCAAACACTAGAAAACATCAATGTGCTGGACAAAACAAAATGAAATGTTAAGCTTATCAGGGCAATCACCCAAGGTAAATTTGAGCACAAACACTGGGAAAAGAAACAAGGGAAGCAATTAGTTAGGCACGATATAGGATATAATACGCAACAAATCGCAATTTGGTTTCCTTGACTTTTTGCAACGAACCGTATGTTGAGGTTCAAAAGTAAAGTACCCAATGGTATACTGGGTACAAGTTTCATAACACAATTATTGAAAAAAAATTAAATATAAACTCTTCCATCAGTTATAAAAACCTTTCATTCATGATTTTCTGAACAAAAGACAGCAAAAAAATAAAGTTAAAGTCTACGAAAACAGAACATTTATTTACTTTCCATAATCAACGTTCATATATAATAACACTACAAATTTCTTTCTTTAAGCTACAACAACCACGTCCAAACTGATCATGTTTTAAGCCAAGTCCCATAATCGGATGATCATCAACGAAATAACCCATGCTGATAATAATCATGACCATGATCAAAACCCAAAAACCATTTTTTAAACGGCAAAATTCTTTATTCTCTGATTAAAACATAATTTTTTTTCTTTTTTTTCTTTAAACAGATAATCTAAGCATGATAAACAAGAAAACAAGCTGAAAATATTACAGATTCTATTGCACAGTCAAGATCAAACATAAAAAAAGACAAATAAACAAAGTAAAAAGGAATCAGACCTCAGACAACCAAAAGCTACATGATCAAAGTCGGCTAAGAAAAATTAACTAACAAGATGAGGAAGCAAAATTCAAAGGAAAACGTACCTTGAAGGGTTTTTAGTATTGGATGAAAGTCTGACAGAAATTGATTAGAATGAGGAGTTTTGGAGAAAAAGAGGAAGAGAGAAAAATAAAATAAAATAATGGACAGAGTCTTGTGTTTGAAAGAAGGAAGGAAGAAAGACAATGAAATAAAGCGGTTTGGGTGCGTTTGTCTGCCTTTTGTGCAGAAATAATAAGAGAAGGAGAAAATTACCCACCAAAATACAAAAATCAATGGAAGAAAAAACGGGGGGGGAGAGAGAGAGAGACTTTAGCTGTGTTGCTTTGCTCACCGCAACAGGTTACCGGCCCAAACTGTTAAAAAGCTTTTATTATTATATTATTAATTATTAAAAACTTAAAAAGGAAAAGGTTATTGATAATGGTAAGTGATAACATAATTAATTAATTAATTATTAAAAAAATAATAATCCTTCTTAAGGGTGCTAAATGCTAATCACCGTGGCTTAACCCGGTATTTTATTTTTTCAGCTTTATTTGAACTTTTTTATTTATTAATTCATTATTCAGTGAGATAAAATATGAAACTTTTTTTTTTGAGGTAGAATAATAATTATGTTACTTAAATGTTGATTCGTTGTTATCAACACGAAAGAAAATGTGCAATGCAGAAGAGTCAAAGGGAAGGGGTATAAGAAATGTGGCCAAAAATGAAATGGGGCATATGCTTTTGGTACTCAAACTGGTTGACGTTTTGATTAGGCCTCCTGTCACACTCCGACCTATGGTTAAAGGGGATGAACCATTTGATTTTTGGTTTAATTTTGGGTCATCCACTTTGGGTTCTCACCTATAATCATGTTGGACCCTGATTACTCGGTTAAAAACAAGTTAATTATTTTCAAAACTTCACTACTAATTGTGAATTCATCAGACCGATAGATGGTAGGACATAAAAAATATATCTGTAATTTAAGAATTTCAAATCTCGATCGATTAAAAGTCTTGTAAACTTCGTAATCAGATTAGATTATGTATTAACACGATTAATTTTAAATCAAATAATGATGTAACTTGCCTAGTTAAACTGGCAAATGCTTTATGTAGCAGCAATTTGTATTTGTGTTTTTTGTGCGTCTATTTGAAGGGATAGGACATAGAACAAGACGTGAGAATATTGGAAACAAATGCAGCAACTGCCAACTGGTCATTTTCTCCTTCCGATAGAAAATGACATTCGCCTATTCTTCCAAGGTTGTGGCTACTAATCAATCATACACAATATTATCGTACCAATTAACCATACAATAGTAAATTGCTTAATTTAACCTTTTTCTATGCCAATGTAGCGTGATCTTATAGTAAAGTGTCAGACTCTTAATTTCAATTACCAGAGTTTAGACTCGAACCCTTACCCCTCTCTCTCTCTCTCTCTCTCTAAGAATACTAGTATTTATTTTGGGTTCCAAGATCTTAGTCTCAAGGAAAGACTAACTTTCACATGCCAAAATATTGATTCATATAGGCAAATGTCAACATTTGTGACCAAACACCAAACACCTATAAGGCTACTACAGATAGATACACTAACTTGGATTTTTTTTTTTTTTTGCCCTTTTTTAAGGCAAATAGAGATGAGATGAGATAACTTTCCTTTTAATGTATCCAATTGTTGACTTTATCAACCCAAAGTTATAACTATTTTTATTTACCTTGGAATATGCCAAATAGTATACTAGAGTCTAAGATTCAGTATTTACTATTTTGCTTGGACGGATAGATTTTTTGGTAACTTATTCTCACTTAGAAAATGGAAACAAATCCTCTTCCCTTAAAAATATATACTCTCTCATGTGTTGACAAAATTCAAAATTTTCCTACAAATTTCACGATTTAAAGCCAAATTTTTTATTCTTCGAAACCCATAGTTTATATCCACAAAGTCCTTGGTTTAATTGATAAGTCTGTTAGCTTCCAAAGAAAAATTTTGTTAAACCTGATTCATAGTCCATCATTAATCATTTAACCTTAACCTTAATGTATCTCTTATTTTCATCATAACGCGTGGGATCATCATTTATTGATTTATTTCGATTCATTCATATAACTTTATTTTTAAAACCATATGTATCGTATTTATTTTAACGGTCTAAAATTATTACAGTTTGAGCTGCGTTAGACCCCCAAATGAGATAAAACTCTCCCACACTTATTTTATTTATTTACAATACTTCAATCCATGCATTTATAAAACTTTAATGAATGAATGAATGCTTGTTGAGTGAAGTACTTTGATACTTCTTAAAAAAAAGTCTCCGATTCAAGTTTTAAAAATAATGAAAACAGACTTAAATAAGATTTTTTTTTAGTACATTGGAAGTAGAGAAAATATGTTTATTTGAAACATGATAGATTTTAAATCCGACATTTTTACATGAATTTCTCAATCTCTAACTAATTCGATTAGAGGGAAAACTCACTTAAAGAAGATTCTTTCTATTTGTGGTCGGATTTAAACCGATTTTAAAATAATCATACTCAAATATAATTATCGAATATTAGAAGATTCGTACCAAAAAATAAATGAATGATTTAAGCGTGGTCAGCCTAACCGATCATATGCACGACGCAACCACTTGGCCAAAGTCCCCACTGTGGTCCATTTGGTCAATAACCCCATTAAGCATTTTGATTGCTTTGGTAATTGAAATTCGGTTCTTAATGACTCAGAAAATATACACAATCAAAGACTCTTTCGTATCACATGCCTTTTCACACGAAGGGTGAAAAAGAATAAAATTAAAAAATAATAATAAGGCATTTTTATTTGTTGGAGGATGAGTGGCGTTTTAAATCAAGTTCGATGATTTGGGTCGATGGCTTAGGATTTAAGCATTGTTAACTCCATTTGGTGGTCCATTTTTCCAAATAGTACGCAACACAATTCCTTGACATATAATATATTAACTTGATTTGCAAACATAATAAATAAATAAATAAATTGGGCCATCTTATGTAATTTTACGTAAATAAATAAATTAGCAAAACCCTAACAATATTTATGTAATTTGTCTATTGTTTACACGATTTTATAAATTTTATACAAATTTGCAGCATTTGAGTCATTTTATGTAATTTTTATACAATTTTGTAATTTGATGAGAAAAGCGCCAACGTAAAACTATCAAACACCGACTCTCTGCCGAGTAATTACGGCGAAAGTAAAATCTTGAAACCCCGGAGAAAGGAAAAGGAGCAAAATTAGAAAGGGGCAAAAACAAAATTAAAAAAAAAAAAAAATCCCTTACACGCAGCCAGGCTGTAGGCTGTAGCCCGTAGGTTTGCTAGCCAGTAGTATTTTCGTTTTCTGAAGGCGTTTACCTGAATCTGGAGTTGGTTCCCTCATCAACATCAACGGTGGAAACAAACAGAAACAAAGAAAAAAGGGGAAATCAAAACTCTCGATTTTCTTTCCATCCAAACAGATACATTGGCTGATCTGTAAACTGAAAACAGATTAGAGCGAGGAAAAATGAGTGTGATCGATATATTGACGAGAGTAGATGTGATCTGCAAGAGATACGACAAATACGACATCGAAAAGCAGCGAGATCAAAATGTGGCCGGCGACGATGCCTTCGCTCGCTTGTACGCCTCCATCGAAGCCGACATTGAATCCGCTCTTCAGGTAACTTGATCTAATCTAATGAATAAGGCTTTGTTTTGTTGAGATTTGTCAGTTCAAGCTTACTTTATGATTAGGTTAGTTGAGATTTAGAGTGTCAGTCTTTCTTTGCTTAATTGAGGGTTGCTCAGCCAGAATTAGGGTTTTTCTGCCTTTGAGTAATGTTTAATTTGTTCTGTTTTAGAAAGCGGAGGCTGCTTCGAAGGAGAAAAGTAAGGCTTCTGCTGTTGCAGTGAATGCCGAGATTCGTCGAACCAAGGCTCGATTGCTTGAGGAAGTCCCCAAGCTGCAGAGATTGGCCGTTAAGAAGGTTATCTTTTTTCGTCTCTTTAAACTTTCCGCAATTATTTAACAATTATAAATGTGAGCTTGCTTTAGGTTGATAATGCTGGTAAATAAAGTAGGCAGAATAAAAATTTCTATAATGTAGTATTTCATTTTACATATTAAGGCTGTTTGAATTTTGGAGTATGCTATTGTGGACTTGAGAATTGACTTGTTTGGACTTGTGTTTGATAAATTTTGGAATTTGTATATAGGTCAAAGGGATTTCAACAGAAGAGATGGCTGCTCGTAATGATCTGGTCCTTGCATTACCAGACAGGATTCAAGCTATACCTGATGGAACTGCTGGTCCTAAACAACCTGGTGGCTGGTTTTCTTCAGCACCTTCAGCTTCTCGCACTGAGATTAAGTTTGATTCAGGTAATCCTTAACTTTGTAGTAATTGCGTCTAAATTGTATTGAGATTGCATATAGGTATCTTAAAAGTGTGAAAGATGTTATAATAAAATCTTAAAAGTGTGAAGGCAATGGATCAAGGCAATGTAATTTCAAACATGTTGCATTTCAATTTTTGTAGCATCGCAATCTGTTAGTGTTAGTATGCCATATATAATTTTGAGAAAAATAAAGGAATGAGGGTGCTTAACTTATGCTGATAATTGCAGAATTGCTGCAGATTCTTTATTGCCTGCAGACTGTTTGCAGTGGAAAGTTTCAATCTGATAGTTTATAATGCATTACTTATCCAGAAGCAGTTTTTGTTATCTCCAAACCGTTCATGGTTGGGTATCTTATTCTCTGCTGTACTTACATATTCATGTTTTTCACAGATGGGCGATTTGATAATGAATACTTTCAAGAATCTGACCAGTCAAATCAGTTCAGGCAGGAGTATGAAATGCGGAAAATGAAGCAGGCAAGTGAAATAAGTCCGGGCATCGCATGCATTTCTTTGTGATCCTCTTATACAATCATAAAGAAGTTTGTTTGAATGCCTTTCATGCACACACCGCATTTCTTTAGCAATATTCCCTTTTGATTTGTTTTGACGTCGCTACAGGACCAAGGATTGGATATGATTTCAGAAGGTTTGGATACTTTAAAGAACATGGCTGGTGATATGAATGAGGTAAAACTGCCATGATTCTCACTTGTAATGTTATTCATTTATTATTTTTGTCAAGTATTTCTAACATTCATGTCTTCTACTTAATTGTATCTTGTTGCGTGAGCAGGAATTGGATAGGCAAGTTCCTTTGATGGATGAAATTGACACCAAGGTAAAGATCATGACCTCATGGTGCTGTGAAACTTAGAAACTGCTTAAATATTACCAATTTACCACATATTCTCTGTTCTTTTACACATTTACAGGTGGACAAAGCAGCTTCTGACCTTAAGAATACCAATGTTAGACTTAAACATACTGTCAACCAGGTAATTAAGTATAAGTTCATTAAGTGTAGATTCCCATCCGTTTAGAGCTTTGTCAAGTTGTTTACCTTCTTTGCTGGACCTAAAATTAGTTTTGGTTTCTGTTCCAGTTGAGATCCAGCCGGAATTTCTGTATTGATATTGTCTTGTTGTGCATCGTTCTGGGAATTGCAGCCTATTTATACAAGTAAGCTTCTGTCCCATATGTTTTTAAAGAAAGAAAGGATGAAAAAAAGTAAAAGAAACACCATTTTATATACAAGTAAAGCTGGTTGACTTACAAATTGTGTTCTATATTATAGATAGACATACATTTTAATTCTAATTAACTGCTCGTAATGTGTGCTTCAGTTATGTTGGGTGATATATTTTGGATTTTTGAATAACACATTTGGTCGAAACTTCATTGATTCATTAATTGATTTGTTCTCCTATATGTATTTCTTTAGTTTTTAAGAAAGTGTTCATTTGCAGTGTTCTGAAGAAGTGAAGAGAGATAAGTTGCTGTGTTGCCCTTTTATGCCGTTGGCCTTTTTTGGTATTGTCTTCCATTTGGAGGACTTGCTCTTGCGCTTGATCTTGTATGTTATTTGTTTCTATGTGGGAGTCATTGTTCACTCTGGTAAAATATGGGTTTGTCCTTCTATGCAAATTAAAGAACTACATTCTTTGTAATTTGTATATGATGCAAGTCGTCAAGATTTGATCATGTTCTCAGGACGGTCATATTTGCACTGTTTCCTTGTTGGAATGATCATGCTACAGTCTGTTTTCACGCTTCAGATATTGAGTTCGTCTAGCATCACTAGTTTCCATTCTTGTAGGCATCATTTATGGTCTATTACTCCCGGTGCTTGCTCGATTCACATTATTTTAGGCCGAGGCTTTGTTGGCATTTTACGTTCGGGAATGTTTGCCGTCATCACGAGCCCATGTTTTTGGGCTCTATTGCAATTTGGTTATTGGGCTTCGCGTCAGATAAAGAAAGGTTCTAGTCGTACTAAAGACGAGTTATAAGATATAGTAACTCTGTCTCAATCCAATGTTCGGGTTAGCGTAAAAGGTTGGTCTCAGGCTACTAAGGCCTAAGCATATCGTTGGTTAGGAACAAAAAAAAAAAAATTTCGGGTTAAAGTTCGTGTAAGTAAATGGTTTGGAATTTAAGTGCTCTTGCTAGTAAATAAATGGAAGAATGGAAGGAGGAGAAAGATAGTACTTAGATCGGGAACGATTGATACTAGCTATGCGTAAGAAAAGGAAAAAAAATTGCAGAACACCTGAACAGAGCTTCAATCTGCGCTCTGGTGGTAGCCAGTAGTAAGGCATTCGTTGATTTATCATATGTACCAGTAATTATTATTATTATATGTAAATGTATACAAATATGAAAATATTTCCAAATAAAAAATAGCAATGAAGCCTTCAAACCTCAATTGCCCTAATTATTTACAGACAAATCTTTCATGGTGAAATATAAGTCACCAAATCTGTCTATCTAGGCCGTAATCAGGGGCTTCTTGTATGTATGTATCGGCACACTGAGCAAGAACCCATTTGCATTTTATGTACATAATAGTAGTGGGTTTTTTTTTTTTTTTCCATGCTTGTGAAAATCGATCTCTAGTCAGTTTCTGTGAAATCCAGGTGATTAAGTTCTTGATACAGCATGATGGAATTCCATTGATCTGGACTAAAATTGTTGTCTTCCGACTGATCCGTTCCATAAAAATTCATGTCACTGCAATCATTGCTTACCGACATCACTTCTTCCTTTTCATTTTCCTCCCTGATCGGCTCCTTGCTTGGTTGGAACAAACTTGTTGCCATGGATTTTCTTTTCAAAGGGTTAAACATCGTCTCAATAGATGATGAAAATGAAATCTGGATATTCTTCTTGTCGGAACTGGCCTCGTGGATTGAAGTGGTGCAAGACTTGTCACTGCTTTGGAAGCTGATGCTTGAGCTGGTTGTATCGAAGCAAGGAAGGTCTTGAGAGGCAAAAATGAAAGGTAACATGGGGCAATCATTGAATAGATAGCTTTTCGGCATCTCAACATTGGGGTTCGAGTTTGAAGGCCATAGCTCATTCAATTTGGGGAGATAGCAATCTGTTTCATGACTGGTAGCAGCAGTACTTCTATCTTCCCAACTGTTCCTCTGTGTGCAGCTTTTTTGCCTCACTCGACAAAGCACCCAATCATCCAACTGTAACATTCAGATTCTCGTGAGAATCTAGGATAAACAGAACCTAGGATAAAGACCAACTCAGTTCTTATTTATGATATTAACATCGTAAGCAAAACCTAGGAAAAATAACAAAACCTTAAATGTTCAGAATTCTTACCCTCATAGACCCTTTTCGCTTGGGAGTCCAGGACATGGTTTCCAGCAATCTATACTCGTGCATGATCCATTCTGTCTTGGTTCCTTTTGGAGGACGTCCTTCGTAGAATACCAAAGCCTTCTTCACTCCAATACTACTCTGAGTTCCGCACGAAGTTAAGATTGGTTTATCTGTCCCCGTCGCCTTCCAATATCCCGAAGCCGCCGCTCTGTTAGGCCTCGCCCCGTTAGGGTACTTCCTGTCTCTTGGAGAGAAAAAAAACCACTCATCTTCTCCGAACAAAGCTTTATCTACACGAATATAGAGTCAATTAGTAAGTTTACACAATCTAATAAATAATAAAGAAACATTGGAAGTACTCGAAAGTTATATTCAATACTATTATATGTACTGACTTGGAAGCTCCCATGGATTGTACTTGTATAAATCTATCTCAGCTATAATGGAAGCTGGGAGAGGACTGGAAGTGACTTTGTTCTTCAAATAATGAACTATGAGCTCTTCATCAGAAGGGTGGAATCTAAAACCGGGAGGAAGCTGAATCTCTGACGAGGCAGGTGCTTTCTCCATGGTATTAGAAGAAGCCATTAACATTATTGTTTTTCTTTGGAGATCAATAATAATGAAAGAAACTTATAAGTTAACCTAGGGATTAATGACTCTCTCGCCGATATTATCGACCCGAAAATATTTGTAAATATGAAAGAACACTGTGCAAAGATTATATATGGTGGTCTCTAACCTTCATGCAGATGTGGACATTGTTAACGCTGCTAAATTTGGCTGGGTTTTAATAAACCGTGTTACTCTAAAAGTTCCCGATGAAAGAGACTGGAAAGCTACCGGTTTGTCCATATTTCGAAACAGAAATTCTTGGAATGGACCTATATATTTTGTCACACCCTGTATTATTTTAGAGTTAAGTTCTATAAATAGTATGCCAAAACATTTAAGTTCAACCCTTCACTCCCATTATAATAAGACTTTTGGAACCAAACCAAAGGCCCCAGACCTTGGGACAGAGCCTTATGATCAGTTTCTTGTCTCTGCGACCAATACCGTATATTGTCCCTTCGTCGAAGATTCTTGGCAGATTTTAGCCATATGTTTTTTTTTAAATTGAATTACGTTTATTATAAAGAATTGTTACAGAGGGAGCTATAGCTTGAGCTTCCATGGCAATGGCATGGTAATCTAAAACATAATGTTGCAAGTTTCCCTAATTATGTGAGAATAACGAACTTGAGAGAAACTTTTTTTTATTTACCCAGTCATGATTGGGTTTGGCATGATCTCGTGACAGTTGGTCGAAGCAACCAGTTGTCTTAGCTTTTTGGGGATATCATGTAGCCATTTAGCTTTAAGCAAATTAATTAATTAATTAATAGCAATAATTACAAAGTTTTCTAGATTGATGGAAACAAGCGTTTGACAATCAATAATTAGAGATGATTGGAGGGTACGAGAGAAAAAATTAAGAAAGAAAAAGGATACAAAATCTTTTGCCGGACGGAATCCCAAAAATTGAATGTTATATATGACAAGAAAGCATATGGCAAGTGGGTTTGGCAAAAAGATTTTGCAAATATTTGCTGCTTCAAAGCAGGAGATCATACATATATAAATATGAAGAACAAGAATGATTGAAAATAACTTAGATTAGTGAGAATAGGTCCAAACAAAAGTCGGTTTTGATAGCATATAACAAATTTTTGATCAAGAGATCTTGTTTGTTTAAAGGGAAAATTGTTTGAAAAAGGAAAAAGGGGGGGGGGGGGGGGGGGGGTGTCGGTTGGGAGAGGCCCATGACTAGAATGATTGTCACCAATAAAATCAATTTCTTTTAGCCAAATCTACTTGGCAAATGGGCAATATTTATCCACTATTTCTCTATTGCTTGCACTCTCCATGTTGTCTTTTTGGTGTCTTTTTTCTCTCATAATATCCAATTGCTAGCTAGCATATAACATGTATATACATATCATATTTGATTTGGCTGTGTTCTTCGGCTATATCTCTATATCCCCAAATTATTGGCTTTTGTTTAGCAAATTAGTAGTTAGAATGATTAATCTTTTAGTTAATATCATGCTTTTAAGATTTAATTAAAGTTGTTGACTAACTTAATTGGTAAAGTTCTCAATGGTGACTAATCAAGCATTTTCGGAAAAGTTTTGCAACAAGAGCAGTCTAAATTCATTCCTCCAATAACCCTCATGACATGGTAGGTCCTATTTAATTTTTTTTCTAAAACTCTACCATTATATTTGTCAAGAAGAGGAAATTTACTCTATAAATATGATAATTCTTTAATGTGGGGTTAAACCTTATTGAATGATGGGCTAAATTTTTATGATACTTATAAAAACTTGACAAATAAGAAAAAGTCACGTAAGAAGGATTGTTAGAAGGGTTAAATATTAGAGGGTCAAGAAGTATTTTTCTTTCGGAAAAAGACCTTTGCCCTCTAACAAGTATTGTGTAATTTCGAATATGGAAGATCTCATTTGGATTGGAGTGAACATATACAAATATGCAATGGATTTTGCTGTGTACTGTATATATTCCTTCCCATACTGGCCTTTTATTACTTTTTTCTATTCATGATTTAATGTATCAAAATTACTCTATATATAATTCTTAAGTTGATCATATCTCAACCGTTATTTTGAAAGATTCGGGTCTGACGACTTTGAGATAAGTATGATGAAATTTATGAGATGAGAAATAACCATATCTCAAAGTATAGTGAATCCATATAGTGCAATCATAGTGGTGATGATCAATTGCACACCACAAAAGAAAAAAAAAAAAAACTAAAGGGCATCCTTATAACTGGCTGACAAGTTCACTTATGTGGTCATCACTTTAGAGGAACCAAGGTACAATTACCAGAAAGCCGAAAGAAACACACAATAAAAAATATGGGCTATAGAGAGAATCAAGGGAAGATGGTTGGTTGGGTTCTAAGACTTGGTTCCCCATACCCATATGCTTGATCTGTGAAAAAATCCAAGAAACAGAACATGAGAAAAAGCAGATAGCTTGGGGGGACATAATAAGGCCAACTTGATACCAGGGATTCGATTGCATTTGCATGTATGTTTCTGCTTGGAATTATTTCTCTTGTTTTACCAATTTTTCTTTTGTCCATACACTTAATGTCTCTTTCAACATCATTCCATGGCCTTCCTTTTTCCATTCAAAGACTAATTGCGCCGATGTTGATTCGTTCTTTGAATTTCTCAGCACATAGAGAGATAGAAAGAGAAAAATTTTCAATTCATTAGGGTTTGAAAATTAATATACCCCAATAAAAACTCTATCGAAAAATACAAGAATATGACACCTAAACTTTGAGTTTGTGTGGCAACTGACCGAGTACAAAGTATTTTATAGTATAGTAGTTTGTTTTTGCTTAGAATTATTGTAATTCCTATGCTCCGAGACAAAATTTTCTGGTAAAATAACCTCGTTTACATCGAACTATAGGTTTCCCTTTCATCGTTTATGGACAGCAAACGTTGAATCCTAGGAGACTTTCGCTGGTTTCTTCAAAATTCTTACGTACTATAGATTTTACTGACAAGATAATTTTTTATAAATTATTTTATAAAGTCCTTTACAATAAAATTATATATAAGAAATCTTGTTAAAATTGATGAGATGGTCATAAATTTTCAAGGTCCCCCATGTGAAAGAAGATTTGGTTGTTCTCTTAGGAGATAAACTAAGACATGACGACTCTAAATATTTATAGAATAGTTTGAATAATTAAGATGTGTTGATTGAGAAAAATTTGCGATGCACCGACAGCTCCAAGCCAATTTGGTGGTTTCCATATATCACCAAACAAATTAGCAACAACAAATTTTAAAAGACATGAAGCTGAAAATAATAACACTAATAATAGAAAAATTGGATCAAATTTAGTATAGTGATCTCTCTTTCTCGTATAAGACAATCGGTACTGAAAATTTTGACTTGTGGGAATTGAGAGAGTGACAATCACGTGAGTCACAAAAAGGAAGGGGGCCAAGAAGTTTGGACCAGTGTCTCAAACTTGCATTAATTTTGCCTCACCCTTGTGGGGCTTGTGGAAAGATGCTTATTCATATATGGATCGAGGAAAAAAAGGAAACTAAAATCACATTTTTTTCTCTATATATATTTGGTAAATTAATAATTTCAAACGCATTTGAAGGGAATGGTAATAGTTTTTCCAATTTTTTGTCAAAAAATGTTTTTTGACCCTCTAATACTTAACCCTCTTGACAACTCTCATGGTATGACTTTTTCTGATTTGTTAAATTTATGAGTATCACAAAAGTTTAGTCCCTCATTTAATAAGGTTTAACCTCATATTAAAAAGTTACTATATATATAGGGTAAGTTTCCCTTTCTTGACAAATATAATGGTAAGTTTTTAGAAAAAAAAAATTAAATAGGACATGTCACGTTAAGAGGGTTATTGGAGGGATGGATTTAAACGGATCATGTAGTAAAACTCTTTTTTGTCACCCTTTGGTTATAAATATAAATAAAGAGACTTACGGATGGGGAAGAAATAACTAATCTGGAAAAATGTTTTGAGTCTTGAGGACATGAAATTAATGATTGTACTGTAAATAATTGTAGGTCGAAATTAAAGAAGATCAGACTTTTGACATTTCTTGAATTCATCCAAAAAATTTTCTCACCATCAATCTTCAAATTTAGGGCATATCTATATGATGTAGCATTTTCATAGTAGTACAGACACTCAAGATTAACGCCAGCCAAAAATTCAACGGTAAGACTTAATGTCCCTAGTAATTAAAATCATGTATTAATTTGATATAGCAAGACAGATGATTTGTCAATAGATTCAAATATATCTCTCTTGCAAACTCGCATTTATGCATTAGCGACCTGTGTGTGTATATATATAATATTCTCGTATTTCTTATAATGTGTAAAATAGGCTCAAGATGACCATGAATACATTACACATGTTTATTGAAGAAGTTTAATTATTTATATTTTTTGGTGAGTATCAATGATAGTTTCAATTGAAAAGCAGCCTAATTAGACAGCCCATGTGGAGCTTAGAGCTAATGTCCACGGAGGGGCCTGGGAACTGGGAAGTGGGAACTCCATTGCCCTGCGGCAACGTACGTGTTAGTTGTACATTAACTTCGATCTAACATTTTATTAAACTATAATATATACAAGAAAAAAGTATAGCTACTCTAGATTGTTTCGTTAGGAATTGAAACATATATATATTGGCTAGCCAATTTCATAAATTAAGGTAGGATGATCAAATCTCTCCTATCTTCTTGTGAGTTTCGGATATGCGTACTAGATAAGATTACACTTTTGTGCATTATATATGTTAAATTAACCTTGGTATAGTAGAGACGGTTTTATCTTTCACGTTCCCAATTATAAGAAAGAGTGAACTCCGGGATCGATATATAGGCCTCGGGATATTTTGTCTGAATCAACCAATAAAAACTCAAAAGACAGACTGAGAAATCCCAAAGCCCCTCGGTCCAAGAGGGCAAAACCATCCATGGTTTTTCTTTCATCTTTGGGGAATTATTGAGGGCAATGGAAAACCGGTCGATTTAAACATAAAAAAACAAAACAACGCATTTCATGGAACATCTAACATTAAAAAATAACAAATCTTATCAGATCTCTCCTGTATTTAAATAGTTTAAAGAGTCTCTCAGTTCTATATTCTATATTCTATATTATTACCAAACAGGGCTCTTCGGAGAGAATAATAAAATAAGAAAAATGGGCATTAATTCCCTAACATATAAACGTAGCATAGTGGGACAGAGATTGGAAATCTATACATGCAATGGATGAATGTGAAGGATGTCGTTTCTGGTCGGACACATTATATTTATAAACTCATTCCCCCCCCTCCCCGACTCTTCTTAATTATTATTATTAATTCATCATATGAGAATTAGGGTTTTTCAGATATTTGGAAATTAAAAAAAAAAAAAAACACCAACAAATTATGGGGACATGGGATTTTGTGTGTCCCTACGTTTGCATGTGTCTCTACTTATATTTTTGAAACAAAAAGCATCGGATACCAAAGCGAAGAGGGGTATCATTTTTTGTGGAAGGAGGCTCCGAATGCATGGAGCCAAAAGCAGTTGAATTATATATTAATGCCTTAGAATTTTGTATTATACATCGATCCATATCCCTACTTTATATGTCTGTATTATTCTTTTTCACCTAATACACACAAATTCATTTAATTATTATATATAACGTAGAATGGAACAGGGGCGGGGTCTGCTCGAAGTCGGCATTGGATAAAGACATCGCCACATAAGAGGAACTCGCCCTTGATGTAGATGTATAAATGGTAAAAGAGAAAAAAAAAAATCTAATTTGGTTGTGAGTATGCATGCGCGCGTCAAAATGTATTGAATATTGAAAATAATATCGATTTGATTAATAATTTAGTAAATGATGAAGTTAATTAACAAAGGCATTTCACAATTATTTTATGGCATTGATATCCATGATGAATGACATATAACAATACAGACGTGGAGAATTAATAGAGCTTTTATTTTGAAAAAAAAAATCAAAAGCAATAAAAACGACTTAAAAAGAATTCTCTCGCTATTGGATGTTGTTAAGAAAATTCTAATATCCATGATTGTAACAAGTTGATAACTACCATTTTTTTCACCATGGAACATGGATGCTCTTGAGAATACGTACAGTTAGGAGATAACAAGCCCATCCTTGTATATAGCCTATACGTACCGTGCATCTTGGTAGAGTTTGTGTTAGGGTGTGAAAAGTATCAATGAAAAGGAAATCAAGGATTTAGAAGGAGTAATTAACGAAAAAGCACGTATTTAATTTAATTATAACTTTTAATTAATGTGTAGATCACTAGTTTTATTAGTAAATGGTCTCCCACCCTAGCTACTAGCTTTTCACAAATATTACAAGTTTGAAGTCAACGATTTCAATTCCTAACTAATTATTTTATTACATACAATGCCATTCTATAATTATTTTAGATATTAAATAATGAATATTAACCACTATAATTTGGTCATGGTATATATATAAACTACACACAAAAAAATTCCAAAAATTTGGATTCAAGATGGGTCGTATGATCAAGTCAAAAGTACTTATTCTTTCCTTAAGTTCGATCATATATATCTCAGAAACATTAGATGCACATGATTGTTTAATTAGAAAATGAAAATTAGGGGAATCCAAGGTTATAGTTGGTATGAAAATATTCATTATCTAAAAAATACAAAGAAATCACCATCTAAGATATGTATAATTTATAGAAATATATGTATATGTTACAAAATAAAAATGAAAATGAATCTAAAATTGAGAAAAAAAAAATTTAATCTTATTTCTTATTCTTAGGTCTATTTTCATTTTCATTTTTTTTAAAAAAATATATTTTTTCTCACAACGTACACAAATCTTAGATGGTAATTTCTTTATATTTTTTAAAAAATGAAAACAGAAAATATTATTTTCTCATACCAAACATAACTTTTTCTTTTTATTACTATTATTAGGAACAATAATTAACAAAAGCTTAATTAATTTAGTAGTAATAAAGATATAAGTGCATGGCAGAGAAGCAAAGCGTTTTTCACACTAGGTATTCAGTGAAGAAGTGGCAGCACTACCACTGCATATAATTAAAATATATATGGCGTCGCTTTTGATTAAAATCTTTTATGATAAGTAAAGTAGTAATTACTATTATAATTAATCAAATTAGCTTATTGTTTTTTATTTTTAACTTTTTTTAAATATATGGTAATATATACAAATATTGAGGATGGACGTGTGGTCACGTAGGGGAAGATCTTGTTATGAGCCATAACATGCTACATGTGAATCTCGCATTTTGGGACCCTCATCGAATTTGATCATAATTCATGAACCACACCTTAACTTTCAACATGAAAATGAAATTACGATTATTGCCTTTAATTAATTCTTTCTTTTTTTTTAGTCTTTCAGCACCAGGTTCAAAGAATAACTGGTCAAATTCAAACTAAACATATGGTCTAATTATGATCGAACCACGTACCCAGGTCAACAATAACCATCAAAAGGATGAGCTCAATCCTTAAAAACATCAAACAATATAGTAGTACTAATAATAAAGTAATTAAATAAGATTTTTTAGGGACAGTTGGTGAGCGATTTCATCATGAATTCTACTGGTTTTTAGCTTCAATCAGTTTAGCTGAACCAGCTCTCGACTGTTTCATGTAGTGCTGTGCAAAGAAATCAAAAAAATCGATAATCGAACTGAATCGATAATTCGGTTAGGATTTTTACTATTTATATGGAAACCGAATTGTTCAAATGAAAACTGAATTATCTAAACGAATTAAAATTTTAAAAAAATGTTTGATTTTATTGACCAAAAATTGAATGATCCAAAATTTTTATAATTTTATTTGGACTTTTATAAAAGAATAAAAATTTAAAATTAATGACCCAAAATTTTTATAATCTTGTTTGAATTTTTGTAAAAGAATGAAAGTTTAAAATTGAATGAATTATAAATATCCGAAAACTCGTAAAAATATCCGAATCAAACTAAAATATTAAAATATTAAAATTTTAATATTTAAATCGAATCAAACCGTTTACGCGCTAATTTCATGCATTGCGGGGGGATCTCAGCAGCATCAGCACTGAAAGATCAAATTCAAGAAAGTGAGATTATAGAAGACAGGTTGTCATGTAGACTGTAGACAGGGGCAATACTAAAGATTTTCTATTCAATTTCCCTATTTCCTGTTAAAAATGAACAAGTTTTACCATCATGCTAGCTAGCTAGACGACGAAGATACATCAATGAGTGGGTAAAATGGCAGTAGTACTACAAATGATTCTTCAATTGAAACGAATGTTTTACTCTTTTTTACAGAATACTAGTAATAGTTTTAACCTAATATGTTCATCATTGACATCAATTAACAACCAAAATAAAGTTTTTCATAAAAATACTAAGTAGCAGTAGTACAAAAGTACTGATGAGAGTAGACTTTTGGTGTGGAGATGAAGTGGAGAGTATCATCATCAACATCAGGAGCATAGCAAAGGACAAGTGCAGATGATGACTGGCAAAATGCACTCAATACTTTTTGGGATGATGGAGAGGAGAGGAGAGAAAGGAGAGAGGAGAGGAGAGGAGATGGGAAGCTGGTGGATGGTGCAGCATCAGAATCACAGTCTAAATCTGGGTCCCCCTCCCCAGACAGGTATCACGGACCGTCCTATCTATCTCTCTTTCTCTCTTCTTTCTCTCGGGAAGCCCAATCTCTCTTCTCTCTGTCTCTCTCTCTCACATTTTGCTTTATGCTTCGACTTCTTCCTAAATTTAGTCTTACTTTTAATTATGGTTTAATCATTTCATACATGATCAATATGGCTGTAAAGGCAACTCACTTTTTAACCAAGGTCTCTCCCTGGAATCCAAATCCAAAATCACTTTAACCAGAACACACCAATCAAAATTTAATACAGAAAAATATGTATAAGAATACCCGATCATCTGCTGTTCTTTTGTTAGTAAAACAATCCCATCAATTCCCCCTTTATTCTAGCTTTCTTGGTTGGAGTGGGAGCTTCTCTTTGTTTATTGATCAATTCTCTTTTCCTTGGTACTATAGTTACCGGCTTCCTCCGCCCCTTGGAATGGTAACTCAGGATTCTCCATCCAAATTACAATATTCTTATGTTTCAGAATTTTTTAGTTTCTTATTTGGTTTTACAAAAATGATGTTTCAGATTTTTTTTATATAAAATTAAAAAGTTTGAAGAAATTAAGGTTTAAAAAATAAATTTAAATTAAATAAAACAAAAAAGGGTTTATTCATCTAATTTTTTTTTGATAAATTTAATTTTAAATGTTGAACTTTTTGTCAGAATTGATGAGTGAGATGAAAATGATAACTGTTATAAAGAGAGAAACTAAAACTTATGGATAAATTGATTATTTAAATAAAAATTAGAATTGCTAAACCCTCTTTATAAGTATTCTAACAATTAATCAATGAACAAATATTATTGATTTACGCATTTGTGCATCAAAATTTTTTTATGTTTTGGCCACAATTATTTTATATTCTAATTATTTATAAAGATTGAATTGTATTTTCAAATTTTTTTATATAATACTATATTATTGACTAACGAAATTTTTTTTCCAAACATAACATGATTTTAAATATCTTATATACCATCTAAATCTACTCCTTTAATATTGTAAAATTTATAAATTACTAATCACATTTTAATATTCATACCACGTATCGCAATGTCCAGATAACTATGCTTGGTGGCTTGATGCTACTATTAGTATTAAATAAATACTTTTTTTTTGGTAGATTAAATAAATACTTTTCTACTATGTAGTTTGAGCTCATCAAAAAGCTACTAGTAGTACTACAAAGACGGAAAAGCCTATATTTTCAGCTGGTGTTTCTCAATAGCAGCAGCTTGCTGTCTTGCACACACAAACGCAAAAATCCCACAATCGTGCGTTCGTGTATGAAAGAGAAAAGGAGGGTGTGGCCCATCAAAATCAATGGCTGAAGGACTTCGAAGATGGTATATGGGTAAAGTTGTAAAAATAAAGGTCTTGGACAGTAGAATAATGTAGACTTATAAGACTCTATAGCAAGAAAGAGAAAGGCAGAGAGAGAGAGAGAGAGACAGGCGGGTTTGATAGAAAATGAGATAGATAGAGAGATTATAGTGTATATATATATATATATTCTCTTTAGTCATCGTGATTTTTGGTGTTTTCTTCTGAAATCCAAAACAAGGTAAAAAAAAAAAAAACAGATCTCTCTCTATCTGTAAGAAGCGTCCGAAGGTGTTTATCTTTCTTGTTTTGAAGTTTAGTAAGTTAGTATATATTTGTGGGGAGCGAGGAGAGTGTTTTTAGATTAAAGCTTTAGAGTTGTGCTTTTCTTGTCTCTTTGGCAGAATCAGAGAGAGAGAAAGAGCCGAGTCAGTATTTGAATATACCAAAGATTTATCTGCTTGTGTTTGGAGAAATCCTTGTTTTCTTTTGTTTTGTACTGTTTTTTAGCCTTTTGAAAGCTAGTTGTTCTCTTTGCAACTAATTTTCAAAACTATCAGTTTTCGGAATTTAGTTGCCTTGCAATAAACAACAAGTTAAAAAGATGTCTGGGGATGCATTTTCTATGCCTTCTTCATTAGGAGGGTTTGTTCAAGACCAAACTAATGCGAACCCTAACCCTAAAGCTAATCCTAATCCTGTTAAGAAGAAGAGAAATCTTCCAGGAACTCCTGGTAAGCTTTTGCTTTAGTCTTTCTTTTTCTTTGATACCCTTTTCTGAGTTGTTGTTGTTGATAAGCCAATTTGATTAATTAGTCCACTAACTCAATATAGTCTTTTCTTTGTGCTCTTAACAGATCCAGATGCCGAAGTTATTGCTTTATCTCCCAAAACTCTCATGGCTACAAACAGATTCATCTGTGAAATATGCAACAAAGGTTTTCAAAGGGACCAAAACTTACAGCTTCATCGAAGGGGTCACAATCTTCCATGGAAGCTCAGGCAAAGAACCAACAAAGAGGTTCGGAAGAAGGTTTATATCTGCCCGGAGAAATCCTGCGTTCACCATGATCCATCAAGGGCTCTTGGCGACCTCACAGGAATAAAGAAACATTTCAGCAGAAAACATGGAGAGAAGAAGTGGAAGTGTGAGAAATGTTCAAAGAAATATGCAGTTCAATCCGACTGGAAAGCTCACTCTAAAACTTGTGGTACTAGAGAGTACAAGTGTGACTGTGGGACACTATTTTCCAGGTATTGCATAACATAAGCTGATAAACCCTTTTGTTTCCTTGTTTTGCTCTTGTTTCTTCAAAATCTTCTCTTGTTTCCCTTTTTGTTACGATACGTTTTGCATAAAGAAATAAATGCTTCATGTTTGAGGGCTTCATTCATGTCTTTGGGTTTTCGAATTTAATGCAAGCTAATGATTAGGTAATAATAAGTGATTGTATATCTATTCTGAATTTTGGGCTGTTATTGAATTGGGTTTGTTCTTTTGAGTTCGTCAAACAGAAAAGACAGCTTCATCACTCATCGGGCTTTCTGCGACGCCTTAGCTGAGGAGAGTGCAAGGCTCACTTCAGTGGCAGCCTCAAACCTAAATTTCAGAAACGATGCTGTGAATCTGCCCCATGGATTTGCCGGCCGCGGTGGTCATGATGTTGCTGGAGTTCCCCAGTTTGCTTCAGGTTTTGGACAAGATTTCACTGGGATGCCTGCAGCAGGTATGTATGTCTAGGTCTAGCACTTCCTTAAAAATTGCTACCAACATAACCCTCGACATACCAGATTGTTTCTGATGATTAAATCAGGCCTCGTTTAATGATGTTTTGGTGTGATTGAATTTGACAGGTTTGCCTGAAATGGTTCAGCTGGTTTCAGGCAATCTCTTCGGCTCATCTTCACTGACCAATTTTGGCAATTCTGGCAACCACTTCCCCGGATTTGACAAGAGTGGTGCAACTTCAACAACTGCCAACCTCTCATTATCTCCATTGCCACAAGGGTTAAAAGAAGAAGGTGGAAGCAAAGGTAATCTGATGGAAAGCTTGTCGTCTCTCTATTCTGACTCTACTCAAAACAAGCAATCAAATAAGCCTGCTGCACCCATGTCCGCAACTGCTCTTCTCCAAAAAGCAGCCCAAATGGGTTCAACAAGAAGCAATCCATCACTATTTGGGAACAGTTTTGGTGTAATGAGCTCAGCTAGTTTGACTTCAACTCAAAATATAAATATCGATCCTCAACAGCAGCTGAACCAGAACCAGAACCAGGTGTATCCAAATCCAAACATGAAGCAACAAGAGAATTTCATGGCAGCATCGAGCAGTGTCTCGATAAGTACTGATGCAGGCCTTGGAAGTAGTTCGAATTTGAATTCAATGAGCAGTGCAACAAGCAGCAGTAATTTCGATCAACTCATGTTACAAACAGGAGCAAAACAAAGCAAGCCAAGTCAAGCAAAGATGCACCCTGCAGCTGGTTCAAATCCCATTGATCAAAGTCTGACTAGAGACTTCCTAGGCATGGGCAATGATCAATCAGCTCGACCATTTTCACCACAAGAACTAGCCAAATTTGCATCAATTGGCTCAGCCATGGGCCTGAGTCAATTCACCAGCAGCAACCACTGAGCTCTCAGCTACCTTTCCAAATACCGTTAAAACTTACAGCTCAGTATAAAAAGTAGGATTATATCTGCAAATATATAGTTTTTTTTTATTACAAGACAACACAAAAGCTGAAGGTTGGGGACCAAGTTTAGAGCACTATGGGTGTATAAGCAAATGCAAAGTGCAAAGCAAAACCAAAAACAAACCCCCAGAAAAAAGCACAGAAGCTCATCTTGTGAATGGTCAGTGAAACAGAAAGTGGCCAAAGAGAGGGACCCAATTTCCTTGTTTGAAAAGACCAAACGATGAGCCAAACTCCAAGTCATTGCATGTACTCCTTCTTGTTCTTGTTGTTTTCTTTTCTGTCTCAGCTCTCTTATCGTTTTTTTAACTCTTCATTTTCTCTCTCCTCTTTAACAGCACAAGGAACTAAAAGTACGCATTTTGGTTGACTGCTCGTCAAAGTACGTAATAAGGGTTAAGTCGTCAACGTTGGTGGGTTTAGCAGACTAGGAGAGAGAGATTAGTTGATTTTATTAGTCATCAATTTGCAGCTATAGCTTCTCCTTCTTCTTCTAATTATAATAACCTACATCAAGATTCGTTTAAAACTCTATTCTTTGCACCGTTAATTTGGTATGTTTAATAAAATATTTGTTAGGGTAGACTTGATTAGGTACACGTCTCTATTTGGGCCTTGTCCATCTTTGTTTATTTAATTAGTTTAGGGTTTTAGACTTTAAAAAAAATTTTCTTTTTAACCAAAGTATCCCAAACCTTGTTGGCCAATATTGATAATTTTTGGACCGGTAATGTGAAAGGTTAAATCCTCTCAACAAATGTGCTTTTGGGATCGAACTTCAAGTTTATTTTCCCTTTATTATTATCATCAAGTGGAAGAGAAGGTAAGGTAGGCAATGTATATGTATAGCTATGTTGGATTAAGTAGGAAGAATCTAGGGGCAGCAAAAGTAGACCTTAGTGTAATGAGAAATCTAGTGAAATTATTGATGGCTTTGGAGGTGTTACAGCTTTGAAGTCAAGGATGGCCGTCTGATCACGTCCAATGCGAATTGATGGAAATTTGGAAAAAGTACTATCTATACCAAAATATCAATTTCATGTAGAGATAATGATCTTTTTCTTCTTTTCCTTCTCTGACCTTTTTGTGCAAACATAAGAATTAAGAATGGTAGAAACAAGATTTGCATTTGCAATGTAATGACTACTAATATAACATGATGTGATGAATCATCAAACTGATCAGAAAAGGATGAAGGAAAAGGCAACAACGTTGGAACTAATTAGACACAGAATGTTTTAATCAGGTTTCCAATGCACGACCTGTTGGAAAGAAACTAGTAGTAAATGAAAGCCGTTTGCATTGATCTTTCAAAACAATGTTTATTACTAGTTAATTACTTTTATATCACTTGACATGCAGTCAAAACTTGGAAAACCAAGTAAAAGGAGCATAGGGCAGCAGGCTTTTGACAATTGAATAGTGATTTAACTAATAAGAAGGGTAGGAAGATGAGATCACCCTTAAATTTTGGCCGAAAAGGTTACAAATTTCCTAGCATTCTAGGGCACTGTGGCCTTGTCCCTAACACTACACAGCCCGTTGCTTGCCACTCCTTGTACACGACAGTTTTTGACTTTCAATGTCCCTCTCCTTTAGAAAAATATACTACTAGGGTGGGTTCCTTTCGTATAGTATTTTTTTTTTTGAATCTTCTTTTCGAAACTGGGAAAAAGAGGGGAAATGCTTCAGATTTACCAGAACCAATGGTGATATGCAAACAGGGTCTGGAATGAAGGGAGGGGGTGTGCCCACGAAATGCACAAAGAGAGAGAGAGAGAGAGAGAGAGATCCAAATATAAATATTTAATTTGAAAGAAAGTGAATTTAATTGTATAATGATTTTAGCCTTTTTCTTGGTACTTGACACGACCAGCTTTTTGAGACCTGGGTCACCCTATGTCTTTGGACTTTTAAACAACAACAACAACAACAACTACTACGACCACCATTACTTAACTTACATTACACTACATAGAATTCCATCACTTTTTACAACATGTCATGTTACACAAGCTTCAAACAAGCTTTTAGCATCTGAAAAAGGTTTTGTTCAATTAAATTTTTGCCGAATGTCTTTTATGTTTTATCCTTTTGGTTTGTCAATGGCAACGTTTAACGTAGAAAATGCCTTAAATATTGTTACGTCGTCGTCTAGTAATTTTGTTAACAGTAACCCTCATGAAACAACATATATTCTATGATAAAACTTGATTGTCTTATAGTAATTTTTTTTAAGTCCAAATGGTATCTCGGTTGTTATTGGACCGAAACTAATCCTTTTGAATTGGAAATTTCTCGTAAAGCTTTCTTTGGGCTACTTATTTCCTTTTTGGTTTGTTTGGTGAGAAAATGTTTCATGTGGCCCATTTCTTAGGAAAGTGTCTAGTTGGGCCAGTCACACGTCCAGTGAAGAATCATGGCATGACGTGTCGATCTCTTATTGGGTACAAGTTCCACGCGTGCTCACTTTTACGGACACTGAGATCCACGTGTATTCTAGACATTGGCCGAAGCAACGTGGAATGACATGCAAAATTGCGGATGCCGAGTCTCTTCGAAATCTCAGAGACTCGAAGAAATTTATAAAAGCTCAAATCAAAAACACCTTTTGGATTTTCATTAACAACTTCTTAGGAAATCAAAAGAAATCAAGAGGATACATACAGAAAATTCCTATGTAAAATCTCTATATATATAGATTTGTAGGAAGAGAGGAAGAAAGATGTTGAATGGTTTGAGTTTGAGTTTCAATTGGGCTTTGCATTCGATGGCTTGGAGAGGATTGGTCTACGCAGCTTTTATACTCAATTTTGTATTGGTTTGCCAGCTTCTGCTGCTTCAGCCTCTCGTTTCTGCTCTGGGTTAGTCACCTTTTTCACTTCTACTCTTTTGTGTTTTTTATTCTTTTATTAGTTTTGGAGGAATCCCATTGAGTTGATGCAGATTTGCTGCTTTAATCTGGTTTTTTATTGTATAAAATTAGTGGGTCTTAGCCCAAAATCTAGGTTCTATTTGTATAGTTTCGTTGATTAGAGATTTAGTGAAAGTTTTAAGTCTTGTAGAGAAAAGGGAAAACAGTTTGAATATTTTGTATTAATCAAAAGAAGCGCTTTTTGGGATTTGATTGCACTGTTGTTCCTGCAAGAGAAGCCTTTGAATTGTCAATTAGTCGTTATTTACTTTCTTGCTCCTTCTGCATTGCCATTTTCCTATATCCATCTTGGGTAGAGGGTAAAATGAAAATAGCTCTTTTCTTTTTTCAATTTGGAAAGTTTATGAATTTATAATGGCATGCAAAAATTGCTGTACAGAATATAAAGATGTTGAAGGTCGGCTCTACCTTTGAAAAGATTATCAAATTTAAGATCCTGATTGTTTTAAGGATGGATAGTTTCCTCATTTTCTAGTCATCACCCTTTTCTGGTCGACATTGGACATTGGTGGAGTAGAATTGTAGTTTCCTCATTTTCTAGTCATCACCCTTTTCTGGTCGACATTGGACATTGGTGGAGTAGAATTGTCTGTTAGATAATTCCCAACTTGCAAAACACCTTTCTTTAAATACTTACGTTTAGAGCGCACCATACAGGTGGTGCAACCATGAAAATGATGACCGCTGAGCTGCTAAACATGTTTCTAGTTGTGTATCATTTTTATGACTGTTGGTCCCAGCTGGCAAATAGCTGGTTCATCTTGTTTATATATTAGAATTAGTATTCTTGGAGTGTATTAGTTTAATTTTAACTGTTGGCTAGCAAATGCATGCCTTCTCAGCTGGTGGTGCAATCATGAAAGTGATGACTCTTAGCTGCTAAACATCTTTCTAGTTGTGTATCTTTTGTATGACTGTTTTGAGTCCCAGCAGGCAAGTAGGCCATGCATCTTGTTTGAATTGGTAATCTTGGAGTGTTTTAGTTTGATTTTAACTGTTGGCTAGCAAATGTATACCTTCTATGTTTCTTTGCCTTAGAATTTCCACTTGGTTGCAGATGGAAAGCCGGGAAATGCTGCTGAGTTATTTGAGAGAGTTTCTCAAAGTATAAAGGTGAAGCGCTACAGCGAGGCACTCAATGATCTTAATGCTGCTATTGATGCAGATCCAGCACTTTCAGAAGCATATTTCCGCCGGGCATCCATTCTGCGTCAGCTATGCAGGTACTGCAGAAGCTGAGGATATATACTCCGATTCTATCACTCACAGTACTTTTTTCTTTTTGTGTTGTTGGGGGGTGGGGGGGGGGGGGTGTGTGCGGCTGTGGTTGGGGTGGCGGCGGGGAGGGGGATTGAAGTTATTTACCTCCTAGAAAATTTTGGAATGGATGTTTTTGTGAAGTTTATAGTTCCCTTGGACCTTGAAAGTCTAAACTTTTTGGGACTTTTCTCTCACTATCTCCCCAAACCCCATCTTCACTTCTGACTGGGAAATGATATGACAGGCGGTTTTTCAATGATGTAGATATGAGGAATCTGAGAAGAGCTACAAAAAGTTTGTGGAACTAAAACCTGGAAATTCACTCGCTGAAAAGGAACTTTCTCAGCTGCATCAGGCTCAAAGTGCTTTGGAAACAGCTTTCAGTCTCTTTGACTCTGGAGACTATTCAAAAGCTTCAGAATACGTGGATAAAGTTGTACTAGTCTTTTCTCCAGCATGCTCAAAGGTAGCACTAAAGTTTCTGTTCTTTTCTCTTTCCCTTATAGCAATCTTTATGGTGCTAATGTGTTTCATTTGTTGCAGGCCAAGCTCCTCAAGGTGAAGTTGTTGTTAGCAGCAAAAGACTATTCTAGTGCCATATCAGAAACTGGGTTTATTCTCAAGGAAGATGAGAGCAATCTTGAGGCCTTACTTCTTCGTGGCCGTGCGTACTACTATTTAGCAGATCATGATGTTGCTCAAAGGTTTGTTTAACATCATATTTTTTCTAGGAAACGAATATTATGTTGCTGTTGTATACCATATAGAATTAGAATTTAACAGATATGATACTTAATCTTTTCAGGCATTACCAGAAAGGTCTTCGCCTTGACCCAGAGCACAGTGAACTGAAGAAAGCATATTTTGGATTGAAAAATTTACTGAAGAAGACTAAAAGTGTAGGCCCTCTAAACATGTTGTTAAACTCCCCTCTTTCTTTTTGTCCTGTTATGTTTGAGATCAGTGTAGGAGCTTAGATACATGGCAGTTAAGCACTGGTCCTATTTTTTCAAACATCCTACTTTATGCTATTCTTTTAACTAAAAAATGATCAGCTCATCTGCAATGTTTCCTAATTTATTAACATACTTGGACCTGTGGAAACTTGTGTAGGCGGAAGATAATGCAAATAAGGGTAAGTTGCGTGTTGCAGTTGAGGACTACAAAGGAGCACTTGCATTAGACCCCAATCATCTTGCTCATAATGTGCATCTTCACCTGGGATTGTGTAAGGTCTTGGTTAAACTTGGCAGGGGGAAGGACGCTTTAAGTAGTTGTTCTGAGGCACTTAACATTGATGGGGAACTTCTTGAAGCTTTAGTACAGGTTAGCTGTAATTTTAATACACCTTTGTTTAGCATCTTAATTACTATGTTGCTTGAACATAATGCCATAACTCTTATCCTTCAATGGTGTATGCATGTTTCAGAGGGGTGAGGCTAAACTTTTAACCGAGGATTGGGAAGGTGCTGTTGAAGATCTAAAAGCAGCAGCTCAAAAATCTCCTCAGGTTGGTCATAATGTTAAATTTAACTGATGATTGTCTCCCATTAAAACTTCTCCCTGAAATTTGAGGCTTCCTTTTGGTATCTAGATCAGTAATATTTTATATGTGAGACATCTCATATGCATTTGATTCGATAACCTGCTTACAAAAGCTTTTTCTGTATAAGGAATAACAAATTCAGTAGATTTAAGGCTGTTATATTGTAGTTCTTCCATTTTGTGTATAAATCTAAGAAAATGTTGAATTCTACCAAAGATCTATAATTTATTCTTTGTTAGCATTAGAAAGCCCTAAGTTAAATCTTCACTTCTGTTTTGTTACTTCTCATATATACTTGTATTTTGGTTATTACCGTAATGATGTAATATCTGGGTCAGAGCTAAAATTGCCTGCTTTGTAGGATATGAATATCCGTGAAGCACTTATGAGGGCTGAGAAAGCTTTGAAGATGAGCAAGCGTAAAGACTGGTACAAGATTTTGGGAGTTTCAAAAACTGCTTCAGTAGCCGAAATTAAACGTGCATACAAGAAGCTTGCTTTGCAATGGCATCCTGATAAGAATGTTGATAATAGAGAAGAAGCTGAAGCACAATTCCGAGAAATTGCGGCTGCATATGAGGTCTGATACATTAATATTTAACTTTCTTTATAATCAATTTGATGTTTTATCAAGTTTCAACTTTTTGTTGATCAACCTTGTGATGATTAATGCTTTTTTAGTTGGTGCCATTTATTCTTTAGATAAAATGAATGAAATGCCAGTCAGTGGCTTTGTTTAGATAGTTGAGATTTCTAGAGAAAGTTCATTCTGCTATGCAATTAGAAAAGAATATAAACATTAAGCAAGATGTTGCATTTGACATGTATGCATTTCACCTACAGGTTCTTGGGGATGAGGAAAAGAGATCAAGGTATGACAGAGGAGAAGATATTGAAGAGATGGGTATGGGAGGTGGTGGTTTCAACCCGTTTGGTGGTGGTGGGGGACAGCATTTCACATTTACATTTGACGGAGGGTTTCCTGGAGGTTTTGGAGGATATGAAGGAGGCTTTCCTGGTGGTGGTGGATTTGGTTTCAACTTTTGATTTTGGTTAAGCCTGGTTTTCTTTTGATACCCTTCACGGATCGGTTATAAAGTGCATTTATCTTGAGCCCTAACACCAATATGACTAGGACTGACATCGTTTGGCAGTATGTAACTTACACCATTAGACAGCTTCTTACATGAACAATGAACAATGTATCCCTTAACAAATTTTGCTCAATTTAATTGATTTTAAAACTTGTATCAGTTGATGTCTCGGTTGAAGGAAGTTGAAGAGGGTCGATGTGGTTATATGTTATGGTCTTTCTGTTCATTCTGTAACCTTTATTTTGTCATAAATTCTATTTCGTCCCCCACCAAAGCTAATAATCAAATAAGAATATATTGCTTAGCGTAGAAGTTAAATGATTGCATATGCAATACCAGTTAGCTGTGCTTGAGAAATTATTAGTGTCTATGAAAATGACTGGCCGATTGCCCTCCATTTTGCTTTTGTTTAGGGATCCAATCCCATCCAACTTAATGGTTGTCTACCCCGCTTAGCTTTTGAGCCATTCTTTTCAGTAGCTGTCGCAGAGGCCACTGCTGCTCTCGATCACTTAGTGCATTGAAGAACCAAAAACTTCCGAAGACGGGGTAAAATAATACAAGACAATCTGTTTGCAACCTGCCAGTCGCTGTAATACTCAGGATGCGCCAAACTGAATTCTCTACATAAGAACCTTTTCGCCCATTCTATGGAGCCTTTAAGTTTGTTCAGTCTCCTCTGAGACCAGGACAAGGTTTGTCATGCCACTGGAGTTGTGTATTTGAAATCAGCCATAGAAGGGGTCACCTGTAAGATTCAAACACAAAACTACTTTTGTCAAGATGACTGAACTTACTAGTATTGGAGCCAACTCAACCTCTTGCGGCAGAGCAGAGACAGAGTTGAGGGTTCATTATGTTGTAGCTCTGGAAGTTTGAACAAATCCAGAGCTTAAACATGCTTGAACAATGCTTCTCATTATATTTCTTCTGTAAAGTTCAAGCAGTGTCTTCTATTTTAGTTTGGAGTTTCGTTTCCAATACCAAAATGCGTCTTATTCTTATGCATAACAGAAGGAGAGATAGGCAATTAGGCAGTGAGCTGCTTGAACTTAAATTTTCTTTCCTCTGTAAACTAGCCTAAGGAAGTTAAATTAAGGTTCATTTGTCTGTGGCTAGGGATGATCGCGATTCAGTTTTGATTCTTGGTTCTTTGGAATCGGAACTATAACCTTTATGTAACGCTTCGGTTTTAATTCTAGTTCAATTCTGATTCTAAACTGAAACATTAGGTTTTTTTTTTCACAATTTTTAAATTTCTTTTGTAAGTTTAATTTAATATTAGTTAAGTAATATATATATATAGATATTAAAGTTAGTAAATTTAATTCTAATAAATACATATTAATTGTCTGATTATTTAAAAAATTATTAAATATAAGTAGTTCTTTATGTAGTTAATAATAATATAATATATTATATTATTTACATGATCATGATATAAATATAAGAATAAAATATATCTTAATACATATATATATATATTATATTTCATTATATTAAATAAACTAAATAATATTATTTGTAAAAAATAATTAAACATAAAAAAAAGGAACCGGGATTCCGGTTCTAGAACCTTATATAAGATTGAGTTCCGATTTTTATCATCACAAACCGAATCCTGGCCGGCTTGACTGCTTGAGAATCGGCACAAGTACTGGTCGCCTCTCTGTCCAATGATAGTCTAAAAGCATATTGAATATGACCCAGAAAAGAGCAAGCGAGATTAGACAAAAGAATCAAGATTGAATCAGATCAAAGGAGACAGCCAATTACAAACAAAATACCACATCCCCCATACCAATAACCAAAAAAAAAAAATGAGAAGAAAGAAACTCAAAGGCCACAAAAAATTGCCCCGAAAAGTGCAAATCCGAATGAAACAAATGCCACTGAATGGAATTTCATCAGGCTCATTGCACTAGATGGAGTGCCTGCAGCAACAGCTGCTTTAGGGGTTGCAACAGGAACATCCTTCACCGGCCCAGCCGGTGCAGGAGCTGGTGCAGGCGTTGGTCCGAAAATTTGAAGCGGAAGCAGCACCTGATCCACGTGATAAACGGCGATGCGGCGATCGGAGTACACAGTGTTAGCCACTGTTGCATTGACCACCCCCGTAGTTATGTTCACCTGGTTCCCTTCAGCTGTGACGTTGAGTGGAAACTTACCACTCGTAATATCACCAGCCTGTGTACGCAAAGGATTGGTGACAGTTTGGAACTGTGTCGTGGACAACAAGGTAGGGAGGATATGGAATTGCACCAGCTGCAGCTTTTCTCGATCAGAAAGGGAGTTCAATGTTCCAGACTTCAGGGCACTGAAGGCATTGTCGCTCGGTGCGAATACTGTTAAGCCTTCGTTCGGGTCAGGGGTGCTTAGCTGGTTGTTTAGTTGATTATCTACCTGGGTGGCTTTCAGCAGCCTAATGAAGGAGGTGAATTGGCCACCCTTTTCGAGGATTGCAGTGATGTTATCGACCCGAACAGGCGGAGCCGGGACGACTTGAGCAAAAATTTTGGTGCAAAGGAAGAAGAGTGTGAGCAAAAGGAAGGGAAAGAAGAGTTGTTTCCTCATTCTTTCTCCAGGCTCTGGTCTTTTTTTGCTATGTTATGGTTTGGTCTATGTCCATTGAGGTATATATACACATATGTTATTAAGAGATCATGAGATGGGTTAAGTTTATTAAATGTTAGGTGGATGGGGTTACCTTGTAGTTGGAATATCAAAGAGAAATGCGTTTGGACAAATTTTTTCTTTTGTTAAGATATTTCAATCAAAAGCGGGGGAGATTGCTTTACAGGACAGAAATTGAAGAAAGAAGGGCATATTGGATCTGATCTGAGCTCTAAAAATGTGGGTCTCTATGACCAAAGCAATGGGTGTTTTTGCTTGTTATTGGGACAAGTAGAGATTATAACAAGACAAAGGCTTTTGCTTTATTTAGCTGTCAATAAAAGCTGAGTACCATCAGTGGTGCAGTGGGAGGGATTTGGCTTTGAAGTACACTCTTTCTATGACAAACTATACATTAATTCTTAGGTAGAAGTAGAAGTAGAAGGTTGCTGCTTGAGAGTAATACATGTACACACATGCATGAACACTGAAAAAGCGAGGGAAATCAATGTCTTTTTTTGTTTCTATTCCCCTCCTTCTTCATTTTATGGTGCATGATTTCCAATACTTCAACTTTGAGGATATTCTTGCATGCATTGTCACCTTTTATAGATTGTTCTGAAACTTGCCATCATTTCTAAGAACATGAGAAGGTGGAAAGTGCCCATTCAAGTAAAATGATTCATGGGAAGGAAGAATGGAGCAAAGCAAGAGTCTTTTAGCTTCAACCATTTTTTTTTCTTTTCAACCAAGAATATCTCTAAGTTTTATTGGTTATAGAATAATCATTTTGGGTTGAGAGCATTAAAGGTAAAACTAAGGTCAAATTATTTATTTAGTCCCTCTATTATACAAAAAGTGTGAATTTAATTTCTCTACTTCGATTTGATCAAATTGAGTCCCATCTACTTTTATTTATTATCAATTTCAATCCAATCACTAACGGTGTTAAATTTTCACTGTTAACTATACTTATGTGACATTAATTATGCTGACGTAGCATTAACTATATTAACTTGGTGTTAACTTTAATAACATGTAAAATTTTTTGTGTGATTTTATTTTTTGTCACATTAAATACTTTTTGGTCATGATTAAGAAATCTCTCACCAAAAAATATGAAATAAAAAATTCAAAAAAATAAAAAATGATCTATTTGAGGTAAAAGATATGTCATATGCTCAAAAAATTTCTCCTGAAAATTTTTAAATATTTTTTAAAAACATATATCATCCTAATCAATGCCACATCAATATAGTTAATGATGGATATTCAATACCATTAGTAATTTGATTAAAATTGACAATAAATAAATTAGAAGAACTTGATTTGATCAAATCGAAAAGGAATTAAATCTATACATTTTGTATAATAGAATGACTAATTACATAATTTGACCTAAAACTAAAACCCCCTAATAAATGCACTGCCGACAGATTTAACTTGTGCTTCAATCGTTTTCCAATACAAATTTTGGTAAATTTTGATGCATTTGCATAGCCCAACTATGTTGGACTGGAAGACTTATGAAATAAGGAATTGGAAAAAAAAATATGGCCCTCGTTAGAAAGCCATTTGAGGCATATTACTACATGGGCTCTGAGTCCAAACCAAGAAGAGATCATCCAAAAGGCTCTTAGTCACAGAAATCCTAGTTTGGGTAGCCCAGTTTTGAAGTTAGGTCCATCTGAATCTCTCACGGCCCAAACTGAAATCTACCAGGGTATCCTTTTTCATGAATCTTGCCTTGCATATACTTGCCCAAAATAATCCATCAATCAATCAATACATCAATCAATCAATCAATCAATCAATACAATACAATATATGAAAGATATTCAATGAGATGGGAGAATTGAAAAATTAAAAGCATCAAATGGTGATAAGTATCATCAAATTGATGATAATTTTAGTAATTAAGGGTAATTAGATGGACTTTTATTTGGGGTTAATTTGATTTTTTTTAATATAATTCTATTTCTATTTCTTTTTGCTTTTGTTTCCTTTTTTTTGGTTTCTTTTTCTTTTTTTTTTATCTTGGTTAAGTTGGAATTTTTTTAAAATTCTATTTCACAATACAATATATGAAAGTTATCCCTATTTAATGAGATGGGAGAATTGAAAAATTAAAAGTATCAAATGGTGACAAGTGTTATCAAATTGATGGTAATTTTAGTAATTAAGGGCAATTAGATGGGTTTTTATTTGGAGTTAATTTGACTTTTTTTAATACAATTCTATTTCTATTTCTTTTTGCTTTTGTTCCCCTTTTTTTTGTTTCTTTTTCTTTTTTATCTTGGTTAAGTTGGAATTTTTTTTAAGTTCTATTTCATAAATACATATTTATGGTTTAATTTATTGAAATAATTTAACATTTTTACTCATAATTGTTTAATACATATCTATTTGATTTGGATTTATATGATTATTAAAAGACATTTAGTGGACAATGATGACATAAATAATATTGAATTTATAATTAATTTAATGAATTAAGGTGATTTATTATTATTATTATGAGGAAATTTTATGAGTAATAATGGATTTCAATGTTAATTTTGAGGTAATTTTGATAAATTAAATTTATTATTCATTTATTAAGATGATTATTAAATCAATACATCTATACTTCTTTCTTTATGATGCGGAACGTTATAGTGGTTAATATGGGATTCCGTCAGATCACATATATTGGTAAATATTTAAGATTCCCTATTTCCCACAAGAAATCGAAGAAGGACTGTCAGTTCATTGCAGAAAAAAATTGCTTCTAAGTTGACTGGCTAGAAATCTAAGTTTCTGTCTGTGGCTTGTCGAACTACCCTCATTAATTCCACGCTCACTGCCACCTCTACCTACTATATGCAAGCTATGATGCCTCGACTCATAATCAAATGGCTAAATGGTTAAATGCTCAAATCAAGACCTAATATTTGTGAGTTTTTTCAATTAAGGATCAAACCTTTTAAAAATGTCAAATCAGGACCTAACATTCGCGGGTTATAACATTTAAAGACAAACGTCAACTATTATTTGCGCGTGCAATACACGCACTCAGCAAAACGGGTAAAATAATAAGATTCTGACACATGGCAGTGTGTTTTTCCATCACCATCCGATTATTATTTGAAATAAAATAAAATAATTTAATTTTGTTAGGTACTAGTAAATAAATAAGAAAAAATGGAAGAAAGTTATATCTGAAGAGAGAGAGGAATAGCAGACTACATGGAGGACCTGCCATACCAACCTCACAAGTTCTTATATGCATAGCTCGAGTTATACAAATTAGAATTTATCCTTTGAAACATGTCTTGGCTGATCCTATCAATAAATATTTTTACAACAGTTGGGAAGTGTGCAACAGTATTTTAGAAGCCTAATGTTTTGATATTCTTTAGTTCCTTGATTTGTTTGCACAATCAATCAAATGATTGAACATGTTTGTAAATAGTAGTAATTTTAATTGCTTCTTTTGGATTAATAAAATCACTAACATTTTATCAAAAAAAAAAATTTATAGGCGAAGAAAGATATCTAGACCGTTGAGAGATGCCACGTGGGATGATTGTAATGGGTTACAGTAAACAGGATGGGACTAGAAAAAGGAGACAAGTGATGGTTGATTACCGATTTTGGCTAATGAGCAAAAAAATTTGCTTATCTGGGTATATTGCAAAAATAATCCTAGGAATGATTCGGTTAGAAATCCAGGAGATGATAACCGTGACTCCATGAGTTACTTTCAAGCATTAAGTTATGGCAAGTCAACAGCTTTAATGATAAGGAACTAAGAGAAACTTAACAGAGAGAATGAGAAGTAAAGTAAAAGAAGTCAAATAATGAGTTATCTTTTAATCTTAGCCATCCATTCAATTAGATCTAAGGGTCTAAAATGAATGTAAAACTATTTGATGTAAGCATATTCTTCCTCATTTTTTTTTCCTTTGAGTTTTGTGATAACTCGGTGTAACAAAAAAAAATGTTTTTCTCTTTTATTTTTTTACTTGACTTTTCTCCATTGCCATTCAGATGACTTGATAAGTTTCCTATGCAAAGGCCGCAGCTACTTGAACATCTCAACCAGCTGTCACGCCTCAACAACAAAAAAGGGAGAAAAAAACCAAGTGCAGCTACTATCAAGATAAACTTTGATGGAGCTTTTATGAAATCAAGATAAACTAAGTGATGGTCATGATTAACAAATCTCTCACCAACAAATATGAAATAAAAAATGATCTGTCTGAGGTAATATGCTAAAAAAAGTTCACATGAAAAATTTTAAATATTTTTTAAAAACATATATCATCATAATCAATACCACATCAGTATAGTTAATTATGAATATTTAATACGGTCAATAATTTGATTAAAATTGACAATAAATAAATTAGAGAAACTCAATTTAATCAAATCGAAGAGGAATTAAATCTATACATTTTGCATAGTAGAAGGACTTATTATATAATTTGACCTAAAACTAAAACCCCTTAATAAATGCACTGTCCGACAGATTTAATGAACTTGTGCTCCACTCGGACCACTCTAATACAAATTTTGGTACATTTACATAGCCCAACTAAGTTGGACTGGAAGACTTGTGAAACAATGAATTGGAAAAATATGGACCTCTTTAGAAAGCCATTTGAGGCATATTACTACATGGGCTCTGAGTCCAAACCAAGAAGAGATCATCCAAAAGGCCATTAGTCACAGAAATCCTAGTTTGGGTAGCCCAATTTTGAAGTTAGGTCCATCTGAATCTCTCAAGTCCCAAACTGAAATCTACCAGGATATCCTTTCCTTGCATATACTTTCCCAAAATAATAATAATAATTTACCCAAGAAAAATGAACACTTCAGGGTTCACATAAAAAAGTGAAGCAAATAGGAGTATAATAGGAAAGCAATATAATTAGTGAGATTAAGCCTTGGAAGCCCAAAAAGCAAAAGACCAAAGAAAACATTTTGGAGGCTGAAAATCTCAATGTAACATCCAAAAATCTCAAACTCACTCACAAAGCAAAACAAAGAACCTTTCCCCCATTTTTCTCCTCTTCACTTCTCCCCTTCCCATCCCCTTCCTAAGTTTACAACTTCCGAGCCAGAGAAACACTGTCTTCAAACCCTGCACCTCATCTCCACCGTCCATTCCGTTGACTTTCCCCAAGCTTCCACCCGTAAGTCAAACCTTTTAACAACATCAAATCATAATTATACATAAGGAGGAAAAAGGAAACAAAACCCGGATTAAAGACAGACCATTAATAACTGAAAAACTTCTCATAAGCCGCAACAACAGAGGATCCCTCCCGTTTTCTGACCTCTTTGATCCCCATAGCCATTGAAGAATAGAAAAGGGAGGACTCTTTCTTGGGGGGGCTGGGGAGGGGTTTTGATTTCGGGTGTTGTTGTTTCGGGCTTTGAAATTAAGAAAAATTCAAATTTGAGAAGAAGAAGAAGAAAAGAAGAAAAGTAAAGAAACCCTAGAGTGTCATGATCAGATGTTCTCGGGTGTACGATAAGAGACGCCATGATCAACACAGCTAACGGTATGATTTCGCCATCATCTTCATCGGCGAACGCTCAATCGCCGGGTTTGAAGACTTATTTTAAAACCCCAGAAGGTCGATATAAGCTTCACTATGAAAAGACTCACCCCTCTGGCCTTCTTCACTATGCTCATGGAAAAACTGTTACTCAGGTAAGTTCAAATTTCTAGGGTTTATTTTTTTCTTTAATTATTGAAAAAGAAAAGCATTGTTATTGGTGGTTTTGATCAAGACCTATCGTTCGATATTTCTTTCAATTGGTCCTTTTTGGTGTTTCTGATACTTCAATTTTATATTCCTAATGAGAGCATTGCCTATTTATTTGTAAAAATGGAGTTTTCAACTCATACCCATTTGTTGAAAGCGCTGAATGAACAGATTTTGCTAGCCTATTTTTTCTTATCAATGTTCAAGCATTGTTGGTTAACAGATTGAATTTTAAGGAGTTTATATCAATGCCTATGTTTCAGGTTACACTCGCGCATCTGAAGGACAAGCCAGCTCCGTCAACTCCGACAGCTCCGTCATCCAGCTTCAGTGCTAGTAGTGGGGTAAGATCAGCAGCAGCAAGGTGGCTAGGTGCTGGGAATGGGAGCCGTGCACTTGGCTTTGTTGGAGGGAATGGTGGGAGTAAAAGTATTAGTAGTACTAGTAGGATTGGGTCGTTGGGTGCTTCTAGTTCGAGCAATTCAATGACTAATACAAATTTTGATGGGAAAGGAACTTATTTAGTCTTCAATGTAGGTGATGCTATTTTTATAAGTGATTTGAATTCTCAGGATAAGGTAATTTTGCGTTTTGCTGTTAAGGATTTTCATGAATTCTAAGGGTTTCCCATGGTGGTATTTTAAAAATCTTTGTGTTTAATGTAGGATCCCATAAAGTCTATCCATTTCAGTAACTCGAACCCTGTCTGCCATGCATTTGATCAGGATGCCAAGGATGGGCATGATTTGCTTATTGGGTTGAATTCTGGTGATGGTAATCCTTTTTGTTATCTTTGTTCTTTGTTCCTTTAATTTTTAATTTGGAATTTTAAGTCCAAGTTTTAAATTCTGCAAATTTATCACTTGTGTGTGGTTATTGTAGTTTACTCAGTGTCATTGAGGCAGCAGTTACAGGATGTTGGAAAGAAGCTTGTTGGAGCACAGCATTACAATAAAGATGGCACTGTCAATAACAGGCAAGATTTAGATTACTACTTTATACTCTTTATGAGTTTTCAGAAGTTTGACTTTTTCAACCTCTATTAGCCATCGGAAATTTCTAAATTTCCTAGTTCAAGATATTTCATTTGAGCTCTTCCTTCTTGGTGACTTGTAGATTTATGTGTTCTGGTCCTACTTCCTAGGACAGAGTGAAGATGGATTGTAATACCTTGCTGTGGAGTGCTAAATTATTGTTTTCTCTTTGACCTTCAATATTTGAGCTGCACCTCTAGGGCATCAATGCTAACCATAGTCAGCACTGAGTTAATTGTTAACGTTGTTAGCAATATTCAACTTGTAATTGGTCTTCTAATGCTATTTCTGAAATTTGCTTTCTTCTTGTTCTTCCCTTTTGAATAATTAAAGGGGGGAACCCATTTTTGTAACTAATAGATTTTTATCTTGAATTGATGTTTTTATGTAGAATCTTACTCGTTTTTGATTAATGCTTGTTATGGCCAGTAGTCGTTGTACTAGCATTGCATGGGTTCCTGGAAGTGATGGTGCTTTTGTGGTTGCTCATGCTGATGGAAATATGTACGTGTACGAAAAGGCAAGTTTCCTATTTAAAGAAGGCTTTTTTGACTTCTGGGGGTTCAACTTACAAGTTTCATGATGTTGTCTGCAGTAAGTTGTTTTTTAAGTTGTTTCCTTCTTTTTCTTTTTTTGCCCTCTAGAACAAGGATGGTGCTGGTGATTCTTCATTCTCTGTTATCAAAGATCAAACTCAATTTTCTGTTGCGCATGCACGTTACAGTAAGGTACTGGTTAGTTGTTATCTTAGAAAACTATTTTTGACTTTTCTTATTTGCGTATGTTTCCTCAACACTGGCAGTCTTCACCATAGAACTATCATCTAAAGTTAAAGGCTGCTCATAATCATCTGTATAGTTATAGTAGGTGTTCTGAAGCTTGTGAACTATTTCACTATTTGTACTTTTAAGTTCTAGCTAGACAACATTCTGTTTAAGTCTAGATGGCGCACATGTGTACATGATCCAAGATGTGGGCACCCACAGTTCTTAAATAACTGTAAGCAGTTATAAGAGTAACCTCCATTAACACATTTGGCAATGTGTTATGTGGATTAGAGAAAGGCTTGTGATTGTGTGCTTGCTTTATATGCCTATTTTCCATTTTATTACAGTTAATGCCGTGATAATCTTGAAATATGGAATGGTAGGACCTACCCAGCACCATAATTGGAATTAATGTGACTGGTTTCATTTCAGTGAGGAAGCCATATTCATCTTGCTCCTATTTTTTCATGTCTCAACTTCTTTTGACTTGCTACCATTTACTTGCAGAGTAACCCAATTGCAAGATGGCATGTTTGTCAAGGTTCTATTAATAGCATTGCTTTCTCCTTTGATGGGGCTTACTTAGCTACCGTTGGAAGAGACGGTATGAAGTCAAATTGACATCATTTTCATTTCACTCATGGCTTTATTCTTATTTAGTTTTTTGAACTGCAGTTTTTTTGTCTCCTTTCATATGTTGAGTACAGGTTATCTGCGAGTTTTTGACTATTCAAAAGAACAGCTTGTATGCGGGGGCAAAAGTTACTATGGCGCTCTACTGTGTTGTGCATGGAGGTGCTGTATTATTATTATATTTTTTTAAAAATTTTTGACTCGTGCATGCTTTCGTCTAAGAGTATACTTTATTCCCAATTTCCCACTTTCCATTTTTTGTGTTTGATAATAACTAAGTTATCGCCTTTGGAGAGAATAAAATTTTTTATTGACAATCACATCCACTTAACAGTATGGATGGGAAATATATTTTGACCGGAGGTGAAGATGACTTGGTTCAAGTTTGGAGTATGGAAGATCGAAAGGTTGTGGCATGGGGTGAGGGGCACAATTCATGGGTAATGTTCTGATCTTATTATGAAGGTTTCTGCTTGTTTATTGTTGATGACAATGGCTCTGTTTCATTTCTTTCTAAATGGTCTGGGCAGGTTAGTGGAGTGGCGTTTGATTCGTATTGGTCATCACCTAATTCCGATGGTACAGGGGAGACAGTTATGTACCGGTTTGGTTCTGTTGGTCAGGTATGCATAGATGTTGTTAGTCTGGTCAAAATGATGGTCCTTGTAACTTGCATCGAGAGGTCACGTTTTTCCATGGCTCTTTCCTCTTATATATTTTGATTGTTTCTTGATTGTGTTTATTTGTCTACCTTTTTGCAAGTTATAGATGCATCACAGTCGTGTTTTTTGTTGTTGCTTCCTTTGTCAACCTGTGCTCCAGTTGGCTGTTTCCAAGAAGGATTTCTGGTGATATAGTAGGAGATGGATTGAGTGCAGATTGTAGGAAATATTTACTAGATTCTTACTTTATTAAACTCTAAACGAACTGGTTACTACTATACATGTAGGTTTAGGTGGTTGTTTTAGTATCTCATCTTGAACAGCTAATTTGAAGAATGCCGATTTTAGTTAGTGTACCTAAGGGCAAAACTGAAGATAGATAATTAATATCCTTTTGCCTTGTCTGTTTCCTTTTATATGTGGGGATAGTGAGAGGAGGAGAGACAAGAAAATGCATCCAACGATATACACACAATACTACAAACCAAATGAAAAAGGTTTACTGAGATGGTTTCTTTTTCTGTGTGGACAATCCACAAGTAGTTCCTTCTTTTCTTAGGGGGGCAACTGACCAGATGCTCTGGGAACAAACTTGATGAACCCTCATATGTACATTATTTTACAAGTATTTTCTTTGAAGTTGTACTCCCTTCAAGCACATGCAATATCTTCACATCCAATTACTGCCTTTTCCTGTGTAGGACACACAGTTGTTACTGTGGGACCTGGAAATGGATGAAATTGTAGTGCCATTGCGTCGATGCCCTCCTGGTGGGTCTCCAACTTATAGCGCTGGGAGCCAATCTTCCCACTGGGACAATACATGCCCATTGGGTACTTTGCAGCCTGCCCCGAGCATCCGAGATGTTCCAAAAATCACACCACTGGTTGCTCATCGTGTTCATACCGAACCGCTCTCAGGCTTGATTTTTACCCAGGAATCTGTACTTACCATTTGTCGAGAGGGACACATAAAAATTTGGATGAGACCTAGTGTTGCAGAAAGCCAATCAAGCAACAGTGAAACTCTGTTAAGCACCAGTTCAAAGGAGAAGACATTACTTTCGAGCAAGGTTGGCAGTTCTAGCTACAAACAATGACCAGACCATCATCGAAAGATGCAAGGCAAAACAAAGCTCTTTTCTTTTTCTTCTGGAGTTGCATTTCTATTTGCTAGTGTGGCCGTTCATCTCTCTTATCTAGTTGGTTTTCTCAAAGTACGACCGTGTGAACATGATTCAATTGCAATGAAATTAACCAACTGAATCCATTGTATATTCAAGGACAAAAATGGCATTGACGGCACAAAGAGGACTGGAGGAAGAAAGAACCTCCATTGTAAGTATAAACGGCTATTCCTAGAATATATGACACTGACAGGAATAACATGAAGTTGCTCCTTTAAGATTTGTATTTCTTAGAGGTGCATTTGAGTGATTATTTATTATTGGTGATGCACCATCACCGTTACGATATGATTTTTTTGTTGGATCATCCTCAAAAACTAATGTTGAAATGCGGATTACTTCATACACAGTTTCATGATTTCCAGGTGACTGGACTCGTACAAGTTTTGTCCTGAAATTCGGGCAAATTATTTGATGATTTGGTTCAGACACAAGACTTTACCGTTTATATTCTATGAGAAGAAAAGGGAATACCTTTGAAATAAACTGTGATGAATCATGAGCATCTCTTTCTATTAACGACAGTAAATGACTTACACTAAACTGCGATGCTTTTTCCTAGTGCTTAAAAGCCCCTGCGAGGCTGCAAAAAGAGTTTAATTATTCACCTTATTGAAGCCACCTCTCTTCTTTTGCCCTCCCTCTCAGAGAACCAAAAATCTTGTACAAGTTCAGATGACCAAGAGTGAGATATATTCAAAATTATTTAATAAATTCCAGTTAACTAGGCCAAGTTTGATGAATCGAGAACCCAAAAACGAAATCAAAGAAACCAAATCAAGATTCCAGTTAAACTTGTTATCATCATTTTTTGCATCTTCACTAACTGATGTCTTGTCATCTTCTCTCTTTGTTGTTGTGAAAAGGATTTACAGGAATGGCAGCATTATGAGGGCCTATTGCTGGAACTTGGAATTTTCTTAAAGAGAAAAAAGAGAAGATTTTTCCCAAGCAGTGTTAATAAAAACCATCGGTAGAGAAGCATGCGAAAGCATCTCTACAGATGAGACAGTTTCTATACAGCCGAAAGCCCTTCCTTTTATATCATTTATATATCATATAGATAGGCTAACTCAAATTGACGTCTGCAGCTCTCCTTTCAGTTTCATTTGGGAGAGATTCTGTCTGATTTTGTTGCATGGTTGCTGGTGGTTGATCTTGCTGTGGAACCTCCTGAGAACCAACTTGTTGATTTGACTCGGCATGGTGCCTTCTCCACCGCCTTGTAACCTCATAGAGAACAGAGGTTCCACACATTGTGCCTCCAAACCCAACAAATGCAGAGAGAAGAACAGAAAGAACAGCCTGTACGTGGAGCTGTATATCACAAGAATCATGGATGCAGTTCAAGTTAGAAAAGTGTCCAGAGTATAATCTGAGACTTCTGCACTCTAATTGTCCTATCATGGACACTATAAGGAAGAGTATCTCCCTTACCAATGAGTAGAAAAGATGAGCAGAAAGAACCACCAGTGCAAATTGAATTGTAGCATAAATCCATACATATTTTCTCCTCACTAAAAACAAAATTTGGAATGAGTCAGTAAGACAGATGGAAGTGACCAAATTCACAAGGATGAAACTGTGAAAAGAGAATTTTGCATGAAGAAACATAAACCTTACCCATGGTTGTTGATGTCATGGACGCAAGAAGACCCAAAATACATGAAAAAGGCAGAGAGATGGCAATCGCACCAGACTTCATTTTTGAAACCTGACCACATAACGACTTTAGGAACCATGACAAACTTGAAAGGGAAGGAAAGCATTTCCAAATTGCTCAACTTACCAACAGCTGCTCGAGAAAACAGAAGTAAGCAAGCATGCTGACAATGACAAGAATGGGAACATCCTGCCAGACCCTGTCAAAAATACCTTTATGCTAACGCTATAGAATCTTTAAAGATAATGTTGAACCGGAATGAAAAGGGAATGAAAGATTCCAGCATCATTTGTTGCCGACTGGATAGGTGTATACTTGCCTGTATTGAGCAGCCTCAGCTGGTCGTGCTCCACTTCCTCTCAAATTTTGAGCCTGAACATTTTGAACTCGTAAAAGAGTAACAGGTAGGTTCTTAACCTCTTGCTTGCACACATCACATGTTTTGTTACCTTTGATGCTAAACCATTTTATAGCACATTCTTTGTGGGCAAGGGCTAGTTCACCTTTGCAGCTACATTCCATCTTGAGAGACTCAGCACCTTCTCCCAGTTCAGTCATGCAGATTCTACAGACGGCTTCTTCTTCAGGAATATCTTCACCACCATCATCATTTACATCTGAACAATAAGACTAATATATGACATAGGTTGGTTATCTCAAGCAATAAAAAGAAAGCAGTGGTTAAACTAGAACATCTTTAGCATTCAGACTTTTTCCAAATTGCTTTCCAGAAGTGACAAGAAGCAAGGAAAATATGATTAATAATAAAAATTTCCAAGGTATTTGTCCCAAAATTCTAATCATTCAGTCTCTGTTTAATTCTTATACCCAGAAATTTTCTGTTTCTTTATTTGTTTCCTTGTGAGACAAGGCGGTGGGGGAGCATGTGGTATGTTGGATTTGGTCCGTAGTTGTGAGGGGTTTTGGAAAAAAAAAAAAAGGCGATCTGCAGATTAAAATTACCATTGTCAATTTTGGCAAATGAGTTTGATGTTGTCAAGACAGTTCCCCTGACAGCTCGCGGAGTTGTCGGAATTACACGAAACACATTCCCTAAAGAATCCAACTGTGTTACGCTTTCATCTTTGATGAGCACAGGAACTGAATGTGAACGATGAATGGGTGGTCCGGCCCCTCCTTTCTGTAAAGTGAGCAATTCTGTAAGAATCAAGTAGAAAATAGGATGACACATTGTGAGGGTAAAGACCGAGATGCAAATCCATGTCATAAAGAAATTAATGAGACAATAAGCACAAAATATAACCAACCAATACCATAGCCCTTAAAAGAAATATTGCCATTTGTCACTGATATTTCTCAAATTCAGGAGCACAAGTCTTAACATTAACAAAGGGAATCGCAAGTTTCCCAATTATGTTCTGCCTGCGTAGAAACTAGTTACATGAAATTCAACAGACACACAAGGAAGAGGTTCCTAAACTCAAAATGTTGTGTTTGTAGTTAACAACTGACTTCAGTGAAGTTACATTTATTACTTATCTGGTCAATACTTACTGCAGAACTTAGAATGCTAATTACCTGCCCGCCATGCATCGACTCGGGGTTTGAGTGAGCAGTTGGAGTATTGGGTAAGGACGATACATTCTTCATTCTTGGTGTGAAAAGCTTAGAGAGGGAAAATGTCCTCAAAATGCGAGGCTTCCCTCGTATATCTGCTGATGAGCCTCCCAGTGCTAAGATGGCAGCCTTCTCGATCTCCAAATTACTGTTGCGAGATTTGAAACTTAACTTGGGAAGGAGGCTTTTTAAGGTTGATTTACCTCTTGATGATGAATGGACCGGGGACGGGGAGTCATCAAATCTGGAAAAAATAGGGCTAGGCATGGGTGAAAAGTTAACTCTCTTAGGTGTAGCAGTTGGTGTTAAGGCCATGTCGATTCTCACAAAATCCTCCCTGGAATCCACAAGAGTTCTTGCCGGTATCTCTAAGACAAGGTCATCCCGCCTCCGGTGCTGACCATCGGGTGTCTCTTCAGTTATTTCAGTTGAATCTCCAAACTGTGATCAAAATCAGGTGTAAAGCAAAAGTTGAGTTCTTCATCAATCACTCCGTCTATAGCTTACCTTCTATAGTGTCACAAAATCTCACCAAGTCTGATAAACTTACAAACTTACCAATAAAATCAAAGAGTTATTTTCAATCAATAGATACTATTTGCATCTATATCTCATTGGAAAACAACAAGGATAAAGGGCCAGACAAGATAAGATGGAATATGATTTGACAGAAAAATATTTAAAAAAAAAGAATTAGGCAGTCCATTCTCATTTGTAATGACCAAAAACAAGGCTTAATATTAGGTTAGGTATGCGATTAGAAAGGCTTCAGTAGGATTGCTTTAGTGTTTCTGACAATTTCATATAACCTATTTCTGGCTTGCAAGTAGACATTTTCCTTCTTTTCCTTTTCTTTTTTTATAAATAAATTAGCACACTGCAGCAAAGGGTTTTGCCTAGCAAAGTCTCATAATATAGAATTGGTTTCAGTTTTTTCAACCCAATGAAGAGAAGTCAATTTTTCACCAGTATAAGTGGTACGGTAGAGCATATTTGCAGAGAGAATTTTATCCAGAAGCTGCATAAAGAAAATCCTTTTTGATACTTGAAAAGAGAAATGAGTCCTTAAAGTTCAATTAAGTGATCTTAGAAACCTCAAGATTTGAACCTCTAGTTCTTTATAATTTCTCTTTTAAAAGTTCTCAGAAAACAGAGATACCCTAAATGTTGTCTTAAAAGAAACGTAGCTTTTTCAGTCAGCATAGATAAAAAGAACCAAAAGTATCAAAGATAAAGAAAGGGAAGGAAGAAATTCATGGTCTTTGAGCAAGAAACAACATCCATCAACCATCTTGAGCAATAAACAGCTGACCAAAACAAGCTATGATTTCAACAGCAGAAAACACAAGACAACTTAAAGAAAAAAGCAAAGCATCAAAGTGTACCCTTTGAAGTGGAGAATCAGGAGTGTTGTTACTGTTGTTGTTGTTGTTACTTGTTTCTTCACCATTCTGTTTCTTGACAGCATGGTCCCCTTCATTTTCCATGTTTCATAAGAAGAATTCTCCTGAAATTTGAAAAGAACCAGACTTTCTCAGAAGATAGCTGGAGGGTGGTGTTTAACTTAGCTATGGGATTCTGACAGAACAGAAACAAAAACTGTTTTTTGAACTTTGTCTGAAGATCTTACAAGCTGATAAAAAACAGGGGAGGGAAACTGCCAGAGGTTATATCGGTAGGTAAGGTGGCCACCGTGGTCCTTGGGGGAAAGAGTTTTAATGATTCTTTAAAGGAAAAAAAAAATGAAAAATTGAATATCTAAGACAAAAAATAGAAATTAAAACCGAAAACTGGCTGATGCGGTCCACTGTTCCTGTTTGATTATGGAAGGGCAAAGTACCAAAGTAGGCTACAAGGTTTGTTTTGTTGTGGTGGTTTTGTCACAGGATTTTGGTGTCCAACATGGAAAATTAGTTCACCCCAATGTTGCCATTGGTGATTCAATCCAAAATGATAAAAGAAATTTCTTTCTGGATTCAACCAAGGGAAGGTAGTCTTGATTTGATTCTTGACTTAAATGAGCGTAAATCCATTAATCAGTGTGTTTAATATATTAGTGGAGTACCTGAAAAACTATATCCTAGTGGAGAAAATGGGATTTAAAAGCTACTCCAATTAAAGAATAAGCCAAGTTTAGGACTATGGTTAATTACAAATTAGGAAACCATTTCTAGATGATGGAACCTTTGTATCCTATTGAATTTGATCATAGAAGCATGAAAAAAGGGAAGGTTATATGGTAAAATTTGTTTAAACTTTAAAGTATTTGTGCCATTTAGCATTTATCTTATCTTTAATTAACAAATTAAACAACTATTAATATGCTTTGAGACAATTAGCGTTGATTTTATGGCAATAAATTAAGGATTTTTTACGTGTAAAACATCACAAAACACAGTCATTAGTGATAGGCCACCCCTTATCCCACCAATTAATTAATGGTCATTTAATGATGATTGCTATTGCAAATTTGCCACCACTTTTTCCTTTGAGAAGATTCAAAGAAGATGGTAAATTCTAAGACAGAGATCAATTAATTGAGTGTGAAAGAGGGAGATTTTGACTTGAGTTTTGGTCTTAATTTGCTTTGTTGATGATGTGTTGGAATTGCAATTTTCAACTACCATCCACTCCCCCAGCAACCCATTTCTTCCCATTTGCTTGAATACCATAAATGAAATTTTTGGTAACCTAAATCAAGGAAATTTCTAGCTCTTGCCCATTGTTTTTCCCATAAAATACTACCATGAGACAAGGCCCCATTCTTCAGCCATTACTTGAAACTTGTTAAGATTGTTGGATTTAGGGTTGTGTTCTCCTAACAACGCCCTTACAGATAAACAAAAGGATATAAAAAGGAAAATGACATGTATATAAAATAATATATCCTATGTATGCAAATAGCTAACATTTTTCCATTCTTTACATTTCAATATGTATTTAATTTCTTTCTGATGATCATCTCTTCATATATACAGAATATTGTATTGGACAGTAGCATTTAGCTGCCCAAAAGCTTCATATTGACTTCATCATCTTCTAGCAATGAAAATCATTGATCAGGTAACTAATTTCAAGCTTTATTTCTTGCTTTTCTCATCAGTATACTCTTTCCATTAACATAATAATGAAACAATGTTTAAGCGGTTTTGGCGCAAAGTGATGGGTACAGTGACAACCTAATTATGCCTCTAAAATCCTCTCAGAATGGGCTTTTTATCAGTGAATAAAAAATCGGACCGGACCGGCCGGTTCAACCGGTTGAACCGGGAATCGGACACAAGTCCGGTCCGGTCATATGTATAAAACAGGGTTTTTATTGAACCGGTATTGAACCGGAAACCGTTGAACCGGTTGGACCGGTTCAACCGGAAATTTAAATTTTTTTAATTTTTAAAGCTATTTTTAATTAATTAATTCAAATTCAAAAGAAATTTAAATTAATGGGAAGCCCAAATTTTAATTTTCTTATTATATTTAAACTTTGAACTTTAAAATTTAGAGCTTAAATTTTTAATTTTTTTTATTTTAATATACTTCCATAATAAAAATATAATTTGTGATGTAAAATAATTTGTAATATTTATTTAGATTATGTGATGCACTAATATTTTTTATTTTTTCATATTTTTTTATGAATTTTATGAATTTTTTCTTATTTTTATCAATTTTTTTAAATATTTTCAAAAATTAATAAAATAAAATTATTTAATTAATTGGACCGGCCAGTTGAACCGGTTGGACCGGTTGAACCGTGACCCGATCAAGCAACCGGTTCACCGACCGGTCCGGTTTTTTATTCACTGCTTTTTATCTTATATATTTTTTTGGTATATATATAAGAAATAGAAAAAGAAGTTTATTTGAAAAATAAGAGGTTTCGAACCCGATATCTTTCGTATGAATTCATCAATCTCTAATTAATTCGGCTCGAGGGGGAATTCTTTTTATCTGATATACTACTATAATATAATAGTGTGTGTATATATACATATATATTTGGATTAATTAATTAAGCAATAGAGAGATAAATTTATCATTTACGTTCAAAGAGTCCAAAGAGTTCCCACCAAAAAAAAAAAAAGGAGTCCAAAGAGTCATCCCATGCCTGGCTGTTGAAGGCTACAAAGTACAAACTAATTGTTTTCGATGGAATAATCATGAACAGGAGGATGATACCATTTTTTATTCAGGGGCAGCCAACTTAGCTTGAAGGCAAGAAGATGGATGGAAGAATTAGATAATCAGAAACAAAAATGAAGGTTTTTGCTTCTATAATTAATTAATTGAAGAAGGGTGTATCCTTTCTAAAGTCTTAATTATTTAAACCCTTAATTAGGGTTTTTTTTATCTAATTGACTAATTAATCCAGAGATAATAACCTCTTTTTATTAATTAATTAGTATATATATATATATTATATCCATTACCTTGCTTTATAATAATCTGGAATTTGGGTAGAATTTTTTTTCTTAAAAAGGAATTGTTCATTTCCTACTTTTTTTAATATTCCATTATTAATTTGTTGGTTTCATTTTGTGATGCAAATTAAAAATCTTTAACCCTAACTAGCAGACACGGTGAGCTTTGAACTGAACAACAACTTCTATATGACGAGTTTACTTTTTAAATACAAAATGCAAATACAAAGACGACGTGGGTGAGGGTACAGCAACAGCCAACAGGGCAAAGTTGACTTTAAATGACACTATCGTTTGAGACAACACTTTTATTGTAAAATAAACCCCCAAAACCGTAATATTTTATAAACAAATAAAAGGCCTTTTATTTGTTCCACCTAAAGTTCCAAATTGAAACTAAGGATCAAAACAAAATTATTTTGTAAAGTTTGGGATCTAAATGGAACAATCAAGAAGTTAGGGACCAAAGTGAAACTGAAACAAAAGATTTGATACTTTAAGTGGAATTTAGCCCAAATAAAAGGACAAAACGATTACACGTAATCAAATTATCCTTTTATTAAGCTTAGCTAATCTATTTATTATAATCAATTTTTTAATTGTACAAATCGTACCAATAATATATAGGTAGGAAAGTCTTAACTAATTTCATGGTTGATATTTTGGACTAACATTTATTTTATTTAAGCCTCATGAATCATACCTAACTTGTTTAATAGATTTTTTTTAATAAAATCACAAGGATCCGTTTTCGTTTAACAGTTTTCTACTAATCATGTTTGAGCTACGTCGGATCTCAAATGAAGAGAAATTTTTTCAAATATATTTTTTCTATTTATAAAACTCGAATCCGAAATCTTACTAAAAGGAAGTATTGAACTTCTTCTACTCAACTCAACAAGCATTGGTTGTGTACTAGAATATTTAATTCTTTGTGGTATATTGACAAATAGAAATTAAGTTAATATTAAATTACTAAGTCATCCCTATCTCTATCATTTTCCCTGAAAGAGAAGTACAAATTATTAGCATTTGGCAACTAGTCGTTTGATTCCAACTAAGAAGAATTTGTTGATAATCATTCATTAGCACACAAATCATATCAAATGTCAACCCAAAGTTCATATGCAAGGAAGTTAAGTTCTCTTTGTTCTTGGAATTATATATATATTCCTTGATTAATTTTTTTTTTTTCCAACTTGGGGAGCATAAACTTAAAAGGCTATGTCATGACACTAACAAGCCATCAAAAAAAAAAAAAGGAGTAAGCCTTTCATTTCCTCAACTAAGCTAAGTCATGGAGGCCTCTGAAGTGAGATATATGCCATCTATATCTAATATTTATTTATTTTATTTGGGCAAATGTCATTCATGGTTCATAGAAACATGTAAGTAACTTTAGCTAATAAAGCCGAATCGGATTCTAGCAGCACTCTTTCCCTAAAGTCAAGTTGTTGGTGTCCCAAGTGACCCCCAACTTTAAGTTCAGTGGTGGTCTTCGGCAAAAATGGTCCATAATTATAATTTTTTTTTTTGGTGAGACATAATTATAATATTGATCAGCCGTTAAAAACCTTTTTTTTTTTAATTTCCTTTTCTTTTATATTCAATGAACACATTAATCATCTAAAACTTCACTTATATAGTGATAAAAATGAAGAGACAAAAGAAGGTATCATTTTCATTGCTTGTGGGCAATGATATGGATAACCTTATCAAAGACATTTTCACAAACTTATCTTTGGGTTTTGGATTATTGAAGGAAAAAAAAAAATAAAACCCAAAATAAATTAACATATTTATTTGTTTGTTCAGACTTCAGAGGACAGATACATAGGCACCACAAAAAAATTCCATTGTTAGGTCCCATGCGTTGGAAATGGGCGGTGACCGGTGAGCAGCCACAATGTGTGTACTAAGGAGCACCCATGGATTTGACTGAGGCAGGCCGGGCAGCAACAGCAGCCAGCAGCCAGAATGCAATTAGGCAGCAATTCTCTTCACAATCATATATGCCAGATAATTGAGCTACTACTACTTTTTCAAGTTGACTTTTAGCTAGTGTTCACTTCGAGGCTTTTTGGAAGTTGGAAGTTGGAAGTTGGAACTGAGAGTGTGAGAGTGAGACCCCAAAGGCTGCCGCCAGCAATTTCAGAGTTAGAACAAAACATGTGTGAGATAATTATTATATCTTAATTTCAAAGAAGGAATGAATGATTAGTAGCATGATTATCACATTTTTCCTCCTTGGGTGGAGGATTCAATGATTACTACTTATCTTATCTAGAGTGTACTTAAAAAGAGAGGGCCATTTTGCAATTGTCAAGGGCTTATTCAAACTCACTTGATGCACCCTTCTGCTCATTGATGTACAATCAAGTGGTAGTGTAGACAAATGGCAACCTTCACTATTCTCCACATCTCTTCAACTGATGAGATTGTCTCAACTCAAAATGGCGCACAATTTATAGGAAAGGAGAAATAGTTACCCACTGGCAAGGGAGGTGTAGCCAATTTGCCAATATGGCGATATGAAGTGGTTCAATGATAATATATGGGCTTCATCCAGTCCAAAACATTTTCATTTCTAGAGAGGGCTGGGACATTGTCATCGAGGCATGTTTTTACTCATAAATCCACCGGTATTTAGTAATTATATTAAATCTTTATTCATTTGAAATTAAGCCGTGTCGGACCTAAACATTAGAAGCTCTAAACTCCCCAAACGAGGTGTGTTTGATGATCATAAGCCGATCTCTATTGCAAATGCAATGTCCAAAGTCCAATTAAACTTCAGCACTTATGTAACCCAAAAATAAGCCTTTTCAAGTTGGGTCTGAATACTCTAAACCGATCTCTAGCTAGTCTGTCCCAATCTCTCAGCAGATTGGGGCCTTTTTCTCAGCAGACAGGTTGTTGGACTGAATCACGAAAACTGTTTTGGGCCAATAAGAGCCCAAGTATGAGTGTGGGGAGAAGTTCTTGAGTTTGAACAAAAAGTGTCTGAGCTGCTGGGGCAAGCCATGGACCATCTAAAGGTCCTTCTGGAAATGGGTTTTTGTCTCTGGACAGACAATTGTGGACCCAATACACCGTACGTTGCCAGAGCGCAACGATAAACAATACTTCAAAATCATGTGAAAAAGGGCCCCATTGGACATGCGCCATAGCCCACGAGCTTTTGTCAGATAAATAATTGGTTGGAAGTCCCCACTTGATCTAGACGACTCGAGCTGTGTGCGAATCTTTTCAGATTAGATGCTTCCTTTACTGCCACGTAACCCCAAATGACGTCATCATATTCACTTGGGACCCGCTCTCCCCATGGTGCTTAGCTGTACACTGTTGTACTATATTTTTGTTTTTTTTAGATCCAGATCTATCACGTTTTGCGTTTCATTGCTTATTTGCTTGGGCTAATAAAGCCTTTAGCTGCTTTGCTTCACTTTCACTAAAGCAAAGCAAGCACCGCAGAAGAAAGAATAAAGAAAACCAGCTAAAAGTTCACTTCGTTTTTGGTTTTTCTGTTTCATTCTTTCAAATTTCAGTCAAACAGTGCAAGCCCATATTGATTTTGAAGCTAATTCATCAAAGGATGTAATGTAGAGTAGTTAAAGATTTGAGTCTTGGGATGTTTCCCGACGGGAAAATGGAGGAAAAATTGTTTGAAATGATGCCAAGTAAAAGGGTTCCTATGAAGGTCTGGTTAACTGCTCAAAGATCAATGGGTCTCCTCGTGGGTGGGAATCACACATCCTCCAGGTTTTGCACTCGCTAAGTTTCTCTTCTTGCTTTGTGTTGGGTTCAATTTCTCTCGGTTTCTCATTTTAGTTTATAGAAAACAACGATCTCTTTTTGAGCCAAGATTGGATCTTTCTTGCTGTTATCTAAAATCAAAAGTGTTAAGACCATGGATTTTAAGACCTTGAAATTGATGATCTTTCAAGGGTCTTTAGCAAGGCGTGTGCTTTTACGCGCCTTCATGCTTTCTGCTGCTTTGTCAATTGTTCCTTTGCTGCAAATGATATCTGGGGCCGATCCAGAAATGTTGTATACCCTTTCTAGCTCAGCAGACTGTGCTCTTGAATCTGGTTATTCAGGTTCATCAATGTTCCCGGGCACGTTTTTGTTATCCGAAATTTGGGGTTCATTTTGGTCGGTTCATTGTAAAGAAGATGGGAACTTGACAACCAGCGTAATTAGAGAGCTTGTGGGAAAGCAAATGTTGAGTTATAGTGTTAAAGCTCTCTGTGTTGGTGAAGGTTCAATGTCAGCTGTTATGGCATTGAGAGACTTGGGATTCTCTGATGTTACTGGGGTTTACAGGCACCCCTTTTTCTCTCTTAAGCAAAAGAAGTTTGTTTATGAGCTTAATTATGCGGACAATTCTTATGATTTCGTGTTATCCAGGGATCTAGATAAGGTTTCTGTCCCTGCTCTTCTTGTGCTTGAGATTGAGCGTGTTCTTAGGCCCGGTGGAATTGGGGCTATGCTTGTTGGTATTAGTGGGTCAGACCCTGCTAGCTTGATTAGGTCTGCTACCCCAGTTTCTTCACTACTGAAAGCTTCCAGTGTTGTGCATGTTGATTATGTGAATGAGTTTACATTGGTTGTATTCAAGAAGAAACTTGAAAACACCACTTACTTTGAGCAATATCGTCTTCCTGCGGACTGCCCATCCTTGACAAACAACAAAGCCATATTAGATCACATGGAGCCTCTAGTGGAGGAGAAACCTATAGGGTTTGAAAAAAGTATTGCTTATTTGCCTAAGTTCGTTAATTTATCTTCTAAGCAACATTTGGTCTATATTGATATTGGGGCAGGTGAGCATTTGAACTCCAATGTTACAAGTTGGTTCTTGCCATCTTATCCTGTGGATCACAAAGCCTTCAATGTTTATTTTGTTGATCATAATACTTCAGTGATGCTATCCTATGTTAAAAGGCCTGGTATCAACTTTGTTTATCACCCAGACCTTGCTGGAAATAGAGTTACAGATTCTGACATTGTTGATGATTCGGAGCCCTTTGTTGAAGACGATGGGTTCGACTTTCTCCTCTGGTTCAAAGACACAGTGCGATATGCAGACTTTGTCGTTCTGAAGATGAATGCAGGAGCAGTGGAGTTAAAACTACTGTCAGATTTGTTTGAGAGTGGAACAATATGCGCCATTGACGAGCTTTTTCTTCACTGCTCAGACAGTTTGGGCAGCGGAGGAGTGGTGAAGGGAGACTGCATGGATCTCTTCAAGGCCCTCAGAAGAACTGGTGTTTATGTCCATCAGTGGTGGGGAGATTAGGTAGCCATTGATCTGGTAGACTCTTTGTTTTACATTCTGTCGTGTTTGAGTCTTTAGTCTTGAGTCATGAGTCATGAGTCATGGATGTACTACTCCTGCTTGCAGGTACTACAGTTGTGTCTACTTATTATCGTTGTTGACATTAGTCTTCCTCATCTGGTACGATTGAGAGGAGATTAAGTTGCTTTTGTGGTTGGGCACTATGGTAATAAGCAACCACTTTTCATCTTTAGTTTTCTTAATAAAGGTCACGCAATGATGCGTGCTTAATTATTCCTCTTCCTTTTTCTAAATTTTTCACACTAAAGCTGTAGGAATTGGTTGGATGTTAGGAGCTTTAGTATTTTATATTTGACACCCATATTTCAGTAGTCCATTATCATCAAGCACCGACACACTAAAGGCATAAATGGGTACATAATTTATGCATGAAACCTACCAGCATTGAGTGCTCCATGATTTTGATGCTAAAAATATCTAAGCGGTTCTTCATTGTTCGCAGACCAGGTCATCTTTGTTGTGAGTTCTGACCACGTATGCTTTTCCATGACCTGTGTGCGTAGAAGCTAAATAATGATATTGTTTTAGACTAGGCATGGGCCCATCCATGGCTGATGGGCAGAGATCTATGCTTGTTTTGTTTTTCATGTCGGTGATGTCGCCTGTTACATTTCAATCGGTTTTCTAGAGCTACAATGCTAGATTCATTTCATTGCAGATTACAGAGGCGTGATATAGATGAGATCCCCTCGTGCCGTTAATATTTCAATAATTCAGTCAGTTCCCATAGTTAATATCCCGGATTGCTTTTCATTGCAGTGACGTGATGTGATACCATTCTATATCGTTGAAGCTGAGCCTCCAGATATTCCATGGCCAAGGAAAAAGAGCTAGAAAGCTCAAGACAATCAAAAACTATATTGATGTAACCTCAACGTTAATTTGAAGCTTAACCTCAGGATGAGTCGGGTTGAGCAAATTATTAGGTTCGGTTGCTAAACGCAGAACAGCCACTGACAAAAGGCTAAAGCCCATTGGCATGACTTGCCACCATGCTAAGGCAAGAGACGACCATGACGAGCTCAAAATTTTGTGGCTGAATTGTGGCCCAATAACACAAACAGGCTGGCTGGCAAGTCCGCCTCTTACAACTAGACCAGAGTCATAAATCGTTGGGACATTCTAGGCCGTATGACTACTTTCACTCACCTTCACGATTTATCTTAGCAGGCTCCTTCAGAAAGAGACAGGCAGTCATAAATATACCCGATCATGAACCAAGTGTATTTATTTAACGTCTAAAAAGGTTTAAGTTTTGAATTCTTCCACAACACAAACCCGAAATCCATACCGAAACACTAAAACCTAAAAAGACAGAACTATTGCCGCATATATCACTCAAACATGCAAAACAAAAAGGCATCTATATATTTGGCTAATGTGTTTTGTCATTTGTGTGAAATTCCAGAAGTTCATTCATACCATGTCGCATATTGATTGTAATTTCCTGTTTGATTATTTGAGCCAGACATGTAAAACAAAAGAGAGGACAAAAAGGCAAATTAAAAGCGATATAAGAGAAAAGGAAGGGTAAAAAGGGGAGAGAGACAACATCAAGCTACTATACAGAAAAGATAGTTAAAATAGCAAGTTTTCTCTTCTCATTCATCAGGGCCATTGTTAACCTTTATCTCCAAAAGCCTCTCAACTGGTTGCCTACAAATTGGGCACCGATTAGTCTGACATCTCAAAACCTTCGCACAGGAGCTGCACATGCACTGCATAATTAACAAAAAGAAAAAAGAATTGCATCAGTGACCGGCTACATGCATATACTGTTTTCTTCACTCCATCTGGCTTCTTCATGGAGGAAGACAATTAACAAGTAATTCCAACTGTTGTGTAAAGGAAACAAGTGACCACTGGTTGGTTCAACAGTTGAGTCAACCTCACTTTCTATTCGGTCCTAATTGTGAAAGTCCTAAGGGAAGAGACAGAAAAGGGAAATTAAGAGAAAAGAACAAGTGTGCATATATTTACCATGTGCCTGCAGGGGAGAACAGTTGTGTCCCGAGGCTCTGAAAGGCAAATAACACATTCTTTTCCAGGATCATTTGCATCAACATCATTATCAACTGAATTTCCAATCCCATATATTTCTTGCAGCTCATATCTCATCCCATTCACCCAAAGAATCTGTTTCACTACTCTCACCTGGAATTCACCCTTGTCCTTCTCAAACACTGCCTGGGTTATCTGAGAATTCATGGCTCCCGACACTTGGTTTCCATCTGATCCATTCTGATCGACCGGAGATGCCTCTGCTTTCACTGCCAGATGATAGATATCACTCTCATCAACTTTCAGTAATTCTGACTCCTCAAACATGGAGAAATCGATCCCTGTTCCAGAAGGCTGTCTGAACTTCTGTCCTAGGCCTTGTTCAAAATGCACAGTTACTGGTGGTAAAATACTTTCCTTCATTGCTGTTAGGTTACAGTCTTCACCTTCTTTTGCGAAGAAAATAACAGTCATGCTGTTTGCAGAGCAAGACAAAGACCACATCTTGTTAAGAACCAATATCAAAGACAAAAAAGGATCACACAAAAACTGGAAACTGTTGAATTGAGAGAAGCAATACCTGAACTTAGATAAGATGCCACAAAACCTCAATGCAAAAATTGATTACAAGAAAAAAAATTTTAAAAGAAAGCTCAGATGAAAGGACTACGTGTGTACCAGTAAATTAGTATTCCTTTCCCATGATGCTAGAAATGTGAGAGTACCAACAATGATATTGTTAGATCAACGAAATAAGGTACCATAATATAATTTTTTACAAGAAGTTTAAAGACAGATAAATGCTTGCTGTCTAAGCGCAGTTGAACTTCAACCAAGCATTTATGTTACTTTAATTGAGAAGTTCTACTATGGAATATCCTGACTAGATGAAGAAATTTAAAAGGATAATAAATCTATCACCATGATTCCAGTCTTCATCACAATAACCGTATTGAAATTCTCAATCAAGTAAAAAGAAAAATCACAAGACTCGAACTTTAACACGAAGGCGGAGGGGGCATGGGGGGTGACCTCAAAACATCTGTAATGAGGTGAAACACCATTTGGTGAGTTTTCTTCCTCTGCTTGTTGGCTTAGCATCTAGTTTAAACTCCAAAGTAGATTCAAATAACATAAGAACCACCAAGTTCTTTAATCACAGTCAGACCGGTATAAGCAAAGACAAGCTTACAACCTCCAAACATAGCCAAGAAACTACAAAGTTTTTTATAAAAAAAAAAATCCCTAAAATCTTTCATCTGATGCACTCAGAATGATCTCTACCCTTACAATCACTTGGCAAACCTCTATCCCTCTACAAATGCATCTTTCCAACTCTAATACACTTGTCCATCTATGTGACATAATTTACAACTCAAGCTCTAAAAAACCATTTAACTATTATCACATCAATTCTATCCAAAATTCAAGATTCAAGAACAAAATTATAATCAAATGCAATCCATGCTCAACAATAAAAACCGAAACTTTAACCAAAAAGATAGAATTTTAGTACCTTCCAGCAACAGTAGCGTCAAACATAAAAGAAACCAAAAACTTCCCAGGATTCTCCTCATCAGCTTCCAATTTCAAAGTTTCCTTCTTTAAATTAACATCATTCCTTATCGTAACTGCCTTCTGATGCTCTATATACTGCACCGGTGGTGGTGGCGGCATCACTGGTCCATAGGTATACCTACCCCAATTGGCGTGGTCTATGGGGGGCCCGCCTCGATGGTGGTGATCGTACGGAGCCGGAAGTGGCATAGGCGGCTGAGGAGCGTAATACCCCGGATACTGATAATATTGGGGTGGGTTCGTGCTTGGGTATTGGGGCGGGTAAGGCGTGGCGGCAGCGAAGACGTAACGGTTGGCGGGAATTTCAGGTTGAGCCGGCGGTGGAGGAGTTGGCTGTGGTGGCGGAGGGTGGTTCCTCCGGCTTCCATGCCTTCGCCGGCCGTTTACTCCGCTACTTCCGATGTTTCCCATGGAATTTTTGCCGTTGTTGAGATATAAAGAAAAACAAATTGGAATTTTTCTGTAAATATCTATAAAGGAAGGATTTTTACAACAAAATCTGATCTAAATTCATGTAAATATCTCTGGGTTTTCCCTTTCTAGCCCAAAAAACACCGCAAAGAAGAGTTGTTTGGCAGAGGAAAGAGAAGAGAAGGAAAAATAAAGGGGCTTATTATATGCTCTGTTTTTCCGTTTGTTCCTCTGCCAAAGACAGAGAAATGTAAAGGGAGGCTAAGGGAGACGGAAGTGAAGGGAAAGATAAAGAGAAAGATAAAAGAGAAAGAGAGAAGAACAGAGAGATAAAGAGAGAATCTTTGGTTGGGTATAATGGGTTTGCGTACAGCTCCACCCAAAACACCATTGATGGAGAGATAGAGATTGCGCTAAAGTGAACCGCTTTCTATTTTCTTTGTTTTGTTTTTTTAATGGAAAGTTGGCAATTATATGACAAAAATACCCCAACTTTGTCTGTTTCAGGTTCTGTTCCATGCAGATGCTCGTACCAGATTAATGGTCTGAACTTACAATTTCGTTGTACTAAGATTGATCTAAAATCGATATTCTCGAAGAAATTGGAAGCTTAGAACTCTGTTGTAGGTTGGAACATGGAAGGCTTTCATGTTTTTTGAGCTAACTTTCTTGTACTTGTTCACTTTCTGTCTGGGTAAATTCTCTTTCACTGGCAGTGTAGAAATTGTATTCAATCATTCAGAAATGGACAAATTGGAGGACAAAGCTAAAGAAAAACAAGTACATACATCTGATAAGAGGGAGCTTTCATGGATGAGTTTGAGAAGTAATTAGAGAAAGGGACAAATCAAGGATATACTGATCAAGGAGGAGCAAAAGGGATCAAAATCTACCCGGGTGAAAGCTTCTGTGTCACTACCAGTCAATTTATTTATGGTTAAGTTCTCCATGAAATTGTGAAACAAATCCCAAGTCCAATCCAGTCAAAATTAGGTTTAACTTGAAATCATACAGTATTTTTATCTGCCTTACACGTGTTCTCCACTACCCTTTCAGCCTATCCCACAACATGGCCTGTTCCAACAACTTGGAGACTGCAGATACCAGATACTATATAAAACCTCCTGAAGTCATAAATTAAATCTCTAATTGCCAAGGCTTTTTCTATAGTTTCTGATTGTCTTTCATTTTCTTTTTGGTTGAAAAATGATACTAAAAAAGATCACAATCTTTCTGCTGGTTCACGGCCTACCCTGCTGAAAGTCATTCTCAAACTGTGATTCCATAAAATAATATCCAAAATGAATTTTAATAATTGAAGTTGTTTTTTCCGTATATAATGGCCAACCCATTTACTATATGTTCTTTGATAACGACTCTAATGGGAAACGGATGATGCCAGACAAAAGAGGCAACTTAAAACAATAATAATTCCATTTCTTATGTAAACTTTACTGTGTAACTTTTATAGTCAAAGACTGGAATGACCATCACCATGTCCATTACGGGGTTTTTAGGAGGCTGCCGAGTGCTTTGGCCCTTTGAATGTGCTTAATCAAAGTTTCTGTTAAAAATTTGTCATATATGTTTTGGCCATCAAATTAGATCCTGTCGGTAGGCAACTTGCAGTTCAAAGTTGCTTCGAAATTCTTAGTTCCACTACTATTTTGTAGCTTCAAATCTTCTTGTCCACACCCTGAAACGACCTTAAAATACATGAAAATATCACAATCAACACCTTCCCATACAATGTTGAAGCAATAATCCTTGGAGTTCCTCAGGCATAAAAGAGTTCGGAATTGCTTGCCTTGACAGAAGGAGAAGCTGATAACTAACTACTTGGATCGGGAAGGAAAGGTCTCTCTCGGGAAGCTTTTGGAACTGAACTTCTTCTGAGAGTGAAGGTTATGAATAAAGCAAAAGGAATTTGCAAAATTTATCCTCTGAAGATGTTGTCATGTTGAGACATGACACCCGAAACATAACAGCTTAAACTGGCAGTAAACCCTGACAGATGCCATTGGATGTACAGAACATCATTATGTAGAAATAGTCTAAAATATGATTCCACTCGGGTAGCTGCTCTCTTGCCTTGCCTCTTAAGACCAACAACAATCTAAAAAGAAGGCCAAAAGCTTGTCTGCAGACTGCATAAGTACTTATGGAGCACAGCAATGCAATTACTCCTAATATATTATACTTTACACTTACTTAAATTATTAATTTCGTTACCTTTCTTTCACTCCAAAAAAATATAATTCTCAGGTAGACCACAGCAATAATGCAATCATTGTGGCTGCCTTCTGGGCTCTGACACTTGAGAATTATGTTCTCCTTGAAAGATTGGAAAGGGCTTGGGCCATTACGATTATGGAGTTGGATTAGGGAGCTGGGTTTTTAACCTAGAAACATTATCCAACCATACAGATTGACAAAATATTTTAATTTTCTTAAACTTGAAAAGAAAGATTTTAATCTACTTCTTTATAAGGAGAAGTATATGCGCTTCCGGACAAACAAAGGAATTGAAATTCATCTACGTTCTTTTAATGATTCAAATATAGGTTTCGTGCTTATTGGAGAATGAATCACTGAATAATTGCATGAACACATTTTCACCAGGGACTCTGCAAAGAGGCTTTGAACTCCAACTGTTTTTAAAAACTAAAAAAAATATATATATATCAATCCAAACTGGATTCAACACTATCTTAAACACGTAGAAAACTTCAATTCCAAATTTGAGACTCAAGTTTGACATTTTCTTTTATCCTGTAATTTATCTTGATTTTCCAATTAACTAAAGCTCTCATATTTGACAGGTTCTTAGATAAACAGAGTAAGCTCTCAAAACAAGTGAAAAACTCAAGTTTGAACAAAATCCAATGCCAATGCCTTTTGAGTGAGGAAAGGGTTTGTACCTTATGGCTTGTAAAACTTGTAGAGCAATTATTAATCTACACTAGTGAGCTTTGCCTGTCATTCAACCTGAAAAGGACACCGTGAACAAGTCAGGCTAGACGAGGCAGGCCGGCAGGAACCGTAGTATTTGGGGTTTTGAAATAGGAAAAACCCCAAAAAGGGTTTTGAAATAGGAAAAACCCCAACAAATAGCAATACTTTCCCCGTCATTTTTTTGACACGTAAGACATGACTTTGAACTATTAACCCTTGGGAAACTGGGAAAGTTTGGTAAAATTGTAAAAAAAATTATCTCATCAACATTTTATTGGAAGTTTCTGCCCAAATACGACCAGGCTCATGTTTGTTTGTCCTGACGACATGACTGGTTCAGAATTAGCCTTTTTCAGGTTGGGACTAATTTACATCCATGGCCGGCATTCCATGGCCCATATTACGTAACTGTTCATCATCAGTCAGATGTTCAAAGCCATTGACTCATTTTTACTTGGAAAACCAAAAATAAAAAAAAATTGCCCTCTCTTTTAGAAAATTTGACGCATTCAAATTAAATTAAAAATTACATGATGATATTATTAGAACGTAAATTAAGAGCATCCCCAATGCATCAAATTTTATATCAAATCGGTGTAGAAAAAGAATTTTTGTAAAATATGTTTATGTCAATTTTTTTTTCATTCTAATGTATTCTATCTCAAATTGATGTTAAGAGTAATATAATAATTATTTATGCAATAAAATTAATTTTATTTAGATAATACTTGCTATATTAATTTATTTTTTGAAAATAAAAAAATATTATTAAATAATAATTAATAATAATTTCTAATAAATTAATTACTTACATTAAGCATTATTATTTTAATTTAATATTATTTCAGAAAATATTTGCAAAAAATTATTTCATATAATTCTTCTAATTATCATATAACTACGACAAAAATTACATTTTATTTTTCATATTTAACCATTGATTTTCTAAATTACCATATCGCTTCCTTAAATATTCAATTAATGTATTATGAAGTGCAAAATGAGCTTCTTTATCTTTAATTTACTTATGTTGAGCGAGGAATTCTTAATATCTAGCCGTTTATTTTTAGTCTTTGTTGTAATTTATTTTCTTTTTAATCTATGTTGTAATTCATATTATTCCGGACTTTATTTAGCTTGTATTTTGTGTTCTCACAAAAAATCTCTTGACCGATTTACAATAGAGGTGTCCATGGGCCGGGCCGGGCCCAAGCAATAATTTGTAAAAAAATTGCTTGTCCAAACCCGGCTCGGCCCGACTAATCGGGCCTCTTCTTTTGTCCAAGTCTGGTTCTAAAATATTTCTATAAGTCTAAGGCTCGTCCAAAAGCCCGTTTTTAATTTTTTTCGTACACTAATTTTAAAAATTAAATTATATTAATTTATAATATAAATAAAAATAAATCAACACATTTAAGAAAATATCATCTAAAACAATTTTTGCAAAGTTAACAAAGTCTAAATACTAATAATATTTGAAAATATCAATATCATATATAGTAAAAATAAAGAAAATACCACATTAACAAATAAAATAAATATATAAAAATATATTTATACTAAATGAATAGTAATTGGGCCCGGGCCGGGCCTTGGTTTTTTTACCTATGACCAAGCCCAGCCCGTTTATTAAACGGGCTTTTAAATTTTGTCCAAGCTTGACCGTCGAAATTAAAAATCTTGTCCAAACCTTCCCAAATATCAGGTGGGCCTACGGGCTTGGACGGGTAGCCCGGCCCTTTGACAGCTCTAATTTACAAGGCGTGCCGGTTGCTTTTGCTCATAAACAATAAAAGCAAAGAAAATATACACGGGTTATGGTTTAAAGTTACAGACGAACTGCTTAAATAATTAAACTTACTAGGTGATTTTGCCTAAGTGCGTGCAAAAGTAAAGAACATGATTGATCAAAGAAAAACTTGTATTGAAATATGATTGAAAGCTAGGCCGATATGAGATATAGGTCAAGAGCAGTACAATAAAAGTACAAGAAAAGCTGGTAAAAACAAGAAGGCTCAAATTTGAAAGTCGATTGTCATTGTGCAATGTCTTGTTTGAGGGTGAGTGTTTGTGCCCTGTTCTAGGATGAGGCTTATATTTTGGCTTACAGTTTTATTTATGGTCTAAGGTTAGCGACCTAAATTAAATTTAGGCTGCACCAATTCTAAAAGATTGAAAAGACTGGTTTAAAGACTGTCCAAATCTAAGGGATTCAGTCTTAAAGATAAAGATTTAAAAATTAAATTCAGTTGATTTAGATGAGTTGATTAGGATCTGTGATGGCTTAAAAATAATGATTGAAAATAGATTGAAAACATATTTAATATTGAGTTCATTTTAAAGGTTTCCATGAGATCTTTTTAATCATATATATTTTCATTGTAATTAAAATTTTAAATTTAAAAATTTACCAAATTATATAAATAAATCGAAATCTAAAAGGATATAAAAGTTATATAAATAAAAGACAAAGGTTACAATAGTTGAAATTAAAAAAAAAAAACCCGCAAACACCAAATTTGGTGTAATACTGTACCACCACCAATTTGGTGCACCTCTATAATTAAAATTTGGTGTTTTCATTGGGGGTTTTCCCCCTATTTTTTAACACCAAAATGGTGTCTTGCCATCTTGGTTAGAGATGGCCTAATAGGATCTTAAGTTTGAGTTTAATTTAAGTACATTGAGTCATCAAAATTAAATTAAAAATTGCGTGATAATATTGTCGAAACATAAAATAAGATCTCAAATTTGAATTTAATTTAAGTACATTGGCTCATCAATTCAATCAATGTTTACTTATTAGTCAGTAAGGCAGGACCCTTATATATAAATATATTCCTCAGTGGGCATGTCCTAGCAAGCCTAGCTTCCTCATTTTCTTTTTAAATATTTCCTCAAAGGATTAGGTATAGTTATTATTGAAAATTATTGAAAAGTTGAAATCTAATCAATTGAAGATCTTTAGAAAGAAAAAGAAAACTATAGTTAACATTCTCCCACGGTATTTTGTCCTGCAAGTTTGGTTAGAGACTGTTGTTGGTTTTGGGCTCTTTCCAAGCAATATCCAATAGGCTTTCTACTTTCTAATAGTAGTAGTATTGATTATTAGTCAAGTATACCTGAGTAGAGATTATGGATGGACCCTCATTTTCCCATCAATTGAATTGGATCAATTCTGAAAATACTAGATGGAACATGGAAGATTTGATCAACGTGGGATTGGATCGAGTAGTAAGCAGCTTATTTCAGCTTAAGCAGGTCTCAGGTTAGAGACCTTGCATACGCAATTGTCCTCGGTGGGAGACTCATCCACCATATCTAGGTGCGCGACACGGGTTAAACCTGGATTAATCAGAGCAAAACTGTTCGCTTTGGATACCGGATGAGAAAAAAAAAAATATATATATATATATGGAAGATTTGGATCCTTTTCACTGCTAAGTCTATATTTGTGGTTGATGATCTCAGACGTTAATTATATATATGATATATAGTATTATTATGAAATTATTTTTACTTTGGGAGAGATTATGGTTAGAATTCTATTTTGATTTTGAATTTACGGACTCCATCAACTTAGTAGTAATTAGTATTTGTCTGTAATTGTTCAGCCAATTACTTTGGGGAAAAATTTTAACATTTGTGGCAAATTTTATCCAAGAAAATTTGTTTTTGTATTTGTCCTCATTCCAAAGTCTTTGTTTTTAAGTCAAAATCCATTGGCATTAAAGCTCCTGTTCACATTCCTCCTCCCTTTTTAAGTACTCGGGTACCTGCAGTTGCATGGTTTCCTTCATTCATTTATTTTATGTGGCTCTCTTTTTTTTTTTTCTTTTTTTTTATGTGGCTCTCTGAATAAACAGAAAAAGGCCAAATTCAAGGTTTCCTGGAGCAGAACAAAGACATGAAGTTCACTTCCTGTTTCTCAAATTGCTTTTCTTCTGCACCAGAAGCTGCCATCGATGTAGGAAGACAGGGTAAAAAATGATAGTGTGTTTTTATCTCTATTTCCTATACTTTTTTTTACTACGATGTTTTTGATGCAAGAAATGGTTTAGAGGGTTTAGGTGTTCAAGATTGACTTTGTTATTCTGTTCAACATTTGTTGCTTTTTTGGTCTTTCTGTGTATACAGATGGAGGAGGAGAAAATGATCAGAATTTTACTGTCTTCTCTTATAGAGAGCTGAAAGTTGCCACACATGGGTTCTCTGCTTCAAACAAGATTGGAGAAGGTGCTTTTGGCTGTGTCTACAAGGTTACTTTCCTTGCCTGGAACAACAACATCCATGGTTTATTTTCCTAAAATGCTGATGTAATTTTTTTGGTTGGACCTTGTAGGGATTGCTTGAAAATGGTACTGTTGTGGCTGTAAAAATGCTGTCTGTTGAACTCGAATCCATGCGTGGGGAAAGAGAGTTTGTGTCTGAAATAATTACCCTTTCCAATCTCAAACATGAAAATCTTGTTACTCTTAAGGGCTGCTGCGTGGATGGAGCTAAAAGATTCTTGGTTTACAATTACCTGGAAAACAATAGCCTGGCTCAGATCTTAGTTGGTAAACTTCTTCATGAACCTGATATTCTGATCAATTTATCTGATAAAATGTAATTTGATGTTCTAAACAATGTAGAATAGCCCAGAATTTATCAGAAAGTGAACAAATTACAGGTAGATTTATTGAGGATTAGACCATTTTGGTTTGCTATTTACTCTTGATTAATAGGTGGAGAGCAGAACAGGATCAAACTTGATTGGGAAGCAAGACGGGCTATTTCATTGGGAGTTGCACGAGGGCTTGCCTATCTCCACGAGGAAGTAGAGCCTCACATTGTGCACAGAGATATTAAAGCCAGCAACATACTTCTGGATCAGAAATTTATACCAAAAGTTTCAGATTTCGGTCTGTCAAGAATTCTAAGAAGTGATGTTTCTCACATTACTACTCATGTTGCGGGCACATTGTAAGTCAAAATTGCCGGATTCTCACTTTTGTGGTTGAATTTATACTCCTTGAAATATGGGGCTAATGGAATTTCTTGCAAATGGGGAACACCATAGAGGCTATCTTGCCCCAGAATATGCCATCAGCGGGCGTTTGACACGGAAAACAGATGTTTACAGTTTTGGGGTACTGCTTTTGGAAATTATCAGCGGGCAGAGTGTGGTTAATTTTGATTTAGAACATGGTGAACATCACTTGGTTCAAAAGGTAACATGTTAATGGAAGTCCAACATTTTTAATCCAAGAAAACTACAGCTTTTAATTCATTTTGCAGCAAAGATGCATAAATTCTCTGAGACTTATAAATTTACTGTCATGTTGACTTTTGTTGTCTGCGTATGAACGTACAGGCATGGGAAGTCTACAGAGCTAACAGAATTCTGCAATTGGTGGATCCTGTATTAGTAGGTATGAGTATGAACTATCCTGATCAAGAAGAGGCGGTTAGATTCATCAAGGTGGGCCTCCTTTGCGTCCAAGAAATAGCCAGGCTTCGACCAGAAATGTCAACAGCTGTGAAAATGCTAACCAATGGCATCGACGTCGAAGGAGTTCAGATTTCGCAACCCGGTCTTGTAACTGATCTGATGCACATCAAGTTAGGACAGAAAACATTTCAGAGCCTCTCTTCTAAAGCCTCAAGCATGGGAAGCACGCACAGCCCCCTTAGTTCATACTAGGAGAAAAATGCACAGGAACCATTTTTTGTTTGCAATCTCCTTTTTTTTACCCCCGTAGGGAACTAAATGATTGTTTGGGATACTATTGAAACAGTTCCAAACTTCAAATTCTGTTCCAGATGATATTGTACAAAGAAAGAAAATATCGAAAAAATACCCTTTACCACCATATAGAAAAAACTTTTTTTTAATATTTTCAGATCAAAGCATGCTCAGTGTTGCTTCCTACTAGGATTCTTCGGTAGATATAGCTTTCTTGTATCTCTTCCAGATTCCTGTATTAAAATCTGTAAAAACCGGAAAGCCTATCAGTTAAGTTCGTAAATATTCCTTTCCAATCTGCTGTGACTCATTTTTCATACCTTGGAAATGAAGAAAACAGAAGCTGAAGTAGCTCAGGCACCAGAATTAGTCCCCCTTCCGCAGTATAAGATGAGAAAGAACCGATCAGACGCAAAAAGAAAGAACTAATCCAAGAGTTCTTAGAAGATCTTACCTTTGTCCTTTAAATCCTGCAAAGTTTCAAGAGGGTTATGACTAAAATTAATGCTTACTCTCTTATAGAAATCCCAACTTCTGTTAGGCAATAAACCCAACCTTCCATCATCTGTCTTCCTTTAACTAGGACAGCAATATGCATGCATGGCTCCTCGCATGCCATCCACGAAGGCCACCGGACTTTGATGGGCTTTGCAAATGGCATACAGGGAGCCAGGCATACAAAATATGCATTTAACAGTAAATAATACATTCAAATATGATAATATATGCCTATGCGGATGAGTAAATGCATGTAAATATATATATTTAGGTACTTAAATACTGACTTCCTGTTTCGTTAATGTTCCAAAACCAAATGAAGATGATGGTTTGACAATGGTGACTGTGACCAGGGAGAGAATCACCAAAGCTGGCAGGTTTGATGCTCAAGCTTGAGTATATATATATATATATGCACCTGAGAACTGTTAAAACAAAATGAACAAAAACTGTTCAGGTTAAGAGGATGCAAGGAGCTGTTTATATACTGAAGAGAAAGTGTTATATCTTGTCAAAAGAAAGGAAAAAAAGGGAGATATCTTGGATAAAACTTCTAATCAGTCATAATCAAGTGGGCTTCAAGGTGACTATGCTCCCATACCTCCTTTTTCTGCCCTTTGTTTTCCCTGGGAACACATACCTTTCATTCTTTTGAGTTGGCAATTTGGCATATAGCTAACACAAGCTCAAGGCATCATTTCCACCTGAAAGGCCAACTTCCTTTTCCTACTTTTGTCTCTAAACATAGTGAAGGTAGTAGGGTTTTTGTGTGACTTCAAAGAGTAGTAAGAAGGAAGCTGTTTGGTTGGAGAGAAAGAAAAGAGAGAAGAGGTAGGCACAATAGTAACATACTGAGCCCCTTTATAAATTTGTTGTGGTTTTTGGGATCCTTTTTTCCTCTTTTCTGGATCATAAAGCAAAGTTTCTTTTGCACCTCTGAAACTGATTTGTCTGGGAGTGCTTGGATGACTTGGATTCCCATACCTATACACCTGGTGTTTCAAAAGAGCTTCACCCCCACCCCCTCTCCTCTCTCTCTCTCATGCCTCTCATGTATGTACCTTTGTCCCATCTTCTTCTCTACAGCTTTGCATTTTCTACCCATTATGTGAATCAGTGGGACCAATGACCAAAACCATTAATAGTCTAGAGGAAATTTGGTTAAAATCTCCCAATTTGATTCCATGATTGATGAAACCGAGTTCCTTTCAACTGCTAGTCTGCTATATCTAAGAAGGCTATAGCTAACATTTTCTAACAGGTGGGAAAAAAAAAGCCTTTTTTTTCTCTTAGGATCACCTGGGGCTGGGAAGAGTATGCATCTTAGTGACATGTTGGCAAAAAGGCTGCAAAAATTTCCATTTTTCCTTTCCCTTATAAATTTCTAAACCAGTAATGTATATAACACAAGGGATATGTGCATTAAACAGTTGTGTCTTGAAACTTGAAAGCAAGAAGTAGTAGTAGCAGTACAACATTTTTATCGTTTTTGGGGTTGGAAGGAACTGCAAGTGCGGGAATCCTTCTCTTTTTGTCAGAAGCCCAGAGGCTTAGCACTTGCAAGAATTGGCACGACCTTTTCTGTTTGTATTGACCTTGGACTCTCTCTTTTTCTTAGATTCTGCTCTCTTTAGTCCTCTTTCCCTCCCCACTCTTTCTTCTCCCCCCTCTCTCTCTCGGGAAATTGAATTCTTAAATATAATTAACACGACAGCTACTTAAACAAAATCATCAGCAAAATTTTATAAAGCCAGGGAGAACAAAACTAGAAAGCAAAAACAACAACTAACTGAAGGATTTATTGATAAAAAACTTAGTCCTTATAAATTGAGAGAAGATATGAACTAATTGACAAATGTTTTCATGTAATGAAGCTGGCTAAACGTCCTGAAAATCTGTAAAGAGATGGTTCTATCCATTAGCCATTCATTGTGGCTGTGGGTACTGGATAGTGAATATATTAGTACCATATTGCTTCTTTTGTTAATGCTCCACAAGGTGTATCCCATGACCAACAAAAACAGAGGAACCACACACACCAGTGGCAGGCAGGTTAGAAAGAAAGTGTTTGTTTAAAAACACTTTCATTTCTTCTTAAGATTATTAAGCTTGCAGAAGATTAACAGTGAAATCCTATAAGAGAAAGCAAGTATTGCAATTAGGTTTCATGCAGATTTCTCTTTATTCAAATCATTTATCATTTCATAGAGCAGTCTTCTGAATTCAGTTCAGAACGTCCAGCTTCTGATAAGTTTGGTGATCAGTGGTCGCCATTGTCAATCAGCCAGAAAAGCCAGATACCGATGTCAACCGAAAGAGGGAACATATTTTCCATCCAGGGGAACTTTATAATATAATGCGCCTGTAATATGCTTTCAGAGATACCATTTCAAGTAATCGCTGATGGCACGTGTGAAAGAAAGGCCTGCCGCTGTGGGAGAGATACATGGGAGTTGGCTAGTTGGTGGGTGGGAGGAAAAGAAAATCTAAGCTGAATCCTAGGTGGTCCCTTAAAGCAATGGGATACAGCAGAAGAATATACGTACTAGGGTAGAGTCAGTTAAAAGATACTACTATACAACATTAAAATTGTTTCCCCTCCTATGCAATGGTCCTTCAAAATTCAGCACTCAGCATGATAAATGGCACCGGTAAAGATTAAGTAAACCTATTTTTTAAGTAAAATTGATTGGGATCATAGACAAGTTCAATGTCTTTTCTTAAAAAAATGGCTTAATACGAACTATATCAAAAAGTACATATTGATTTTTAAACTTTTATTTGAGATAGATTGATCCCTAAATTTTTATTTTGATACAGATAAATCCTGAATGAAAAAAAAAATTAAAAAAAACTTAGGGATCAATTTGTCCCAAAATAAAAGTTCAGGGACTAATCTGTCCCAATCTTTCAATTAGACCAAAAATGTTGTTACTGGACTTGTTTTCTTGAAGTTCCCGAACTGCAACTCCGTGAAAAATATACGGTACTATCCTTTTTTTTTTTTTGGTAAAACAAAAGTTTAGGTGAAGGGAGGCTGTCCCAATTCAGGATCACGCATACCACAAATCTCAGAGAGAGACTGTAAGTGGTACTTACAGATCACCCACCAATAAGGATCATTAGCACGACTCGAACCTCAAACCTTTTAAGTAAAGGTCCAAAGCCTTATCAACTCAACCAACCTCAATTTCCCTACAATTCGTTTTTCTGCTTTCTCCCTTTTTGTTTGTGACAATCTGTAGAAAGTCATCCAAAAGGTGCCAACTTATACAACAGTAAAGCAAAAGCAAGAAATGATATGGATTAAGAACTTTGGCAAAAATGATGAAGTGAAAATGGCAAAGTGATCATTACTATTTTGTCCGTCTATTAACCTGAATGCAGCATTATCGTTTTATATCTTTTACTGTTACTAACTTCTTTTGGTCTCCCCAAAGTATAGAACTGGCTCCTCTTCCGCTACTCACAGAGGCATTGCTGAATTTTCGAAGCATCGCTATCAGAAGATGTATTTTCTGCAGCATGAATTTGAGGACAGTTTTTACTTTTCGCAAATTGATAGTGACAACAATTGGATATGGTGTTCATTATTAGTCATGTTTGCGATCGCAGAATGAAATATGTTAGCTGATATGTTGACAGATTAAGTCAAACTGATCAGAATTGATGAGATAAACAATGGGATCATAATTTATGCCTCAGAAAGCTATGTTCATTAACAAGTACTCTCATTAGGACTTGAACACAATACAGGGAGGAATAGTTGTTGGATGTCACAACAGGCCAAAACTATAATATTAACTTCCATGAGGGAAAAAAATCGAATCTTGTTTGATTTGTGGATATTAGTAGCATCTCATTCTCATGTACAAGAAGTTGCTTATGAATGTACAGTTGACAAATAGCCATATACTCACTTGGCAAGCTGTCACATGTGCCTTGCTAATTTGTTCATTTGATTTGCTCAAAACTTAGGGGAGCCAAATTGAAGATCACAAGACCAGTCCATCCTTCACAATTTGCTGCAATAAATTTAGCACATCTGACATAGTAGGACGCTCACTTGGATCTTCTTTGACAGCTAACTCAGCTACATCAGCCAATTTAAGCAAAGGCTCAACATTTCTTGGTAGGGCCACGAAACGATCAATTATGGCAGCTGCCTTGCCCTGTTTAATTAAGGGCACTGCCCAGTCAATTATACTTGGAGGTGTATAGTCTCTGTCAAAAGCTTTTCTTCCACTGAGAATCTCCAACAACACGATTCCAAAGCTGTAAACATCACTCTTCATGTCTCCACTAAGATCAAGAACCCTTTCACTTGATGTAAGAAGCCCAAAATCTGCTATTCGTGCTCCCCAATCTGAATCCAAAAGAATGTTTGAAGTCTTGACATTGCGATGGACAATTGGAGGCACAACTTCCTTGTGAAGGTACTCAAGTCCCCTTGCAGCCTGCAGTGAGATCTTCAAACGAAGGCTCCAACTCAAGGGAGAAAGCCCTCCATGAAGGTGGTCATGCAGTGTACCGTGGGGCATATATTCGTAAACAAGCAGCCTCTCCCCCATCTCTGAACAGTAACCTAGCAAATTCACAATATTGCAATGTCTCACATTACAAAGGATTTCAAGTTCCATCTCAAAGTCACGATTGTTAGTGTGGATTATTGTGGCAGCATTTGCCCTCTTGACAGCAACTTGCCTCCCATCTACTAGCACAGCCTTATAAACAAAACCATAACTTCCCCTACCAAGCTCATTGAACTCCTTGAAACCGTTAGTGGCATCTTTCAGCTCTGAAAGTCGGAAAATTTGAGCTGTTCCAGGACAAGGAGTGTCAGAAAGTGGAGGGAATGAATCAGCAGTGGTATCAGCATCTAATCCTGGTTTCCCTATGCAAGACTTGAATTGCATTTTTGTCCCTTCTTCCCTCTTAGTTGCAAATATACGTGGAAGAAAACACCAGCTAAGTATTATCAGCAAAAAACCTGAAGCACAAGAACCAATTATGACCACTAGCCTAAGCAAGTGGTGCCAGTGCTTTTCTGGAGATGATGGTAGCCCGCAAACATTCCAACAGGAGCTGTTTTGGCAAAGAGAGCAAGCTGTGCATATTCTATCTGCATTCTTAGTGCATGAACTAGACAAGAAAAAACCTTCAGAGCAATTTGATCCACAAGGTGAACAAATCTGTAAATCTTTCCTGACACACAAGCTAGTTAAATCTGGCTCATTTAGCATACTTGCATTGAAAGCAAACTCCCCTTCACCGCAGGAAGCAGGACGACACAGACCAGGGCTGCACAATTCCAGTGGAGGATTATAATCAAGCGATAAGGAGGCATTTCCAGACCAACAATCCAAAACCAGATCATCTTCCCTAATGCCGCATGTAGTGAAGCCAGATGAAGCGAATGACATAAAACCAGAACCCTTTGGAACTGAAGAAACATTGAAACTGCCCCAACATTCCACCCCATGATTATCCTCTCGAATCCCGCAAAAATAATGAGCACCGGCTGTCAATGACACAAAACGGATTCCTATAGGAGGATTTGAAAATGAATCAGAATCACCCCAACATTTCACCTCACCAGTTGAACCCAGGATGCCGCAAATAGAACCTTCTGCTGAAGCTAAAGATAAAAAACTGTCCGAGACATTCGAAACCCCTAAAGTTTCCGCATTTGGTCCCCAACAAACAAGCCCTCCTTCTCTAATCCCACCACAACTAAACCCTTCACCTGAAGCAATCTTTTCGAAAACAAGATTACTAATACTCTGATCATAAAACAGATTACTCTGTTTTGAACGTAACGTATTATTAAAAATCTTTACAATTTCCCAACAATCAACTATACCGGATTCATGATCAGAATAATAGGCCCCCCTAATTCCACAAACATGACTCTTTCCAGCAGCTATATAAGAATAAGCCATGGTTTGATAGTTTGAAGGAACAAGATCCAAACCTGACCCCATCAAGGTCCAGCAAAAAACCTGAGAAGTATTAGCTAAAATGCCACAAAGGAAGCCTTCACCACCTGAGAGAGCTGCCATGGGAGGAACTTGGGAAGCAAAGTCTAAGGACGATAGTGAAGCTGAAGCAGATGAAGTAGTAGTAGGAGGAGCAGGAGGAGGAATAGCAGAGCTGCTGTTTTTGCTCCAACAAATAACTTCCTGTTTGCCACTGGCATCAATGGCACAAAAGAAGCCGTTGTCCCCGAATGCGGCGGAGATGGGACCCATTGATCCGAACCCAGATGCGGAAATGGTGGACATGAGGAGGAGGAGAAGGAGAAACATGGCGGCTTTGAGGATTTGCATGGCTGGTCCTTTTTGCTGATGTTGTTCTCCTCGTTTTTTTCTTCTTGTTCGTTGTCATGGAATTGAAAGGGAAACAGAAGGGTTCTTTCGCTTTTGAGCTTCAAGTGAGAGTAATAGAAAGAGAAAGAGACAGAGATAGTTGATGAAGTTGGTGACGATGAAGAACGTGGGTGTCGCCATTTTTTTTTCCCCTTTTTTACTGTTTTTGGTTGTTCCGACCCCGACCGTTGGTGTTTCGAAACTACCAACGTCATCAAGCTGTCCTAAAATTAACCGTTTAGTTAGTTACTTTTACCGCCAACAATTTCACTTTTTTATAAGTCCTTGACTTCTTGTATCAGTTAGTCACATAAGAAAGAAGTCATATAGAATAAGTTTTTCTAAGTTTATTTTTTTCAATCACAAGAGATATTTTTTTTAAAGAACATCAGGTTCTTTCTATTTGATCCAATAAACTTTGGTTCGCTAATAAGTCTTCCCAACAAAAAGACAAAAATTCCAAAAATGAGCTAACCAATTTAGATCTATTATAAATATATGAATGAATTAAGAGGTTGAATCCAATTCCAAATCCTAATGACTGTCTTTTAGTATTAATCCAATCTCCTGGTAGCTAGTCCTACCATTGAAGAATAGAGAAAAGAGAGGTCCTTCTCCGTCCACAAGCAGCAGTGAAATGACAGCCCATCTAATAAATAAACAAATGAACATTTACAAAAGGGAAAACAAAGACAGCTTTTGATGTGCATTGTCCTAGCATAAATACATTAAATGTTTGTTTGTATTAATGAATAAGGCATGTGCCCCACTTACCATTCTTCTGATTTGATTTCCCATTCCGCTGCTTTTTTACATGAGACAAACCGGCATTAACATTATGGGTGGAGTATGCTATTAGCATTAGCTTAACTTACCATTACTTTTGCATTATCAAAATACGACCAATGGAGAAAATATTATATAGGAATGTCCCGTTTCATCATGAAACTAACCAATAGAATCTTGTAAACTCAGAAAGTTATCTACAATTATTAAAATTCTACCCATCAATATCTTTAATTTCAGGACTTACTTTATAAATCTCACTTATTAAAACTAAGGGGCTAAACCTATTGCTAAATTAGGGGTTGAATCTTAGTAATTGTTTTGAGATGGCAGGATCCTATTAGTTGGTCCTATAGATGACGTGGTGAGATGAACCCATATAATAATTTTTCCAACTAATGAAAGAATTTTTCATTGGCTAAGATTATTAAGGGTTGTTAGAATTCATGGAGAATATTCCGAGTTCGAATTTTTCCACTTTTAGGTAGATCATTTTTCCTATCTCATAACAACATATCCTCCTTTTTCTCATCAAACAATTTTTATTAGATCGATAGTTAATGACATAGATTTGCAATTTTCTCACTTGTTTGTTTGTTAGGCGCATAAGGGTTTATGCTATGTATTAGCGTACAAGACCAACAAGGAGTCACTTTGGTTCCGACCCAAGATCTCTTGTAATCGAGACAAATTAGTTAATTAACGAAACCAATTTGGACCAATTTTCATTTGTTACTGCTTATCCTTTTCTTTCCCACTCCCACAACAAGAAGACGAAACTAAAATTAACAAAAAGACAAATGTTAATAGGTGCACCCATTAAACATAATCAAAAAGGAGTATCTAGTATATTTTTTTTGTCAATTGTGGAATTCTATGAAAAATTTGTTGAGTATGCTTAATTAAATTATAATATTGTCCTTAATTATTTTTTTATCCATTTTCCTTTCAAAATGTAAACATAAAAAATTTTAGTACTTTATTTTTAGACCATTTAAGCGAAAAATGAATTTTAGTCCCACATTTAATTTTTTTTATTTTAAGGGTAAGTTTTTAAATTTATAACCTATTGTGGTAGGATTTAAAAAAAAATTTTCAAACACTTTTGACAAAGTTTAGCTCCATTTTTTATTAAAAAATTCATTTTAATGGTAAGTTTTAAAATTTAAAACATTTATTGTGGTATGACTTTAGAAATAAATCTAAAATAATTTATAAATATTTAAGAGTAAATATTAAAATTTTATTAAAAATAAATTTTAAAGATATTGTTGTACATAAATATCAACATTGAATAATTTTTTGAATAGATTCCACTTCATTATTGAAACACAAAACACAAAAAGACTTTTTCTATCAAAAAAGAGGCTTAACCGGTGGAGGGGTGCATCCGTTACCTGGATCCTTAAAAATATATATATATATATATATATATATATATATATATATATATATAAGGCTTCTAAAATTTAAAAAATACATTGGCTCTTTCGCATGATCCAACTCATCACCGGAATTTCTTTCTATTTCTTTTCGACAATTTTTATTACATGTTGCGACAACCAAATCCAATTCAATCACCATATTTAGTCGGCTAATTAATAACTTATAAACCCCACTTCACTATTTTTCATTTATTATTAAGAATTACTACTACACATGTGGAAAAGAAGTACCCAAAGCTTGAGAATGTGTGAACAGTCTTTAAACAGAAGGAAACCTGAAGTAGTAGAACAACAGTTGCAATCTATCAGAGACATCAAAACTATGCTGAGAATGAATGCACCATCATCAGTTTGATTGCTGGCGAATGAATGAATGCAGGGTGTTTCGTTTCAAAATTCTCGAAGTACCAGCTACTACCAAGATGATCATTAATAAAAATTTTCTCACGTTATAGTTCAGTGTTTTACCGTCCTTTGTTCGCTTGCTGCCAAACGATCCTAGAAATTATAAACAGCCGATCAAGTCACGTGGTTGCTTGGTCAGCTTGTCTGGCTTCTTTTAAGTTAAAACGACTACACATGGTCAACCTGTACCTTTTTCAGCCAATAACTCCAAATTCCACAGTCAAAACCACAAATATTTGGCCAATGGGGTCTCCGAATCTTTAAAAATCTAATCGAAAGGTCGAATACACTGTATATATATTAGTATTCTTCTCCTCCAAAGATCAAATTAGATTTGCATGGGATCCAAATTATCTTATTCTTTTTGCACCAGTTGATTATTCTTATCAGACAAAATGAAATCGATTATTTTTTGAACAAAGATTAGCTCCACGTCAAATGCTATGGTTAGAACTTAGAATCCAATGTGATTGAAATGTGAAGCCTAATGAAGAGCTGAAATGAAGAAGACAAGTTAAAAGTTATTAGGAGTACTTACAACTGCCCCACACACACTTTTCACTGTGGGAAAATGGAAAGTTTGATTTGCAAGCAGGTTTTTTGATGTTTGATGTAGAGTCACAATCTGGTGAGTGGTGATATTAAAAGCCATTCCTTTGTGTCGAAAAAATATACAGATATGGAAGCAGGGTGGTAGATCCAGCAGGATAATAAATAAGAGACAATGGAAGCAGTGGATCCCACTTTGTTTTTTAGGAGACTCTGATTCAGTGCATGTGGACTGCCGTGGAAGAAGATTTTGCTTCGAAGTTCGAACTCACCCTAGATTTTGTTTGCCTCTTGTAAAATCTATGCCACTTTCTTTAGCAGCAGCAGGCTGTAACATGTTAACAAGCCGCTGCAGTTTTTTTCTTTTTTGCCTTTTCTTTTATTGCTTGGCAGTGGCAGTGAATCTGTAGCAAGAAGGACTCAAAACACGTACTACTGGGATAATATCGGGCAAGATCTCTTTCCCAGCTGCTTCATGCCGAGAGAAAATCAGACAGGCTGGGATAAAACAGGGATAATATTGAGCTTTGTTGGACAAAATTGGGCTGGAAACTCCCATACCCAGACCGGGCTATGGAGGCCCACTCCTTATATAGTGCTGCCTCCACAGTCAATTGTGGTGTTCTGACCTCTGCCTCTTGGCCACCAGGCCAAGAGGCTTGAGATGTCACCAAGGCAGGGATTCTCCCCCTCCCCCTCCCCCTCCCCCGGTCTTAGTGCCAAAAAAAACGAATGGTGGTGTTTGGTTAATAAATTCCGAAATGGGCTTTGTGATGAGTTGACAACGTTATGCTTGTTATTATTCAACAGAAATCTCTTAGGCTTTAACCTGTCAGATGTTTAGTTGTTATTCACACTTTTCCTTTTCCTTAAAGAGTTACTCAGGCTTTAGAATGATCAAGCTATCAATTTCACCAGAACGAATCACAAGTTCTATTGCTTTCTCTTTTTCCTGCTGTTAACATCAACCTTTGCCAATTCTGATTTTTCCCCTACATAAACACTAAATAATATGTACATTCAGACGTCAAACATAATGACATAAGTAAAGCTTTATTGATCTTTTTCCCACTGCAAAAGCGACAGCGACATTTACTGGGAAATTGTTTGGCCTACATATTCTCAAATTGTCTGACAATAAAATGGTGTAATTTGCGAAGCAGAGTCTAAACTAAGTGAACAGAACAAGGCAAATATTACAGCATGCAGTTGACTAAGGCTGGGGATAAATCGCACCAAGGAAAAAAAAGGGTATAACAGTTTTTGAACATTTGCCATGTCAAGGGCCTTAATTCTTCACAGTCGTTACATGCTTGAGAAGCATTCGGACAACATCATCTGATATTCTTGCAGCCTCATTTTCCAGGTGGTGAATCTTTGCTTCTGTCTCTTTCTCGAGCCGCTTCACATTAGCACCTGAATCTCCACTGCTCTGTTTGATGAAACATAAGACAACATCAAAAAGAGAGTGGTAAGAAATTTATAGAGCACTTCACAGTTCAAAACCTAGCATGAAAATACATAAGATAAGGAATTGATGCCATCAACATGCAGGGTGAGAAGGTAACTTCCAATCCTCATCAACAATCACAAGAAATTGATGAAGAAACACATTACAAACTACAAGAAGAGTCAGAAATCAGAATGCTTAGATCTAGTTAACCCTTGAGAAGTACCTCAGCAAGTTTTCTCTGGAAATCTCTCTCCACTTGAGCTCGATATTCAGCAATCTCTTTTTCAGCCTCTTCCTTGGCTTGTTTCAGCCTTGCCATTTTTGCTAAACGAAGAAAGTCAGGCAACAAATAAGCAAGGGATATTACATTAGCTATCAAAAGGCAAAAATACAATAATGAACCAAAAAACACTTCCTCAGACCATAAACTTTGAGAGCGCTTATGTGCAGTGCAAATAGATGGATCCATGAAAATGATGAGGTGCATGTACTCAGAAAGAGTACAGCAGAAAGAAAATGATACAGCCAACTCTTTCATAGAGGTCATTTACATGGATATTAGATAAGCAATCTCTTCTGTTTCCTTATCCCTTAAAAATCAGGGATTAACGTAAGAAAGCCTCACGTATTTGTACCAAATCTTGCAGGCATATTTGACATAAAAATAAACAAAAAATAGATAAGCAATATATGAGACAAAGAAAAGAATGCTTACCATTTCTGGCAGCATTGACAATGTACTGAGCTTCTTGTTCTGCAGCAAGCAACTGCTGGATTCCACCTTGACCCCTATTGGCTTCCATGTTTCCTACAAGACAAAAACAACCTTTCAAGAACATAATTGATTTTACAACAGTATAATTGCAACTCTGGCAGGAAGACAGGTGCATTCATCAGCCCTAACATTTTAAAGTACTTTAAGGTCTGAAAAAACCTTAAGATTTGGAGCACATGATGTGAATAATGCGAACAGGTTGAACCAAATGTAAACTCAAAAGTTCAAGAGTATAGCCTTGGTGTGGACAACAAAGAGTTAATCCAGATTTATAAGATTAGTTGATGGTGCCGAGGCCAATTATATTGCTAATGAGCTTATTAGGCATATAGATATGACCACTAGTCTTATTGCAGTTATACTAGGTTCTCAACAGAAAGGTTGCACAAAGTCTAGTTCCTAAATATTACATATTCTATTTGATTTTTTGCTAGAAACTCTCTTGGCAAGCCCCGAAACTTCATTCCAATTGAAGAACTACAGCTACAGTAGGGGAAGGGGCCATGAGCAAGAAGATGTAAGCGTTAGCAACAAAGAAACAAGTACGATGCAAACCTCCATAAAAACAGAACATGAAAAGAAAAATCAGATTTAGTTGTTAAAAAAAGAGACAAAATTAAGTTAAATTAAAGATCTTTCCTCAAATCTCATCAACATCTTACACTCTATTATAGCCAAAAGGCCCCTTCGAAAACTTCCCACGAATTCAATTATAGGATCAAAGACCTCGAAAATGAGATCTAAAATCAACCCACCAACCAAAACCAATTAAGGATTAAACTGCAAAAACTTTTAAAACAAAAGTTCCCTGTTTTCCTGCTTTCCTGGTTTGATCCTTCGTAGAATTTTATTCTCTTCAATAAACAACAGAACCCAAAGTTTCGATCTTTTGGCAGGGCAGAGAGCAAACTAAAAACACCCATATGAATAATAATGGAGACAACCAAAAAAAAAAATTAAGTTGAAAGAACAGATTTTGGGTTACCTTGAGAGAGTCTCGATTTTTCTGTTCTCTGATGATTTCAAGTGGACAGGTGTTTAAGTTTGACTGATGCGGGGGAGGAAAAATAACTGCTACTACTACGTGACACAGAAAAACGGAATAAACGATGTCGTTTCCCCTAACGAGGAGGGGCTATAGTGAATAGTGATTGGTTGCTTGCTTTGCTGTTTTGCCTTCCCTAAACCGGGACAGGATTTGTATTTGGGATGAATTTTATTTTATTTTTTAATTTTTATAATACTTGGCAAATTCATTGTTGATAGAACCATGCTAATTATCAGAATTGTAAAAATAAAAAAAAAATCAAAATGAGTGCAAAAAACTTGTAATTTTAAACAAAGTACATTTATCTTTACAACTATAGTATTATTCCATAATGCATTTACTCGGCTTGTGATCAAACTCCTTAAAAGCATCTACTAAAAACATTTTTTTTTTGGCCAAGTTACTAAAACTAAATAAACGTTCAAAGTTTTTTATATATAACCGGTCGAGCAAATCACAATCTCCTGGTTCCAAATTCTCCATGGAATACAAGTGGCTTTACCAATACATGCAGGAAGTTTCAACCTGGATTCTATATCTCAAATAAGATCGACACATATATATCTAAAATGGTAGAGCTTCCAGGGTGGGAATTGCAGTTGATTTAGATATAGATAGCTTCAAACCCCTCCTTTCTTGGCCAAGCACGTATATTGTGCTCTAATGTTATCATTCTTTCTCTTCTGGTAAATGAAACCACCCACCCCAACAATACAAACACTAACCAGGACTCCAGCCACAACTCCATTCACTCCATTCTCGGAATCTTCCTCCTGATAAGGTTCGACAGGCTCATCCTCGGCCCTGTAATTGAATGGCAAGATTGTGTTATGGCTTGTTGGAGCTACACCAAAGGTGTCATCGTTTGAATTTGAAGGAGTCATTTCGATGGTTGGGTTTGATTCAGGGTACGAGACTGGCTCGGATGGCGCAGGGACTGCAGATTTTGGTAGAGAGTTGTAGTCATTAAGTTCAGGTACATTTTCTGGAGTTTGGGATTCTGTGTTTGGAGGAGTAGCTGATGGATAATTATCTTGAGTTGTGATTTCTTCTTCCCCTTTCGTTTCAGGAGCTGGAGGATTAACAGAAGTAACAGGAGCTAGATTTTCTTGGGTGAAACTCCCATCGTCGGAGATGTCAAGAGCTGGAGTTGTTTCAACGTATGCAGGGGAAGGAGCACCCACATTAGGAGAATAAAAAGAAGGAACAGATGCAATCTCTTCGGGAAGTTTCTCGTTGTCTTTCGTTTCATCAGGCGATGGTAAATTCTCTTGAGAAACATTCTCATCTTTTTTGGTTTCAGTTTCAACAGCTGGAGGAGCATCAACGCTTGGGGAAGGAGGAAGTGTTGTGCTCTCTTGGGAAAGATCTTCACTGGTCTCTTTGGTTTCAACAGCTGGAGGATCGGCCGCCTTTCCAAGAGAAGCCGATGTATTCTCTTGAGGGAGATTATTATCCATATCTCGGGTGTCAAGAATGGAATTATCGACATTGGAAGGAGAAAGAGAAAGGGTGGAGATATTTTCATCTCCTTTCTTTGTTTCAAGACTAGAAGGATCATTAACAGAACGAGAAGATGCAACCTCATGAGGGAGATTTTCTTCAACTTTGCTTTGGAGAGATGGTTCATCAGCATGGGAAGAAAGACTGGAAGTATTCTCTAGACCAGAGAGTGTTTCACTGGATTTGGTTTCAACATCAGGAATGCTGGCACTAGGAGAGACAGAAACGTATGTTGGAGCGAGAGTTTCAGCTTCACCTTCAGTAGTTGCACTGTCGGGGCTAGGAAGAATAGGTAAAGGTTCCGGAGAAAGATATTTGCTTTCAGATTCTGATGCTGCTGGAGCATAAGATTGCCCAGATGTCTCCGCCGAAAAACTATAATTTGCTAACAATGAAAGCACTATAAACAGAGAGATCCATGTTTTCGAGGCTTGATTTTGCATGGTTGGTGTCCTAGAGAGAGGAAGTTTATTGGAAAACTATATAGAAACTATGGGAAATTGAAAGACTATTGAGGATTTTAGAAAAGAGCTATGAATTAAAGGTAAGCAATCAAGCTCTTTAATTTCCAAGTTTACAGGGCACCACATTATATAAACTTTGGTCAGGAATTGGGGTTGCATGGAGGTGGTGGGAAATGGGATTCTTTTTCGCGTTTTGGTGACATTGTTTCTGCATTAAGTGAATAGATTATCTGGTTGAAACCATGAAAAGGTTGCCATTGATGAATCCTCAATATCAGAGTTTAATGCATTGCCATAAATGAGGGCTAATTGATTGATACCATTAAATACCAATTCTTGTTAGGAAATTTGCCGAGGAAGACAAGGTGCCATGAGACAATGAAGAAAGCTACCTCACTTAACACATGTCCAATATTGAAAGCTTTGACATGCTACAGCAACCTCGTCTTATTTGATACCCCCATCACTCCCCTGTTTCTTTTTTTCCTTTCTTTAAATGAAAAAATAATTATTATCATCGTTATTATTACAATTGGGACTTGGGAGAGGAGGGAGAGCAAAGCTGGTTTTTCTGTTGAATCTGGCATTGACCATGAAGTTCTGTTTCTTTTTTAATTTATCTTTGGTGGAAGCACATCAAGCTGTTTCTCTTGCTCTATTTCTTGAGGTGCACGAAGCTGGAAACAGATAATCTTTGATTGCATGGGCTCCAATTCAACAATGTATTGCACATTAGGGAGCTGTCCCAGAATTCAACCATTAGGACTAATGTAGAATTGTCTGGCCCGTTTGTTACCACGCCCAAGCCCATGTTTTCCTGGGCTTGTTAGATTTGATCTGGTCTCATTTAGATGGATAAATTTGCCAAATTTGCCATATTTTTTGGGCCATTCAAGTCATTTCCATCCAGAATATTAAAGTTAAAAAAATAAAAGGGATATTAGATATAGATTGAAACTCATTTTACCAAAAAAAAAAACGAAAAAGAGATTGAAACTCGTTTAAAAAAGGTAACATAAAGTAGTTGTACTTGATTAGCAATTCAAAGACAACATAGACACCGATACAAAAACCAAAGGAAAACAAAGATGATGACGCCACTGATGCACATTAAAAATAAGTGCCAGAAAATACAGAGAAGCACGATCATAATTTACAAATTCAATGGATCTAAAAAAAGATTCTTGACCACATAAAACTTCATCTCTCCATGAAAATCATTTTTTTTTTCTTGTGGCTGGAGAATTATTGCTTAATGTTTTCACATGGCAGAGCTACTCCTGAAGGATCCAAGAGTTTTAATACCAGCTGCCCTCAGGATAATCTGGTGATAGATTGCAGCAACAGCAGCACCAACGAAAGGTCCAACCCAGAAAATCCACTGCAAGAATTCAAACAGAACAAATGTTGCATTAAGCATCAAGATTCTGAGAGGTTCCAATAAACCATAGGAGAAATTATATACTAATTAATTGTGCAATTTGAAGTTCATACATGGTCATTCCACGGCTTGTCCTGGTTGTAGATAACAGCAGCTCCAAAACTACGAGCAGGGTTGATGCCGGTGCCAGTGATTGGAATAGTGGCCAAGTGAACCATGAACACAGCAAACCCAATGGGAAGTGGTGCCAAGACCTGGAAATTAGAACATAGAAAAAGATTAGGAACTCAAAAATAACTGGCAAATTTGTGTATACTTCACGGCTATCTACTTGTAACGGTCATTTAGAGACATACAGGGACATGGGAGTCTCTTGCATTCCGCTTGGGATCGGTGGCAGATAAAACAGTGTAGACAAGAACAAAGGTGCCAATGATTTCAGCACCCAAACCGGTTCCAGTGCTGTACCCATCGCTAAGGCTGTTGGCTCCTCCCCCATATTTATTGTAGTAAGCCTTCTGGAATGCCTTCACGAGCCCACAGCCGCAGATGGCGCCCAAACATTGAGCAGCCATGTACAATATGGCTCGGACCAAGGACACCTTCCTCGCCAGTAACAATCCAACGGTCACTGCTGGGTTGATGTGCCCCCCTGCATATTTCCATCAAAACAATGTTAACCATCTGCTCAATCACCCAGTTTCTAATCCATTCCTTTATCGTATATTTGTATTTTCAACAACTTTTATCACACTCTCTTGCCTCTCAAAATGCCCCCACCAAATTTATGATTGTTTTCATTCTTTGAAAAATACAACGTACGTTAAGTTAATATAACATATATTAAGTTAATACATATCTTAAAAAATAAAAATTCACCTACAATTAAGAATATCTTTTTATTATTTTTAACTTTTAAGATTATTTTCATTTTTATTTTCTCAAACATAATGAAAATAGAAAGTGAAAGTGTTTTAACCCAAACAAACCATTAATTTGGCCAATGATCTGTTTTGTGAACAGGCTTCGGTTTCAAAATGGTTTTCTGGACTACATGTTTTAGAGAGATGTCAATAGTCAGTCAAACTAGCCAACCAAAACCAGTGAAAACTTTTCCCAAGTTTTCCCCTATTACAACATGACTGATCATGAACTTTTCTTAAGAAAAAAATTGGAAAACTGCTTTACTAAAACCATTAGAAAGGGAGAAAGAGAGAGGACAGAGAGAAAGCGGTTAACTTACCAGAGATACCGGCGGTGCAGTAAACAAGGATAAAGATCATGCCACCAAAAGCCCAAGCAATGCCAAGAATGCCAACACCATCACAATCCTGACCGCCCTTTGTAGTGTCAGTCTGGCTCTTGTACCCGATCACAGTCAACACAGTTATGTACAAAAACAAAAGCGTGGCAATAAACTCAGCTATTATAGCCCTGTAAAAGGACCATTTTGTCAACTCCTCCGGGTCGACCAAAGGTGCTGGTGGAGGATCATGGTAGTCCTTGGCTTGGAACTCACCACCAACCTCAATGTCCTTACCCATAGCCTCTTAGTGCTAAGAAAATTCAATTGACAAAAGTGATCAAGAAGAGGATGGAAGCTTGGGGAAGAGCCTGTTTCCCTTGGTGAAAGAGATGTGAAGAATTTTTGTGATGGGAAGAATGAAAGTGCAGTGGGGGTATATATATGTGGGGTGAAACATGAAGCCCAATGGAGATTAGAGAGTTGAGTGAGTTTTAATTTAACTTAGCTTTGCCGCCCCATATGAAAAAAAGTATGGTTTGTTTCACTGTCTGTGACCCCACAAGTGCGACTGTTTGCTCATGGACTTTGATTCTCTGGCTCCCTGTGATTTGGCTACTGCCCTTTTTTCTTTTTGAAGAAATTTGGCTACTACTTTTTTGTGATGGTTCTAGTCACTTCTTATGTATATATATTCTTAAAATTGATAGCCCACTGAGTTTTTCCTTTAGAAAAGAAGCTCTAGCTTGGAATTAATACTGTTAGTCAAGAAAAACCCTAGTTCAATAAATGGTATTTTACTTGTATATATGAAACTGGTTGTGAAGCTTTGAATCATGTCATGTGTACAAGGAAATTACACTGACACACCAAAATGTATTATTGCACTTTACAAGTGGAAGCAACTTATTTCCATGTCTTAATCAAGGTAAGAAACCTAGTGCATTTGATTGGTCTTTGGATTTTTTTCCCCCAAAAATGTTACAATATTTACCTATTTAACCTATATCACTACAAAGAATAAAAAGAGAAATAAATGGACTTCCCCTTCTAATCCAATGGCCAAGAAAGTCATGTAAAAACATGGATTCAAATCTTGTCTCTCCCCTTTCCTACTTATTAAAAAAAATTTCCAATGATTTTTACTTCAATATGGATAAGTATTAAGTAACCATACTCAAAAGCATACATGTTTACCCTCTAGACATTAAAAAGAGGCCCTCTGCTAAAGAAACTGAATATACTACTTAACTTGCCAGCAATTATTGGAGTCAAATTTTTTGTTTATGTTCTTAAACTACACTTTTTTAGCATGCTTGTCAAAAGTGAGGATAAGTTAATTATTTACTCCATCATCATCATCAACCACAAGTTACTTTTAAATTGAATAAAAAAAACAATTTTTTCTATTTTCTCATTCATTAGAAGACAATCAAATTTAACCTCAAATTCTCACCACCAAAAAAAAAATTAACCTCAAATTAGAAGAATTTTTAATTAGATTGGTGGTTACTTAGACAATATAATATAATCTAAAATAACCCATTAATTAAGTTGAAAGATGCATCCTCCACTTCAAATATCGAATACAACTACTAATATTGGTATATTTTCACTGTAGTTCTACTGTTTTATTTTAGTATTATTGTCCTTCATTTTGCAGTCATGATGATGGGAAAATAAAGGCCGTAGTTCCGTGAACAAATCCAAAACTTCTCCTTTATGAAGAAGGTCCAAATAAAATGTGAAAAATGCAGTGTCGTTTGATAGGGCGAATCGTGCAATCGGGACCGTTCATGATAACTGGCTCATAATGTGCCACGTGTCAAGAAACTAATGGGACCATGCATGCCCCCGACTGTATTTGGACAGCTAGAATCACATGAAATGGTGTGTTGGGCGTGACATAGAAATTTGTTGCAATGCCGACTAATAATCTATCTATCTAACTACTGTTGTTTTCACCACCACCGTCCATTTCAACGAGGCCCCACCCACCACCGCCGTTGGTTGACTCAACCACTCTTATCCTGCCACGTTGTAATTTGGCCCTGCACAGCCGCCACAATCAGCCAATCATTGGGTCCATTTGCAATACTCCATTTTACACTAATTTTTAGGTCAGCCTAAATTAATATGAAAAAACTCTGTGCTTATCTCTCAAATCATTCAAGGGGGCCCAAAGCCAAAGTCCAAGCAAGAAAAACTGGAAAAGAAAGTAGAAAATTTTCGTGGCTTTCGTTTAGCCAGGTGTCAAACATCCAGTTTGCTTCGTAATGATGTCGGGGTTTTAGCCGTTGATCGGGCAGTCGAGCTTTGTCGGTTGTCCTCTTCTGTTATTATTTCATCATGTGCCACTTCATGTGGAGGATTTAACAAATGGGTTGCTACATTTTTCCCGAATTTGATGTCATTTCGTTTAACAAATGGACAAATAGGATGAACAGCATTACATTTGAACTGTAACCAACAAAGATTTGACAGGTTTTGCCTAAAAATGCAGGACGAAGATGCTAATGAACCTGTAAGATTTGTTCTCAAAATGGCTAAGCCAATCTTGAGAAGGAACAAAGTTGTGGGGTGTAATGGGAGTTTCTAGTTTCTTTCCTTTGCCATTTTTGTTTTAATTAGTCAGGTGGATAGGTAAAGCAAAGCCCCATCACAGTTCCTACGTCGTCTTCTAGTTGGTTCCAAAATGCAATTGTGTTTATGCTTTAAAATTGCCCTGGAAGGATGTAGGTTCCTGCTTCTCTAAAAGCTGCTTCTGAGCAACTTTATCATTTTGGTACTCACAATCATAAGATTCATAAACTTAGGATTGCCAATTAGTCCAACTCACTCAAGCAAATTGCTCTTTTTCCCAACATGACCCTGGTGATAAGTTGATAACAAGTTCAATCCAGTTGTCTGTCTCCGGTAGTTTCATTTGACTGCAATTATTGACAGAACAAAATGTAATCCCTACTATTTATTATTGGCTAATATCGTGAAGTGTAGAAGAACTATAAAAGGAGAAAAAGTTACTTAAATTGTCATTTCTTGTATTATTGAAGGTTCCTGACCTAAATGATAATATGAGATTTCATATTGGAGAAACTTACAAAGAGATTGGGCCGAGCAAAAGCATAAGAAAGGGAATATTACCCTCCCCTCTTTGCTGATGCCAATTTTCTGTCTGCAATCTTACAGAATTGTCCAACTTTAGTTTACTATTACCAAGACATTTTCTGTTTGATGCATAATCATTAATCAAGATTATTAATGTTATAACTTCAACTTGATATTGGAATTTGAAGGAATGAAATCAAATAGAACAGAACGGGGACATTGCAATGAAGCAAATAGAATAAAACTGGGGAAGTTGTTTTCGTAAAAAAGAACATTTCTTTGATTCTGTCAATCTGTTAGCATCACAAAAAATTACAATATTCATGACATCAAGATTCACAAGAGGGAGGAAAAACTGCAGTCTAGAAAAGGGGTTTTCCTAGTCATCATCTGAGTCCTCAGCCTCTTCTTCTGTGATTGTCTCCAACACAGGAGAATTAGAAGTTCTGAGAGGTGAAATAAGAAGGGCTGGTGCAACTTCAATCCAAGAACTCAAATACCCAATCTCCTTTGCCATTGCAGAACAAGAAAAGCCTTTCACTTGCTACACTTCTGCAAATTTTTCTAGGAGAACAATGGAGAAGATAGAAGCTTTGCTGGATTCTGGTAGGATTCGTCGTCTGCAAGATTTATTGACTGTGCTGGATGTAAACTGCAAGTGGGTTGGGAAGAATATGGTGATAGGGTGGTTTTTATAATGAGTTAAACGAAGAAATAATGGAGGTTGCTGCCCCTTGAAGCTAAAGCCATGTGTAAAACATGAAGATGGAGTAATAATTAATGCGGTACAGGTCCTGTCACAAGGCATGGGACAAATGTGGAAAACACTTGGCAAGCAATGCTACCTTACAATTGGTTCGACGTAACTTTATGGTCAGGGGCAGGGCTGAGGAAAGATAATTTCCAAGTGGAAGAAAACAAAGGGATGACGCGGCAAGTTCCTAAAACAGAAACACCCTAATAACTTCATTTGTTTTCACTTAAAGCCATGGGTTAAAATTGGTTCACGTGGCCCTTAATCCTGATTTAGAAAATTATTGATTTAATGATTTGGGATCTGATAAAAAAGATACTAATGATTAATGAACAGGTCTCGATATTTTCCAATGTTACAAAAATCGGTTCAGTAAATAAATTGTTTAAGTTATCATATCATTGGTTTAATTGAATCAACAGGATAAAATCAAAATTGTCATTTAAGTGTAAAAATATATGAATTTTGATAAATTTTAGTTTAACATGTATAATAAAAAATAAATTTTTAATAAAAAATTTAATTTAATATGATGATTAGTGTACTTGACCCTCTCATAAGAGATTAAGGATTCAATCTTTATCACTTTTAACAAACTTTTAATATAAAAAAAATACAATAGTTTGCTTTTTTTCTAGGTGTACCCTAGTTTTTACTGATTAATTAGTTTGACCAATTGTTAACGTAATCAACCCTATCCCAAGTCACCACCTCTTCGGACCGGATGATCTTCCGAGTCCTAATTGAACTGATCCGATCAGCCGGGCCGGACCGATTCTTACAATACTAGATTTTCCCAGCAGATCAGTGAGCAGTTCACTCAAAAGAAAAGAGGAGAATCTTTTGTAACATTTAACACGTTGAGGAATTAAAAACTAAGGCCAATTCTATTTCTACAATGAAAGAGTGTACTATTTCTTAGCAAAGCTTTAATAAAGAAATTAAGAATCAGATTTGACAGAAATGGGAGATATTTAGCGAGAGAAACAAACAGAGGAAAATGATGTATTGAAAAAAGCCATTTTAATTAACTTTGATTTTCTGTTTGCCAAAAAAAAAATTAACTTTGATTTTCTAGGAATCTCCAAATCTTGTTGATCCGATACTAATTGTTTTCGAATGATTAAATTTGTACCTTTACCATCTTTGATCAAACACTTGTTGATAACTTTGATTATTATGTGAAACAATAATTGGTTTCAACCTTGTCCTTTGAAAGTACAAATTTCATCATGGAATTAAATAGTAGCACTAGTATTTAATCAGAGGTTACAAACGGGGGAGGTAGAATTCCACCTAAGGGGAAGGGGGATGGGTACAAACGGGGGAGGTAGAATTCCACCTAAGGGGAAGGGGGATGGCAGGGGTTGAACCCCTGGCCTTGGTGACCTCTCTCAACCTCTTTGGCCATCAGGCCAAGAGGTGGAGGTCAATCAGAGGTTACGAGGAGTTTGAGTAACTTTCTCTGGCTGTAAGGAATTTATTATGAACTTTGGGGCCAAATCAAAGTTTCCAGCCTGGAAACATTAAACATGCATTTCTCATGATGATAAACAAAATGAAAATTTGGGAGCAAGACAGTAATTTAAGTAAAAAAATTCAGTAACTTTCCTTCATAGGAAGAGATTATATACAGAGATTTTTACAAGAAAACTAGTATTCTACAAAATTTAAACCCCATTGCTGCTCTCAAGTAGTGCTTATTAGTTTTTCTCAACCCCTCATGGATGATGCAGTTATGTCTTCTCTTGCCCTTTGAGGTTGCTTTGCTTCTCCCATGAATCATGGTCTTGGAAAAAGACAAGGAAGCTTCAGATAAACCTAAACACACAGCAGAATCCTGGAATAATTATACATTGTCATCATATTCCTCGGCAACATCTTCCACAATGGTCTCCAAACCTGGAGAATTGGAAGGCTTTTCCGGGGAAATGATTGGAGCTGGAGCCACTTCCATCCAGGAGTAAACTCGCCTACTTTCCTTGGCCATTGAAACCTGAACGAAGAATCTGACTTTTTAAGTTCTATACTGATGATGAATAACAAGGGCTAACAATATGTATTCTCTCTTCCTCCTACTCCTGGGAAGAAGAGAGACGTCAAGACAACTGGGAAAAGACTTTCAAAAAGCTTTTTCTTTTGGCTGGATTCCACAACGAGAGAACTAGGAATCAGATTCTGATTTGAGAAGCATGTCAAATGCCAAAAGAGCTTAAATAGAGAAGGATGAAAGAGACAGAACTAAAAATATCCAAGCAAGAAAACAGAGTGGGTAGCGAAGTATCCCAAATTGATGGTAGACCATGATCCATGTGTACATTGTTCAACACGGGTTCCGGAGCTTGGAAGGTTTGTAACAGCAATCTCTTTACTTCAGAAAGGACCATTCCGGAAACCATGGGGAGATGGGCGTGCTTGGATCCAAAGATAGGACTACACGTGTTTCACCAAGAATGGGTATTCTTACAGGGAAATAAGGATCGTTGATTCCAGGGTAAAGTTCAGCATTCTTACGCAAAAATAGAAAATGACTCCTGGGAGTCTAGACGAAGGTTGTCACCTTTCAATACCAACCATGAGCCACGAGAAGTTTTAGGAAACCTAAAAAACACTCAGTTTTTTCAGGAAAAAACTCTACCGTTCCAAAATCTGTTTTTGTATGGCTAATTACAGCCTTTTAAAACTAATTGTTTGAAAATGTGAACCCGATGTAATCAAAACCCAAACCGTCCATTTGCAACCTTTAGATGCACTCTTCGTATGCGGCTGTGGCCAACTTGGGCAGCACCATGTGAATGATCATCAAGCATATTAGTATATATTCTCATTAGAGACTGCCTCGTTCTCGAGCGAGGGTATTAGATTGTGAAACGAAGGCATAACTAAAGGGTGAGAAACAATCAGGTGCAGCATATATGAACGAAATCTGAGAAGGCATAATTTCATCTGCTGGCTCGAATCGTTCAAGTACTCGAGTAGCCGTTCAGGGCTTGACGGTTTTTAAGGGCCCGAGCTTTCTTGGACCTGTTGATCTGCGTCCAGACTCTATACTTTGAACTTTAGCTCCTTTTAATTTGGATCAATCAATCAATGACTATATATTATAGAACCATACCCCCATTCACCCAAAGCTCAAATTCCAAAAGTTGCTAGCAAAATCCAAAGCCCGAACCCATTATTTCCCGTAATGGCTCCCTTATTATCATTTGGTGTTTACCCAACAAACAATTAACACCCGAATCGCACGTAAATGACCAAAAATTCTTCCCCAACTAGAAACGTATCAAGATGAGAAGTTACTCAAAATTTGAAACTCGTTAACCATAGTATTTGCATCATAGGCGTCGGACGACTTTTTAGACGTTTCGACAGATTGACATAACATAATCTAAAAAAATTACCTTAGGTTAAACAATAAGAATAAGGGTTGAGAGATCTTTAGACCTTGATTAGAGGGCCAACAAATGTTGCCCTTTTGCAGTGCATACTGTACCCTGATTCATTAGTAAAGGAGGATCTAGTACACTTTTCACCCTTTCTAGGGGCATCATGAGGAGAAGACAAATCAATCAAGCATCAATATACATGCAAATTAAGCAAATTAATAACTAACTCTGATCAAGTTCCACCAACTATAAAATCCCCTTGATTCCATATGTCCTAGTACTAAAGTGACAGACAGCTACCCCAGATTGTTGTCACAAAAAACAAGACAAAACCCAGAAGGATGTTCTCCAGGTGCAAATAAGGAAGCCAACCCAAATGTCCAACCATCTTCAAAAAGCTTTTCCTCCCAAATCTATCTAAACTTCTTAAAAGTCTGATGCATGACCATTTACCAAGAACTTAGTAAACTGACATATTCAACTAGTAGTATTTAAGCTTCTATCAATAACGTATAAGAAAAGTGAAAAGGATTAAAAGAGATCAACCAAATAGAATGACCCACAATAAGCTTTCAAAAAGTGGCATCACGGAACTCGGTAAGGTTCAAAGAAAACCAACAGCTTTCGCAAGAAGTACCGCTAACAGATGAGCCCTCATTCCTCCCAATCCTAGACTTCCATATACAATAATGATCACAACAGAAATAGATTCTAAAGTACTATTCCTACCCTGTCCATACCAATTCCAGAAAAGACATGAAAACTTCAAACCCACAGCTCATTCTATATGCCTTAACAAATGTAAGAAACAATTGCAAACTGCATCATAGGCCATATCAGATGAAATAAATTGGAAAGGAAAAGGAGCGATTTCCAAAGCATCCATACCTCCTCAGTTTCCTTCATTCCAAAAATAACCAATCGGCATAACCCGACAGACACTACAATAACTCAATAGCAGCTTAAACTAATCACCAATCTACAGCAAGAAGCATTCGAAATCACTGGAAAACCCAATAACAGCACTGAAGATAAGCCAGTCTATTGAAAAGTAGCATAGCAAGGCAGTCAATATTCTAGCAAACAGCAATTTAAGTTCATGGAAAATGCATTTATCAAAGATTGCATCACAGTATCCGTTCCACAATAAGCAAAATGCCTAAAAGCAAAATTTAAACCATACATCTCCTGTTTCAAGATATAAACCCCACCACGATTCTCCTCAATTTCATCATCATTAAACCCCTTAGGAGACTTGATTATCATTCTTTTCTTCTAACAATTATCCAAAACTTGTAAAATCTTAAACTTTAACACCAAAAAAAAATAAAAACAATAGCTAACAAAAACCCTTCACTTTGTTTACTCCAAAGGAATATCAACTTCACCCTCAGAAATCTCCTCCTGCAGATCTTTAGGGTCCTTCCCATCAACCGTACATCCAACAGATACGCAGGTTCCCAAAATCTCCTTCACTGTTCCCCTCAAATCTTTAGCCATGGATCTGGGCCTCATCACCTTGGCAATCTCGATGACATCATCAAGGCTGATATTCCCGTTATGCTTGATGTTCTTCGTCTTCTTACGATCCCTCTCGGGCTCCTTCAATGCCTTGATGACCAACGCGGCGGCGGAGGGGACCACCGTGACTTTGGCTTGACGGTTCTGGACGGTGAGCTTGACAGTGACACGCAAGCCTTTCCAGTCCTTGGCAGTTTCTTTGGCGATGTCTTCACCGATTTTCTTGGGAGAGAGACCCAGAGGACCGATCTTGGGCGCGAGGGAACTAGCAGCTCCTACTTCGCCACCGGTGACTCGCACGAAGACATCGACCACTTGGGTCGGGTCGAACTTTGGCGGCATGGTTGGCGGCGGCGGATGGAGCTAGCGTTAAGATTTTAGAAGGGAAAGAGCGCAAAAAATAGGATTTTGGCGCAGGCGAAGGCGAAATGAGGAAAGCGCTGAGGAGTTTAAAGGGGTGCGACATTAGGGTTTTGGGAATTGTTGGGCTTTGAAATGACGAAATAACCCTGGGCTTCTTCGGAAAATTACTAGGCTCTTAATGGCTCGTTGGGATATCGAATTGGGCTGAAGAGCACTCATTTTGGCAATAAGACTATTTTTAGAAGCCCAAAGTTAACATATACATAAGCATCATCATATGTTAAACCCTAGCCCATGAGATGTTACTAGAAATGAACCTAAGATCCTTGGAAGAATGCTTTTTTTTTCTGAAGAAAATCCTTGGAAGAATGCTTGATTGAAGAACATGGTAAGATATAATTATTAGAAGTTTTTGGACCCTTAATCATGTTCAAACCAATATTTATAAGATGTATATATACGGTATATACATATACATGGTTTTACCTTTAACGCTCTACGCTCCCAACCTAAAGGGGATTAACCGGGTCAACAAGATTTGGGGTGCCCCTGATTAATTAAACCAACAAATATCCTTCTTAGAGTTAGTAACCTAGCTAAATGATTTTGAATCTAACTTTTATCAGACTTGCAAAAAAAAATAATAATAAGGCTTTATATCAGATTTTAAGAGAGTTAAAGGTTTATGGTGTCACTTAGCATTGGACCAAAACAAGTGGTTTTTTTCATATAAAATAACAAAGGGTTAGTTTGTATGATCATGATTCATAAATCCCTGTTGTACCTAAATGTGGGCCACGTCTAATTAGGATCACACCATTTTAATGTTTGATAATGTTAAAGATTGGGTTATTAGAAAGATCGATCCATATCCTCGAATCCTATTCTTTGAACACGAAATGCAAACACGATTTATCGATAAATTAAAGTAGAAGAAGTTTTTATCGTAATCCAAATCCAAAATTGATCACATGAATTAGTAAATTGATGATGACATTGACAAACATCTTAGATACGCGTTATGGTTTGTACGCAGTTGCAAATCATATACAATAATCGCAAAAAATGTGTCAAATTACTTATCTATGGATGCGAGCATGCATAGCCACGAACCTAGCTAAGCAAAGAATGCTGTAACGCGTGTGTTGCTTATATGCCATAATATTAATTAGGCAAAAATTTCGAATAACGGCAACGTGACTACATGTAATTTGGCAATCGTACGTCTACTCATTAATTTTAATGCAAATAAACCATGCACCTTTTTCTTCAAAAAATAAAAAAATAAACCATGAACCCTTTTGTGCCTTGATGGACTAGAAATGACTTAATCCACAACATCAAGCTAGCAAAAGAAAAGCATATAATCATGAAGCCTTTTTCCTTTTGGGTTGTGTGTCAATGTGGAAATTAAAAAGGCAAAAGGGGAAGAACCCTACCAAAGTTGATTAAAAAATACGTAGAGACATGCCACATGCAATGCAACCTTTAAATCCTCCAAGGGAACTCCATTATGAGGCATAACACACTTAAATATATACATTAAAGAAAAAGGTGGGTTCATTTCTTATACACAAAGGGGTTTCGATAAGATAAAGATATATAGATTCTAAATTTCTATTATTCAAAGCTAAGTTAATCTTTGTGAAGAAAATAAAATATTACTATAATCCAAGAGAAAGCAACATTATTAGGCTACTGCTAATTTAATCATCTAATTAAGATTTAATTGTTATTTAAAAATGAAGATTTTCAAAAGATTTTAGCTCTTCGTATAGCATGGCATTGCATGCTTGCCTAGGGTTTATTTTAATCCAATGTGATCATCATTTATGTTAACTTTTATGCATTGGGGTGTTTTCTTTCTATTATTAACTCTGTCCTTCTTGATTTTCGGTAAGAAAACAATAAGTCTGGCCTTACATTATTCAAGAAAATGTGAAAGCCGTGCTAGACCAAATCTTTCACATCAATATATGAACTTGTAAAATATTAGCAAGAGATCATGCATCTACATTATTATTACTTCTTACTGTTAATATTTTATGAATTCATCTAGATTTTAGGTTTTGATTAGCTGTTTTTTGTTTGAAAGTCGTAACATATATTTGAATTTAATCGTGTACGATACATAAAACAAGTCAAAGAGTGGTTGAGTTCGATCTCATTGTATTAAACTTTTAATTCGCAAATAAAACGTTTCAATACATGATAGATAATCATTTACTTGAGAAAAATAAACATTGAACTCGAGTTAAGATCGTGCAGTTCCAGAAGGAACTAGAGAAATTTTGAATCTAAACATAGAAACTTACATAATTAATTAAACCGTGTTTAATTACCCTCGGTTAACTTCAATTTCTATACCTAAGCTGCTAGGTTGGGCCTTGGATGATTACAAGTTTACCAAACTATTGAAAAGAGAAGCATTATTGTGAGGAATTCTCTGTCTCTATAAACATTGTTGACTAATTGCAGAAAGGAAAAAGCATGCAGACTGGAGACTTACCATTACCAAGGTTCTTGATTGCACTTGAAAAATGTGTACCAATTAGTAACATGATTATTTCATGGGCGTATATATGCTTTGTTTTTTTTTTATATCTAAGCGTACATATGCTTTTTTGCTCTCATTTCAAGAAGCCAAAAATGTTTTGCGATAAAATGGCGTTGTGAGCTGCATTTGGATCCCAAAGAGAAAGGCAGAAAGCTCTCCCAAGTCAAAAAGCAAAAAAAAAAAATGTTTCATAAATACATGTACAAATCTTTGATGCGATGCTTCAATATTTTCAATACTTTGACGTCGCATTCGAAGATGTTTCCATTTTTATTGGATAATTAACACCCTTGATTATAAGCGACAAAAAATAAAATAAAGGAAAAGGCTTCATTTCATGGCAACATATATTATTATTATATTATGATTATAATGGTATGATTTGTTATAGATGAATACAAGTAATTGAATTATTTAAGATAAGTTTTCCCTGAAATGCAAAGGAAGTTGCTATGCAGTGACTATCCTATAGAACTGATTCTATGAGAATTACTATAGATTAATCATAACGTGATATAATTATCGTTACATATTTAAATTAAATTCTATCACAGTAAATGTTCTCAATTTTTAAACTTATCCTAAGATTTTAAAAATTTTCAATTTGGGGTTAAATTTTTTAAATTAATAACTAAATTTGATGACATGTCTTGATTTTTTTATAACTCAAACACAATCGATTTCATGAAATCATTTCTCGTTACTGTGTGAAGTAAAGCTTTTATTGTCTTACTTGTGAAGATGAAAAGATTCTCATTAAAAGTAACAAAGTTCAATGAACTTGGCCTCCAAATTTCACCCCTACAATGAAAAATTTTTACCCACAAAGTCCAAAAGATTACAATGACTTCAAAAGTTATACAATTAACCTATTAATACAAGTCTTAAATCATGCCTCCCCCGCGCCACATAATCTTCTCTTAATAACTCTATTTTCAAAGATACTCTAAACCAACTAAATTTAAAAATAGTAAAAAAAAAAAAAAGAAACTTTGAAAGTAATCTTTATCAAAATACCAAAAAGATTTTTAAATTTTTAAGATAACCCTCATTTACTATAATTTTTGCAAACCCAAGGACACGTGTGTTTTTTCTAACATTGGGTCAGCTCGTTTGTCGTGACGTGCCACGTCACACGCACATCGGGACAAAACACTCAAAATTAATGTCCCTTCGCTAAAAATTCCACGATAAGGGAAAAAAAGAGGCCGTTGGTGACGTGCCAAGATATGGACGTTCAGATCTTTTTAATTTACGGCGATGGGAAGTGGACCCCACGGCCATTGGACTTGCAGTCTACTGAAAGCCGTGTTAAACAAACAATAAACAGCCACAGCCAATGAATTCGGGGTGAATAATGTTGCACTGTGATTGGTCCACTTGTCACCGGTTGGTCCGATGGATAAATTCTTCACCCTTCACCTATATCCGCTATCAATTTTTCAAGGTACGGCCCACCAAAAACATTTATCTTACGTGTCATTTCTTGCGCTCAATATCAGTGACTTTTTTTCAGAAAAAAAAATTGTTTTAAATACCGTCCAACGTGTCATTCCGCGGTAATTTAGGGTTTTTATATTTTTGAGCAATTATCTCATACTAACAGTTTACTTGAGTTAAATTGAGCTCATAATTTTCCATTTTGAAATTTAATGTTATGTTTTCTTCAATTTTTTTTTGACTCAACGCTAATTTCATTCAAAACAAAAACATATCAGTTAAAATCTTTTCAACAAGCCATAACTATATTTTTAAAGAATCAAATTTATCTTTCCATTCTCATCCTGATAAAATCGTATACTACCTCAAGTAATATTTATCTATTTGACACGAGTTATGAAAATATTTATATTATCACCAAAATATTAAATACAATGTTTAAGGCCTTTTGTTGGTAATAATAACTAGTAAAGAATTATATTAAGGTAAGAGGTTATAATTCATTAATAGTGCATGATTTCTCATTCTCTAATTGTGACTCACACTCGAATTCTACTCCAAATCACCAATCAAAGGGAAAATCAAGTGGGGAAGCCCATGGGTAGACCAGGAGGATGCAGGCATGGGAATATCTCCCTGTTTGTATTTTAGTAACCTTGATTTGGTTGTGAAAAAGAGAGAGCTTATCCACTACACCACTATAAAAATGCAAGAGGGTCATCAACAAATACAGCAAAGCAGAAGGCCAGACGCAAAGCCAAAAAATATAAACAATAGACTGACCCAAAATTTCTTGCTTTCTTATTCCTGCAAAAGAACCCCCTCTCAGGACCCCCCAGCCTTTAGCCAAAAGTTTATTTCTCATTACTTTGTTTTGCTTGTTAATTCATTCTTCAAAAAATGGCATCAAGGAAGATCTTTTTTAGTTCAAAACCAAGCTATATCTACCCAACCGTGGAACTCGACGGTGGAAATCTCAAGAACCCTTCATCTGATCATAATCACAGTCTTTTCGAGTTCGATGAAGCGGATGTTTGGAATTCTAATGAATCGGCCCTGGTGGATACCAAAAAGCCATTGCCAATTTCACGCACTTCCTCCAAGAAACTGCTGAGAAAGATGGAGGCAAGCGATCATCATCATCGCAGTAGGAGTCATCAAATGGCTTCGGCTTCATTGCCGGTCAACATCCCGGACTGGTCCAAGATTCTGAAAGAGGAATACAGGGAACATGGGAAGAGCGACGAAGATGTCGACGACCACGACGTCGCCGCCGGCGACGATGATCATGACGGAAGGGTCCCACCGCATGAATATTTGGCTAGGAGAAGAGGGGCTTCGTTCTCTGTCCATGAAGGAATCGGGAGGACGTTGAAAGGAAGAGACTTGCGTCGCGTCAGGAATGCAATCTGGAAAAAAACAGGGTTTGAGGACTAAACTAACCCCAGCAGGTCGACAATGATAATTTTTTTTTTTAGAGTAAGAATTTTACAGAGTTTAATCGGCAAAATTTTTGATGCCCGTATCTTATATAATTTTCCTCTGCTCTTTGTTCTTGACTTCTTGTTTTTGCTGAGATTATGTCAACTTTTATCCTCTGGTTTTTGGGGTTTTGAGATTCATCAGAGGATTTGTTCTGTTTTGGTTTTGTTCTGTTCTTTTTTCTCTTTTTTCTTGCATGATATAATTATTCAGAGTTTGAGATTGTTAGCAGATCTCAATGATAATTTATTTTTAGTTTAGATTTTGGCTAACATTTTCTTTTCTTTTTGGTTGGGCTTGTTTATTTATTTATTTATTACTATTATTATGGAAATTAAAATTGGAATTGGATGGTGTAATTAACAGCAGAAATTAAAAATAAAGATGGTGATGCAGACTTTATTGAAATGGTTGTTGGCAGGAAAGCAACAGGGGAGCTACGCCTACAGAACAACCCTTTAAGTAAAATTTATTGTTCATTTCATCTCTGCAATGACAAATCTACCCTTGTCAATCCCCTTTCTTTCTCTCTCTTGTTTGTTTTCTAAGTTGTCTTAAGCCCTAAGATAAACCAAAAATGGAAATCTTTTATGGGTTGATGTCAACATAAATATTACTCTATGATGTCAAATTATTCTCTCATACTTTTTTTTTTTCTTTGGGTACTTGGAATGGTTAGATTTGAGCTTTGATTATTAAAATTAAAAATTTAATATTCTATCAACAGATTACGCTGCTATTGACGTTCTTAAAGATTTTTTGTATATATTTTGCCTCGATTCATAATTTCAATGATAAGGAAGTAAATCATAACAATCTTACCAATGCTTGTTGGGTTTAAAGACAAGATTGGGAAAGTTTTTTTCTATTTAAGATTTGACGTGACTTTATTTTAAATTTGTTAGGGTTTAATATGACTAACCGATACGAGAAAATAAAAAAAATCCTAACAATCTCAATATATATATATATATATATATATAAACCTGCCACAGCCAGTCCATTAAGAAATATTCCTCACTAAATCGGCAATTCTAGATTAAAGAAGATATATATACCTTAGCAAGGACTTTAATTCGGCTAAGTGGCGGCACCCAACAGATCAAGTATTCTAATCAGACGTGATTGGCTAATTAATCCTACAAAAATCATGCAATCAAGAAGGTTGGGCGGTATTAATTCATCAAACAAGGAGCCGCTGCTTGGTTTTATATGTACCCATTGTTTTTCTTTCCTTTTCTCTTTGGTTAAGTAAAGGAGTTAAGTTAATTAATTTTGGACCACCAACAACATTTTATATTAGTATTATATAATATTTAGGGTGAAACTGAAATATGTTGAAAAAGAAAGAAAATAATGGCCTTACCTGAAAAGGGCACTTCTTCACCCAAAGTCACCTATGAAATGAGATAATTAAAAGGTTCAATAGTGAATTTGATACAAATATTTTAGTTTATTGAATTGTACGATTGTATATTTTCAATTTTGTTGAGATCTTTTAACAAGAAATTACTAAATTGGAATATTTCACAAAATATTTTGTAAAAGATAAATAATAAATTTTATTTATTTATTACTTAAAAGGATGGGAGGTGACAGGACTCAAACCCATATAATACATGGCTTTTACCATCTCTCGATCGCCACCAGATCAAGGAGGAGAAAGTCTAAGGAACAAATTTGATTAAATTCCCTTATTTTTTTGGTCACAAAAATAATTAACAAAAAATAATTAAGTATAGTAACAAGTTTGATCTTAAAACAATTTTTATGACCGATAGCTTTGGCCCACGGCCATGAATTATAGCCTTGAAAGATTAGGAGTAGATGCTCTTCTAGGGGCCTAGATCGATGTATCAACAACACGAAAGCTGAAAGTGTTTTGAAAGGTGAGAAATTAATCCACACACCAAATTGAAGAGGATAACTACGAAAGAGCCAACACAAATTCTTTAATAAAATTGATTGTTGGAATTTGTTTGAGGCACTAACAATTAGACAACAAAGCTAGCTAGCTAAACCTAAAAGGGCTGAAGCTAAAGACCATGGACATGGCAGACATGAAGCTTTCGTCGTGTTTTAGAGGTTAATGCCCAGCTAAAGACTAGCAATTTATTACCATAATATAGCTAGATTGTAGAGTGACCTCCAATAATTTGTTCTTTCTTTTTTATTAAGTCAATAACTAGTGGTTTTGGATGAGACATTAACTTCTAAGATGACTTATTCGGGGTCCTAAGTGATTAGTTTATCAAAAAAAAGAAAAAAGAAAAAAGGGTCCTAAGTGATTAGAACCAACTAATAAGAAATGAGGGTGTTAAATTCGAAATCTCTTGTATAAATTCCAATATCTAAAACTATTTTAAAGGAAATGGGAATTCGATTAATTTTTTATTTTGAATTTTATGATGGTTAGGGTGAAACATATTTGAGCTAAAAGAGGATAACACTAGTACCTATATATTGTTCTTGTTGTGTGGTTAAATGAAAATTCTTTTTAAAATTTTAAAAGCGTAAATCTCCTCTCATAAGCTAAGATGCTAAACATTCTTAGATTGTCTAACATTTATCACCCTAAAACGTACCAAATTCATCTATACTACCAAATTCATCTATACTACTACATAAAAAATAATGTGAACTTACAAAAATACCTATTTTATCTTATTTCTCATTCTTTATTTATTGATTCTAATGGTTTTTTTTTATCATTTTACATGCCACCTTTCTTTTTTTTTCCTATTTTTAAAATGATGGGACCCACATACTTATACACAATCATTATTATATAAATAAATATTATATAATATGCTAATATTAATATTAATATTAATATTAATATATTTAATATAATAGTCTATATATATAGAGACACACATACATACCATACATATATATATGTACATACATACACATATACAATATAATATGTATATATATACACATACAATACTACTAAAGTTGAATGAGAAATCTATACTACTATATCTATACTACATTATGTAAGTTTACAAATTTACCCATTTTATCTCAAATTTTCTTTTTCTATCTATTTCCTATTATGGGCTTTTAGTCATTTTACATTCCATTATTTTTTTAATCTATTCTTAAAATGGTGGGACCCCATACACATACACAATCATTATTATATTATTATATATAAATACTATTATATATTATAAATGTTACTAATATATATATATATATATACACACACACATAAATACATACAATATACATATATATATGTATACATATAATATTACTTAAAGTTGAGTTGGAAATGACAATTACTCATCATTTGCTTAATTTTGAGGCTATCTTAGGCTATTTATAAAATGTGTTAAGTGGAACTTATCTGATATTCCAATATGTTTTAGTGAAATTTATAGAAGTGGGGATGGAATTTATAAATTTTGAGTTTTAGATTTTTTTTTCTTGGATTTTTTTTATACCTTATGAGTTTTGGTCTTTTTTGGATTTTCTATGATTTTGATATTTGTTAGTGTTAAACTATATATATGTTGTATATGCATAAATTTTCATTAATTTACTTATGGTATATATACATATTTAAATACATACACATAAATATACATATAAACATATGCGATTATCTATATATAATGTACATATTAATTTCCCGCAACGAAATGCGCATGCCATTTGCTAGTATTTAATTAAGTCTAGTCCTAAGTGGCAAACCCAAAAAGGCTAAGATTAATTTAATTTGCTTATTATGTTGCTAGTAGTAGTAGGCAGAGAGATTAACGTTCTAGCTAGTGATCTCCATGTTAAGGCCGAAATTATCCCAATAATATATGTATGTGGAAATCATAGTATATATCTTTATCAGTTTAATTCAACATTTATTAGTGGAGAGATTACTTTGGAAATAATTAGTCATATAACTGGTCTAGAAGTTTATACAAAAATAATTATATAATCATTATGTACATAATAATATTTGTAACAGATAACAATATTGTCAATAGATCTTGACAAATTTAAAATTGAGTTGAGTCGAATTCTAAATTATAAGAAAAACTCTTCAAAGTCTATTTTTTTATTTATAAAATTCAAATCTGATACTGAAACGTTAAAAAAGACATTTAAACTCCTTCTATTTGACCCTATATGTGTTAGTTGTACATATAATACTCTCTCTATTCCTATTTAACTGTTTATTTTTTATCAACTTATCACAACTTTGATCGTTATTTGTGATAAAATTATAAAGTTGTAAATTTTTTGAAGATAAAATTTGAAAAGTACAAAACTTAAACTTTTCAAAATATATTTTTTGAAAATTTAATTCTATAACATATTTTTTATAATTAATTGTCAAAATTGTGATAAGTTGATCAAAAGAGACAGTTAAATAGAGAAATGGAGTAATATAATGACTCTTTCACCCAAAAAAAGGTAAATAATGTAATGACACCACGCAACATCGTACTTATGCATGTGGGCATAAATGATGAGATGGATGCCTAATAAAAGAAATTTTCCATGAAATTAATGTGGTTAATTTATTTACTATATAGTAGTATTAATTAACCTTTCAAATTATTATTTATGTAAAAAACAAAAAGTAAATTTTATTCCTTAAGAGTAGTTTTACATTTTCCACGAAAAATGTTTGAAAAATCACACATACATTACATATATAAAATAGAAAGACACTTTTTTTTAGCTTGAAGTTTCGTCTCATTCATCTCTCCGATTTAGTTCTGCCTGTAATAAGTTTAAGGAAAAGAGATCAATATTTTTATGATTACCTTAAAAAAAACACTTTAAGAATTATTATTTATTGAAAAAAGTAAAAAATATAAATTTTTTATCAATTTAAAAAAAACATAATTTGTTGAAAGAAAGAAAAAAAATTAAAGGATATAGATAATAATGATAAGGCATATTTATTACACCGGAATGGATTAGATGAAATAAAAAAAAAAATTACATGCAATTTATATTGTTATTTTATAATTTATAATAATAATATATAACTAGGACCTATCACTTTTTATTCTTTTATTTAAAGAATAAAAATGAAAATGTGAATATAAAAATATCACTTTTCCTAAAATTTTATACCCTTTCCGAAGTGGATATTTAATTCAGATCAAAGAGAGTACTATGAAAGCACAGTGCAAATGCTGACATGAATTTATGCAATTAATATTTTATAAAATTCCTAAAGTGACATAAAATTTACTAAAACAATAGTAAAATTTTTTGATATTACTTCTATTCCTATATATATGACCCCAATAACTAAATATCTTAGATTAAGAAAGTTGGTTGAGTAGTAAAATTCTATGTAAATTTTACTTCACTTTCTAAATTTACCTTAACTCTTTTTCATTTTTCTTCCTCTTTACAACTGCATTTAATAGTCCTTATAATTCCAAAGAATGATAAATTTGAAAATAAATAATTAATATTTTATTAAAAATATAAAAAGACAAATAAAAAAACATTAAGTTGTGATCGGATAATAAGAAACTGAGAGAGTAATACTCATGAACTCTACCTGGAACTTGAAGTAATTTAGGTCCCCAGTCAATGGTTGGGGTCCTTGGGGGAAGCATGGAAGTCTGATCAATATTGAGACGTCTGAGGCTTGGAAGAAGTTCGCATGGTAGCACGTAACATTGGGGCAACCACAGACATGCACAATACTAGGACGACACAAACAAAGTTAAGATAAGGAGCAGCCAATGCCATGCACATTAAAATTTGTACTCTACATTTTTGGTTGAAACTACGAGAAGGGCTTTTGTTTCTTATTGGCGCATAGGGTCAGAAGTGAGAACTGAGAAGGAAATTGGGTAACTACTAGTACTCCCTTTGTCCCTATTTATATGTCCTTATTAACCACTGCACACAAGACATCTGTCCCTATTAACCGTTGTACACAAGGCAATAAAAATAGTTAAGACACAAAATTCTATAAACATTTATCTTAACTTTCCTATTTTATCCCTATCTCTCTCCTTCTTTGATTCTCACTCATATTTAAGAAACTATTAATTTAAGAGAGAGATAAAGGAGTTTGAAAGGATAAGTTTGAAAATTTAATAATTAAGGTTAGTTAAGGACAGATAAAAAGGGACAAAAAAAAATCTAAAAAGATACAGATAAATAGAGACTGAGAGAGTATTATTTAATTGTGTTTTGGAATTGGAAGAGTGGCTGAGCTTCGGCTTTTTAGTTTTTATACAACAAAAAATTCGAACCTCCTTCGTTAAACAATTGATTATTATTTCCATCACCCTTTAAATTATTTTCTTAAGTTACGTGTGAAAATTTTATGAATAATCAAATAAAATTTTAAAACAAACCAAAATATGTTTAAATACTTTTACTTTAGAAATATATTCTTATATATTACTATCTTTATTTTAAATTATTTGTCACTTTTTGTTTTTTTTTAATCAATCAAACTTAATTTTGATTATTATTTATGAAAAAATTATATAGAATTAAAATTTCAAAAAATATGTTTTGAGAAGTTCATGATTTAAGGTTTACAAATATTATTTTTAAATATTTTTTTTGAGAAAAAGAGGCATAAAACTTTGATTAATCTGTATCCGAATTACAAAGGTTATCATGTAGATGTCCTATTTTTAAATGTTTTTTGACTTTATATTTTTGTAAAAAATAATGATCTAATGAGAGAGTGACAATTGTACCTTTTTTTCTCTAATGCTCATTCACCTTTCATATAGAAGTAAAAAATAATGATCTAATGGGAGAGTGACAATTGTACCTTCTTTTCTCTAATGCTCCTTCACCTTTCATATAGAATAGTGTAAATAGTATAAATATAGGTTTAGGGGTTACTTTGCTAGTAATTATACTATTTTAGTATTAAGAAAACTTAATTAATTGTTTAAAATTAAAAATTCTTTTGCCAAGATTATTATTATTATTATTATTATTATTATTATTATACCATTAAAAAAAGAAAAAAAAAAGGGAAAATGAGAAAGAGAGCAGCCCGCGGCTGGCATCAAATCCAAACCCGAAGCGAGCAAAGCGAATGTGGTACCACGTTGTCTCAATCTCAACTCTCAAGGAGTCATCTAAGTCTCAAGGCTTTGAAAGTGAAAGACAAACGTAAAATTCTGCTAAAACAGAGTAAAAACGTAAAATAAATTCGATTCAAGAGAGTAGAGAGAGAGTGTAATTATCGCAGATGAGAAGGAAGATGGGTGGAAGAGAGAGAAGGAGAATATTGGTGGGATTAGCGGTGGCTATGTTTTTAGGAATTGCAGTTTATTTCAGGCTTTGGGCAATCGATTACTCTGTCTCTTCTGATGACCCTGAGTTGCTAAGGTTGGTTTCCCCTTTTCCCCCCTCAAATCTTCGAGGTTTTTTATTAAATTAAGCTTGTTTCGAATTCTGGGTTTTTCGAATTCCAGCTTAAATTGTAACTAAAATAATTTATTTTTCTTATGGAGAGAAGGAAACAGTTTGATCTTGCAAACAAAGAGGCGATGGATGAGTCTGCTGAGTGGAGGCTGAGATTTGATGAGGAGGCAGACAAGGCTTCAAAGTGCGCCAAGGAACTAGAAGAGGTATGTTGATTTCTTGTTGGCATTTTCTTTTTCTTATTACATTTTGATCATAAGTAAATTTATCATTGCATTGCTAGTCTTGTTTTTAGTCAATTTGGAAGATTGCAGATTCACTTTTCTTTTGTGAGCTGCTTTTGGGCAAAAATTAGATTGAAACAAAACTCTATTCAAATATAGAATTGCATTAGAGTGTGAGGGAGTTAATCTTTCACAGACCAACTTAAAAGTCTCAAATTGGGAGCTAAGTCCCTTAAGCCAGTTTTGATTTATATATGAAACTCGAAGAGTTTATGTGGCCTTCCTATGTTCTAAGAGATCTCAACCGAAATTCCTGCTTGAAAAGCTGAAATCTGGGGCTTGTTACTACCCAATCTGTCTAGGGTTAGCAGTTATAAAGATTTCAACTTGTCATGCAAATGCTTTCCATTTGACATTCTGCTAAATTTTCTACGGTAGAAAGTCCTTTGAAATTCTACTATCTGAGAGCTTGTTTCTACCAAATTTCCTGTTTTTAAGAGGACAAGCATGTACTAGCAATTTATTCTTTGTTAGGAATACTTTTTGACTAATTTCAATGAGATTTATTTCAGAGTTGCTGGTATTTCATTAGTCTAACAAGGCAATTCTAGTCACATACATTATTCATGTTTTTCATAACTGCTAGAAGACCTTGGAGCCCATATCAACAGTATTGTTCTACATCACAAATTTATCCGAAGCTTTCTCTACTTTATGCCCAAAATGACTAACTAAAAGTTGATAAGTGAATCATGTGCCAAGAATTGGTAAAAAGAAGCTTCCTAGACGATTATACTGTAAGAAGTTACACCTAGTAAGGTATTACACATTTGTGATTGAAGTTTCCCATGCAGATGAGTTTTTAAGTTTATATGCATGTTGGAAAAATGTAACTTCTTGATTAATACCTTTCTGCTTCTTAAAAGTATACAGGACTCTAAACTTGACTTTCTCACCTGCTAGAAACTGATGAGTATGTATTGTTTTCACAGATTAAGGAATCTATTGAGAGGAAGGAAGATTCCACTAGCTTTAATAAAAGCCTGGCAATGCTGCAAAAGGTGACCTTCAACACTGAGCTATCTTGTTCTTATGATTAATATCCTCTATCATATGTTTTATTTTTCATTCTTCATATACCTCCTCATAGGAAACGCCAAAGAGTAAGTTGTTTGATCATGGTGTTACTGGAAAGGCTCTTTATCATGTCTTTGGTGTGAGTAAACTAAAATGAATGTGATATGCATCAATTCCTCAAAGCTCTGTCAGACCTAAACAGTATAAATTTGAAGACTAAATGAATGCCTCAAATATACTTTCGGTCTCTTTTCCTGCCTGAATTCCGTCAAAGATTGTATAGTGTACACTAGTAAATTTAACGTATGAGCTCTTTCCGTTATGATTCTTTGCTATTTTATTGACAAATTCCAATTTTACCAGAAAAATGCTGCGTTACTCAAGCAAGTGGGAACGTTAAAAGACGAGCTCCGCGCTTTGAAACTGAGGTGTCGTTTGCAATAGAGAAGCCGACAAAAAGTTGTTCATATTTGGGTTAAGAACAATTTCACCCATTTTATCGCTTGCAACCAAGTCGTTTGAATGGTCCAAGCATTGCCAAGGTATTAGCAGCTTCCAGGGTTGTTCAAGATATGGAGATGGAGACTCTTAAGTTGTTCCTCTATCAAACAGCAAAATTCAGGATAGATTTTCACGTAATAGGTTTGACTAGTAGTAGGCATACTTTTTGGATATAGAAAAATTCCCTTTATTTCCTTAAAATGTGGCTGGAGACAAGGAAAAAAAAGTCTTATCCTTTTTCTTTTGGTAGAGATACCTATTTTTTGTGCATTTATGCATTTCTTGAGAGATAAAGGGATTCGTTTACTTGACAGCTCGATGATGCTGGTGATTATTTAATGTTTCAAACAAAATCTCTTTGCTAATAAATTTAATTTACTTATTAGTTTTCTTCCCATCTCCTGTGTTACTCTCTTTCCATACTGAGCATGAGTTGTAATAGATATTCCTTTGCAAAATAGTTAAAAGAGACTAACAAGGAAAGACTAGAGAAGATGGTTGCTTTGGTTCTTTCGGCAACTGACAACCAGGTCTCTCATTTTTCATATGCAAGCATCGATCAAGGTTTGGTAAGGCCTTTAGTTTCAAGTCCTCACTCGGAATGTTTGAAACCGAAGATTACTTCTAATTTCAAAGGCAAACTTTCTCATAATTTTCATTTGACATATCCAAGCAAACTACAAGATTATGGTAGACAAATCGAGGTTCGGTCTAATAATTGGCATTCACTGCATGGACATAATCGTTGCTGTCCTTGAGCAGTAAGCAGCAAGCTGTAGAAAAGAAAATACTAAAACGGAGACCATTACCTAGACAACATTACCATTACCTAGACAACATTATGCTATCTTTCTCCTAGCCACCATGTTAAGACATTGGTGACAACCAAGATAGCTTGTAATTAAACATGATTTATTGCTAAACCTGCAGACAACTTCCGAGCTTGTTAAACGACAGTCTTCTCCAACAGTAACTATCCTCGATCACGAGTGCTTGTTGAGCAATTAGGATCTGGTGTAGGGCTAGATTTCAGTTCATTGAGAAATCTTGTTACGGTCTGCACAAGTACTTCATTGTTGTCGGGTTGATTTGCAGAGGCAGCAGGGTCATTTGAACTGCTGCTCCCCCCAGTACTCTACAAAACATCGACACAGGATCAGAAGTGAAAAGTGATGGATCCAAGTTGCATGGTCTCTTTTGTTCTGTCGGTTTTCATGGCCAAATCATAAACGTAAATCCATGAAGAAAAAAGTACACTCATTGCCCACAGCTACATTAAGAAGCACCCAAACAAATGGAAGGGCCTAAAGAAATTACCTTTCGTCGCTTTGGTGCTCGGTTCCTGGCATCCATCATCTCAACAAGCTCATCAAACTGAAACAAAAAAACACCCACTGAATCAAGTTTTCTTTCCATAATTCAAAACAATATCTGTCATCTGATCATAATATATGAGAACAGAAGATCAAAGTAATAAGTGTAAAACTATATATATGTACGTAGTATTAAACCCTAAATGAATCACTGAACATTACATTTAAGATATTGGCATTTTAAGATACCTGCTTCACAATTTTTTTGTACTTCCATATACATTGATAGAGCCTGTTCTCTTCTTCTTCTTCTGTAGACATTGTCGAATTATCTTGTCAACGATAAGAAGAAAACTTCTCGATGATCAAGAATGGGGTAAAAAGCTTGATATATATAGGCGGCTGGGACGTTGTCATTACTCTTTATTTACATTAAAAAAATGGAAGCTTTGTTGCTTTTTCAAGAATCTGATATAGGGCCGTTACCAACTGCCTTTCCTTTCTATATAGGCAATGAAAAGAAGAGAAGAGACCGTTATCTTTCTTGTGATGACGAAACTATTTCTGAGCTTTCGGTCTAAAGTGAGAGATGGCCAATTGAAAAAAGCATAAATCACTTGCCAAATATAACTGTAACTACTTCCCATGTCTGCCATGAAACATTACAGAGTACAACTCCCCTCTGCCATCTTAGGTTAGTTCATGAAAATCTGATTTCAATTCTGATAACCCTTTTATTCTTTTCCAAGGAATTGGAGAACTTAGCTCTCTTTGTATAGTTTTTGGATTGGCTGATTTCAATTCGGTATCTTTTAAGTCTTTGTGGGGGGTGAAAATGAAGCTTTCCCTTCGCCATGAAATGTGGAAATTTCAACTCCAGAAATTCGAGGTCAAAGAAGAAAGAAAGTAAGTACATACATACATACATACATACATACATACATACATACATACATACATACATACATACATACCAAGAAGCATGCAAATCGTGAGAGTATGGTTGATTACATATGTAAAATGGAACTACATTTGCTGACCTCTCATATTACACGTTGTCTCTTAGCTCTGAATTCTGGGATTAATCTAAAAGAAAACCTTATACTCTGTTCAAAAGTGACCACGAAGACTATAACCGACCAAATGATTAAATCATTAACAGTTTCATGTGAAAGAATAAGCCATTGTCGATTAGTCCATAAGCATGTAAAGGTGAGTGTACCACAGGCTCGTATAGCTTCCTCAATCAGATGGTTGTAGCTTGTAACGCTGTCGCTAAGTTAGGTTTGTTTATAGAGTGAGAATGGGGCAGAAATACTAAGTAATTTATAACTTAATGATAATTTTCCTTCAAAGATACAAATATTGAGTTCACAATGGACAAAATTATATCTTAATTAGGAAATTGGAACCCTAGCAAAACTGATCTATTTACACTGTTGATGAAATTGAAAATAAAGCAGATTGAAAAGGCTGCACAACATCAGAACAAAGTATAAACTCCAAGGATGGACTCTGCAGATGGTCATCACTGGGATGCCAATGACCAGAAATTCAACAGAAAGGATGGTGACATCGCAAACCAGCTGATAAAAGCCATTGCTGTAGCAGTCTCAAACCTAGTGCAGTGGTTAATAGCACATTTATCAAGATCATTGCCAATCAGGACTGTGATACCAGCAGATGCACAAGCTGCAGCAAATGTAAGGGTGGAAGTGATCTGCACCAACAAATAACCAGTTTTACTTAACTAGAAAATCAAGTAAATCGAAAATGCAGTTATGGCAGTGACTACACATCCCCACCTCCAGCAGCCAAAGCCAGCCCTCAAATATTTTCCAAGAGAGAACGTATTGGAGCCTCCACCAGGTGTATAGCAAATATGCATCTCGTTCTTTAATGATTAAGGGCATGTTTGTTACACCAGATTAGATTAGATAGGTTGAGCAGGAAAATTACATGTAATTTGTAGTGTGGTTTTATAGTAATGATATAAATTTGCATTGTGGGGAGGATTATTCATAGGATGAGTCAATCCTCTCCATTTCTAGAGGATTAAGTCATCATATGAATAATCATCCCAACAATGCAAATCTATGTTAATACCATAAAACCACACTACAAATTACATGCAATTTTCCTCCTCATCCTATCCAATCTAATCATGTGTAACAAACATGCCCTAAAAGTATTGGAGCCTCTATTCTCTTTCAAAAGGTTTTGTCCAAACAAAAAAGTAAAATAAAAGCATGCCTATAATCTCTAGCACCTTTTATAATAACTTTAACCCTGAAGACGTATTATGTGTGTCTAGCAATCAAGGTCAATGTAGTGGAGAGATGTCTAGCGCCAAACATTCATTTAACAGAACCATAACATAGCTCCCACTAATTGAAGCTCAACTTTACGTAGTAAGGATGGAACAATAACAACCCTAAAATTTCCAAGAGTTAAAACAGTAAATATATGGCAAACAAAATAGTAATCTGACGATATACCTCACAGCAGACTTAGATTCTCGATCATGAGTGTCACTTACCCCATCACCAATGGTAAACAAACGGACTACAATGTAGTTGTGCAGGCTTCGTTTCACCAAAAGGGCATATACGTCAACAAATGCCAGGGACAGGCTCCACAAACTTTGCAAGCCAACAGCAAGAACGAGGTAGCTGATGCATTAAAAGCATGATATATTCATGTTAAGAAGAAAATCATGAAATTATCACATATCTAAAAGAAAGTGATTTTGAAACTGTTTCAGAATCTCAGCTTCTAAACCAGAAACTGGTGTAGTTTGTCACGCACTTCAGCATAGGCATCCCCTGTGGGCTGTGGCCAATTTTCATGACCTCACAGAAACTGGTAACTGAAGCTAATATTGTACACATATGAAAGCAAATAACAAACCGATGGAGAAGAAATTTTAGTGTTGTTACCACCACCAGAGATGTACTATTTAACCTACGAGAGGGATGATCAACGAACTAATCTACAGAATTTTACTAGTAAAGTTTGAATTTTGAATTTCTTTAAAGGAAGCTTGTCAAAAAATAGAAATGTAATCTTCAGCTTGAAATTGCCAAATTCGAGACCTCACACAAGCTCACCACTTTAGAATAGTATGTGCTTAGAACAGTTTAGTTTAATTAAAAGAAGAAAAATGTTACTCCTGTTCCTATACCAACATGATCATCAAAACCTTGCCTTCTCCTCAAACTTATTATGGAAAAATTGTTATGATACAAACATAGACAATTATGGTAAATAAATAGACATCTCACACAAAACAATTCTTCATCAACAATCTGAACATAAAGAAATCCCACAATTCTTAAAAGTAATAAGAAATTCAGAATTAACTTAAAACTGAGAAACTTTAGTTGATTTCATAGCCAAAAACAAAATAATTGTGTAATTTGGTGGTGATGAAGATAAAAATTCACTCCATTTAAGTCGACTTTTACCAATTTACAGCGAGAAATGTCACAATTCACTCATATACCTACGTACTAAGCCTCACTACCTAATTCAATTTAACATAAAAGGATATCAGCCTCAAGAGAAGAAAAAAAAAAATAAAACTTTAAAATCCAAAAGGGAGAGAAAAGAAAGGGTAGTTACCAAAAAGCGGTGGCGGAGCGGAAATCATTGGTGGTGGCCATTACACAGACGGAAATGATGGCAAAAATGAACTGAGTAAAGCGCAGGAACAGGCCACCCTTAGTCCCGGGCATGCCTTGGACTTCCTTCATCCTCACTCTAGGACCGAGTGCCGCCGCCTCCGTCAATGGTGGAGCCTCCACCGGGTGCACCGCCGGACGGCTTACATTCATGGCTTCCTTTCCCGTTATGCAAAAAGTTGGGACCTTTAATTCAATTGGAATGGAGGACAATAAAAAAGGAAAGCTCTAATTTTTCATTCTTTTCTGTAAGTATTATTATTATTTTCTTTACAAAGTGAATTGGAAGTTGGGTGGGGAAAGTGGGTTGAGCTCCCCGTGTGTGCGTGTCGGACTGCCGAGCTCTCCTTAGACTTTGAACTTTCAAGTCTAAAAGTCAATGCAGGATGGTTACACTGAATCTAAGCCGTTGATGGACTGTGGCACCTATTCTTGATGGAGTAACGTCAAAATTCAGAGTACCTATACCCCTTCCTTTCGGCCCAAAACTTTATAAATTTCTAGTATTTAGTCTTTACTTTTGTTGGTAGGATCCTCTTTGGGCTTCCTGTGCTGTAACTGAAGAGTTTCAGTACCTTTCGTCACAGTGAATAGTATTGTTGGCCTAATATTTGGCTGGGCTACGAAATGTCTCTCTAGTCTCTAGTCTCTTGTGAATAGCATTGGGCTTCTTTCTATAGGATCAACAAGAATTACTGAATTAGTGGTTTTGCCTTTGGCTATGTTTGTTTCAATGGCGTGGCACGGTTAGAATACATTTTGTTCAAGGCCCCGTTTGGGAGGCCGTTTCAGTGCGTTTGGGGCCCAAATGCACTAAAACGCCTCCATTGGCGGCTTAAGTACTCCACCAGCACGGTGGGATTTGCCTACATGACAGACCCCAAACGCATTGGTGGGGTGAAAATCTCAATGGTGCTTGGAGCACCAGTTGAGCAAACGGTGGGGTGATTTTCCCTAAAAATCCTCCCTTTTTTGTGTTTTTTTGTTAAAAGGTTTGTGTTTTATTAATTGATACCCTTTTGATTATTTCTCATTCTCATCTCATCGCCACTGTTATTTTACCAAACACATATTTTCTCACTACTGTTTTTTGTTCTCATCGTTATAATTTTAATCCCATCACTACTATAACTAATTTCACTACTTTAATCTCATCGGAATCAATCTTATCACTCTAACAAACAGATGCCCCCAAGTTGGTGCAACTTATGCACCAAACATGTAAATGGTGCGATAGAGTTGGCATTGTTATGTTAGCCAACTTCTCAAAGCACCAAACAGCAAAACTTCACTGGTGCTTTAAGCATCAGAGGACCTTGATGGGGAATTTTTTTCTTAAAACTGTATTAGATAAGATAATAAGCAAAATTATATATGTTTTATAGTGTGACTTTACAACAGTTACATAAATTTACATTGTGAAGAGGATTATATATAAGATGAATCAATCACCTTCATTTTTTGACTATGTTTGGAAGAGCAGTGAGATTAGTTTCAGTGTGATTGAAATGATGAGATTAGTTACTATATATATAAGATTGGAATTGTGGTTGTGGGGTTAAAACTAACGGTGTGAAAATATGTGTTTGACGAAAACATCAGTGGCGGTGAGATGAAAGTAAGAAATGACCAAAAAGGATATTAATTAATGAAACCAATTCTTAAAAAAAAAGAGAGGATTTTTTAGGGAAAAAAATCCTACCGGTGTTGAAATTTTGGTGTTCGGTGCGGTGAGGAGTTTGCCAACAAGGCAAACCCTACCGCACCATTAGGATGTTTGGTTCATCACTTGCACCATTTGGCAACTTCATAATCATATTCCCCATACCATCAGACCAATTTCCAAAATTTTGATTCATTGGTGCACTACAACCGATTAAACTTTATTTTGTAGTTATATTCATGGAGTCAAAATCATCAACAAAATTATTCATGGTTCTTTTCCTCCTTTTTCTCTAGCTGCATGCCTAATTTTGTAAGAACCATGGTCCTTATCTTGTATAGCATGTATAAAAAGTTGTCTCACACGTAAAAGAACTCAATGGTCTATAATGATCACTTTCATTTAAAAAACCATATCTTGAAACATTTTCTATAGTGATTTCTCCACCTCTACCTAGAGTCCCTCACTCCCTGTTGTTTTATTTGTTTTAATGATGACATTTTGGTCATAAATAATTTTGTACGTGTGACGATAAATTTCAAACACTATTTTAATATGTAATAGTGAGAATAAGTTTGTCACAGCAATTCTAGTGGCCCTGATATCTTATCACTATTGTTAATCGCTTTTGTGTCGTCAAAATTGTCACTATAAAATTTAGTTATTGTGACAAATATCAGAATTGGAAGGTATTTGTGACAGCAAGTGACGACTTCATATTTTGGTAACTAAAAATAATAGTGACCGAAGTTCATACTTTACTTTTTGTGTCCATTTTTGCTTCCACTAAAAATGAGTTTTCTTGTAGTGCGATGATAGGATGGTCCTTTCTACAAGCTGCATGCAGCTATGGAAGTTAAACTGTAATTATGAAACTTGGGACCATGCAATGGGGGTGGGGATTGGGTTAGCTTGTAGAATTGGCCTTGCTGTCGTCTCCAACAGTGCTGACAGTTTAGCCTTGGGGAATGTTTCGTGTGGATGATTGTTAGCAGTAGAAGTAATGAGGTGGAGCTGGGAGTTGGGAGCTGCGCACACTCCACAGTCTGTCGTCTGATCGCCGATGATGACTTTCCAATTTCCTTGAGTTGAACTGATGAGATCTCTGAGTTTCTTTTTGATGGGTTCTCCACTCTGAGCTCCGAAATGATAATTCAGATCAGACAGCACAGCAAGTATTGGTAACTGGGCCTTCTTTTGTTTTGTTCGTCTTTCAATAAATGGAGCACCAAATCCAATAGCCAAGTATTGGACGAAAATGCACGCACCCTCTGGAGTCTGGCCTCTGGCCTCTGCTCTTCATCTTGGGCTTCCTTCTAGCAGCCTACGACCCATGGGTTGGTTGGTCATTGGATCTTCCAAGTTTTAAATGTTCGGTCCCGAAATTGAACTTCCCGGCATCATGCGCAAAGATTAAATAAAAATAAAATTAGGAAAAGAAAGAAAGACAGAAAGAAAAACAAAAAAAAAAAGGGGCAGATGGCGGTGAAAGTGTAAGGGGTTGAAATTACAGCGACACGTCACAATCAAGTGACAGTCTACGTGTCAGTCGCAGTCGTACATTTGGATGGATGTTGGTTAATTCAGTTATTATATCTCTAGACACACCAAATCCGAATCCCGGTTTAACTGTGGGGACCACCGCACGGGTTTTCTTGCCACGTCATCTCCTTCCCCTCCCCGAATCTCTGTCGTTTCAAGGCCTCACCTCACCTCCTTTTACTTTTTCTTTTTTATTGTTTTTAATATTTTCTTTTCAATGCTGGTAAAAAATAATGCTAGCAACAAAGAAAGAAACAATAGTACACAAGGGATTTTGACAGTGACTTTTTACCCAAACATTATCGAGGTACTTTTGACATCTTCAACTTCTTATTTATTTATTGTTGGATTATTATTATTATTATTATTTTTTATGCATGTGTTTCTTTTTTCTTGTAACAGAAGTCTTTTTTCGTTCTGACTCCGGAATTTGGTGCATTTTTTACTTATCTGCATTTCAATTTTCTTGCTCTTTTTCTTTTTTTGTTCAAATGTTCTTCTTCTCTGGACAGTTTGGTTTTTGTCTTTTACAGGTTTTCTGCCATTACTATATGGCTTGTGATGAAGGCACCGCAGGTAGAAAAACAGGTCACCCAGGCTGTAAAATCAAGTTCGAAGGGCTTAAAAATGGGATAAATGAGAAAAATAAATCACAAAAAAAAATAAAATCAAAATAATTCTTAACTGTGGAAGAGACAGATGTTATGAAACCTTCTTCTTCTTGGCACATGCAGAGGCAAACTGAAAAGAAAATTCATGCATGGGAAAATTACATTATTGATATTCTATTGACAGCTTTAATTTATGGAGGGCATTAATGCCCCACATCCATTGACTTTATTAAATCCAAATGAACTTCCCCTCAATCATAGAAGCTTCAGATTACTAACAGTCACAGCAATTAACAATCCTATTTTACATACAAAACTTAGATAAGATTGATTCACTGCTTCAACTCCACAGCTTTTCTTCTTCAAAAACATTGAGAAATGCTACCCTTTACCCCCAGAGTAAAAAGAAAACTAAACGGCTTTCAGAATTTATTAGTGTACCCTTGTTTTCTTTTCTTTGAAAGAAAAAAGGGCCCGAAAAAGTCAAGAATTGCAGACAAATTATTGAAATTAACCAAGGTCATTGAATGCAAATGACGTACTTGTCTTATGTACCATGGCCCCCTTTTCCCGTGACTTGGATCTTTCAATGCAACAACAACAACAACAACCCTCTTCCAGTTTTTCCTTTTTTCTTCTTTCAGTGTTTGATAACTGACAGTTTCTTGACGTAATTCGAAGGCCAAAAAGTAAACACTAGGGTCTCTAGGGGAGGTTCTAACTTCTACCGTTCAAGAGCCAGCTATAGCTTTTAGATTATTACACTACTCCTACAAACGGACACACCCAACAATGTTGTCTAATTAAATTGGTAGGGGAAGAATTGGTAAGAGGTTTGTTTATCTTCTAGGTAGAAAACAATGGCTTACTTGGTGGAAAAATTATTAAAGAGTGGGAACTGAAAACAAAGCCTTAATTTAGCCCCGTTTCCTACTCCTTGTGTACCATAAAAACAAACGCTTTGGGAACGGCTTTTGTCCCCCTTCTTTTGTGTGTTTTTGACCATTGGTTCATGTTGACTGCTTGGCTTCCCCTTCTTGTGAGCTTTGCTGTTTTGCATTAAATTTATCAAATTCAAAAACCCAAAACGAAACCATTAAAGAATCGGCTCATTAATGGGAAAACTGTGAGTTCCTTTTGAAGTTAATTTTTGCATTCCATGCTATATGTAGTAACTATCAACGGGGTTGGCCTTTTAAGTGTTAAGAGTACGGATTAATAATGAAAAGATTTCGTAAAATTAGGATTCGTAACAAAGAGATTTGACAACTTGCTCTAATCTGGCAGTGAAAAAAAATCCCCTTGCTCCTAAACATTATTCTCTCTGTTTTTATTTACTCATCATGGATAATTAATTCTTTTGGATTGAGAAAGTGATTAATTTTTAAAAATCAATAAAACTTTTAGATGTTCTTCCAAAATTATCCTTATTTTTTCTATTTCAATCTCTCGATATTTAATGTATTTGTCTCTCTCATCTTTCTATTATTTATGTCTCTCTTACATATTTAAAGAAGGGTAAAATGGTAACAAAATCAATAACTACTTTTTTGATCTACTAAAATAATAAATACTAAAAGGAACAAGAATTTGTAACAAGTAAATAGGAACAGAGGAAATACTACTTCATCCTTTCCACAATATCTATCGTTTTAAGGTTTTGCACAAGAATTAAAACTGTCATTAAAAACTCCTAGAATTTAGATAAAATATTATGAAATGGCAAGTTTACCCTTTTATTACTCTCTTTTTAATAATAAATGCTTTGTAGGATTAATTCAAAAAAAGAAGGGTAAAGTTAGAAATAATGTAATTAATGCTTTATAGAAGTCTTAAAGTGACAGATAATTTGAAAAAAAAAATTCTCTTAAAAGCGATAGATATTATGAAAAGGATGAAGTAGTATTGAACAAAAAAAAGGTTGTAATTATGGATTCAATCCTTGTAAAGGGGAACATATATAAAGCGGTTAATAAAGTTTGGATGTTTTGGAACAAGTTCCTAGATGAGGAAAAAGCGAGCGAGAAAACGTTGATGAAACGGTTTGTGGTCGACTGCTTCACATGATCCAACTAAGGATCTGGTCTGGTCTGGTCGCCAAGAATGGATGGATCATACTTCATGTCCCGCCTTCTTCTGTTGTTTTTGTCGGTGATCCTAATTTTTTTTTTATTTTTCATCATCTGGTATCTAGAGTTTAATTCCGATTAATTCAGATTCGAGTTGAGTAGAACCACAAGGACGGTAAAGCTTTCCTTCTCAGATTTTTAAAAGTAACTGTGTATTTAAGGATTCAAACTCGAATCACTTGGTTAAATTAAAATAACTCCCTATCAATTGATCTAGGCCTCTGAAGGTGGTGCCCTACAATTTTGAACATTACATTACATTAATCTGATTTCTCCACCATTTTTTCGACCTCCTGATCGCAAGTCGCAACCATAACCATAACATATGAAACCAATTTCTAGGATTATTATTTTCTTCATTTAATACATACCAATGGAAAACAAAAAACAAAAATGTTAAGTACGACGTCGATTTCATTGAAAAAGAATGGTAAGAGAAAAGGAAAGGAAGCAAAAATAGCCGTGAAAACCGCAGTCAAAGGGGGGAAGGTGAAGGAAGAACAGCAAGCAAAGGCAGCCCAGTAATCGAAACGCCGCAACACATGCAACGCTTTGGCTGACGTTGGCCACACGTGAATCATTATTACATTATTAATATTAATTACTAAGTATTGTAAAACCTTAATTATAATAAAAATTTTTTTCCCTAAGTGGGTCCCTCAACTTTTCTCTCTCACACACGTGCGGCCTTGATTGAGATTTTGAGAATGTGAGCATTTTTCTACTTTTCTGCTTTCCAGCTCTTTTGTTTAGTTTTACTCTTACACTCCTAATCTATTGACTTTGTGTTTGACAAACCCCCTCTGCCCTTTTGCAATCCCAATGTTTGCAATTACTCTTTCACACTTTATTTATCTGTCTCATTTTAAGATTTTTTTATTTTTTTTTATTTATCCTTAACTAATATTAATTTTTTAAATTTATCATTTTAAATTTATTTTTTATTCTTTTAAATGAATAATTTTTTAAATATAAGTGAAAATCAAAAAGAGAGAGATAAGGATAAATAGAAAAATTAAGATAAATGTTTATAAAATTTTGTGTCTTAACTACATTTCTTGTCCTGTGTAAAGCTGTTAATGAAAATAAATAAATAGAGACAGAGAAAGTAATCAATAATTAATGATTTAATCTGAGTTTTAGTGATTCATTAATCCCACACTTGCGGCATCAGGATGGGACATTTATTTTGCATTCAAATTTTAAGCTTATTTAATCTAACCAATTGAGATTTATGATTATTACGTTAATAATTAAGCATGATAGTTTATAGATTTATGATCATCGTGTGATGGAGGTGACTTCTGCCTCTTTTTTATTTTAATTAATTAATTAATTAATTAAATTTTGGGATTAATTTAACAGATGGCAGAGATTAATTAGCTAAGAATCCCTGTCGATAATCTCATGGGAATCTGTTGTCGTGTGGAACATCTGATTCTCCTTATAACAAACTACAAACCTCATCCCACCCCAATTAACAAGTCAACTCCCAACATTTTGTTTTTGTTCTTGTTTTGTAATCTGATTAGACCTTTAACCAATAAGTTCCTTCCTAGCTTTTTCATTCATACACGAAACAAATTGTTTTCCAAATGCATTCCGAGAGGCATAAATTTCTAGTAATTTCTTCAATTGGTCAAGACTAATTTTTGACAAGAAAAATTAGACACTTTGTTTAATTAAGTCAGAAGGAAACCAGTGGGAAGAGGAGGCAGGAAAATGTGGTGCATTTAATTACTGTATAATGTCTTTTCTTTGGTCATGGGTACTTGCACATGTGCTGCTTTAATGGAAGCATATTAAATACCCACAGATTTTTTTTGTTGGATAAAAAATCAACAGATTGGTAAACTAAATCTTCAGTTTTAATTGTTGGGAGGGTTGTGCCTCAGGTCTTGTTCTAAGATCTACCTTCTCATAATCTACAAACATGTTGGACATTAATGAAAATCAAAAACTTATAGTAATCCACATACACATTGGATATTATTTGAAATCAAAAATTTAAATTATTGATTTTTTGAATCCTCCACCTCCACATATATAGGTTACTTTATCATCCTAACACTCTCTGATATAAGATGTCTAACTCATATATGAATACTTCTAACAATCTCCTCCATTCATTTGTGAGTCAAACTAGCTCCTCGTTCGAGGGAACCAGGTTCTAGGTCCGAGGGCTTACCAAATAGCACTTGGTCTGGGAAAGATGACGAAATCAGATCAATCATGCAACTCATTGCACCAATTGAGTCAGCCAGGCTCTGATACTATTTGTTGGGAATGACCTGGGCCTCAGTTCTTGCTTCAAGGCCTACCTCATTGTGATCCACATACATGTTAGACACCATTTGAAATCAAAAGCTTAAATCATTGGTTTCATGTGTCCTCCACATATATAAATCACTTTAACATCTTACCATTGTGTGTGACGTAAGATTGTCCAATTTACATGTGAACACTTCTAACACTAATTAAAGGGTGCTTAACTTATAATAGATATTTTTTGATTAAAAATACTAATTATATAGGTTTTGATCTTTTACTTGCCCATAAAAAGTGTCGATGGATGCCCGTTAGTGAATACTAACGTTGTTTTTCACCGGATTCGAGATTAGACAATGCATTAAGTACAATTTTCCCCTTTAATCAGACATTGACAACCATATGATCTGCTGTACTTTGGGGTGTAATAGAGATAACCTACTTTTTTTATGCTAAGGACAATGGAAATCAGCCTTTCATAAAGCACAGGAAAACCTTTGTATTGTACAGTTAATAGTTACTCAGAGAAATCAAATACAGAAACTTTGCTTTTAACAGGACTTCAATCAAATTTCCAAAGAGAGGAAAAAAAAAGTGAAAGGGGAAAAAGGACCCTCTAATACAAGGACCATGTCCTACAAATGGACTTGCTTGTAGGAACCTGCTGCTGTCAATGAAACTGGGAAACCTAAAATTAAGGAACCATATACCAACAAAAATGTTTAATGAACTGTGACCTTCAAAATAAAGCTTCAAAATCCAAAATATCCCACCTTCAAAACAATGAAAAACACAATTAGAGAAGATTAACGGTTGGAAGTTCAGAAGGGTGAATGAGTCAGCAAGAGAATAAAAGGATTTGAGCAACCAGCTGTACAAGTTCGTATCAAGGTTTGTTTCTTCCTCTATTCTCTCCTACGTTGTCACTGCTTGAATCCATTAGAATTGTTAATCTCCTCGCACTTTTCATAAATTCACTGCAATTGGCAACAAGAATTTGATCATTATCCCATCCAATGTACATGGCAACTTGCTGTTATAAGGAAAAGGTAGAACAATAAATGAGTTTTACCTGAATGGTTCATCTCCAATTTGCTTGACTGCACCGATAACATCCCGATATAGCAGATGGCTCAAAGTCTCAGAATTTTCTATACCAAACATTTCTGCCAGCTTTCTGTACAATTCATCATAAGAACCCAGCAATGAGAGGTCAAGGGTACGTCCTACATCCTCCGATTCCATGAAAACTTTACAGTGACCTGTCTCCAACTTGGGTTCAGCTTCTTGGCGATTATCCTTATACCAAGGGAAACCTTCACAGGATGAGCGCTCTGGGAGGCCTTGTTGATGAAGTGCAGACCCAGAACCATCAGAAACATTCGCCATCTTCTCCAGATTCCCTTCTGAAGAACTATTTCCAGTAAGAACCGGAGACACAGTATCACCGGAGCAGCTGAGAGAGATTTGCTGCTCTGTAAGTATTGGCTGACCAAAAAGTACAAGCTGGGGTGCCTTTGCATCATCAGTTTTCTTAGAATTTTGGGTAGAATGGGCCATGGTCAGCACGCAAGAAACATTCTCACTCATGCTAGGCTTTTGAATTATTGGGCAACCATTGGAGGTCCTATTGGGTGTAGCAGCGTGATTAAGTGGTGGGAAACCAGCCGGAAAGTGACCTGACTGCAGTCTACTGAGGTGAAGATCTGATAAAGATAGACCATAATGAGCATGCCTGGCTCCCTGCATGCCAGCAGGAGTGTGGTCGGTAAGACACCCAAAGGGGCTGCTGGCCCCAAGAAGGTTGCCTGAAAATGTCGGCATTGGAAGTTGACCCTCAAGGGGGAAATCTGGGTGCTGTGGCAGTCTCAACTTCTTCCTTGGTGGTGAAAAGGGAGATAGATGAATTGCGGGCATGTTTGAAACCAATTCCACCAGCCAAGGACTGACACGTTTTACATTTTGAAGCAAATCCGGCTCGTCCCATGTAACCTGCGAGATAAAAAAGGTTCAAAGAAAATAAGAACACATTGAAGGAAAAGAAATCAATTTGGCTGGGGGCAAAAAAATCACAAGCTATAATATTTTTCACAAAAACGATGTCAGGACATGACAGTAAGAAAGTGATGCAAGAAAGAGAGAAAACTTGTCAAGAATTTTGCATATCTTTCAATCCCCTACTCACATAAAAAAACAGCAAGTAAGATAAAGCCAGCATATCTAGCCGATGGCATCTCTCTTCCCAGCATGTAGCACAAATACACAATTACTAATGTATCAGACATAAATTGGTAATCTATGACCAAGTTAATTAAAGAAAAGAAGTAAGTTGGCCTTAAAACAGCCAGAAATTGCAATCTCAGACCATTGTTATAAAAAACATAAGGTTGCATCCATAGATTGCATCTATGAACAGAATGCAGAAACCAAAAAGAAAAGGAATGAACTAAAGTTGGGTAACAGAGACTTGGGTTGATAGCACCAGATAAAATCAGACAAATTAATATTTGAGTTCAACAAAAAAGAACATACACTTCGAAGGATCACATTCAATCTTTCAAGAAACCAAAAGAATAATTAAGAAATATAAGAAATATGAGACTACCAGAAGAAGCCTCCAAGGAGAGTCAGGCCAGCGGAGTGGATCAGCAACTTGAACGGAAGATATAGTGCCCATAAACCAACTAATCCGCGAAGAATCCTCTGTTTCAAAGGCCATTTTGAATCTCATTCCCGAGCACCATCGGATCTGTAATGCCGCCTTCATCAAAGAGGCCTTCACACAAAACTCCGGGGTACTTGCCCTGGGGTAGTAAACAACCTCAAACGGCTGCCCACTGGAACCAAGTGTTGCAGCTTCAATAACTTGTTCAGGCCTAACTTTTCTCTTTCCCATCAGATTACTATTTGAGCTAGGCCCGTTACTACTTCCATTTCTCATCAATTTGTTCTCATCTTCCCTCAAAAACGCTGAAAAACCTCCATACGGCACCACGCAATTCCCAGCACCAGCATTCCACCCTGATGAAGACTCGGGCCCTCCACCAATCCCCCTTTTTGCCCTGCGAATACCAACGCAAAGATCCCCATTCTCCGCCCTTAGAAACACAATGGAATCCCCAGCTACAAGCTTCTTATGGTTCACAAAAGTGCTCCATCCCGTAGTCAAAAGATGTCTCCTCGGAGTCCCTCTATATATATGCCTAAATTTCCAGGTCTCCCCATGCACATCCTTTGCAAGAATTGTCTGAACGGGGGGATCAGCAGAGTAATCCAATCTCGGAAATATCGTCTCAGCACAATACCTCGGAACAGAAAAACCCCCACCATTGTTTGCATCTGACTGAGTCAATGTCTTAGCAAAAGAAGCCGGCTTTTCCTGTGTTTCATTCCCATGAATGCCTCCAATTCCATCGTCTTCAAAATCAGGCTCGTTAGCACTGACTGGGATCAGCCTAATTTTTGCGAAAACCTCATCCGTCTCAGGATCAGCCATGAACTTAACGGCAGCAACTCTGCAGAGTATATAAGCCGGTACTCGAGGGCAGTTCCTGAAATCAACAGGGCCGCAAGCATGCTCCGCATGGCCTTGAGGAAAGTAAAACACTTTGGCATTAACAGAAGGCATCTGAACCATTCCTCCAGCACAGGCATGCCATAGCTGAGAATCCAAGCATTTCTCCATCTCCTTCACTTTCTCCTTTGAGTCCATAAACGTAATCATCTCAATCCAAACAATGATTGCAACAGTAAATTTTTACCGTTTCCTCTTCTCTCTTGAGTAAATGCTGTGAAAAAAAAAAACCAGTTTTGTTCATTAAATTCAACAAAAATAAAAAGGACCCATAAATAAAGTGATGGTAGAATTGAAATCGTTACCTTGAAAAGCATGTATGATGAAGGAACACAATAATTAAGAATCTTTTTGCCAGGTCCAACAAAATATCCAGTGAGGATCTTCTTTGATCCTCACCAGAAAGAGAATCCGAGACCAAAACTTGTGATTCCACAGAATCTCAACATTGTTGTCGACAAAAAGCAGGAGCCAGGTTCAGATTCCAAAAGGCTCCATTTTTTCCCTCTGAATACATCTAATGCTTCATCACTAACCAATATTCAAAGCCCCCAAAGCTCTATTTTCCTGCAATTTAAATAGCTTTCTTCCCTTTCTTATATAGCTTTGAACACCAAAATCTGCCTCTAGGAACACTACAATTGAACCAAATAAAAGCCAAAAAAAACCTCTTTGTTTGCTTGTTTTTTGTCTGAAAAAATTCACTTTTCCCACGCAAGTAGGAAAAAAGACACTGTTCAATTCACCAAGTTTTGAGTTAACTATCAAAACTTCCACTACTTCCAAAATTAAGATCCACCAAAATCAAGAAAAACGCAGAAACAGAAACAGATACAGAAAAAATCTCTCCTTTTCTCACACTCTCTTTGATCCCATAAAAAAAAGAAACCCAAACTGTGAGCAGCTAACTGCATACAAATTCTCCGCAAATAAAAGAAAACAAAAATCCTCCAAATTCTCCTCCTTGTAAAGACCAAACTAGGATTAAATTATTAAAAGGAAAAAAAGGCAAAAAGGAAAAACAATAAAGAAAACAGCGATGAATCTTCTTTGGGTGTCTTTCTTTCAAAGAGACAATCAAGGTTTACTCGTCGGCCGACACAGAAGCAGATAAAAAAGCCATTAGCACACAAAGAAGAAGGAAGAAGAAGAAGAAAGAGAAGGAAAAGAAGAAAGAAAATATAAAGAGAGCACCTTTTTGGATCATGCAAGAGTCCAAAAAGCACACACTGAAATAACAGAACACCCTTTTAACACCCAAAATTATAAAAAAAAATATTAAAAAAACAAAAATATCAACTTGTCCACTACTACCAGTAATTATGTGCCATTGTACTACTAATATTACTTGTTTTTTCTTTTTTTAAATTTTTAGTACTTTTTTACAAATTAGTATTAAAAATCTAGAAGTTTAATTAAGAAGCAGATGTGTAATTTCCTTTCATTTAATTTAATTTAATTTATTTATTTATTAACCTTTTTCTTCGGATCTGAAGTAAGTCCATGTGTATGTGTATCTTAAGAAGCCAGCAAAACAACAAAGATCTATTTCATTATTTATTTACTAGTATTATGAGAGTCATATATTATTTAGTATTTAATTTAATCTGATTAAAATATTGATTTATTAATTCTCTCTGTGAATAAATAACAAATTGTTTGTTTCATTAATGAAAAGTGTTGGTTTATAAACTTTTTTAAAATTACATTAAAATAAAAAATAAATTCAATTTTCCTATTATTTTTAATTATCTGTCTTTTTTTAGATTATTATTATTATTATTATATATAAGTTAAATTTTGAAGTCTAAAAACAAGGAAGGGAAGGCAAGGCAAGGCAAGGCAAGGCAAGGCAAGGCAGTCGTTAACCAATAACAAGACAAGTTAACCGTGGTTGATGGGGTTTCCATGTTTTAGTCAACTAGAGTTTGAGTGTACCTTGGTTTTGGTTAACCTCAAACCGTTTCACTTCCGCTTGGTAGGTTGAGGATCTTCTTACTTTTGCATTTTCCCCACTCTCTCCATCCGCAAGTGGGTCCACGCTACACTTGATTCAAGTAATTTTGTTCTAGAAAATGCCTTTTTTGTTTTTGGGCTTACAATTAATTAATTCATTATTCTAAATAAATTTTTTAAAATTGAAAAAATGTAAGTGATATTTCCATTTAATCATAATTAAAAGATTAATGTTAAGAATGATTGACTAATATCTTCTTAATTCAACTTGAAAATAATACCCATAAATATATATTGGCCTTTTTAAACAAAATATTTCCCATTTAATAAATGGGGAAAAAGGGGGGAATAAACTTCCAATTGGTGGCGAGTGGGCTGAGATTAGTGTTCCTAATTTCTGTTGGTCGGGTAAGAGGGAAGCCGGCATGTTTGAGCAGTGAAGTCAGTTAAGTCTAGAGACTTGACCGAAAGTAAAACCTAGAAAACAACTTTTGTTGGGTATTTTTGCCACTTTTTTTGCCAGCAAAAAGGAAGAATCAGACTTTCTCCACGCACAGTTTTACAGCGCGTGTAGCTCTGCAGCTGACCAAAACAAACACTCATCCAAGAACAGAGACAACACAGAAGAAAGTATCAAACTAGAAGGATAGAAGGATAAATGGTAAGAAGACTTTCCACTTATGATCAACTTCAAGTTTACTCTAATTTGACAGATACCAGATTTGGGTTTTTGCAGATTAATTGAGTCAAATAACAACGATCTTTGTCTTGGAGAAAATTTAGTATGGCATTGTGTAACCAAAGCCTGTTAGATGAGAAGTGAAAATGTTAAGTGTTCCTCTGGTCGGTTTTTCTGTTACAAACACAAATATAGACAGCTCATTGGCCTAAAACTCTTCAATAATGTTGCAAGATTAAGGGGTTGCTGCATGCTAGAGGCCGAGCTTATCTTATCCTTCTGCTGACCCTAGAATTGGCCAACCTGAGCTACAAAACACACAGATTTGGCAAATTAAACAGTTTTGGAGCTCAGAGATCAAAGCCTAAATGGTGATACCATGTGCTCCATTCTTTTGGTTTTGGTTGGGGGATCTTGAAATCAAGGTTCAATCAATACTCTATTTCAGATTTTACTGATCAGTCTCATAGTCATACTTTTATTTTCTTCTGTTACTATCCTGCAAGTCGCTGATAAGCTTAGAAGAAGGGTTTTGAGTGGGGGAAAAAAAAGCAAACAATTCAACACTTGATGTCCTTATGAACCACATTTTTTTGGAATTCAAGTTTATTTGTGATTGAATCTTGGCCATGGATATAATGAATCCAGCACTCTACCTACACATTATGCGGCTGCTGGGGCCTTAATTAACCAATTCACAACTATCTGGTTTGAACTTGTTGAGCAGAGAATTACTAGTATAAGTTCGGAAATTTTATATATATATATATATATATATACACACACACATAAAAGCATTATTATCAGATAAAGATGAGCTAATTAAGATAGGTTGTGTCCAGGCTAAATAAGTTTCAGCTTTTAGAGAAGGCGGCGACAGACCTAACAACTTTTCCCTGTTTGTAAGTTGCAACTGCAGATCATAAAGTCATACACAGGCTGGAGTACTAACACTTGCAGTTGAAAATGCTGAGCAACTACATAAACTTTTTCAAAGTTTTATGTTAATTAATGTGTTGTTCTTAATTTGGGTGGTTAAGGTCATTAACCACCAAAAGTTTTAATGTTGAAGTTCAAAAAGATGAATGAACAAAACTTACCTGAGACTGCAGAAACTAAAATTTAAAGCATATCATCTTCCTTTCATCTTCAAGGACAGAAATTAAGTTAAAGGGGAAAATTCAGTCTGATAACAGTCATCTGTTAAGAATTAAGACATGAACAAGTTCCTAGGAGATGAATTCCACCAGAAGTGAATACTTTCTCAGTAATTATTCAGAAACTTTTACCAACAAAATAAATCCAAAGAGTAAATGCATGATTCATTTATTTTCATAGGGGCATGACAGTGTAGCATATAGTTGTCATATAGGGTACACATATTTGCTTCTGCAAGTGTTGGAATCGTAATTCAATTCAAGCTTTAATTGTTAACTATTAATCATTTAAACTCACATTTGCTGGCTTGGCTCATGCAAAACAAAGTCTTAAAACACCCTCTGCCCTCCAACTGAAACTAGAGACTTTTAAATCTTCATTATTTTTGGACATAAAGTATAGAAACTCAAAAAAAAGAAAGTTGTCATATAGGGTACACATATTTGCTCCTGCAAGTGTTGGAATCATAATTCAATTCAAGCTTTAATTGTTAACAATTATCATTTAAACTCATATTTGCTGGCTTGGCTCATCCAAAACAAAGTCTTAAAACACCCTCTACCCTCCAACTGAAACTAGAGACTTTTAAATCTTCATTATTTTTGGACTTAAAATCTAGAAACTCAGGCCGCTGATGTGCACCTTTCTAGCACCATGAAAGTAGATAATATTTAAAAAAACAAACTGAAAAAAGATCAACTTTTCAAACTCTGATAACCCAATTGAGTTGGAAACATAAATCCAAGGTTTGGACCAAGAAACCCCCAAACTTTCCAAATGCCAGATTTAGGAAACATTATTCCCTTTCCACTGTATTTAAACTAGGGGCCATCTATCTCTTTTTGGGCAATGGGCAGTGTTGTTGGTGCCAAAGGACAAAGAAAGAGACCCATTAACCAGAACAATAGCTGCAAAGAAGACCCCACCCTTTTTGTGGAGATGAAATCAAACGACTAATGAGAGAGTGGTTGGAATGGAAGAAGGAAACAACAAACCAAAACGTGACAATGAGCCCATCTTCCCTAACATCATCATTAGAACTGAAAACCCATATATCATTCAATTAAAATTTTGCAATGTGGCCCACGTCAAATGTAGGTGGCCTTTGTCCCCCCTTCCCTCATTTCCTTTAGACATAGACCATTTGCATCGGCACTATCATTCTTCCCCCTCCTCATAGCCAGCTAATCTGCCAACAGCATGGGACTCACACATACATAACGACCAAAAACATTTCATTTTTATGTCCTCTTTTCTCAACCTAAACCCTCCAATTATATGCACTTCTTATGTATAGAAAATAGAAAGAGTTTAACTTATATTAGGATGATCATAAAAAATGACTTTTTAGGCATCTAATAATTAAGTGACACTTCATTGATTTTAAAAGATATTAAGATTTTAAATATACATTTATCCTCACCAAATAATTTTTTTAAAAACAGAAAAAAAGGTCTTTTATAAAAAAGTTTAGCCTCAAATTATTTTTTTTTATTTTTTGAGGATAAGTTTCAACCCATGTAATATTGTTTAATTGTTTCTATCTCGCATGTCTTTTTCTTTAAGTTGCTCGTAATCTTCAAAATTTCGGATAAATAAACCGACTGAACTGAGCCAATCTCTTATTGGTATATATTATTAAATTTTTTAGGTTTATCTTTTTTGCTCAACTAAATTTTTTCGGCTGTTAATATATGCTATAACTAGAAATATGAGCTGATCCCCCTTCTAACATGCCCACAAGGTTTGTCTAACCCAATTCGGTAACAGAGTTATGGCACAGTACGTAAATTGAAGAATGGGTTTGAAGTAAAATTTCTGACCCATGTTCATTTTCTTTAGTTTGCCTAATTGAAGGGTAGGGTTGGAAGGTACCAACATGTGGATAAATACCACAGAGGTGACAGCAGTCAGTATTTTTGTTGTCCAGTGGATTAAAATCGTACTACAAAGATGAGTTTGAGCCATTTAAATCAAGAAAGTAAAGTGAAAGCATTTAATCACCGAAAGAAATATGCCAATTAACGACCTACCAAACTGTTCTTCCCCCACTTCATGTCATTACAAAATGGTAAGTTTTTAATATATTCTTTTTAATCCTTGAGGGACGAAGAGGAATGTAAAAAGAGCCACCAACATATTAAATGCGACAAAATATTATCACCTCTAGATTGTACCGTAGCCTTCAAATTTCCCATAGCTTTGCAATAAAGAAGTTGAATATTCAACTTCTTTTAATTTATAGTATTTATTTTCATTAAATTTCAATCTACAAAACATAGAAAAAATATAGGGTCTTTTAACCAACCAGAAGTGGTCCTCGATCGATCGTCTGCTCATTCAACTCCTCATAAATTTCTATCACTTTCTGTTTATCCTCTTTTATTTTCCACCTTTGTTCTCTTTATTTTATTTATTTTTGCCCAAAACTGCCTTCCCTTTGAAGATTTCATATTAACATTTTGTTTTATTGACTAAAATCTCTTTATTTGAGTTCGAGGCTAAACAAATTTATTCAGCAGGTGAGTAATAGGGCTTGTTTGGTTCAAAGGGGGAGAAGGGAGGGGAAGGGTGGGGTGAGGCGGGGAGGGGAGGATTTTAAGGGAAGATGGTCTTTTTTCTTATATAGTTGGAAGAGGAGTTAGTAGAAGTTTAATGTATATTTTTACCAAATTATCCCCATATGTAAAATCTTTATTACTATCATTATTAATATTAATATAAATATATTTTTTCTATATTTTCATGCCATGCAAAAAATAATCTTTGTCAAATAATCTTTATTAATTATTACTATTATTCTTGAATTAAAAAAATATAAAATATAAAAAAAATGTAGGTAGTGAAGATTAAGAAAGGAAGGAAGCAAAAAACTAATAAAAATTTACAGGCCATAAATAAATAATTAATTAAATAAAGCAATCAAAATTAAAACATGAAAATAAAAAATAAATAGAAAGAAAAATTAAATAAACATTAAAAAATTATTTGGTAAAATATATAATTTTAAAAAAATAAAAAAAAGAAATGAAACAAAAAGGGGAATTCGAGAGAGAGAGAAAAAAGAGAGAGATGAATTATATAGTTAAGTTATGATAGAATTATCAATAATATTAAAAAGGGTAAATTTGTCAAAAACTTGCCACTCCCCCAAATGACTCCAATTTGGGGGAGTGGAATATGAGGGGTTAGGAGGAGTTTTATCCTCCTCCCCTCACCCCTCATCCTCCTCCATACTCCTAACCAAATAAAACAAGTTCTTTCTAACTCCTCATAACTCCCCCTAAATATCCCAACCAAACAAGGGGATAGGGTTAAAATAAAGATACAAAATTACCAATACTTGTTGGATTGAGTAAAAGAAGCTCAATGCCCTCTAAGTTTTCAAGTTTTGTTAATGGAGAAAATAGATTTAGGAGAATTTTCTCCATTTGGAGTCCGACGCGGTTAGAACATAATTAGTAATAAACCGTTAAACAGATACGGACATATGTAGTTATACAAAAAAAAAATGAAGATACAAAATTGATAATCAATATATAACAATGACTTCAGCCCAACGTAAACAAGAATTAAAAAAAAAAGAAGAAAAAGAAGAAATTATGTATCTCATTGGAACCATTGCTAATTTGGGTACTTTTTTTATCATATCCCATATAGTATATGGTAACAGATCCTTCAAAATATATATAGAATATAGTAATTAATGTAGAAAAAAATCATGTGAAATTTGACACACGTGCGGTAACTTAAAGAGTGAAACAAGCAAATTGAATTCCATGTGAAACATTGCATTCCATTGAATGAAACAGGCAATTAATAAATTAAAGCAACCAATTAAAAGGTTGTTGTTGCCAACGAGCATTGATGGTTTAACTAATTTCCCTAAACATATGAGGGCTGCTTTGTCATGCCCTATTCATTAGTAGAACCTAAAAATTAAAAAAAAAAGAAAAAAGAAAAAACTATTCCTATACCTACACGACCAAATTCAAATGTACCCATTGCAATAGTTATTCATTTTATCGGCCGAGAAACAACCTCATCAAAGAAGTCCCACTAAGCTACTTGTCACGGATTTTATTAAACCAGTAAGGACGAGGCATGAGGAGGATACAAATTTTCGATTCGAATCGTAATATTCCTTCTTATTTCTAAATAGATATAGAATCCCACTAAAATTAGCACAAATTAAATCATTTCCCATACTCCCCAAATTTCATTTCGTAGTAAAAATTTAAAAGGCTTTTATTATTTCCTTATTTTGGATTAGTGAGAAAAAGCCTTTCCCAATTTCTTTTTCTTTTTGGATGAAATGTAATTTTCATTCAAAAGAGCAGTGAAACTGCTACAGGTATTACAAAGTTCACAAGGCTCTTAAAGAGCAAAGAATTGATAATTCTGAGCACTATACAAATCAAAACTGGAAAGAAAAGAATCTACAAAGCATGACACTATGTACAGTTAACTATAAATTTTCAGCTAAAAATAAGATGAAGATTAATAGGATCTTTAGCTACTCTATCCAAACCACAGAGCCTCAGTCTAATAGTGTCTCCAATGAACTTGAAAATTTCTTGAGCTGGTCTTTGTTGTCCTCCAAAGAACTGGCTATTCTTCTCATTCCAAACATAGTAATAGAAGGCACACCATGCTGGCAGTAGGATCATAGATATCAAAGCCTTCCCTTTGCATTTTTCAGTAACCCATTTGTTCAAACTTCAAACTCCCAATTTTCTACTGCTCTTGTCAAACCACATGTCAATAGAACACTTCTCCATATCTCACATGTACAAGTTTCCATTAAAATTTGTCAAATTGAAAGTGCTATGGGTTTGTTATTGTAGAGATTTAGTAATTTGTTTGGTTTGTCCGCCATGCATGGACTGGGCTCACCAGCTGTTTTCACTGACCAATAAAATGTTGCCAAGTCCACATAATTAGCCCTGACGTGTCATATTTTTGGAAAAATAAGTTGCTCTAATCATGATTCATCAATTGCCAGTACACCTTTCCCACGTGGCGAAAGGTGATTGGGCGAATGGGTTTTGGGTGCTTGGCCACTGAATTTTCATGTGAATCTCTAACTGGCACACGCTAACTTGACAGCTACAAGACAACAAAGGAGAGCAGAATGTGGGCATTGGATGTTGACAACGGCCGTGATGTGTCTGATTCTGACACAAAAATCTCACACGTGTCAGTTTCTTGTTACTGGGTGACGTTTTTTGGGCTGTCTCATTATCAAAAATCATGAAAAACTATGACATGGCCCCACTTTTGACAGCCTCCAAAATCTCTGTTCTTGACCTTTTTCTTTTTATCAATTTTTCTTCTTTGTAAGAAAATTTGATGGATGATTAAGCGGGGGAAAAGGGTAAGACTGAATGAAAGCCAATCCTTTTTATGGTGGGAATGGAAAAGTATTGAATTGTTTATGATAAGCTTAGGCATGCCGAAAGCTGCCTGGTTTGAGAGCTTACAAAGTAACATGACAAGGAAAAATTGACGAATTCTTTGAATATTTGAATGGACAAAACAAGTGGTCCTATTAATTAATGACAAATTTTGTCGTGAATGATTTAACGCATTGAAATATCTTTGCATAAAATTGATTGATAATAATAGATGAAAAGATTCCATATATATATACTATATGTTTTTATTATGATGTGAAATAAAAACCAATTTTATTGTAATAATTAGATTTATACATACCATCCAATAAAATGAAATGAGAAGTTTGACAAAGAGGCAAGGCAACTATGATGCTTGTTTCCGATGGTATCTGTTAATAGGAGTGATGAAAGGTCTTGTGGTGATTCTTTACAACTATGGGGTCTCAAATTAAAAGTATCAAAATGAGTCGCCAACCAATCTGCAAATGTGTTTGCCTTCCTATAAATTGAAATTTGATCTAATTTCTTAGATATAATTAAAAAAATTGATATTTAGGATACATATATATATATATATATATTACGGCAAAAAGAGAGAAAATTAGAAAAAAAAAAAAAGGGTCATTTGGGCTTCAGCCTTATTTCGTACCTTCTTTTTCTTGGTCTTAATTAATCAGCTTTGGGTTAGGGTTCAAAGGTTCATGTTATTGCACAACCAAACCCCCCCCCCAACACCAAAAAAAAAAAAATCATGTTAGAGGCCCTTATCTAAGAACCCAATCCAAGCCCACCTAGATTTCTAGCTCTAGGGTTGTAATTGTTTTGGAGGCAACTATTACCGATCGAGACTCCTACTTCTGGTGAACTTCTTGTCCTTGGAAGGAAATTGATTACATTGACTTCTAATAAATAGTATTAATGAGTCCGAGACTTAAGGATCCCAAGAAAGGGTTTCAAAAGCTGCACTGCAAAGAATCCATCGATTTTTTGAGGAATCATGGAGAAATTGCCTAACAATTCAGATTTGACCTCTTGGGTCAACCTGGAACCCAGCCTGGAACGGGATGAATTAGAAAGCCAGCTGTTTTCCATTGAAGCTGGAGTTGAAGAATGCTTGAACCAATTCCAGTCAAGAGTGAGGGAACATGCTGCTGAGCTTGAAGCCAAAGCAGAGGAGTACCTAGGGTTGATTCTGGAGCTGTTCCCCGAGAGCAAGAGATTGGAGCTTCATGAAAGGCAGAGGGTTCGTCTTGAGTTTCTTGAAAAATGAGCAAGGAAGATTAGGTTTGTTGCGTAAAACAGGTTGGGGTTAAAGAAAAAGATGAGATGACAGTGTTTATCAACTATATGTTACAGCACAGGAGAACTGAGCTCTACCAGTCCAAGGGTAAGGAGCGAGACCAAAGGCCTGCTTGGCTCAACAACCACATCTTAAGAATTATCGACTTGTGTAAAGGTCCAGCCCATTAGTGGCTTGTAACCTGCTATGCATGAATATATATTGTAAGCAAAGGAATTGAAAGGGAATGAAGAAAAATGATCCTTCTCCTAATTCTATCTTCTCCTCTCTCTCGAACCTCTCTTTCTCTTCTATGATTCTCTATCACTATACTACAAGGAAATTTTCTGAAGTGCTAATCGAAGAGGTTGAGTCCGCACCCGAAGAGCAGATGGGACAATTTGACTTAATAGAACAACTTGGCTTGGACTTCAAAGCGAGAGAGGTTAAACTGAAAGAAGAAGTGGACAAGCGTTTTCAGGAGCATGCCAAAGATTTAGAATCGAAATTAGAGAAGCAACTTGAAGATCAGCGTCAAAATCTCAAAGAAAGAGAAAAGCATTTCGAGGAGTTAGAGAAGCAATTGGAACAAGTCAAGAAAAACCAGAAGAAACTAAGTGCAAAAACAGTTCGAAGCCATCATATTGATGCAGCTCCCCCTACAAAGCAGCCTGCTTCCTCTCCGGCTAAAGATAACCACAAAGTTGTCCACTGTCAACCAGGTCAACCATTTCCAGTATCGCATCTTCGACAGCGACCAAGTTTCTCAGCAGCTGTCCTCCTCCAACAACCAGCTCCCCCATCAGGTGCCGATCCCTTCTTCTTTCCCTGCCCTGGCCTGGTTCCTAGACCGAGTCTCTCATCAGGTGTTGGAGTGTTCCCGCCTCACTCCTCCGCCCATCAGCAACCAGAATTCACAACCACTTCTTTAATGCCAGATCGAAAACAGGCACAAGAACTCCGATGAGACACCTAATTCAGCCAACTACTCAGAGATGTGGAGGAATATCAAAGAAGATCAAGGGAGCTTATCGCCTCCTCTCGAACAGAACTAGCTTCCCCTCTCCCAACATATTTATCCACGAAACAGTTGACAATTTGTTGAAGATAGTATATTTTTTCTTCAGTTGAGATTCTAGATATCTAGTTGAGGATGGATAATGGATTTTCTTTTAATTTCTTTCTTAATTTGGCTGTGGTTTGTTGACATATACGCTGGCATGTTTTTAAACAATTTATAATAAATATGTTTTTTTGAATATTTATATAAAGATTTTATTCTTCTGTTTGGATGTAATTGTGGCCCTCATGGAGTACTTTCATAATTTTTTTTTTGATACTTTAGAATATTATGAAAGTACATTTTCTCAAAAAAAAAAATTTATGAAAGTACTCCATGAGGGCCACAATTACATATTGTGGAAATGGAAAAGGGTTGAATTGTTTATATGATAAGCTAGGCATGCTGAAAGCTGTCTGGTTTGAGAGTTTACAAAGTAATTAACATGACAAGAAAAAATTGAGATATTCTTTGAATATTTGAATGGACAAAAAATGTCCTATTAATTAAGGACAAATTTTGTCGCGGATGATTTAACGTCTTGAAATATCGCTCTTTGATTAAAATTTGCTTGATAATAGATGAAAAGATTTCATATACTATATGTATTATTTATTAATTGACGTGAAATAAAAACCAATTTTATTATAATAATACTATTGAATTAATTAAATGAAATGAGAAGTATGACCAAGAAAGTGGTTTGTCAGCTAAAACCATTTAAAACAGAATTTTTTTTTTTGGTAATTGGGAATATATATATATACCTTGCCAAATGGAGCATGATTTCATACTTTCTCTTAATTAATCAGCTTTGGGTTAGGGTTCAAAGTTTCATCAAGCCAATCCAAACCCATCTAGAGTGTAATTGTTTTGAAGGCAACTATATATTACCCAGATCCCTCTACTTCTCATGTTGAACTTCTATTCCTTTGAAATAAATTTTCTTTTGGTGAATCATTAAATTGAATGAAATTAACTGAAATGGGAATCATTCTATAGAAAGAAAAGTTTTTTTTTTTTAAATCATAGAACTTAATTAACTTGGTGCCATAAGAATTCATATTCAAATTAGGGCTCATAATATTGAAATTGAATAAACAAAAATAATATCAATATAAAGATAATATTCCTAGTCCTAGCAGTTCGAAACTTAAGGACCACTCCTAGGAAGCTAGGGTTTTAAAAGCAGCACTATAATTAAATTGTGTATAGGTGTTATTATCATTGTACATCAATATAATATATAGTATTTGCTTTGTTCTGCCCATATCTCTTCCTTTACCGGGAAAGAATTCGTTTGACGATTGATTGATTGTTTGAGGAAATAGGAATCATGGAGAAACTATTTTTATTTTCGAAAATAATTTTTCATTTTCATATATTAAACATGTTTTCTAGAATTTAAAAAATGAAAACAAAATTAAGAAAACAGAAAATGAAAACAGAAAATATTTTCGCGTACCAAACATAACCTAAGGTTATCTGTTTGATATATATATATATGAAAATATTTTCTATTTTTATTCTTTAAAAACTATAAAAAAATCATCATATATAAAAAATATGTATAATTTATAGAAATGTATGTATGTTTTAGAAAATAAAAATAAAAATAGGTCTAAAATTGAGAATAATTTCTTTTTAATCCATTTCTACGTCCATTTTCATTTTTATTTTCTAAAATATATATACATTTCCTATTACAAGACATATTTTAAATGATAATTTTTTTATATTTTTTAAAAAACAAAAATAAAAAATATTTTCTCATACCAAACGTTACCTTAAAATTATCAGCCAAACATAACCTTAAATTATCTGCCGATGATATTTTAGAAAGCCTGCCGCTGTTTTTCATCGAGGCTAGAGTTAAGGAATGCTTGAACCAAGCCAGGGAATTTGCTGCCCAGCTTGAAGCCAAAGCAGGGGAGAACTTGGATTGATTCGGGCTCTCTTCCCCAAAAGCAAGAGATCGGACCTTGATAAAAGGCACAAGGATCGTGGTGAGTTTGTTGAAACTTTAGCAAAGAGGATATTAGCTAGTATTGTTGCAAACAAGGTTCGTGTTGTGTTACTTGAAAAACAAACAAAGGGCCTTGCGGAACAGCTTGGGGTTAATCGTTAATTATAAAGATGACAGTGTTTATCAACCAATTACAAAAAAATTTTCTGAACTGCTGATCGAAGAGACCGAGTGCGCATCCGGAGAGGCGAGAGAGGTTAAACTGAAAGAAGAACTGGATAAACGCTTTCAGGAGTATGCCAAAGATTTAGAATCGAAATTAGAGAAGCAACTTGAAGATCAGCGTCAAAAACTCAAAATCTCAAACCAAGTGGTAAGGAATTCGAGAAACAATTGGAACAAGTCAAGAAAAAGCAGAAGAATCTTCAAGATCAATATTTGGCCACGAACGCATACCCTACTGCACCAACAGTGGTAGTAGGGGGAAACTTCCCTGTCCAGATTGTTGATGCTGCTCTCCCCAAAAAGCGGCTGGCTTCCTCACCAGCTGTTCATGGCCAGAAGAAACTGCAGCAACCAAGTCACTCAGCAGCTGGCCTCGTCCGACAACAGCCTAGTTCCCTTGGCCATCAGCAACCAGTTCTCAAAGGCGCTGCTCTCGTCCAATACCTTAGGCTCCAAAACCTTATTGAAGAAGCCTCCTCTCGAAACTCAACCTCCTCTTGATCAGGTATTACCCCAATATATATATTAACCGGCTGCAAGTTTTCCTCAAATTTTGACTCATACAGCCTTGTCCTTAACTGCGCAGGTTACTTCAAGGCCCATGGAAACAGTTTCTGGTGGTGGATGGTTCATTTAACGCTTTATATATTTTTTGTGACTTCAATTTTATTTTGATTTGATTTAGAATTGTATGGCACGCGACCCATTTCTCCCAAGATGGGTTTCTTAAGAAATTTTTGTCACTTTGGAAATTTGTGATAGAGTTAACAATTACTCGAGATGGTTTCTTAAGAAAGTTTTAATTTTATCACTGTTATTATATTTCTAATGAAATTTATGATAGATACAGTTGCTCAAATTACTTCCTTTGATTTTTTATATATGTCACATTTAACTAATTTCACACCCCTTAAGAACAGTAGTTAAGGTTAGTTAATTTTATTAAAGTAAAAAAAATTCACCTCAAGTTTTCCAAATTACCCCTATTTGGAAATCAACTACAATTTCTCTTTCCATTAAATCCTTTTATTAAAGAAAGGGTATTTAATGATGTCCGGACATTCTAACTAGACAGATAAACAAAAAAAAAAAAAGTTTCAAAAGTATGATCGATATAAAAGACCGAGTTATGATATTTATTCTGTGTGGATGTAATTGACTAATTGTTGGTGTGGGACTCTTCAGTTAAACATTTTGTAAAGTTGGCCCCAACTTTTCCAATCGAAAAGAAATAAGAATTCAACTTCTTCTATGGAAAAAGGAGATTGAATCATTTCTCTCATTCCCCCAAATTCAAAGAGTAATAAAAAAAAATAAAAAATTAGATCAATTAGATCAAGGGTGTAAATTAATTAGGGATGTGACATTTCAAAGACTAATAAAATTTTCTAAATAATGCAAAGATAAAGAGATGAAAAAATGTATACATTTTCAACCATTACATATAGAAGAAATAGGCAAATTGAACAAGATGGACTTGACAGGGTTTTTAGCTAGAACTAGTAGCCGTACAACAAGAATTTAATTGAGAAATTGGAATTCGAATTAGGCAATATTCAGCTAGTTCTTTATACATTACATATGTGTGTATAAAGAGTGAATAAGAATAACTCAATTTTGTGAAGTGAATCCAAAAATAAGGAAATCTTTTCTCAAAAAAAAAAAAAAAATCTTATAGTAACTGCTAACTTCTAAGGAAGCCAACTGTAATCACTTCCTTATATTTCTTCACTTGTTTGCTTGAGACTCGCTACAACTTTCTATTTTTCCTTTGTTTCTTTTTCTCTTTCAAGAACCACTTTGAGAGGGGTTCTTTATTTTCATATATCATTCATTTCTCATTCTTTCATTTCTCTTTTTTTCCTTTGGTAATCATTTTAAGTAAGTGATTTTCTCAAGCTTGTCCATTTTAAAACTTTGCATTCACCAAGAAATGGCGTTCTTGAGGCTGGGCTCTAAGTCTGAAGTATTTCAACGTGAAGGTTACTCTTGGTAAGCATTTATAAATTGATGAAAAGGGAGTTAGCCCCACATCTACTTATTAGTTTTCTTGGCTTTGATTAGTTTCTGTGATTATGAAGGGTATATTTTAAGGTTATAACTCTTCCTTGAGGTTCTGGCTTGGATCTAAACAGAACAATTAATTCGAGTTTTAATGATTCCTGAAATCCTGAACAGATCTTGGTCTGTTCCGGACATGATCATTTTCTAAATCTCTATAACCAGGATATGTTGCAATGGCTGAATTTTAGACAAGAATTTAACCTAAAATTGATGAAATGGCTCTTGTTATATTCATCTGTACCGTTCATTGATCCTCAGTCATGATTCGAACTTTTCAGGGTTTGTACATCTGGACTTCCGAGCGATGTTAGCATTCACATTGGAGAAATGTCTTTCCATCTCCACAAGGTCTGTGTAATGAAATGGCAGCCTTTGAGTTTTTAGTCTTCTCTGTTTTTTCCAGCTAAAGTTAATTCTGTATTGACTCATTTTGTTATCTGTCACAGTTTCCGTTGCTTTCGAGAAGTGGCCTACTAGAGAAGCTTATCGAAGAGACTTCCAACGGGGATGGATCAAGTTGTAGTCTGAGACTTGATGACATACCTGGTGGAGCTAAGGCCTTTGAGGTTATATCCAAATTCTGCTATGGTGTTAGAATAGAACTCACCGCATTAAATGTAGTCAGCATTAGATGTGCAGCAGAGTACCTCCAAATGACTGATGCTTATGGAGATGGAAATCTTGTAACGCAAGCGGAGTCTTTCCTTAATGAAGTGCTCGCTAATTGGGCAGATTCGATTCGAGCTCTTGAAAGATGTGAAGAAGTTATGCTATATGCTGAAGAGCTTCACATTGTCTCAAGGTGCATCGATTCCTTGGCAATGAAGGCTTGTGCGGATCCAGGCTTATTCAACTGGCCTTTGGCTGGACGCGAAGCCAAGCAAAGTCCAGAAGATACAGGCTTATGGAATGGAATATCAACTGCAACCAAGGCACAACCTACAGGGGAAGATTGGTGGTTCGAAGACATATCATTCCTCAGTTTACCACTCTACAAACGACTGATTTTAGCTATTGAATCAAGAGGCATGAGGCCTGAGAGCATTGCTGCATCAGTGGTACATTATGCTAGAAGGTATCTACCCTTGATGAATAGACAATCAAGCTTCGATGATGCAAAGCATGCTAACCCAGGAACAACTTCAAACCCTTCTGAAGCCGATCAAAGGGCTCTCCTGGAAGAGATTGTAGAGTTGCTACCTAATAAGAAGGGAGTCACATCCTCCAAGTTCCTAATAAGGCTTCTTCGTACGGCAATGGTATTCCATGCAAGTCCATCATGCAGAGAAAACTTGGAGAAGAGGGTGGGATTCCAGTTGGATCAAGCTGCACTTGTGGACTTGCTCATACCAAATATGGGATTCTCAGAAACACTTTACGATATAGACTGTGTTCAGAGGATTCTTGATCATTTCATGTTGGCAGAGCAGGCTGCAGCTATGGCAACTCCTTGCATAGTTGAGGAGGGACAATTAATGAATGGACCCGATACTTTGACACCCATGACAATGGTGGCCACTTTGATGGATGGATTTTTAGCAGAAGTGGCACCAGATGTTAATTTCAAGCTTCCCAAGTTTGAGGCTCTTGCTGCTACCATTCCTGATTATGCAAGACCACTTGACGATAGCCTTTATCATGCAATTGATGTGTATTTGAAGGTACCATTATCTCAAACACCAAGACTTGTTTCTACTATGTGTATTCTGCTTCCAAATCTATTCCAGAATGTGATTTTAGTAACAAATTAGGATTGTAACCGTAATTCTTTGTAATAGCTTTTAAGATTTGGATTCATTTGATACATTACTAAGCATTGAATATTTTCTACATGTTTCACATTTTCAGGCACATCCTTGGGTTACAGATCTTGAGAGGGAGCAACTCTGCAGACTAATCAACTGTCAAAAGCTGTCATTGGAAGCCAGCACACATGCAGCCCAAAATGAGAGGCTACCTCTTCGAGTAATCGTCCAGGTCCTCTTCTTTGAACAACTACGACTTCGAACATCAATTTCTGGCTGGTTCTTTGTCTCTGACAATCTCGAGAACTCACAAAATCCTAGTGGAAACTTTGGACTACTTAAAAATGAGGGCTCGCATCCATTATACTCTGCACAAGATTGTGCAACAGGTGGTGAGGATGATGTGAAGCATCGAGTCTTGGAGCTTGAAAAGGAGTGTTCGAGTATGAAAGAAGAGCTCCAGAAGCTGGTGAAGACAAAAAGAAGTTGGAGAAATTTCACCCGAAGGTTAGGCTTCAGTAAGAAGTCACATTCTTGCTGTCCGAAAGGATCAAAGCCTACTACCAATCTAAGAGCAGCCTCATCATCAGTGAACAAACAACAAAACCATGAAAACATTGAGGTGGTTCCTGGACCTTTGAAGGTCAATTAACAAAACACTAGCCTTTCTCTGCATTTTTAGGATGTTACTAATTTTTTATGTTGACTGTTGAGTATGAAACAAAATTTTGATTATTTGTTTGTGGATTGAGAGAATGGTTTTTTACATGCATTATTGACAAATTAGACTGTTATTTGATTCATTTATTTAATTCTAATTAATTCGAACTTAAATTAATCTCTTATTCGAATTCTATATTATAAACTTAACAACATTAAGAAAAGATTATATTACTTAAATTAGACAGAAACTTGGAAACCCGATCAAAATAGAAAAAAAATGACCATTTTAGTAATGGAATATGCAGGAGACCGCGACAAAGGACAGGTTAATGAGAAGGGTTGCCACATAGTATTCAAAATAACCAATCATCAGTTCATATTTCATATTGTATTACCCCATGCATTTCTGTCAAGGAAATTGACACATAAATGGGGTCTCTTGTACTGATACGAGTTTTAAGGGTTGGTTATTAACTGTAAAGTCAAAGCCTTGCTGACTTCCAAAAGTGGCGGCTAAAACGATTAAGTCGTTAATACCAGTTGAATGTTGAAGATTGTTAGTTAGTTACAGCTATCTTGATGTATAAAAGCCACAACTCATTGTAATCCATGCATTCTGTGAAATTGAATACAATCACTCTCTTTTCTCTCCCGTTCTCTTCTTCTCTCTTACTCTTCTTGTTCTTGAAATGGTTCTCGAGGGTTGTTCTCTTACTCAACCTCCCTGAATCTTTTCTATTACGATTTCCTTATATCATGTACCCTAAAAACAGATCTCAAATAAACGATTTTGATCTTGGGACATTTCTACCACGAAAGAATGGCCTGGAACCGCTGCAGGGGAGCCTTGTTACAAGAATACAAAGCAGAAATAAATACATAAAATGTAGGAACAAAAAATTGTTGCTGCATCAAGAAAGAATCAATAAAATCGTTTGCAAATGTCTAGCAAGGTGGAAGATCCTTCGGTGGAGGTATTACAGACTCTTCCGGTGACTTCCCATTCTCAACAACAAAGGCCATCTTTAAACCCCACATGGTATGCAGCTCCAGGTGACAATGCATAAACCAAACCCCTGCAGATGTTGTAAGAAGAGCCGGTAAGTTCCAGTCTTGAATTTCGTTAACTGGGTCTTAATTCCTGTGAAAAGTTACCTGGATTGTCGGCTCTGAATCTGATAGCTGTCCATCCTCCGGTTGGTACTCCAACTGTATTTCTCTCCGGTGGATCAACAAGGTTGAACTTAGCAGGGTCTTTGGAAGGATCAAAGTTTCCAACACCACTTCCAACAACAAAAAAGTTGAAACCGTGAAGATGAAAGGGGTGAGACTCTACTGTGAGGAGATTTGTGTCCTGTAATACCAGTTCAATGGTGGAATTGAAAGCCACCTTACTTAGCCTTGTTCCTAATGAAGTGCCAATGTTTGCCGTGAGTGGCACACCAGTGAAGTTAAAGGGGACCGAAGGACGGTCAGGGAAGTCAGTTCTGAAGACTCCTTTGATATTGAAATAATGAGCCTGCAGCAGACCAATCTTCGGCATCACAAAGGTTATGTTGTTCAATGAAGCTGTCAATTGTGTACCATTTTGGCAAGTTGAACATGGATTTGCACCTAAACCAATGGTGTAAAAGAGATGACGGTCTACTTTAAGTGGGACTTTTGCTGGAAATGGCCGGCTATTTAGGCTCTTCAGTCTATTGTTATAGTTCAAGGCCACCCAGGTGTTGTTTGGTGCAGGCAATTTGGGCATGGATGGGAGAACTGTGTTTGGGATGCCTTTGTATTGTAAAATAGCTGTAACAGTTTTGTTGTCTACAGGAACTGGTGCATCCATGAACGGCCTTGCTGCCATGAAGTATCTGCTTGGAGGTTGGTCTGCTTTAACTAGAACATTGGTTGTTTGACCTGGCGCAATTAGGATAACCCTGGTTGTGAAGGGCTTAGTGTAGACTGCATCAATCTCTACCACAGTCATGTTATGACCGGCAATTGTGAAAATCAGTTCATCATTCAGTGCAGCATTGATGATCCTCAACAGGTAAGTTTTTCCTGACTCAACCTCCATGGCAAAGGTATCTAAAACAGAAACTATCAAGTCACATTGTATATCATTTTTATTTCCCAAAAATCCATTAACTATAAGTACTTTATAAAATGGTTTTCCTAGAGTAAAATAACTCACGTTTCTGAGAACATGGGAAGAGTGGCCCTGGTTTCCCATTTATGGTGTGAGCATCTGAGGTTTGTGGTGGCAATCCCAATTTATTGGCTTGATTTACAAGTGTTTCAACATCTGAATTCCACCATTCCCCTGCAGATAAAACTTAGCCCCGTTAGATTCTCCATATCTCCATTTCAAAGAACTTTCAAATGTTAGTGACTAAATATAAACTTCATTACAAAGTACAAACCTAGGATTATTTTAATTTCTCCATGAGGTTGAGGGAATGGATAAGGGGTTCCTTCTTTTTGCATAATGACAATGGCACCATAAACTGTAGCCCTTAGCCACAAAATATGTGCATGCCACCATAGCGTTCCTCGTTGTCCTGTGACATTGAAATCATAGGTGTAGCTATGACCGGTCTTGATAGGACATTGAGTTATGTATGCCGGTCCATCTGCCCAACCGTTGCGAAATTGCTTCAATCCGTGCCTGGATACACAAAAAAAAGGAGAATTTCATTTACAGCAGAACTTTAATTATGTAATAATGAGCAAAAAGCTAAACTAGCAAATGCATGTGGACGACATACCAATGAATGGACATGTTATATTGCGCATGGTTGGTGACGTTGACGAGAACTCGATCTCCTTCTCTTACATAAATTGTTGGTCCTGGAAACCTTCCATTCACTGTGACAATCGGTTTTGCATGGCACAGCCTGCTCACATTCTTGACTTTTATCTGCATCCACAGAAAAAAAAGAAAAGATCCAGAAGAGTTACATAAAGGGATTAACTTCTTCATTTCAAAAGGAAGTAGAAACTCAAAGCAAAGGTGCACCCACATCAAACTGATACTTCTTCGCAGCAGCTTCAGCTGGGAAGGTCTGAAAGCAAGCAAAGCAGAAGATGAGAAACAACGATCCCAAGTAGCGATCGAGCTGCATTTCCATTTTCCTTCTTTCTGTTGATCAGAAAATGACACGGTTTTTCAATCAGGTCGTTTAATTGTTTGTGTTGGAATGGCAAGAAGAACATCGGTACTTATAGTGGCAGATATAGGAGGTAGGTTAATGGAGAGAGTTTGTTCGTTCAGAGTTGGCAAAGTTCATTAGGTAAAGCAAATGCAAGGGCTACGCACAGCTTGGAAGCAAACATATAAGACGTTAAGATATCCATGTACTGTCTGTTAACTATATATGTAAAAAAAATGAACTTGTCTTATAATTTAATAATAATTCTAAAAAAAAAGATTGGAGTGTTATCAAAGTTGACAATACAAGACTCTGATTGCACTTAATTGTGTAAAATCTATAAACAGACTGCTAACAGCTAGGAAGCAGCAAGCAGTCACCAAAATTTGCTTTGCTTGAACATCTTGGTTGGGGTTGGGCTTGGCTGCTGAGTTTGCCTGCAGGGGGTTAGGGATGGTGGAGATATGTTGGGTGATAGAAAACGACTTCTTGTGTTATCCCATTGCTCTAATTTTGCAACATAAGCAATAAAGTTGGTGGTAGCACACGCCACATATGCATACTTTCTCTTCGTATTTGGCTTTATTTTACATAAACCCATTTCTAACTTTACTTTCCCAACTACTGATATATGCATGGCAAAAAGGAAAAAAGAACAGGAGGAAATAGTCACTTGGGCTGCAGCCCGGTTTCATGCTTTCTTTTTCTTGCTGTTTTAATTAGCTTTGGGTTAGGGTTCAGAGGTTGATGTTTGAGGCCTTACCTAATGAACCCAATCCTAGCCCATTTTGAACTAATGAAACAGGCTCATCCTTCTTAAACTTTCTATATTCTTTTGGGGGTGCAAAGAGTATATAAATTTTCATTAACTCTAATTTGTGTAGAAAAAGAAAAAAAAAAAAGAAATTATCATTTGTGAAATGTGAAATGTGAAATGGAGTGATTGTCTGGTAGGGAAAGAATGGACCAGTAAACAGCCTGGATCCATTGCCTTGGTCTTCAATTACAACAGGGCTGGCCAAGGACGAGGCCAACCATATGAACAAGGCTCCACTGCTGCAACTCGTATGGTTCTAGTTCTAGGAATTAATATGCAAAAGCTTTAGAGGCCTGGCCTAGCTCACAAGATCAACAGTTCAAAGGTCTTAGTAGTACTAGTATCATATATAGCGGAAGAAACAGCAAGGAATAAATAAGGTAGATGTAAGAAACATGTTGGAACTCCATATCTTCTTTCTGTTGTTTCTCCCCCTTAAATTTGAGCTTTCACAATTTCACATGCAATGTTCCCAGCAAGTGCTATCCCTCCAAGCATCATGGATGTTGATGTCTTTCTTATCTGAGTACTACTCTATCATAATAAAAACCCTATTAAAAGAACATAACTGTCAATCACAATCTTAAGCCAAACTTTCCCCATCCATGTCTTCCCCTATGTTGGGTGTGGTCTCTTTGCATTATATATAATTCTTGTCCTTTATGTTCTTTCCAGGAATAAAAAATGATTTAGGGACTTGGAATATAAGCAGCTTGTAGAGTTCGTGAAAGGTTTTTCACATGCTAACCTTGGATATAAACAGAGGAAATCTAAGACTAACAACATGTTTTAGATTTGATTCTTCGTATTAGAAACAAAGGAAATCTAAGCCGACATGGGCTAAAAAGGCAGATAACAACGTTTTGAGGGGATAATTGTTGAGCATGTACGTGGAATTTTTTGACAACTTACACCCTACCAAATTCGGGTTCAAAGCCAATCCTAAAGCTGAAAGAAGCCCTTTGGGAAGTGACAGTCCAACCACCAGATGCTTGCTCTTAAGCTGAAACTTTCAAACTAATAGCACAGAGCAATGCCATCAGTCACAACAATTTACAAGCATTTTTTTGGTCAGATGATGAAAACTGGGACCTAACTTAAGTTTGAATCATATTGTCGTAAAATGTCCATGGCACGTGGACCATGCTCCTCTTCCGGTCTTCCTCTTTCCTTGTGTTTCGGAAGCATCTGTCCCACATTACCACATGTCGTGGGATGGTAACGGGACCCCCTCTCGCTTCTCTTCCATTGAACCACCTGGCCCCTTCCTTCATTGTACCACCTGGCTCCTTCCGTTATTGGTCGTCGGTTGGGTTGGTCCTGTCGGGTACACATGTCCCCATGTTAAAAAAACTTGGCCGCAAAAGAAAAAAACTTCAACACAGATATGTTTTCCTGCATGATATTATACGGTCCCTTTCACTTTTCACTAAGTTGATAGCTCAAAGTCTCTGGAGATGGAGATTCATCATTAGTTTAAATTCGTTCATCTGATGGCACATGGCGAGCCTTTTGACTGTTCATAAGTGACTCGTTTCAGTTCATGTCACTCAAATAGGAAACAAATGTAAAAGTTTATAACTGGGGTTGATTTTGCCTTAAAAGAACTGAAAAGGCATCAACTAATGTGATTGCTCGGATTCATCTTGGACAAGAGCTTGACTGATATGAATATTAATAATCAGGCAAAGTTGACTAGAGAGAAGTTCAGAAATTAGGCTGTTAGAAAGTTGACAGAAGTCATTACAGTTTGATCTGAAGATTTTGACTTGTAACTTCCTTTCATCTCCTATTCATCTCTATCAATCTTACAAGAGAGAGGGAAGAAGAAATTGATAGAAATCATTGATCAGGTAAATGAAAGCCATTGGAAATACAGATTAGTTAAGATTATAAAGGGCACTGTTCATAAGCCTTTAGTACTTACAATGTTAAAGAGAATCAATCTTTTCCTCTAAAAGAGAAGGTTGAAGTTCATATATTGATGTCAATAGCAGTAATTTACAAAAAGAATTCCCCTATTGAAGGAAATTTTGAGTCTTTTTCAATTAGAGCTTTTCAAATTCCATCCGCCTTCTCCTTCATCCACCCCATGCCATCACCTAGAAATGTCATATGTTTTAGAGTAGCCAAGCTGCTCCATCTCCCAACTCAACTTCGAAGCAACTCTTTCATGGCAGGGGACATATTCCTGCAATAGTAATAAGTAGATATAAAAACCCATTTACTTATTATTTACAGTAAACTAAGTTTCAAACTTAGGGTGCCATATCAAATATTTGTTTCATTTTGGCACTAAAATGTTTGTTGAAAAAGATTTCAAATGTAATTTATGGCGACAAGATTTCAAGGTGCCCCATTTTGTCCATGCAGATGAGATGATAGCAATAGAGCAATTCACTCTATGTTTGGGATCGGAGCAAGGAACAGAACAAATGTGTGGAACATGTATGACTTCTTACGTAAGAATCTGATTGAAAGAGATATATATGAGCTTGATTACATCAAGAATGGTATAGCTCCAAATTTGAAGAAGTTTCTTTAATTTATACCTCCAGTTTCTTTACTAACTCCTTTGCTGTAGGCGCAGATAAAATGATTTGGCGTGCACTCGGACTAATAAATCCCTCTTCCACAGCTTTGTCAATAAAAGAAAGCAATGAGTTATAGTATCCATCGACATTCAGCAAGCCAACCTGAAGAATGGGGAATATTATGCATTATTGATTACTATTACTTTCATGTGACAGGTAATCAACATATAAGGAGCAGAGCTAGGAGGACGCACTGGTTTATCATGTATTCCAAGCTGAGCCCAGGTGATTACTTCAAGCAGTTCTTCCAGAGTCCCATAACCACCTGCAGGCATTTTATATGAGTTTTCTCCATCCATTTAATTTTGCAACCAACTAATTTGATGTTGCAAAAGAAAGAACTTGGCACCTAACTACTGATACCCTTCATTGTAGAAATGATCATGTCACTCCATGATACAAACATTTGATTGGAGCTTAACATGACTGAGAGACAGGAACACGCAAAAGGGTATTCAAAAGTAACGACATCTATGATTCTAGACATCCAATCAAATTCGAAAATGAAAAGCAAAGGGGACATTGTAAGATTAAAACTACTAGATGTAAGGTTAGAATTAATTATTAACTTCAAAGTATGAAAAAGTAAAGAATGGGAGCTTTAACTGTCTGTTTGCTATGCTAATGCTAATATGAAGGTTCAGTGCAATGCCTAGGACTAAGGAGTAATGATAAGGATTATTAAAGTGCACTTTAACTGCCTGTCATTTGATGACCATGGTTTTATCATTTATTTATGGCATGCACAACAAGGAGTTTCCTCCCTTTTTTTTCTTTTTTTGGGTTACACACAACACGGTGTTTCAAGATTATCATTTACCCCCACTTTTCTGCACATTCCAAAAACAAGGTATTTATTGCTCCCATCCTTTGTGAAAACAGAGGCACAATCCTCTGCCTACCCATTCAGGTCATAATGGCTCTCATCCAACCTCATTATCACCTTACAATGTTTTTTACGATTTTAATTCTTTTATTTTTCTTTGGAAGGTATCAAGCATAGGACAATTCCCCTGACGAATAAAATGACTGATTTGCCATTGCATATCTTCTCACTTTCAATTTAGACTAAACTATTATCAGGACTTGAGTAGAATTCCAAGTTAGTTGAAAAAGAACTGAAAACTAAAAAGGAGTAGCCTTTTGAGAGAGGTAAAATAGGATTCCCCTGTTAGGTGCAGCTGCTAGTTGGCAAACTCTCTTTAGTGAAAGTTTTAAGGATGTCCTTCACTCTTAATATGGTAGGGGCTCTGTAACACCACAGACTTTGGGTAAAACAAGAGAGGAGAAAAAAGCATACTAGCCAGAGGACAGGAAAGAGAGTTCCTTGGAAGGTCTAAGTTTCAGTGTAAGATGTTGATAAGTCAGGAACTAGGGTTTGAAGGGTTGCTCTCTAATTATGGCCTTGGGTTCTGTGTTGTAAGAGAAGATTCAAAAGTTGTGATAATTCTGGCTTCACATAGTTGCTGTCAATACTACTAAAAATAGTTACTACTACGACTTACTAGTATCAAAATATAACAGTCACGGCTGACCTGTCTTACCCCAAAGCAAAGCACTTTTTCTAAAACTAATCTTTAGTACGGCATGGAAACATTAGTTACATCATACTGTATTAGCACCCTAAAGGTAAAAGAGGAGGGACGACAGTCTTTGCATTGAGGATTTGGATAAGAATCACAAGGCTGCAAGATTGGAGGGTCAATGGTTGTTTTTTTTTTTGGTAATAGGTCAATGGTTCTTTGTTTGACTCACGGGACTGTCACTATCAGCCCTTTCAACTTATACTATATTAAATTATACGTGAAAGATCAAACAAAACAGAGGAACTCTCCAATGCTCAAGTGAATCAAATCATGAGATATGGTCAATCTTGAATGCTAAAATTGGTAAAGTAAAAGCACCTGCTAGCTTTAAGTTTCTTTGATTTGCCTTGATAATTTGGTGTAAATTCTGTAGGGGCTTATACTAACCTGGTAAGGCAATAAAGGCATCTGAATGCTTAGCCATCTCTGCCTTCCTTTGATGCATATCTGCAACAGCCTTCACTTCCCCTACTGTTTCACCAGTTAACTGCAAAAGGCACAGAAAACAAATAAAAATACTGAAATCTGGAGAGAGAGAAATTTCGAGTGTTGTGCAGTGAAGCAATGATGAAAGTTGCAGGAATAGTGGACTTAATTCAAAGAGTTCAACACTGAGCAATGTCCCCAGCCAGAAAATATTTTTAGCTACATAAATTCAAAAAGAAAAAAGGAAAATGAAAAAAAAATTAAGAAAAGGCCAACAAAGAACAAAACACAATAAAAAACCAATCTTGTGATCCCAACAATATTTGCAAAAATGAAAAAGGTAAAGCAGCAAGTTGCTACTGTGAGTGTCCCTGTGATGTTGTGGATAAGGCTATCAAGTCTTCATCAAAGAACCAGAAAACATAGTTAACCAAACAAGAAATGTTAAAAATTAACAACAGTGAAAGTTTGGCTAATCTAAGCTGGTAGAAAAGAGAGGAAACCAGAAGCAAAGGCAAGGCAGAAAACAAGATTTGAAAAGAAATAAAGAAAGAAAGTGAGGTTGAAAAGAAATGAACAAAAATCTAACACCATGGATAGTGAAAAGAAAGAAAAACTTGTAGGTAGGTCCATTTCCCATTTTTTAAAATCTTTTTCAATTTAAATAAGAAAAGGTTCAAGACTTTCCCTTCACCCCCCCCCCCCCCGCCGGCTGTGGCAGACATACCTCTCGAGGCATGAGCGTCTTGGGAATAACTCTGCAGAGAGACAATAACATGACAAAAGTCAGTTTTAATGGAAACCCAAAACTGAAAATAGTTTTGTATGTGGAAGACAAATATCAATGGCAACATTAACAAAGCGAGTTCACTGAATTTGTTTCTTAACTTGTTGGAATGTTTTAGAAAAATGAAAAAGCAAAAGAAGAGGATTTACCCAATGACATGGCGACCACCTTCATGAACAGCTTGTGAAACCAAACCCATCAAACCTATACTACCTCCTCCATAGACCAGATCAATGTTCCTTGAGACCTACAAAACAACAGAAACAAGTCAGAGCTCAAAAAGAGACTAAAAAGTCTTAGCATAAGAAACTTTTTGAATACAAAAAGGGGGCATGTTAAGGAGGGAATGAGAAAGTATGATGCAAAGCTGAAGCATATCTATCGACAATGAAACTCATTTGACAAAACCAATGTTTCTTCAGAGTACATTCATAAGACTTCGGACTTCCAAACATTAAATTTGAAAAGAATGCGTAGTACTTGTTCGTACATTAAAATTTCCAAACCTTTTACTCGTATAACTAACATAAAGAGATTGCTTTTTCTATCTACCTCTTGAATATGCATTGAGAAAAACTGAAGAACTATTGGAGTTTCCTTCCAAAGGCTTTTCAGAAAGGAGAGAGAGAGATGCTAGCTAGAGACAACCAAAAAGCAGAAAAGCTAAAAACTTGAGGGATTTTGAAAATGCCAGATACCATCAACCAATTAACAAACAAGTGACAAACATAAAAATGCATACAAGAAGATACAAGCACATGGAAATAAAAGTTTCAAGCTTTAAGCAACTTTCAAAAGATTTCTTGCAGACCCATTTCTTCCATATCACTAACAACAAGTTTCTAACAAAAACCATTGCAAAAACAAATCCCATTTTAGTATCAAAACCACAAGAACTGAGGAACGAAAAAACCCAGAGCTTTCTGTCAAATACCAATTCTCTGCCAAGCTCGATAGCGGCATCCTGATAGCTACTCTTCTTGCCTTGGCTACTTCCACAAAACACACAAATCCTCCTAAATTTAGACTGCTGTGTTTCACTCCCCATCTCCATTAATTATCTCTCTTTCTTTGTCGCAAGCTCTTATGTTATGTAAACTTTGGCTTCTTACAAAACCGGAAAAAGTGAAAAGAAAAAAACGGCTTAGTAATCCAAGAGTATGTCTTTCTAGCTCTGTCTCTTTGCTTTCTAAGCTGTACACGTATCAATGTGAAAAACAATGCAAAATAGCAAAGCAGAAGAAGCTTCAATTTTTCTTGCTTGACTCGTATTACTGCTACTAGTAGTCTACTTCTACTCTGTTGAGTGCATTCTCTTCATGCGTATATATAAAACCTTGCCACACGTGAGTGCCTCATAGCACGCTTCTTCACATATACACAGCTAATCTTGGCACGCGTGGACCACTTATTTTTTAGTAGTAGTACTCCATTATTTATATTTTCCAAGCTCTCTCTTTCTTCTTCTTATTCTTTTAGCAAATATTTAATGGTAATTGAAATAAAACTGGATTGTCCAAGCCTTTGCCCCCAATAGAATGCTGCTTCCTCTGTCTTTCCTATTCCAGCTATAAGTTGTGGCCTTGTTTGTGGCACTTCCCCTCTTGGGGCATAGGTTCTTTGTTTGTCTTTAATGTTGGGAAAATGGGTATATAGGGAGACTCAGCCAACCTTTTATGGACTTAATGAAATTGAATGGTTGGTTCTTAATTTACTGATAAGGCCATGCAATGGACGATAAGAGCAATCTACCTATGTACTTTAGTCTCTTATGAAAGTGTAGGATTGAAGTTTACTTTTACAGAGAGTGGATGGACAGCTGGAAGTTCTTCTATCTTTGAACCAAAGATTCAAAAGTCTTTCTACACTTTCCAGTTCCACTTAATTAATCAGCTTGATAGTTGTCTTTCTAACCTATAGAGACAAGCATTTTCATGTATAGTACTTTATCACTCCAAGAAAAGGCAACACATGGACATTCTGAGATGGTTATATATTTCTTTAATCCTAGTGAAATGGTAAAAATGAAAAAAAGAGTTTCAACAAATGAAGAATATAGTATTAAATTTTGCAGCACAAACACATAATTTTCTGAGCAAAGTTATGGGTAAAAATTCAGAGGGGGGCTCAGATTGGTGCTATATGGAGCATTGTGCATTGATGATTGAAATAAAAACGTTAGTGGGTTATGGCCTATATTCACCCTTGTACCCTCATCCACCTTCCCTTGCTAGACACACTTGTTCTTTACAAAGGAAACATTAGATTTTTATTTCATGGCCTGCCCTTCCCTTCCCCATATCCCATAGCCCCTCACTCTCCCCAAGCATGCTGTCTCCCAGCCCCATCTTCTCCGTATTTACTCTTTACATTTTCCTCTCTTCTCCACCAATCACACAAAAACACCCCCACTTTAAACAAATCCCATTTGCTAATTTCTTATTACTTATATAGTCTTTCTGTTGCATTAGTCTCATATTGTTCTATATTTTATTCTTACTCCCATTGCCAGGATTGCAGGAACTGAACCAAATGGTCTTTTAAACTAATGTGGCTCTCATATTATATACATTTAACATTCCCAATCCCCAAAATTGGCCTTTCTAGCAGTTCTTTCTGGTTGCCCTTTTTTAATCTATTACTATAGGAGTTTTTAATTTGTCTGTCTAATTCCTGCCCACTCCCTATGTTTTAGAGATTACAAACCCATAATTACTTCTTGCATAACAGGGGATTGAAGTTGAACATATGAATATTTCAATTAATTACTCTATGTACCTTCTGCATGCTTGCATGCGCATTTAACTCATGTTTTTGTGTGTTTGTGAAAACCCGCATGTATAGGTAATTGTACTGTGCCTAAATATTTGTCTTCATTTTATAAACTTGTTTTCATTTATTTGATAATTTCAATTCGGACAGGTTAAATTGTCTGAATCCGATAAGGACCAAGGAGGATGTAGAGAATTGAAATCCTCTGCATGTGTTCCAGTTAATTAAAACAAGCATTGCCAACTCCATACTTCCTGTCCGATCAGGGTCGTGCTGCAGCTTGGATTGCCGGGCTCTGGCTTGCCAACAGGCACTTGTTGGTGTTATTAAAATTATCCTTGAACTGACGAAGCTTTACCGTGTATGATTTGTAATCAAGACGAAATGAGAAAACAGTCAAGGTTTTGAAGACAAATTTGATCAGATACCTGCATATGTAGCACCCTGTTACACAGAGATAGTGACAGAAAGAGAAGCATTATCCTATAATTTAGTGTGAAGGGCTGTTAGTTACCGACATAATTTCCACAAATTAATCTAAAAAAAACACATGTTTGATTGAGATTTATGATAAGAGAGAAAGAGAAGGAGAAGAGAGGAAGAAAGGGAGAAAAAGGAGGTGGCAGACAGAAAAACCTGTACAGGCCATGCCATCAACTTAGCTAACTCTGAATTACTTCTGGCAGAGAGATATATATCTCTCTTGTCAGCCAGCTAATGAGAGTCATATGATGCTAGAGAAAAGATTGTGCACAACTCAATCAAACAATACAAGATTTTAGCGAGCAAAGCAGATTGAAAAATGAAAACAAGAGAAAATTTTGATGCAATATTGTGTCTGTCTGAGCAAGGCAGGAAGGTGCCGAGCCAAGGCCATCCCAGTCCTACTACCACCCGACCCATTCCTTTATTACCCTTCCGTTGGCATTTCCCAATGTGTAAAATTTTGCATCTTTGTTACAGAGTCCCATGACTAGGAAAGATTGTATGTCTTAGAAATCTTTCGGTGGAAAGATATTATTTATGGACGGTTGTAAAATTGCCAGAGCTTGTTTCTCTAACCTTCAGCAGATTTGTTCACAGCTTGGCCTTTACTCAGGGGACGACTGTTCTGTTGCTTTTGTCCTTGCAGCGGCTGCTCTTCTTTGTTCTTCTTCTCATTATAAATAAGATTCTCTGCGTATAATTGAGGAAACAATATGCTGCGAATCATCAATCTTCCCATTTGCTGTCAAGCAATACTGTCTACAATTATAATGTTACAATTATAGAAAAATGTACATTTGAAATAAGAATCTAAATAGAAGAGAGGTCATTGGGTAGATATGTAATTTCCTACGTATCTTACCTTGGATAGCACGAAAAGAGGGTCACTCATCTCTTATTAACCAATCAAATCAACCCTCCTTCACAAAAGTAGGGTTAATTTCCAGTAAAAAGAGGCTACTTTCGAATGAATTTTCTCGATACGCTTAACATCAAATTTTCGTTCATTATTCTCAAAACTCAGACACTTCATCTTCAAATCAAATGTCATGTATTTTGGGATGATGAATCAAACCGTATATGGTGGAATGTCTACGGGAGAAACCGAAACATAAACGCTTTACCCTAATAAGATTATGAACTAAATGATATATAGTGGAGAATTTATGAGGTCATTAAAAAGAAGAGTAGAAGACTCTGGATCACTGATATAACCGTATCTATGCGTCTCTTTCTCGCAAGTCTCACCGTACAATGGCAGGGCGCACATATATATTTACATAATAAAGAAATTTATTGAACCATTTGAAAAGAAATCATTCATGGCATTCATTAATGAAAAGAAAGCAAAACAGAACAAATTAGGGAGATTACAAAAAATCCAGAAACTGGAGAGAAGTAGCTTTCAAATTTCGAAAGTTCATAAATATGGTATAAATAATTTGACATTGTGGTTCACAAATTCAAAAAGAAGCTTTCAGTTTCACCTTTTTAAATGTTTCTCCTTTGTTTTTCCAGGAATTGGCAACTTGTTTTTTGTCATCAAACACTCAACTTAAAGTGCACAATCAGATGCACTCAAATGCTTTTTCAAGGAAAGAAAATAGAAAAGCCTGCCCATCAAAATTTTTCTCTCCATTCATCCCACTGTACGCTGTACCCATCTTGTTCTTCTCCACTGATATAATTTGCTTCATCTCCCTGGGGTGACACGTGGCCCCGGGTTACTGGATGCTGCACCCACTGTTCCACTCATCCTAATTTTCCAGGTAAATATAGTACTCATGTCATGTGGAAAACAGAAAGAAAAGTTTCTTTTTTCTCAAGAAAACAAAAAAAGCTAAGAATAAATCAATTTATACGAATATAAACAAAATATATTGAATCAATCTTTTCCTATAAATAAAATATTTTCATACATATATATAATTCATAATTGCCATATGTTATATTAATGTAATTTTTTTTACTATATTAATTAACTTCCTTTTTTTCTTTTTTGGGCTTTTGGGGAGTCTTTGACTAATTTGGTCCGGAAACAGGAAGTGACAAGGAGCACGTTACCCGATTGTGCTTTTCTTCAAGATTTTAGAGAACCCTTTTTCTTCTTTTACTCAATTTCTTCGGGTTCTCTCTTTTCAATGGTTGCAGAAAGTTGGAACAAATCAAGGGCCCCTTTGTCTCTCCCAAAGAACTAAAAGCATAAGTTGCTAAAAATTTCCAAGTTTTTTTTCATATAATTTTTCACCATTCATTTAGTCGGTTAGTCCTTTTGACCTTTTCTTTTTCCTCAACCAATTGACCCTACCCTAACTGCTCAATCAAATTCCAAGTACAGAATGATGTTAACATTCTGTGTTCACATATCTGATTAACTTTTACAAAGCTATATTCTATATATATAAGTTATTTCATGCTCTTTTCTTGACAAAAATAATGAACGTCTTCACGTATCCTATCCGGCACATTGATTATTTGTTTTGATTTTCTTATATGTAGCGAGTAAATTTCGTTGAGAATAATAATTAATTAATGGACAAAGCCGGTCGCTTATATTAGATTAAGAAAAGGAATATAATTATTAAGTGATTGACACAACATTTGACCACTATTAACCTCGTTGGTGTTACTAATTAATAGTGGTACTTAAGTAGCTAATTGACACAAACCGACCTATCCTTAAATGAACTTTTTATTGATAATCAATGTCGAGAGCAATGCAAAAAAGAGATAGAGAGAAGAGGGTTTTGGTGGAGGTGACCCAAACCTAACCCTAAAACCGCGTTCAAGGCAAAATTAAATCCATTGGCCGAGAATAAAAGCAATAATCAAGACATATATATGAGGAAAAATAGCTAGTAGTAGTACAATTTAGACATCGACAGGCGTAACAATTATTTGTGAGGCCAAGTTAACGTGCATCCCACCCACATGTCGAACACTTTAGTAACTAGAGAACTAGAATGTTTTTATGCACCCCCTGTTTCTCATCTTCATTACTTCGAACATATCATGATCATTTACATAATGAAATTTGAATAAACATCTGATTAATCCCAGATATATATTACTATTAATATTAGTTAATTATCACAATATTGTCAAACATTTCATTTTAATTATATGATATATAGTATCTTTATTCAGTAATAATAGAGTATGGAATTTTGGGGAGGGGGTTGAGGAGAGCATGCATAGGAACAGTGATCAGTATACTATTTTCTCTTGAATTTATTAGCTAGGACAAAATTGTTGTCTATGGAGAGATCCTTCTAGGAAATTTACAGTCCGTTTATTCCCTAATACCTAGCTCACAATTTGTCATTAACTTTTCATAGAGTAGGGTGGTACATTTTGTCCCCAATATTTCCATCGACATCCGTAGGGGATAGGTTTAATTTAGCTAGACTTTCTATTCCATGCATGGATTCATCTCTAAAACGAATAGAAATCATCCACACCATCTCAGTGTTTCACTTTGTGACCCATACATCACAAACCATTATATGTCTTATTTAGGGATGATAAAACCCGAGCAGTCCCATAGATTCCGCACCGATCTGTTTCAAGTGGGATTTTCTTTTTAAAAAAAAAGTGGGATCTAGTGGGGAGGTTTTGGTATATGACTGCTATCAGCTTACCCCACCCATATATATAGTTATTAATGTTTTTTTACCCAAATATGAATATTTTTGTGATTTTTTAATAACCAAAAAAAATATTTGTGTTGAATTTGAAAAACTGAAAATTAATAATTAAGATTATTATTGTATTTTATAAATATTTTGAAAATTATACTAAATTTGACACATTAAGTATGTATTGTATAATTTTATTTCATTAAAGATTATGACAAGTATGTAAATTGACTTTTAAATAATAAAATTATACTTATTAAAATTAACCAAGAAAATATATTAAATGCATTATTTGCATTATTCCGATTTCATTATATTTTTTTATGAAATAAAAGCATACATAGTGGGGCGAGGCAAGACGACGAATTAAAAATAACCGACCAGGTGGGGATGATAGTAAAAAATTGAAACTTGTGGACGGGTAGGGCGGGGCTTGGGCAAGGCTACCCCCACCCTACCCTATTGCCATCCCCAATCTTATTCATTTAAATCATCTTAATTATTCTTTATTTGATTTTAACAATATAAATAAAGAAAAAATATTATTTTTTATTTAAACTACAACGATATTCCAATAATATCATAAATGTGGAAATTTACCCTAAAAATTAAAAATTTTAATTTGGGACTAAACTTTTGTTATATAAAATCTTTTACTTTTGTTATATAAAATCTTTTTTTTTCTTTCTCTAGAATAATTTTAGAAATTTCTTGAAAAAACTCTAAAACCAAACAAGGAGTAAAGTATATTTTTTAATTGAGACACGTGGTATGTTCTGATATATGAGACATTGAAATGGACAGAAGATTTCCATTCCTCAAAAACACTGCATTATGTAGTAATATAAAAATTAAATTACATAACTCATTGTTCAATTAAGAGTTGAACCCACAAGAATTTTTTTGGTACAAAGAGGTAATCAAGAAGAAAAATTCTTTTTTTAAAAAAAAAAACGATTGAAGAAGAAGAGAAAAAGGACATACTACAGTAGTATATATCAATATTTAATATTATTACCGAAAGAAGTAATAATGTTTGGTATTATTATTATCCAAAACTGTGGAAGGCATATGAAAAAGGGGCAGATAAGGATCTTTTCAAAGTTATTTGGCAAAGAGTGGTTGGCATCTTGCACCAAAGAAGGGGATGCTCTTTTGCTGTGTGGCAGTAGAAGACACAAGCAACTGTTGTGGTTTGAATTTCTACCAATTAAGTATATATCTTACTTCCATGTGGGAAGAAGAGAAAGATTGAATCTCCCCTTTTCAATAGGGTGTTTACACATTTCATATGAAGACAAATGTTTTCCATGTCATAAGCATTTTCAGCTGTCCTTTTTTCTTATATATATGTCCACTTCCCATTTGGTTTTTTCTTATTATCGTTATCAAGATCATTTCCTCCAATACTTTTTCATATGAATATTGTATACCAATAATCTTTTTCTTTTTTTTTCTTTTTTTTTATAGTTAAAACTGTCGGGGCTTGATGAATAATCTTGAGTATATTCGAACTAAAAGTCTATCAATCTGCCAACAGGACACGCAATCGTAAGTACTGATATATATATACATATCGTTGCTGCGTTCCATCATATATACCATGTTTTTGTATGATTTATAAAGGTAAATCTTACAGATATATATAGGTGCGGTGAGAATAGAAAGTAAATGAGAGTAGCCATAGGGGTAGGTTTCAAGAGGGATCAAAAATTCCTTTGAAAATGTCTGCCTTCAAGCATGGTATACAAAAAAGCCTGATTTTGAGGTGATTTTGAGTTCCTACCGAATATGGCAAATTGGCATGATGTTTCTTAAGAATTGGACAGTTCTAAAAGAGCAAATAAATAAATAAATAATTAGTGCCGAGAGCGATTGACTCGACTTCCATGCATATGCATGCAAGATGCAACCGAAAGGTTTTCCTTTTGTTCCAATGGGGGATTCAAACATTTTCGGTTCAAATTAATCCCATGCTGTAACTTTTTTCTTTTTCTATGTTTTATATGCATATACAATATATTGCTGAAGTTGTCTTTTGACTAAATTTTCTTTCTTTTTCATGGAAAAGGTGATCATGCAGCAAGCAAGCATGCATGCATATGCATGCATTTTTCTTTTTTTCCTTTATGGGCTTGGACTTTCTATTTCGATCATGTTGAAGCTCATAATTTAGTCTCATCAGTCAATACTTTGAATCTCAAAGGTGTTTTGAGTGTTCGAGGGTTCGAGAGATTGAATTCGATTACTACTTTGAAAAGAAGCAGCTTTTATTTTCCTTTTGGCTTTTAAATTTTTGGGGTTTCTTTCATTTCTGTTGAAGAAGGAAGTTTAAAAGAGAAGGAAAGAATTTAGGATTTGCTTAATTATGTCCAGGAAGTGTAATTAATGAAGTAATGCATGATTAATTATTACAGAACACAACTTAGGAAAAAGTTGATATAAAGATTCTATGACCCCACTTTCCCCATAACCCATAACTAATAAACCGTTTGTGATCAATAGTTTATTCGACAAGGACAGTTTATTAGGGTTGGTTTTAGTCAAACTTGATCATAATCTTTAATTAACATGAAATTATTAGATGACACATAATTAATTGATTAAGCTTATTACTTGGTATTAATTATATTGATTGAGAGAGCTTGTCCCTTTTTTTTTTTTCTAAAATTCTAAATTTTAGCTATTTCAAGGTTTTAAAATTTTAAAAAAAGACATTAATATATTTGAAGATTTAGAATACCTGGTTCAACAAAGTCTTAATCCTGGCTATATTCTTGATAGCAACCTTACTAAATGTTTGACATTTTTGTGAAACATATGGAGGGAGAGATGCCGATCATTTCGCAGAAACTTGTAAGTAGCAATGTTGCGACATGAAGAGAAACCGATATGGTCTGGTTAAAGATCAATGTCCCCTGTTCTTGAAACACATTTTGCAACTCTTTGGACTTTCCATCATCCCTTGCTCCTCCAAGATGTCTCTAGTAAACAAAAATATCATCATCATCACTCATCACTCCTCACTTACACTCAACATTTTACAATCGTCCATCATTCCATCAGCCATATATGGTGCGGATTCTATAATCCTTGGACGGCTATGATGGAACATATGGGAGTGGTAAGTGAAATTTTGTGTATGCTTACTTTGGTATCAAATACAAATTAATGGTGGAGACTCACACTTAATTAGTCTACAGCGTATTATCCGTTCATCCGAATTCGGAAGGGATTTTCATGTTCTCATTTCATGAAAAAACGTCTCACAAGTATAGATTTAAGTCTCAACATATGTGTCATAGCGAATCCTTACAAATTTTCTCCTTAAAATTAGGAATGTTGGAATTAAAAAGATAGAATTAGAATTGATTGCAATAATCTAAGAGCATATTCCAAGGAATCATTTCCTTCATGCAATTTTCTTAAACAGTATATGAACTAGTACTGCAAGAAATTAAGGTTATGGGTTTGATCACATTGAAGATCAAATTATACATAAGCATGCAAGAATGATTATCCTAAAACTTTGTAGTCACTCCTCACATGGCAAGAATTATGCAAGTTACCCCATAGATCAAGGGACCCTTTTTGGGGAAAAGAGATTTGAGTATGTTTGGGTTGCAAGATATAGATTTTTATAATGTAAATACAAGGAAGTAGTAGATTCTAATCATAAACATCATCACAATTTCCAAAATGACGGCCATTTGTTGTGGTCCAAGGTCATCAAACATTTGTGGCACATTTATAGTTATTATTTTGATTAATAATCCTCTCTTTCCTTCCACAAACATTGATAATTTAGGCAGCTAGCTCTAGTCTTGAAGAGGAGTGAGATTCCCAAATCAATGGCCAGAGTGAAAATTTTCTGGTATAATTCCATTTGGACAAATTAACATTTAAAATTTTAATTAACACTAGTATGGTGAAAGGGCTTTTAGCTTATCAATGACACTAATGAAGTTGAAAACTCAATAATCTTTGTTCAACATCTACATTGTTGGTCAAAGACATGATTCAGATGCCATTGGGATTCCAAAATTTTTAATGCCTTCTTTCTTTTTTTACTGGTTTTTCCCTTCACAACTCTACTCATTGCCTTATCCAAGACTAATTGCTCCCCACACCTTCTATGGAAAACCTTGCAATAGAGTAATGCTGGCTGTGTGTGGAAGTGGGACCATTTTTGGCTGCTAACAAGGGAGCTAGCTAGCACTCACTTCTTCAAATGCAAGTGTTAAAGGAAAGGAGCTCATCAAACAAAGTGCTGAGGCTATTTTTGCAAAATTTGCAGTGACTAGTTTTTCCACCTTGTTATGATGATAAAACAGCAAATGCTTCAAGCACCTTGGCATTGGCTATGCAATTTCTACTTTCTCTCCAGGCCATATCTGATATATCACTTTCTAATTCTCTCATAGTTATGGAATTGCCCCAACTCTCATGGTCACACTAATTAATTAGTTTTATTTACCCATTTTCTAATTTCATAATAATGGGGTTTTTTTTTTCCTAATCATCCAAGAAACATTTTGGGTAGGGCACCAATAGGAGTGGGCCTATCGTGCTGATGTAATTGGACACAAAGTTCAGACCCAAAGGCATATTTTGCTAGCAGTGACAACAAAGACAAGTTGGATCCATGCCTAAAAGCAGTCGTCATGCCAAGCGATTAAGCTGTAATAAGAAAAAATAAAAAGAAACGAAAAAAAAGGGGTTGTAAGTTGTAACTTGTAAGAAGCAAAGAAATATGGAACTGCTGTGTGCTGTCTGACTAGGTTTTAGGGTCCCATTGTCATCTCCCCTTTCCCCGATCTTGTCCTCCTTTTGGTTGCAATTCTATCATCCATGCTCATCAGTTTGTCTCTGCAGAACTCCATGTTTTATTATAACCTCAGCTCGAAGCACAAGAACCAGCAACAACAACAATGTCAAATTTAATTTCAATAAAGAAATTGAAAAAAAAATTAACAGGCCTCAATCATATATACTTTAGTTTCTTTTAAATTAATTAACTTCTTGCCACCCCCACCCTGAAGTTGAATTCTCGCTTAAATTTTCTTCCCATGCAAGGGATTCAATTTTTTTCCTAGGATTCCTCATCTTTGTGCTTAAAAAGCATGATGACTAGTTGAGGATATGGATATCCCATGTGGATCAATTCAAAGGCATGCACTTCAAAAAAAATTGAATGATCTTGAAATTCAAGTAATCCCTACATTCTATATATTTACTTTAGCCTTAGTTGGAAAGCTACCAAAGTCCCCACTCAGACTTTGATAAATAGAACCCATCATTTCCTTCCCACAATCCCCCATTAGAGAAAAAAGAAAACCATGCAAGCTTTATAAGCTAGCTTGCTTTCAATCAGTTTTAAAGTTTAAAAATAATTAACTAACTAATTAATTAAACCCGAGAGAAAGAAGTAGATAAAATTTGGCATAAAGGCTAGTTTCCCACTGGAGCCTTTTCTTTCTTTTTTTTCTTTTTCTGTTTTCCTCTTTGTATTTGATTAAGTTTTTGAAGAAAAGTTGCCACTCATTCATTGCAAAAAAGAAAATAAGGACAAACGGAATATATGTTGAAGCAATAAAATATTTAAAACATTAGAGAAAAGATTAATATATGCATTTAGGCTCTGATTACTCAGTTTCAGGGCATGATATCATGAGGATCACTTCAACTTTGTTTAATTAGTTAATATATATGATATCAGTTCTCTTAGGCTTCAAGTCAAAGGCTAAGGATGTTCAAAAGTTGTAAATCATTAAGCTCACAAGTTTTTTTGTCTTTTGGAGGGATATTAATTCAACTGGTCTAAAACGCCTGCAACTATGTATAAACAATGGAAAAGAAAAGGAAAAAATGAGAAAAGAAAATAGCATTGAACTCTTGCATGATTGGGTTGATTGAACAATGCTTCCTCTCAGAAAATCTTTTGAACAATGCGGAGGGTAATGAGGTGCCAAGCCCATTTTTATGGACCATGACTCCATGAGCATGAGCCGGAAGCCCAGAACTAAGAAGGATCATGGTAGGCTATTTTGGAACTTGGACGGCTATATCGGGCTGAGATTTTGAAGTTTGGTTGCCCAAAGTAAGGCTTACCTAATGAGGCCCATTTTGATGGTTTTCACCCCCTTTATCTGGCACTCTTTATTGAAGAAACAGACGGCTAAAAACTGAGCAGCATCAGCAATTCAATTGCCATTTAATGATTATGCTACAAAAAATTGCAGAACAAATTTATGAATAGAGTAATTCTACTTCATTACACAAGATGATAGCATATAAACTAGCCTTTTTTTTGCTATAAAATCTTTCCAAGTACAAGGGGAAGCCAAAACCTGAAGGAGAGAGTCACCTCAATGGCTATGGTATAACCTAAAAATCTCTATCGTCCATGAAAGAAATTGTAATTATGTTCCTCCTAAACGAATTTGTGGTATTATTTTGCATACAAATGTACACGTTTGATTTGATGATGCTGTTGTCTTATCTATCTTCAACAGTAAAATCAGGTTCATTGGGCTTTTGCAAAGCGCTTAGTATGTCTAAATTTGTTCCACCCCTCGTACTCCCACATCTTGATCTGGTGCTTGCTGCCATTATGGCTGCGTACGAGGCAAGGCTTGCTGCTGCTGGAGGAAGTGTTTGTTCTGTTGCTTGTTCAAGTGAATTGGCTGCTGCTGCCATACTCTCCCATTTCTTCAGCTCGGCTGCCTCTTTCCTTCTCTTATAGCGAAACCAAGCTGCTTGAATAAAGCATGCAGCCCATGTCCTCCATTGATGTGAGTGAAATCTGAATGTATGCCTAAGCTGCTTGCTGTGCAGTCTTCGAAATTGGGAGGCAACAAATTTCAGGTCCTCGGAAACAAGAGCAAAAGCTTCCACTTCAGTGATAGCCTTGACAGTGCGTGTAGATGATGGGAGGACAATGCTCGGACGAGGGTCCAACGCCCAAGTTAACAATTCCTCACCACAGAAATCACCTGGACCAATCCGGCTTGAGTTGAAGAATCCTGTTCGTCCACCATTTGTAGTGCAGGAATCTAGGTGGCCTCGGACAATGAAAAGCATCTCGTTTACAGGATCACCTTCACGAACCAGGCAAGTAGATGGGGTGCAAAGACAAGGTTTAAGCCTTTCACAGATTGCATCGAGCATCCGATCATCCATCAGATCAAACAGAGGTACCTGTTTATACATTTGCAATGAAAGTTCAGAACCCCCTATCAGTCCAAATCCGGCAGACGAAAGGAAAATTTTGTGATCAAATAAGATATAAAAGTCCTACTTGTCGAACTAAATCAAGGCAGAGGTGGCGCTTGATGTCACGACGAAGATCCATAGGCAGACTTTTGAGAATGGCTTCCTCATCAACGCCCCGAGTTGCAACCCACTTGTATTGATCATACCTTCGAACACTGTGCTTCAGTTCATGAGGAAGCTGCCTGTGATGCATCCATTGTTCTGTATCAGTCCTCCTAGTCCTCCATTCTTCCAGTCGAACTGTAGTAGATTGGAGATATGTCTGCCAACGTAAAAAGATAAAAGGCACTATAAAGTTTGCCAATGGAGTATCAATGTAACACCGTTTTTTTATGCATGGATGGTTGAGTAGGGATTTTTGAATTGGTGAACTTACTTGCATATTTCCAATGAGCAAGGCAAAAAGCACCAATCCAAGAATAGCAATGATGATGGCAAAAATTATTTCTCCAACATAAGTGCTTGTGAAGAGACCCTGTCCCAATGAGCTGCAAAATGTGGCAGGAAATTGCTTACTTTTACACATTACCTGAATAACATAACAAATTCTTGGCAAAGGAAGAGTACATTAACACATTACCTCAAATTTCTGAGCCCCCACCAAAGGCAGTAAAAGTACTTCTGGAAGAATCCTTCTGATGTGACTCCAAAAGTAAATGCATCAACGTAAATACCAAACTGGAAAAAGTCACTGCTTGGATTACATAGACCTGAGATATTGCTTGCATTGATCCAAGCAGCTCTGGTAGGATCATCAACAAATCTGCAGTCAAAAAACTTATAGTGGCAGTCTATGTGGGGAAGGCTGCAGACTTTTCTCCAACATTCCTCCTGTCGTTCAAGCGATAGCAGATACCAACAGGCTCCTAAAACCTTTTAGGAGACAAGCAAATGAGCAGATTCAGAGGAACATTCTGCTGGTAAACTTCGTAATGGCAAGTAGTAAAGAATTAAACAGTTTGGACCAATGCAGACACTAAACTTGATGTGTAGAGAAAAGGCAGAATGGAAACAGCATATGAAAATTTAATTGCAGTGATTAACGTACATGACTAGCAAGCATATATAGGATGAGGTTATAAGCTGCACCCGCCCATGCTGTTTCTGTCACAACCCCTGAAGTCTTGATAATTTGTGAGGAAAGAGGATAGATAAGGTAGAGCCTCAGGAGATACTGGAATATGATGATTAACCGAACAATATTCCTTGTAGTGAGCATGGATGAACCCCTTAATTTTGGGATTACGGACCAAACCAATACCTGCAATGTGCAGAATCCAGTATGAATTTTTGTGGACAAGAACTGAATCCTACATTCAACTTAACAACTAGCATACCTGTGGAATGGGTTGTGCCGCGATTAGATCAAACCAGAAATCTCTGTGAAGGTACCTGGAAGTAATCTTTGAAGGGTCTATGACCAGCTCTCCTCTCCCAAATACACGAGAGGATGGAGCCACATAAGCTGTTCGAAAACGAATAAAGATCTGAAGGAAGTAAAATGTATCAACTATTGATCGAACAACTGTGAGATCAATTTCAAGAGGTAGAGAAACGGTCATGCACAATCCTTTCTTAGCCTGTGGCAGGTAAAAGAATAATGGGTCTATGAAAAGAGAAATCAAACAAGCTACTAAGAAAAGCTTGTTCCATCTGCTAATGACAGGTCCTCGAGGATCCAATATTTTCTTCTCCACTATTTCATAGTCTTCTGAAAATACTCTGGACATTTCTTTCTTGTGAAAAGTCTTGCCAACTGCAGTTTTTACAAATTTCTTGGATGGTAGCTCAGGCACTTGATTGCAATTCGTCTTGGGCATGAATTTTGAAAAATGACCTTTCTTGGTCGATATGAAAGTAATCCTTTCAGGACCATTTTGAAATCTGAAGTCGATATCAAAGAGTTGAGAATTCAATCAATAAACCATAAGTTGTAATTTTACATACATTAAATTGTTGCCACTAAAACTGCAGGAAAGATGGAAACTCTGGTTAAAGAACATAGCTATAAAATCCTCCAAGAACAAGGCTAGAGGGAATGGCAGGACAGACCTTACAGATTTTGCTTTCCCAGAAGCCATTGCAGTGGCAATTGAATTGCTGTAGTTTTTCAATCACCGGATTTGATCTGCCATGAAACAATTACAGAGCATGAAGCACCATAAACTCCAATCAAGAAACTATCTTGAAGGCTTAAACTTAATTTTTGTCGCACAGAAAAGTTGTAGGATGTCTGAGAAAAAGTATAGCTACTTCTAGAAAGCTAAAAGCACAGCCCCTCTAATCAAGTAACGTTATAATCTAAACATTATTGTTCCCTTAGTGACTAACTAGTCAAAAAGAAGACCCAATTATTATATCTCTTTGCACAAAAAAGTTTCATAGAAATTCCAGAACTACAGAAATTTAATTTAACTGTAGCATCATTGACAAAGTTCTGAGAATATTGATGAATTTCTCCTTAGACGGTTGACATCATTAATATATAGTCCAATAAAGGACAACAAAGGTTGGCAATTGTCATAAGTCACAACGATTCCAAGAAGAAAATCAAGAAAACTAATTGGTACCATTCCCAAGCAGTTAACCAAACAAAGACTAATGAAGAAGAAAAAGAAGCAGCAGCAGCAGCAGCAGCTATTAAAGAACAAAAAGAAATACAGTTTTGAAGAGAAGTGGCGAATATACCATATATTCTGAGAACTTTTCCTTCTCTGATTTTCTGGGCTGAAATCTTTGAAGTTTGGAACCCAACTCTGAAATCTAAAAGTTACTAAATGTGAACTAATGCTCACGTGGGGCTTTAAAGGAAGAATGAAATGATTAGACGACATTATATATAAAATGAGACAAAGGAAAGCATATGGGAATGGCATGAAGCAGCACTTTCACATTCTAACAGGTTAGACTCTTGGTTTGAGTCTATGTGGTTAAAGTCTGAGTAACAGAACAGTGCAAGTTCAATTCAACCGTTCCTGTCTTCATTTGTCTCTTTCAAATTCAATGTTCATCCATGTTACGGAATCATGAGAATGGTGACACTTTCCATTAAGATCCCACCAAAAGAAATTTACTCTTGCGACTTTATAAATCTTGAATATTGAATTGAGCATGTTAACCAAAAGTCAGAACATATATGGATTGACAACTGGACCAATTAACATGGAATCTAAGCTAAGAGGACTAGAAAGGTCCCACATAGGGTTGACTATATTTCGGATTATGAGCAGTTAGTAGTAGATTTTAACAAGTTGCTATAGAAAGTATAATTTTGGTTTTCTTCAATTAGCATGGAAACAAACAAGTGAATATAACAAAAAAAATACAAAAATTAATAAAGATGCAACAAGCCAACAAGCCAACAGGCCAACAGACGGGTCGCTTTACATTGCCTTCTAGATTGAAAGCTCTCTCAAGCTGCTATCCTTATCCTGGAACTCGAGAGCTTGAAAGAATGCCAATATTGGGTATTTTAGAGAAATAAAATTCAGAGGGCAAAGGGAGGACATTGAAGAGCTGCCAAACAAACAACAAACCAATTAAAAACATGCTTAAACTCTTTTGGAACACAGAATTCTATATAACAATACTTTTTTTCCATTTAAGAACAGATGTCTCACAAATCTTACAAATGATTGAGCCTTGAGGTAGGTACCATGAATCCGAGCCTTAATGGGATTTCAATTTCTGTGGTGAACAATGAGTGTGGGTTAGGCACCTAATAATAATTACTGTGCTAATTAAGCTTGGATTAGAGTCAATGCTCACCCTGGCTGGCATTTAAGTTGTTATTATATATTACTAGTATTGTTAGTACTTTGTTTCTGGACATTCAAAGGCAAATGTTGAGGCCAACTGTTGTGGTGAGCGAGAGTGTTGATCACCGTTCGGTCACTGGCGGCTTCAAATATCCAAAACCAAAGAATGCAAATGTAGAGAATTACCCATTTGTTGGAACGGCACCAAAACGAGTCACAGATAAAGGATTTCTTACTCGTTTTTCTCGCACGTTTAGTGTGTGATGAAAGTCACATGACCAGTATTGGAGTGTGAAGAGTAGTAGTTAAAGGTTGTTGTGTAGGTGGCACAGTGGTGAATCTGTGATGCAAAATTAAAAGCAGTTTTAATGGCAAACGCGTTAGAGTCTGAAGGGGAAACCGTCTAAAAGATGGCATTGGCGAATGGCGAGCGGCACAGCCGCCAAAATTCACAAGGAAAGACTGTCTTGACAAACTACTCTTTAACAACCAAATGTGCTACCTTCCAGATTTTTGGACTCCAATCGGCAAAGCCATAAAACATAAAGTGGTGCCCTAGAAGAAGTCATAAGATAGCTGGCAAAGCATCAGTACGTCTCTCTTAGTCCTCTTATTAATCTGCACTCTCGACGAACACGAGTTCCCCAACAAAGAAAGGAAACTAAAAAATGCCTTGTCGGATATATCTCTGTCCTGTCGCCTGTTACATGAACAGGCAGTTAATGGTAGAATATAAGAACTTAGGAAGTGAACTTCATCATGGGTCAAGCCCAGTGTTAAGGCATTAATATCCAGATTCAGAAGTCCAAACCACATGTGTAGAGCTGGACCCATGGAACTAACGTTGCCAGAAGTTCTGACGAAATACACTGGAGAAACGAATCATAACGAAACAACAAATGGCTGCCCCAAAGTCCCCCGCCATGGTTACAAACTTACAATGGTTTTTATCGTTTTTCTTCATTTAATTTCAAGGGTTAAATGAACATTTCGAATAATGGATGACAAATTTCTAAAGCCCCTAGAAAGGGGTAAAAAAGAATGATGCCACAACATATTCTGCATGGAAGTCTCACATGCAACAAGCCCCCAAATCTCTAATTCATATTTGCTCTTACAAACCCAAACATCTATAGATTTTAGAATCTAAGTTGTTATAAGACATTCCCAGGTTTAGCTTTTCCTGCAATTCATTCAATAAACATAAGACCTTCTAGAGCAAGTGCGCAAATTATACTCTGGAAGCAAAACACGCCAATAATTTGAAGCAATTCTATCCAATGAAGCAAAACATTAGGCTACATGTCAGTTACTGAATCATGATGCTTAGAACATACAATCAAAATATTTTAGTCGATATTATGGACTCTTTCCAATCTAGCTCAGACGTCAAAAAGATTAGACGGCCACAACGTCCGAATGCAGCTGGTAAACGAAAGATGTTTGCACTTTGCAGATTCCCAAGAACCACGAGAGACTGCAGCTGCCAGCTTTCAGCTACGTATTCTAGGTGTCCTGATAAAAGAGAATGGTGAATCTTAAAACTGAAACCAATGTAAGCAATGAACATTCATTTAAGACCAGATTCTTCCACACAGATACAAACAAGAGGCATTATAATATAATGGCTTCATGCTCAAATTAATCCCGAACTATACCAAAAAAGATAAATTGGTCCCTCAACTTATATTTGAAACAAATTAGTCCCTGAACTTTTATCTTAGGACAGATAGATCCTAAAAAAAAAAAAAACTAAAGAAAACTCAAGGATCAATCTATCCCAAAATAAAAGTTCAGGGATCAATTTGTCCCAAAATAGAAGTTCAAGGACCAATCTATCTCAAATAAAAGTTGATGGATCAATTTATCCTTTTTGGTATAGTTCAGGGACCAATTTGGACATTAAACAATAATATAATAAAGGTAATAGAGCTTAACACATATCATATTTTATATTGCAAATCTTCTCCGAAAAATGTATTAATTTGTTACAACTCAATGAGTAAGTTCATGTGCTTTAAGTTAGAAAACCAAAGGCAAAGATCCCCAAGAACATGATGAAATGTACAAGTAGAAAATTGTATAAGTAGAAGATAAATGAGAGAAATTACGGAATTAGTGATAAAGAAAGTATAACATTGACCAAATAGCCAGGCAAGCATCTATTTTTATAACAAATAACAAATAAAATGCCCACAATTAATCATACCCACAGAGTTCTAGCCATACTAATCACCAACATTCCCACTCAAAATTGACGCCTTGGCCTAGACTCTGCCACAGAGACACGAATTGGTCTGCCATCCAAATCCTGCACCATAAAAAAGTTTAAAGTAATTCACAATCCATAACATACTTCTTAGATTCCTGGAAGTAGCAGTTTTGTAAAAGATCATTCATATGATATGAATGCTTATGGGTGCCGAGTATAAATCACAGAAGCATAAATGATATTGTAAGTATATATTAGCCAAACATTTATCTTATACATTCTGTCACTTCATATCCATTAAAGTATTTGATTCTAACTTACTATAGACATTGACATATCAAAAGTCAAGGTAATGATCAACTTACAACACCATTCAAGGATTTAATGGCACTGTTAACCTCTTCAGCAGAATTGTAAGTTACAAAGCCAAAACCCCTTGATCTACCACTTTCCCTGTCATAAACAACTTTCGCTTCCACAACTTTGCCTTGCTCACTGAACAAGGTCTCAAGTGCTAAATCATCAACACCCCATGAAAGGTTACCAACATAGACACGCTTTGAAGCACCCATACTTGACGCACCACCTCTTGGCCCTCTAGGAGAAAATTCTTCCCTACGAGGAGGAGGAGGTCCGGAGTTTACCCTCAATGCTCTCCCTTCCAATTCCTGCAACCAGTAAGTACAAACAGAAGAAAATTTATAAATTCAATACATCCTTCAATTTAAGAGGATAGACTTATTATAACATAGTACTTTTATGGGGTATTAGTTATTAATACAGTCAAAACTAAGTGCACTCTTCATTCAAACACCCTAAACCCCCTTTTTCTCACCCACTAAGCTTCAAAAGACAATGGGAAAGAAAATATAAGAAAGAATAAAGCTGTTTACTGCAGATGTTGAGAAAAACATTTGTAATAGTAGTTTTATAAAGCAGCGTCCACTCTCAGCTGTTCTAATAATAACAATAACAAAAATGGTCACCGGTAAAATATAGTCAAATTTGTTTAAATAGACTTGTAAACAAAAGCAAGTATGATTAAGAAATGTGCAAAAAGCAAAAATACAATAAGTTCATAGCACAAGACCCGAAAAGAATTGACTTACATAGCCATCGAATTGTTGAGCAGCAGCTTCAACTTCCTGAATTGAAGACATGGTTACAAAACCAAATCCCCTACTTCTTCCAGTAACCTTGTCATAAATCACCTGCCAAAAGCAATAACTCGCTGCATCAAAGGAGTAGGCATTTTGTCTCCTAACTTCCAAATATTCAAAACAAAAGAATAAGGTCCACATTGCTTTAATCCAAACCATGCTCATTGCCCAATTGAAGCATCAAGTAAACAGTAATATCACGACCCTTCATTTTTATAACGTCTTCTCCCAATAAAAAGGAAAACAAGCAAAAAATCTCCATTTGCCTTGTTGAACACACTTTAATTGTTAATCAGCGAAAGAATAAGTTTCATTTTGCTTCAATTCAAATAAATGCTCAATTAAACTGCCAAAGAACAAGCATTTATCCGAAGTTTCATACTTTATAGTGTGACTACCCTTCAATTAGCTAAGTATCTATTTCAGCATTCAACAATCAAATTCCAAAACGTAAAGAAAATAAAACAACTCCTTGAGAAATACTAAACTGGGTATATGGCTAGTAGTAAAATCAAAGAAGGGAAAGGTACCTCAACCATCTCAACATTTCCAGCACTTTCAAACAAAGCAGCAAGCTGGGCACTATCCACACTAAAAGGAAGATTACCCACAAAAAGTTTCAAGTCAGGGGAGAAACTGGGGGCCTCTTCTCCATCCTCACCACCGAAAAGCTCCTCTTCCTGACCATACTCAGAGGAAACGGCAACGTTTCTAACAAACTTAGAAGAAGACTTTTTGGTTAACAGCTCGAAACTTTGAAGAGCAGGACAGAAGAGAGGCTTTGCATGGAGCTTGTGGGAAAGAGAGAAGAGGGAAAGTGAAATGGGTCTAGGGTTGGCTAAAGATAAGGTTTTGGGTCGGAGAGATGGGAGTATAAGGGATGAGGCAGACGCTGCAGACATGGCTTCTTCGCTTTTTGGCCTTTGTTTCTGCCTTGCTCAAAAGATAAGGTTTGCTTTTGAAATGGAGGAGATAGAAGCGAGGGTTTAAGAAGAACGGCTTAGATTAGATATTTATGGGAGGAGAAAGAATGAAAGATAGAGAGTGTAGTTTTTTTGAGGGAAGACAGGAAGAGGAGCAAGTTGGCTCTTGAGTGTTGCCTACTTGGCTGTCCTTGCCGCCCGTTTGGATTACATGACATGAGATCTGGGCCGTCCGAATTTGTTGATAAGATTACTAGTGTTAGATATTTTTTACTGACAGAACGATGCTTTGGTTGCCCTGGACGGCTGGAGTTGGACACTTGCTGAGTGATTCATTCTTCATCATAGCATAATAAGACTATCTGCAACTCGTTCAGCCTGAGCCCTAAAAAGAAAAGCTTTACAGTTTCAGTTGGAATGGGCTTTTGTCTAGTCTTGTCTCCTTTCTTTTTGATTGTTTGTTGGAGCCTTTGAGATGGCTCAGCCTACTAAACATGGGCTTTAGATTGTCATCCTGCACTTCAGGCCTGTTCTAAGGTTTTCTAATGACGGATGTCCATTGTCTTGTATTTTCGTTTCCTTGAGTTACTTTTATTTCTGTCACTCAATTTTCAATAAACTCATCATCACTGTTCACATGTATAGCCTAGAAGGACTCACCCATTAACTGTGGGAATACTGAAAAAAATACACAGGAAAGTAACAGTGATGAGTGAAGACCAAGTATAGATCAAAACTTCTATAAGGGTGAAATTGTTTCTAGTGATTCATTATAATTTTTCATTTTTCAAAGGCTTGAGAACACCTTTACTTAAGCTCTCTAGATATTAGTATGTTCCTAAATTCAAGGTTGAAAGATTTTGGGAGCAACAGCTCACAGACATCAAGGTCTCGACCTGCTGGCTTTGTCTAGAAGATATGCAGACCACAGAATCAGATTCTGCTGATAAAATATTGATCTGGTTGTTGACTTGTTGTGCTCTGATTAAAACTGATTACATTAAAAAATTATTTTGATTACATCAGATGAATGGTTGTACACAGTCTTTACATTTAAATCTGATAATTTCTAGACAGCACGCAAGACGACAACAGGGTACCTTGCAGCTATAAAATTGTATAATTCGCACAATATCTTGAAACTATTTTGTTTATAGTATTTCACTGTGCGTGATGAGAATATATTCAGCAAAGACCGTACAGCGAGGCCAGCTGAGCTAAGCCAAAAGAATACTATCTAGCTATCTGATTCTTCTCAAGTCACCTCCCACCGTATCTCAATGCATATAACACCATTTTTCGAATTGATCAGATCATACTTGTTGTGGATGCGTCCGTTGTGAACTACATCATTAAGATTGATATCCACAACCCCCAGTGATTCCTAGAAGGAAACCACAGAGATCAGAACCTGCATCACATTGTAAGTATGAGAAAGGAAAGGGTAATGATGCCCAAACCTTCTGATAAAAGAGGCAGAAGTGTGATCTCGGCTTGCTTATAACTTCAATATGCATCATATCTTTCAAAGGTGCCTCTTCTAGTACAAACTGGAATTCTTCATTCCAACATGGATCCCTTGTTTTCTTGATCATCTAGGATGAGAAATGTATCAAACCATAAGTAATATTAACATAGATAAAGAAAATTAAAGCTTTTCTTTCTATCTTATGATGCTACAACCGTGTACGTTGCTCCAGGTTCCTAGGTCTTTGTCTTCTGATGATGTCCCTTTCAACCCCGCATGCTTGTAAAAGGAATTTGGGAAAAAAAGTTCAAACTGATATAAAGTTGTCAATGGGAACTATATATTCACCTTGGTTTTCTTCTTTTCGCCTTTGAAAACAATCACAGCATAAGGGTTATTATGATGCTTCCCTTCAACATCCTCAGCTCCTTGAATCAAAACTGAAAGCAAACCGGCTCCACAAATGGACCCATCATGTATGGGAAGCCTACCGACACCACTTTCATTGCTTGCATATCTGTCTAAAGGTCCACTAAATCTTTCATTATCCTCTTTGAAAGGACTAAATGTCATCTGCACCACTAGCTGTCCTCTTCGTTTCTTATTTTGAGGATCATTAGGATTTGTGTTCTTTAGCAAATCAAGTGAAAATTCTTGCGTTTCATGGGGGGTGAGTAATCTTAGTGGAATTACTTGCATTCCCAACTTGTCATGTGTCCCAACCTGTTAAACCAGAGACAGAATCATTGCTAGTGATCAAAAAATCAGTTATATTTGCAAAGCGAAGCAAATGAGGTTGTCTTCAATATCAGATCCCATTTAAAGTTTAAAATTAAAACACTTCAACGGACCCATTTTAATAAATAATGTTTTAATCAGAAAAGAAACTTATCCTGTTTCATAGCATGCATTATCATGATGTTTGATCACATTATACTTAAAACAAACACAAAGCACAAAAGCATATATCTCAAACACTCATTGCAATGAACTTTCTCCAAGGGATATCAAGGGAGGTCACTTTCATGAAATAGAAAGTGACAAGGATCACACTCAGAACTTCTCAGCAAATTCTCCATCGAGACTATTCAGAAGTAATGGAAGGCCTAGTTTTTGGCGATTCCAATTCTGTTCACAGTATGCTTTAGCTTCTACAACTACAGCAACTTAAACTATAAGAAAAAGATAAGAATATTAGACCTTTTCCCAATCATAAACATGCAGCTGAAGGACTTGAGATTGCGGATCCTTTACTGTAAGCTTGAAGTCCTCATTCCACACAGGATTGAGGTTCCTCATTTTAATAGACGTTTTCTTTGCCGGTATCCTTTCCCCACTAAGGCTGAGTTTCACATAAGGATCAGAGGATCCCAACAAGTCCATCTTTAAAAGTTTGAGCGCCCTTACAACCTTCACATGCAGTATGCCTACTGGCTTCTTTGTAGCCCCACTATGGCGATAGAAATAATAATTAAAGAAAAAGGTCAGTGACAAACACAATGGATGCTTTAATTAGCATGCATTGACAACATAACAGGGAAAAGCAGGGTTCAAGAGATTCTTCTGCTTTATGAACCTTACCTAAGTTACCTTACTAATAGAAAGTAATTGATAGACTCTGGTAACAGTTATTAGTATTACCCAAGAAATTATGCAGAATCCAATATTGTCTAAGAATTTCTTGCAGAAGATTGATAATGATGGCCATAGACAAACAAATATTGGCTTGTATATATACCAGAATTAAATCTAAACTTCATATGTATTATGTGTCAAATAAGAACTTACACTGAGCCATCTAGGATCGGAATATCAAGAGTTTGTGGCCAGAGATAGAAGCTAGCAATTTGTTTCCTTATCATTTCCTGTTGGCAACAGAAAAGTGATCACTGCAGTAAGAATCTAAGATAGTTCATGGTCAAAGGAGATCGTACAGGTCTTTCGTTCATAACTATACTGTCCCATTTCAAAACGACTACAAGGCTTTCAAAAGTACAAAAAAGAGAATTGATTGATCTGAAGCTCATATATACACATGTATTGTTTTAGAATAACAAATGTTGGATTTCTACATAAAGTACTTTCATGGTAAATGCATAGCATCACCAGGTTTAGGTCATGGAACGGTTTCAGGACTTACATATAACATAAATTTAATTACAGCAAAGTGCATTTTGTTTCTTAAAATACCAGTATTTGCCTTTACTAGCAGGCAGCAGCAAGTAAAAGAGTTTCCAAATAGATTTCCAAGATGGACAGAGTATGATGAAATGTGAAATAATACGAGTCAAAAGCCATCAAAAAAACTTTTTTAAAATAGATACTATTCATCTGCTTTTTAAGGCTTAAGACATAACTAATAATTTGAATGTGTCATCAATTTGGCAGTTTTGCTATCAATCCAAAGGTCAACTAAACAATTAAAGTTTAAAATATCCAGAAAAAAAAAAGTCAACTTATAGTAGTTGTGCTGCTGGTCTTACATAAATGATTGATATGCAAAAGGTAAACAATCTTCAAGACATTCAGAAACTTACAGTCCTGGAAAGAGTAAAGAGATATACATATGACACCTGAATATATTGATACAATCCTGGAATTGCCATGATATCAGCTCCCAGTAATTTCAGGCCGAAGTCAACTTGTGGCTGCATAGTTGTTTAATCATTCATTCCTCAAATAGTCTCACTTTGAAACTTTTAACTGGAAACCCCGAACAGAATCACCAAAATAATTTCAGAGTTTTACTTTGTCAAGTTTACATTACCAGTTACCTTCTCCAACAAAGAAACTTCAATTCTAGTGAAACAAGGGAATGTTGGCACCAGAGGCTTCAAAACTATCCGAGGTGCAGCTGAAATTTGTACATCCAACAGCTGATAACAAGCATAGGCACATTTTTAAGATACATCAAGCAAGCACAAACTTAATCCAAACTTGCAAGCAGCCAGAAAATTATAGTTGCACTTAATATTATTATCAAGTTCTATCACATCAGATGCCTGACTATTGTAAAATGCTTTTACTAAACAATCAAGAACGAATAAAAATTTGAAGATAAAGACTCGAGCTTAATCCTGTTCAAAACTTCAATATTAGTCATTTTATATTTCAACACCCTACTACAGTTAAGGCATGGTTCAGAAGCTCTTCTAACCTGAAGTGTGATCTTAAGAGACCATATTTTCAGCACCAGAGTGATGTCAGGATTTCCAGCCCATCTAAGCACAGGCTCAAATATTAGTTCATTTTGACTGGTTTCGATAACTTTGATACCTGCCAATTTGATATATAAGATTTAGTAGTAAACAACAATTAATAGACAATTCCAGTAGCACATACATACGGTCATGATTCAGAATGAAATCATCTTATGTATTTTTTTTGCAATTGGCAGACCTTCATGAAGGTATGTTTCATGTTCAGTTTAGTATAGTACATCAGCAAGCAGTAGGGATTATTATGTAGAGAAACTCTAAACAATAGGATGTAGATTGTACTAATTAATGATTTCAGCAGCATTCCCCTGGGAACAATTCTTACCATGAATTATAGGAGGAATAGTTCCAAGACTCAAACTCTTAAAATTTATTGATATTTTCTGAAACTTGCCAGTGTACTCTGCAAATATGGGCCCCGCCATGCTTCTTATAATACCGCTAATTGCCTATGAAGAATTATATGCAAAATCTATGTTAACTGAGAATAGTTAACTTGTATTCATTTCCAGAATTTGAATGGCATTTTGTTTTTACTATCTGACAAGTTCAGTGTTTTCCAAGAAGAAAAAAAGGGTTCCTGGACTCATCACCTTGTTGAGGAAAGGCCACATTTCCGCGACAAACCGATTTAACCAGTCAATCTGCTCTTACAAGGATTACGTTAGCGAAAACCACACCAAGAAGTGCTATTGGCAAAGCATGAAAGAACCAATGTTAGAACTTAGAACTCACTCGATCATAATCAGGATGCTTCATCCAGAAAGGAATCTCTGGCAAAATATCAAGCAGGGAGCTTGTATCCATATCATGAATTGGCCGGATTATTGGTTCCTGCGAACTTTGTTTTAGAGTCACTGCTCTTAAACATATCTTAATGGCATTTACATAATTAGATGGTGTTCTATCCATCAAAGCTAACAACACACTATCTATGAATAAGACTTGAATGAAACCCAGCACGTAAGACAGAGTAAACATTGAATCATAAAGGAAAATGAGAAAACCCCATTGAAGAAGAACATGTTACCTTCACATCTGCAGGCTCCTTGGCAATGAAAAAGAGAAAACCAATGAAAAGTCCAAAGGGAAGTCCAATTCCAAAGCCAATGATTCCAAGTAAACAGCCCGCCAATCCCATTAGCTTCGATCAAACCCTTTTTTGATTTGCATGAGTTTTCCTAAAACGGAAATGCAGATCATCAAAGAAGAAAGATTGACAGTTTTTGAATGATGAAGGTGATTGTGATGAACGTACAATGAAGCAAAGAAAATGAAATCGGAAACTAACGGAAGGTTGCCGTAAGAGGAAACCGCCAAAACAGAGTTTCGTTGTTGAGTACACGCGTCAAACGTAGAGGCATTTTAGTCTATTCGCTGTGCAATAATCATTTTTAATTTATTATAAAGTAAATTAAAAACTAAAGTCAACAAGCTTGAATAATGCTATACACAATGACTCATGAAGAACTTAATATAAAATTGCCAAACTTTCTTAGCAACAATGGGTAGATGGAAAGATATATTATTTTTTCTAAGGTTTATTTGTTAAGGATCGAATTTAATGAATTGATTAATTCAATTTTCTTTTATAAAAATATATAGAAGCGTTGACTTTCTTATAACATATAAAATATTTACGTTTCATTTAACACTCATAAGTTTAGGATAAATGAGAATCCAGTGACCTTTGAGAAGTTAAGAGCTAATATTTATATAATAATAATAATATTGATAATAATTTGTTCAAATTACTTAGATTTGCCCGAATTATTCGAAATTCCTGTTAGGTTAGGGTAGAAGGCCTAAGTTTTAATTTTGAGTCGAACCCAATTAAAACCTCTATCTCAACCTAGTCATGTAAAACATTAAAAAGTGAAAAATGAATTAATTTGAATTCAACTTTATTTCACTGATTCAATTTTTTTCAGTATAAATTTATCAATATCTACGATAGATCTCGATTAATTCAGAGTTAAGCATCCCAAATGAGAGACATTATTTGAATTTATTTCACTCGACCCAAAAAACATTGATTTCGATCGACTCATTTACCATTTCTCAACGGATCTTGTTTTAATAAGCTTCATTGATTGATAGGCTTACAGTAGTAATTAAGAAAGCTAAATATGAAACAATTTTTTAATGATTTGGTCCATCAAATAGAAAGTGTTTCACGTGACCAAACTTTTTTTTTTCAAATTGAATGGTTTTCAAGTCAATGGTCTAAGAGGCTTGCACGGGATTAAAGAGGCAGCACAACCAAGTTAACTAAGCTATGACCTAAAGGGCAGTGTTAGGAGGAAAAAAAGTTGTGGGAAATTTTTTTTACTTTGTCACCATCAAAATAAACTAATAAGGTATTGGTTTGCTTGGAATCAGATCTTTTTTCAAATGGTTGGTCACATAACTTTCCCCAAATTATCTTTAGAAATGGATGCTGAAGAAAATTGTACAACTTTTTCAAGTTTCTTCACATGAATTCCTTGCTAGGTAGCCAGGTAAGTAGGGATCTAATTTCAAAAGTCAGTTCAATATATGCTTATTTGGACTTTAGAGATTTATCACCAAGAATCTCTATAACCAAATAATTGTATAAATTTGGCTTTTGACTGAGGAAATGATATCTTTTTCTCGGTATAAATTTACTGATATCCAATAATTACATTGAGTCCTAACTAATTCAGGGTCGAGTCGAGTTAGATCATTCAATTTATTATGATTATTTAGATAAATACATTCTCTCTCAAACTATAAGCAAAATCTTTGTTTCTTAATATCCCCAAAAGAAAATAGCTTGTCTGAAAAACAGGAAGCTTAAGCTGATGGGATTAATCAAAGCATCATTAATTTAATTAACCATCAACATGGCATGGGCAAAAGGCAATCAAATTAATTCAAAGCAAAAATTAATGACACTAACCGAAATTAAAAATACATTCGATTCGTTCTAAGTTATTAAACAAATTAAGATGCAATGAACCAAAACCCCGAGAGAGCAAAGTCCCACTCATCCATGAACTAATCATAATTAAGTTGATAAAATCCTCCACTTCCTCTCTCTTTGTGATCAATGTGCTGTCCCAAAGCCCCAAAAATAGCCAAAATTAGATTCTTGGGCAACTCGGTGATCTGGACCCTGTTGCCTCTTTGGAGATTTGTCTCCCCCTAACTGCAACTTCTGTTCCTTTTTTTTAATAACTGTCAAATTACATTAGGAGATGACTGGGAAGCAAATTTTTTGGTGTTTTCAATGGTAGGTTATTCCGTTTAAAAAATGGGTTATTAATTAAAAGGAAAAAAAAATGTACTCTCGATGTTCATTGAACATGTTCATGTTGCTTCGAAATCTTGGTTGCTTCAGTTTGTCACATTCAAACCTTTGATTAATTTACACTAATAATAATTACTTTTTAAAGAAAATATATAATATTTGAAATCTTAATTTAGTTTTTTTATTAATTTTTTAATATTTATCACATTGAGAAGAAACAAAAACAGAGTTGCAGATAAGGGTGTGTAGTCTAGCTCGCTTGATGCATTGAATTTCCAACGATTTAAGAGATCAGGCTGGCATCTATGTCCAGGGAGACTTGGAGAAGAGAGAGATGGTTGATGGCACTTTCTCACTTACTCAGCTTTTGCCCTTGGCTCCTCCTCCTTTTCTCTTGGGCCCATCATCCATGTCAAAATATTTTTTTAAAATATTTTTTTATTCCCATAGTAATAGTAATATTTCAAAAGTGAATATATCCAAATTAAAATTAAAATACTAATAAAAAAGAAGAAAAATCCCCTTTTAGCAGTAACTTTTTGGTTGGGTTATCACTTATCAATTATGGAACTTATCTAATGGTGTAAACTACTCTCTCTATTTTTATTTAATTATTTTTTTATCAATTTTTTGAAGATAAAATTTAAAAAGTATAAATCTTAAACTTTTTAAAATATATTTTTTAAAAATTTAATTATATATATTTTTTATAATTAATGATCAAAATTATAATAAATTGACTGATAAGAAATAGTTAAAGAGGGACAGAGGAAATAGATTGAAACCGTACATTTGTCTGCTGCCTGCTTCCTTCCTCTTTTCTTGCCAACAAGTTGCTCGCCGCCTTGCCCCCCAGTCTTCAAAATTTACTCTGCTCCCCTTTGCTCTGACTCAAAAACAAATACTATCATCATAACTACTTACCTAAAGGAGGTAGATCCTAAATTTCTCAGTCTACCTCTTCCATTCCCCCGAAATAAATTAATTTAACAAAATTACATGTAGGCATGAAAATTTTGTAAATTCACAAAAATATATTCAAATAGTTTCAATAACCGATTACAATTAAACAATAATGAGTCGATAAAGTATTAAATTCTTAATTTTTTTCATTATTACTAATAAGAGTTTTAAATCCTCGTAACTTATACCCGTCGTGCACGTCAAAAATTAAGAATATTAAAAATAAGTGTCTTGAAATTTTTACATAGTATTAATGACTTGGATAATGTTTGAAGGTTACATCTAAATCTAAATCTGAATCTAAGGTACAAGGTTTTGATTTTCTTGGTTTTTGTTTTTGTTGATGGATTAGGGCAAATAGAGGCTAGGGGACCCATTTTAATTTAACAGCATGTGCCCTGATCACAAAAGAAGATTGTTGGTATCTTTACACGTCACAACAATAATTCATCAGCTAGTTTGTCTTCAAGAATTTATGTTTTTGGGTTCGGTAAAAAAAATAAAAATAAAAACTCCTATTTATTCTTCCTATTTATTTTTTTTTGAGAAATTATTCTTCCTATTTTTTGCTATAATACAAACCGTAAAAAATAAGTACGAGTGTATCTTTTTTTTATCTGCCTCAATTTGGCGTTTCATTATTTGTTTACTAAGTTTTGCCCCTTTCTCAAAATATTTCCAATGTGTGGTACCAATTCAGGTACGGTTTGGAAAAAAAATTATTTTTCTTGCTAAATTAGTAAATTTGGTATCTGTCTGTTGTGGTGTCCTAAGAAAATTTGTTATTTTTCTGATGAAAGAAAAACTTTACTTTGTTAATTACTAACCCAAAATAACTGTGTGTATAAATGTCATGGAAGAAAATATCTGCAAATTTCCAATTTTAGTTAGGAAATATATTTGAAAAAAAAATAGGCATAATGTACCAAAGTATTTTAACTCAACTCAAGACTAAAGGTCTTTTTGCTAACTCAGTGCGGTGCGAAAATCCGTCTTCTTCAACTTTTTATCGGAGAAGTGTTTTCAAAGGGCTGTTAGAGTTGTTGTGAGATTGTCCTACCTGGACAATCAATTGCAACTTTTATTCACTGGATAAGGAGGGGGACAGTGGCTGACCGCTTAAGCTACGGTGACTGATCGTGCAGCAAGGTTTTCTTTTTTCTCATCACAGACAATCGTTCAGAGTTAACAAAGGGAGCCTAAGTTTCAACTTCGAGCTTAATTTTAGAAGAAAATATTTGCAAATGCATTGTTGACTTAAATTTTTAAGTTCAAAAGTCGGATTAGATGGCTATCAAGTATTTTAATTACCTAATTAATTGGTTAATATTTTTATTAACAAAAATTTGTCAATCATCTACTTCACTTGTAAATTTACACTGAATTGTATAGTATAACAATCCTATACGAACATAGACATATTTCATATAGAAAATATAATATAAGAATGGGTAATACAATTAAACAAAACAATATTGAAGAGTGCTTAGAAAATCTTACATTTAAAACTAGATAAACACATCATTTAAAGCTATTTGGAAATATCTTTGGGCCTTAATTAAGAGTCCTATTTATGGGAGTTGAGAAAAAAAATCTTTTGGTTTATTAACAGTAAAATAATTGTTTTGGAATTGTAAATTTTGGGTATTAAAAACTAACCATTGCCCTTTTAAAAAAAGAACCTATTGGGAAAAAGAACCTTTTGTTTATGAATTATTTATTTATTTTTATTTTTGAAAATATATTCCAACGGGGCCAAATCATAAACATGACACCACATGGCCATTGGCATGCCAAACCAAGTCAAGAGTCAAAAATTTATCAAACCCCAAAACTTCTTATATATTTTTTAAATTCTTTTTTCTTATTTGAAGACAAATTCTTTTTTAATTCATGAAAATGACTTTATTTTGGAACAATTTAGTACGGACTATCATTTTTAAATTTATGCCTAAAATAATTAAAAATTGAGGGAAAAAAAACCAAGAATAAGTCCATTGGAAGCGCGCTAGTGTTAAAAAAAAGCCAAAAACTTATTGGTTGGTCTCAATTATTGTCCATTTTAAAGTCAAAACTTGCAAATTTCATCAACCATTATCACATAATAATAATATAAAATTATATTATATTTCCCCCAAATTTTACATTAAAATTCTTATTATTTTTTATTAAATAATAATAAATTACATAAATTAAAAAAAGAAAATATTTTTAAAGACTTTCTGAATTAGAGGGCACTATTTAATTTAGGAAAAAAAATAGAAATTGAGATTATGATGATGAAAAAGTAAAGAAAACGTTAACTGTCTTTTAGACCTTTCTAGCTTTTCTCTTTTCTCTCTTTTGACACATTTTTTTTTTTCTTCTTTCTCTTTGATTTCTTTCTTTCCACTGTAAAACTTTTTCTTTCTCTCTCTTCAACATGGCTTGAAAAGAGCCCACACCCTTGAAAAAGATATAAATAAACATATATATATATATATATATATATCTCTCTCTCTCTCTCTCTCTATCTCTTTGAAACTGAGCTCTCTTTTTCTTTCTAATATTTCTCTCTCTATCTCTGTTTGTGGCAAAAGGAAAAAATAAAAGAAAAAACAATAAAACCCCAGTGGTTTGATAAAAAAAGCCCCTTCCTCAAGATCTACTTTGTTAGAACTCAAAACTTAGATAGAGATTGCAGAGAAAAGGATAGCAGATAAGCTCGAGAAAGCAAAGTTAGTCATAAACCTTTACCATAAGGTAAAACCAGAAACATTTCTTTAACACTCCCCCAAAACCCTAATCAATTACTACTAGTTTTATTTAGCTTTCAGTAGCTTCTCTTGTTTTTTGTTTTTTGTTTTGGTTTTTGGCTTTTGGCTTTCTGGGTTTCGTTTTCCTTCATGTATAATCTATCTTGGAATTTGTGCTAGTTTTTGCTTTGTTTTTTTTCTTTTTTTAAAGTTATTCAGCTAAATCAGATCCATGGAACTTTATTTTTATTCATTTTAGCTTCCTGGGTGTTCAGTTGATTTCGGTTTTTCTTTTTCTTATGTTCTTTTGCGGGGTTTGTTTACTTTCTGATGTTTAAGGAAGATCTGAGCTGGGTTTTTAAGTTTAAGGTGTTTATTTTGGCATTTTTAGTACGGTGGGGTCTTGGGATTTGCTGTTTCGGACGTAGCTGTTATTGGATTCATTGTTCTTTTTTTTTTTGTGTGTATTGATCTTTATTACTATTGATTAGCATTAATAACGAAACTTATTTTGGAAACTGAATTTGTGATCGTGTTGAACGCTAGCCTGGTTGAATTAATTCTCGCACTGTACTTTTGGTGAACAAACTGCTACTACTTTACTTTACTGGTTGGTGAAACTGACGAGGTTCATGTTTAGAACGCGCTGATGATTTTATCTCTGGATTTTGAGCATGATTTTTTAAAGCTGGACTGAATGGCTTAATTCTGTTTTTATGCAATAATTTGGTGCTAATTTATTTTGGATTTCGGTTTTGGAACTTTGATTTCTTTGTCTTATATTTACCTTCAAGGAAAGTTGATAGAAGTTCATCCATTTTGACTGATTTCAGGCAGGTTTTGACTTTGCAAGTGCCTTTGAAGGAGGAATTCCTTTGGCTGGTTATTTCTTGTTCTTCTCAATGGCTGCAGCTGAGAGTGTATGTCATTTCTTCCTGATTCAAGTCATTCCTAATCCTGAATGAATTGGAATAATCAACTGCTTTTAGGGAGATGACAGGGGAATTTGTACGGGTCTCAAAAGAAGTGTGTTAGTGGATTGGATTGCAAGCATTAGATTGGCATCTCAAAATACCAACTGGACCTGGGATTTTGCTGTATTAGAAGTTACCATTGCACTGATTGCATTATAAGAGGCTTTTATGATTTTTCTGGGAAAGGGCATTTTAAATGCCTGCTAGTCCTGCAGCACCAGTGGTATTGTTAGATGTACCTTTCTTTGCTAGCCGGCCTTGGAGAAAATGGGATGGACTGTTTTGTCTATCTTGGAAAATCACGTTTAGACAACAAAGTTGCTGATGCCTTGTTGAATGTCTTCTGATTCGGTCACTGTGAGCAACCATGTAATTTTGTAGCTTGTTGTGCTTTGGATGTTCTTTTGCTATTTTGAAGACTTGTTTCGCTTCTGCACTGCTTGGAACTTGTATATTGTTGAAATTTTTACCTAACAACATGGAAGTTGAGACGCAGAATGCTAACCACCAACCAGATGTCCTTCATCGGCTGCTTCCTTCTGTTTTTCCTGTTCTTCTAATATCAATTGGATATGTTGACCCTGGAAAGTGGGTTGCAACTGTCGAAGGAGGTGCACGCTTTGGTTTTGATCTGGTAGTGCCCATGCTTCTTTTTAATTTTGCTGCCATTTTGTGCCAGTACTTGTCGGCTCGAATTGGTGTAGTCACTGGAAAAGACCTTGCTCAGGTACAGTTCATTCTTTTCATGCTTGTGCTTATTGCAATTTTTTTCTCTCTTTGTTTGGTTTAAGCTGGCTTTGGGTTTCTTAAGATTTACTTTTTCGGTATGATTGTTTCATGTGATTATATCAGTTATAAAGGGGAGAGAGAGCTTGTACCAACAGTATATAGTAATCAGCACTGACTGCAACAAGAAAATTTGTTACGTATAGCAAGAGAGAATAAGACATTGATTTGTTGGTTCCTTTTTAATATAAAACATAAGGAATTTTTCTTTTTACGAAATACAATCTCTTAACTTATTATCTTTCCCCACCTTGTTATAAAAGTGTACAACCATCAATAAATAAGTATTATATTTGCACATATAGTTTGTTTAATTCCTTTTTCCCACTAGATTAAGAAGCATTAGAGCTCATTTTCAAGGAATGCATGGTTATGTGTCTATAGCTAACTGCTTATCTTTCATGTTTGCATGTACGTGCTTGTATAGTGCGTAGGTGTCTGTATGTTTCTGTGGATGTCTCTTTTGCTTTTGCCAAGAAACTTATTTACTTTCCATTTTTTGTGGTGATGACAGATTTGCAAGAATGAGTATGATAAATCCACTTGTGTTTTCTTAGGAGTTCAAGCAGAGCTTTCTGTGATTTTGTTGGACCTAACCATGGTACTTTTCTCATTGATGAGCTTCTGCAATGCTGGGCTGCCCTTTCCGAATATTTATGGCACTTTATAAGTGGTTTTTGTTTTATTCTTACAAAAAAAGTGTTTATTTTACCAGGTTTTGGGTGTTGCACATGGGATCAATCTTCTCTTTGGGGTGGATCTGTCCACTGGTGTTTTTTTAGCTGCTCTGGATGCTGTTTTATTCCCAGTTTTTGCCACCCTCCTTGTAAGTTTAACTGCTTCTTTTATTGCAGAATCTTTCCCTCGCAATGTCATCAACAATCTAATCAGCTTTAAATGTTTAGGATCACTGCAGGGCAAGTTTCCTATGCATGTGTGCAGCGGGCTTCATTTTTCTTTCATATGTGTCTGGAGTGCTCATCAGTCAACCAGAAATTTCACTTTCCATGACTGGAATGCCAATGAAGTTGAGCGGGGAAAGTGCATTTGCCCTGATGAGTCTCCTTGGAGCAAGCATTATGCCTCACAATTTTTATCTGCATTCTTCTATTGTTCAGGTATTTCTCATTATGCCTCACAATTTTTATCTACATTTAGCTAGATGATGTTTCACGCCTTGTTGTCTTTAAGGCGTGGCTTTGGAGACTGTAAATGAGGTGGATAGTCGCCAACTGTTTGGTGGTACTTTTTGGGGTTTTTGCTGCTTTGCTATTTTCTTTCTTTAATGATGGTTTTTATACTTATCACACCATTCTGAAATGTAGGGTAGGAGATATTTGTTACACCATGCTAGGGCATGCCATTTTCAAACTATTAAACTAAATAATGCACCTTATCTATTTTATACTTGCAAACATTTGTTTCTATTTTATGCTTGGGCAATTTTTTTAGAGTTTGAAAATTTTGATGGGATTATTGTCAACTTTCTGAAATTTTCTTCTCATGTTCGCAGCAGCATCAGGGACCAGCAAATATTTCTAGGAGTGCCTTATGTCATGACCATTTTTTTGCCATCTTATGTGTCTTCAGTGGTATTTATCTAGTAAATTATGTGCTGATGAGTTCAGCTGCAAGTGTCTTCTACAGTGCTGGCCTTGTCTTGCTCACCTTTCACGATGCAATTTCACTAATGGAACAGGTATTTTCTCTTCTCGACAAGCTATTGATTATGATTATTCTTGACATTCAATATAGTGTCTATAATTGGATATTGATAAATTCCTGCTAAAAAAATTAAAACAGGTGTTTAGGAATGGTGTGCTGCCTTTATTCTTTTTGCTGGTCATTTTCTTATCTAATCAAATCACTGCAACAACCTGGAATTTGGGTGGGCAAGTCGTCTTGCATGGTTTCCTTGGCCTTGACATACCGGGTTGGCTACATCGTGCAACAATTAGAATTATAGCAATCGTCCCTGCTCTATATTGTGTGTGGACTTCCGGAGCTGAAGGGATATATCAGTTGCTCATCTTTGCTCAGGTTATGGTGGCCCTTCTGCTTCCATCTTCAGTCATCCCTCTGTTCCGAATAGCCTCATCAAGACCAATTATGGGTGTCTATAAGATTTCTCCAATTGTGGAGTTCCTAGCACTGGTAATATTTATGGGGATGCTGGGCTTAAAGATAATTTTTTTGGTGGAAATGATATTTGGGAATAGTGATTGGGTCGGTAATTTGAGACTGAATGCTGGTATTAGCATGTTTGTTCCTTTGGTTGTTCTTCATGTTACTGCTTGTGCATCATTTTCTTTGATGCTTTGGCTAGCAGCTACTCCCTTAAAATCTGCTAGTTCTAGAATTGATGCTCATGCATGGAAATGGGATTTGAACAGAACTGTTTCTGAAGTAGCTATAGAGAAGGAAGAAAATGATTCGAGTGAAACTAGATATCAAGGAGAGGAACCTGTTCCCAGGCAGGATATTTCATCAGCACCAGGGAAGTCTATTGAGAGTCATTCAGACCTATCTTATTCAAATTATGATCTGAATTTGCCTGAAACAATAATGGAGTCTGACCAGGAAATACGTTTGACAACTGTTCAAGAGAACTCATCTAATAGTCTATATCCTAGCCCCACAGTTTGTAACCCTGAGGAGTCAGCATCCATAATTAAGTCATCTTCGGCCGTAGTCAATGAGTTAGTGGATGATGATTTGCCAGATACTAAGACTATGATGATTGAATCTATGAGCCCCATGGAGAAAACAGGGAGTTTAGAGGGAGATCTGCAGATTGAAAAAGATGACGACGATGGAGATACCTGGGAGTCTGAAGAGCTATCCAAACCTCCTTCTGGAAGTATTTCCTCTTTGACACCAGATGGCCCTCCTTCATTCAGGAGCCTCAGTGGGAAAAGTGATGATGGTGGAAATGGTACTGGGAGTCTCTCTAGATTAGCAGGGTTAGGTCGTGCTGCAAGGCGTCAATTAACTGTCATTCTTGATGAATTTTGGGGGCAGTTGTATGATTTTCATGGGCAGCCTACCCAAGAAGCAAAGGCGAAGAAACTAGATGTATTAGTAGGCATTGAATCAAAGCCACTCAAAGTGGATAATGCTGGGAAGGAATATGTTGGGTATTTTCCTTCTGTAGGAGGAAGAGGATCTGATCCGCTTATAAGCTCAAGTGTGTATGACTCCCCGAAGCAACTGAAGGTGCAAAATAGTATTGATTCATCATATGGGTTTTCAAGAGGATCTTCATCCATGTGGCCAAACCAAATGCAGCTATTGGATTCTTATGTTCAAAATTCAAACCGCAATGTTGATTCCGGTGAGAGGAGGTACTCTAGTTTGCGTGCTGCACCATCTACTGATTCATGCGATTACCAGCCAGCTACAATTCATGGATATCAGTTTGCCTCTTATCTCAATCGAATTGCCAAGGATAGAAGCTTTGATGGCTTGAATGGTCAAAGGGAGTTACAGGCATCAAAATCTCCTTCTCTTGGCCCGACAAATTACAGAGATTCTCTGGCTTTCACATTAGGTCAAAAATTTCAAAATGGGATTTCTTCTTCTCCAGCCCCTGGATTTCAGAATGTTGCAGTTTCTAGAAATAGTCCATTACAATCTGAAAGATCTTACTATGATATCAGCTCCCCCGGACCTAATGATAATTCTGGAATATCATTCAATTCAAAGAAGTATCATAGCTTGCCAGCCATATCAGGGCTCTCTATTCCTCATCGAGATCCATACATGTCTGAGAAGAGTGCTCAGTGGGACAGTGCAGTTGGATATGGGTCGCCTGTTGGTAGGACAAATTACGAAACATCCTTGTATTTGAATACTGGGTCCAGGACAGGAGTTCCATCGGCCTTTGATGAGCTTTCTCAATCAAAGGGATATAGAGATGCTTTGCCCTTACAGCTCAGTTCAAGTTCGAACACTGGATCTCTCTGGTCTAGACAGCCCTTTGAGCAGTTTGGTGTAGCTGAGACAAGACGAACTGCTGGCAGTGAAGCACCTGGAAGTGGGTTGAACTCAGCAACTAGGGATTCTGCTTTTGGTGTGGATTTAGAGTCCAAACTTCTTCAGTCTTTCCGAAACTGTATAATAAAGCTCTTGAAATTGGATGGGTCTGACTGGTTGTTCAAACAAAATGATGGAGCTGATGAAGATTTAATTGATCACGTAGCAGCAAGGGAGAGGTTCCTCTATGATGCTGAAGCTAGAGAGATAAACAAGGTTGTTCACATAGGTGAACCTCCATACATGTCTTCTGAAAGGAGGTATGGTTCTACACCAAGGAGTGACCACTTTTCTATTGCATCAGTTCCTCATTGTGGGGATGGATGTGTTTGGAAAGTGGATTTGGTAATTAGCTTTGGAGTCTGGTGCATTCACCGGATCCTTGATCTTTCGTTGATGGAAAGCCGGCCGGAGCTCTGGGGAAAGTACACTTATGTGCTTAATCGCCTCCAGGTATATTCTTTGTACTTGCTGCCTTATCTGGTTAATGCATGTGTTAGTTGCTTAATTTGTTGACTCTGACTGCCAATGCTCTAGCATTTTAGAATTAAGGAGAGTGTGTTGTTCTCTGGGTATTATTACATGATTGGTTTATCTTTTTATCTTTTTGGATGAAAGATTGGTTTGTCTTTTAGGTTCTCTTGTTTGTTTCATTTGTTAGACTTTTGTGATCAAGATTAGTCTCCTGCGAACAGTTTGGTAGCCACTTTTCTTCTTTCACTATTCTCATCTTCAATTAGTGGGAATCCGTTTCAATGAATGACAACATTGCAAAAAGTTTTCTTCTGATTGTTATTGCTGATATGTGTCTCAGCTGCCCTTCCATAAAAGGAAAACTTGCTTAGGCGTGGTATATTATTCCATCCTGAACATGCAACGTATAACGTATTTGTTGTTGTTATTTCTATTATTATAATCTGAAATTTAGCGGTGCATTTCCTTTTGCTTCAGAGCTACAGTTGTGTTTATGAATTATGATGTAATAGAAGGTTATATGATCGCAAATGATTGCAAGTGTGTTGCACAGAGCCTATGCTGGAAAACTATTTTTCGTTTTAACTCTTTTTGTTTGGGCTGAAGACTTTGTGATGCTTTTTCTGTCGGTTTCTGCTTGAACTTGATGAACCTTAACAGTGATTATTTTGTTAACAGGGTGTCATAGATCTGGCATTTTCAAAGCCTCGATCCCCAATGTCCCCGTGCTTCTGCCTTGAAATACCCGTGGAATATCAGCAGAGGTCTAGTCCTCCTCCTTCAAATGGAATGTTGCCCCCAGCTGCAAAACCTGGCAGGGGTAAATGTACAACTGCAGCTACGTTCTTGGATATAATTAAGGATGTGGAGATTGCTATATCTTACCGGAAGGGTAGAACGGGCACTGCCGCTGGTGATGTAGCTTTCCCAAAGGGAAAGGAGAATTTGGCATCCGTCCTTAAACGCTACAAGCGTCGATTGTCCAACAAACCAGTTGGCATCCATGAGGGGTCTGGATCACGGAAGGTTCCGACATCAGCTGCAATGTTGGCTTCTTACCCTTCATAGCTTCCATTCCAGTTTTCCCCTCTCTGGCTTCACGGTTGTTGAGCTGTTGATTTTGAAACACAGCTCTCATGTGCTAAAGCTCACTTCTCACAGTACTGTCAAAAAACACTCAAAACCAACCCTCCCCCGCTCTCTCATGTGTATTAAAAGTCCACGCTGCAAATTTAATTTCCATGTATCTTATATATACAAAGGATAAAAGTTTACTGGATTTTTAATTGCGGCCGAATTAAAGAAAATGGGTAGAAGAAAGGTGGAAATTGATCCATAGCTAATGTCTTTTTTTCAGTAGAAACTCTGTTTCTCATCTCTCTCCGGTTTCCGCCGGAATTGCATTTGCATTAGATGTCACCTTTGAACTAAATTTCATCGGATTGTGGCACTAACTCAAGTCTACCAATCAGCAGAGTTTGTGGCTAAAATTAGGAACGGGGTCCTTTAGAGCATAACCTAGAAGACAAAAATGATTGAAGAAAAGAGGGGCCAAGGGATTGTGGACTTTGAGGGGAGAGGAGAGACGTGGATGATTACTCACCGAAAAGGCTAAAAACAGAGCCCACAGCGTTGTACCCATCATTTTCTATTCATTGGTTGGCAGCCTGATGATTATCATTATCATCATTCAAGCAATCATAGTATCCGAGATATATATATACTCATGATGACAATTCATCTGCTTCCACAAGTCTCCACTTTTTCTCTGTTTAAAATTGAAAGAGTTGAAGAGAAGAGAAGAGAAACAACTTTTATCAATCCCAACAAGGTACATAACATAAGCCCTTCCATTGAAATAACAAAAATCTAAAAAGTTAGTGTTGTTTGCAAAGATGGGTGTTCTTCTGATATCTTTCCCATTAATCCTGCTAATCTTGATCCTAGCCCTCGCATTTTATCTTCTTGGCAGAGCTCAGGGCCGAAGTGAAAGACCTCCCCAGTATTTTGGGCCACCTGCCCCTCCAGCATCAGCTCCAGCTCCAGCCTCACCTCCACCGGCACCACCCCAAGCAAAACCATCAGAGGTTTAAGGATTTTGTAGAAAATCTTTGGCTTGTAATACTAGCTGATAAGTTGTGCAAATTTCAGCCTCATTTTTATTTATATGAATGAATTTCCAAGGTTTAAAATATCTATTTTGAATGGCAATCAATTGAGTTTTCATCATAAAATATTAAAATCTGAAACTTTGATCTCTCACCCTTTTAAGTTGTTGAGATAATATAGTATAAAATAACAAAACCTTCCAAGTTGAAGTTCCAAACTTCCAATTTCCAAATCCAACCGGGCAAAGGCAAAGGCAAAGGATCAGATTTGTAATATCAAAAAAATATGGCAAAAGTGTGGGAGGGTAAACGAGTGCCGACAAATGAAACGATGAGACAGAGAAACAGTTAAGACAGAAGGGAAAACGGCTGAGACGGTGATGAAACGGTGAGTATTGAGTGAGGGGGCCGCGGGGTTGATTTGGGCTTTTTTGGCCCTTGATTTGAAGGAGAGATCAGTGGACCTCATCTTGCCCTTCAAACCCAACTCCAACTCATAAGGCCCACTTTAATTCTAGCAGAAAGAAACCTTAACCCATGCTACTTACAACTTCTAAGAGAAAGAACGCGTTCCCCGCCGATCCGGTTCGAGATTGACCGGCGACTGGGAGGGGTAGGCAGCGAATTTAGTGACTATGGAAGAGACCACGAGATTAAAGAATTCAATTCTGCGCGGTGATTGATCGCCATCGCCATGGATTCGTAAGCTTTTCTTTCATCGCTTTTCAATTTAGGGTTCAAATTTCTATCGTAAATTTTAAAAATAATAATAAATTAAATCTGGGGTTTTTTATGGTAATTATTTCTTTTGGGTCTCTTACAGTTATCTCGATGAGGAAGGAGAGCCGTTATGGACCATGATGAGCGCAATTTTGGGATGGAAGGATCAGATTCGGAAGCCAAGAAGAGGAAGAAGAAGGAGAAGAGGCGCAATGAGAAAAGCCTGGGGGTGATGGTGACGAAGGAACTGTAAAAAGGTTGGGCAAGTTACCATGACTTCTACCTTCTTTATCATTCTGTTATACAGGGGCCAATTTCAGTGAAAACATAGTTTTGCCATTTAGGTTTCTTATGTTGCATAAACTTGAGATTGTTTTACCCAAACATTGCATGTATTGTCGTGGTGGGTATGCTTAAGTTTGGACTATGGGTATATGCATTTGTTGACTTCCAACTTCTGAAGAACTTCTTAATAATAGCTTTTAAAAGAACCTCTTAATAGCCTGTCTAATTCCTTGGGGCAAAAAACTGACCATGTTTTGAATATTTTGTCTTTTTCTTAAATTTGTATCTGCCCAATATATTTTCTATATTACTGGCTTTAACTTTTGAAAATTGCTGTTGTAAGAGAAAGTTATTTGCCTCTTGTCCTACTTATTTTTGTATGCAAATGAACGAATTGTTCATATTTCCATCATCATTATATTTGTATGACCTTTAGTAGTACATATTTATTTTGTCAATTGAATTTCACGAGTATTTGCAGTGGGTCTCTTCAATATGGAGCCATGCAGAGATCATTGTAGATGATGGGATTGTTCTCCTGTCTGTAAGAAATTCTGCAAGGTACAGTTTTGTCTTGTGTGTTCATTTTCAGTTGGATTGTATAGAATTTGAATCTGAATTTTAAGTTTGTTTCTTTATTTGCAGTGATGGCTTTTCACTTCTTTGCTCTTCGATTAGGGGGCTAAACTTGGTTTCTATTTTAGCATTCTAGAAAGAATGTGAATACATATTGTACTTTCTTTGGTTCGCAAATACTCTTCGAGTGTAGTTTAATTATTTATAGATATTTTTCCTTGTGAAAATGGTTAAGATTGCCTCAACATGCATAATTACAATTAAAATTATTTTGAAATAATTCCCTTTGAACTGGGATTTTCTTAACTACTATGTTTATTATATCTTCTTTCTTTTCATCATCTATCTTTCTTCCTCTCTCTGGGCCTTTTTCCCCCACTCTGAGCTTTGATGATATTTTGGTACGGAGCTATGATAATGCTTTTTTTTTTTTCACACAGACTACTCTGAGCTTATAGCTGTTTATTCACATATGTTTGACTATTTCCTTATCCCACATTTTTTTAATGAACATGTATCTCATTTTTCCTTGCCTTGAAAGTTGAGTTAGTTATCGCTTCCCGTAATAGAATGATGTTAGGAGGTCTTCTCATTCTAGTTCTAAGCTTAAATTTTTTATGTAATTGTATACTATTACATAGTATCATGTTGTAGGAACTCTTCAGTTTCTGTATAAATATGTACCCAACAGATTGAAGAAATCACTGTATTGTATCTGTATTTTTATTTTGGTGTGAATTTCTTCTCTTTCTTCTTTGGTATAGATAGTGAACATGAACTTTTGAAGGAGAATACCAATGAGTCATGAGAGAGGAAGCACCTTTACAATGAAGTGATTAAGCTTAAAGGAAACATCAGGGTTTTCTGCCGGTGTAGACCATTAAATCAAGTTCAAATGTGAAATGGATCCTCTTCTGCTGGTGAATTTTGACTCATCCCAAGATGCTGGGCTACTGATAATCTGTTCTGATTCTTCCAAGAAGCAATTCAAGTTTGACCATGTATTAAGGTTTGAGGATGGCCAAGGTAACCTAATGTCTCTTGACTTAGATTAATAGAACCTGAGATCTTTTGACTTGAGTTTACTATAAATGTTTTTATTTCTGTGCTCTTTTAATCATGTAGAAGTTGTAATTGCATAACCTAAACCCATTGTTATTTTTGCATTGCCTGGCTATTGGATGATTCACAATGTCACATCCTTTTTAAAGTTGACTGTGTATACTGTCCTACTTTGCATGAGGTTGTTGGTATATTGATGGAGAATATTGGAAAAATCAAGCAAAATTTGTTACCTAGGCCTTGCTTCATGTGCGGACAATGAAAGAATCCTGTTCCGAATTAATTAAAAACTATTTTAGTCTAATTGCTTAGTGTGTAAAAAGTGATCTAAAACTTTTCTCAACTAATTATTTAGTCTTAATTATTTTAGTTTTGTTCTGGTCTGGAACATGGGATGTTAAACAGTTCGAATTTAATGCAGGGTAAAGCATTATTTCAAGCCCATGAGAACTTGGAGCATTTGGCAATGATGGGGATGGTGTTAGGACTTCTTCTTGAGCATTTAGTGCCAACTTCTGCCGTTGAATGAGGCCAATTTTTGCATATGTTGCTCTCCATGGTTCCTTCCGCTTTTCACGTTTGGATCACCCAAATCTTTCCGAAAGCTGTCAAATCAGAACATCACAGCCACCTAGTCCATTTTTTTCTCTTTTAAATGCTGGACTCTTAGTGGTTTTGCTTGCCGTGGATTGTGTTGATTGTTTGTTGTGAATTGTGAATTGTGTTGCCCTTGCATAGATTTGCATCCTGGTGTTGATTTTCTTTTTCTACTTCTGATGGTTGCGGTGCGGGATTATGTTTCTTCTCTTTTGTAGTCTTCTCTCTATTGGAGCTGACCTTCAGAGCAAGGGTTTCATCTCCTCTTTTCCGCGAAGCTTTTTTGATGGAGTGAACTATGTGCCACGCTTGCATTTTTTTAAAGAAACTTTTCAATTTTATTCTTTTTGGGTTGTCCATTTTGTTTTCATGTCAAGGATTAGCATTATAAAAAATTGACTTTATTTCTGAATTAATTAGATAATCTTAATTTTTAATATCTTTGAAATATACAGCACTTCTGAAGTTATATTTTAAAAAATGCTAGGTTAGTCATTCTATTTCTTCTGGATTTTGAAATCTTCTCTGCGTATGGTGGTTAGTATCAATTCTAAGTTCTAACGTTGTGTGATTGCATGCTATTGCTGATTTTCCTTTTCTGCTTCTGGTTGCTGGGTGTTTATGTTATATCCTTCAAAACAGAAAACTAATTTGGTAAATATAATTTGGTTTTTATTTTAACTCGCAAGTAACTTTAGCTACTAAACTACCTAATTCAAGGCTTATATTCGTCTAGGGCCGTAAAGGATTGCCTTAATAAAACAGTTTTGGGCCATAATGGGCCTAATTAGAAAAATTTAGGCTGAATTTAAAGAATTTTGATTAACAATAATGTCATCGTGGACTCGCTTGCGGTTTTATTGGGCTTAGTTTTAAAATCATATGCCAAATTGAAATATTTTCTAGGCTGAATTGAGGCCAATCTCAGAAAGTTAAACAGAATTGGAGTTAATTACGAATATGTTGTAATGGACCCTGTGGGCCCAATTACAAAACCTTAAGAAGAACCAAAAGAATTTTTTTTTGGTAGAAGAACCTAAAGAAATTTAATTTGTGATATGATATGCCGAATTGAAAAATATTTTGGGGCTTATATGCTAAACTGAAGAATATTTTGGGTCTAATTTTAAAATCCTAAGCCTAGTTGAGAAATAATTGGGCCTAAACCCTATAATAGAAAGTTTGTCCCAACTAGACCCAATTAAAAAATATAGGCTAGTTCTAAAGAATTTTGATATATGATAATTTCATCGACATTTTAATCCATAATGGACCTTATTCATTTTTTGGGGGTACAATTCGGGGTACTTAGACCCAGAGAAAAGAGACGGCAGGGGCTCGGTGACCTCCCTAGCCTCCCTAGACCAAGACGTAGAGGTCTTGTTGGACCTTATTCTGAAATCCTAATATCCTATGCCGTATTTGAAAAATACTTGCGCCTAACTAACCAGCTACAAAAAGTACTTTTATGCGTCGTGATGGATCAATTTGGGCCATATTGGCCACCTAAGGAAACTACGCCAATTGAACAGCTTTATGGGCTTAAGTGGGCCCGACCATGAAAAACTAGGCCAAATCTTAGAAATAATGCCTTAACGGACCAACTTTGGGCCTTTGCGGACTCAATTCTAAAATCCTAGTCCGAAATTGAATAATTTTGAATCAACATTTCCATTAGGAACAGGTGTCGGGCGTCTCTTGACCCAATTCTAAAAGCCTAACTAAGACAAATTCGAAGAATATTAAATTACAAATTTACAATAACGCCTTGAAGCCTTGAAGAATTAGTATTGTGTATAAGTGGACCCAATTTCGAAAGTTCAAACAATGACGACTTAATGTTATTGTCCCATTCGAGTGCCTACCCAGGTCTTCAAGAGAGGGCTGCAGGTGCACCTTGGGTCATAGTGTTATTATATCCAACAGGTAAGACCTTTTTCTTTTGTACCAAGACATGCAAACCCATGCAGCATTTGGTGGTGGGACTCCTGCAATCTGAACTCATCAAAAGTGAAAGAGGTAAAAATTGTAACTTTGGCTGGAGTTTCTAATGCTCTTACAATTTAATACAGGCTTAATTTGACAGGAAGCAGTACCCCGATTTGTGCAGCCTTCTAGTCTTCTTCGGTCCCAAACTAGTATTGTTACATTGCCATCATCCAATGTTTGTCTTCACCAGAGTACGGTGGTACTAATGGATATGACCATAGGAATTTGCATATTGCTGCTCTATTAAGTCTTCAACATACATATTTATGCATATTCTTCACTTAATCAATATAAGCCTCATTCAGGGTGGTGAGCCGCAAGGGTTGTGCATCGTACGGCTGCTGCAGCGGCAACTGCCCCTTTCCAGGTTTAAATTTTTGCAAGATTGTGTACATAGTTTGCAACTTGGACATAGTCTTTTCTATCATTTTCTTTTCTCCGCCTAAATGGATCAGTTTTGGGCCTAATTGGTGCCGTAATTATTGAACTAATTCGACCAAATTTACACCTTGGGGTTTGTTTTGGGCCTCAGGAAGTGAGAAGAAACCAGCTTTCCAACTAAATTGCGGCTCATTAATTTCAGAAAATCACAAACTTAAATCCATCCCTATATATACATATAACTTAGCAAATCCCACAATAGAGAATACCAAAAAAGTTACATAAAAAAATTAATAATCCTTAAACATACTTATAGAGATGGCAATGTGGGCGGGCTAGGTTGGCACGGCCCAAAAACCATGCTGTCCGCACAAATATGGACCATGCCGTGCTGGGCCAAAAAAAAATATGGGCCGTGCCGTGCTAGCCCATATCTTTTGAAGATTAAGCCCAGTCCAGTCTGTAGTCCACATGAATCGTACCGTACCAACACATGGGCTAAACTGGGCTGGCACATGGGCCAATAATTTTTATTAAATATTAATTTTGTTCATATTTTTATTTTTTATTTTAATTTTTTCTAGATTTTTTTAATACTGATTATTAAATTAAATTTTAAGAATGAAAAATTTCACACAAATTTAAGTGGTTCGGCTTACAATGCCTACGTCCACGAGAAAGCGGAACATTATTCACTATAAATAATAAAATTTACAAATACTAATTGATATTATAAACTAAGAAAAATCTATCACCTAAAAAATGAAAAAAAAAAATCAAATTTATTCATTTTCATCCGAAAATTCCTCTTGGTTTTGTACATTTTGTAAGCGAGATTCTACATCCAACCAATCTTTCAAAAGAACACACATCTCAAGGGTCTTTGGTGCCAATCTACTTCTTCTATCATCAAGAATTCTCCGACCTGCATTAAAACAAGACTCCGAAGGAACTGTGGATATCGGAGGTGTTAGTAGGTCACGGGCCATGATGGAAAGCACAAGCCATAATTTTGCATTACTTTTCCACCATGCCAAAACATCAAAATTTTCTAATTCTTGATCATCAGAATTATCTTTCATTTCTTTATTATTATTATGATATTATCTCATTTTGATGATTTTATTATTTACAATTAATTTCTTCATTAAAAATAATAATTTTAAAATTAAATTTAATAATTATTACTACTATTTTATTTAATTTTACCACTATAATATTAATTTTTTTCATTTTAAAATAAAAAATGAATAATTATATAATTATTATATTATTAATAAATTCTAAATTTACTAAAAATGGGCTGACCTAGATAGGTACATGGGTCGTGCTGTGCTAGCACGTGGGCTATGCCGTGTTGGGTTATTTTGGTGGGTCGTACCGTGCCAGTCCATGTGCCACCAAATGACTGCCCAGCCCGTCCATGACTGATGGGCCGTGCTGGCACGGTCCACCCAAAAAATAATATGGGTCATGCTAGCACGACCCATATTGGGTTGGGCCGTGTTGGGCTTCGTGCTGCCCGCCCATTTTGCCATCTCTACATACTTATATTGAATTGTTAAGATATTAATTCCTTATTAAGAGGATAATCATTTAACCGCATATAAATCCATAGAACTATATCACACCAATTAGCATAAAGCAGTCATAGAAAATTAATTTCACGCAAAAGAAAAAAATAATAACATGAATAAAAACAGTTAGACAAATAATAAAAGGAAACTTTACAACAAACAAGCAATCACAAAAAGCATAGGGGAAAGAAGTGTTAAAGAACAACAAATTGCATTAAGAATATAAATTAATGAAAACTAAATGACACATAATAAAATGAAACACACAAACATATAACTATGCATATATAACAAAAACAAATCTTACCCTTGTTAGTAGATTCAAAGCCGACCAACCATGCCCTCAGTGGTAACAAACTCTCTCTTCTTTTGAGCATTTTTACTTATGTTCTCTTCATGGACACTTTCGCCTATCCACGGTTTGGATAGTTTAAATCTTCCCCAAAAATTCTGAAATTAGGACATCACAGCCGCCAAACTATTTCTTTTAATTTTCTGTGATCCTTCTTCTTTCAATGCTGGATTCTCTATGATTTTGCTTGCCATGGATTTTGGCTTTTTGGGCTGGATTTTGTTCTCACTTGGGGTCACTATCATCAACCTCACTCAAGGTGGTCACTATCATCAACCTCACTCAAGGTGGTCACTATCATCAACCTCACTCAGGGGCACTATCATCAACCTCACTGGGTCACTATCATCAACCTCACTCAAGGTCACAATCCATGACATGCAAAATCACAAAGAATTAAGCATCAAAAATAAGAAAAGAACACAGAAAAATAAAAGAAACAAGTATGCTGCTACGGATTTCGGAGAAGATTTGAACGAGCCGAACAGTGGAGAGGTGAAAACATCCACAGAGGGCCAATGTATATGAAAATTGGCCCCATCGAATGGCATACATTGGCAATAAATGCTCAAAAAGAGATCCAAACAGTAACGCCCCCTCTATCATTGCTGAATGCTCCAAGTTCTCATGGGTTTGAAATAATGATCTACACTGCACAGAGCTCAAATTGTGTAAGATCCCATGTTCAAGGTCTGAACAAAATTGAATGCATCAGAAGAAATACAAAACTAACCGGGCAAAACCAGACAATACAAAATATCTGAATACATCTGTGGCTGCGATAATTGAACCATATCTGAATCTGCACACATCTTCAAGAAATAACCAAACGTGTCATAAAGCGCAAGCGAGATAAGAAGAAATATATATGAATAGAAATCAAGAAGGCACATACTTGCTTAGCTTTACTCCCTGAAGCAGGAGACAGATCCAAACCTATTTCAATTGCAAATCCAACAAGAGTTGAGGAACTGGCCTAGAAAATAGGTTGCTTCAAAGTTATTGAACCAATTTTTGGGTCGCAAACTTGCTAAACCTACAGTAAATTAGAAAAAAAAATACCATTACTATCACGTACCACAAACTCATAAATAGGTAAAAAGTCAAGAATATACCAAACAGGATGATAAAGTACAATACTGTATTGAATTGCCAAACAACTAGATTTTCAGCGGACAAACAAAATGCTTTACCAAAACTCTAAAACTAAAACTAAACATACTGCATAAATTCAAAGCCAAAATTATACAAATTGACTTGACCACAAGTTTTAGTAGCTAACTTAGAACATTTTGTTTTCCCAATTATCCGCTTTAACAAATGCATAATTATCTACTAATTTTCCTAATTAGACGAGAGAGAAAATTAACACACAGACAAAAACAAAAACTAAAATCTGTTTGGCAGTAAGGAAAATTTCAGAAACATTACCAACCTCACAGCAAACATTGGCAGCAGAATATTCACAAGGGACAAAGCACACAATTCAACAGCAGCCATCAAGTCACTAAAGTAATGCCAAAGGAACACGCTCCAGCCATGCTTCAATTGTAAGAAACATCGCAGCCGCCTAATTATTTCTTTTAATTTTTCTGTGATCCACTCTTTCAATACTGGATTCTCTGTGATTTTGCTTGCCACGGATTTTGGCTTTTTGGGCTGGATTTTGTTTTCTCACTTAGGGTCACTATCATCAACCTCACTCAAGGTGGTCACTATCATCAACCTCACTCAGGGTCACTATCATCAACCTCACTGGGTCACTATCATCAACCTCACTCAAGGTCACAATCCATGGCAAGCAAGATCACAAAGAATTAAGCATCAAAAATAAGAAAAGAACATAGAAAAATAAAAGAAACAAGTATGCTGCTGCCAGGGCTTTCGGGGAAGATTTGGACGAGCCAAACAGTGGAGAGGTGAGAACATCCACAAAGAGCCAACGTATGTGAAAATTGGCCTCATCCAATGGCATACATCGGCAAACAATAACACCCTTTTTATCATTGTTGAATGCTCCAAGTTCTCAAGGGTTTGAAATAATGATCTATACTGCACAAAGCTCAAACTATGTAAGATCCCATGTGCAAGGTCTGAATAAAAGCTGAATGCATCAGAAAAAATACAGAACTTACCGGGCAAAGCTAGACAAGACACAATATCTAATGCATCTGTGGTTGCAATAATCGAACCAAATCAGAATCTGCACACATCTTCAAGAAGTAACCAAAAGTGTCATAAAGCGCAAGTGGATAAGAAGCAAAGATATGGACAGAAATCAAGAAGGCACATACGTGCTTAGCTATACTTAAGCCCTGAAGTAGGAGACAGCTCAAACTCATTTTAATTGCAGATCCAAAAAGAGGACTCGGTCCAGAAAACAGGTTGCTTCAAAGTTATTGAACCACTTCTTGGGTCGCAAACTTGCTGAAACTATCCTAAATTAGAAAAAAAAAAAATACCATTACTATCACATATCACAAACTCATAAATCAGTAAAAAACAAAGAAAAGACCAAACATGATGAATAATTAGAATAGAGTACATTACTTAAGGTATTGAATGGCTAGTACACTAGATTTCCTGCGGACAAACAAAATGTTTTACCAAAAATCTAAAACTAAAACCAAACATGCTGCATAAATTCAAAGCCAAAATTATGCAAATTGACTTGACAACAAGTTTTAGTAGCTCACTTGGAACATTTTGTTTTCCCAATTATCCTCTTTAACAAATACCTAATTATCTACTAATTCCCTAATCAGGCGACAGAATAATTGAATAGAGAGCTAAAACATAACAAGTAGTGCAGAGCCGCAACAGACAATCAAATTAACACAAAAAACAAAAACAAAACGCTGTCTGACAGAAAAATTTCAGAAACATTACCAACCTCATAGTAAACATTGGCAGCCGACAATTCACAAGGGTCAAATCACACAATTCAACAGCAGCCATCAAGCCACTAAAGTAATGCCAAAGGAACGAACAACTGATACTCAACCGGGGGTGGGGGTGTGCACGAGTAAAGCACAGCCACTGCAAGAGAGAAGAAACATAAAGATGAGCCACCAGAAATTCCAATCATTTCATTGAATAATAATAGTTACTATCAGATGAACTACTAACATAGAAGAACTTGTACTGCGTTAATAACTATTTCATCCTCCAATATACTTTTAACCCATTACTCTATAATAATCAGCCAGCTTCAAATTGTTAGCACATCAAGCAGGAATGCAACGGTCTCAGTTGCTAAACACTTCAACAGAATAAAATTAACACCAAATGCCTAAGCAATCAAAGTACCTTCATAATTAGAGAAAAACTAAAGAAATCACCAACAATAATTATGAATCAAGTCAAATTAGCAAAAAAATTTCTTTGCAGAATAGAATTGCCAGTCACAAGGCAGCTAAGGTTTATTCAGCATATGCAGTAAAAATTAAGTTGCCTTTTGCACCTTTGCTGAACAAATCATACAATAAGATAAGCCTAAAGCTTACGAGCAAAAGCAAATTCCAAACCATCCTTGAAAGTGGTGAAAGTCATATATTGAAATATTTTTTATTCATTTATCTATTTAGTTCCAGGGAAAAGAAACAGTAAAGGTAGAACTTAAAACAAATTGCTTGATGCATTCTAATTTTCAGTCATCATTTTGTTATAAACGGTTCCGTATACATAATAACTTCTGCTATAATACTGATATGGACAATACCAGAACCCAGAAAATAGAGTATGACAAGCAATAACTCATTCAATTAGTCAGGGGAGAGAGGACCTTTTAAACAAATTCTAAAAGATGAAGCCAAAAAAAAAAATTATAAAAGATTCTGCAACTTTCTTGAAGGTAAGTTGATCACATAGTGAGTCCAAGCATAAATTCAGATTGGTTTTCAAACTCAAGGTAAAAAAAGAATTTCCAATCAAAATGCATGTATCAGTATTAAAAACACTGAAAAGGTAAGGAAAGCAAGAATGACAATCTGACTTAGACAAGATTTGGCCATCTATAGCACAAGCTTAAACAACTATAAAATTCTTATACTTGAGTGTGTGACTTGGCCTTACAGGTGTTATAGTACATAAAGTCCTAAAATAGTCAAACTAGCAATCTACAAAAGTGGTACAACATCTGAAAATTTCTTCAATAAAAATCAAATAAGATTCTAGGAATTCCTTCTAAGGGAAATGAATCCAATGACAGGTATAAAATGCCCATGGCACTCATATTATGAAAATTTTCCAAAATTAATTTAAATTTTTTATTTGGTTTAGGTTAAACTAATTTAACTTTAAAACATAACTACATAAAACAGAAGACAATAAGACAGTTAAGTATCAAATCAATAAGATTAATTTGCAACAATAGAAAAGCATTAGTTCTATAACTTGACCAAATAATAATTTACAGCAATACTAATAATTAATTGGGAAATGAAAATCATTAACAACTAACATGCAACAAACTATCCTCTTTTTGCTAATACTATAATTAAGCTCACAAAATAACTTCAGAGTTTAAAATGTAATCAACAAACTAATCTGAGTTCAAATTTCAAAAGAAATGTGCATATAATTAATAAGAGTAAAAGCTTTGACCTCGTAGATTGGGATTTTCAATGTTGGCTTTGAAAAGATCATCACGAAGAGCAGGACAGATGATATTAAGCACTGAAAAACAATAATAATTATTTGACGCTGTACAGGCAACTTAGCATACAAAAATCAGGGAACTATTAAATAATTGAAACAGTCAATTAACGCAATTCCAATTATAGGGTGGCATAGCAGAAACAAACAATAATATTTAGTAAGAAATTGACAAACAATAATAATTAGAAAGAAATTAACCATAGAAAAGTTAAAGAAAAACCACTTGTAACAGGGTAAAATAACTTTCATGTTGAAGTTTCCAATTATCAAAAGCAAAATAAACCGAGAGAAAGAGACGATTTCACAAAAAAATAATATAGGAAAGTTCAAGAAATTTCTGCTTTCTATGTACTAAAACATGAATTTTATTTTTTATAAATAGAAAAAAGTACATATAAGAAAGATGAGTTTGGTTTAATTTAATTTTAAAAAGAACAGAGGAATACCAGTAAAGCAAGGTATATCCAGAGAAATCCTTTAGTCTCTTTTCTAGTAGTTAAACAAAATCCACTAATTAGTACCTAAATAGACACTAATAAAAAAGGATTATACGAATTAATTTACCATTGGTGATGATAGCACAGGTTTGGATAGAGACTTAGAATTGGGTAGAGACTCAGAATTCCTCCACTGCGAGTTTGAAGACAGCCATAAATGGGGTGCATGAGGGAGGGGACAGCCACTGCAAAAGAAAAAAAGACATTAACAATTAGCCAAAGAAACAAACAGGAATTAGTCAATATCAGGAAAGCTTTCACTGACAGCTGCAGCAGCAACACAAACAAGCTGGTATAAATTATAAAGGACATTGACAATTAAGAAAATTACTGTCAGATCTCGAATCAGGTAAGAAGGAAGTAAACAAGACAGATGACAAAATGAGAATCCAGAAAAAAAGACAAATTAGCAACAAATATCTTTACAGAGCAGGATTGTCATTCAAAAGGAAGCTAAGGGTTATTCAGCATATGCAGTAACAAATATGTTGCCTTTTGTTCCCTTACCGAACATATCATGCGATAAGATAAGCTTAAAGCTTACAGGTCAAAGTGTATTCTAAACCCTCCTTAACAGATGTGAAAGTCAGATATTGAAATATTCTTCATTCATTTATCTATTTAGTGCCAGAGAAAAGAAACAGAAAAGGTAAAATCTAAACAAAGTTTCATGCATTCTATTTTCACTATCATTTTGTTATAAACTGTTTGGGATACATGATTACGTCTGCTATAATATTGATAAAAACAATACCAGACCCAGAAAGTAGAGTATGCAATAACATGTTCTAATAGTACTGCTATAATACTGATATGACATGCAATAACTTGTTCAATTAGTACAGAAGAGGACCTTTTAAATAAACTAATTCTAAAAGATGAAGCCAAAAAATTTTCTAGAAGATTTTGCAGCTTTCTTGAAGGTAAGTTGATCACATAGTGAGTCCAGGAATAATTTCAGATTGGTTTTCAAACTCAAGGTAAAAAACAAAATTCCTTTGAAAATGCATGTATTAGTATTAAAAATATTGAAAGGGTAATAAAAAAAAAGCAAAACAGTGAAAATGAGAGCAAGGATGAGAATCTGAGTTAGACAAGATTTGGCCATCTATATCTATAGCAGAAGGTTAAAACAGCTAAAAAGGTCTTATGCTTGAGTGTATGACTTGGCCTTGCAGTTCTGACAGTAGATATAGATGCATATACATGCTGAAACTATATAGATAAAGTCCTATAAAAGTAGTCAAACTGGCAATCTACAAAAATGGTACAATATCTGAAAAAAATTCTTGCATAAAAATTAAATAAGATTCTTGGAATTCCTTCTAAGGGAAATAAATCCAATGACGGTTATATTATGAGGAAAAATAGTTTAAATTTTTTTTTATTTGGTTTAGGTTAAATTAGTTTAACTTTAAACCACAACCACATGAAATAGAAGACGATAAGACAGTTAAGTACCAGATCAATAAGGTTCATTTGCAACAATAGAAAAGCATTAGCTTTAAAGCTTGACCAAATATTTAAAGAGTTACCTGATAAGAAATCTACTTCATAAATCTTTCTTAGTAGGCCCAGAATCCATCAATGATCTACCATCCTTTAATGCCTATAATTAGAAAACCAAGACCCGCAAAAGGATAAGATACCTGAAAATCACAATCAAACACAACACAATACAGCCACAAGCACCAAATGAACATACAGCAGAGTAATAAATCACAAAAATACAAGCAATTAATAGAAAAAAAAAACATAAAGGAAGCTAGGGTTTTAGGGTATGATTTTTTATTTTGGGCTTGAGAGGACGTTTTTTCGGAATCGCATTGGTGAAAAGGAAGAGAAGAAGGTGGAGAAAAGCATAGTTGAAAATCGAAGGCATCAAACGGCGAACGACGGCAGGATTTCGGTTTTCTTAATTTCGGGTTTTTGATTTTTTTTAGGGCAAAAGAAATGGTTTTGAAGAATATTAATCGCAGAGGTTGGCAGAGGAGGATGAGAGGAAGAGAAAGCATATTTCGTCGCAATTTTCTAACGGCGGTAAGATACCGGCGGAGCACCGCGCGATTGAGGAACTAGGGTCAGTTGTTCAGAGAATGTAGAGAGAAGGGAGAGAGAAGTAAGGGCTAGAGTTAGAGAGAAAGGGAAAGTGAAAAAGGGCCGAGAGAAGAGGATTTAGAATGGAAATACATTTTCCCACAACGACGTAGTTTTCTATTGGGCGGAAAAAGGAAAACTTGAATCTTTTTGGGCCGAAACTCTGAATTGGAATTGGGCTTTAATCCATCATTTCAGTGAATCTTTTTGGGCCGAATACAATATCAGGAGAGATGGCGATAGAATAGCTCACCAATAAGATAGAAAGGCTGTTCAAAATGTTGGAATGCAACCCAAAACGAAATTACCATTAATTAATAATAATTATTTAATTTATGACTAAAGTTTTATTAATATTATTTTTAAAAAATTTAATTCAACACCCTATCATATAAAATGATGATCAAATTGATTAAATTTTTTGGACTATAAAAATGAAAAATTGGAAGATAAATATATTTCTGGTATCATCGTAGAAGCTTTATGGTCGACCGTACCTCTCAAATAATGGACATGAAGCCAAGTCAATTTGTAGTCAGGGAAATCTTACAGGGTAATAATAATAAAATTTTGTATTCGAGTCTTGTAAATTAAAATATATATATATATATTTAAAAGAGTTTCTTCTAATTTGAAGTTTGATATAATTAACTGGATTAATTCGAATTAGTCTGAATTCAATGTGATTATCGGATACCGAAATTTAAATCAAATAAAATAATAATAAAAATAACAATGAAAATGAAAACAAAATGTAGCAGTTACAAATAAATGAAGTGAACAACCAGTTTTGAGGTTTGAAGTTTGGATCGGGCGACAAGCTAGATGGCCAGGCAGCAGTAACTGGTAGGCCAAAGTCACACGAGCCACAACAACTTCCAAGTTCCCAAACCTACCACTCTTATCTTTATTTGAGTACCGTTTCATCTTTCATGTAGTATATATATATATATATATAAGACTACTTGCAGTATATGTAAGACAGCTACCACCTACATGTGATGTGAAACACGATATGGTGACATTTTTTTATCACTAATGTTACTAGTAAATTTGGTTCCATTTCATGTTTTAACATTTTATGTATATAAAAAAGGACATACCCCATGTCAGATTTAATTCATTCTCTGGTCCTTGAGGAAGAAAAAACTCTTCTTCACAAGTTATACAAGATTGGTTTTGTTACTGAATTATAGTATATGGTCAGGTGAAGATTTTGTAAAGTGTTAGACTCTTAATTTCAATCACGAAAGCTCCGTTACTGCAAAAGTAACAGCCATGTAATCATTTTCTTTTAACAACTTACACATACTATTTTACACATACTATTTTACTATTTTACTATTTTACTTTTCTTTTAACAGCCATGTTCTCTCGGCAGTCAGAAACCTGATCATTTGCAATGATATAGAAACAAAGGGAAAGACTGTTCTCTCTGGAGGAGAAATTATTAAGTAAAGAGAAAAAAGAAAACAATCAGAGCAGGATTGGATGGGAATGGGACCCTTGAACTTGAAGGTGTTGATTGCATTCGCAGACATTTGCATGCTTTGAGCAAAGGCTTCAGGACCAGTGGGGTTGGTTGGTGAGATATGAGGCCTACAATCAAACATCTAGTCTTTGGTTTTGGAATTGTGAGGTTGGGGTCCCAAACTTTTATAGCGTACGCCCTATTCTATCTTTCCAATGTTGACACTTGGTGTGTGGATTGTGGTGCAATTAATTAATATTGTTTTCTCTCTCTCTTAATTATCTTTTTAATTCTTAAATTTTTCAATATATATATATATATTATAATGAAAGTGTTATAAAAAATATACTGTGACCATTTAGCAGCATAGTGCTAGGTAAATTGACATAAGGATTAAGAGAGAATGGCGAGATAAAGAGAGAGAGAAAATGAAGAGAGAGAAAAGAAAGAAAAGAAGAAGCTGATAATTTATTCATTTCATCAGTGGCGCCTTTTATAAACGAAAAAGGTTACTGTGCAAAGTTTGAAAATTTTTGCATGTGGACCCCACGGTTTGAATATTTTATACATGAATAGTAATATGCACTATTCATCGATAGTGATATGTACTATTCATCAATAATTCATCCGACATAATTAATATATGAATAGTAATATGCACTATTCATCGATAGTGATATGTACTATTCCGTCGGCAGATTTGTCCAGATCTCATAACACTCCCCCTTGGACAAATGTCACTATTAAAATTTGGACGTGTACTGCCTCGTTAAAAACCTTAAGTCGGAAAAACCCAGTGGGAAAAAACCGAACATAAGGGAAAAAGAGTACAATACAATTAAGTCCATCTAATATGTCTTCAGGACAATATGTGCTTGTCTTCAGGACAATCTATTTGTCTTCAGGACAATATAGGTAGGCATACTTCAGTGGCCTAATTGGACGTGCTATTACTGCCTCATTAAAAACCTTAAGCCGGAAAAACCCAGTGGGACAAAAACCGAACAGAAGGAAAAAAGAGTACAGTGCACTTATGTCCATAATCGTTCCCCCTGAGATAAAATAAACTACTACTTCTGGAGCATCTAAACATTTCCACTTCTGGGAATTCAATCTTGCATTTTACTGACTCGCCGCATACCAATGCCATAAACTAATCTCTCAAATGTTGATGTTGGCAAAGATTTGGTAAATAAATCTGCAAGATTATCGATGGAGCGAATCTGTTTAACATCAACTTGTCGACTTTCCTGGAGTTCATGAGTATAGAAAAATTTCGGCGAGATGTGCTTGGTCCAATCACCTTTAATATATCCTCCCCTGACTTGTGCAACACAAGCAGCATTATCCTCATAAATTATAGTGGGAGAATCTATCATCGATTTGAATCCACTAGCATTGTGAATATGCGATATCATAGATTTTAACCAAACACACTCTCTTCCGGCCTCATAGAGGGAAATAATTTCAGAGTGGTTGGAAGATGTAGCAACTAGTATTTGCTTAGTGGAACGCCAAGAAATGGCTGTGTCATTATAGCAAAATAGATAATCGGTTTGGGAGCGAGCTCTGTGCTGATCAGATTTATATCCTGCATCAGCATAACCTACATTCTTAGAATAGAATAACCCCAAATCAATGGTTCATCGGAGATAACGGAAGATATGTTTAATCCCATTCTAATGTCTCCGGGTTGGCTCAGAAATGAAACGTGCCAACAAATTTACCGCAAAAGCGATATCTGGTCTCGTGCACTGTGCCAAGTACATCAAAGCCCCGATTGCATTGAGGTATGGTACTTCAGGACCAAGTATATCCTCACCAGATTCTTTAGGACAAAACGGGTCCTTTTGGGGGTCAAGAGACCTTACAACCATAGGGGTGCTCAATGGGTGAGCCTTGTCCATGTTAAAACGTCTAAGCAATCTCTCAGTGTATGCTGACTGATGGACAAGTATTCCATTCTCTTTGTGCTCAAGCTCTAGACCAAGGCATAGTTTGGTTTTACCCAAATCTTTAACCTCAAACTCCTTTTTCAAATATTCAGCAGTTTCAAATAACTCTTCAGGAGTCCCAATTAAATTCATGTCGTCGACATAAACTGCTATAATAGCAAATCCGGTTTCAGATCTTTTAATAAACACGCATGGGCAGATGGGATCATTTATGTACCCTTCCTTAGTCAGGTATTCACTTAAACGTTGGTACCACATGCGGCCGGATTGCTTTAACCCATATAAAGATCTTTGCAACTTTATTGAGAATAAGTTGCGGGGAGTGCATGCTTCAGGCATTTTGAAACCTTCGGGAATTTTCATATAGATATTGGAATCTAATGAACCATATAAGTATGCCGTCACAACGTCCATAAGACGCATTTCAAAATTTTCTTGGGCAACCCAACTTATAAGGAAACGAAAGGTAACTATATCCACTACTGGTGAATATGTTTCATCATAATCTATCCCAGGCCTCTGCGAGAAACCTTGGGCTACGAGTCGGGCTTTATACCTCACGATCTCGTTTCTCTCATTTCGTTTCCGGACAAAAACCCATTTGTATCCAACAGGTTTTACATTGTCGGGGGTTTTAGTAATAGGCCCAAAAACATTACGTTTGGCAAGGGAAGTCAATTCAGCTTGGATTGCTTCCTCCCATTTAGGCCAATCTCGCCTATGACGGCATTCGGTTATGGACCGAGGTTCATAATCATCATTCATAATCTCATGAGCAGCTGAGAGAGCAAATGCATCATCGATGATTATCTCATTTCGATCCCATATCTCATTACAATAACTGATGGAAATTTCAGTATTCCCAAGATTGGTGATCTTTTCATGGGTTTGTACTACTTCAGGGGCAATATGCTCATGAACTTGTGCCACTTCAGGGGCAATATGCTCTCTTTGAATATTATGTTGTGCCACTTCAGGAGCAATTTGGTTTCCTCGAGAAAGATTAATAAGCTCATCTGAAGCAGATTCTAAATTCCTCCCCCTTCTTTTTCGAGGAACAGTGTCTTTTGATCCCATCGGTCTACCACGCTTCAGGCGCGGGCCATTTAGATCCATTTCGGGTGGTTCTACAGGAACATCAATCCTAGCTGGAACATTCGCAGCTGGGATGTGAGACTTTGTAACTTTAGCAGTCTCATTAAATGCATCAGGCATTTGATTTGCAATAGCTTGTAAATGGATCAATCGTTGCACCTCATTTTCACATTCAGGTGTTCTTGGGTCAAAATGAGACAAACTTTTCTCATTCCATGAGAAAATCTCGACATTTTTCTGTTTTCCATTTGTGGAAGCTTTTGGTATCCCAAGTGATGGGAATACTGTCTCATCAAAATGACAATCCGCAAATCTAGCGGTAAATAAATCACCCGTCAATGGTTCAAGGAACCGAATAATGGACGGTGAATCAAACCCAACATAAATGCCCAAACGGCGCTGAGGACCCATTTTGGTCCTTTGCGGTGGTGCTACAGGCACTTGTACCGCGCAACCAAAGGTGCGAAGATATGAAATGTCTGGCTCCTGGCCCAAGACTAACTGAAGAGGGGAATATAAATGAGAAGTAGTAGGGAGCAATCTAATTAAAGATGCAGCATGTAAAACAGCATGACCCCACACTGAGGATAGAAGCTTTGTCCTCATCAACAAAGTTCGAGCAATAATCTGAATGCGCTTAATCATGGATTCTGCTAATCCATTTTGAGTATGAACATGTGGGACAGGATGTTCAACTTCAATTCCTAATGAAGCGCAATAAGCATCAAAATTCTTTGATGTGAACTCACCAGCATTATCCATTCTTATGCTTTTAATTTGATAATCTGGGAAATGAGCTCGAAGCTTTATTATCTGTGCAAGCAAACGTGCAAAGGAGACGTTGCGCGTTGATAATAGGCAAACATGGGACCATCTGCAGGATGCATCCACTAGTACCATGAAATATCTAAATGGTCCACTTGCAGGCTGAATTGGCCCACAGATATCACCCTGGATTCTTTGCAAGAATGAAGGGGATTCATAATCAACCTTTGTCATGAAAGGTTTAGTAATGAGCTTTCCTTGTGAACAAGATTCACAAATGTAATCTCTGGACAACAACACCTTTGTATCTTTTAAAGGGTATCCACGAGTATTTTTAAGGATTCTTTGCATCATTGTAGCTCCTGGATGACCAAGGCGATCATGCCAAAGTCCGAACACATCAGGGTTCATTAGTTTCCAGGCCATTTCCAGGCCATCGTAGCATATGATTCTATAGCTCGTATTGGGACATAATATAATCCCATACTAGAAGCTTCCAGCTTCTCATGGATGGTCTTCTGGCCCATCTTGTAGGAAGTGATGCAAAGAAATTCCTTATTTTGCTCATTAATTGTTTCTAGATGGTACCCATTACGGCGTACATCTTTGTAGCTAAGTAGATTTCTTTTTGATCTACCGCTCAACAATGCATCTTCAAGATACAATGTTGTGCCGTTTGGCAAAATAACTGTGGCAGTCCCATAGCCATCTATAATATTAACAGGACCAGATATTGTCTGAACATTTGCCTTGCGCAATGTCACATTTGAGAAAAAGTGTTTGCCACAAAGTATAGTATGCGTTGTAGCACTATCAAGCAAACATATATCTTCCTTTTTCTCAATGTGTCCCATTTGCATTTATCTTGACAACTTCAGGTGTCAAGTTCCATAAAATTTAACAAATTAATAATATGATGCAAAATATAAACCAACAAGTATGAATAAAACACAAGATTACGTGTTATAAACAGCTTATGGATATTGTCCGCTTTGGTACTTCAAGACCTCACGGCTTTAAAACATCCACAAGTAAAGGCTTCAGGCCCTGTTTATAAGCACGCACACAATCCCGTGTGCGAGTGATGTAGGAACTTCAGGTTCACAACAATGATTTTATTGAAGACCATATTTATTTAATATCTTCCTTGGTAACATAATTATCCAAGGGTATGGCAAAACATAGATGAAAACCCTCAGGATCTATTTCTGGGGACTTATTATTTTCATCAACATTATAAAAAGAAATCAGAAACCTCAAAAGGTTTTTCATTGCCAAGAATATGACAGTTTTCATTGACCAAAACCTTATTGACTTTAGCATCAGTCTCAGTTAGGTCAATGGCATGGGTCTCAATTAGATTGACAACTTCTGGTGTCAAAATAAAATAACCAGATTTAATTTGACAACTTCAGGTTGTGATATGAAATTTTGCACAACTTCCGGTTGTGATATAAAGGAAAATATTCCCAATATTAATATAATGGAAATAAGGAATCGAAATAAAATAATTTGAATAAAAATAAGTATGGAGAGATCTGACCTTCCACCATAGAATCAAACCTTAAGAGAGCTTCCTCGTGCTTTTATATACATGATGATGATGATCTAGAATGAGTGGCTAGCTAGCCAGCTGAGTTGTTGCAAACTTGTCAATGATTTGATCGGCAAGACGTGCGTTCTGGGCAGTTTCTTCGGCTAAATCTTCAACCAATTCAAGAGCAGAACGAAGTGTGGTGCCCTCTGGAATCTTATCCCCAACGTCATCTGCCAATTTTTCCACTTTCTCGACCACTTCTTCTACTGTTTCCACAATTTCTTTGGCTGTTTCCATCATATTATCCGCCTGATTTTTCAGCTTTAATAATGGCCCCCATTTGCTGCTTGTAAAGGGTAGGAGTACTGACACTATGGTTCCCAGAACCCATAATTGCCAGTTGGAACCGGGAATAAGATTAAAGGGGAATGGCGGAGCTGACCCTACATCCACACCACCACAGCAAACGACCATATTGTTCATCTTCCTGTTTCCGTTGCCAAGGGCCCCGGAGCTGATGAGTGACGATGGCAAGGTTTGACTTCTGAGGAAAAGCTGTTCATTCTTTTGCTTTGTTTTTGTGGCTTTAAAAATTCAAAGCAAGACTGTGCGATGGGCATCGGGATGCCAAAATCTTTTTTAACCAAGAAGACAAATCCCAGAAAAAGCTCTTAGAAGTAGCAGCAAACAACAAAAAAAATTAAAGAAAAAGAAAAAAAATATTTCAATATTAAAGATAAATCGTGCTGATAACGTGTTATAAAAAATATACTGTGACCATTTAGCAGCATAGTGCTAGGTAAATTGACATAAGGATTAAGAGAGAATGGCGAGATAAAGAGAGAGAGAAAATGAAGAGAGAGAAAAGAAAGAAAAGAAGAAGCTGATAATTTATTCATTTCATCAGTGGCGCCTTTTATAAACGAAAAAGGTTACTGTGCAAAGTTTGAAAATTTTTGCATGTGGACCCCACGGTTTGAATATTTTATACATGAATAGTAATATGCACTATTCATCGATAGTGATATGTACTATTCATCAATAATTCATCCGACATAATTAATATATGAATAGTAATATGCACTATTCATCGATAGTGATATGTACTATTCCGTCGGCAGATTTGTCCAGATCTCATAACAGAAAGTAGATTTTTGTACAATTTCCTAAAATATTTATATAAATATTTAAATTGACAAAAGGAAATTGCATTTATATATCATTATGGTTAAAATTATTTTAAGGTAATTTTTTCAAGGCATTTTAAGGATGATCATGAGTGTTTGATTTGTTGTCTTCTTAATTTACATTGTCATCAATTAATTGAAGTGATCAAGTTACTACATCAACTAAAAGTAGATCATTCACAAAGAAATTCTAAATTCCATCCAAAAAGGAAGAAGTGTGGATACAAGTGAAGAGGGAAGTAAAGAAATGAGATATTGGTCTTGTATAGCTGATGTGCTGCTTCTCCTTTTTAGTTTTTACCAACCATTAATGGGAAATAGTTCCAAGGTTGCCATCGACTCAATCCTTTCATCAACTTGGTGCTCTATAATTCTTCATGTATGGGAATTGTTGATGAGAGAATGGGATTGTGCGATCATCTATACATTAGGAGAGGGGAACTTTTGTGCTGATGCTTTGACGAAATCAAGTTGTGAGATTTTTTAAGATTTAAAGATTCTTAATGATCCACTAGAGGAGTTATGATCGTTACCTGATGCAGGTGTTCGGGGAATAGCTTTTCCGAAGGGTTTTAAGTTAGCTTAGTTTTTTATTCGTCTTTTATTATTAAGAAAAAAAAAAAAAACCTATTAATGGGAAATCAGAAATGGATGAGAGATTGTGTCAAACAAAGAAGCAGTATACTTAGCTCAACAAATCCTGTTAGATGAAAGACCTCTTCTATGTGATATAATTTGGCAATTTTTTGATTATTGTGTTTATTTATATTTATATTTTTATTTTCTTAAACTTTTATTACAACAAGCAAGCCCAACTATAAAACAAATTAGAAGTAGCTTTCAATCATTTAGACCAAGTAAGCTGGAAGTTAAATTATTGCATACATGCATGCATGGAATAATATTTATATTTATATATATATATAATATTTTAAAATAGTTATTTTAATTTTTTTTTTGGGTGAGAAACAGATAAAAACTTATACTAACCAGAAATAAGTTTGGGGCTAAAGCTAAACACCCTTGGGTGAAAATATCTACAAGTAACAACAGATTAAGTCCAGGAGGTTATCACAAGGGGGCAGGGGATTCTTTTCCAATTGCAATGTTTTTACTGGAATAGTATTGGCCTGAAAAATGATTCAATGATTCAATTATAATTAAGATAAGATGATGAAAGATTATTATTAATAGTTGAAAAATTTTAGCCACACACGTGTTTTTGTTTTGATTATTAATTTGGTGCTGAAACGTGAACAATTTCAGAATATGCCAAGAAAAATCTTACCAACCAAAACACTCCAACCCCCATCCTAAAATCCTATAAAAGAGAAATGATCATCTGTCAATTTCATATGAATTATTAGGAAACTAAGATATGATATAAAATTTAATCATTAATTTAAAAGAATTTAGTCCCAAATAAAAAATTTTAAAACTTCAAGATAAATTTTATAATTAATGACATTTATTGGGATAGAATTTATTTTAAAGACATAATTATGTCACATTTTAGTTTCATGATAATTCTCATGGAACCAAATCCATATGATCATCATTCCCTATAAAAAGAGAAAAAAATAATTCTGTATTACTTTTTATTTATTTAATTCCAACGTGGCTCAGAAATTATTTTCATGGGCACCACATTACAGAAGTCAAGAACAAGACCAATTATCCAAATGAAAACAGATATTTAGAACAAAAATATGATGTAATTATTACTATTATTTTAAGATTTTATATAGTCAGCATTTTTCTTGCTGTTTTATTTAAAATCAAAGAATCTTCTTTGTTCCATAATATCTAGGCTAGCTATGGGTTTAATTATTGTAACAAAATATAATCTTCTCACCACAAAAATAAAATTACAATCTCGATTCTCTTTTAATAAAATAAGATTTTATACTTCATTATTAGAATATACAATAATAATACAAAAGTTAAACATCCCTCTTTTGGCCTTTTGGTGTTGTCATTTTCCTAATTAAAGGAAAGACTAAACTTTACCCCAAATTAAAGTAAAAAAACGTTTGAAAGGCGAATCATTTGTTTTGTAGTGTGATTTTGAATCTATGAAGGAAATTGTGTTAAAAAAATGGTTGGTTAGTTGGAAGTTTTGATTTTCATTAAAAATTATAACTTGTTTACTTCTGATTTTATAGTAGAATTTTTCCTTTTAGTTAATAGTGGAGATATATACTTCAAAGTTCAAACAAAACTATTGGGATAATTGAGGAATAGAAAAAGTTGGTCATATTTTGTTTTTTTTTTTTTTAATTTTTAAAGGAGAAAGGCAAGTTTGGTGAAGTTTGAACAAAACTTTTCAACAGTTTTGAGGATAAGTTCAAAAGAGAACACCTTTTTTGAAGAACGTATACACTATACACACCACCAACCCCCAACGTCAAACCCCTTAATATTTTAAGTAAATTAAATATGTGGATAATTAATCTTCACTCATTTTGTAGATTCAATTCCTAAATATCTATTTAATTTGGAGTTTATGATTTTTTTTAAACATTTGAGAATAGAACTACTCAATTTTTTATATAAAAAGAACGTATACCGATCACTTGAACTAAATGTATAAATGCATGAATATTAATTAATATAATTATTACTATAAATTAAGTTTTAACAAGTCATGATGACGATTAACTCAGTAATTGATGCTTTCAAGTTTTATTAGTCCAATTTAAGTTCCAACAACCCAATCCACTGAGTCAAGAGTTGTATAATTGTTCTTTTCATTTTTCCCACTAATAGCCTCTTCTCCTCCTTATAAATTATCTGAATGAATGTGTTCACTAATGACTCATCACTCACTGAGAATTGAGAAAGCTAGCACTAGAATTTTATTTTTAGTAAAATTAATAAATTTATTTATTTCATTAATAAAAAGCCAGGAATACTGGGGCTTCGCATGCTAATTAAAGAAGGAAATTATATTTTCCTAATAAAAATAGTTTACTACTATTAAATAATATTTATACCCTGTGTATAATAATTAAATAATTTTAGAAATAATGGTCAAACATGCAGGGAGGCTTACATTTGGCGTCTGTATTTTAAAATTAGCTGGCTCAATCGAGGTGTGTACTTTCTTTCTTTCTTTTTTTTTCTTTTTGGGACTTGCCATCGGAATCAGATGTTTAATAAGTTTAGATTTAATGAGATCATCAGAATATTGTACCTGGATCTCAAGAAAAGTGGAGTTATAATATACTTAATTAATCGAAAATGATTGCAACCCAAAAAAAAAAAATCGAAAGTGATCATTTCTCATATCTAATAAATAGTTTCAGATAAAATAGTACATGTGATGAATAAAAATATTGCAACAATCGAGTAGATATGAAAGTAATTTCGTTAAAAAATATTTTTTTTTGCTTTTTATTATAAAATTTATGTTTAAATTTTCATTTGAACCTTAATTATTGACTTCTCAAAGATTAAGAGGGTCCACTGAGATCATCTAAATCATCCAATGATACCTAAAAAAAATCATATAATTAATATCAGTAACTATTAATATGCCCCAAACCCAGGAGATCACGAGTTTTCAAATGTAATCTTGTGATTTTTGAAAGAAATTATTAGATAGACCAGACGTACCATGTCATTCATAAATTTAATAAAAAAAAATACCTAAATCTAAATGCTATTAGTTTAATTAATTGTAAAGCAACTTTGCTAAGTATTAGTATATGAGAAATTAATTAAGTGTCAGATCATAATTTTTGAAATTTTTGGTATAAAATCATCGATATCTAGTAATTATATTGGATTATAATTAATTTAAAATCGAGTGATGTTGGATTTCAAATGAAATAAAATTCTTTCAAACTTTTTTTTTTAATTTATAAGATTAGAATCTAAAATCTTATTAAAAAAATCTCCAAACTTACTTACATCAAATTTTTTCCACTCGATTCGATGGATATTGATTAATTTTTGCATCTACGAGAAAAATGTGTTTTTGTTGACCGCGTTGAACCCATGAATGGTTTATAGTTAGTACAAAATTCCAGCGTGTTTCTTGTCGCGACCACCATTTGAACCCCCATCATCAATATTGCAAATTTGCTGCGAGATGAGATGAGATGACGCTCAGCAAGCATGTGTTGAAACATGAACCAAATCTTCTATAATTAAAGATCATTAAGCGAAGAAAGGGTCATAATTAATTAGTTGAGATCAATGGAGTTTTTAATTAGATTTATGGGTATTTAAAAGGGTGCTTAATGCAACGAAACCTACCCAAATTGTAGGTGTGGTGTGAGACCATAAGGTTTAGCAAGACATTTTCATCCCTTAAACACTCAAAATGCCCACCAACCACATCCTCTCCTCAAAGATCCAGCCACCACCCCTTTCACGAGTCAACAATTTTTACCACCTTTCTTTCTCTTCAATGATCTGAATCTAGTCCACGCTCTTTGCTTCCCACCCTTGGATCATTTTCTCATCAACGGCCCTGCTTGAATCTCAACAAACCCACCCCCCACGAAGCCCCCCTTTGCCCCTCTGCCCACCTCTTTATGCTTACCTACCAACTTCCTCTTTCTTCCTCTTCTATTTATACGGTCTTTCTTCTCCTCTCTCTCTTCAGGAAGGAAACGAAAGGAAACAAATACCCTCTCATTTCATCTCCTCTCTGTCAACTACAACAAACAAACACATACGCACTGTAAATTTAAGCAGTAGCCTCAAATTATTTTCATTCCTTGTTGATCATGGAGGCGGTCGCTCAGAATGTTCCCCAGAATGGTCGTTCTGGCTTGGAGAGTTTCTGCATTACAAACAATACAGCAAAGAGTATCAATGCGGCCGACCCTTTGAACTGGGGTGATGCCGCTGAGTCGCTCAAGGGAAGTCATTTGGATGAAGTGAAACGCATGGTGGCCGAGTTCAGGAAGCCGTTGGTGAAGCTGGGAGGTGAAACCTTGACCATTTCTCAAGTTGCAGCCATAGCCACGAGTGACGTGGGTGTGAAGGTTGAGCTTTCCGAGGATGCCAGGGCTGGCGTTAAGGCTAGCGCTGACTGGGTCATTGATGGCATGAACAAAGGCACTGATAGCTATGGTGTCACTACCGGTTTTGGTGCCACTTCTCATAGAAGAACCAAGCAGGGAGGTGCCCTCCAACAAGAGCTTATTAGGTAAGTTCAAAACTGTCTCTGAACAAATATTACTACTACTATGCAACTTCTTACGTAGTTTCGAACTGAGTTCGATGGCCCGAGTTAACTCAGTTCCACACACTGATGGAATTGCAGTAAGGCGTACTAGTTTTGTGTCCCTGTGTGTCAAAATTGAAAATTGTCAACTTGGAGGAAATAGTCCAAACTCCAAACTGGACGGCAATTTGAGTAGGCCCGGCCTGGTTGGTCGAGTTATAACTAATTAATAAGCACTACAGAATATCAGTTACAATGAGTTGTCAAGGTGGCCCCTCTATTCTTGGAAAGAACACGAAAGTAATAGACAGGCCGAATTTATTGTACTGAGTTGATAAGGCTTTTATCACGGAAGTAGTGAGAATTGATGGCAAGTTTATGAATGAATTCGTATGCAATTTAATAATAATTGGATAAAGTTTGACCCACATCACCATACTCCATAGTGTATGTTTCTTGTAGATTTAGAAAATTTTTGTTAAAATAGATCACCTAATTTCATCCTCAAAAAAAAAAAAGAAAAAAATAGATCACCTAATTTCAAATCAGAAATTGGAAAGTGGTTTTTATCTGTATGGTAATAATTAAACCCGTTTTTTGGGCTCCAGGTTCTTGAATGCTGGGATCTTTGGCAATGGAACTGAGTCATGCCACACACTTCCTCACCCGGCTACCAGAGCAGCTATGCTTGTTAGGATCAACACCCTGCTCCAGGGATACTCTGGCATCAGATTCGAGATCCTGGAGGCGATCACCAAGCTTCTCAACCACAATATCACCCCATGCTTGCCGCTTCGTGGCACAATCACTGCATCAGGGGATCTTGTTCCTCTTTCTTACATTGCTGGATTGCTCACTGGCAGAGCTAATTCCAAGGCCGTTGGACCCAACGGAGAATCCCTTGATGCGCAGGAAGCCTTCCGGTTAGCCGGTATCGATTCGGCGTTCTTTGTTTTGCAGCCTAAGGAAGGCCTTGCTCTCGTCAACGGCACAGCAGTGGGTTCAGGATTGGCTTCCATGGTTCTTTTTGAAGCAAATATCCTGGCCGTTTTGTCAGAAGTTTTATCAGCAATTTTTGCTGAAGTAATGAATGGTAAACCCGAATTCACTGACCATTTGACACATAAACTGAAGCACCACCCAGGACAAATCGAGGCTGCAGCTATAATGGAACACATCCTCGAAGGGAGCGGCTATGTTAAAGCAGCTAAGAAGTTGCACGAACTGGATCCCTTGCAGAAACCTAAACAAGATCGTTATGCTCTGAGAACTTCTCCTCAATGGCTTGGTCCACAGATTGAAGTGATCAGATTTGCAACCAAGTCAATTGAAAGAGAGATTAACTCTGTTAATGATAACCCTTTGATCGATGTTTCGAGGAACAAGGCTCTGCACGGTGGCAACTTCCAGGGTACCCCAATCGGTGTCTCCATGGACAATACTCGATTGGCTATTGCATCTATTGGGAAACTCATGTTTGCTCAATTCTCTGAACTAGTTAATGATTTCTACAACAATGGTCTGCCATCAAACCTTTCTGGTGGTAGGAATCCAAGTCTGGACTACGGTTTCAAGGGTGCTGAAATTGCAATGGCTTCCTATTGTTCTGAGCTCCAATTCCTAGCTAATCCAGTGACTAACCATGTTCAGAGTGCTGAGCAGCACAACCAAGATGTTAACTCCCTGGGACTAATCTCTTCAAGGAAAACTGCTGAGGCTGTTGACATCTTGAAGCTTATGTCCTCCACATACTTGGTGGCCCTTTGCCAAGCTATTGATTTGAGGCATTTGGAAGAGAATTTGAAAAACACAGTGAAGAACACTGTGAGCCAGATAGCCAAGAAAATCCTTACTACAGGTGCCAATGGTGAACTTCACCCTTCAAGATTCTGTGAGAAGGATTTACTCAAAGCTGTGGACCGCGAATATGTCTTTGCCTACATCGATGATCCTTGCAGTGCTACCTACCCATTGATGCAAAAGCTGAGGCAAGTGCTCGTTGAGCATGCATTGACAAATGGTGAGAGTGAGAAGAATGCAAGTACCTCCATCTTCCAAAAGATTGCAGCTTTCGAAGAGGAATTGAAGGCTCTCTTGCCAAAGGAGGTTGAGAGTGCAAGGGTGGCACTTGAGAATGGAAACGTAGCCGTTCCTAACAGGATCAAGGAATGCAGATCATACCCATTGTACAAATTCGTCAGAGAGGAGCTTGGAACAGGGCTGCTAACTGGAGAAAAAGTTAGGTCACCTGGTGAGGAATTTGACAAGGTATTCACTGCTATGTGCCAGGGAAAGATCATCGATCCAATGCTGGAATGTCTCAAGGAATGGAACGGTGCCCCTCTTCCAATCTGCTAGTTTGCTTTCCTTTCGATCTCCTCAAATTTGTTATCCAATCTTTTTTCCTTTGTTTTTTACCCTTTCTATTTTTGTTGGATTTTCATGTAAAAGAAGTTAATGATATAAGTGCATATGTGATGTCTAATACGTTTATTTCTCAATTCACATCCCCCTTTCTACTCTTATTTCCTCACCAAACATATACTAGTGGGCTTCCTCAAAATGAAAAAAACATATACTAGTGGGCAGATGTAGACAATGGCATGGCTTTTCAGGTAATCGATAAGCAATCAATGCCAAAACGTATCATTACTAACAATATTCTCGAATGGTCCCTAATTTGTTCCTATCTACTAGCTACTCTCAAAACTTATTATGACTACCAATAATTTGGAATGAAATTGGAAATAACCCTAGCTTGATCCTTGCAATGCTTGTTGACAAATGGTTAAAATCATAAAATCAACATCAATTTATCTCAAATAAAGATTTATGGACTAATCTATCATTTTTTATATAATTCAATGATTAAAGTATATATCAAACAAAAAATTAAAGAAAAGACAGCTAATGTGAACCCCAAGGCCAGAAGGCAATATGAAGCAACACAAAGCACTGAGCACATTTATTTTCGAAAGAAGAAGACAGTGCTTGCAGTTGATGCAGACAGGGAATCCCAGAAGGGAAAAAACACAAAGGACATTTATTTTCTCATTTGCATCTGTTCAGGTAATAACTGGAGCTGACATCAGCTACAACTGCATTCTGCCAGCTTGCTAAACTCAAAATCTACACGAGCTCAACGTGGATTTGAATTGAAGAGCAAGGGGTATTAGAATAATTGCTGATTTCAGGTAATAAAACATGACCTGTGCTTAGAATGACAATTTCCCTGGTGAAGTCACCATAACTCAAATGCCATTCTGGAGAAAAAAATTGCTGCTTGCTGGGACCATTTTGGCACTTGAAACTGCTAGCTTTGATACTCTGCCTGCTCTCAGATTGCAAGTGACTTAAACCAAGACAGAAGTTGGTGACTGACTCTGATGACTTTCATTCTTCTGAAAATTACAGATTACAGATAGCTAATTCCTGGCTTCCATGGAAGGTTACAGCTTTACCGACTTTTTGATAATTGCTAGATGCAAATGGCCAAATACCCATTGAAGCGTAGCCATGCACTGACACATTGGCAGCTTGGAACATTTCCATATTGCTCGGATGGCCAAGAAACATTGCCTCCGAATGATCCAATTGAGCCTATACAAGCCAAACTTTCCAGTTGACCCGGCATTATTTGATTTGAAGTTATTCGATCTCTGCTTTCTATCTTACAATGGGCTGTTTTGTAGACCCAAAAGAGTTTTTTTTTTTTGGGCGAAAAGACCCAAAAGAGTTTACTCAATCAAGTAACTGATTTTTTCTTAATTGTAGTATAATAATACCAAAAATTATAGTTTTTTTTTTTTATAAATTAAAGCTGTAATTTTCATTTTATTTTTTATTTTGTTTACACTTTTTCAAGTTCATTTTTTTTTTCTGTTTTACCTGAAAAGAAAGAGTTGTATGTATATTTCTCAATAATGTAAACTACGGTAGTACTTATTTGATTTTGACTTGTGAAATTGGAAGCTTAGCCAAGTTCCCGAGAAGACTTTTCATAATTTTTGAGTGTTGACCGGCCAATAAAAAATTTGAAAATAAATAAAAAGCCGATATTCTGATACACGTGCAATCATCTGATTCGTCAAAGTGCTAAGAAAAATGAAAAAAGAATCTGTCATTTTTGTTTTGGCCAAAGTAAAAGAATCTGTCTAAAAGTGGCCAAATTGGCAAATTTCGGAAAAAAATTGCTTTTTATAAGCACTCAAAATAGTATTATAATTTTGCATTTTTAACAGAGTCGAATAGTCGCAAAGGGAAGCACGATCAATGGCGACACAGGTGCTGAGAAGAGCGGGTCAGATCCTTTCCCACTCCAACCCTAACCCTAGCTCGCCGCTCTCCGTGGCCAGAGCTTTCTCTTCCGCCACCGATCCGATCCGAGCCACTCTCTTCCCCGGCGACGGCATCGGTCCTGAGATCGCCGAGTCCGTCAAACAGGTTCACCTCCATCTTTCCAAACTCTCTGTCTTTTTTGTTTTTTTATTTTTAATTTCATTGCGTTGAATTTTCGCTTGAAAGTCTTGATTTTTTTCTGTTGTTTTATCTGCTATAATGGAATTGAATCTTAAGTATTCAAAAGCGGAATATTTTTCTTCTAAAAGTTTTTAATTTAGGCACAAACCGTCAAAAATTAGCTATTTTTAGTTTAAAGAAACTGGTTTTATAGGGATTGTAAATAAATAATATATTCAGCTGAGAAATATTATACTATCAATGCCTGATTTTATTTATTTTTAATGAAAATTTGGTCGGAACTAAGTAAGTTTAATTGATTCAGGTTTTTAAAGCAGCTGAAGTGCCTATTGAATGGGAAGAACACTATGTTGCGGATCAAATTGATCCAAGAACTCAGAGTTTTCTTACTTGGGAAAGTTTGGAATCAGTCAGAAAGAATGGGGTAGGCTTGAAAGGTCCAATGGCTACGCCTATTGGTAAAGGTCATCGGTCTTTAAATCTTACTTTAAGGAAAGAACTTAACCTGTATGCCAATGTCAGGCCATGTTACAGCCTTCCGGGGTATAAGACTCGGTATGATAATGTTAATCTCATTACTATTCGTGAAAACACTGAAGGCGAGTATAGTGGACTTGAACATCAGGTAAGTTTGTTTCAATAGTTTGTACTTCGTATGCAATTTGGAAATGAGGTGTCTACTATAAATACAAGTTAATTCTTCTACCTCTGGGTGCTAGGTGGTGAGAGGTGTGGTTGAAAGTCTCAAGATTATTACTCGTCAAGCAAGTTTAAGGGTGGCTGAATATGCTTTTCACTATGCCAAGACCCATGGAAGAGAACGAGTTTCTGCAATTCATAAAGCCAACATTATGCAGAAAACAGATGGTCTTTTTCTTAAGGTCTGCCAATTGAAATGCCCAGCTTATTGGTTCTTAATTAACTTTTCTATAGTTACCATTTATTAAATTTGAATACTTGTCTTTTTCCAGTGCTGCCGTGAGGTTGCAGAGAAATACCCTGAGATAACGTATGAGGAAGTAGTCATTGACAATTGCTGTATGATGGTATGACAGATTTCTTCCTGTAAGCCTTATGTTTACCTTTTTAGTTTTTCACCCCACTTATGATGGAAGGGGAGAGGTCGGATTTTGAATTAGTTATTAAGGGCTACCTTTCTTCCAATATTACTTTCACAAAGAGTTTTGTTTGGGTGTGCACAGAACTGCAATTTTCTTTTATGAAAGTGAAGACTGATATCTACAACTATTCACTTTTTGTGCCACCCGCAGCTTGTGAAGAATCCGGCACTTTTTGATGTATTGGTGATGCCTAACCTCTATGGTGACATTATCAGTGACCTTTGTGCTGGATTGATTGGGGGCTTGGGCCTAACACCGAGGTAACTACACCTTTCTAATGATCAGAGTTAACATACATCTAGATGGTTTAACAGCATATACTTCTCTTGCAGTTGCAATATTGGTGAGGGAGGAATTGCCCTCGCTGAAGCTGTTCATGGTTCAGCACCTGATATTGCAGGGAAGGTTAGTCTTCAAATTTATTTTATCACTTCTACTTGAGTATCTGTCCTCCATTGCTTCCTTTATAGCTGTTTATCATGTCTAGGGATTGTTAGTTATTGAGTGCTCTAGTGGATACAAATAAGATCTTCATGGTTAAGAGTTGAGATAGGCTGGATTATGAAGGTATAGGTCTATTTAAGGTGTAATAACTATCAGTTATATGAGGTTTTTGAGACTGGGGTAATCTTCATGGCATGCTTGATTATTAGAGCGTCTAGATTGTGGTTCCTTAAGTCTTTAGGAATTGGTATTAGTTTGGGTAAAAGCCCAAATTGTCATGTTTGCCTGTCATGATCATCTTGTTAATTGCCTCTGTTAAGTTCCTTACCCTTCTTTCTTTTAACTTTGTTTCTGTATAATTTCTGTTCCCATGGCACTGGCTAATTTCTCGTATTGTTGACAATATTTAGAATTTGGCAAATCCAACTGCCTTGTTACTGAGTTCCGTCTCAATGCTGCGCCATTTAAATCTCCATGACAAGGCTGATAGGATTCAAGATGCCATTCTCAACACGATTGCAGAGGGGAAATACCGAACTGCTGATCTTGGTGGCTCGTCAAAGACATCCGACTTTACAAAGGCGATTTGCGATCACCTTTAAAGATTGTTTCTTTGTGGCATTTCTAGTTCGCATTGGATTTTCTTTGCAATTTGTTTGCTATGTTTTCCACCTCGGCTTAAATGTCATCTCATTTGAGAGGAATAAAATTACATCATCCTGATGGCTAAGGAGCCTATCTTCTTAACTCCCTATCTTCGGCCGCGGAGAATATATGGCGTTGTATAAATCTGTTAAGACATGGTTCCGTCATATTGTATTCTGTCCAATGGCAATGCACGGCTCAAGATGACGAAAACACGCAGGTTTTGAGGGCGTTTGTGCGGAAAACTATTCAGTGGTTCCATTATATTAGTTTCATTTTATCATCAAATATACCATTAAGAGAACGTGTTTCATCGCTGGTTTTTATTTCCTTCTGTTTCTCGATTTTGGCAAAGCTGAATTTCACTTATTGCTGTGATTAAGCCGTTACTGTTATTATATGATAATATATATTTGCAATTATTATTTATTAAATTTAAATCAAATAAGCTATCAACATATGATCACTCATCATGATTGCAAACAATGAATTTGTCTGTTTTCTGTCTCGTGGTAGTTTCCCTTGGTTCATATTCATACATACTATAGAGAAACTATGTTTCTTGTATCAATTTGATAACTCACCATATTAAACAACATTTGCATTTGGCGCCATAAAATCTCTGCACGGCTGCGGACAAAATTGGATTAGAAAGGTGTGTGAACCAGACACCAACCCGGCAATGGAAAATCTGTTTGGAGAAGAAAGCTTTACAGTAGGAAATTTGGATTATTATACATTAAAAACCAAATGGGTGTCAACAAATAAGATGGAAGTCTGGGCAGCTCGGAAAACTTCTGCAACACCCTTTGGTCTTCTGAAAGCATGTCTATAATCTGTCCGACTATACATTTTTATACACCAAACTTGGAAACATGACCATGTGAGCGCTCAAAAATGTTAGCGGCCATGATTCCTGAGGAGAGGGTGCAAAGTGGATAAGCAAATTCAACTAAATATTACTGTGAGCCGCATATCCAAAAGTATTCCCTAAATTAATCAGTCATCAGCTGATAAAGAAACAGGTTCTACATTAAAAGAACCTGTAGGGACAATTGGAGAACCAGTAGCTCCCAGGCCTGTTGGATTGTGTATGTAAGAAGTCAAACCGAAGTTCTGCCAAGGTTGCAACTGATTTTGTAGGTCCGGACTCCCATGATTCTCAATATTGACAGGAACTTCAAGTGCTGAAAGATAACTATTGAAAACCGGCAAGTCACCAGCTACTATAGAGTGAAGGCCCAATAATTCTGTGGGCAGCCTGGGGGTTCCTTGAGGTACGTTTGGAGAAATTGTCTGTGGATTATTTACGAATTCCTGATTGGGTGTCCTTCCATGTAAGGTTGATAAATATAGGTTTGTTGTCTGTGGATTATTTGCTAATTGCTGATTAGGCATCCTTCCATGCAAGGCTGATGTGTGAGGCATAGACACGGATGGTGGATTTAAAGCTCGAAGATGTGGAGCTGGTGCTCGTACAATGCCAACCCGGTTGCTTTCTGCTACTCGGGTTGCAGGGGCAGAATGTGGTGCAACAACAGTAGTTGGTGAATGGTTAGGCATCTGTGAAGGTGGAGGTGCATGTAGGCCCGTCAAAGATGGCTCAATTCGGGGATCAAGCATCACAGTAGGTTGCTGAACCAAATGACTGATGAGACTGTCAATTGCTGCAAGAACAAAATGTCATCAGAAACTAGAAAATTTTTGGCAAGAAACACCGTCAAAACCACACAAACCTATCCCCTGCGGCCCCGCAAAAAAGAAAAAGAAAAAGAGAGAGAGACACTTAGAATACATGTGATTAGTCCAAGCAAATTGATGCAAATCTGCAACCAAAACCATAAAGCCAAATGCGTCTTTCTATAATTTATTTAAAGAAGCATATGAAACCTGTAATAGTGAACTAGTTGAGTGAATTAACTTGGTCTAAGATCACATGAAATTGATAGGTCTAGTGCAGAGTCAGAAAACTTTAAAGCAGAAAGATGCTTTATAAGCACACTAGAGGAAACACATGTCCAATTCTTTCTAAAGGAGGTTATATCCTGCCCAGTACCAGTACCTGGTGATTGGGCTGCTCTCCTGTCCAAGTTAAGTATCAGAGTTTCTGCCAATAAATTATTTGAGTAAACTTGTCTGCTGTAGCACTCAAAATCCTGCCTTTTTTGCATGAATGCTATCTCAGCATCTTGAAGGAGCATGTCATACTTTTTACATATTTCTTGTACCTCTTTATCACGCTCAGACTTCAGCCGCGATATCTGCTCAAATTGTGAATGCAGCAGCGGTCATATCATTTAGTTAACTAAACATGATATCAAAATTTAAAGAGAAACTGAATTCATCTTTGGACAAACCATATCTTCATGTAGCTTCAAAGCTTGCCCCCAGAATTTCTGCAGTCTCACTAGCTCAATTTGAAGTGGATTTGAACAAGCAGGCTGAGGTGTCACACTCACAGGTCTGAAAGTATTGACTGGAGAAGGAAGATCATTAGGTGGTCTTAATGGAGTAGTTGTGCTCCTTTGGCATGTTTCACTTTCAGCTATAGGTATACTAGCTGATGACGGTTGTGGCAGAAGTGTAACTGAATTCATAACAGGAGCACCAGATTCATCCAGTAGGACCTCTAAGGATGCTTGTCTTGGAACTCGAGCCTCTTGACATAGAACATGCAGATTGCTGCTGACATCATCTTGTATCCCGGATGGAGGTATAATAGATATATTGCTCTCAGCGGTAGATGGCCTTACAGGAAGTACTAAAGAGACAGTCTGCAATTTGAGATTAGAACAAAACAATTAGCTAATGGAGGCACTATTCACCAATGAATTTATGAAAAAAATACCCGTTAAAGCTTCAAACTTTTAGATGACTGGACCTCATTGACTAAAGTTTCTAGAAGCCCTAATTCATAATCACGGATAATTTCCTCTCCATGTGAATGTCAGGGGGACAATTACTTGATGAATTTATCCAAAAACCATAGGTAATGGCAACCTTTTCTTTCAAATACAAAGGATTGGATAAAATATACAGAAAACTAAAAATCAATTTAGTCATCTAGCTTTCCCTTACCTCTTGGCACAGCAATGAATTTGATTCAAGGGCATTAACATCTGCCTCCAACAAGGATTGACCAGTCCCAGAAAACTCCAAAGCATTTGAATCTACCGAGGGAAAAATAACTGCACTATCATGATGAGTGATCTTTGAAACAGTTGCTCTTTCTGAGGTCACTGCATCTGTTTCATCACTTTCTTCATTGGGCTGGGTAGTATTGGTCCTTTTCATAAGGTCATTGCCTCCAACTGCATTAGATTGGACTTGGGGAACTTCAGAAGGTTCTGTTGCAGACTCAGGGGCTGGTGGTCTAGGAGGACATTGGTGTTTTGGAGAATCTGATGTAAGGGCATGATCTTTTCCTTGATCACTAGAATTACTAACCATATGTTGCTGCTTGTCACAAGTGGCTCTCACTTCTTCCAAGACAATTGCTTCTGTCCCACCATGCTCTGAATCAGATCCAAAGTGACCGGCTACCATTATCGTAGATGAACTGGATACTGTCTTTTCAATGAGAGATTCATTGGGGTCGATAGATGATGCACTCTGTACAGTTCCACTTTGACTACATCTAGGAATTAATGGTATAGTTTTCAGCGGAGTATATTGGGGCTTGACACAAACACTGTTTAAACAATTTGACTTGTTGTAACCCTTCAAATTCTCAGAACATTGTGCAAATGTTTTTGCCACACTCTGCAATTTGGAGTAAATATATTCTACATCTTCGTCCCTGCAGTCCAAATTTAAGCATAGTTTTGCAAGTGCAAGTGATTCATTCTGATTGATCTCATGCTTCAACAAATCAGCAGCTGTCCAACACTAGAAATCACACAATTTGTCAGCGAATTGAGCGTATGATAATCATGCTAGCATCATTGGAATTGCCTGCACCCATGCAATGAGTGTGAAAACTCTGCAAAGGACAGCAAAATATGAAAAATAGCAACCGGCAAGGTGAAAGTGTTTCTAGAGTAAACGAAAAGAAAGAAGACAAAAGGAAAAGGAGGGAATATGAAAACAAAAGAAAATAAGCAAAAGGCAGGCCTTAGTAAGAGTAGATGTTTTTGGGAGACCGACAAGCTTTCTATCATTAGTGGGGAGTCTGGTAGGCAGGGTTCTGTGAATAGAATTAAGATGTAATTACATGATCGACTTCTTGACAAAGTGAAAGTAATGAATCAAAGGCTGCCTAATATGTAATTTAATATTTTATAAATAGGATATAGCACCAGAGGAGACGTCCCAGAAAAGTAATAGAATGTGCAAATTTCAATGAATCTTCAGCAAAATTAAGTGATAATGTTGTGAGAATGCTAGGTTGGTCATGAGGTTTGTAGAATTTTCTTCAAGAACCCAGCAATCAAAACTTTATGCACCTTAACTTCATCAGAACGGATACATCCATTTATACTGTAATAGAATCCATTTATTCTTAAATCTAGTTCGAGTAAGCCTACACTCACATTCACATATAAACACACTAGAGAGAGAGCGACCACGTTTATGTACAGATTAAATACATTTATTTTTAGTTTATGAATGATAAATAGTCATTCATGCAACAAAGGAAGCACACTATAGTACACTAAATGTTAGAAACTCTAACCAGCGATATCTGGTAGGCCTGTGTTGTAGAAGTTGATTCACAGCTAACATCATACCGTTGTATTATGTACTCAAGAAATGCCACTGCAGTCCTCCTGACATTCTCCTGCATTAAAGGTCAATATGTAAATTCCCAAAAGGTCATCAAATCCAGAAACAGAATCAGAGAACTACTACCATTTGTGTTCAGAGAACAAAACAGAAACCCGTTCTCAGCAACATTAATTTATTAATTTATACGCTTAACTTGTCAGTCCAATTTGCAGGGACTCCACTAAATTGAAGAAACCATCCAGCTACAAATATTTAAAGTCGTTCACAAATTCCATTTATCCCCATTCATGAGAAACTTATGTCAGCCTTTCCTCAGCAGAGGCAGTAGTAGGGATTTCAAAGCAAATACATAGCAATATCAAATGCCAATTTCACACTGCTTTATAGTTTATCTTTTGCATCATAGTTGTGCCGTGCATTGATATTCACTGCCATCCAGGTAATCTAATCACCATGCTATTTAATTTTTTATGCTAATCTACACAACATAGGAAAGGAAAAGTATCATATTTAACAATGTAAACATTAAAAAAAAAAATCAATAAAGAAGAGTTTTAACTAAATGTTTTGCTGGTGAAAATCTACCCATAAAGTTCATTAAATCTATGTCAAACCAATTCAAAGGTGTAGAAAGAGTGTACTGTACTGGAAGTAGCAGAACTTCACAAAGTTTTGAGATCCCCAGCTTCAGCAACAATGGATTGTTCTGCCACATACATATTTATTTCTCAGATAAATCAAGTTGAATTCAAATTACCTCATCAAGAAATGGAGGCACTACCATTAATTATTTACCTGGTTTAGATCTTTCTTACCATCGGTTGAGCAAGGAAGATTTTTCTCATTTATGTCCTTAGATAACGCTGCAGAAAGAAAAATTAGTTTTAGATAAGCAAAAAAGAGGGCACTAAAGTTTATATATTCTCTCTGCAACAACAATCTTTAACTTCATTTTCCACACAACTAAGAATCTTTTTGCTTTTAAACATTTTAGAACTAGCTCGCAGTGTTATATAGGAATTTGTCCATACCAGCAAGCTTTCTTTTCTTGTTTGCTTTCCTTTTGCCCTTGAACTTCCATTTTGGATATTTAGGATCATCTGCACTGTTGACTACTATCTGTCTTTTCTTTATCACACCATCTCCAAATTCTGATTTTCTTGGTGAATTATCAAGATAGTTAACCTTCTTTCGGTTTCTAGGCGATAACCTTGCTAAGAATTTCCACCGTGGATGCCTTCCTTCAAGCAGTTTCTGCCAGGAAAATATTGATGGTTCATGCTTCACTGATCCTATTTCTTTTTCACCAAATAAAAAGGTATTTCCATAACAGGCAGCATTCTGAGGTGCTTCAGTAATAAATGAACACATGGTAGAATAATTGCTTTCACCACTGCAAGGTAGTTGGGTTAGCAACTCTAAGAATACAGCATTCAGAAATGACTTTTCACAAGAAACATTTGAAACTGAGACCGACTTACTACAGCCATGAAAGTCATCAAGCTTTCTGAATAGATAAGAAGCACCCCAACTTAGCAATCTAAGGCAGCTGTTCCTGTTTAGAGTTCGTATATTGCCATCTACACTTGTACCTTCCTTAGCAAGAATCAGAATTTTTTCTTCAATAGTAAAAGATGAATACAAACGAAATACTTTGAGCTTCTCAAACTGTGACCCAATAGAGATCCTATGCAGGGCTTTTATGTCATTCTGTGGCTCCCAATCACTGTCAAACAGAATGACAACATCGACAGCTGAAAGTTTAAGACTTGGGAGACAAGCACGATCTTCAAGCAAAAGAAAAGATCTGCCGCTTTCTTTGTTGTTAAATGTATTCACAAAAGACATTTTCTTTGAACGGGCATATCCTACAGCACCGTCAATGCGCACATACGAATGCTTACCAAATCTTTGACAGATAAAGTCATCCAGTATATTTCCAACTGAGTCTCGTCCAGAGCCACCAATTGACTGCACCATCATAAATTTAAGTGAGAGCATTGCAAACTGTTAATATCTTATGCAATTAAGAAAAATATGTAAGAAGCAAGAAACACAAAAGTTATCCAAATGAGAACACCAATCAACCACCACATCACAGAGTCATAAATGAGAACAACATCTCAAATTATTATAGACACAGGATTAAGAAACAAATTGAAGTAATATACTAGTAAAAGGAGAAGCAGCAGGGAGAAAGGCTAAATTACAGTTACAATTCTATGTGAAAAATAACAAGTTAGTTGAAACCTTAAAATCCAATCATTTGCCGGAAAATATGCATGAAAAGCCAAGCCAAACCAAAATGAATTAGTTCCTTAGAAGAATTAGACAGAAAACAATAAACCTTGTATTATAAAAAGTTAATCACTCAAGCTCTACGTTACATGTGGGGATAAGCTGTTAATTTATGTAAGTTCACACATCTTTTAAGTTCAGGAATATACTAAATCAATATAGCAAAAAAAAAAAAAAAAAGGTCAGGCTACAATTGTATCACAAATTTTTTCTGTAGAAATCACTTACCAATACAGGACATGAATTTATCATGGCAATAAATGCTTACTTAAATTCATTTATATGACAACAAAATCATCACAACAATGTCTTCAGGACTTCAATGGTTACATCAAAGCATTATTATTATTCAAAACACTTAATGAGGCAATTCTAATAGGGAGCATGCACTATCAGGTTATCAATTTTAACAACTAGCAACTGAACAGTATTTCTTTACAGGAATTGGTATGTTAATTATGTATAGATATCTGCATATAAACATGTTTATGCATATTTATATGCGTGTATATATATATATCATAAGTAAACTGGTGAAAGTTGGTGCATAAACAAAGCACTGGTTTAATACTAAAAAGCCCCAAAATCATACAAAGCCCAAGAAAACAACCAACACTCATAAAGCATAAAAAGCCCAGGAAAAAAAAAAACCCATAAATTCCATAGCCACCTCCGTGGACCCCACTAAAACAGGCTGAAATGTCAAATAAGCCCCTCCAAACTTTGTGGAAAATAGCCTGAGATGGCCTCAAAATCGAGAGAATCATGGACGATGATGTAATTTCCATGTGAACTTTCCATATGGTAGTTATAGATAGCTATAAATGAGTCATGACTACTAGCTAGAAGTTCTGAATAATTCCAGATATAGACCCCCAAATTACATTTCACAATTCTCTTAGATTTAGCAAGCCTTTTATGCACCAAAAACTCAATTAACTTTATCTCCGCACCACCACCACCCCACCACCCCAAAAAAACAATAATAATAGTAAAAGAAGAAGTCGGTCAAATCTGATAGCCACCTGAAAAAGGATTAACACACGTAGTCCCCTGGCTTTAGTCTCCATAAGGATTTTATCAAGAAGTTGCAGTTTTCCACTCCCTTTTATTCCAACATCCAAGTTCTCTTCTGCGGAAAGACCTTTTGTGACAACACTTTGTAAAGATCGATCAAGAAGATATGGGTGATCACAGCACTGCACATAAACACAAAGAATGCACATGGTTTCAGTTTGTAACTCCAAAGTAATAAATACACTTTAAAGTAACAATGGTATAATAACAGAATGCAAAACAGCAGCCAACTCTGAGTGACATGGTCTTGTTAGGCCAACCTTCCTGGTTGAAATTATCACTTCTCGAAGAGCACCAGCTGGATCACTCTTCAAGGATGAAGAAAGAAACATTGAGTTTGAAAGTAATGTGGCACAATACTGCTCAAGTTGCAGATAAGAAAGCTGGACTGGAACCCAATACTCAACAAAGCTAGAAGAGCCTGACTTGCACTCAAATGCAATATAACGTGCAAATATGTCCTTTAGTTTGTAAACATCAGCATTAGAGTCAATCTTCGAATGATCACTGTCTAACTCACATCCAGAATCAAGGAGGGACAGCATATTCTGATAGTCAGCAGAACAATCCTGAAATGTGGGGAGTAGATGAGTAAATCTGAGATTGTATAGAAGAAATGGTTATATATTTATATATATACCTTGATTTGACCGCTAACAAGAAGAAGCCTCATATCAGCCATTAGCCTCTTGATTTGTTCAAAATATCTAGACATATTGGAACTTTGACACTCATCAATTATAATAACTCCCCATTTTATGCCTTTTAAAATAACTAAGTCCTGCATATAACCAGAAAAGACAAATGAAAGTCTTCCAGTGATCGTCTCCATTATCCAAGAAAGTTCATACTTTAAGTCAGTGACACGGAACAATATGGATTGGAAAACAATAAGGTACCTCAGCAACAACATCAGAAGAGGATAGAAGGATGTCAAACATTATGGAACCACTTTCATTGTGGAATTCGAATGATCTGATACTACTCCGGACATCTTTGCTCCCTTTATAAACTATGACATTGGCAGATGATGCCACACGTAAGAACTCAGATTCCCATATAGAAAGAGCAGTTGACTTTGAGATTATCAGAAAAGGTCTCCGAGCAGTCAGTTGCAAAGATAAAACAAACAATATCACTTTTACCACCCGCTCCTGTAAAATGCAGTTAAACTTGGTCATTCTTTTGTTCATATTATATTTGTTTGTGCAAGTGGGCATGTGCTAGCATCTGACAAAGAGTGTGAGGAAATTTTAGTTCATATATAAGGTCCCATCCACACAAGCAACGCAAAAGAGTATATCAGTAACCATTGATCTTAAATTCTTCTGCAATATAAAAGGTGCCAGCCAGCTAAAACTCATAAGCTTACTCTCTGGCAGTAGGACTCTGGGCACAAAAAACTAAATGCAGGCATTCCAAAGAATCTGTACATAGGTATTATGCTAATATACACAGCATCTGGAAAGCCTATATTGATTAATACATAAACCTTAGTAGAGCCCTTAACTAACAATTTAAGCTTTTGAGCTAAGTAGTTCCTTGACATGGTATGAAATCTTCTTTGACTTCAACCCTTACTACCCCTCATGCTGTTGACTAAAATTCCAGCATAAGGTATTCATTGCACCTCTGTGCATTACCACAATTTGCACTTGAGGAGGCATGTTGAAAATTAGTATAAAACCATTCTTCAGCTCTTGCCTTTCAAATTTAATGATCCTTTTAACAACACACAGAGAATAACCCAGAAGTCACAAATAGCATGTTCGAATATATCTTATATTTGTAGCTGAACTAGCTAAATGCCGAAAAGGAACCTAGTTAATCATTCATTCAAGCTTGTTAAAGAAAAAGCTTGTACAGTCACAAGAATAAAAACTGATCGTCCAATTATGTGATTAACACCCTAAAATGCTGCTCATTCATATTTGATGCAATAAAATAAACAAAAGACAAGAAAGGAGGACAGTTATAGCACATACACTCACACACATAAATTTCTGCAATAAAATTCTGAGGGGATAGTATGTTATCTATAGTAGCAATTATATGACTAAAATTTGCAGACATGTTAAGCAACATGATTAAGGATGAAAGTTAAACAAGGCAAAAATCCTCTTTTGTGAAGCATCTTAGAAACAGAAGAAACAGAAGAAAAGTAGAAATAGGAACAAGGTAAATTACCATATACCTGATCTGCCTGATCATCATAAACAGCAGCATTCTGAGATTTGTGCCAATGTGCTAGAAGCTTATCAACATAACTTCGATAATGGTCATATTCCCCAGGTGAACCCCCAAATGACAATTGTGACAATTCCGAAACACTGAATTTGTCCTTCTGCAGTACCAGCAAATTGTTTACCAGAAATTCATAAGCCTGTGATCAGAACCAAAAACTAAAATATGTATACAAATAACACTAAATTAAGGCCCTCATACAGATTAACAAACATCATCAGCTAGTGAAACAGGCATGACATGGACCGATAAACACAAGCTTATATATCTTAAGAACAGCATTATATTGCAGCAGAGTCACAAGATAACAACGCAAGACTTGGATGGTTTAGGCCTAATGTAGAGTGATAACCATGATAAGACTGAAACAGGCATGACTATTACACAAATAAACACAGAATCCTAAGCTCATTAATCTAAGAACAGATCTAAAACGCTTGAGAGCAAACAGACAGAAAGGGTAAGTGAAGAGTAAGCTGAAAAAGGCATTTATATATCTCTTCCATTCTCATCGCTTGAAGTTCTAGTAAACTGTTCTCTCCAACCTATGACTATTTAGGTCTTGATTTGTATGGCCAAATCCCTTTTTGATTGAAATAAAGTATTCATCTGAAACACTAAGATCCTAGTTTGCTATTTCAACAAATTAATTCAAGATTCACCTTCTTCAAGTAACCAAATAGTGCATTGAACAGGGTAGAGAACAGGTTTTTAAGCCAATTGCCTACGTGGAACTTGGAAGTTTCATTAATAGAGAGCACAAGCTCAAGGTGTGCCAATCATAATAAAAAAGCATCCTCATGTTATTACTTTAGTCCTGTGGCTTTCCAGAAATGCCAACTACCCTGGAACCTTACTAGAGATAATAGTCAGGAGCTTTACAACGAGCTTTACAACCAACATAGCAGGATCTTAGCAGTAACAAAGTTCCATAACCTAATTGTAGCATCATCTATGTCCTATCCAGCTCTTCTAATCTTAGCACCTGAAGGTGAGGAAAAACTTAAATCTGAATTTTACTTAAACAACTAGATCCAACAAGTATAGAGAAACCAAAGATAAGAAAAAAATGGAAAGGAGGTAAAATAATCAAACATTATCAGAACCTTTGAAACCACTCAGAACCAAAGGTAACTATCATCACAACAGCTATCAAGCAAACTAACTCCCAAACCATACCTTTAAGTTCAAGGCATCCATAATCCTTTCCTTAAATCATTACTTTGATTACCTTCTGCATGTCTTGTGACATGCTTTTATTTAGCAAGACCTTAACATGTTAAAGCGTAAATAGTTACAGATGAAAAAGACACTGAAACTCAAAGGAACTACGTTTACCTAAGATCTGCAAAGATGGAAACTAAATACACAGTAAGTAAATGAGTACAATTTCCATCTATCTGTCAGTTTTCATATATTGAGAAGCACCTTGTCTTCCTCAGAATCGGAAAAGAGTCTTTCTGACTTTTGGTGCCGAATTTCAAAATCACTTATGAGCTTCATAGCTTCAGGTGACATTAAAAATGAAGAATCATCCAACTCCCATGTAGCTTGGTCATAACCAAGTCCAGTCCATTTCACTAGCCACTCATAAGTGCAATCTAAACCATTCTCATCAGAGTCTGTGGAAAACGACAACTTTCTCTTCTGTAGCAAACGATGTGGAACAGTCCACTCTATTTTCCAGCTAATCACCTGAAATAACCACTCAACCCCCAAACCCGCCCACAAGGGGAAAACATACATTAATATTGTTTTCCCCACTAAACTTGGAAGAGATGTGCATCTCTTTTTCCTCCATTTGGAACCACATAAAGTTAAACATGAAAAAAAAGTACCAAGAACCTGAGTTTTGCTATTATATTTTGTTATAAGCGCCGGAGCTTCAAAAAGCAGCTTTCTTTCAGGAATCCATCGGTTGTGAATATGAGCAAGACCTTTGTACTTAACCAAGTATTGCTTCTCGTGCTGCATTGCTAACCAAATAAAACCCACTAATCACTACCAAATTTAACTTCTTACACATGATAATATTTTTAATTAGAAATATATTAAGAAGTGGTACCTTTATTATCAGAAACCACATCTCTAGCATCCCAAATGGACTCTACTTCAGAGACAGAGTGCACACCAAGTTCTTTCTTCCTTTTAACACACCAAATACAATGCCAAACTCCAGGAGGATAGTTACTTAGAGCGGGGACAAGACAGGAAAGATGGAAATTCCTTTTGCACCCTTTTCCAACACAGGACCTGAAATTAAACATATGTGATGCAAGAAATTACCAAGATGCAATTGGAATATCGCTAGAAGATGAGTATATGGAAGAAAAGATAACACAAAAACCAATTAACAACTTTAAATAAGTGGACATTAATATTGCAACGAAGTGGTGCTTAAAGTATGTACTACCTACTCTAGGGCGGTAATTTACAAACCATTTATATCATGTTAACTAATCAAATATCCTGTTCAGAACAGAATAAAGAAGGAAAAAAAAGGAGAAGGTTAGAAATGGGGTGAAGTGGGCAGCCATTAAGAACAAAAGTTGCTACATGGTAAAAGAAGGAAAGGCTAGAAATGGGGAGAGGTTGGCACTAGGCAGCCATTAAGAACAAGAAAATGCTACATGATAAAAAGTCATAGGCAAAGGAAATTTTAATCCATTTGCATTGACCACTTGGGAAAAGAGAATTTAGGTCATAAGAATGATAGGAGTGAAAAACACAAACAAGATAATCCCAATCGAGGGCGTTTTATTACAAGATGTATAAACGAGACAATTCAATCAAACTCATTCAGCATACTTTGCTCCCTAGTTGTGACCTGTCACATCTTAATTATTATTTGTTCTTCTATTCCCTCCTTAGTCGTTGTTAAAGTCATCATTGCAGAGAAAGTAAGCCACAACAAATTGGAGTTTTGAGTAGCAACATGGTTGCTGCCCAGAAAACATAAATATTTATTACCCATAAGTAATGGGTTAAGTTAATGTAGTGTCCAGGCTCTAGTCCAATCTAAGAATGAGATATAAAGAAGAAACTATTTATATTTGAGTAACTCACAAAAGCTTTCCACCAAGCATGCAGGTAGCACATGCATCCTGTCGACCGCCACTTTTATTTTCTAACTGAGAATCCTTGTCCATCACATCACTGGAATATTCTTCAGCCCGACCCGTATTGATCTCAGAAATCAATTCCTTTCCATCCTGGCATAATGGACACCAAATAGGAAGAATAATTATTTCAAGCTTGTTAAGTCAGCAAAAGTGTTGATGAAAAGAAAAATTGAGGTGAAACAGAAGATACTCAGTAAAAGTATAGCAGGTTAATACTAAGTGCTCTGGATAAAGACACATCATTTATAAGCTAGAACCTCTACTATAGCATCTGCATTACAACAATCCAAAGAAATTTGCAAGAGCAAACAATTATTATAAGATAAAAATAAATAAAGGCAGTGTAACAGCAGTTAGATATTAAGCGAACAAAAAATCATCCTCTGTCAAGTTAAAAACAATGATCAAGAATTAAGATAAGCCTGCAGCATGGTAACAAGGAGAAGCATCTAAGTGACAGGACCCCTGGAATCAAAAAATATGGTTTCTTTAAGGACTACTGCTGGACTAAGTCATATCCCATTAAGGAGTTATTACAGCAGATGCTTCTTTTGAGATTGCCTAAAACATACAAATAAGGCTCTTACTTTGAAGCTAACTCGGTGAGGGATGCAATAGGGTATCGTTGATTGCTAAATATGAGGCGAAGAGGGAAAAAGAACTCATATTTTAAAGAATTTGAAGCAGATCTACCTGCACAGGAAAGATACCATGCAATGTGTTCCCTGGTTCAGCATTGCAAAACCAATTTTGTGTTGAACCAATATCCACCCTTCAAAGGTAAGAAGATAATAGCTCTGGATTACCATCAACATATAACGATATGCCTCGAAATTTTCATCATCAAGGTTCCCACAGAATATAGATATATACATTAAAAACAGTGGTGAGCTTCAAGATGGATAAATCAACCACGATGAAAGTAGCCAAGCCACCTAAACGGAGTATAGTGATTTAAGGCAATGTTAAAGTAAGACGAAAAATCAATAGTCCTTACAACATTTCAGACACTTTTGTCAGTTCAATTATTTTACAACAGAAGTTTGAAAAAAAAAAATGAGCTTTATTACACTCATTCCAGGTCAACTGACCAAACATAATCAGATGAGATTTCCTCCAGTTAATTGGTGCATTTCATGATAAATACCCTTATAGTTAAATGTTTTTCCATTGATGGGATTCTCAACATATTTTTCTCACAACCTTGGAATAAGAACATAGACATCGGGTATATATTATGCACTCGATGAAATAACAAAACTGCCAGTACAAATAGGATCAAAACTATAAAATGAACATAATTCTCAAATATTGAAGCTATGGCATTACTCAGGAAAAAGTCAAAGCATTATGGTTGTTAGTGAAGATTCTTATCCAGTGGCAATATCAACATTTCCATTTTCTCATTTGGTGTAAAATAAAAAGCTGGCTTTCCACATTACACTGTACCAGTGAAGTAAGCAACAACTACCAAACAAGCTGGCTATTTAGAAATAAAAAGTCGCAAAAGCAGTACCTCTGCCGTTTAGAACATGAACTGTGACTCTCAACAACTTCCTCCATGATTTCTTTGCAAGCCTCAGCACTAGTGACAGTCAGCCTTCCACAGGATCCTTAACAAGATTAGCAAGTTAAAACAAATATAGAATATGGTTAAAAGATGACAAGATCCTAGCAAAAAAATGTTTTCATTTTCTCCTGTAAAGTTCATAGAGAACAAAGACCATTGCTACTCAATGACAGCATTGGAGAGCTAACAAACAACAAATGTCATTTTTATCTTTTGAAAAGATGTCATTCATGGTTACATAAAATCATACTCGACTGAAGCTAGAAAGAGGTAGCAGACCACAATATTTCTTTAGTTAAAATCCATATTCATCAACGGCATTTATTAGATACTTTTTGAACTATAGGTGAAATAAAACAAGGTTATTACCAGACATCTTCTGTTTGCTTGCTCCTGATTTCAGCCATTCTCTATAACTACGAGCATCACATCTCATCCTAGAAGGAATATTTTCACGGTTTGCAATCCGCTTTACATTGATACCACAGTTGCCATCATGTTTTTTAACTACTTCCTGAGGACTCACCAACTTAACTTTCTCGTAGCGAAATGAACTTGAAACTGTTCCGTGCAGCTTTGAGACAGAAAAATGTGAGAAGTACTGTTCATTTCTGTCCGACCTATTCATAGACGTTTTCATTTGTCTCTTCTCAAACTGCTTCAACATCTTCTTAGCTTTAAACATTGGCTTCTCAAATTGCTTTTTCTTTCCGCCACTTGATGGGCTTGGTGAAGCCAACTTGTTTATGCCCATTTCCCCGGTTGAACTTCTTGAGCAATTTGAATCCATCCTGGCAGAGGATAAGGAAGTAGAGCCTTTGGTAGTAGAAGTCACTTTTGAACTATTTGCACCATCACCTTTGGTACTAGAACCAGATATACCACTATTACCTTCCATGACTGCAACTGCAAACAATTAGACAGAACAAAAAAAGATCGAAATCAATTTAGAAGATATACACAAACAGATGTAAAAGAGAGAGGCTACCTGGTAAGCACTTTCCTCAAGTAATTAATTAGGCATTACTCTTAGCTCCCTACTTCCTCTTCTAACGCCTACACAGTTTCAACAATCAAATCCAGGGGAAATTATTATTATTATTATAAAAGGAAACGGCACAAAAGAAATTAAAAGGAAAAATCACGCATTGTAGGATCAAAGCAACGGTCATCAACAGACAAAAGCATAATTCATATTCATACTTTGATAAGCACATATATATATATATATATATATAAATATATATACTTCTGAATTATACTCGGAAAGACTAAAGTCCAAAAGCAATACTAATAAAACATAAGCATGCAAACAAGCGCTAATGTGAAGCTTAACATACACTATTTTTCCCGTTTTAATTTCTCTGCAACCAAACACAAAATGAAAAAAAAAAAAAAAACGGAGCATTATAGTTTAACCCTAACCTGAGGTGAGTTAGTATCTTAAAATACCGAATAAATGGCAAACAAAAACACGTATTTAACCGTATAAAAGCTTAACCAAAAAAAAAAAGAAATGAAATGAAAGCAACTTACGGCAACTTGTTTGGTTTCTCGAGTAATGAAATTAACAAATCGCAAAGAAAAATCTGAGAAATTTGACTTTTGAAAGAGAAAACAGGAAAATGGAAGAAATTCTGCAGTTTTTTTGCCCTTTTTGTGCCTTGGTTAAAGTGAAAGCTGCTGGGAAGCAATTTTTCCATGAGGGTTTATAAATGACGTTGCTACTGTACGGACTCGGTGGAGGTGTTAGAGGCTGCCACGTCTACAAGGAGACAAGATTGGATCATTATTTGGCTGTAATTAAGCATGGTTAAGAGATTAGATTGTGATTAATTAGTAGAAAAGATCGCGATCATGAGCAAATTCTACTGGATGAAGCATCGGATGGCGAAATAAAGGAATATTTTTGGCAGCTGTTTCTTTCTCTTTATTTATGTTCATTTTTCATTTTTGTACTAAAAAGAAATACATTTTATTTAATTTAACTTAATGAAACTTATTCCGTCATTCTCAATTTCTCATCCTTTTTCAATTTTATGATGATTATGATGACCATTGACCAGTCCGTCTCCTTGTAAGATGCTTGGTTGTTTTTCCTTTTTCCTTTTTCCATTTTTTGATTTTGTCATCTTCCGACATGGAAAAGTACGATGATTTTTATAGTTTTACAAAAATTTAATTTGTTAATTAAATATTTAAGAAATGTGATAAATTATTGGGGGTCAAAACTAGGTTTGCGTTGCTTAAAATTCAATAAATTTCTAATATATACAAAAGAAAGATATTACACTTCTAAATATTTAGTTTAAGTAATTGATGCAAACATTTTTTTTTTTTAGTGTAAATCTGTCCGGTCCCCTATATATAACACAAAGGGATCAATGGGTGATAAAAATGAATTTTATTTAACTAATTATTAAGTTGAAATATTCCAACTATGACATCAAAAGGGGAAACAATAAAACAATGAAAAGGAAATAACAGACAAAATATCTTCATCATTTATCAATATCACCACATACTACAAGTTGTGTCAAAGTATGTAATAAATTACAGAACTTATATTTTTTTTTAGGTGTTTTTCATATAAGTAGTCATTAAAATTTTAACAAGTGTCAATTTATACTAAAAAACTATTTAACACTTTTTTAATACTGTTAGAAGTAAAATTTTTTTCTAGAATAATTTCTATTTGTTTTATTATTTTTTCTTTTTATAAAAAAAATACGTGTCACAAAGTTTACCCCAAATTTTAAACAAATTAACTATTTAAGGATAAATTTTTAATTTTAAAATAAATATTGTGGTAGGTTTTAGAAAAAAGAAATTTTATTACGTATCACAAAATTTAACCCCAAATTTTAAACACGTTAACTATTTAAGGGTAAGTTTTGAATTTTAAAATAAATATAGTGATAGGGTTTTAGAAAACAAAAATTGATTTGAGTTTTTAAAATAAATATACTATGATAAAATTTTAGAAAAAAAAAACACAAGAGGAATAATAAAAAAAGACAACAAAAAAATACTAACGATGTTAAAAATAAGTTAACTAATTAATTATGTGAATGAATATTTGATAATATTTTAGTGGCTACTCATATAAAAAGCACCTAAGTCTTGCCCATGTAATAAATGGTACAAGCTTTGATATTTCTATGGAGTCAGTATAAAGAAACGAAGAATAATAATTTTTTTTCTTTAATACAAAGCTATCCCTTTTAAACAAAAAAGTGAAAAACTCAAAAGTATACAAATGACTAATGTTGATGAATTAGGCTTGTATTATCATCATTTAAAAAAAATTACTAAATGTTCAATTAAGGTCCTAAACTTTTAAGAAAATGTCAAATAAAGCTCCAAAAATATAATTCCAACAAATTAGAATACATACTTAGTAAATTGTGACAAATTAGGTAATCTATAGATGAAAACCAATGATTTTCATGCATATGCATTAATTTTGATAGAAAAATGATGTCATCATATTAATTAAAAATTAAATAATATTAATCCAAATAAATTTAATACACATAGTATAATATAAAATTTTCACATACTTTTCAATTTATATATATCTCATACACTAACATTAACAAACAACGAGTCTAATTTCTTAGAATTTACTAAGTATTGGTTCTAATTTATTGAAATTATATTTTTGGATCCTTATTTGACATTTTTTTGAAAGTTTGGTGCCTTAGTTGAACCTTTAACCAAAAAAAAAAAAGCTTTTCATTGGGTAGGTAGCTGGTAGGTGATAGTCAAGACACAATGCTTATTGTATTCTTTATTTATTTATTTTTATAACTTTATCAGTATCGAATAATCATCTTAAATCTAAACCCATTTAGTTGTCATATTAAATCTAAATTAGATAAATTTTTTTAAGTCTATTTTTCTTATTCACACAACTTAAATCCCTTATCTCTATTAAGAGATACCAAACTCATTCTACTTGCGATAATTTTAATGCATTGAATTGTAGAAGATTTTATAATAATTTACTAGTACTTTTGAAATTCTATCATTCCACTTAATACTACAAACATATAGAATCTAATAAAGAGTAAAAAAAAGTAATTACAAATTTTTGCTAGGAACGTGAATATTGGATACTACTAAAGGTACATACACTAACCATTTAAATACAAAAAAAAGGAAATTATTTTTTTATAAATGTGTATGTTCACCGTTAGTATTATAAATAAAATTTAAAAATAAAATTGAGTTTGTGGTCACAATCTCACATATCAAGGGCAACTTTACCTACCATGAAGAGAGGAAAATGTGTCAATTGAGGTTGGTCGAGTTAGTAAAGGTTTAGACTTCTACTTGGAAGATTTAAGTTATGTTTTGTATGAGAAAATATTTTCTATTTTCATTTTCTAAAAAATATAAAGAAACTACCATGTAAGATATGTATAGTGAGGGAAAATGTACATATATGTTTTAGAAAATAAAAATGAAAATGGATCTAGAAATGAGATTAAAAAAAATTGTTCTCAATATTAGATTCATTGTCATTTTCATTTTCTAAAATATACATACATTTCTATAAACTATACATATCTATATGATGATTTTTTTGTATTTTTTAGAGAATGAAAACAGAAAATGTTTTCATGTACCAAACATAGTATTAAGGTTTGAGTCGTGTCAATGATTCTCATTAGTGGATAATCTATAAGTACCATTATCAACCATCTCTATGATTTGTGACATACCCTGACACTGACTCTAAGGATGGCAATCCTCGAATCGCTCCGTTGATTCTGCACTGAGCCGTCCCGAACCGCCTCACTTTTTTTAGGGGCGGGACGGTTTTGGTATATGATTACAACCGCTCCGCCCCACCCTGTATATATAATAATTAATAACTTTCACCCAAAATATATATATTTTTGTGACTTTTAAATGAATAAATAAAAGATATTTGTATTAAATTTTAAAAAATATAACTTAACAATTAAGATTATTATTTTACTTTATAAATATTTTGAAAAATATATTAAATTTGATATGTTAAGTATATTTTATATAATTTTATTTTATTCAATATATTTTTATAAAATAAAATATATATTAACGAAATGACCCGTCTCTACCCCGCCCCTACCAATAGAGTGATGGGGCGGAGGCAGTTGAGGCAGCCCCCGCTACTGTCCCAACCCATTGTCATCGCTACCTGGACCGGATTGAGACAGGCTCCATTCACCAAACTTTTTTACACCAAAAAAAAAAAAAAGAGAGGAAAATGTCCATAGGCCATAGCTCGAAAGGTGGCAACAAACTTTCCTTCACTAAAGAACGGCTTATTGGGCAAATGGGTTGGTGAGATGGGGACACGCCACAGTCAGCATGGGCCTATAAACTTTGAATATCTCACTAATCCTTTACCCCAAAAACCAAGATCTAAGAGCCTCTCCTCCTACTGCTCTCCCTCAGTCACTCTGCCTCTTCTCCGTTTCTCCCCTTTCACCAAACTTTCACCGACAACCTCCATAACAAGTAATGGCCAACGAAGGGATTCTCTTGGGGATGGGCAATCCTCTCCTTGACATTTCAGCTGTGGTCGACGAGGAGTTCTTGAAAAAGTACGGTTGTTATGTTATCTGATCTGATTGCTTTGTTATGGGATGTGCTATTTTTGTTATGTTGGGACTTGGGATTGGCTGTTGTTGTTGAATCTGAGATTTGGGTTTGTTTTTACAGATATGATATCAAGTTGAACAATGCTATTCTAGCTGAGGAGAAACACATACCTATGTAAGTCAATCTTGGTTCTGTCCTTTTCTTTTTTCCAAAATCCGAAGGTTTTTGGTTTTGCTTCCTTTAGTTGCCATGTGTATGAAAACAGATCAACTTTAAGCTGTAATTGTTGTTTATGGTGTTAGGTTATCTATTAAACACTCTCATCACCTGACTTGAACGAGTTTGCACACGGTCTTAATTGATCTGATAAATTAAATTTTTATCCATTTCCATCGGTTGATTTGCTGCTTTAGCTAGTTATGCGTGTAGACTTATTGATAATTAATCTACCTGAAAGAAACTGTTATGATATTTTGGGTAAGATCATTTGTGTCCTTTGTAGTTTAGAGCAAAGGTGGAAAGGAGACTTAAAACCATGCAGTTTAAAAGATTGGGTCGCATGACATGTTGATCATGCAATCGTTAGGGCGAAGGAGTTTCCAAGGTTGCACTTGCAGTATAAGGTGCAAAACTAGTTTCCATTTTAGGATCGGTTATGTTCAACTCAGTCATGGTCCTTCCAAATAAGATAAAGCTTTTGGTGTCTCACTTGTTTGACCTACTAGGTATGAATGCATGGAAGGATATGGTCTGTTATTTGAAAAGTTGATGTTCAAGTGTGTTGTTGCGTTCAACATAATATGGTTTCCATCCTTCCCTCTTTTTAATCACTCTTCTTTACAAGCACAGTGCGTACCTTTGTTAATGGCTTCCTATGACAGGTATGAAGAAATGGCTTCCATGTCCAATGTGGAGTATATTGCTGGAGGTAATGCATGGATTGCCTATTTGCCTTTTTCGGAAGGAATCTAAATTTTCGATCAGAACTTTGTGGACAATAATGATTTTCCTTGATTTGTTATCTGCAGGTGCTACCCAAAATTCAATCAAAGTTGCACAGGTATATCATGGTGCCTTTTAATTTGACTGGAAAAATTTGTCATTAGCATTTATTGTTACCATAAACCGAACTTCTTTTTGCCTGTTGCAGTGGATGCTTCAAATTCCTGGTGCAACTGGTTACATAGGGTGCATTGGGAAGGACAAGTTTGGGGAGGAAATGAAGAAGAACTCAAAAGCAGCTGGTGTTAATGTGAGCCCTCTTTCTCGATCATTTTCCCGTAACCCCTAAAGAACAGAAAAGGAAAAAAAAGCATTGTGTTTGTCTTCTTATTTCAGTTCCACACAGCTTTAATAGTAAATGCTGCTTTTGCTATGTCCCTCTACGTTCCTTTTTCTCGATGCATAATTATTTTGAGTTGCACTTTTCTATATCTTATTTTGGAGCTGAAGAGTTGCTGATGGTGTATGATACGTATTAAATCAGGTTCAATATCTTGAGGATGAATCTGCACCGACAGGAACTTGTGCTGTTTGTGTCGTGGGTGGTGAAAGGTCTGTTCGGCAATGAGCTTGTTTTTCCTTAATTTTTTCTATTGCTTCTAATTTGCTGTTTTACTTTCTTTTGTCTGCTCCAATTACAAAGTTTTAGTGACAGCATTTATGTTTTATCTATCTGAGTAGGTCACTCATTGCAAATCTGTCAGCAGCAAATTGCTACAAGTCTGAGCATTTGAAGAGGCCGGAGAATTGGGCATTGGGTACTCCTTTTCTTGTGTTCTCTTGGATTTGGCTTTCCTTCTCTTATTTTGGTCTAATCATATGTCAACTGTCAAAGAAACTTTCTGATTGGTGAAAATCTAATGAGAATAATTTAATGAACAATTGGATTTCTGTTTGGTTGTACCTTATAGGGATTGACTTGTTTTAAAACACCATTTTATGCAGTTGAGAAGGCCAAGTACTTTTATATTGCTGGATTTTTCCTCACTGTATCTCCTGATTCGATACAGCTTGTTGCTGAACATGCAGCTGCGAATAACAAGGTATATTATGGCCCACACAACTGAAATCACTCATTATGCTTCTGTTCTCTGGCTGAAGTGCCATGACATGTTTATTTTGTCTGCAGGTGTTCTCGATGAATCTTTCTGCTCCATTTATTTGTGAGTTCTTCAAGGATGCACAGGAGAAAGTTCTGCCGTAAGCACTCTATTATATTTTTCTGCTGTCAAAGTGAATGTACATGTACTGAAAATAGTCTGTGTGCACATTGTTGTTCAGGTATATGGACTTTGTCTTTGGCAATGAGACAGAAGCTAGAACCTTCTCAAAAGTTCATGGCTGGGAGGTAATAGCTGTTAAATATTAGATGATATGATGGATTCTTTATGCTTCATATTTGACCTGTTTTACTTTTGCTATCCAGACTGATGATGTTTCGGAGATAGCCTTGAAAATTTCTCAGTGGCCGAAAGCATCTGGAACATACAAGAGGATTACTGTTATTACTCAGGGTGCAGATCCTGTAGTTGTTGCTGAGGATGGGAAAGTGAAGCAGTTCCCTGTAATCTTGTTACCTAAGGAAAAACTTGTTGATACAAATGGTGCAGGTATGTGGTCTTCCCCTTTTACTTCCAAGCCTTGACAGCTGTAACTGCTAAAATGATCTACCGAGACACATACCTAGGAAGTAGAAGGGTGGAGAGAGGAGGGTTTAGGAGGTTGGAAGAGTGTATGAAAGAAGAAATAGTTATTGAGTAGTTGTCATAAATGATCCAGTACCAAGTTTGATCCCATTGGCACGTTGGTGAGTCAACAACAGAACCACAACCTTGTAATAATCATTGTTAATAATTTTATGCTATGTTCTGCAGGTGATGCATTTGTTGGAGGCTTTCTTTCGCAGTTGGTTCAAGGGAAACCCATTGAAGTTTGTGTAAAAGCTGGCTGCTATGCATCCAATGTTATCATCCAAAGGTCTGGCTGCACATACCCGGAAAAGCCTGATTTTAACTAAGCTATTCCACCTCATAGGGCTCCTCATGGTGTTGTTTAAATTTTTTATTGTTGAGAACCCTCTTGCGATTATTTGATCACTGTGTTTTGCTTTCTATTTACCGATCATTGCTACGGCTATTTCCAGGAATAGCCTGAGAAAACTGTTATATGAGAATGCCATTTTTATCCCCGTGCTTGAAATCAGAGAAGATGAAAAGGCAAAAGGATAGAACTCATCTATTTTACCTTATCATCACCAACCAAAATGTTAGTTTAGTGAAGTTATCATCAATCTCTTTGATTTTATAAGCTCATAGTTTTGAGCAGGAGTTCCAATCCATGTTTTGTGCTTTTTCCACATTCTCTCATTGGAGAGCAGGCCCGAAGTCGTGTTCTGAGTTCTGACATCAATTGTTGTTCAACGTGCTTGCCTTAATGCTAAACACCCTTCAAGACCTGAATCAAATCATGGCATAGAAAATCAAACCATAACCATAGAATAGTCTCTGGCGAATAAGTTACCGAGGCAACGTGAAGTTGCAGACTTATCTCATCCGCCCATGCCTCCATGGAAGGTTAGAAAAAATTGAGCAATAGAGGCAGGCACTTGACTTATAGTTCTTTATGTCCGGACCTTTTCTACATCATGAGTACCGGATGGATAGAAATGACCGGCTTAGGTCGTAGCTATGGAAAGTAGAGAAATGTAATAAATGGTAAGTGATCTAATTAACAATGAAATTGGAATGCAATCTATAATAAATATTACCTAAACTATAATTGGCTGATGCTTAGGGTCAAAATTTACTCATCTGCTCTCTGGGGCATTGCCCAGCAATAGCAACTCCTTCAAAATGCTAAGCGTAGCTTACATTCTTTTTGTTTGGGTAAAAGGAACTAGATTTCTTCCTCAGAAAGTGACAAGTATTTTTCCTCACTTTTAGAAATTAGAATCCTCCTATGTGTAACCAGAAGGAAAATGTAAAAGCAAACAGAGAATAAAGAGTTGTTATTACTATTTGGATCATTATGGGCCCAAATTTGGGCCCAAGAATTAAAAATTGGGTCAGGATAAGTACTAGGCCTGGGCCATTTCCACACCCTGTTCCGTTCCGTTGCCTTACTCTCACCTTCCATTGCCACCCAATTCCAACGAACCCAAAGGAAAAAAGGAGGACATCAAAAAAGGAGGAAGAAAATTGAAAATTCCTAAGCCGAAAAGGGAAAACAGAAAAACGGAACCCCCTTTTCCCCTTGTTCTCAGTTTCTTACACACCTATGCTTCAGTTCCCACAAATCTGAACCCAACTCAAGAACCAAAAAAACAAAAAAGAAGAAAAAAACCGCCATGACCGATCACCACCACCGGTTCGGCCAACTACGGTCCACATCTCAGATCCTGAAAAGAACCGCCGTGCATTTCACCGCCCACCCTTTCACGTTTCTTTTCCTCTCTTTCCTTCTCCTCTCCTTCCGTTCCTTCGTTGAATCTGGCTCCCTTCTCCTCACCTCCTTCGTCGACCGAGATCCTTCTTTCAAATCCCTCCTTTCCCGCCTCGACCTCCACCCTTCCCACCCCCAGGCGCGTCTCCAACCCCCTCGCCGCCCCACGCGCCGTCCTTTCCTGCATCTTACGCGCGTTGGCACTCTCGACGATGACTTCTTTTCCTCCGACGATGATCACCGCGACCGCTCCCTCTTCGGTTCTTTCCCTAACCGCCCCCTCAATGGCACGCCCGTAATTCTTTCCAACTTCGACACTAAATTGGGATTCTCGCATTTCGTTGAGGATAACGGGATTCTGCTACCAGAAGTTGTTCGTTATGGAGTCAAATTCAAGACGACCTCCTTTGACTACGAAAACCATGAAGGGGAACAGCAAGAAGAAAGAATTGTGGATTTTCAGTTCGTTTATAAGGGATTGGAGTTGGGCCGCCGTGACGCGGCGGCGCTGTTCTTTCTCGTCAGCTTCTTATCGGCAGCCTATGGATGGGTAATTCTTGGGTTTACAGCGATTTACTCTTTGGTTCTGGGTGTTCTGTTTGTTACAATTGTTAATGACTTGACTCGGAGATATGTTCCGTTTTTGGGGGCATTTTGGGATGGGTCAAAAATGGGGCTGAAAAGACTCACCGGCTTCGTTTTAATGAAATGGGCTGTAAGGGACGCAGTGACTCAGCTTCTTGGATTGTGGTATTTTGGAGAAATTGAGGATCACTACTCCTTTTTTAAGCTTTTTGTTAGGCTAAAGTTGATGCCTTTTTCGGTTATGTCACCTTGGATTAGGGGTTATGAGAAGGAGATTTCAGGGTTTTTATTTACTTGGTTTTTGGTTGATACTTTAGTTTCGTTTGCATTCTCATTAGCTGCTTGGATTGCCATTGTGGATTCTAGGAGAACCGGGAGGGAAATCATTAAAGAAGGTTGTTATTTGATGTCAACAATGTTGAACCAAGCTATTCAGATTAAGTGTTACGAAGCTATCTTAGGTGGGTCTCTTGCAAGATGGATTTTGACTCATATAGGCGGTGAATTTTTCGCTACTGTTGTTCAGGCAGCTTTGGAGGTCTATTTCATGGTGGCGTGGTTGATATTATACTTTGTGGTGAGATGTAGAGAAGCTAATGCGGAAGGTCGGAGGTATGGGAGGAGAGAGTTGGAGGCTTTGATTGATGGACTCAGATGATACTCAAGTTGGAAAAAGAAGTGGTGAAACTTGAAAGTTGGAATTGCTGCTAGAATTTTCGATTGTGACACTGAAGATAACTGAAGATAGCGGCAATCTTTTAAACGCTTTGAGTGTTCCTGTTTTTGCAGTGCTACCGATGGAATACTGCCATTTGGTGTAAGAACCTGCAAATGCGTTGCATGTAATTTTATCATGAGGCAATATAGTACTTGTGTATATTTTCATCAACATTGCTTCTCTGTGTACATTCTGTTGCAATCAATTGTCTTCTACTGCCTTGCAGTACTTGTTTCTTGCTGATATCAATTAGAATGGTAATGGTTTCCCATGCTCCTAATGGTGCTTATGCCGTATGTTTGACCATATCTTTGTGGTGTGGCCTTTTACCATTTCTCCTTGTGCATTTGCTGAAGTTATGAATTTCTTTATGAGATTTTTTTTGTTTTTATCCCACTTTTGATGGAAAAATTTTGTTTGTAAGATGATATCTTGCATATGTTATCATGCAGTCCGCTAAATTATTGAGGAAAGAGTAAAGGCTTTGACTTTGGAATGCTGGATAATATTAGTGATTGTGACATAGTAGGATTAGCTAAACTAATGAGCTTCCGGAACAAAATAATCTTGGACAACTGCATCAAACTGACAGCTATTTGTGAAATATGTGACAAATGTGATGTTAGTTGGTGAAGAGATGAACATAAGAATATTGTCATGACAGACACAGTTTCATGTCTTGCCTAAATATCCTATCTGCTTGCCTTGGCTGTGAGTTTTATGCTTTGCCGTCTTATTGGAGGAATAGTAGAAAAGGTTGTGGAACTCTATTGAGTGGGAGGCATGCTGGTACTTATGTGATTAGGCACATTATGGGATGTGACATTCAATGTTGGAAAATGTTGGATATTGTTTATGACGCGGTGTTGCAAGGAGCGAAAATCTGAGTTGGAGATTTATGTTGTTTTGATATGGACTGAGATGAAAAGTGAGATATAAGCATGCAAAATTGCCTGGATTAAGGGCAGGTTCTTCCTGATTTTAACCTGCTTGTATTACTGATTTTTCAAAGATCATTAAAAGTTGCTTGTAGGTGGTGCTAAGTTGCGGGGAGTCGTGGAAGTTCAATCCATCTGGCATGGTGATTAAGATTTAAGAGGATGTATGTCAGACAACTGAATATAACAGCCTTTGGTAATGAAAGCCCTCTTGTATCTTTACAAGGTTTAAATCACTAAAATGATATAAAATAGATTTTGTGAACATTATCCTCAAAATAGATCTTGTTATTCCAATGCTTTGGGCTGGTAGAAAGCAGCAGGTTGTAGTTGGCCAGGTTTTGGATTGTAAGAGTAAGACGAGCCTTTTGGGCTTTGGCTTTTAAAATGCATTTCCGTCCTTGTTGACGGCATTCTGATGGCTGTGCATTTTTGTTTCTCATATGATCAGCCTTATCTAAGCATGCACTCTTACTAAGTTTTCTGACAGAGTGTTGAATGTTTTTGTGATTTTAAGATTATTTGATATCTTTTCAAAGACTAATGCATTCTACTATGTAGCATTTGGCCATTTTGATGACTCCTGTGAGGTTTTCGAGCAAGTCTCTTTTGGTCCTTCTGTGGAAAACACTCAAATGTTGTCACTATTGGTTGGATGCCCAAATACTTGGGCAATGTGGATGTATGACTATGATGTGTAGATTCATTGTTGATATGAAGAATGGGTTACTATACCTGCTCATCTTGTTGTTATAGACAATTAATTTACAGATACCAAGCACGAAGAAGACACTACAAGATCGTATTTCAACAGGTTATGAATCTTAGCACAATGTTTGTCCAATTTTATCCTTTCACTACTGTTCCTGCACTTTTAAGATGTGAATTCTATCACTGCCTCAGTGCCTCTTGCAGAATTGTTGTTTACTAGTTGATTATATTCTCTGTTTCTCTTGTAATGGTTTATTTTTGTTATAGGAGTGTCTGGTTGGTAATTGGAATTACTCAGCAAGTGTAGGTTGAATGAAAAAGTTGCAAGACCTTCTGGAGATTATGTCAGTGTGAATTATTATGTCAAATCTGTGAAAATGTTCATGGTGTAGCAGATGAGTGCAAGTTGTTATTTTATGCCCTGAAATTGTTTATTGATATTTGTCGGTTTTTAGCGTCATGCCACTTTGAAGTATGCTTTATTTTAATTTTCTTGTTTTCCACCTTGCTAGCCTTCATGTAATCTTAATTTAGTGCTTTAGTTGTCTTTTTTGCTTTTATTTTATGCGTTTCTTGTTGAGAGATTTGTGATAAGCTAAGAAAAATGGAAACCAATTGCTAAACCCTGCTTTCCCAGTGTACAGTAGATTTCTTTTGAGGACAAAAGCTGAAGAAATTCGTTTACATTTTATCCTGCATTCAATGTTTCTCACGGTTGAGGATCATTAAGTTTCTCATCTTGACTTGTAACATGTCATCGTTTGTGTCTCATTGCTAAAGTTGTGTGATTGGGTGGGTTTTGATTCTTTTCTGAATTCCAAGCATTTTGCTTGCCAATCCAAGTCAATTTGATCAATCAAACACTTTTCCTCTAAAGGTCTGTTCATTCTTCTTGCAGCATTAGCTCCTGAAATAGGAAACCTAGACAAACCTCAAAGAAATCATGCTTTGTTTAACATTTTAAAGATCGTATCCTAGCATTAGGTTCAGTAGTCAATACATAATTTCCTTGTTTCAAGCGCAATGGTAGAATTCTTCTTCAAACCCAAACATTAAAAGTTTGAAAGATAAGGTGAGGCCAGAGGCCAGAGCTAACCAGTTTTGGCCCAACTAGAAATGACGATGCTGTCAGCTGGTAGGGTCTGGTCCAGCTTTCTTGTTCAGTCACCAATGTTGATTTGATCTGGTTAGTATCGTACTGTGTGTTTAAGTGGGTTCTTTCTACTGCTTGGGGCCCAAGAGCTTTCACTCGTCTTGAGCGGTCGAGGCCCTTAGAAACAGAGCTTACAAACAAGCAGAACAGAGAAGTTAAAATATTTTTCAATTGAATTACATTTATAGCTACAGAAATTATATTACAAAATTTCTACTCAGTATACTACATATTAGCATATTTTCTCGTAAGGACTCCAACCTCCTCGTGGGAATGAATGAAGTTTTCTAGCCATGCATGAATGCCTGAAGACACTGGGAGAGCCCTTTATCATGGGGAGAGGTAGCACAACGAACAACATCGAGGAAGAGGCTCTCATCACAAGGAATGCAGAGCTTGGAGTCAGTGGTGAAATCATACTCATCTTGAGCTTGATCCAGCAATGCCTTGAAAAGTGGGTGCTTGAGCAAGCTGATTTTAATTACAAACCTCTTATAGGTCTCTCCAACGTACACCACCAAGTGACCCTTTGGCACATCCCTCGGGATTGAGCTCTCTTCATGCATGGAGTTTGGCCACTTTGCCCACTGGTAACAGTACTCGCAACTCCCACAAGGCATGACTCTACTCCCCAACTTACTCCATTTGCTAAGGCAAGCTCTCAGGAACTTCCCCTTCATTGTCGACAGAGACAGAAAGTAGATGGAGAGAAAAGAAGTTGCATATATGAATCTGAAAATGGAGAAAGTGAGGTCTCGATGGTGTTGGAACAGAAGTGGAAGAAAAGGATTAATATAGCAGTGGAATAGAAAGCATTAAATGGTTGATAAGACAGGTAGCTAAGAGATGGCGAAGCTGAGCCGAAGCTGTGTTAGCAGTAATAATTATTATACAATGAAAGCAGTATCATTTTCTAAAGTTAAAAGCTATAGCTAATATATGAGAATGAATGGGATGGCTGCCGCGGGTTTGCCGGGCTGTTCCCTTATTTTTTTCCCTTTACAGTATTTGAATCTTGATACGAAAAGTGTACGAACATGCATCTCATGATATTAAAGCTATACAAAATTATTGCTTCCAAGGTCGGACAGGAACTCTCTCTCTCTCTTGCTCTGTAGAGAGAGAGAGAGAGAGAGAGAGAGGATGGTGCTTGATCAGTTAAATCTTTCGAAGTTCTCGAAGTTAAGACCCCACAAATTGAGAGAGTGGAAAAGAGATAAGATATGAAAGAGGGATGGGGATAAGCCTTCTTGGGCAAAGTGTCGATCCCCACTTAAATTTTTTTTGATGATACTGTTTTTATCTTAAATGTTACTGGTTCCAAATATTAATGAATACTGTAAAATGTAAATCTGTTTTTGCCCAGACTGAATGGAAGGGAAACATGAAAAGCTTCATTAATACCTTCCCCATTCAGCATGGTAAAACCAGCTAAATCTTTTAGACTATAATTGGGTCTGTTCTGTACTTCTGTTCTGAAGTTGAACTTTATGATCTCTGATCTGTCTTCATTTCTTGCTTTCATGTTCCCATTTGGTACTTTGGTCATTTCAGTTATAAGTTATACAGTCTCAGATCTTGAAATTTGAGAGGGTTTTAGCAAATTCTATGGTGTAAGTTTTGGTTCCATTTGGTCAATGGCCTGATTTCCATTTTCCTCCAAAGCAGGGCAGGGCAGGGCTGCAGATGTGCTTCTTCTGCAGCTGGATTCGGGATAAGTTTTGCGTATCTCTGCAGTATTGTCTGTGCATGCATGTAATGGGCTATTTACTGCAAAACAAGGATGGAGAGACAACTTAGGTTGCAGTCTTTTGCCAGTGAGAAGAAGGAGAAAAAAAAAAACGAAAAGAAAAGAAAAGCAAAGAGAATGGAAGTGGCGTATCGTATCTTACAATGATCCTTCCAACGGTTGATAGTTGGAACTTGGAAACATTCCATACTTAAAAATTTTTCTTCGGCCTCCATATCTTGCCGACCAAACCAATAGTTTATAGCCTCTTTTAACATGAAAGTATCCTTAACATTAATATATTATATCATGAACTTATTTTAATGCATTTGAATTCTCTAAACTTCAAAATATGGGTTCGTAAGATTGACAGAGACAAGTGAAGCTAACTGTGTGTTTTTCCTTTTGGCCTCATTAATTTAGTCGGCTTAAGTTTTTATCTGAGAGAGGTGTTTGAGAGCCAGCAGATGGTTCATCCCCTGGAGACATTACATGCTGTACTTGGAAAAAAATGAAAAAGAAATCATCTCTCAATTGTACCCATCATTCGAGTAGAAGCTGCCAACAGTTTTGCAGACATGGTGGAAGAGGTTGAGAAAGAAAGGAGGAGTTTATTAATTAATACTGTAAAGTCCAATTCTCCTTAGCTTTATTCTTTTCGATGGTTATGGTTGAAACTAGAAGGGACGTCATTCAAGGAAAACCATAGTACTAGTATTCTTTTAACCCCCTAGCTAGTTTTAAATGTTAACGCCAGACATGAATGAAAGTCACAGAAAATGAAGGAATATCATGAAAATCTTCAAAATGAGGAAACAAGTTCATGTTACCAATGAAGGGAGGGTGGTACTACCAAGAAAACAAACCAATTCTTTTTAAATGCCTAAGTACAAGGGGAGTATTAATGGGTGCACAGCACTGAGGAGGAGGCATTTTGTTGGCTTGGGATTTGGATTTCGGTGCCAGCATAATTATTTATCACATTTCACTAGGGGATTGATTTGATTATATTCTGAGCTCGGGTTTGGTGCCAAGCCAACTTATTCGTCTCAATGAATGTTTTTGATCTTTCAGAAGCAAAACTTTAACCCTAGAGGAGGAGGAGGAGGAGGAGGAGGAGCAAAATTAAAGTGGTGGTGAAACATTTTCTGCATTTGTAGGGCAGGGGTTGTAGTTTGGTGTATAGCTGAGAAGGGGAGTTGGGTGCACATGAAGGTCGGGCCACCCTCACCCACCACCCACCATACCCCATGACTCCAATCCAAACCAAAGTCCAACCAAAGTAGTAAGTAGTATTTATATTTAGGAAAGGGCAGAGCCAGAGCTTACGTTTTTTTCTATCAGACACACAAAGTTAACAGCTTTGAACTGAGAGTTGGGTGATGATACATCAAAAACCAACTCATCACAACATCATTATGCTCCCAGCCTCAGCACTCGGCAGCTCCCCAAGGCTTACGTGTGTTAATTCTCCCAGTCCCAATGATTTGATTGGACTTTTACTTTCTTCCTTCACTCTTTTTCTATTTTTCTTTCTTCTTTTGTTTTTTTGCAGATTCTTGCACGTGCATTCTGCTATTTCTCTTAGCTGTCACCCCTCTGCATTCTTTTTTAATTTTCTTTCTAGGAGTGTTATATATATGGATCACTAATAATCAAATTTTTTATTCCCTCAACCACCTTCCCATTGGCACTCCCCACTTCCCATTAATTCCTTCCCATGCTTCCCACTGGGAAGCAAGATGTTAAAAGATTCTTTTTCCCCCTTCTCTGGCTTTGTTTTCTTCTTCATTGCGTGCTAATTTTCTTGATCTAGAACTAGAAGTAGGGAGCCTCTCTGAAGTCTCACCGTGTTGGATCCCAATTTAGTATTCTAACCCAATTGGCAACTGGACCTTTTGTAGTCCGAAACCCAGCCTAAAGAGTTAAGATAGAAGAACGTTGGGCCATGAGCCTTGCACTTGGTCGTTATTGGACTTCGCTTATCACTCCAAGTTCACTAAACTCCCAAGAAATCCACTCGGCCTCCACCAGTAGCCTTACTCGCTGTTTAATCTGGTGCCTCTTGCCAGAGACAATTATTCAAGGTAATCTTTATCTCTGCTTAGGGGAACCTCAGTCTCCAAGTTAATATATTCGTAAATTTTTAGATTTCTTTAACATCATCGTTTAAAACTTTCCCCAAGGTATTCTAAAAATGCTTCCCAGACGGCTTGAGTAGGTCCAAATATGAGAGGGCAGGAAGATTTTTATTACAGGTAAATTGGAACCTTGAAAGTGGAGTGTCTAGTGGAGAGAACACTTGTCAAGTATTGGTTTGGCTCCAAACCTTGATTACAACTTAGCTAATGTGAATTCTGGAACTTCGCACTTTCTTTGTTTCGAAGCTTCTGGTTATTGCAGCAAGTTTCAATCGTTAAGCCAACCAAAATCAAAAGGCTGGGGTTGGTGGAAAGACAGATTAGATAGTTCTGTCTCCATTATACGAGAAGAAGAGCAATATCATCATTATTCATTAGCTCTATATAGGGTAGGTGGAAGCTTAAAGTTTTGAGAATGATAGTTCGATGAGGACAACAATTCCTTTCAGAACTAGCAACAGTTGTTCAGGATTGACATGGGGTTTGTCTCATCTGTGAACAGACACAGATGAAAGCAAAATTCGAGATTCCAAAATCAAGAATCAAGAACTTAATCATAATATCAAGCCTACTTTCATTCAAATTCAAACTTTTCTATCATATGTTATAACATGCTTGGCAACCTACTATGCTTTAAATAAACCAATCAATAACCGACGAACATCATCGTACAAATGAAAATAATAGTCCAACATAAACTTACAAGTCTCAGATCTCTTGGATCACATGTGTGTATCTGAACTTGCATACATGTTTGATGTGTCTGCTAATCTAGCATTAAGTACGTCATGAATTAACCATCTGAAGAACAAAATAAAGATCTGATGCACTGAATTGAACTGAAGAATAGTGCATGGACAGATGGATCTTATTTTGGTTACACAAACTAAAGTTTGTATAAAAGAAATATCAGCTTCCTTTTTGCATCAAGATTGTTATCACAGAAAAATGCAAGGCTGCCTCACATCACAAAGCAACTTAAAAATAATGAACACATTCATGACTTTATGTGCCTACTGCCTAGCCATCATGTTTCCACTTAGAAGGTGGAACTTCCCTATTAAGGCTGCTAATAGAGCCAAAAAATCTTCTATCGACTCTCATTAAAGTGTGGTTCTGAAAGAAACATATATATATAAGTTGAGATTATTATATAAATTCCACTCAATCTCCTTTCCGTTTGGGTGGAGACCCCATTTTTCATTTTCAAACCACTTGTATCAACATTGGCTGATTTCTCTATAAATTGCACCTTAACCGAACTCCTGGCTAACCATACACAAACACTTCAGGCTATCCCTCAGGGAAACCATAATGTGCAGAATGAAGCTTTTGGTGCTACTTCTGGCTGTGATGATGGTGAGTTCTAGTTGCGAGGCAGGAGGGCCAAGGAGAGCCATGGTCGGTGGCATATACGGGCAAGAGCAACGACATCATCATGTCGGGAGAGGAAGAGGTGTTGAAGGGAGGAGGACCACAGAGGAGGAGTTGGAGAAAAACATAGACAACCACCACAACATTCCTAGACAAAAGTACGATGACTGGAGCAGCAATTCTCCGGACAATGGTGATAGTAGCGGGGACGAGGGAAGTGGATCATAAAACTATATATTAATAGAGTGCTATATATATATATATATATATATGCATGATGTGAGTATCGTTCCTCTGATATATATGCAATGGTTCCTGTGCCATATATAAAAAGCTTCTGTTTTTCATAAAATTGTAGGTATGATATGAATGTAATACCAGGAATCGAGGAAGTTGGCTGTACTTTTTCGCAGTTATAAAAGTTTTGTATGGTACTTTTCAACTTCTGTCTGTAAATTATATAAGATGTGTATATTCTTCTTCTTCTTTTTTTTTTTCTTAATCATCATTGAACTTTTGGTCCAACATTAACCAATTTCGACGAAAACGTTAAAGATAAAACTCTTCCAGAGACCGAACTTTCGTTTAAGATGAGTATATTCTGCTTTTACCTTCGGGTGAAGAATATCATACAACTATATCATTACCAACGAGCATTTATTTAATGTTTTTTTTTTTTAAAGATAAGTTCAGGATGTCAAGATTGGCCGGGGGAATCTGAGCAGAAGACATGTATGATCCGGTGTAAAATATTATACTATTACCTGCTAGAAAGAACACATAATCCTAGATTGTCCTAGAAATTACCGTTCACAATCCCATGTGCAATAATCACCCCCGGCAGCACCAAATACCTCCAGAGCAAAGAGAAAGGAAACAAGTTCGAACAATTAAGGTGCCACTAAGCCACCTTGTCCGGCCAAGGCTTGGCTTGCCTGAGTTAGTTACCTTTCCATGCATTATTGCAAATCATCTAAAATGTTGTCCCTGGAAATACTACAATATAAATATAAATGCACTCAGAGATGGGGCAACAGTAACACTTTAAGCAGTCAAAGCCAGTGAATGGATTTATCATTTATCTGGAAGGAAAACCTACTCTTTAAACAAAGGTTAGCCATATTCCTGGCTATTGAAATTGTAGAATTTGGATTCACGTGTGCAACATTCACCAGATATTTCTAATCATATGAGAACATTTATATGTGCAGATCACCGGAGGTGTTAGGGGGGACTATAGGGAAGAACAACAGCCTCTTTACAACTTTAACTGCAGTTGCTTTACTGCATATTACACAAATGCTTCTTCAACTACTCTTCTTCCTACGTAAACTTTTTGCACGGGGGTGTTCTGGATCACTTTTGGTTGTAGTCGGTTGCTTGGAAGTAGGGACAGAATCGACAGATGACTCTTTAGGGCAGCGAACCCTCGGATATGGATAAACAGTGGCCAGTTCACGGATTCGTCGAACCACAGGCTTTGGTAGGGGACGTACAGAATGCTTCAAATTATTCTCCACCTGCATCAAGCATTTTAAATTGTCATACCGTTGGATATGCCATAAACCACACTTAATGAACATGCTCTGATAATTAAGTATTAGCAATTTGACCGCAGAAGACCAAAAGTAAATATTTATCCTACTGATATATATTTAGATGGTCGACCCTGAATCTATCAACAAGGGGAGTTTCAATTTCAAAGCATTAACTCTAGATGCATTATAGCTGGAGTGATTTTACTTGAAACAGAAATTTGCATTCTTAACAATCTAGGATTGGCAGCAACCTCTTAGCCCAAGGATATAACAAGGAATGCAAGCATTTGTGACTCAAACTTCAATGTCTCAGTAATCTTAAAGAGATAAAACAATCAAAAGTATGAAAATTCAGCAAAGGAATAATTTAGAGATGCAAACAGTTGGAGTGAGTAATATCATTCTATGTAAGTGGAAGCAAATTAAAAATGAAATGAAGAGAGAAAAATGAAACAGAAAGCTAACCTCTTTCCTATTGTGTTTCTGTGCAGAGCTAGATCTTAGAAGATTTCGCCATTTGTCCTGTAGAGGGCATTTTATTTAACAGTAATTCAAGTTTTTAAAACAAGAAGAAACTATATGATCAGATAAAGCAGTGAGGTACCCTCAGGTCAACAGGTGTTCGATAAGCAGATGAAGAAAACAGAAGCCGTTTTATATCAGTCCATCTTCCAACACCATATTGAGCAATTCCATCAACCAACTTCATCACCTCAGCAAGGGTCCACATTTTTTGATGCTTCCTCCTATCACAAGCTGTTTTTGATCTTTTGGTTCTCTTACGCTCATCTTCAGATTCAGATGCAGAAAGCTCAAAATCAGATTCAATCTCCTGTGCAGACAACAACAAAGATAGTCTTAAAATTTAAGAAGTACAAAAAAAAGAGAAAAAACTAGGAACAAGAATGCTATGCTATCTACTTGTGCAAATATGATCAATAGTATCACATCCTCGATGGTAACTTGTCTTCTCTTTTCTCACTAACTAATTTCCATATTAAGGCACCTTGCATCATTCAATATATAGACCATACAAAAATTTACAAGGGAAAGTATCAGTGCAGATACAAAGCGATATTAATTCCAATATGCAAATGCAGCAAAGGAAGAACTGCCAAGATGTCAAAAAATGTCTTACCAGTAAGTAGAAAGGAGTATGAAATACTATTGCCTTACACCTTATAAATGATGAACAGATACATAAACAAACTACTAAAGAAAGGTAAGAGAAAACTACTTCCAGATAGGCAATCTAAAAGAATATAATAACTTGTGTGACAATGGAACTTCTCCCACCAATTTTGGCACAATTTTCTTGGGACGTCCTCTCTGTGGCTGGGATTCAGATGGAACTTGAGGAAGTTCTTCCTGTGATCTAATTTTAAGGCACTTGTTCTTTCCAGAAGCAGTAGAATTTTTAGAAAATTCCTCAATATACCTCCTAGTAGGCTTGCGCAATCTCTTCTGTCCAAGAAGGGTGCCACCTTTTGTTACATTAACAGAGCGTTTTACTTTCTTAGTAGACAATATGAAACTCACTAGAGGTTTTTCATCATCAGAATCATTAAGATCTTGCCCATGTTCTATAGTATGACAAATGGTGTTCACAACTGGAGCCCGACACCCACGTTTGCTCCTAAAGGTCTGATGTGAATCACGACTGACCATCTTCCTAAGCACACCATTCTTACTATTGGGTTTTTGAACAGTTGCAATTGATGATTCAGATATGCCACCGGCACTGGTACTACTTCCACTAAACCCAGGTGAATGGCTTTCTGAACTTGAGTTATGCAAATTTGATCCTTCACGAGGAACACAATCCAATTGAGAAAACTTTTCTGGAAATTCAATATCTGCACCCAAAAGGAAATCAGAAAAGTTAAAAACAACTAAACACATTAGATGAGTTTCATGGGGTACAGTACAGAACTCGTGTGGGAAAAGACGAGCACAGACAAGACTCACCCAAGAGAAAATCTTCACATGCACCAGAGAGGTCATGGGCAGCATGAATATCATCCACTTCATCAACTTCGTCCAACAAACCATCAAGAACCTACTAAAGCAATATTTTGTCAGATGTCTTCTATGCAAATTTGTATATGGTAACACAATATTCAACACAAAAGTTAAAAAATAAATAAATAAATAAAAGAATTAAAAAAATAAAAGCTATGCAGAAGATAGAAAATATAAAGATAAGAATGCATAAAAAATGACTTTGACTTGACAAGAAAGCTTCAAGAATATGCAGTACATACTTCAAGCTTCAGATCATCTCCCCCTTGACCATGGATAGAATCCAGCCCACCTTATCAATAATTCAAAAAAGTAAAACAGGATCAGAACAATGACAATAGAAATTGCAAAATTAAATCTGAAAACAAAAGCATTCTTGTGTTCAACAAAGGGATTTTAAAGTTAGGAGTTTAATTTTCTACTATTGCATTGTCTCATCTGTATTACAATTTTTTAGAAGCATTTGTTAGCCACATATAAGCATCAAACCTTAGAACACTACTCATACACCATCCTTCATCCATGTGTGACACATGATTTTTATGTCTTGAAATAATTATGCCAATTCATGACTTAAGACCAAGTTTCAGAACAATAGTCCAAGACTGGCCCCGCATTTATGCACGAGTCATTATTTTCATGACTTTGAACGAATATGATGATGACTTCTGAGTTATTCAAGCCAACTAATGGGGAAAAAACCCATAAGAAGAGAAAATACCCCAGAAAACAAATTAAAGATAGATAGTAAGCTGGATTATATTAGCTCAAACAATTCAGAGGTAAAAGCTTGCTATAACCAGAAATACTTAATGTGACTAGTTTAAAGCACAATAGATGTCGTGTGTCCATGTGCAGAACTGAAAACACAACAAATTTACACTAGATAATTCTACAAGAAGCATTAGAAAGTCCATGCATCTACAATGCTTGCTCTTTGCTTCTACTATATTGTTTTGGTTTTTCCTACCCCTAGAAATTGCTACACGATGAAGAAGGAAAGTATAGAGTTTGTTTTAAAATGGATGACACAGACCCAACATAGAGTACTATCAATTACCATAGAAACTTCTTCACACTAGGAAAAAGGAAAAAACTTGCCGTAAGCTGTTAGAGTATTACCACAATTCATTTTCCAGCCATAGTCAAAAGCATAAGAGAAGTCCTCCATTTTCAAGTGCTTCTCTAAATTCTCCATCCCAAAACATAGAACTCCATCTACCGAAACATGCTCACTTTTAGGTTCCGCAAGTAAATGGTCAACTTCAGTTGTTTCATCTTCCAAGCCAGGAACAATGGATTCATCTACCTATATCCAGAGAAGTAAAGCAGGGGAAAGTGGGCTGGGTGAGCAATGTAGGATTTATCAAATTTACAAACTTATTTAAGAAGAATGCCACAAGCAAAAGATGTGGAGGGCCAACCAGAGACTGTTAAGGTCATTACGCATAAATGAAAACACGCAGGCAAAACAGAGAAACATAAAAAACAATGATGAACTAGTTGCGCATTGATTTTTCCTTTTAAGAGGGTATCGCAGATAGCCTCAACTAAGAGACAGATTGGAGACCTACCAAAAACAAGGAAAAATAAAGAAATAACACTCAAGAGTTTTATAGCTATTCAAAACCATTAATTTGATTCACTTATTATTGACTTCAATGTTTTGCAGTTACTCCCATAATTGGTAGACGAAATTTCACAAAATGAATAAATAACATATATGCATTGCTTTGCAAGGTCCAAGGATACTAAAAAGTCACGTTATACATAAGAGTTTCAAACGTTGAAAGACAATGATAAATCAACAATTGAAAAGATTAAAGAAAAGTTTATTACCTTTTCACGTTTCATGTCGGCAAGCTTCTTTATCACATGTGGTTTCCGATCTGTTTTCATCTTATGACCTTAACTTGTATGCTACAATTCCAAAACTGTATTCACCTCAAATTTTTTCTACAATTTAATGGAAAAATTTTTATCAAACTTCATGGCCATGCACGAATCGATACAACAAATTCTTAACCGAAAAAAAAAAGACTTTCATGTAAATGATACAACGATGAAACAGGTAAAGCAAAGTCTGCGGATTTGAACTGGGATTGAACAATACAAAAAAAAAAAAAAGAGGATATTTTCATGAACTGGTAGTAAATTTTTATAAAAAGATTAAAATTTTCAAATTTATATTTATATTTCTTAGTGAGATATATATTAGTAATTTACACTTTTACAGTGAAGTGGGCCTACTCTAGCGTTGAGTTCAGCTCAAGAATTTACCTTTTTCTTTTTTTTAGTCTCAGCAATAAAAAGAAAGAGAGAAGCTTATCCACTTCATCAGAAAACAGACAACATTAAAAAGAAAACATTTTTCTTTTCCAATGTTTTCTCAGTAACCAAACAGCCAGTAAAACAAGCTCACTTCAAGCAGAGAAACATAAAACAGAAGAAAAACCAAACATACCTCATTCATCCGTAAACCGAACGCCAACCCCTTTTTCACTCTCCGATCTACTTAAATTCCAGCTGACGAAAACCTTTTTATTTTATAAAACAAAGAAAAAAGCAAGATCTGATGAAATCTAGAAACAAATACTGAAATACATGTAAAATCTAAATAAAAAAGATAAAAGATCCGACCTTCGAGAAAGAGAGAGCGAGAGAGTGAGTGATAGTCAAAAGGAAATTAAGAGAATGTTCGAAAGAGAGCAGCTCAAAACCGCCAAAAAGCGACAGCAGAAAGAAGAAGAGGGATAGTGGGAAATGGAGGCTTCTTTTTTTTTTATTTTTATATTTTATCAGACGGAATCGAAACGGATTTTATATTACTACAGATTTTATTTTATTTTATTTTACCCTTTGAGGATTTTTTTTTTATATTTCGTCTCAGGTAATATAATGTGTCTGTCATGTCCGGGTTTGCCTTGTCTGTGACCTAAGCCAAGCAAGAAAATATTATCTTAGCCCTTGTTTGGTTAGCATATTTAGGAGAAATTAAGAGGAGTTAGGGGGAGCTTATTTTATTTGGTTGGGAGGATGGAAGAGGAGGAGGGGTGAGGGGAGGAGGATAAAACTACTTCTAACCCCTCATATTCTATTCCCCAAATTGGGATCTTTTGTGAGAGTGACAATTTTTTGACAAATTTATCTCTTCACTATTATTAATAATTTCAACATATATTAATTATATAGTTTATCTCTTTTTTTTTTATCTCTCAAATTTCCTTTTTGTTTCATTCTTTTTTTATTTTTTAAAATTATATATTTCACCAAATAATTTCCTAATGTTTATTTAATTTTTTTCATTTTCATGTTTTAATTTTGATTGTTTTATTTAATTAAATTTTTATTAGTTTTTTGTTTTCTCTTTTTTTTAATCTTCACCATCTACATTTTTTTAAATTTTATTTATTTTAATTTATATTTGATTTATATTTTATATTTTATATTTTTTAAACCAAGAATAATAATAATTAATAAAGATTATTTGATAAAGATTATTTTTTACATGGCATGACAATATAAAAAAAATATATTAATAATAATAATAATATTAATAAAGATTTTACATATGAGAATAATTTAGTAAAAATATACATTAAACTCCTCCTAACTTCTCTTCCAATCAAATAAAAAAAAAAGGACCATCCTCCCTCCCATCCCCTTCCAATCAAATAAAAAAAAAAAAAGACCATCCTCCCTCCCCTCCCCTTCCCCTGCTTTGAATCAAACAAACCCTTAGTGAAAAGATAACAAAGTACAATCATTTCGAAAAAGTGAACCAAAAATGACTCTGCTTTGCATTCCCACGGATTGCCCACGTAAGAACCCTTGACGGTGACATAATGGGGCCGTTATACTCGTATTCGCGAGATGTGATAAGACTTCCAGACGCATGTTTGGAAGCCAGTAAACGCGGCAAATTAATGGGTGTTTGGTTGTGTGTTTTAGATTGGCTGGCACTAGGACACTTGGCTGGCTGGGCCCATTAATTAGAATTAGGTATAGGGATAGCCTTTCTTTGGATTCCAAACCATACCGGCGGCTGAGGGAGCTACTCACTAGGCCTTTTCGGGTTGTGGACCCAACTCAAGGGAAGGAACCTAAAGGCTAAAGTCCCCCTACCCTTAATAAGGATCATTATCAATTGTTCATCATTAATCATGATCGATAATAATGGTCGTTCGCCATGAGGATCTGCTTCATTTGTTATAATCTGATGGGATTGTTAATGCCACTTTATGGGTGGAGATCTTCGTTGCATTTGATCCTATTGGATGTACAATCCCTTGCTGCTAAATAGTAGAAAAAAACCACATTAAGCAAAAAGATTGAGAGCAGCATCATGGATTCATGTGACAATTGCGCACTAAGATTATATGCTGATATAACCACACAGAACCTGATACCAAGCTTAACCATGAAATGAAGGGCAGGGTCGAAGATGCAGGGGAACCCACAAGCACAAAGTCTAAACCTTAGAAGATGCAATGATAGAAGCAAACTAATTTGATAGAATACCAGAAGAAACACAAAAGGATTAGGAACGTAATGTTTGCTCCCATGACAACTATTTTAACCCTCTTCAGTCTTCCCCTTGTTTAGCTACAAAAATCTTGGCTTTAAAGCATACAGTGAAGGATCACAAACTCTCTTAGGCATTGCAGTCTGCAATGTAGATCAAGTAATTGATTCTCAAGCAGTCCATTAGATTGAAGAAGAGTGTGGAATATATGCCTTTGGCTACCTATGATTGTCCTTGGGTTCCTTGATCTCCTACCGAATCCCCACTAGTTGCTAAGCCACGAATCTTGACATCATAATAAACCTCTTCAACTCTTCTTAGGTCGTACTTCATGCCTGCCATAATGAGAAAGCATTTCAAAAACTCAATTACGATAAAGAGTGGCTTAAAACACCAAAAATTTGCAAAGATAGAATAAAAAGGATAAGCTTACTATCAAACTTCTTTCGCAGGAAATCATTTCGAAGATTAAGCATCCTGAAGGCTGCATGAAGATCCGTCAAGAATGCCAACACCTTTCTTGGGCAATCATAGTCCCCAGCAGTCACTTGGTTCACCACATATCGCGGCTGTGAACATGAAAAGGATTTGCATGTTAAGTCTTTTTAACAATTTGCCAAACACTTTAATATCCAGTAACTAACATATCATCTAAAATATCATATGCAGGGTCAGGGTCTCACAAGCTTTCTTAGTTTCTTCAACATCTGACTAAAATGTATGTGAAGAAAACAGTAGAAAGAATGCATTTGCCCATTGGAAAACAAAGAGACGGCATGGTTCTGACATAGTTCTTACCATTTCATTGGACATGAAACAAATACCTGCAAGATGAAAAAAAGTTCCCAAATCAGTTGTACTCAATCGGGAGCTATACCTACCCAAATTCAGATACAAATTAATATTTATCTCCTATTTCTTGTGTAAAAGAACACAAACACTGAAGAAAAGGAACAATTGACAATGCCTCTTCTAAATTCATTAATGGTACCAGTATACGTGACTTAATACCTTCAAATATCATAATACGCATGACAGAAGATCTTCCAATCAACAAAAATTAACCCAAAGATATAGAGAAATGGAGTTTAGTTTTAACTTGGCCCCTGCCCTTTTAAGAAAGAAAAACAGTAGAAGGCATTACACCGTCAAAGGAATTCCAACCAGTTATTTATAAGGTCAACAACATTAAATTTTATTCAGTAACTTCAACACATTGAGCTTCCTGAGATCAAATGAGATTGAGACTAAACAGTAAACACACCGATTCATAAGGTAAAAAAGAATCAAAAACATCTTCAAGATGAAAATTAAGACAATTACCAACAAGATAGTCCTCCACATCTAAAACAAAGTCCGAATCGTTCACTGCCAAAACAAACAATTTTCTCAATTAGACTTTTGATAGATCATTAGCAAAGACATTAGATACTCGAAAACATGGGAAAATGTTCATTCTTGAGACATACATCCAAGTTTTTCCTCAGCTTCAGCATGCATAAGAAGAGTTCCTGATTCCAACCAATGCATAAAAGCAAGCCACGAAACTACCATTTGAGTTTCACTCCTCCAATCCCCATGATACCTATACAAACCAAAAACCAAACAAAAGTTATTAAGAATTTCTATATGAAATAAAAAATGGCAAAATCAAAATCTTAATTCAATCTTACCTATAATATTGTCCAGGGCATTCCCTAACAATTTCCGCAAGTTTACTATAAAGATCCTTCAGCACATTAATCTGAGCCTTTGCCTTCTCTAAAACCTCTATTTGTATTTCGATTTAGACCAAAAAAAAAGAAGAAGAAAGTTTAGATAAATTTCACAAAACAAATAAATTAGAGAACGAGAAAAGGCGAGACTTTACCGGGAATTGGTTTAGATTGGTGGACAAGGAGGAGACTGGCTTGCACGAGTCGAGTCGCGGACTCGATTTCCAAAACGACGGCGCGTATGCGTTCCCGTAACTTTCCAGACTCTTCTAGCTGGACTCGTAACTCATCGAACTGCTTCTCGAGGGAAGGAAAGGTTTGAGGCGCGTCGGAGTCAACACCGGCCATGGAAATGGAACAGAGAGTGGCGGTGAGAGGGGACCGGAAGGGAAAGCTTTTGTAAACGCTCGAGAGAGGAGGCGAAGCAAAAGATAAAATGGCGGGAACAAGGTGAAGAATGGCGGTCTGGTTAGGGTTTAAGGAATATCGAGAGAGAGTGAAGTGGTAAGCGTTTCGAAACGCCGATTTCATACTCGAAAAAAAGGATAACTATCGTACAGAATTTTAATTTATACTGTATACAATAAATTAGTGCACGTCATGTGAGTTTTTGGTTTCTTATAAACCTCCTGTGTCGAGTAATCATTCACGAACCGGTTAATTCATAAATGACTCACATCAGATCTCAAACGGTAAAACTCGAACTTATTTCAAATCTTTGTGAGTTATGACTAAAGAAGGTAGATTTGGAGAGGTTTCCGTTGAATCCTCCAATACTAATACGATACGACTTTAGATTATTTGGATCCAAATTGATTGACTACCTCAAGAATTGGGTAAGTGATTTTTTTTCATTAAATAATAATTTCCTTGCAAATATTTTGGGTTCGGCTCCCTTCCAGTGCACTCGATAATCCAATACACTTTAGAGGGTAAGAGATGGTAACACATAAAAATATAAAGACTCAAGTGTTTTCATCGTTCACGCTCCAAGATGCTGGACTGTCCAATGCAGCATTGTAACTTAAATCTTGCAGAAGTCAAACATTGTCCAAATCATGCAAGATTTTGATAATTTATCAAAGATTTTACTTCCTTGAACGGTAGAATTTGGATTGGTGCATGGCCTTCCATTCACCTCCAAACTATAGATAATGATAGAACAATTTGTTGACTTTTTTGCTCAGGAAATTGTTTGAGGAACAGATAAATCCCATGATCATAATTACATCGGGAAAGATACTGCAACTGAAAAAAGTTGGAAGACTTTAGACTTTGAGGGAGCCAGTGAAGAAATTCTCTGCCGTTTTTCTCTGTTTCTGTTTCATATTTTTTTACAGGGTGACATAATGTGTCAGTTGTCTACATACCTATGAAAATGGACAATACAAGTTTACAACTTAAATCTAGCAAAGATGGTTTGAGCCTTGACTCACTGTTAGCCATCAAATGGTACAAACTGCAGGGACTATACAGATTTGTACCCCAGACAAAAATCTATCAAGAACAAAAAGAGAACTTCCCTAAATCATTTCTTTCTGGTAACCAGAATAAGAAATGCTATGATTCGAGCGACAAAGCCATTGATAAGGAGGATGATTAGACACAGACTCCAGTCATGAAGATCGTACCCGCTTTCACTCAACGAATCACAACGAGTTATTAGCCACACGCCGGAGTACCTGAGGGACAGAACAATGAAGGATGATGCTCTCAGTAGGCAAAGAGTTTCTCAGTTGCATGGAATTGAACAGGAAGGAAAATATATCAGCTAGGGAGGAACTAACCTTTCAGCATTTGCAATGACAAAAGCTTCAAGAGCCCATTTTGTGTAGCAAAAGTTCCCGAAGTATTTCACAACTGCACTATCTTTGTCCTGGTTTGCAACTAGAGTCAAAACAACAGGAAGAAGCACTGCCCACTGGAGAAGTGAAAAAAATGCGGCTCGTTAACTAAAGTAGAGTTAAAAAGCTGTAGGCTATACATATTTTGAGTTGATGAATAATAGAAATAACTTGTTAGTACATACCAGTTGGGCAAGACTAGGTGCAAGGGCAATGGCCAATATGTAAGCCATGCCTGTAACGCAGTAAACAAGGCAGACCAAAACAACGTAGTTATCCTGGAATGTTGACCTAGGATTGTTGAAGAAATAGAACATGGATAAATACACCACTGGTTTGATGATTGTGTTGAAATGATCAACTGTATCTTTGGATAGAAAATAAGCTAGACTGTTGATGCCGGCTGCGCTCTCCCTCTTATATTGTAATTTATCCAGAGAAAATGATCTCAATGCTGCTATCTTGCATAAAAGCGCTGCATAACGAGGTGATTAAGCTTAAAAACAGTGACTAGGGGAACCAAAGACATGAAAATATTGTGTCCCTAACATCCTGCTTATGAAGCCTTTTGCTATTGATCTAAGCATCTAACCCAGTTAAAATACAAAAATATGTCAGCCAAGCTTGTTTTCTCAACTTACAAATAGCAATGACTGTATATGTGTAGCCACGGGACCCAAATGTTTCATCGTTCACTTTGGCAAGAGTCCCTAAGCAGGCTCCAGCAAGTAGTAGAATCATTAAATCGACTGCTAGCAGCTCCCCTTCTCGAAGACGCTGCTTACCAACCCTGAAAATTTGTCATGTATGAAATCATTTGGGAAGTAAAATGAAAGTTCATGTATTTCCCCACAAGTGGAGAGGAAAGAGAGTCTCCGGCAGTTCCAAAATCAAAACATTAAGAATTTTTCTCCAAGAGACCACCTTCTAACAAGCATGTTTTTGAACTAAGCTCAAACAATTTGGTCCTTCCTAACTATTCATATATTTTTATATATGGAACAAGGTTAGGCAACTGGAGGAAGATCACTTTGCTACTGTGATACTAAGGTGCCATCACCGACCTCAAGTATTGGCCCTTGGATAATAAGTTACAAGCTGTAATGTGAGCCTAGGAAGAACCGTCTTTTGCGACAATTACGTCTTTTCCGGAAACACTACCAAAGCTGCCATGAATGCATGAATGATTTAGCTACTTCTATGTGGATATAATTTGTTTCTTTAAAATGATATTAGAGAGTAGAGAAAAACTGCTCTATACGCATCTGAAATGGGAATAAAGGTGTTGGCTTTTACCTCCCTAGGTAGTATCTGAACTGGCGATTTATACCCGGTGTTCTCCTGTTTGACAAGTCCTTAGATTTTGAGTAATCCTGCTGTATCTGGTCTCGCGTTACTTCAACATTAAATTTTACATCCTCCCACAGGTCTCCAGCAAATGATTGTTGTGGTGCACCACCAGAAGTACCTGTATTTGAGTCAGTTGAGGTTCCTGAAAGTCCATCAGCCAACTGAAGCATATCTGTGGGTATCGCGTAGCCATTGTGTAGCATCCATCTAATAGGAAGCTGCTCACGAGTCACTCCCGTTGGCTGCACAATCCCTTCCAGAATGTCAATCAAGTGGTCCGGAGGATTGACACGGTCTGGTACATTGATCCCTATGCCAGCAAAGTATTCTTCAACTTTCTTCACTGGTCCATGATACGCAGTGAGACCACCTTTGGCTAGAAGTATTAAATCATCGAACATCTTGAACAAAGCATAGCTGGATCAGAAGAAACTAAAAATTACCTTCAACAAAATAAACACAAACCGGTAACCCAAAGTACAGCCATGTGATGCTCGGGCTTAAATTTTATAAAAGCCACACTGATGAGTTTGTCATACTTTAGTAAAAGAGAAGACAAAACATTTAGTACTCAGCTTGACACCATAACAAATATAAGTATCCATTTAGCAGCAATATGGAAAACAATCAACTATAATAACATAGACTGTCAGTTTGCTCTAAGAACAATGGAAAAGTAACAAACGGGGCAAAGCAAAACAAGTTTATTCTGTCTTTTCTCTAATATTTGGGTTTACATAGACCATTTGATTGATTATTTCAAGTTGTTATATTAGACTTAGAGGCAAGAGGGAAGTCAAGGTCAACAGCCACTGACATGGGAAGAAATATAGTTCTTTCTTCCTTTATCCTATGAGGCAACAAGTTCAGGTCATAGCTATTTTGGGAAGTGAAAGAAAGAATCGTACCTTGGTTGGTGAAGTACCATGCAGATGTTTACTCCTTCAAGTGCTTCACGTCGAAGTGCTCGAAGAAGCAACTGCGAGGATGAACTGTCTAAACCAGTAGTAGGCTCATCTAAGATCAACAGAGAAGGTTCCATAACCATCTCTAGTCCAACATTTACACGTTTTCTCTGGCCGCCAGAGATTCCTCGCTTCTCCACTGTCCCGACAAGTGAATCCCTTACTGCCTGTAGTCCCAATGACTCAATTACCCTCTCAATAACCAAAACTTTATCGGGTTTTGCCATGTCAGCAGATAGTCTTCAGTTTTATGGCATCCACCAATATGATGAAGTCAGAATGGAACTTACAGGACACGACGTACATATCAAAATATAAAGAAATAAATTATGGTCTAGATGTGTGGTTAAAATTTCAAAATTATTTGTGATTTATTGGTTCTTCGCTGTTCCAAAGGTATGAGGGCTTGAAAGGCGGGAGTGGCTCATGCTGCCTCATTTCTTATTTTATTTTCAAAAGAGTTCTCGCCTGCCGCTATTACTACTAACAAGAGACTAGCAGCGGCAAGAGAGCAAGTATCTTCCCAACCAATTTTCTAAGATAATGAGTAATGATACTGACAACTATAGGTAGCTTCAATCACAAGTTTGATATAACATACCTGCATCTAGCGCTGAACCGAAGATTCTCCTCAACTGTCAAGTTTCCATGCACTATATCATCTTGTGGCACAAATCCAATAATTTTCTTGTATGATTGGATAGGTTCATTTTTCCCATTTACAAGGATTAAACCTGTCACATGGCATCCAACGGCTTTTCCAGTCAAAGCAGAGAGAAATGTAGTTTTCCCAGCTCCTGATGGGCCCATAACTGCAGATACTCGTCCAGGCATGAGTTTCCCAGTGACACACCTGAGCAAATGTTTGTGTTTCCCTTTCAAAGTGAGCGTTAGATCCTTAAAAGATATCTCAATCACAGGCCTGGTCCTGATTTCATTAGCGGTAGCCATTGAAATAATTCCTGAGAAGGTCAAGTTCTTGTTCTGTTGTGCTTGTGCTTTCTCCTTCTCGATTTGACCATAAGCATACTTAAAAATTTGACTTTGAGTATGCAGTTGTTTACCCCTTGGTGCTTGTTTTTTTATATTCTTGTCTCCAATATTCAGATTAAATCCTTCATTACTTTTGGGATTCTCTTCAAGGGAATTCAACATCTTGGTGAGGCTGCTGGGTTCTTTTTTCTTTGCTTTTGAACCAGTAGATGATTGCTCAGATGCCTTAGGTGGTGCAGGTGGCAACTGAGTATCAACTTTCACAGATTTACCTAGACCAAAAATCGACTTTTGTTCTTGTCGCTTTGATTTTGCCCGGGAAAATGTTCGTGAAAGCTGTTGCTGCCAACCCCCCTTCTTGGCAATATTTTTTGCGGCTTGCCACCTTTCACGTGCCTGTGCAGTTTCTCGTGCATGTCTTGCTGCTGCTTCTCTGGATTTAGCAAGTCTTCTTTCCCGAGTACTAAGGACTTGATCAGAGCAATTACGTATAATGAGTAGCACAAGACTCATTGCAACCTACTTATGCAACAGAAAGTACAAAAATGAACTGGTTGAAATTAGAGAAAAGAAAACAAAATATTTTCACACAAGCCTGCAAGAGAAATGCTTCTTTGGACATAAGCTTCATGGGAAAGTTTGAAAGCGTTATGTAAAATATAAAGACATTGCTGAGGAAGAACCCTATATTCCAATTATTAAGACACAGAACCAACTCAAGGATAACAATCAAATTATTGATCTATGACAAATTTGGAAACCACTTACGAAAAGCATGATCCCGTAGCTGCGAATATTCTGGTTCGAAGTACTTGGATTGCACGTAGTTAACTTGAAACAAGCTGCAAAGCATTCATAAAAAGCCCATAAAAAATGGATATTTATTCTTCTTGAATGCCATAAGCACTGAGCAAACTTTGCTGCCTCTGCAGCAATGCTAAATAAGACAGCTTGAGAGTTGAGGGTGGAGGCTAATAGAAAGGATAGTTTGGTAGAAGAATGGTTTGCAGTTCCATGTGATTCATCAAATCATTTAGTTGCAATAAATCTTCCATAAAGTGATTCAAACAATCTACCCACATTCACTCAATGAAACTTTCCTCTCAAATAATTTGGATACTTTCATGCTGGTTGCCTGGGCAGTGTTTGCACGCATTTAAATTTGAACCAAATTTGAATGCATTGGATGTGAAACAGAGAAATAGATTAAGGCAGTCATCTAATCCTTTTGATTATAAATTTGGTGGATTTTCCAACTAGCTAATTGCATATTCAAACTTTTCTGTTATTGTTCCATACATTCGTCTTCCCAATTAATAACCTGGCCTGAGAGGTCTATAGCATTATGCATTGTATGTTTTCCAAAAATATGAACATTTGGGATTCAAAGCAAACAACCAGGCAGTCAAACAAGCAACAAGAAGAAAAGTAACACTCACGCAGTTGTGAAGTGGTACCCATTCTGCAGTAATGTCTGAAATCCCATCAAAAGAACTTATCAGTGAAAATGAACTCCAACCATGGAGTGCTAGCTTGCACAGTATCATTAAATCATGTATATGGTATCTTGAGATAGATTACAGGTTCTGTAAAAAGTTTTATAGATGCTATGAGTTATGGGATAAAATCAATACCCACTACTGCAAGTAACTTGAGTTATGGTAGAGGGGCAGTATGATCCCGGCGAACAGAAAATCTCACTACTACTTGCAACATCAGCCCAAATATCCGCCCCACCACAATTGTGATTTGGTTGTCCAGAAGGAATTTGGTAATTGTATCTGCAAATTTTCTCTACCAATAAATTTTAATGCCCAGTGTCCACGATAAGAAATGTCAGACCAGAAGAAAAGAAAATTTTGAAATCTAGGATACGAACTTACGGGTCGCAAACTCCAGTTGATGTGTTCAGCTTTGCAAGTGGGCAATAGGAACCTAAAGGGCATGCTTCATTTCCCAAGAACATGAAAGGCAATAAATGTATTTCATTCAGTTCCATTTCTGTCAGTAAAATAGTTACAATCTCTAAAATTTCCATCAGTAATTATATATTATATATAGTACACTATCTTTAGCTCAGTATGGATTCGGATACTCAACTGTGCATATCTGTAGAATGTAATGTCCACCCACACTGATGATTTATCATGGATTTACCACAAAAGATTTGCTCAGCGGTGAAGAGATGTATCATTAAACTAAAAATAAACTAATTCTTGCATTGCAAACAAGAAACTTCACTGATTAAGTCATTCCTGAAATGGGCTCATGAATCTATGAATCATCATGATTTAAGTATTACTTAAAGAAGTTCTACATCTTTTTGCTGTGGTTATTGACTTTACACAAATTTGAAGCAAGTTTTCTTGCTCCTCTAGCGATGCAATAAGGAGAAAAATGATCAACAGGGTGTCACACCCCAACCATATCGCCATCCATCACAAATTTGTCATGCTGTGTAATCAGTCAATTCCACATTATGTGGATTTTTAGGGTCTGCAATTTTTATGAAAATAGTCTATCTGTTTTCTAATTAAGCCACCTGTTTTGTAATTTCTATTGTTTGGTATAGTATTAAACATTTTACATTGGTTCTAGTTAACATACTGACAGAGAAAATAGAAAGCCAAGAACCCACATATATAGTAGAATAACAGAAGCAATAACAAATGCTAATGAAGTTGTAACTGAACAGTTATCAAGCACTTACGTATCATGCAAGCAAGACCCCTAGGGCAAAAGAATCCTTCACAACAAGGTTGACAGTTTTGAGTCCTGGAAGGCATGTAAGTTGAATTTTTGAGTTCAAAATGCTGGTTTGGGTCAGCAAAGCAACCCCATCCCGGTTCACAACCTGAGTTCCAAGATGTCAGGTTGCAGTTCTTATTAGGTTTTACATAATTGATAGTTTCGGTCCCCCTTCCAAATAAACTACTGAAGTAGAATTTGATTTCTGCTGCTGTACATAGTCGCTGGGTGAGATCTCCTGTAAAATTATATTATATTCGTCATTGGTCCTAGGTGATAATATGATGATACATTGTAATGATGAACAAAAAAAACAGAATACTCAAATCATGGTCAGAATTGCAAAAACAAAATTAGGCTTGCTAAATTCATCAAACTGGCGCTGCATTAGCCAAAACAATCCTATGGAAACGTCAGAATTGAAACAGGACAGAAGTTTCTTCTGATTTATCTCACTTGTAAACAATAATGGCATTGAATGAAACAGCATCTCTGTAAAGTATTGTATTTGAGTCATGGTCTTCATATCTTTTCATTTTTCAAATATGCTAAGCTCTTCATTTATTAGGACAAGGCAATTATCGATAATGAGAACCTATTTTTCTAGACATAAACGCAAACATTCTGGGCTATCAGGAATTCTAGATGTCACTGGTTCAAGTAAATATACCACTTTAATTGGCTAAATCCTAAGGCTGCATACCTTTTGTCCTCTTGACACAATTAGTCAAGAAATCCAAATTGCTTGAATAATTAAATGCTCCATTCCAATCAGCTTGCCTGAAAAGGCAGAAGACAAGCATTTACCATTTTAAACAGAGGTCCTTTTAGGCAGAAAAAAGGAAAAAAAAAAAATAGATGAAGAGTTACATGCATGATACAGAGATGAAAGAGAAGAAAAATGTCAAATACTTACACATTCTTTATGCAGAAGCCCAAATTCTGACTGACATCATATCTAAATACTGCAGTAAGATTAGAAAGCCGTGAATAGATGAGGTTAGTTACCAGGGGAAGGTGGGCAGGGTTTTTGGTTTTACTGTAATCATCCCCATCCAGAGACCATGCAAAAGGAAGGAGGCTTAAAACAATAAGAACAAAAACCAAAGGATGGGGTCTAACTCCTCTCATATTGATCAACTGAAACTCTAGAAATCACGAATCCTAGGCAAAACATGAAACCACTAACTATAATTGAATCCTGTGAATTAACCATGGCATCATCACTGGTAAGGTGCCTCAATATTTCATGGTCTTGAGTTAATTTTATTATACTTTCAAACAAGACCATGAACATTCATAGACCAAAACCGAAAAGAAAAAGAAAGAAAAAATTGGGGTAGTTGAAAATTTGCAGAAACAATCAAGATTGAGAACAGGGAAGATTTGGAGAGCTGTAGACCCTTGAAAGAAAAACAAAAGAAATTTTGGTCAAAAGGGTTGAGTGTAGGTGTCAATTGAGTATGGAAGGAGGTCCTTGGTTTTGGGACGAAGAAATGGCGGGGAGAAATGCGTGGCTACATTGAAGGTGAAGGCGTGAAACTACTCACTATACAATTATTCTGTGTGCATGGCACGTGAAATAACTAAATACTTTCCCATGTGCCATGTCTACGTTTTGCCTTAACAGGGACCATTGACAACTTACATCAAACGGTTAGCCTGCCAAACCACAAGACAAGAGACAGAAGACATTGATCAGTGAACTCAACTAATAAAATCAGCAGATGTTGATCCTGCTCCGCCATGATGGCCCTTTCAATCTTCCATGCCCCACAACAACTGAAACATTAGAACTCAAGTTAATAGTTTCTAAAACTAAAAGGGTCGAAATATAAAAAAATTCATGAACAAGTTTATATATTTATCGTGTTTGCATCAACATCAACATTAAGGATTCAAAATTTTTGATGTTGCGAACAGCCGTGGCAATGGGGTTCAATTCAATGATTCATCCTAAAAAGATATGAAGATAATGTATTTAAATGATTCCAGAAAATTCGTATTTAAGACCACGTTGACTTTGGATGACTCCATATCCATCGTAAGCATCACGTAGCAAAGACTTTTCAACTTCTCCTTTAATCTTCCTATGTTAAGCGCTAAAACAGCGTACAGGTTTCTTATTTTCTTTGTCTGTTGTTTCTCTTGTCTCTCATCTTCTAAGAACCCGTTCACACTTAGTAGATTCTCTTCAAATAATTGAATAGAAGATTTACAATTTTTTTCTTTTAACAATTATTTTAATGAAAAGTTTCTTTTTGTGCTTTTTTCCATTTTACTAAAATTTGGTTGGTGAGATGACTTCTTGCCCCAAGCTGCTGAGCTGCCGTGTACAGACTTCTCCTCTAGAATTGAACACAGTTCTTCCAAATTTCCAAGCATTTTGAGGTCTTCTGGGGGCATTGGACTAATGGGTTTTTCTTAAAAAATAAAATTCCTTAAAATTTGGGAGCTTGTTCAAGTTTAGTAGCCAATTTCAGCTTTTCCGCCAAGAATATTGAAGGCGAGCTCAAGGTACTTTTCTTCAATTTTGGCTTTTTTATTTTTTTCATATTTTGTTTTCAGCACTGGGTTTGTTGTTAAAATAAGTGGCAAAATTTGTGTTTTTGCTTCTGTTTTCCTTGACTTGTGGATTGTGATCCTAAAAGGCATTGTTTGGAAATTGGGTTGCTTAGAAAAGTGATGATATCTGTGAAACTTAAGATGTGGGATTGTTTGGAATTATTCGAATTTTAGAATCTATTTGCTTTCTTTTGCCTTTTATACAATTTTGGAGATTACGGGTTCTAAATTAATTTGTTTAATCTAGTTGGCCATGAACTCATCTACCTTTTATATATTTTCACCATGACTTAAAATGGGAATTTTGAGCTTTTCTGGGAATTTGGTGTTCATGGTATGTTTTTTCTTTTCTATTTTCATGTAAAGAAATTAACTTTGAGTTCCCTTTTCTTTTAACTTAAGCATCACAGTTATTATTCTGCAGAAATAAACTTTCTTCTTATGTTTAGCTGTTGACTTTGCAGGTTTTGTAGCTAGACTCTGTTTTGCTCCAGCAGATCTTTCTATCTCTTTCTTAGCATTAGGATCTGCACTGTGGAATTCATTGTGTTTCAATTCTTGGAGAGCTATGAAGTGTTTTTTATTTCCCATTTGGGATAAGAAAGATGAACCAAAGACCCCTAAATCAGTTTCAAATCGGTCTATGAATTCGATATTCACTGATCGTGAAATAGGGCGATCTGGGTCTGAATTAAACTCCCAGAATGTCTCAGGCGTCAGCAACGAGTCGATGGGGAGGTCCCCTTGTCCCAGCATGTCTCAAAGACCTAGCAATCTAAGAGTGTTTACAGTTTCTGAGCTTAAATCTGCCACCAAGAATTTTAGCCGTTCTGTCATGGTTGGAGAGGGTGGATTTGGTTGTGTGTACAAAGGGTCTATCAAGACTGCTGATGATTCATCCAAGATTGAAGTAGCAGTGAAACAGCTTGGTAAACGGGGGTTGCAGGCAAGGCTTCTTCACATTACTTTAGTTGCCTTTCATTTTTTCATCTTCTTAAATGGGATAGAGATCATTGATATTTTGAGTTGTTATTGTTAAGATCATTTTGATATCATTTGCATATTCAGATGGATGGATCCTATGCAAAATTGGGCTCCATCCACGTCAAAATTCTTTAGTGATCTAGCATGTTGGCAAGAATCTAAATGGCTTATGTAAATGCATGGTGATATTGCATGTTGCCAAGAATCTGCATGGTGTTTATGTAAATACAGAGGAATTTATGCTCAAGTGGCATGGTGTTTTGTATTTGGATTATGTAAATCCAGATCAATAGTGATGCTTCGCTTCTGTGTCTCCTAATGTTAACCCACAAAGATATTGAAAGATGTATATTTCTCCAGAGATCCTGTTTGAATTTGCTTCGCTGTTCATACTGCTGCATATGAATTTTCTTTTTCTGTCCTTCTGTCAGATCCATTTAATGCTTACGATGCATACTCCGGTGACTTTGACCTAAGAATCACTCATTTCTATAAACTTAGCATGCCACCTATTACTTGACAGGGACACAAGGAGTGGGTGACGGAAGTAAATGTCCTTGGGGTGGTTGAACATCCAAATCTTGTAAAACTAGTGGGTTACTGTGCTGAAGATGATGAAAGAGGAATCCAAAGGCTTTTGATATATGAGTATATGCCTAATAGAAGTGTGGAAAGCCATTTATCTGCCCGATCAGAGACAACTCTTTCTTGGACAATGAGATTGAAAATAGCCCAAGATGCTGCCCGTGGCTTAGCATACCTACATGAAGGAATGGATTTCCAGGTATAATGCTTAGATCTTAATGGTTTTTCACCTATTCCTAATGCGCTTGGCATGTACTACTTGGTATTGTGGTGTATTTTTTTACTTTTTTCCCCTGTTGCCACTTGCCACTATTGGAGCAAAATCTTTTCCACTGTGGCTAGTCTGTACAGTATAGAAAAGCATAATCTTTCCGACTATTTTGGATGACACTAACATAGGTTTTCTTATCCTATTTGACAACAGATCATCTTCAGGGATTTTAAGTCTTCTAATATCCTTCTGGATGAGCAATGGAATGCAAAGCTATCAGACTTTGGATTAGCCAGGTTGGGCCCTGCCGAAGGATTAACTCATGTCTCAACAGCGGTATGTCCCGGCAAAATAGTCAATCTATTTCTTGAAGCATATCCCTTTAGTTGGTGTTAATTTTTAGTACTCTAATAACATAAACTGAAAGCAATTTTCTTGTCATCTCTAGTTGGTGTCTTACCATTGAAAACCTCCTAAAGTTCTAATTCTCATGACCCATGTCAAAATCAGTTGCTGACTCCACTGACCCAAATGTCTTGTGATCAGAGATCCATTTCAAAGTAAATACACTATTCACGTTGTTGGACTTTCCCATTAAAGGATATTTGAAAGAAAGGGAAAAGGGAACTTGCCTTTAGATACTAAATGAAAACACATCAGGTTCATTTCAAATTAGATGAGAAAGAAATATTTTTGCTTTTCTTTAGGTGTTAAAATTCAGTTTATGCTGTCAAAATTGCATGTTGGACTTCATCGTAGTAGTTTCTATCTACTCATCGACCTATTTACGAACATCAAACTGGTGATCTTGAACAGGTTGTTGGAACAATGGGATATGCTGCTCCAGAATACATACAGACTGGACGTCTGACATCCAAGATTGATGTGTGGAGCTATGGGGTCTTCCTCTATGAACTCCTAACTGGTAGACGCCCTTTAGACAAAAATCGTCCCAAGAATGAGCAAAAGCTCTTAGAGTGGGTAAAGCCATACTTATCTGATGCAAAGAAATTCCGGTTGATATTGGACCCTAGATTGAAAGGAAAATACCATTTCAAGGCTGCTCAAAAGCTTGCAACTGTAGCCAACCGTTGCTTAGTGAGAAATCCAAAGTCACGCCCTAAGATGAGTGAGGTGTTAGAAGCAGTGAACCGGATTGTGGAGGTATCAGCAGGATCTGGTAGTCCCGAGCCACCATTGAAGACCGTGCAATCTTTGGAAACATCTAGGGAAACTGAAAGTAAACATAAAAGAAGGGTTATAGATTTCAGAGGTGGTGAAAAGTTTGTTCGGGCATGGACTCCAAAGCTTGTAAGAGCATGTTAAAGGCAGGTAACGGCAAGCCACTCCTGCCGCTGCTTGGATTGGCCAGATATAACTTGAACAAACATCATAGATCTTTGAGGTGTTTAGCAAGAAGCTGACTGCGTACTGTACTCAAATTCAAACTTCCTATACAATTATACTAAAAGGAAGACTGTCCTGAAATTCTCTCCTTTGTTCATATGTATAAAGCTGCTTTTTAAACATAGATGTGAAGAAACTTTCAGATGGTGTAACTTCTCCCGGGTTCCATTGAACATTCTCAATTTCTCATTTTGATATGGGAGGCTAACAATGGTGCTCAAAAGAAGATGCAAGATGCTTAAAGGAAGTAGAATTTAGGTATTGGGCCTGAAATTGGATTTGATTAGTTCTTTTAGGTACTTGCAGCCGGAGAAGCCTTCCCTATTTTTCTGCTTTCAAACCTTGTAGTATTATGTAAACCACCCTACCATAGCCTTTTTGTTCACATGTATTCTTGAAGAAAAGTTTATCCCAACAGCATATATCTCTTTATGTATGATAAAAACAAAAACATATTTGGATTTTATTTATGTCATGCCATATGATCCCATTTAAGGATCTTCATCCAATGCAAACTTACTAAAAATAAACATGTGTTAAATATATATTTTTTGGGTTTTCCCATTCTTTCTTGACGGCTGACAAGATTCATAGGTGACTTTTCATAACATGGTAAAGCCCTTCATATCCCCTCCCTTTTGTTGTCTCATTTTAATTATCCCTTTGTTATGTGCAAAAAAAAAAATTCATATTAAAATCATAACAAAACCCAGCATCATGAAAACACTTCAACCAATCTAAAGTCGACTTGCGTCAAGACTTCAAATGTAAAGAAATTCTTATAAATTAATTTTCTTCATTTATAAAATTTAAATTTAAGACTTTAGTTAAAGAATATTGAATTTTTTTCACTTATATGAAGTCTTTTTCCTCTTTGTTTTTGGGACGTAAAGTCGTCTAAACTTGAATTCTAATAATAATTTCCAAATAAGAATCCAACATTGGACAAACAAATTACGTGCTTATGACTTGGGTACTAGTTTAGTTTTTGTTTGACAATATCAAAATTTTTGGACTGTAATGCCACGTGTTGCTACGTCGCTAGGACCACCATAAAATTCAACACCAGCCGCACACCATATAAAAATATAATGGAAAAAATAAATAAATAAATAAACTGTAATAAAATCTTTGGTGGCGGCAGTTTTTAAGTCTATCAATTAAATTAAAAAATTACAGAATAATTTAAATTTTAACAATTATTTGAGTATGAGTACTGTAATTTTCATGTAACTGTTAAAGTATAATAATTGAACTATGAATTTTAATCAAATAATACGGCGAGGATGAGACTTTGGACCATTTTGGTCTTTAATTGAATTCTAATCTTAGTAAAATTGCTTTCCAAGGAAAGGTCAGAAACGTCATTTTCTCAGCACCAAAAATTGGACCAAGATCACGCAATAATAGCCGTAGATCTCGTATTTTCCCCATTTGATAACATAATCTCAACGCTTCATTATTCATACTCTCCAAGTCAAATCAAATTATTCGAAAAATCGTAATAAAAGAAATTTACAAAATGCCGCTTAGATTAGAATCAACGGAAAATCATGTCCGCTCGAATTTCGGATCTAACGGTAGAAGGGCTGTCCGTAAAGAATCGGGTCGGGCTCGCTTGTCGTTTTAACGTCCGCGGGAAACAGTTCGTTTATGATGCGTGAAATGAGGCTAACCTTTTTTTCTCTTTCCCGTCTTTTTTTTTTTTTTGGGTTTCAAAAATTTTCAACGATTGATCGTTATCTTATGTCACTCGTGTACTCCATTAATTCAATAATAGTTCCTCGTTTGCTTTGCTATTTTGTTTGTTCTTTTTCTCTTGAAACCAAAGCTTCAAGCTTTCTGGGTTTGGTGAGTACTTAAATTTCCTTTTTTTTTTTTTCTATTTTTATCATTGAGTTGGACTCAGAAATGATCATATATTTCTGGGTTTCGATCGATACTGTTTATCTTCGTTTTTTGAAATCTGGGTGCTTCTTCTTTTTCATTTCTGAGGTTGCTTAATGCCTAAAGTTTGGGTTTTTGGTTGAATCTTTGGATGTGTTTCTCTGTTTGATTGGATATATGAAGTTTCTGTTTGAATTGATGGTTTTTTTTTATTGAAAATTTTGGTTTTTGATTCGTGATTTCCATTTCCTTTTGATTGGTTATCTCTATGAACTAATTTATTTGGAGAAATGCAAGTTATTCTGTCTTGGATGGATATGTAAGAGATACAGACTTTTTCCGAAGAATTAACACTTAAGAAACGTTTATCCTTTAAACTTTTCATTGTTTAATGGGGAAATGTGGTGCTATGTGACAATTGAATCTAAGATCAAAAGGATCAAGAAAGAACTGATAGTTATCTAATTTGACTGTTGGCAATTAAAGTTGTCTTTTTGGTTGGCTTTACACGATTCAATAGAAATGATTCGTTTATTAAATTTATATGCCTAAGACGATCTTATTTTGTGGTATGATGCCAATCCATCGAAAGAAACTTTTTAGTATAGTATATTATCTTGTGGCTTTTGATAAAGTTGATTCCGATTTAGGGTTTTGTCTGAAAAGATAGTATCTTTTCTCTAACTTCTTTTGGGCTTCCTTTTAAACAAGGTGATCTGGATTCTTAACACATAAGAAATGATGCTTGCTTTCGGCAGGATTTTTATGGAACAAGGATGCTTAGATTGAATAAAGGAGTTTGATGGACCATGATTAGTATATTTAGAACAATTTTATCTAATTTAATCTGTTTTAACTGGTTTTTAGTCATTTCAAGGTTCTATTTTGACGCACTTTGACACAGTAGCACAGCTTTAATAAAAGCAGCAATTATTTTGTTTTCATCCTTATTAAGGATAATTCGACTAAGAACTTGGTCCTGAATGGATTATTGATTTCAAACTAGTTTGAAAAATCTGGAAGAACTTCTATATCAACTGGCCAATCTCAATGAAGAATGTTTGAATTTTCCATCGTTTTCCTATGATAGTAAACAAACCTGCCATAATGAGAATATGTTGCTGCAGTATTTAATTTGATGCTTGAAGCAGAGTCTTTGGTTTTTTCAGGGTAATTGCAGTTTTGCAACTTTTTTTTTTAAAATTTTTTTTATGCATGAATATGGATATTCCGTATACCTTTTTTTATACGTTAATGAAATTCTAAATGAGGATTGTTTGTGCAGATTTCAATTGTTAACCGAGGTGATATAGTTGGAAATATTGAAGTTGATGATTATGTATCAGCAAGATTCAGACCTTCTGCATTGGTTTCTGGGAGGTGACCCCTTTTATCATACTGCATATAATACCAATAATGACACAATACATCATGATGCTAGCGATATCTATTATCAAGAACACTATTTTAGAGGTCATACTGATACAGAAAGCAGCCAGATAGAGAATGATGAAGTTATTGCCCGTACCCTTCAGGAAGAATTCTCACATCTAGCAGTGGCAGAAGCTTCTGAATTTTCTCATGCTGGAGAGCAGCAGTTACAAGCATCGGGTGAACCTCCTGATTGGCATAGTCTACCAAAAAATAACTACTATTCAGGTGGCTAGAATGTTTTCCATTTTTATTTCATTTCCGTGGTGTTTATTCGCCAATTATTATTTAGGTTATTTCCCAAAATATGCAGGTTATGAATATGGCCAGGATGAATTGGATGATTTGGCACCAATTAGTTCGTGCTCTAGCCCCAGTGATTCAGAGGATTGTTCCTGCTCTGTGGAGCTGACTGATGGATATTTGCTAGATGATGATGAAGTAGGCAAGAGGTTGAATCAAATGATCCCCATTCCTGTAAGTTTACCCGGTAAAAGTGGGTCGTATTATATCCATATATGTGATTCTCTTATTGGAGTTAAAATTGGTTAATTTTAATTTAGTGAATGAATATGATCTTACAGCTCTGCCATTTTCTTCTGATCCATTTAAAGCTGCTCTTTGCAGCATGTCCCTAGGATCAATGGAGAAATACCATCAATTGATGAAGCAATGTCAGATCATGAGAGGTTGTTAAGCAGGTATTAGTTGTATTTTTATTATTGGTATTTCTTTTATATATATATAGATATATATCATGTTGAATTTGATGTTATGTGAATAAGAAGTGTGTCGGGGGTTTGTTCCTATTAATCAGAGGGGTTCGTTGGTTGGCTCGGTGATTTGTTTAGTAGCTACCCAAGGTTGATGCTTGAATTTTCTTTTTCCTTTCCTATCCAGATTGCAGCTATATGGTTTTGTTGAGCTCAAGGTTCAAGGAGATGGTAACTGTCAGGTTTGTTCTCTTTAAATTGTCTTATGCTCTCTCAGTTTGTGGTTTGACCTGTGCATTTCTGGAGCAATATTTGTGGTAACTTCTACTTTCCAGTTCCGTGCACTATCAGATCAATTATATCACACCCCTGATAATCACAAAAATACAAGACGACAAGTTGTGAATCAGGTTTGTTGTCCCAGAATTGCTTTTTCACTGGCTCAACATTAAATTTGTTAATTATGGTCTATGTATTGATCCTGATGTAAATTTTATTATAATTCCTTGTTTTGCCAGCTTAAATCTCAGCGAGAGACGTATGAAGGATATGTTCCCATGGATTATGCTGACTATTTGAAGAAGATGTCCAAGTATTAGTTAAATTATATTCTTTTTCTTGTTTATGATCATTCCAGCTTTTTGGTAAAGCATGGCCATGTTAACTTCCTTTATGAATGATATCAGGAGTGGCGAGTGGGGTGATCATGTTACGTTGCAGGCAGCTGCAGACTCGGTAAACCGTTTCCTCTCAAAAAAATTGGGTTGTGATTGTGAACTTTATGATTACCAATTTATTATGAATTGTAGACGCAAGTGATTGTTGTGTTTTGTTTTGCTTTCTGTTTTTATCAGTTTATTGATGCTCTCCTAATTCCAGACCAACATCATATATTGTTTCTTTTCATTTACCTGAATGTAATTCTAAGAACATTCTTAATCAACAAAGAAATGAAGTGTGAATATCATGATACATTGTGTACTCATTTCGTGGCAGAGTCTAGGTGTGTCTGTCTCCTCCTCGCCCATCCTTTCCCCCTATGTGCAGCAGCTTTCCCCTCCTTTTCTTTCATTTGCTTATGAGCATCCATTCGGATTTTCAATGTCTAATACTAGCACATTTTACATTTTTTGCAGTATGGCGTGAGAATTTTTGTTATAACTTCTTTCAAAGACACTTGTTACATAGAGATTCTTCCTAACTTCCAGAAGTCAAAAGGAGGTAACATTTCAGTCCTTTGCTTCTGCTGCAAGCCTACCTCTTCCTGGTTTTCTTTTAATTTTTTTCCTCGAACTGTATTTTGGAGATCTATTATTCTCTATAAAAGTAAGATCATGATCTATTCTCATCCAATTTAAACCTAAAAGATAATAATACCTTTTATTGTAAATTTCTGTAAAAAGTGTTGTTTGCTTTTGTATCCGTCCGCACTTTATGCGAAAGCATCGAAAAAGGAGCAGAGAAGTAACAATATGAAGCCTTATTTTTTGGATCCCATCTATGCTGAAGACTTACAAGTTCTTGTGTGTTCTAATGCAGTCATTTTTTTGAGTTTTTGGGCGGAGGTTCACTACAACTCAATCCACCTTCAAGGTGATTATGTTTACATTTTCCTCTTTTCTCTAGCTTGCTCACGAAACTTTACTTTCATTTGAGCACAATGGGAGCAGTACCGAAAAAGTTCTCCAAGCTCGGTAACAGAGCAAGTAAAGAAAGCTAATATTGATTCATTTATCAATCTTCGAATTCAAAGGGCAACGCTTAGTTAAGCCTCTAAGTCTACGCAAACAATGGTTTAGACTGCCGAGTGTTGATAGGATAATTGGGAAGCCTATAATGTTGTCTGTCTCAACTCAAAATGAATCTGGGTGTTCATTCAGTTAGTGTTTTGTGTAAGTATTCATCCATTTTCCTTTGTTCTTGATTCTAGATCAACCTTCAGCTGAGGTTCCAAGGAAGAAGAAGTGGTGGATTTTCGGCAACTAACACGATAACAAAGATGAGGGCCAAGCTCCTCCGTTTTGTTACTTTGATTTGCCGAACCAGTTCAATCGCTTGAGGACACACTTGACTCCCCTTTGAGCAACCATAACTAGTCTTCCTTGAGAACTACCCATAGTATATCAAATACTACTACTTCACATAATTCATAATTGTAAAAGAAAAAGAACACAAAAAAGAACATTATGATATTCTTTTTGCCTTCCCTTGAATGTTACCAATATTCACAGCTCAAAATTTTCCATTCTCCATGAAATGAGGGAAATCAAACAGTTATTCATACCTGTTATATTTTTATTGATTCAAAAACAAGGAATCTCAATATTGAGACCTTTGGTATTCTTTATACAGTTATATCAATAAATTTATCATTAGAAACATTACTTGGCTTTTAGCATACATAATTTGAAGGCAAATTTTCCACATTAATTTGGATAAAATAAATTGCAATAAATTTCTTTGAAATATGAATATTTGACCAGTGTGAGTATGACCAATTGACCATGAGTAGTTCTCTGCTCTTCCACTGTATCAGAAAGATTGAATGATTGAACAAGATGAGGTCAGTGTACAAGTACAAAGAAGGAAGGACCCAGCGTTCTTTTCAACTTTCGACTGCCATTTTTGTTCTCCTGCCTGCATTTCTTTCATTTTCCACTGTTCCCTGCTTTACTCACCTACCCAGAACCTAATGCTCAGTTCACTCTACAGTTTCAGTTGCGAAAAAAGAAAAAAGATTAATAAAAATAATAAATAAATAGTAAATACTAATATTTCATTTCCATTCCTAAACAATTTACAAGGGAAAAGAAAAAGGAAGAAGAAGAACCAGAGGGCAATTCTAACTTGTAGATTCCAGAATCCCTCACCTAAAGACCAAAGTTCTAAAATCTAAACAAAGTAAAAATGCAACCCAATAGTTAATACAGATTATATATTATATATATGGCTGTACTTTCCCATATTTTTCAATCATGATTCCTAATCTCTTCTTCCTCCTCTTCTACCTGCTGCCTTTCCTCCACCTCCTCCGCCGTCGTTGGTTGCAGCAACAACGCCGTGAACGGCATATGTTGATACCCATTTCTACCTACAGCTGAATAATGAAACCCCATTGGTTGGCACAAGTCCAACCGACAGCTGGTCGCTGGCGCCGTCATGGTATACATCCCCGCCATTACTGCACCGCCGCTTCCAACCCCTACCGGGTGCATTTGACAGGAAACCGCAGCCGAGGAAGCGGAACTCGTCGTGGATCCAGCGGCACAAGAGATTTCAGTAGCTGCAGGGACGGTGCCAGAGCCCGTGGCGGCAATGATAGAAGGCTCAGCTTGACGAAGCAGCCACTCGATGGTCTCACCGTCGGAGCGGTGGCCGAGTTCTCGGGTCAGCTGGAAGATCCGCGCCGCACAAAGGGCCGGCATCCGAACTCGGCGGCCACGGCCATTCACTTTGGTGTGGCGATCTTTAGAGAGGGAAGAAACGGGCTTTCGAGTAGGGAGAGTGAGTTGGTTCTTGGGAGTAGGCTCATTAGAGACCACCACAGAGTTATCGTTGGAGTTCTGGTGGCTGTTGTTGGCGGAGGATAATTTGTGAAGCGCCATTTCAGAGCCCATGGGAGGGTTAAAGCTCAAAAAGCTTGGCTAGGGTTTATTAAAAAATACTACAAAAGAGAGAACTTTAGGGTTGGGAAGTTGGCGTATTTTAGGCGGTGTGGGATTCAGGTGACCCCACATGGAGTAAAGGGTAGACCCTTTTAAAGGTGGGGCGGAGAAGAGAAGGGGAGGTGGCATTTGTCTTGACGTGAGAGTTACTGCTCACGTGTCGATACGGGGTTTACTTGATGTTCGTGAAATGGGGTCCGCAATAGGGCTAGGGGCCCAGCTTCCTTCCTACTTTGGGTGTGGAAGGGTGGGGTCCATAATCTCAGTTGTTGTTCGGGTGGACCCCACTTTTGGTACAGGGATTTGAATTTAGAATGACGTGTATGAATCTTGCCTAAAATTTTGCTTTGGTTACAATTATAATTATTTATTGATTTGATTCTTTTGGATTTTTCTGGTTTGTAATTTGGATGATTCTTTTTTGGGAAGATATGGATTTTGCTTCCTTGTTAGTTCTTTTTTTTTAAAGAAAAGGTAATTTTGTTGTTAAATTTTAAGAAAAATATTTACACTTGTAAAAATGGTCAATACTCAAATATGGCCATCGAAAATTTCTTACTATAAAAATTTCTTATAAATAAATTTAGATTAAGTAGAGTTTTATTATATAGAGAGGCTTTTAGTTTTTTTGGGTCTGAAATATAGAGATTAGAGAGGTTGGAACTTGGAAGCGTGCGAGATGAGGGCGAGGCGTGGGCATGGGGAGGCGTGTGTCGTACTTCGTAGAATAAAAGGCCGGCGAGTCATCTGACAATGCTGACAGACACTTTGACCAATCTTGGAATTTGCAAACTCTTTTTTTTTTTTTTTTTTTTGGGAATGAATTTGCAAACTCATTTCCCAGAGCCAGAGGTCCCGCCGGCAATGTATCTTGTCTTGTCTCGTTAATCTCTCATTCTTAATTCTTAATTCTTAATCTACCAATCTGATTTGACACTGAGCAAATTCGAAATGATACAAACCTAGAATTTTATTTTGACCGTGAAAAATGACACTTGAAAGTTACTAAATCCGTTCAATCATCACATTTGAAATGATACAAACCCAGTGTATTTGATATTATAGTAGCGTGTGATTAGAAACTCGAACGCACCGTCGTTGGTTATTCATTAAATATATAATTTTATTTATATAATAATTTTACAAATAATTTTTTATTTATATAATAGTAATTTTTTTAAAATTTTAATCTCACTACATTAATCTCATTGCTCTTCTAACGGAGACCCTACTTTTTTTCTTCTAAAGAACAAATTTTAAGAATAGAAAATGATATCCCATCTCCAAAATAAAGTGTAAGCCATAAATTTGTAAAGATTTTCAGATATATTAGACTTTCATCTATAGATTTTTTACAAATTGCCTATCACTCAAAGTTCACAGAACTCGAACTCATACCTTCCAATACAAATCCATACCCTCGTTACTTTGGCGAATCCCATTAGCACTCTATCATGCTAGAGTCATGTAATTTTGTTTACAAACATTACAAGGATGTAAAAGAAATAACGTAATTGTATGTATTTTGATATATGGTGATAATGGTTCATTTGAATGAAGCTGGTTGAGGCAATAATTGCTTGGTGGCAAAGGCTATTCACTACCAACAACCCCACATGTGTGCATGTACTATTTGTCGAAATTCATCAATACTTTTTTATTTCTTTGATTTGCTTATTTTTCTATTTATAAATATGTACAAATTAAAGGTTTTGAGGTTTAAGCCGTATAAATGATTTTCACTCTTTATTGATGGATGATCTGTAAGTATCACTATCAGTTTTTTCTATGGTTTGTGACATGTCCTGACCCGGATCAAGACAATCTCTCTTCATCTAAACTTTTTTCGACAAAAAAGATCTGTACAAATTATTACAAAAATAAATACGTCTATTGCTTGAATTGATTCATCACCCATTTCTTTCATTTTCTGTCACTAAAATTCCTTATCTCCTTCATTGGTTTGGAGTTGGAACTTGGAACTGTCTTATTGGGTCGAAAACTATAGCTTTAAATGGCCCAACAAGTTCTCTAGGCCCATAAATTCAGAAGACGGTTTCTTTGATGGGCTATTCGTACATAAAATGAAGCCAACCCGAATTTGCGACATGTCTTGGTGTTGGTACCCGACTTTTGGGCTTTATCTGAAATCCTAGGCCGATAAAAATCTCTTTGCAAGATATTTTGCATGCGCCTCAAGCAAAAGAAGGCCCAACCTCATCCATTTGAGCACTAGATTTGTCTAATTTGAGGCGTGGAGTAGTGTTTATTTCTGCAGGTCGGTGCTGAGCAGCTTCTTCTTTATCTTCAAAGGCTCAAGCTAGTTTTCTGAGCATACATCCGCTTTAAAGCAACAAACAGAGGCACGTATACCCAGAAGAACAGACCAAATGATGTTTAAGATTACATTGTAAAGAAAGACAAGAGTTTTTCAGCAATGGAAGCCGCAAGGAATTTGCTTTCTTCTCCTCCAACTTTTATTCCAAGAACCCAACTAAAAAGTTGTGTCTTTCCATCATCATCTTCTTCAGGTATCTTTGTTGTTGCTTGTGGTTAGTAGTTTAATACCCAGTTTACAATTGGTGTAATAGGAGAGTTGTTGTGTGGCTAGAGTGTTGTTATGGATATGTTGGAATTGTTTTGGTCTTAGAAGTGGGAATTTAGAACTGAACTTACTGTTACTGCATTGGTCAATCAGTGTTTTGAAAAGTTAAATGCATAAACTCAACTGTTTCTGCCATCATCTTGTACATTTTTCTATAAATCTTGTCGTTTATAAACTTGTCTTCCAGTTTCCTGATAAAAGTTGTGTAGGAAAATGGAGATGATGACAGATGAGAAAACTGTCGTTGTGCATGAATGTATGTGTTTTTGCTCTCAAGTGCTTAGAGATGACAATGATGTATTTTAGTTATGAATGACCATCCTTGTACAATTATGCAGTTGTGATGTTTCATGAGCAAGCTGCTCCTGCAGCAACCTCTACTCCGATTGCTTCTGTAGCTAGGCATTTTCCTACATCAGTTCTCTTACAAGAGCAGCGTGATGACTATAGATCTCTGCCTGTCTTTCAGTTCTCCAAGGAGGATAAAGCATACCCGGTGAGACTATTTTCAGTCTATGCACAACATACATTGAAATGCACATTTGCTGCTCCGGTTGGCCATTTTGTGGATATCTTTTCTCAATATTTGAGTTTCAACTCCTTACCATTTACTTGATTGCAGGGGGTGACCGACAAACAGCAGATTGAGAATGGGACATCACTTCATGAAGGGAAGGACCCCGACAACTTTGGCCATCTGGGATTGGAACAGCAGTTGCTCCAGTGGCCTGATTTAAAGCACTTGTAATTGAACTAAATCTCGTTTATTGCTTCCTGCATCCAATCATTGTGTCTAATCTTTTTACACCCTGAATTGCTTTATTATCTTTTTTACATCACAGATTGTCACTCTTGGAATCAGGGGGAAATCCATCGTCTTCCTTGAATATGCAGTCTCTTGCAGCTAATACTGAGGAGATTGTGGATATTGAGCCAAGTAATGCAATTGCCCTTGCTAAGAAAGCTTTGTCCGCATCTAAACAAGCTGCATTATTGGCTGAAAACCTCAAATTAGATCTTGATGATTCAGTTTCTAAAAGGTTTGTCTCTATCTTGTCTTCCTAGTTGCATTGGTGTTCTACTTTAATCTGTTGAGGACTGATATGTAAGTCTATTGCAGTTTAGCGTCTACTTTGCCAGTTGAGGAGGAGGAAGCAGTTACAGTTAGGTCAACAAGACGTTTAGAGAGACAGTCTAAACGGAGGAGGGTGTCTAACGTTATGATTCCTGAGACGTACAGTTCACGAAAGATGGATGTAAGGAGAAAGTTGAGTGAAGGTTTTGATCCCAATGATCCCCTAAGATTGTTCTTATGGGGTCCTGAGACAAAACAACTCTTGACTGCTAAAGAAGAGTCTGAATTGATAACCCAAGTACAGGTGCCTTTCTAATCTAGCCTATCTTTCAAAGCATGGAAATATGGAATGTTTGGTTTGTGAGAGGTCTTATTGTTGGTGCTTGTAACATCTACAGGAATTGATGAGATTGGAGAAGGTTAAGACTAAGCTTCAGTCTCAGTTTGGGCGTGAACCAACTTTGTTTGAATGGGCAGAAGCTATGGGTCTTAGTTGTTCAGCCTTGCAGGCAGAACTCCACTATGGAAAAAGCAGCCGGGAAAAATTGATCTGTGCGAATTTGAGAATGGTGGTTCACATTGCTAAACAGTACCAGGGCCGTGGTCTTAGCCTTCAGGATTTGCTTCAGGAGGGGAGTATGGGTCTGATGAAAAGTGTTGAGAAGTTCAAACCACAGGTTGGATGCCGCTTTGCCACCTATGCCTACTGGTGGATAAGGCAAACAATTAGGAAGTCTATAATGCGACATTCCAGAACCATACGTTTGCCGGTAATGACAATTCTTCTCTTCCTAATTTCTAGTTTAAAAACTAAAATTGTTGTATACACATGGAGCCACATGATAGACGTGAAATTGGTTGGTTTGCCTTCTGATTCTTTACTAACATGGGAGTATTGGATAGGAGAATATCTCAAGTTACTTGATATATTATTAGTATATGATTCAACCTGGCAGATTTATATATTTGAGACAAATTACATATTATACCAGTGAAGAAGCTATTTATTATTTTCAGGAGAATGTATATAGCCTGTTGAACAGAGTATTGGATGCAAGGAAATCATACATTCAAGAAGGAAACCATCGTCCTTCCAAAGAAGAACTAGCAAGACGTGTCGGAATTACAGTTGAGAAGCTGGATAAGTTGCTATTGACAACAAGCATGCCACTTTCTATGCAACAACCTGTATGGTCAGATCAGGATACGACCTTTCAGGTAACACTTGCTTTTTAGCTTGATTCCCCCATGGTACCATCAAGTTTCTTTGATTAAAAATGTGAATGAACAAAAGACGTGCAATTAGTCATGCAAAAGGGTGTGTTTGAGGGAACATGCTACTTACACACAAATTTTAAGAAGTTTTCTAAATATGTAAGCTTTGATTCTGACCATCTATACTAATTCTTTGTTATTGTCATCATTCTTGCAGGAGGTAACCCCAGATACTGGTATCGAGATCCCAGATGTTAGTGTGGCAAAGCAACTGATGAGGCAGCATGTGCGCAACCTTCTAAGTGTTCTCAATCCGAAAGAAAGGAGGATAATCAGGCTACGATTTGGTATCGAAGAAGGCAAACAGAATTCTCTGTCTGAGATAGGAAACATGTTCGGATTGTCTAAGGAAAGGGTGCGGCAGCTAGAGAGTCGCGCATTATACAAGCTCAAGCAATGCCTCATGAAACAAGGACTCGATGCATACGTAGATTTGCTTGTATAGGTATAGAGGCACAGACACATTCATTTTAGATTTTACCAGTTCATCCTAGGGCAAGAGTGAAATCTGTTGGTAAGCTAATGGCAGCTTAACAATATGGCCTTCAGCCTGCAATCGGGTGAAAATGCTCCAATATTGTGTAATATGCTCATAAATTTTATCCAAAATGTTGTCTTAAAAGTATCAAGAGGATATTTAAATGGAAATGGAAGAAACTACTTCTCAGTTCTCACTTCTCACCATGTAATGTAATTTAATCCTGATGAAAGGCAAATGAAATTGACAATAGCAAATGAAGACAAAACGGCGTCGCTTGTGGATTACCGAAGGTAACTGACTAATAGAGCCCCTGTAAATCGAACGAACCCAAGACTCGTATTCGATAGCTAGCCATGTCAACTCGAAAGCTCTCGGAAATACTGAAGCAATCCCTGGTCAGCCGCACCATCCCACAAGAGGCAGAGGAAATTACTAAAACCCTCATAAAATCAGGCATCAAACCCTTCAAAACAAACCCATCTCGCCTCTCCAATCTCAATTCAGACGTTACCAACCTCATTCTCTCAAGCCCAAATCTCCCTCTTTGTTCTTGTACCCTCTTCTACAACCTTTTGCAAACAAGCATTTCTCTCACTTCCCAAAAGGTCAATCTTAAAACCCATTTAACTTTCATTCTCAGATTGTACAAAGCTAGAAAGTTCAACGAAATTAAAAAAGTATTGAAGTTTATCATCTCTGATGATAATCTTAGATGTCCGGTCGAGGAAATGGTTTCCTTTGTTATTTTTGAGTGTATTGGCTCTAACTTGGCTGAAAAATTTTGTGACTTGTATTTTAGAGTCTGCATAGATAACAAAATGTTTGAAGAGGCAAATGAGGTTTTTGGTTATATGGAGAAAATGGGTTTTAAGATAGATGAAAGGTCCTGCATTTTGTATTTGATTGCATTGAAGAAGTGTGGTAACGTTGATTCTCTTTTGGGGTTTTTCAGAAGAATGGTTGAGTCTGGTGTGGAAGTTAGTGTTTATTCTCTGACAATTGTGGTTAATGGGTTGTGTAATAGAGGGGAAGTTGAGAAAGGTAGAGAGTTGATGAATGAAATGGCTAGTAAAGGTGTTAAGGCTAATGTTATTACTTATAATACAATATTGAATGCATACGTTAAAAAGAAGGATTTTGGGTTTGTCACCGAAGTTCTGAGGTTGATGGAGAAGGGTAAGGTGGAGTATAATGCAGCTACTTATACTGTTTTGATCGAGTATTTTGGAAGTGTTGGTAAGCACGAAGAAATTGAGAAGCTGTTTGATGAAATGCGTGAGAGAAGGGTGGAAATGGATGTTCATCTTTACACTTCTATGATTAGTTGGCATTGTAGAAGAGGGAAGATTAAGAGGGCTTTTGCTTTGTTTGATGAGTTGACTGATAAAGGCCTTGTTGCAAATGCACATGTTTATGGGGCCTTAATTGATGGTCTCTGCAAGACCGGGCAGATCGAGGCAGCTCAGATGTTGGTAAATCATATGCAAAGTCAAGAGATTGATGTCAATCAGGTGGTATTTAATACACTTCTTCACGGGTACTGTAAAAAGGCGATGATGGATGATGCCTTGAGGCTACTGGCTGTTATGGAGAAGAAAGGGTTGCAGCCTGATGTATTTACCTACAACATAATTGCTAGTGGGATGTGTAAATTGAAACGATATGAGGAAGCAAAGAGATGGTTGTTCATGGTGGTAGAAAAGGGAGTTACTCTTAACGCAGTCAACTTCACTACATTGATTGATATTCACTGCAAAGAAGGGAACTTTGTTGAGGCAAACAGGCTATTTCAACAGATGGAGGAAAGGGGTGAGAGGCCTAGTACTATTACATACAATGCTCTCATTGATGGATTGACCAAGAAAGGGAAAATGAAAGATGCTTATAAGCTAAAGAATGAAATGGAAACCAAGGGGAGAATTCCAGATGTATACACATACACATCACTTGTGCATGGTGAATGTAGTTTTGGGAAGATAGATAAGGCAATGAAATTGTTTAATGGCATGCATCAAAAAGGTCTTGTTCCAAATGTAGTCACCTATACTGCAATCATTTCAGGGTTGTCTAAGGAAGGGAGATCAGATGAAGCTTTTAGGTTGTACAATGAGATGATCAGCCTGGGCCATATTCCTGATCAAAGAGTTTATGGCTCACTTGTGGGTAGCCTTTATACAGCCGGGGACAAATAATCCTGGTTGCAAGTAATGTTAGCTTCAATTGTGGAAACTATATAGCCGTTTACCTTGCCATTCCTTTTCCAGTGGTCTGTGGTTTAGACTTCATGACAAGCGACTTGATGCTAACAAAACCCTCAACGTATCTTTTGGATGACATGTACCATCATCCTGATCTAGGACTTTAACCGAGAAATATTCTTCTCGGTGAAAAATCCCTGCGAAACAGTCTGGATGTACTTGCCATTCCTTGTTGCCTGGTTAGAAAGAACACTAGAATAGGTGTCAAAGCAGACATGGCTGGACTTGTGGTTTTGTTCAAAACAATGCCAATTGCCATCTGGAATTTTGATGTTAGAAACTTGTTACTAGTGGCTTGTATTGTCAGTCTTTGGTTCTCCCCAGGCTTCATTGAGATGTTGGTCGCCATTTCCCTCTGCCATGGATGTTGCACTTGGGAAGTACAATTTAACGGCGAGCATCAAAATATATGGCTTCCACATCCATGCAGGTTTGTGATCCTTTCTGGCCTATGTTGTTAATGTGACTAAGCCATATGCTAACATGGATTGCACTAGACTTGATTCTTTTGCTAGAATTTTCTTCGGGGAATCTGCACTGAAAAATGTTTGCTTGATGAGAGGAGGTAGTCCAATAGATGAGGAGGATCTGAGAGAAAGAGTAAGGAATCTCTCAAGTTGTAATTGATTCCCCATAAACAAGAGGTACCCTGTTCTTGGATACTAACGTGGTGTAGATGGTTCAATAGTAGAAACAGCTATGCCTAAGTATGTTTGTATGTTTCAGCCTCCTTAATTCAACGCCCTCCTTATAGCTTGCAAGGCTTAAGATTAGCTGGAGCCTGGAGTCATCTTCTTGTCATCTTTCAAGTTGGGGAGTCAGGTTAACCAAAATATCAGAACAGACTACAGAGGAATTTAACTTGAGCTGTGTAATAGGCTAACAGGGAACATCAAGTAGCTTCATTTTCACTTCTGAATCAAGGTAGCAGATGCTTTTGTCTTCTTTGTAAAACTGCAATGAAGGCCATGTTCGTGATATGCTTTGTATAGCCACGTAATATGATTGGCAAAATGACAATAATATTAGATCCATCACAGACAGAAGTTCAAGAGGATGTTGAGGATGCTATAAAACATTCGCGAATAAGTTCTATATATTCAGGAAAGTTCAAGGCTTTCAAATGATTCTTAAGGATAGGAACTGTCAGTTGCACATCTGTGTTTAGGTATGACAGGCGCAGGATGGTTCACGAGATTAATGAATCTAGAACTACAGAAGGAATGGAATGCCCCTTAAGGGTATGCTTTAAACTCTAAAGGCTAGCTGCTGAACTTTATGTATAACTGGTCTGCTACAAAAATGACATGCTTGAATTTCTTTGTTGATCTCTCTCTACCTGCATATCTCAAATGAATATGAAATTTAGTCCTGGAACTTCTAGTATATATACATGCATTTCAATGAAGGCCCTGTCTTTTTGGGATAATTTCATTGAAGGTTCTTGTAAATGTTTACATTGTTACTTCCCTTGCGCTATTTCTTTGTCTTTGTGTGTAACAACTCAATGCAATACTATCTGAATTAGCATGATTCTTGTATGCTGTTAGTCTGCTGAAGCTTTAATATTCAATCAAAGTATTTTACAATATGTGTACAAATAGAGTTTGATACGACAAGATTGTTGGATAACTGAATAATTAATAATAATCTGACCACCAGAGTTATAGCCGTCAAATTATAATTAACAGGCCAAAAACCGATCTGGCATTTTCTTATTGGCCAAGGATATATGTTTGTTAGATAATATATTTGACAAGAACAGACAGCAATTTGACCAGAAACAGTCCTGACTGGTGTGCTCCAACCTTTTCTAACACAACTGAAGATCATCAACTGTCATGTTTCTCTGCATTTAACGATCATTATATAGGCACCTCTTTCTAGTTTTAAGCATAATTCGTTTCTGTCCTTAATACTCAACCAGCAAAATGACGTCAATAACGCAACCGGGTCAGCTTCATGTGTTCTTTTTTTCCTTCATGTCACCAGGTCACCTTATTCCCATGATCGACATGGCCAGACTCTTCGCCGCCCATGGCACCAAGGCCACTATAGTCACCACCCTGCTGAACATCTCGCGCTTCCAGACCATACTCAATCGAGACCATCAATCTGTTAACCTCAAAATCAACGTCCTGACATTAGATTTTCCTTTCTCTGCTGCAGACTTACCTGAAAACTGCGAGAACCTTGACACGCTTCCATCAAGACACCTTTCGTACAATTTCAGCAAAGCGATCATGATGCTATAGCCTCAGGTGATGATCTTGCCCACAAACACGGCATCCCTCGTCTAGTTTTTCATGGAACTTGCTGCTTCTCTCTTTGCTTATCAGTTGCAGCTAGCCAGCATAAGCAAAAGGTGAGTGTGAACTCAGATACCGAGTCTTTTCTTGTCCCTGGTTTACCAGATCCTGTTTTTATCAGCAAGTCTCACATGCCAGACCGGTTCTTTGGCAACTTGGGGTTGCATGAATTCTTTGATAAGTTCATTGAAGTCGAGCGCAAAACATATGCTATTGTGGCCAACACCTTCGATAAGATTGAACCGGAATACATCAAACACTATGAGAAAATAGCTGGTAAACGAGTATTTCCGGTTGGACCAGTTTCACTCTTCAACACAAAGGATCTTGACATGGCAGACAGAGGTAACAAAGCATCCACAGATAAAGAGCAATGTCTTTCATGGCTTGACTCGAAAGAACCCAATTCTGTGCTTTATATTTGCTTTGGGAGTTTATGTGAGTTCGCTGAATTACAGCTTGTGGAGATAGCTTTAGGCCTTGAAGCTTCAAAGGTTTCTTTCATTTGGGTTATCAGAGATGATAAAGGAAGTCGGTTTTTGCAGAGCTTTGAAGAAGTTAGAGACAGAGGCCTCATTATAAGAGGGTGGGCTCCTCAGATTCTTATATTGAATCACCCAGCAGTTGGTGGATTCATGACTCACTGTCGGTGGAACTCAGTGCTGGAATCGGTGAGTTCAGGTGTGCCACTCATTACATGCCCACTCTTCGCTGAGCAGTTTTATAACCAGAATTTTGTTTTAACTTGGCTGAGAACCGGTTTAGGAATCAGAGTTGAGAGTGGATTGGCATGGGGAGAAGAGGAGAAGATTGGGGTCTTGGTTAGGAGAGATCAAGTTAAGGAGATTGTAACCAAGTTGATGATCACTGGGGGTGAGGAAGTGGAAGAAATAAGAAAGAGAGTGAGTCAACTCCGTGAGCAGGCAAGGTTTGCTGTGAGCATAGGAGGATCCTCTTATCTCAATACAGGTCTTTTGATAGAAGATCTCTTGAAACTAAGGAGAGAAAGATTACAAACACAAGTGCTCAATTAACTAATACAATATCGTGCTTATTTCATCTCTTTTCAATGTAATTCTACAATATTAATTGATGCTCAGATTCCATGCATCAAATATATATAAATCTAAGTGTCAAAAAAAAAAAGAAATCTTTGTTGTCCCAACCAAAGATACCCTTTATTACATTATTAAGAAGTGATGTTGTTTCCTTGTCGACAAAAAGTCCTGGTTCGCAATCAAAGCTTTTGAGAATTTAAACTAGACGAACATGTTGGAACAAGTCTCAAACCACCCCTATTTGATTGTGACTTAACAATAAGGTTCGTGGATGCAGAACAGTTAGAAGCATCTCCTTTTTTTTTTTTTTTTCATTTCTCAAAAATATGTTCATTTCCAAGCCTGTTTTTCCACTGTGATTTCTATAAGAATATTAAGCACCCTAGTTAGGTAATCCGGTGAAGTTTTCAAGATCTAGAATATAACTTTATCACCTCACCTGTAACATGTAATATAAAGTTTTCCTTTTTCTTTTTTTTTGGATGAAATGTTTTATAGTTTCATTCCAAGAAGCAGTAAAACTGCTACAAAGATACAAAATGTTTAATGCTCAATGAGAGCACAAAGGACAGCCAAAATCACAAATCGCAGCTTTAAAAATCTTATACAGCAGAAGAGTTCAAATACAATTGATACAAAGTGTTTGTACCACAATTTACAATTTTTGGCCGATGGGCTAAGAGAGAAACAAGCAGGCATTAACATGAAGATAAGATCATTCAAGGGTGATCGGCCTGATAAAAGAGATGAGCTGTGGTAAGGTCAGTAGGCTTTAAATGGTAGTTAAAGCCGCGACAATCATGGAAGAGGATCAGCAGCAATGAATAGGCCAGAGATTAAGCCTTGTGTTTAATCTGGAATATTTGACTTCAAAGAGGCATAATCTCAGGACCTTGATATAAGCCCAAATACAGCTATAAAAGGTGGAACCTGAGAAAACAAAAGAGACGAACAATCATCTACACAAAACCTCCCAAAACATGGAGTACAGCCCGATAGCTTTCAATCTTTAGCGTTTCCTTAAAGTTTTTTCAAAGCCCTTTTTCCTTGTCCTTGTCTTTCATCTTCCTGTCACTCTGGTTGACTTGTTTGTTTTTTTTTGTTTATTATTTCATCGATTAAGCCTTCATCGGCCTTCTTTTCTCGTTGTAATACAAAGTTCTCTATTTCCAATCTTGTTCTTTCTCTTTCGTAAGCAATCAAGCAAATTATCCAGTGGGTTTAATGTATTAAACAATCTAACTATGACTTTAAACCAGAACCCAACCATTCTCATCTTTCTCTTTCACTTTTGTTATTTTTGAACAAAAGCAACTGGCACGCCCGCAAATCGGCCGAAGGATTTTTACCACAACACAAAGATTCCAGTTCTTTATCAAGAAAAGATTGATGGTGTCTCCTTGAACTCTATCCAAACAATGAAAGCGTAGCCTAATTGCATCTGCAATTTGCTCAAAAACTGCATCAGGATCTCTAGCTTGCTTTCCATAAAATCTGCTATTCCTTTCTTTCCAAAGGAAATAACAGAAAGCTCCCCAAGCAAGCCTTAGAATAATAGAAATGAGAGCTTTTCCCTTGCACTTGGCTGACATCCATGAAAACATCAAATGCCAATCACCAATCGGCCTAGAGAGCCCACATGCAACATGATTTTCTTTCGGACCACTGTTGAGAAGCTACCATTACCAAACAAGTGATCTCTAGTGTCGAAACGTCTCAAGAGGCAAAAGGCGCCCGACGGGAAAATTTTGGCAAATAAGAAGATTTTGAAAACAAGAAAATGAGTCGCCACTAATCATTTGGTTTAGGTAGGTTAGCCACCCATTTTGACTCCGTTTAACCTAACGTAATCTACAAAGATTACCTTAGGTCAAACAGGTATTGGTCTACGAAAATAGATTTTGGGTTCGGGAGTCGGTTACGTTCGAGGAAGGATTAGCACCCCCGAAACGCCCAGAAATCAGTACCATAAAGTCTTTTGAAAATCAATTTTAGGGTTAATGACAAAATGCTTTCAACATAAAAAAATGTAATTAAAAAAAATTGAATGTCGGAGTAAAAACTTCTTTTGGTATGGGTTAATCCACCCTTAAAGAAAATTCGATTTAATGAGATCCGTATTGAAATTTGGTTAAAAAATTCCCAATGTAGAATAACCGAGTTGAGAACTTCCAAAAATAAACTTTGAAAATCAAAATGTTAAAACAAGTAATTTTTCAAAGATAAATTTTGATTTAAAGAAAAATAAGGATTTTGAAAAAGATGGGATTAAATTTAGAAAGATCTCAATTGTTAAGGACTAAATTGAAATCTTTCGAAAATATTTTTGGATTTTTGAAATTAATGTCAGAATAATCAAATTCCTTTTATTGATGATGAATTTTGATTAACAGCAAGATTTTTAAAAAGAATTTAATTTTAAATGGAAAAATTTCAATGTTGGGGACTAATTGAAATCTTTCAAAACATTTTTGACCTTTTTGAAAATAATGTTGGAATAATTGAATTCCTTTTACTATTGGATCTCATTTTCTAAAACTTTGATTAAAGAAATTAATCAAAGTTTAATTTTTATAAGAAAATCTCAACTATTGATTAAGTTTGAGATTTTCTTAAAAGTCATTTTTTAGATTATAAAAATTATGTCGGAATTGAAATTCATTTTGCTGATCAGAGGGATTTTGAAAGAAAACATTTTTTTTGGGTTTTTGAAAATTGACATTAATTAAAGAAAAATCTTGAATATTTGATGGAAAAATAAACATGATATGCATGTGATTTTAATGAAATTGAATGAAGAAAATATATTTTTCTTTGGTTGGCCTGGTTGGCCCCCTTTTGTCTCTTTTTTTCTTTGGTTGGCAGCTGTTAAGTAGGAATTGTTGAAAGGGCCCTCGCGTGTTAAACTTCTTTGAATTTTAAATTTGCAGCTGAAGGTTTAGGTGGTGAAACAGGAGGTGGGGGCGGATGAAGTGATGGATTTGAGGCAATGGAAGGTGATGTTGTGGAAAAGGCCAGATCGTGAAAAAGAATCCTCTGAGCGATCTTTCCTTTGGGTCTCTTTCCTTTTTTGTATTTTTTTCGATCATGAAAGTTGTTGATGGTGCTTTTTGTTTTTGTAAGGCTAAGAACAGAAAGCAACAAAGGATTTGGGGACTCAATGGGGCCCGTGCTGTGCAAATTTTCACATTTTTGAGGGACACACCGCCGACTGCATTAAGGGAATCTCGGAACTGATTGAGCAGAGATAAACCAGCTGGCAGTAATAGAAGTTGGGACCAAGTCTTGGCCAATTTGATTGCCAATTTTGGTGAGTTTGGACACTAACCCTGCTGCTTTCTTCAATTTTGGTTGGATGTAATGGGCTATGGGTCCAATTTTACTGTATTTGCAACCTAATTGGGCTTTTGGAAAACTTGAGCTGACTTTGCATTCAATCCCTTCAAATAAAACTGTGGGTTGCTAAACTTGGGTTCCACCTTATATCCAATTACTTACAAATAAAAAAAATTAAAGTAAGTAAAATAAATAAATAAATAGAGTAAGGTAAAATTAAAATAAAATAAGATAAGATACAAGAAAACTAAAAGAAAGAAAATAAATTTGCCAAAATAAAAGGTGTCTACATCTAGTTTCACTATAGGAATTACAAAGCAGGCATGAGTTAGTGTCTAAATGAATTAATCCCCCATGTCATCAATCCGCTTCGAGTAGGGAGCCTGTCAAGTATTGCCATCCAAGATATTATCGAATGCTTTAGAATGCGGTAACTGGACCACAAAAGTCTATGCCAATTAACTTTAACGTTTAACCTCCTTCAGTCCTTCTGTGTAAGCTCTTCATAAGCCAAATCCAAATTAAACTTGGATCCAATCAGGCGCCAAGTGCCATCAGTTTGTATAAAGCCATCTGCAATTTCTCTAAGCCTGAGCACTTTTTCTAAATTCCAACTGTATCTCTGGAGTACTGGAATATCCCTTTAAGAATGTAAGCATGGATCCATGCTACCCAAAATGAGCCTGCCTACAAAAACGGTCCAAAGATTTCGCAGACCACAACACCTATTCCATATCTAGAGATCTTTCAATCCCAGTCCTCCCTCAATTCACTTAAAATCGACTAGGTTCAACTTCATGAACTGAAATTATCTGGAAATTGGTAGTGAAGCATACATAAACCGTCGATGTCACAAAGTTAGAGAATGAGGATTTATATAGTTACAAAGTTTGGGTTCTCCTGGAGCGTCGTCCAGGCAAATTATGTCACTCGCTGGAGAACAGATGAAAAAGTACCCGAGATTGTTTGAAAAGTTCTGTGGTGTTTGGTGAGTGAAGATGAAGTAATTGATTTCTCTCCATTGGCACCAAATAAAAAGTTTCCTGGATACATATATCAAATCATGAAAATGGTTCAGCCTGTTATTAAGAACATAGCTGAAGACACTGGCATCATCATCATGCATTACAAATCATAAAGGCTACTGGTCAGCAGAGATGGATAGAGAACTTGTTGGTTAAAAAAACTCATGCAGCAGAAATAAACAAAGCAATCAAAAATTAAGCTCATCATTTTAATCAGTTTAAATGGATTTTTAAAAGGTGAATACATTCTTCTAACCCCATTTTGCTCGCCAATCAGTCATTCAGAATACAGATGATCTTATTCACTTTACGAGTGCAATCATCTATGAGTTGATCACTCTTAAGCCACATAAAAGTTGCAAAATATAAGTGACTATTTATTCTATATATATAGAAATTAGAATGCATGAAATTTAAGGGTGAGAATAAGGCTATATATACAGATAAATATATGAATCGGCTATATCTATATACAGCCAACTATCATATGAACACATGCAACATTAATTGTTTATTCCTTTATACTATATGAAAGAAGAAGATATAGATATATATATATATATATATATATATTTATACATGGTTTTTTTTTTCTTTTTTGGTGCTTAGTACTACTAAATAAGGTAGCAGAAGATCAGATGCCAGATGGGGTTGATTAACGAAAGAGTTTGCCCCCTCACTTTGTAGGAAATATTTGCAGATTGGCCAGAAAAAGACTTATACTAGTGATAATCAACGTTAGGAGAGATGATATGGTAGACAGGTTGTATACTAAACCTTTATATATAAAAAAAAGTTAAAATATTGTTCAAACCAACCAAAAATAGGAATATATATATATATATATATATATATATATACTCCCGTATATTAAAGTTCAAGTATGTTAAAAGAGGAGGGAGTGCAATCGTCACCCCCTCATTGGCTCCTCATTTTTTTCTTTTTTTTTGTTTTTTGGGCTAAATGGCCCTTTTGTTCTTTCTTTTTTTTTTTTTTATATTTACTTGTATTATTAAAATTTTCAATATTTTGTAAGTTTTTTTTTACCCTTGATAAGTCTAAACAAAATGTTTAGTTTGGTGATTTTTTTAAGTTTGAGGAAATTTTTCACATTTTTATATATTATTAAAATTCATTTATTATTAAAGAATTCAATATTTGATTTTTATATGTTATTAAATTTCATTTATTATTGAAGAATTCAATATTTGATTTATATATTTTTATTTAACGGTTAATCAACATCTTTAACTTATATATAATATTTTATATGTGTATTTTTATTTATTAGTTAGTTAACATTATTTTTGGTGTGTATATCAAAATGATTTTTTATATATTTTTGTATTACATTTTGATTTACATGTAATAACAATAATTATATGTTATATTTTTTTATCTTTAGATATTATTTTCCCCATTAATCCTTACATATTTTTTAAAAATAAAATTTAAATACTTAAAATTTAAAAAATTCCGGAACGTAACCCGGGTTAATTTCTATATATTATACCTCACCTGGAACAGTTTGCGAAGATAATTCAGCTGTAGAAGCAGGGAAGAGACCACAGGAAGATGGGTGGCAATGAACAGCGTGATTGAAAACTGAAGAGAGAGAGAGAGAGAGAGAACTATTAGCAGTACTGGCTATCAATTAAAATTTGCAGCGCAACAGCTGAAATATCAGATCAGATCAGATCAGAAAAGGGTTCCGAGTTACGACCCCACTCATCTTAGTGGATGATGAATGGGAAGATATGATATATGGTACCAAGGACGACAACCCTTGATGCATAATTACATTGAGCAAGGGTTCTGTAGAAACCAAATAAAGTTGTTCATAAACTTAATAAAAAACCTAATTATTAGAAAATCAATCAACCCTCAAAAGGATATTTAAGATTCTCATCAGTTTGTCTTGATGCTTATAGCAAAGATTTCTCACCTTATTATTCCTCATTGCTGAGTGAGTTTTCGATCTAATCTGCAAAGAGTATACCATCCACACATATGATCTGCAGAACATAAAGCGGTCCCTAATCAACTGTGCCAAAAGAAAGAAACAGGCTGGGCTATAGCGATTAGAGTAGGCTTAGATCCAACTCGCATTTAATTATAATTCCAAAAAATATATACCTTCAAAAGATCAATTAATCCACCATGTTTGGGAAAAAGCCCGAAAGTTCTCCATGAAGCCATTCATTGCGAATGCAGCATCATCAGGATTCTCAGGCCAAAACCATATATATAATATATATAAATATAGTACAATTTTACCTGCATATATATACACTTTGCATGTGAATCTTGATGATGCTACATTTGCAAACAACGACTGCTCCTCCATTTATTTGTTAACAAAAAATTAACCACAAACTTAAAGCAAAAATTTGATCAACCGGCTACCTAGACATATATTAATTAAAATAAGGTTTCTAGAGAGACCAGAAAATATCAGTTCGTTATGTTAAAAGTTAAAACACCATGCACCAGGCAAAGCTGGGATATATAGCCATATAGGCGAATAATAATCTATGCATGGGAGTAGATCCTAGACTAGAATCTACAAGAATAGTAACAACGTACCCTAAGAGAAAACCCTAATTTTAATCAAACAAATTGATCAAATTCAAGAAAAATAAATAAATCTGATAAGGAGAAAAAAAAAGAAAACCGAATTAAAGATTATATATATATCAACGCTATTGAAGGTGCACCATGGGTTTTATACTTATGGATCCAACTGATCCACCCTGATCCCAGGTTCGCTACTCGAAAAATCTAAAGCAAAAAAGATGGAAAGACCATTGGAAAGCTTGTTGCAGCTGTGAAGCAGAAACAGGAAAGCAAAGTTCAACGAAAGGAAACAGTATGTTTTTTCTGGATTTTGATCACGGAACTGCAGGAGGGGTTTGAAGGAGAGAAAGGGGAGAGGGAGCCGAGAGCATGAGGTGAACCTAGACCTATGGTCTTATTATTATTGGGTTTGGAGTTTGGATCCTCAACAGGGATAATGGATGTCCCAATAGAAATTAACTTGCCTTGTTTTTTTATTCTAATCATAGGGTATCCGTCTCCTTTTCAACGGTTCACTATTAATTCTGTTCGAGCAGCATCAGATATCAAATAGAGAGGGATTCTCCCAAACCTATTTTCTTCGTACACAAGACTCGAATCGAGATTTTATTTAAAAAAATATTAAGTTCCTTCAATCCAATAGGTGTTGATAATTAACTTGTCATGTGAAAGAAGCAATTACTACCACATAAAACAAGAATAATTACTATTAATTAATTAATTATCAATAACCACACTCATTACAATCTACAAATTTGTTAATTAACCTCTTGCATGTCAATGTATAATATATATACTTCTTTATTCTATTCTACGCAATTTGATTTTACAACTTGTCACTTGCTTCCAAAGTTCACTGGATTTAAGTTAATAAATAAATAGCTTTTTTAGACTGCTAATCGGATTAATTCAATCAAACTGATCCATCACGATCATTAAAACAAATATATATTAGATGGTTTAAAGTAGTTACAAATCTATTCTAAAGAGCTCTAAACGGGCGATTTTAATTTTTTTAATATTCTGTTGAATTAAATAATTCTAAAAAATATTTTTTTACCACTAATATCTTTAGATAAATACTCAAAGGAATTATAATAAAAAGATTATGATAATATCTTTAAAGAGTTTTATTTTTCCCAAAAAGATTTTAATGGCATTTTTCCTTTTTCAATGTCATACTTTATTCTTATATCATCTAATTTTTGTATAGGGATTATGATTCTTATATCATCTAATTTTTGTATAGGGATTATAAAATTTAAAGATAATTATTTCATTATTTTTTTGTTGATTTATTTAGAATTTTATAATTAAATTATAACAATCCTAATGCGAAGCAAAAACTTAAACCTAATTTAAATAAAAATAGATATATAGAACTATATATTGAACAGACCACACAGCAATGGATACCCAAAAAAAAAAGAAAACTAATATACGTACAAAACGTGAAATAATGCAAAAAACCCGTTTTTTTTTTCTTTTCTTTTCTTTTGGAGTGATGAGCTGAATTATTATTGATTAAAATTAAAATGGAAAATTAAATGTATAGAATAGTACAGGATCGGAAGAGGTCCACTAGGTAGCTAGGGCCGGATACAGTATACAGTCTGATGTGGTAAGAGAAGAGTTTTCATTTTCATTTTGGGGCAAGGTGGGGCTCTTCATCTAAATAATTGATGATTAAAGCGATCTGGCAATCCTCCTTGTTGTACCATAATAGAGTGTTTCCTCCACAAGAGGTGGGCAATGGGGCTCCGCTGGAACTTGATTGGCGACAACAACAAAAAACTACAATACAACTGGTGAAAGGTAAACTTCTTTCTTTTCTGTACAATCATCCAAGCAAGCAAAAGAAGCAAATTGCCAATGAACCAAAAAATTTAACAGGGATTGTGGGGTTCTTTGCCATGACATAAAGTCTTTCTTCTCTCCTCCTTTGGTTTTGAGTTTCTTTTATTGCTTGTTGCTTTCATGATCATCATGTCAACTGAATAGGGCAACTTCCAGTTAATTAGCAGCATCTTTTCAGCTAGACAGGTCTTTGTTTGAGAATGAGCTGAGATCAGATTTTGCTGCAGGCGAGACTCCTCTTTTTGTTAGATCTTTTCTAAGCATTGATATACTTTCCAATTCCTTTTAAAAGAAAATAAACATTCGTTTAGGTAACAAAATTTGACTCGACCCGAGAAACTAGAGCCATAATTACATATATATATATATATATATATATATATATATACCACTATATCTATATATAATATATCTATTATCTATATAGTTGTAACATGTAAGCTAGTGCCCTTTCCTTGAAATTTTTTGTCCATAGTTTTATGGGAATTAAATTTGGTTGTCATTCCAAGAAGTGGAAATGATGTAAAACTTTGTTATTATATCAAAATAGAAGGTAGTACATTATTGTAAGAAGAGAAAATTAAATTGATCCATCGTCCTTATCAAGTAATTAGCTGATTGAAATCATAAGGTAACAGCACCAAAATCTCCCACCACATGCCAAACAATGATGATTTTGGACTTTGATTTTTTTAATAATTCATGTTGGACATAATTTGCCACTTAACAATATTGATTAAACTGCGTTATTGATTGATTGACATTTGGGGTTTGTTTGACATACCATAAAATTGATAATGGTGGGATTGAAAGTTGGGCTGGCACTGACACTGCCCCTAGAGCATCTTGGGTGTAGCACGGTTTGGACTTCAATTGGAGGTCTGGTGCCGTATGAAAATTGTCCAAATGCACTGCTGCACCTGGCCGACTGAACTAGAGGGCCTCATTTGAACATACCCTTAACATTTTCAATTTCCTCCTCCCTCAACGGTTAATTTGTTTGTTAAGCTTCTCCCATGGTTAATTTATTCAATCGTGCCCGATACATAATATACAGTCATAGGCCACCTGATTGTAATTTTCCACCCTTCGAAACCAATGTTTTATTCGCCTACCCTTTTGCGACAGTGGCTCAGTGACAAGAATGGCCCAAGCAGAGGTTTTTTGGTTCTTTTCCTGGCCCAGAATTTTTGGGTGGCCCATAGATTTTTAGCCTAACATAGCATCAATACCATTGCCTGCATAAAATTTAACTAGTTTGAGGAAATTTAGCCATGTGGGTTAGCGAGTCCAAACGTATTTTCCAATAAATTAAGGTAATTATATGTATTCTCTTTACATCACAAGGACGGGTTTTCAATAATTAGCATAGATGATGGTGAATATATCCTATGGTTCCAAATTAATGTCGCTGTTATTGCATTAGACATTAATAAAACAAACAGATGTTGGCTAGCTAGTTGAAGCCGCTGTCACATTTCTTTGTAATTGTCCCATTTGGAGTCTGGTGTGTGGCCGATTGAAAGGAAGGTTTGGACGTTTGGTGATGAAAATGGGGGAGAGGGGAGAGGGAAGGGGCGGGGCGTTGTTTTACCGAGAGAAAAATGATAAAGGAGTGCAGACAAATTAGGCTTACTCCACAATGGGTAACATACTCGTCTGAGTCTTGAGATCTCATTCCCCGCTTCCATATTGCTAGGAATTATAAACAAACTGGTCTTGAGACCTTTCAGGACAAGCGAAAGGGTAGGGAAGTTTAATGTTTAGTTATTGTCTCTGTCAGAGAGGCATGCCAATGAGACTTGGAGAGAATCATATTCTTGTTTTAAAGGCTGCAGCAGACTTTGCCTAATACGACAGAAAGGGAGAATGGGGGTGAAAAGACATTCACCAGTTGTAAATTGGTTTGATTTCATAGGAAAATGTGTGGGACAATCATAAGTTTTTACAAGAATTGGATAACGGGGTTAGATTCCTGTTTACTTTTAAGTCTTTAAGTTTAAAACTGTTGAAGCTTCCAAGTTTAAAACGTTGCCTTATATAAACACCAATGCGGCAATGCCAGCCAACAATATTCAGAAATTAGCCCTGCCAACTGCCAACCTTCATTACCATAAGAGTTTGAGGTACAATTGGCTATCTCTTGTCTTGCTTTGAAGAGAACTAGAAGGCTAAAAGCTATGACTGAAACAGAGAACGAACCAGGAAGCTCTATGCATGGAGTTTCAGCAAAAGAACAAGCTTTTGCTTTCTCAGTCACTTCCCCCACAATCCCAACAGACCCCACAGCAAAATTTGCACTTCCTGTCGATTCTGAGCACAAAGCCAAAGTCTTCAGCCTTCTGTCATTTGCCAAACCCCACATGGTCACCTTTCATCTTTCTTGGCTCTCATTCTTCACTTGTTTTATCTCCACTTTTGCAGCAGCTCCTCTTATTCCTATCATCCGTGACAACCTGAACCTCACGAAATCCGATATCGGCAATGCAGGCATAGCTTCTGTCTCTGGCAGCATCTTCTCTAGGCTTGTGATGGGAGCAGTCTGTGACCTATTAGGCCCTCGTTATGGTTGTGCTTTTCTAATCTTGTTGACAGCCCCAACCGTGTTTTGTATGTCTTTTGTTTCATCCGCCGGAGGTTATATAGCTGTAAGATTCATGATTGGTTTCTCGCTTGCAACATTTGTATCTTGCCAGTACTGGATGAGTACTATGTTTAATGGAAAGATCATTGGACTCGTCAATGGGACTGCAGCTGGCTGGGGAAACATGGGGGGCGGTGCTACTCAACTTCTTATGCCACTTGTTTTCGAGTTAATCAAGCATGCTGGTGCAACTCCATTTACCGCTTGGAGGATTGCATTTTTTATACCAGGATGGTTACATACAATCATGGGCATTTTGGTCTTGACCTTAGGCCAAGATTTGCCCGATGGAAACCTTGGTACTTTGCAGAAGAAAGGAGATGTCCCAAAGGACAAGTTCTCCAAGGCAAGTATTTTCATTACATTTTTTAATTTGGATTTTTTCTAGGCAATTGGGGGATTAACCTAGAAAAGTGGGCTAAAAACTATGCTACATATATAAATATTGTTAATTAATGTAAATTGCGTTTCTTCTGAACAGGTTCTATGGTATGCCATCACAAACTACAGAACATGGATCTTTGTTCTTCTCTATGGAATGTCTTTAGGTGTAGAATTAACAATGGATAATGTCATCGCAGAATATTTCTTTGACAGGTTCAATTTCCCCTTATTATAAGCGTACAAATTTCTTATTTTTCTCTTTAGCAAGAAGAGAAAGTTAACATTGCTCTTGTCTTGTCCTTTAGGTTTGACCTCAAGCTCCATACGGCCGGCACTATAGCTGCAACATTTGGTATGGCAAACATATTTGCCCGCCCTATGGGAGGCCTTTTGTCTGATACAGCGGCACGCCGGTTCGGCATGCGTGGCCGTCTATGGAACTTGAACATCATGCAAACACTAGGAGGCGTATTCTGCATTTGTCTAGGCCGGGCAAACTCTCTGTCCCTCTCCGTCTTCTTTACGATCCTCTTCTCCATCGGAGCACAAGCTGCTGCCGGCGCTACCTTTGGGATCATCCCCTTCATTTCCCGTCGATCTCTCGGTGTCATCTCGGGCCTAACAGGTGCTGGTGGCAACTTCGGGTCTGGTTTGACTCAGTTGTTGTTCTTCACAAGCTCGAAGTACTCGACTGCAACCGGGATTGTCTACATGGGGATAATGGTTGTCACATGTACTTTGCCTGTATCTCTGGTGCATTTTCCTCAATGGGGAAGCATGCTCTTGCCTGCTTCAAAGCATGGCGAGAAATGTAGTGAGGAGTACTATTATGGGTCCGAGTGGGATATGGAGGAAAAAGAGAAAGGGTTGCACCATGGAAGCCTCAAATTTGCTGAGAACAGCAGGTCTGAGAGAGGCTGGCGGATTAGTTCTGCGCCAACACCTCCTATTTCAACTCCAGCAGATGTGTAATAACTAATATTCACCAAGCACTGGATTTGATTTTGTTGATAAACTTGAATAACTAATAAGAAGATCCAGCTTGTAAAGTTTCATGGAGCTAACAGCTAAGTGTTGGAACTTGGAAGTTTGAACATGAAATTTTTAGGATCACTGGATTAGGGGGGAAATAGAACGAAAATGGTTTAAAAATTTTGGGTTTGGCTTGCTAAAACTTATCAATCTATACTATTCCCAATAGGATTGGTGCATAGTCCATTAGCAATGCAACAGGTTATGCTTGCATAGGTTTTTTTTCTTTGTTGTGGTTGGGGGTGGGTGGGTTTGGGTGGGTGGGTGTGGTGGGGAGGGGGGAAGGGCAAAACTTGCATAGGTTCAATGCAGCAGATAAATACAGGGCTTTTTTGCAGTCCAACAACTTGTATAGGTTCAAAAATTTGTGCACTAGGATCTTAGGTTGGGCTCAATCTCAGTATATATTGTGAAATCAGATCCAGTGCAATGAATTTATAGGTGCCGCAATGTGGGTTGGGCCTAAAATATAAAAACCTTGATTAGGTTTATAAAAATCATATGGAATATGCAAAATTACCTCATATATTATTAGTGTCAAATTTTAACTTTAATAGTGGAGTCATATGACCGTCAAGTGTCTAATTAACTACTTAGTTATTAATAATAATAATAATAATAATAAAAGTACAAGTTGTTATATTTTAAGATAAATGTTAGTATTAACTTTGTTAGCTATTAATTATATATTGAAATAAAATTAATTATATAACTATTTTGATGTTTACAAGTCCAATTTTTTGCAACACATGTGACACATTTACTAGTATATATGAAGTATATTTTTGATAAAAAAAAAAAAAGTCCTACATTTTAATTGTAGCTTTAGTCAACATGAGTACTATATACTATATTCTTGGTCACAGTCAGCATTTTACTATTTTAAAACTGACCCATATACGGAGTACATAATTAATTAAAATCTTGTACAGTAATTAGTAACCAAGAAGGAAAGAGTTATGAATTAACTTTCATATTATACTAGAACCATGTACGTACATTAATTATGTGTTGCCTGTTACTATAATTTTTCTACGAGCTACTATATTTTTTGCTTTTAATTTTTCCACAAACTTTTAATTAAAAAAAAGTAGAAAGTAGAAAGTACATGTCTCTTGTTCAAATGGCTCACCCAAACAGCTAAACTTAACGTCTATATAGCAGGCAAAGCATAACGGACTAAAAACAGGAACAACATCACTACCAGACAAAAGAATAAGGGAGCTTCTCGTTTACCGCATACAGGATACTGTATAATTTGCAACCAAGCTGGTGAAGGCACTCCACGGATTACTTGTTAACAAGAGGAATGAGTGCAGTTACAAATTGTCCGATGGTAGCAATGGTAATGAGAAGAGCAGCCAGAAAGGAGATGTGTGCCCAAGGACTGTTAAAGTAATCATGCCTTAATGTTGCCTTGGATATGTTCCAACATCCTGCACAATGCTTCTTCAGGCCAACAAATATCTCCTCGTAATAAAAGGTGTCTCCGCATAATGTAACATGGTCACGAAGTCTGTTAACCATTTGAGCAACAGCTTCATCATCGCCTAACATATTCTCGATAACTCCGCTGAAACGGAGCAGTTGCACATCCTTGGCTGAGTTGATGAGGTTATCTATGAACGTAACATAATCCATGACATAAGTTGAACCTTCATTGTACAATTCGTAGGCAATGAGGTTACGAAAGAGACGCTCCGTGTTGTCGCCAACCACGAGAGTGGGAATCTTCAGGATTGAACCTTCAAAGCTTATATCAAACAAGCTCTCCACATCAGGATCGCTGCTGTACCCATTATTACCAACCCCAACATTGACAAACCGGATCCCTGCTTCTTCCAGCTCCGTTGCGCAGCGTATGGATTGCCATTCTGCTAGGCCTTTTCTTACATCTTCCTTGTCTCTTGCACTTGCACAGAATATGAATTTCCAATATTTCGAGAAGCTACGGTCACCCTTGGTGTTCATACCCCTCTCCTCGTCGCCTTGTCTTTTCTTTCCTAATTTTGCCCTTTTTTCCTCGTAGTATATTTTATGGCGCCTAATTCCTCCAGGCGAAGGAGACCAATTATCGTGTACAAAGCTGAGCAGGTGCTTAATTTTACTAGGATCGCTGATGGCAGGACGGGGATAGCTACTCCAGTTCTTCGGACCTGGCAATAATTGAGAAAGCGTAGAAAAAGCCTGTAAAGCAAAGGCAAAGTACTGTAGATCTACATTTGGAGCATCCTCGGTCATCTGATACAAGTTTAATAAAACAGAGAAAGGAAGTTGATTTTCAAGTAGCAAGAAATCATGAAGTAAGGCAGTTTGAATCCACTTCAGTTTGAAAATAGGATCAGAATCTTGTAGCCTCCTGCACAATAGCTGAACAACAAAGCAACCATCAAGTATCATTTCTCGAAATTTTTGTTCATTCAGATTTAATGATGGCGAATAGAATTCGCAAACTTGTTCCGTGTTCATGTCTTGTAGACATCTATCCTCGAATTCCTGGCCTTTTTTATCGATAATCATGCTTAAACACTGCTTTTTGTACTCTTCCATCACCTCCAAGTGTGGCAATCCATGATGGTAAGGACCAATTGAGATTAATTCTGGTATGTAGGCATTTTCATTTACTTGTCGTAGTCGATGAGGTACTTTCAAAATAGTACTCCAATTGTTTGCAGAGTAAATGACTTCCACGTCGCTCCAATTCCGCGAGTTGTTACCTTCCTCACGCGGAGGCCTTGTTGCTTGCCATTGTGTGACCTGAGATGTAAAAGATAAAACAACTAATTAATGTTTACTTCCAAAACTGATATCTTTTAGTTTTAAGTGTCACCACTCAACATGTGGAAGCAAACAGCTTGGCTGGAGATTAAAATAGTATAGATAGATAAATACAAGGTACCAAAGGTAAGTTATGAAAACAATGTATAATCAACTAGTTGTTTTAGTGATCATAATTCATTGATTCAGTACTTAAAAAGTATTTATTAAATGGCTAAATATCCAAATTAACCCTTAAAATATACCGAAAAGGATAAATTGACTCCTAAACTTTTATTTGAGACAATTAACCCCTCAAGCTTTCATTTTGAGACAATTAAGCTCTCGAACTTTATTTTGGGACAATGTAGTCCTTAATTCAAATTAAAAAATCCTCCTTTGAAAATGAAGGGTTCCTTTGAATTAAGGGTCACATTATCCCTAAATAAAAATTTTGAGGACTTAATTGTCGCAAAATAATAGTTTGGGGGGTTAATTGTTCAATAATAATAGTTTGAGGGATCAATTATCCCAAATAAAAGTTTAGGGACCAATATGTCCAAAGAGGTATAGTTTATAGGGTAACTTGAGTATTCAACCTTTATTAAATTACTTAAATAGTAATAAACTTCATCCATTATTTCATTTGAAATAATATCTATCTATACCTCTATACCATACCATACTCTTAAAGCTATCTTTAAAGGAGCCCCTCAAGGCCTCCACATAGGATATTAGGATAATTTTTTTTAATTTTCTAAAAATTTATTTATAATAAATGCTTTTGGAATTTTTTTTTGGTTGAAATGCTTTTGGAAAATTTAGATAATTTAGAAAGTTATGGTCATTGACATTGTATTCATAATTAATTGATTATAATAAAGTTATTAATAGTTTTTGGTTTTCTTAAAATATTAATTACTAAGTATGCTAAACATGTTTGAAAAAAAATATATGCTCAATTAGGGGCTTATATATTACTATAGCAATTAATTTTTTTCTCTCTTCATATAGTTTTCTTTTTGTTAGATTATTAAATGGGTCAATGATTTTAAGACAAAAAGCAGATAGTTAACAATGAGGGAGAGAGAGAGAGAACGAAAAGCAAATAAATGGAATGAGTAGATTCAAAATAATTAAATTGGCCATTCATTTCCCCCCTAATTGAACGCATAGGATGCTAAATTCAATTTAATTAAAAAAATAAGAAATTTAGTTCTGAGCTAACGCGCGGATCTATGAAAAGCTATAATATATTAAATATAGTATTTCATATATTTTGAACATAAAATAGATTGTAATGAAGTATAAACTCTTCTTATATGTTGATATGTATTCTAACTTTAATCAAGAAATTCTCTCTATCTCACTTGTTAAATGAAAAATTATGAGCCTAGAAATAAAGGGATCATCCAGAATCTATTATACTTTATAGAAATTATTAGTCACTAATCAATCTTGTCTTTATTCCTAAAAGCTTACAGTGATAGATTTGCTACTGTTTTAAAATATATAAAGTCACATAAATTATATATGAACAAACCACATAAATTATTATAGATAATTTCATATGTAAACTAATTGGCTGATCTAATAATCAGCCAAAAAAAAGGAAAATATATGAAGAGAACGTCATTATATTTAGAATTTTTTTTGCAAATATATTTATAGTTTTAATATTTTAAGGAAAGCAAAAAACTATAAATAAGTTTATTACTTTCTCCATTTCATAATAAGAGTCGTTTTAGAGAATTTTTTTATTTCAAAATATTCGTCACTTTTAGAAATTTTATAGAACATTAATTACCTCCTTCCATTTTTGTCATTCTTCTATAAAGTATTTACTGACTGAGTGGGTGCTGGAGTTTATGTTAAATATCTTTCTTAATTAATGAGTTTATTTAAAAGGAGAGAGTGTGCGCGATATTTATGGGTGTAAAAGGGTAAATTAAATCTTTTTTTAAGAATTTGTTCTAGATTTGATGAGTTTTATTACAAGCATTAATTCTTGTGTAAAACCTTAAAACAACTATTATTGTAGAACAGAAGGAGTATTAACTAATTATAAACAAGTTTTAAAAAGTATTTACTATAAATAGATTTTGAGAAAATTAAAAAAATAAAAAATGTTCTAATATCCTAAGTGGAGGTCTTAAGATAGTTCTTGTGGGCATAACTTTAAAAGTAGGATATAAATTAGCCAGACTTCACTAAATGTTGGATGAGGTGGTATAAATTATGGAAGAGACGGGTCCACAGAGCTTGCTACTGGTTCGACCGCCCCACTGGGCTCGAATAACTCTAGTGTCTCTATTACTCAAAGTATTATCACTTGGCCCTTACAAATTCGAATACCAACGTGCTTGCAGCACTCCTTAAATCTAGTCAACTAAGGATTTTATTGCTCCTATGAGCAAGCCTCTACCCACTTGAGCTACAGACGGCATGGTTCCCCTTAGCATAAAGATAGGTTAATAACCTTCAAGATTTTTTGTTTTTTCATAATAACCTTCATGTTATGCATGATGGACATGGTTTAGATTTGAGATTACAAATATAAGATAATGAGTTGCTCATAAAACTTTCAGACCAGGTCCACAAACTAAACAATCAGTGCAAAGACAGAAGAAACAATTTGCAAACAAAAGGATCTCATTTCCCACATTTTGTAAACAAGCTACAACCACATCGAGTAGAAAAGTTCATTATAAAACCAAGATTCCTCCTCATATTTCACTCCCTACTAGTTTTCCCACATCCCGGATTGGATGGAGAAGTATGTAGGATAGCGGTGGACTCCTATAAAGTCCCGCTCCCTCTTCCACTTTAACCAAAGTAGTGGCCTGGTTGCTGGCTACGCAGCCGCGTCATTAAGTGAAAGCCAGGCTTGTCTAATGGATAGCTGCCAAGCCTGAAAGTTTTAACGAACAAGCCACATTTACAGTCCTAAATTTTGTGAATACACAAGATTTTTTACATACCGATGTTTCACTTCCGGGCGGCACGACTCTTGATATTTCTGCACGTGGCTCCATGGGCTGCTACTGTAACACTGAAAGTTGAAACTATATGTTAGGAGAAGAAACACTTTAATAAAACATGGGAAACACTAAATGTTCATTGAAAGTTGAAACTATATTTTGGGAAGAGAAACACTTTAATAAAATAGGGAAAACACTTAAATAAAACATGAAGGGAAACACTTTAATAAAACATGGGAAACACTTAAATAAAACATGAAAAAAGGATGAAACATGGAAAAACCTCTAATGGAAATCATTTGACAAATTAATAAACTAATTAATATATATAATTTAACAAACTAATTAATATATATATATATATATATATCATTGGACAAAACTCAGCTGAGACCTCAAGTATCAAGCATCACCAATTAACAAACTAATTAATATATATAACTGGACAAAACACACTTGAGACCTGAGTGATATATATAATTGGACAAAATTCTCCTGAGACCTCAAGTGACATCAAGTCTCAAGCATCTATCACTTAAAGTTAAAAGGTCGGGTACTATTTATATCCTGATTTTTGAAAAATTACCAATGCCTATATTAAAAGTAATTCCCATTGAGAATTGAAAAATTAAATACATCAAAAAGTGATAAGTGTCCCAAAATTGATGGTAATTTTAGTAATTTTGATTAATTAGGTGGGTCTTTATTTGGGAATGTATTTGGCTTCGTCTTTTTTTTTTTCAAATCTATTTATTTTCTTTTGCTTTTGCTTTTGTTTCTTTCTTTTCCTTTTTTTCTTTTCTTTTCCATCTTGGTTTTTTGTTTTGGTCAAAATTTCCATCTTGATTAAGTTGGAACTTTTATTTTTTCAATGCCTTTTTATAAATATACCTACATTGAAAGCAATTCCCATTGATCAAAAGAGAATTGAAAAATTAAATACATCAAAAAGTGACGAGTCCCAAAATTGATGATAATTTTAGTAATTTTAATTAATTGGATGGGTCTTTATTTGGGGATGTATTTGGCTTCTTTTTTTCTTTTTCAATTGTATGTCTTTTGCTTTTGCTTTTTTTTCTTGCTTTTCCTTTTCCTTTTCCTTTTCTTTTTCATCTTGGTTTTCTGTTTTGGTCAAATTTTCCATCTTGATTAAGTTGGAACTTTTATTTTTCCAATGCTTTTTTATAAATATACCTACATTGAAAGTAATCCCCATTGACCAAAGGAGAATTGAAAAATTAAATGCATCAAAAAGTGACAAGTCCCAAAATTGATGATAATTTTAGTAATTTTCGTTAACTGGGTGGGTCTTTATTTGGGATGTATTTGGCTTCTCTTTTTTCTTTTTTCAATTCTATTTCTTCTACTTTTGCTTTTTTTTTCTTTCTTTTCCTTTTCCTTTTCCTTCTCTTTTTCCTCTTCCTTTTTTCTTTTCTTTTCTTTTCCATCTTGGTTTTTTTTAGGTCAAAATTTCCATCTTGATTAAGTCGGAAATTTATTTTTTCAATGCTTTTTTATAAATAAATAAATATATATTGCTTATTTATTGAAAGAATTTAATAGTTTCAATCCTTAATTATTTAATACATATCTATTAATTTGGACTTATATTATTATTAAAAGACATTTTTGTGTGCTATGATGATACAGATAAGGTTGGATTTATGATTAATTTGTCAAGTAAGATCATTTTTATTATTATTAAAAGGTAATTTGATAGGTAATAATAAATTTCAATATTAATTTTGAGATAATATTGTGATGAATTAAAGTTATTATTTAATTATTAAGGTAATTATTAATTTCATAAGATCATATTGGAATTATTTTGGTGAATTTAAAGTGCATTTTTTTATTTGATTATTAGAGGATATTCTATTGATAAAGATATTATTTTATTAATTATTTTTATTATTAAATTATTTTTTATAATTAATTTTTTTGACGATTATAATGATGACAACAACAATAATAATGATAATGAATTAACAGAGTTTTAATTTATTAGATACTCGAAGTATTGATAAAAATATAAAAAGAAGCATCACACTACTAGAAAAACATGATATAGGTACGGAGCTTAAAAACGGATTTTTTTCATCCCTAATTTTGGAATGTAATTTGGGACGGAAAGTGAAATCTGTTCCTAGACAAGAGCAACTATACAAGGAGGACGGAAATGTTTTTCATTCCTAATTCCGTGCCAAATTCGGAACGGACATATTTAGGAACAGATTTTAACGCAGAAAATATAGATTCTTTAGTCAACTAAATTTTTGGAATGACTTAATGATTATGACAACAATTAGGGACGAAATTTAAAACGGAAAAGTTGGACTAGATTTAGGAACAAACTTTGGGACGGATTTTTTTAGGAATGAATTTTGCCACAAATAATATGGATAATTTATGCAATTAAATTTATGAGATGACTTAATAATTATGACACCAATTGGGGACGAAAAAGTTAGGCGTAGGGTTTATGGTACCATTAAGCAGTATCTAAATCCGTCCCTAAATCCGTCACAAATTATATATTCCGTTCCTAAAGGGCTAAAACTGACCCAACATAATCCCAAACCCTATGTCATAATTTCAAAACGTTCCTATTTAATAAAACCGTTTCTAACACCAGTTCCGTTCCTCAATTCATCCAAAAAGGTAATATTCTTACACGAGCCAAAACCCCATTAAAACCGGCTCTAGTGGTCTTTAATTATTCTTAAAACAACCCTAAACATTAATATGAACCTTAAGAAAAATATCTAATGGTTGGATCTCTCATCCAACACTTCAATTAAATTAAAACATATATAATAATGAGTAAGAGCATTGAATATGTTAATAAACAAACAATACTATTTTACTAATTTGAAAATATAACTTATATAACATTGATATAATTTGATGAATTGGAGTTACCTTCCACGATAGCACAATTCACATGAACATGCAATGTAATCACAATCTTTCTTCAAATTATCAAGTGTAACACCCACGCTCTTTTTTCACTTCCCCATAACAAATCCTGCATTCAAGCTTTTGATCAAGGTCATATCCTTAAACAAAATAGTTGTGGGAAACAGGATGATCATAATGGCATGTGATTTTGATGAGATGCGGCGGGTAAGTGCATTTCTTATGGACTTGTACGTGACATTTAGAACACGTTTAGGAAGCATACTTCCCCTTGGTACCACATGCGTCACAAATAAACGAGTCTTGTCTCCAAACCAACTTGAATTTGTGCTGATGAGTTTTATCTCCGATTTTAATGAAGGTTCCTAGAGAAGCACATTGGTGGTGAATGTAGACACGAGGGCAAGAAGAACATTCATAAAAAAGACCGAGAGTCACTCTTTGAAATATCTGACAAAAACAGACCGAGAGTTGTTTTTTCTTTTCATAAGAAAGAGGATGTCTGCGGTGACAAGGGTGATTAATCTCCAGAGGCAACTCAACAGCACATTTCTTGTGAAGATAAAGTCTACAATCAAAACAAACGCATATAGAATCTAATAAAGCCTCCTGAATTCATCTTTATGATTCGCAATCACAAGCAACGGATGCTGCCGGTGGTAATTAAGTGAACAAGATGGAATGACAGTAATGACGGTGTGGGCTGCCATCCGGCCATGACAGCCTGGCCTTTTGTTTGGGCTATCTGGCTGGACATTGTTTTATATATATATACTAGTTAAAGTGCTGACCCGCGCTTACGCGTGGGTATTCTTAAAGAAGGATATATTTTTGTCATATTTTAGTCAAGTGTTTGATTTAAGAAAAGGGTAGCAGGAGAGCCTCTTATACTCGATTTTTGTCGTATTTTTTATTTGTGCGTATGATTCTTTTATTCAATAAGGATTTCCGTAGCTTCGGGTGAGGAGTGGGGGAATCGATCTCAATTCCTTGAAATCATTAACTTTATTTCCAATACTCTATTTCAATTTAAGGAATCCGAAATAAATCAAAATTGCTAAGGAGTTATTCAATGATACTCGAACATGTACTTATATTGAGTGCCTACTTATTTTCTATTGGTATTTATGGATTGACTCAAGCCAGGGCTGATTGCAAAGCATTTTATAATTGATGAACAGTTAAACAGAAATAAGGGAAATTGAGGTTACCAATGGCAAAAGCATTCTATGCATAATTTTCAAACTTAAAAGAAAAAAAAAAACAGAAATTCTTGAGTAAGCAAAATTATTATCTATAATCATGGTCGATAATCACAATATCAACAATAGAATAAGGAAAAACTAACCATTTTGAAAATTACAGAAAGAAACAAAAATAGAAATCCCGAATCCCACTTCGTTTATTCTTTTCAATCCATGCAATGTCTTCTTTTCCTTCTTTTTCTAACTTTCCATGCTGCCAACGCTCTAAAACCACATCTCTACCATAGTCGCGGTCGCCCAAATCTCCTACAATCAAAGCTACAATTTCATTGGCTGATGGAGGAGCATAAATACGACCTAGACAGCTTCTATTTGTAATCAACCCTATCTGATTGACAATTCTCTAAAATTCCTGTGCATGTTCCTTGCAACTCTTAAGACTTCCACAATTTCATTATTATCATCCAACATATTAGTCAACCCTTGCACAATGCTTCTGTCTATGTCTAATTCTCTATCATCAGCACTAAAAGAAGACATTCTCTAAGAACACTCATACTTAGTGTCAACCATGTATAACTGCCCAAACATTGGCCTCTGACTTGGAAGGAGTGAGCCAATTCTATGATAATTCTATCCAGGCATCCTAAACATACAAAGCCCTCTTCGCCTGTTCAAAGAATTGTATATCTTCGCTCCCAAGGGAGTGAACTGGAACATTGCATTATAGACCCCGATCTTTTCACTAAACTTACTGGCATAAATTAAACACTGGGACAGCAAGACTACTTCCTATATCGATTCTCTCCTTATACCACATTCAGGACTAACAAAAAAGAACACAGATAAACAGGGCCTCCAAAGCTAGCAGGTTGAAACACCTTCCTGCCATACTTTCATTAAAAAATAGCATAATGGATTCACACAAACAACAACCTCATTGATATAGTCAAAATACTTACTTATATGAGAACGGTTCTATTCCCATCCCGAACCTGCATGATTGAAAAAACGGAAAAAAAAATATAGAGCAAAAACTATGTACTGACAGGCAAAGATTTTATAAACTCTATACACACACACACATATACACGACCATTATTAGAACTTGGAAATTATGATGTGCTACCTGATATGCCTTGGGTAATACCAAAATTAACATCATCCTCCTAACTATCAATAGCAGATCATGCAATATCTCACCAGAGAAAAAAGATGTATAACTTCAAATATCTACAATTCACACATGATACAAAAAACAAAATTTCAACATACTATCAAATATCTCAAGTTAAAAAATTTTGCAATGACAGATGCTAATAAAGTTATAACTAAACCATACCATTCTGACGAACATCCTCCATGGTCAGAGCTCCATTTCGAACTCCAGAACGGCAAGATTGATTGCATTCCCTAGAAACTTCACAATGGAACACTTAAAATTAGAAAGGAGAATGCCACCTCCTTCATAACAACCCACTGTTCTTATTACTCCAGCATCATTTACTATTGAAAAATATTGAATATGATCGTGCTTCTAAGTGTAATGGAAAGATCATTATCCATCACAGAAAGCATACAATCAATGGTTCCTTGATTACTATCGAGCAAAGAGCTGACATTGCCAACCTAAAAAAACTGACAGATGTGGAACGATGTCAAGCATTCCTATACCTCAAAATCAATACCCTATTCTCCCTATCTAATCTACCCTGCTCTCGACTGACCACAGGTAAGGGATATGGGACATGCAGCTGATGCCTCCTACCAAAGCTAGTATTCTGTTGCCTAAGAACTCTTCTAGAATGATAGTTTATGTTTTCCATATAAAAGATTTCAAACAGAAGATTTCAAAAACTCAAGCATACCAATGTTGTCTTACACCGGTAATAAGATCTTTTAGAACCAAAACGGCATATGAGTGAATGATGTTAATCTTGCACTCAATTCCAGCTTTCTTAATAAATGGTAATCGAACCTCTTATGCTTCTTTATAGGGATCAATTGCTAATATCTGTCAAACAGAAGATATAATGTGCTGTAGCTTTAAAATCATCTGTAACAGTAAATAATAAGAAAGAGAAAAAAAAAAGAGTGTAAACAAATTAACTAAGATTTAAGAAACATAAGTAAAAGTTTACCTTGCCATCCTCAGGCAATGCAAGAGCAATAGTAAGGAGGGAATAACCTGTAAAAACTCCAATTTCCATGGTTTTGTTGGCAGTCATGATCTTTAGAAGCATAAAGAGAAACTACCCTTCATCAACAGGCACATTCATCAACCACCTGTAAGAAAGCAAATCAAGTAAATGACATTTCTTATTTGTTATCAGATTGAATAATTAGTAATTAGTTAAGGAGAATGATTGAACTCACCACTCTTTATGCTTGTCGACGGTGGCCTTCCTTATTATACACGCATGAAACTGAACAGCCTGTATCACCCCTTACTTGTTATAAGCTAATAAAAATAAAGTAAAGGTTCAAAGTTTAGCATGCCTTCTAATTTATCATATCAGTTATTTTAGTGTTGTCCATTTTCTATACTATATAGAATTAAGATTAGAAAACAATTTCACAGAAAAGTAACCATATTCACTTTTTAAATGAAGATATTATGCATAATTAACAACCTATATCATCGATCCAAAGCATTCATAAAAAATGCATTGGGTAACAACCAATAATCTTTTAATAAGTAAATAGAGAATATAATCTGAAATAATAAATACCTAAAAGTTTATGTTTTAAACTTCAAATCCAATTCTTGTACCTGTAAGAATAATCACCAAAAATGAAACTTAAACAATCAGCAAATAGGAACAAAGACAAAATTAAATTAAAGGCAGTAAATGAGCAGCAGTTAGCACTGAAATTACCTTGCTCCCAATGAAGAATTTAAAGGGGACCTAAGGCGAGGAAGACAAACGTCAAGTGGCTTGGGAGGAAGGGATGCAAAAAGGAAGAAATTTAGAAACAAATAAAACTATCTCTATACCCAAAAGAAGGAAAATATAAAGTAAAGGCAAGAACAAAAAACTACCCGGGATTCCTTCTTAGCCTCACTTCTTCTTTTCCTCTCTCTTTCTCGTCTCTGTCCCTCTGAGAGTCAATTACTCATACTGTGGTTAAGCCTCCTCTACTGGTGGTTATGCATCCTTAGTAGATGACAGTTGTAGACACCTTATTATTTAATTTCTTTTCTTACAACCTTTCTTACTTTCATTATTTATATTAGATTTTAATTTTAATTTTAATCTTACTTTAGTCTTTTATTTTTTTCTTTTTCTTGGGTTTTGTTATTTGGAATTGAGCAGGTTTTGAAGATTGGAGCACAGCAGCAAGGAGACCAGAAGGGACGGCTACCTAGAAAATCTCCCAAATCCGACAATGCTTCCGAGATTCCCTCATTACATTGAACCAAAATTATTGCCTCATGCAAGAAGACAAAAACAAAACAGCCAGATAATACCGGCAGCAAGAAATGAGCATAGGGTACCATCAGTTGCACAAAGTCAAGGCCTAGAAATCTCAGTCCTATCATTGCGTCCCTGTCAAGCCAACCAAAAAAAAATGAAAAGGTGGGGGGGCCAACCGAAGAAAAATGTAGAGAAGGGGCGGCCCAGAACAATGTTGAAACGGCGCCAAATAATTACTGCCAACCAAAAAAAAATGAAAAGGTGGGGGGGCCAACCGAAGAAAAAATGAAAAGAAGGAGCGGCCCAGAACAATGTTAAAACGGTGCCAAATAATTGCTGCCAACCAAAAAAATGAAAAGGTGGGGGGGCCAATCGAAGAAAAATGTAGAAAAGGGGCGGCCCAGAACAATGTTGAAACGGCGCCAAATAATTGCTGCCAACCAAAAAATGAAAAGGTGGGGGGGCCAACCGAAGAAAAATGAGATAAAAAGGAGACGGCTGAAGAAAAGAAAGGGGAGAGCTCTGTGAGGAAAGGAAAGTTTTTTTTTTTGAAGAAAAGATTGCAAGAAAATGATGGCTGCCAACCAAAAAGGGGGGAGGGGGGCCGAAGAAAAAAACAAAAAAGAAAAAAGTCAAAAAAGGGAGGAAAAAAAACAAAATGGCCGAAAGCCAAAAGAAAAAGAAGAAAGAGAGAGAACGGGAAACCCGGAGAGATATTTTTGGCTTTTAAGAAAGCAAGTGGAAGACAATAAAAGGTAGAAGAAAAGGTGGAGTGATTGAAGGAAGGAATAAAAAGCCTAGGCAAGATGCAATCCGATGGTTCATATAATGGTTTGTGAAGTATTTTCGGGAGAGATTTTGGGGAGAGAGACTTTTGGAGTACGATTAAAAGAAAAAAGAGGAGAAGAAAGGAGAGCTCTGCAAGAGGAAGAGGGGGAGAAAAAAAGCCAAAAGAAAAAACTTACCATTTCTCTTCAAGTCAAGCTTTACTTCACACTATTCTTCTCTTCCACATCTAACTTCAGGCCCCTTTTAGCTTGCGGACCAGCCTTCTTCGCAGTATCATCAGTTTGCTTACTAGGCAGGCCGGTTTTCATTGGTAACTTGTCTAACCACAAGCCTGATTCCAATTTCAACTTTGGTTTTGATTCTAATTAGTCCCGTCATCATTTTAAATAATTTTATTTTTCTATGTATTTGTTTGACTTTCTATTGTCGTTAGTGTCCATTTAAATGTCCAACTCTTAAAAAAATCATTTGCCATGTACATTGATATTTGTCCATTTGCTATATGTAGTTTCTTGTGTAATTAGACTTATTCATTTTAAACCCCATGTGTATAGACGTCCTGTTATTGCTATTTAGATATCATGTTTCAATTAATAGTTTTAGTGCTTATGCTTTCATGACCCGACACATTCTAGTGCATATCAAAATTCTTTTCAGCCTACGTTCATTTATTTTGTCACGTGTAAATCCATCCCCTACATGCTAGCTCTTGTTTCAATTTATGTTCCAAGATATATATATCTCCACAAATATGAAATTATGTTGATATTAATTTGTAGAAATTTCTACGTTAGGCTTTTTAGGTTCATTTGATGTTAATAAGCTATATTTTCATGTCTTATTTGTACACATATCTATCCTTTAAATTCATATATTACATGTCCTTAGGCCATATGTAAATATCCATGTTATATTCTAATTTTTAAGAAAAACCCAAAAAGTGGTCAAGCAAATAAAGGAGGGCAATTATTAAGGAAATTGTGACGGCAATTTTCCTTAGTAATTGTTCAAGGGTAATTTTTAAAATATGGTTAAAAGAAAATAAAAAACTGGATTAATAATTGATGAGTAATTGTTAAGGAAATTGTGATGGCAATTCTCCTTAATAATTACTCAATGGTGATTTTAAAATATGGTTAAGAGAAAATCCAAAAAAAAAATGGTTGAGTAAATAAAGGATAATTATTAAGAAAATTGTGATGGCAATTTTCTTTAATAATTATTCATTGGTAATTTTTAAAATCAAATTAAGAAAACCCAAAAAAAAATGGTTGGTTAAAGGAGGACAATTATTAAAGAAATTGTGATGGCAATCTTCCTTAGTAATTGTTCAAGGGTAATTTTGAATTAAAAAAAAATCAGAAAAATCAAAAAAAGAAATGATTGAGTTAAATAAAAGATGGTTATTAGGGAAATAGTTATGGCTATTATTCCTAATAATTATTCATTGGTAATAAAAAATGTTTGAAAGATGAAAAAAAACGTGTCCAAGAAAATCCAAAAAAAAGTGTCTTTTAATTATCCCTTCAAAGTCAAAAATAAAAAAATGTGTGTGCTTTTTTTTATTTATTTTAATCATCAATAAATATAATTGTTAAAAGAGTTGTGATGGTAATTTTTTTTAGTAATTATTCTTCTTAAAAGACTAAAAAAAATCAAATTCCAATGTTAAAAAAATTGAAAACCCATTATTAAGGCCTAATTAATGTTTAATTGATCGGTACCGTCTTTTGACGGGCGTTGTGGGGGTGCTAATCCTTCCCCATACGTAACTGTACTCCCGAACCCAATCTCTGATTCCGTAGACCGGGACCTATCTAACTTGATACGCCATTTCACGGCCAATGTCGGGTTAGATAGATTCCTAAAAAGGTGGCTAACCCACCTAAACAAAAGAGGTTAGTGGCGACTCCCTGTATTTTCGTCCCAATCACGTCGTCCTCGGAAACGTTGCGACAGATTGGCGACTCCACTGGGGACAGGTTTGAGAGTCGAGTCGAGATGAAATTGATTTTAATTGGGCCTTAATAAATTTTTTTTTAAAAAAAAAAACAACAAAACAAAACAAAAAAAACATAAAAAGAAAAAAAATTCAAGTCCTATGGGGAGTTTAGTTTTAGGAATCGCCTTTAGATTTAAAAAAAAAACATCTTGTCGCCCTATTGATTTATCTGCTTGCTTGTTATGCTTATGTGTGCTTATTTGTTATGCTTGTTATATTATCTTACTGGTTTGTTGCTGACTTGTTGTATTTGTTTTCCTTGTGCAAAGAGAAAGGTGAATGAGTTTGGTAATGTTTGGTATACCACAGTGATCGGTAAAGGTTTGTAAGTTCCTTCCACACACATCACTTTTTGCATTCATGCATAATCCGATGATGGTCGGATCACCTTTTAGAAGAGAGTATAGTAACAGGCTTCCAAAGGACTCTGTCCCCGGGAGTTGAGCGAACACTCTCACTCGGATTGTACTTGCTAGCATAGGATAGCAAACCGCTAGTAGGGGCAATTCGAGAACCTTTCGATAGGATCAAAGTCCAACCAGCATCTAGTTTTGGTGAGATAACCTAGTTAGAGCCGAACCCGTGAGGTGACTACAATACTAGGTACACATGAAGGAACACTCCTTTATCTTTCTCTGTTTTTTTCAATGAGCTATGACCGTAGTGTGGGTAAAATTTTTATCCACAGTAGAAAGACTACCAGCCTCAAGGACATCAATGTCCTAAATCAAAGATTGCATGCGTGTGCGTGTGTGATGGATATAAAAAGGGGCAAATTTGTTTGTTTTAACAGTTGTTTACTTCCTTTGTTCGTTTTCCTTTACTCTTGATTGATTATTAATTGAATTCCTTTTTTCTTTCTTTTGTTTTTCTTTGGCATCATATTTTGCATCTTTGCATGCATTCCCAGAGTATTTGCCTATTGCCAATTGGAATCTAGACGTCTTTGAGTCATGGAGATGGATAAGGATAATGCAGTGGAAGTCAATAAGGTAGTAGCCATGGACATACAAGAGAGTCAGACGCAAGATGATTGTTCAGCCTGTCAGCCTCGACATAAGTTGCCTAAAAAAATGGAGATGGACCTTCAGCAGAATGACCTTACCAAACTCAAGAAGTTATGGGATGAGATGCCGGGGAAGCCAGAGTTTGTGAAGAAGTTTGGTTGCATAGGATCGCTGTTGAAGATTGATGTAGATCAGGAGTTGCTAGGTGCTTTGGTCTATTTCTTTGATCCGGATTATAGGTGTTTTATGATTAATGACGCGGATATGTTCCCAACTGTGGAAGAGTACCAAGAATTGTTGAAGCCAAACTCTGACCCAATAGACCGGATTTATTTGAGGGAAGCGTGTTTAATCCGCCCTTTTAGGAGATTCAAAAAGGCTCTTGGTCATGTGGAAGCACCGGTGAACCGGTCGACTGACACTTGGTTGAACATGATGGAAACCAAATTGACAACGGAGCATGCACATGTGTTTATGGCTATCTTGATATACGGCATGGTCATCTTTCCAAAAGTTGTGGGAGAGATAAATTATCTGATTGTGGAGTTGGTTTCCCAAATTAACCAAGGATGTAGTCCTGTCCATGCAATTTTAGCGGAAACAATTCAATCTTTGATGCATTGTCGAAAGAATGGGAAAGGCCGTTTTCGAGGTTGCGCTCAGTTACTCATGGTGTGGTTCAGAAGTCACCAGCCATGTTCTCTCCGGAAGTTTAAAGGGCCTTTTATTGAAGGGCGTGATATTCTGGAAGAGTATTCGAGAATTAGATGGAAGACAAAGGACGAACAAGGATGGGTCGATTGGCTCAAGACCATGACAAGCAAAGATGTCCTTTGGAAAGTCGAATGGATGGGACCAAAAGGTGCGGTATATAGTTATGGAGGTAAACCATGGGTGATTCTGATTGGGCCTTGGAGTGCAATTTCTTTCTCCCCCCTGTTGTTTCTAAGGCAGTTAGGAATATGCCAATTTGTTCCTGCTACACATGGGCTAGATAGCATTGAGATCTCGTATGACAATGATGAGGAGATAGGGAAAGTCAGAAAGATGGGAGAGGAAGGAAGGCTCAACATGGAAAGAATGCCGCCCGAAACTGAATTGGGGTTGTGTACCCTTGAATATGTGGAGTGGCAAAGAGATAGAGTGAAAAATGAGACTCTACCGCCAAAGAAGGGCGTGAAATTCAAACTGGGGTCGCGCTCTGAAGACATGTTTGCCAGACTTGAATATGAGAACAAGTTGATGCGAGAGGGACTAAAGGTGAATGACTTAGAAGAGAAGTTGATTGAAAGCCAGACTATGTTGAAGAAGCAGAAGATGGAGTTTGATGAGCAAGGGCGAAAGTTCCTGTTTGATACAGAAATGGCTCAGCATGGGAAAAAGACAGTAGAAGAAGCTCTTGAGAAAGCTGAAACAGAGATTTTTGAAGTGATAAAGGAGAAGGATGCATTAGAAGATAAATGTGAGCAGGCTGGTGAAGCTATTGGCATATATCGACATTCTCTGCGAGAAGAAAGAGGGAAACAACTGATGGAGTCTGAGGTAATCAGCATGATAGAGGCTTTGCAACAGCAATTGGCAAAGATAAAGATTGGAAGGGCCGAAGAAAGATGTCAATGGGAGGAAGAGAAGCGCAAGTTGGAGCATCTTAAAAGCCAAGCCGTGTTGAACTGTAGCATTCAGACGAACTTGCGCATTAAGGCCGAGAACACCATCAACAAATTGACTGCAGAAAATGCCAAGCTGGTGAAGAATTGGTGTGAGGTGAAGAAGGAAAGGGATGAATTGGCAGAAAAGCTTAGAAACATGACTGGGGGTTCCCAATGATCTACAGTTTATGATTTGTAAATAATTAGCCAGTGATGATGATTTAGTTTACAAACAGTTTGAGTACAGTTTATTAGTCGAAAAGGATGTCTGTAATGAATCAAAGCATTCTAGTATTCCTATTTAGCAATGGGCAAATATTTTGTTTTTCATATCGCATTCATTATTATTGCTATATATATATATATATATATATTTTCTTCTTTACATCGTTCCATCCCATTTTCTGCATTTCATCATAGGAAATTTATTCACAACAAGAAAAAGTAAAAGGAAATTGATCATGGCAAGTGAACAAGGCAATCTATTAAGTGATTTGCAGACACAAGAAAGCGTGATAGACCAGCTAACCAAGAGATGTCAGCAACTCGAACTGGAGAATTAGGAGTTGAAGAAGAAAGAGGAAGAAATTCAGAGTTTAAAAAATGAACTAGAGGAGGCACATTCGAAAAGATGGAAATGTTCATCAGAAAATGTGAGGCAGAGGGTAAGTGGCTCCGTTTGGTCAAAAGGCAGAGAAGGGAAGTGAAAAGGGTCTGTACACATCCAGACGATCTCAAAAAGGGTATTGAAGGAGAAGTTAGAAGCTGAGAAGAGCAGAAGAGAAGAGCTCAAGGGAGAAATCCAAATCTACCGAAAAGTCGTTGATTAAAGTAATGGGAATCTCCAATTGAAGCACATGATAGAAAGGCTCCGGGTTGAATATGGACAGCTTGAAAGAAAGTTTGCTGTAAAACTTCTCAACAGTTTATTTCGTCGGATGATTGTAATCAAGTATTTTGGATGATGGGTGATTTTGCTTACATGCAATGATCAGTTATCTTTTATGGTTTTACTTGTTGTGGATGGATTCTTATCATGCATCATTTTCTCATGCTTAAATTATTAAAGCATTATTATTTTCTTTTAATCACAATAATTCTCCTGATTCATGTTCATGGTAATTAAGGGTTTCAAGATAGTATCCCAAGCTCCCCGATACTACACTAGGTTACAGGCAAGGAAAATGGCAGAGCAGAATACAGAGATGGAAAATTTGAAACGGACTAATGAGGATCTAATGAAAAAGCTGAATGAGGCAATGGAAAGGATCAATGAGTTGAGTATGATGGTCAGAGAGAATACACCTGTTCATACTGAGACACCAATTCATGCTCCAGGGTATACGCCCGAGACAACCCAGCAAAACCTACCAACACTCAACATTCCTATTCCGCCGGCTGTGCCAGATACTCAAAATCAGTACCCACCTCCACCGCCATATGGGGCATATCCTTACCCACCTCCACCACCTACCGGACCTAATGCTAGTGGGTTTGTCTACACCACTTTACCCACTCAAACTACCCAGCCTACTCACGTTCCAATCATTAATGTGGGTGCAACTTCAGCAAATCCAGTGGTACTTGATCCAGAAATTTCTAAGGAGGCATCCTCGGATAGCAAAATGTTGAACATGTTGGAGGAAAGGCTAAAGGCAATTGAAGGGGTACAATATTATAGAGCTATGAATGCAGCTGACATTACCTTGGTTCCGGGCATTGTGATACCCCCGAAATTTAAGGTCCCTGATTTTGAGAAGTATAATGGAACCAGGTGCCCCCAAGAACATCTCACTAGCTATGTGAGAAAGATGGCAGCCTATGCTTATGATGACAAGCTCCTAATTCATTTTTTCCAAGATAGTCTTTCTGGGGCAGCTTTGAGGTGGTATAATCAGCTCGACAGGGTTAAAGTTCAGTCTTGGTCAGATTTGGTAAAGGCCTTTATTGCCCAATATAAACATATGACTGATCTAGCTCCTGATCGATTGACCCTTCAAACCATGGAAAAGAAGTCCAGTGAGTCCTTTAAGGAGTATGCCCAACGGTGGAGAGATGTGGCTGCTCAGGTTGACCCTCCACTGACAGAAAGAGAGTCAAACTATACCTTCATTGAAACTCTGAAAGGACCACTATATGACCGGCTTGTTACTAGCATTTCGGGCTCATTTGCCAATATTGTGGTTGCAGGAGAGTGTTTGGAAAAGGCAATCAAGAGTGGAAAGATAGACGGTGGAGACTTATCTGGAGGGAAAAAGGTGCATAATCCCAAGAAGAGGGAAGGGGAGGTTCATGCTACTGATAGCCATTCATACCCATATACTTACCAGCATCAAAACTACCACAACCCCAATCAAAGGCCTTCCCACAACTGGCGCTCAGGTTCTTATAGGCCTCGGGGTGCATATCAACCACATATTTCTTACCAATCGCATGCTCCATACCAACCACCAGCCGCCAACTACATTGCTTCCGGATCAAGTTTCCATCCTACTGCACCAACTTTCACACAGAGACCAAGCACCGCCACAAATGCCGGAACCAATCCAAGGCCTGCTCGGACTTATACCAGAATTGATCCCATCCCATACACTTATACTGCTTTGCTCCCACAACTTTTACAACAAAAGCTGATTGAAAAACCACGCGTGACCAAAACTTACACACCACCATACCCAGATTGGTTTAAACCCAATGAACATTGCGACTATCACCACGGAGCAGCCGGTCATTCAACTGAAGACTGCTATGTGCTAAAACTTAAGGTACAGGATTTGGTAAAAGAAGGAAGGTTGAGTTTCTCTCAGAATACGCAACCTAATGTTGGGCAAAATCCTTTGCCGAATCATGGGGGGGCAACAGTAAATGTGATTAGTAATGGTGAATATGTAAAGAGATCTGTGAGTGAAGTGAAAACTTCCATGGCTACAGTTTTCGAGGCTCTAAAGAAAGCACAGATGATTCAGTGTGGGAAGAAGGTTGATGGTTGCCAGTATTGTGGTAGGATGGGACATGGTGTACAGCATTGTAAGTATTTTTGTGAATTGGTGCAAAGGATGATGGATCAGTCTTTAATTGAGTTTTATATAGAACGGATTGATGGTTCCGTAAATATGATAGGAGATGAAAAAGGAGCACAGAAACCATTTGTGGTGCACTATGATGAGCTACCCAAGCCAAAGCCTTTTGTAGTTTACTATGATGCACCTCCAGCACAAAAGCCATTCGTTCCTACCCCCACGGAGGCACCTAAGCCTTTTGTGATCCACTATGATGCACCAAAACCAACAGCACCAGTGGTTGTGAATTCTCCCCAACCATTTGGGTACAAAGATGATCACCGAGTTCCTTGGAAGTATGAATGCAGTTTTTCTACAACTGAAGGAGTTAAAGAGTCAGGATTTCCCCCGATGTCTGATGTTGGTGGAATTACCCGAAGTGGTAGGGTTTATTGTCCAGAAAATGGTGAGTCTTCTAAAGAAAAGGCTAAGATGAATGATGGGCCAATGAATGTTCAGGAGATGATATCAGAGAAAGAGATTACCAATGGTGCTTCTGTTAATGAACCTGAGGAGTTCCTTAAGATCATTAAGCAAAGTGAATACAGTGTGGTTGACCAATTGAATAAGACGCCGGCTCGTATTTCCTTACTTGCATTGCTGTTGAACTCTGAGTCCCACAGAGAATCATTACTGAAAGCCCTGAGTCAGTCTTACGTGTCCAGAAATATTTCTGTTGTTGATATGGACCATATAGTTGGAAGCATTGGTGCAGCTAATTACATCACATTTACGGATGATGAGATACCTACAGGGATGAGAGGAATTCCCAAGGCACTTCACATTACTGCCAGATGCAAGGGCTACACAATGGCGAGGGTTCTAATCGACAATGGTTCAGCATTGAATGTCATGCCTCTCAGGTCTTTACAGAAGTTACCAGTGGACCTGTCCTACATACAGTCGAGTAACCTCATAGTCAGAGCTTTTGATGGAACTCGAAGGGAAGTGTATGGAACCATAGAGATACCTTTCCAGGTCGGTCCGGTTACATTTGAATTGGATTTCCAAGTGATGGATATCAACCCATCTTACACTTGTCTCCTTGGTCGGCCATGGTTACATTTGGCTGGGGCAGTTCCATCAACCCTGCATCAAAAAGTAAAGTTTCGGGTGGAAAGGACAATAGTGACAGTTAGAGGAGAAGAGGATATCATGGTGACACAATCTTCGGACTCCCCTTACATTGAAGCTGCCGAAGAAGCTTTGGACTGCTCTTTTCGATCTTTTGAAATTGCGGAGATCATGTCGGAAAAGAGTGCAAGCCAAAGTTCTGAGGGCTTGACTAGTCAGAAGAGACAGATGCGGGAATTGGGTTGGTCGGATGGAAAGGGTTTGGGAAAGAATCTGCAAGGAAATCCCGAATTGATAGACTGGCCTCACCAAGATAATACTTTTGGTCTGGGTTTCAAACCATCATGGAGAGACAAACAACAAATGAAGGAGAAGAAGAAAGCCCGGAGGTTGGCTAAGATGGATGGGGTGTGCATGGACGAGGAGAAAGGATTGAAGTTTCCATCGATCAGACAAACTTTTGTATCAGCTGGTTGGGTCAACCTTAATCAGTATGGGCAAGCACCGGTTTCAGTCCAGTTTGTTCAGTCAGGATTGCAGAATTTGGTCATTTGTGCTATTGATGATGAGGTCTCAGATAAGCTAGATGGGTTAATCTATGTGGCTGAAATGGACACTAAATTAGACAATTGGTCTGTTGTTGAGATGCCAGCGGTGTTTTCGTCTTCTGAGCAAATGTAATTAGCTGAAACTCTTGTTTATTAAGTCAATACTTATGCCTAAGAGTATTGATGAGTATTTTCATAATTTGTTAAGGCTTTCTTTCTTGTTTATACATAATTTGAACTTAAATGATGAATTGATGCATGTGCTGACTTTTGACACAATGAGATTACATTGCAATATATATTCATTATGTTTTCTTCTATTGATTCTCAAATTTTCTTCTCCAGACCTTTAATTCATATCTGTTCTCTTACCATACATTCCTATTCTATTACTCTGTATATATCCATTCCAAATTGCCCTTCGCAGGTCCACCGTCAATGAATGTGAAGATAGCACAAACAGCGGGCCTGAGTTCAACTTTGATAAGTTGATTGATATTGATGAGGTTGATAACGACGATATTGATGATTCTGATCTGCCTCAAGACTTGTTGAGGTTAGTTGAGCAAGAAGAGAGACAGATAGTGCCCCATAAAGAAACTACAGAGTTGATAAATCTGGGCACAGAAGAAGACAGAAGAGAAGTGAAGATAGGCACCACTTTATCAGAAACTGAAAGACAACAGCTAGTTGATTTGTTGAAAGAGTATTCAGATGTCTTTGCATGGTCTTACCAAGATATGCCGGGATTAGATCCAGAAATTGTAGTTCATAAGCTGCCGATTAAGCCAGAATGCAAGCCAGTTCAACAAAAGTTAAGACGGATGAAACCAGAGATGCTATTGAAGATAAAGGAAGAAGTAATGAAGCAGTTAGATGCAGGCTTTCTTGAAGTTGCAAAATATCCGGAGTGGGTAGCCAACATAGTTCCGGTGCCGAAGAAAGATGGGAAGGTTCGAATGTGTGTAGACTACAGAGACCTCAACCGAGCCAGTCCCAAAGATAACTTTCCCTTACCTCACATTGATACTCTAGTTGACAATACTGCCCGCTTTTCCATATTCTCATTCATGGATGGTTTCTCGGGATATAATCAGATCAAGATGGCACCAGAAGATAAAGAGAAAACAACTTTCATCACCGTGTGGGGAACTTTTAACTACAAAGTGATGTCTTTTGGTTTGAAGAATGCCGGTGCTACCTATCAGCGAGCTATGGTCACTTTGTTCCATGATATGATGCACAGAGAGATTGAAGTGTATGTGGATGATATGATTGCTAAAGCTCGGACGACGGTGGAACATATTGTCAATTTGCAGAAGTTGTTCAGAAGACTGAGGAAGTACAAGCTCAGATTGAATCCAACCAAGTGCACTTTTGGGGTGACCTCCGGAAAGCTATTGGGTTTTGTAGTTAGTGAAAAGGGGATTGAGGTAGACCCAGATAAGATCAAAGCTATCCAGAATTTATCACCACCTAAAACCCCGAAAGAAGTCAGAGGTTTCCTTGGGAGATTGAATTACATTGCCAGATTTATATCACAATTGACTGCTAAATGCGATCCAATTTTCAAATTGCTTAAAAAGCGAGATCCAGGTGAATGGGATGATGACTGTCAAGAAGCTTTTGAAAAGATCAAGGAATATCTCACAAATCCTCCAGTGTTGGTACCTCCAGTACCCGGAAGACCTTTGATCTTATATCTCACAGTGTTTGAAAATTCCATGGGATGTGTATTGGGGCAACAAGATGACACTGGAAAGAAAGAGCATGCAGTGTACTATTTGAGTAAGAAGTTCACTGAATATGAAGCCAAGTATTCCTCATTGGAGAAGATGTGTTGTGCATTGGCTTGGGCCGCTCACCGACTAAGACAGTACATGTTACACCATACTACTTTATTGGTGGCTAAGTTAGACCCAATTAGATACATATTTGAGAAACCGGGCTTGTCAGGAAGAATTGCTCGATGGCAAGTATTGTTGTCCGAGTATGATATTCGATATGTTTCTCAAAAAGCCATCAAAGGAAGTGTTGTCGCAGAGTTTTTAGCAGAAAGGGCTAGTGATGATTATGAGCCTATGGAGTTTGACTTTCCTGATGAAGATTTGATGGCAGTATTTCATGTTGAAGGAGAATTAGATGAGGATGAAACATGGACAATGTATTTTGACGGAGCATCAAACGCAATTGGACATGGCATTGGGGCAGTACTGACATCCCCAAAAGGCAACTATTTCCCAGCCACTGCAAGGTTGGATTTCAGGTGCACAAACAATATGGCAGAATATGAAGCATGTGTTCTCGGTATTCAGATGGCCATAAAAAGAAAAATTGAAAATTTGAAGGTGTATGGTGATTCTGCACTTGTGATTTATCAGTTGAAGGGAGAATGGGAGACGAAAGATTCAAAGTTAGTCCTTTATCATGACTACATCAAAGATCTCGTGAAGAACTTCAAAGAGATCTCTTTTCATCATTTACCTCGAGAAGAGAATCAAGTTGCTGATGCCCTGGCCACATTGGCCTCCATGTTCAAAGTTAATTCAGATACAGAGATTCCGTCGATCAAGATCGAGTTGAGAGGTGAACCGGCACATTGCATGAATGTTGAGGAAGAAGAAGATGGCAAACCTTGGTACCATGATGTTGTACAATTCCTAAAGTACCAAAAGTATCCTGATCATGCATCAGAGAACGATAAGAAGATTATTCGGAGATTGTCAATGAACTTTTACTTGGATGGGGAAATTTTGTACAAGAAAACCCGTGATCAAGTCTTGTTAAGGTGTGTGGCAGCTAAAAAAGCTCGGATGATTATGAGTGAAGTGCATGAGGGAGTCTGTGGAACTCATGCTAGTGGACACAAATTGGCTAGGCAGATTATGAGATCCGGCCATTACTGGTTAACCATGGAATCAGATTGCATCAATTACACAAGGAAATGTCATAAATGTCAGATTTATGCAGATCAAATTCATGTTCCTCCAAATCCGCTACATGTTATGGCGTCTACTTGGCCTTTCTCCATGTGGGGAATGGATGTTATCGGCCCAATTACTCCAAAAGCTTCAAATGGTCATCAATACATCTTTGTTATGATTGATTATTTTACCAAATGGGTTGAAGCAACCTCATATGCCAGTGTTACACAATCTGTAGTTGCTAAGTTTTTGAAGAAGGAGATTATCTGTAGATATGGCCTTCCGGAGAGAATCATTTCCGATAATGCTCAGAATTTGAATAGTAAAATGATAGAATCATTATGTTCTCGTTTCAAGATTATTCATAGCAACTCCACACCATATCGGCCAAAAATGAATGGAGCGGTGGAAGCAGCTAACAAGAACATCAAGAAGATTGTGGCCAAGATGACTGAAACTTACAGAGATTGGCATGAGAAGTTGCCGTTTGCTCTCCTTGCTTATCGTACTGCAATCAGAACTTCCACCGGGGCAACTCCTTTTTCGTTGGTATATGGGACAGAAGCAGTGGTGCCTATCGAGGTGGAAATTCCATCTCTCAGAGTGCTAAGAGAAGTGAACTTGGATGAAGCTGATTGGATCCAAGAACGACATGATCAGTTGAATTTGATTGATGAGAAGCGCCTTGCCGCACTTTGTCATGGTCAGCTATACCAGAAAAGAATGATGAGAGCTTATGATAAGAAAGTGAAGCCGAGGCAATTCAAAGAAGGGGAGTTGGTGTTAAAGAAAATACTCCCAAATCAACGTGACTCTCGGGGCAAGTGGGCACCAAATTGGGAAGGTCCATATGTTGTCAAGAAGGTCTTTTCTGGTGGAGCTTTAATATTACAAGAGATGGATGGGGTAGAATTCTCCAGTCCTATCAATGCTGATGCTGTAAAGAAATACTATGCCTGAAGTAAAAAATGAAAAAATAAAATAAAAATGAAAAAATGGAAAAATGGAAAAATGGAAAAAATGAAAAGAATAAAAAAAAGAAGAAAAAAAAAAGGGAGAGATCCAAGTTGAAAACCTGAAAGGGCAGCTTGATCAATTGAGGGGTTACTTAGGTTGAAAACCTGAAAAGGCGGCTTAAGTAGGAGGAAAAAGAAGGCATAAGCACAGCTATTGAATGAAGCAAGATCAAATTTAGTGGGTCTAATTGGGGCAGATCAGATCACTCAATAGGCTGAGTTATCAAGTTTGTCGGTACCGTCAATCAATCAAAGGAAGAACTCAAGTTTCGTTTGCACATGTTTTTGAGTATTCATTGGTGGGAAGTACCTCTTGTCCTTTCTCTTGAATTGAATCAATGAACTTTCTCTCTAGTTTAGAAGAATCTGTTTTTGAATGAGAATTGAAGTTTGAATTCCTTTCGTTGTATGAATCTTGTTTCTGAAATGCAAAAGTTGAATCAAGCTGATTTATTTCTTTGATCCTTTTTTTAATAATGTGATGAATCTTATTGTTAATTGGTTTGTTGCTTGTATTAAATTTTGTCATGAATTTCAAAATGTAAATAAACATGCAAGAAACCATACAGGTATGAAAATGCTCATTTGATTTTCAAAAGCATAAGTTAAGTTTAAGAGACAGGGTTTCAACTAATCAGTCACTCAGAAGGAAAACGGAAATTATTTGTGGTAAATCATCAAGAATGTGCAGAAACAACAGAACGAGCAATCTGAGTCAGGAAAAGCACTGATACAGTTTGAAATTGCTAATCCGAATGAATAAGCAAGAAGATTGGGATTGAGTAAAAAGGTTTCCATATTGTTGCAAACAAGAATCAGGCTTTGTACAAAAGGATAATAAATTTGTCATTGCAAATTTAGCATTAAGCATTGCATGCATCATGACATGATCATTGCATCATTTTAGAGCATCAGGTTTTCAGATAACATGTCAGGTATTTGATACATCAAGTCCAGATCAAGATGGAAGTATCCTTTTCCAAGCATCCAGCAAATATGATTGTTCATCGAAAGAAACCAGGTTAAGGCTCTTATTTTTCTTTAAGCAACCAAGGTATGACATTCATTTCATTTTTGAGACTCAATTAAGGTTTTGAAATCCATTACATTTTTTTTGAGACCAAGTCATGGCTCTTGTTTCATTCCGAGACCTATTTTAGGTTCTCGAGGATCATTTAGTTTATTAAGAGACCGCATCACAGCTTTTGTTGCAGTTAGTGTCCGAATCACGGCACTTGTTCCATTTTAGTGACCGAATCACGGCACTCATTACATTTTTTGAGACCAAGTCATGGCTCTTGTTTCATTCCGAGACCTATTTTAGGTTCTCACAGTCTATTTAGTTCATTGGGAGACCGAATCACGGCTCTCGTTGCAGTTAGTGACCGAATCACGGCACTTATCTCATTTAAGAGACCAAATCATGGATCTTATTTCATTTTGAGACCTAGTTTAGGTTATCACAGTCTATTTAGTTCATTAGGAGACCGAATCACAGCTTTCATCGTATTTAGTGACCGAATCACGGCATTTTTTTCATTTAAGAGACCTAATCATGGCTCTTATTTCATTTTGAGACCTAGTTTAGGTTCTCACGATTCATTTATTTCATTGGGAGACTGAATCACAGCTCTCGTTGCAATTAGTGACCGGATCACGGCACTTGTTTCATTTAAAAGACCGACTCACGGCTCTCGTTCTATTTAAAGACCAATTTATGGCATTTGATTTGCTTGAGACCAAGTTTTGGTTCTTGAAAAGTTTTAAAAAGACATGGTGTCTACGTCTTGAACCATTTCCTAATTATCTAGAAACAAGCTTCACGATCATTAGAAAATGCTCCAAGAGGGGCAACTGTAGACACCTTATTATTTAATTTCTTTTCTTACAACCTTTCTTACTTTCATTATTTATATTAGATTTTAATTTTAATTTTAATCTTACTTTAGTCTTTTATTTTTTTCTTTTTCTTGGGTTTTGTTATTTGGAATTGAGCAGGTTTTGAAGATTGGAGCACAGCAGCAAGGAGACCAGAAGGGACGGCTACCTAGAAAATCTCCCAAATCCGACAATGCTTCCGAGATTCCCTCATTACATTGAACCAAAATTATTGCCTCATGCAAGAAGACAAAAACAAAACAGCCAGATAATACCGGCAGCAAGAAATGAGCATAGGGTACCATCAGTTGCACAAAGTCAAGGCCTAGAAATCTCAGTCCTATCATTGCGTCCCTGTCAAGCCAACCAAAAAAAAATGAAAAGGTGGGGGGGCCAACCGAAGAAAAATGTAGAGAAGGGGCGGCCCAGAACAATGTTGAAACGGCGCCAAATAATTACTGCCAACCAAAAAAAAATGAAAAGGTGGGGGGGCCAACCGAAGAAAAAATGAAAAGAAGGAGCGGCCCAGAACAATGTTAAAACGGTGCCAAATAATTGCTGCCAACCAAAAAAATGAAAAGGTGGGGGGGCCAATCGAAGAAAAATGTAGAAAAGGGGCGGCCCAGAACAATGTTGAAACGGCGCCAAATAATTGCTGCCAACCAAAAAATGAAAAGGTGGGGGGGCCAACCGAAGAAAAATGAGATAAAAAGGAGACGGCTGAAGAAAAGAAAGGGGAGAGCTCTGTGAGGAAAGGAAAGTTTTTTTTTTTGAAGAAAAGATTGCAAGAAAATGATGGCTGCCAACCAAAAAGGGGGGAGGGGGGCCGAAGAAAAAAACAAAAAAGAAAAAAGTCAAAAAAGGGAGGAAAAAAAACAAAATGGCCGAAAGCCAAAAGAAAAAGAAGAAAGAGAGAGAACGGGAAACCCGGAGAGATATTTTTGGCTTTTAAGAAAGCAAGTGGAAGACAATAAAAGGTAGAAGAAAAGGTGGAGTGATTGAAGGAAGGAATAAAAAGCCTAGGCAAGATGCAATCCGATGGTTCATATAATGGTTTGTGAAGTATTTTCGGGAGAGATTTTGGGGAGAGAGACTTTTGGAGTACGATTAAAAGAAAAAAGAGGAGAAGAAAGGAGAGCTCTGCAAGAGGAAGAGGGGGAGAAAAAAAGCCAAAAGAAAAAACTTACCATTTCTCTTCAAGTCAAGCTTTACTTCACACTATTCTTCTCTTCCACATCTAACTTCAGGCCCCTTTTAGCTTGCGGACCAGCCTTCTTCGCAGTATCATCAGTTTGCTTACTAGGCAGGCCGGTTTTCATTGGTAACTTGTCTAACCACAAGCCTGATTCCAATTTCAACTTTGGTTTTGATTCTAATTAGTCCCGTCATCATTTTAAATAATTTTATTTTTCTATGTATTTGTTTGACTTTCTATTGTCGTTAGTGTCCATTTAAATGTCCAACTCTTAAAAAAATCATTTGCCATGTACATTGATATTTGTCCATTTGCTATATGTAGTTTCTTGTGTAATTAGACTTATTCATTTTAAACCCCATGTGTATAGACGTCCTGTTATTGCTATTTAGATATCATGTTTCAATTAATAGTTTTAGTGCTTATGCTTTCATGACCCGACACATTCTAGTGCATATCAAAATTCTTTTCAGCCTACGTTCATTTATTTTGTCACGTGTAAATCCATCCCCTACATGCTAGCTCTTGTTTCAATTTATGTTCCAAGATATATATATCTCCACAAATATGAAATTATGTTGATATTAATTTGTAGAAATTTCTACGTTAGGCTTTTTAGGTTCATTTGATGTTAATAAGCTATATTTTCATGTCTTATTTGTACACATATCTATCCTTTAAATTCATATATTACATGTCCTTAGGCCATATGTAAATATCCATGTTATATTCTAATTTTTAAGAAAAACCCAAAAAGTGGTCAAGCAAATAAAGGAGGGCAATTATTAAGGAAATTGTGACGGCAATTTTCCTTAGTAATTGTTCAAGGGTAATTTTTAAAATATGGTTAAAAGAAAATCAAAAACTGGATTAATAATTGATGAGTAATTGTTAAGGAAATTGTGATGGCAATTCTCCTTAATAATTACTCAATGGTGATTTTAAAATATGGTTAAGAGAAAATCCAAAAAAAAAATGGTTGAGTAAATAAAGGATAATTATTAAGAAAATTGTGATGGCAATTTTCTTTAATAATTATTCATTGGTAATTTTTAAAATCAAATTAAGAAAACCCAAAAAAAAATGGTTGGTTAAAGGAGGACAATTATTAAAGAAATTGTGATGGCAATCTTCCTTAGTAATTGTTCAAGGGTAATTTTGAATTAAAAAAAAATCAGAAAAATCAAAAAAAGAAATGATTGAGTTAAATAAAAGATGGTTATTAGGGAAATAGTTATGGCTATTATTCCTAATAATTATTCATTGGTAATAAAAAATGTTTGAAAGATGAAAAAAAACGTGTCCAAGAAAATCCAAAAAAAAGTGTCTTTTAATTATCCCTTCAAAGTCAAAAATAAAAAAATGTGTGTGCTTTTTTTATTTATTTTAATCATCAATAAATATAATTGTTAAAAGAGTTGTGATGGTAATTTTTTTTAGTAATTATTCTTCTTAAAAGACTAAAAAAAATCAAATTCCAATGTTAAAAAAATTGAAAACCCATTATTAAGGCCTAATTAATGTTTAATTGATCGGTACCGTCTTTTGACGGGCGTTGTGGGGGTGCTAATCCTTCCCCATACGTAACTGTACTCCCGAACCCAATCTCTGATTCCGTAGACCGGGACCTATCTAACTTGATACGCCATTTCACGGCCAATGTCGGGTTAGATAGATTCCTAAAAAGGTGGCTAACCCACCTAAACAAAAGAGGTTAGTGGCGACTCCCTGTATTTTCGTCCCAATCACGTCGTCCTCGGAAACGTTGCGACAACAGTGAATCCAAATTTCGATTGCCTTGCTGAATAGCAACAGTTGTTAATTCACCCTGCTCATTAACAGAGGAAAATACATGCAGGTGAACATCTTTCTGAGAAGCTATCATAAATTCACCAACAAAAAGACCCAGTCTTTCATCACCCTCTAATGATCTCTGACCAACATTCACGGAAGCAATTACTGGCAAAGAGTTCTCATTGTAACCTCCCTCAACAGCAGTTGACACGGTCATTTGATTTCTAAACCTTGACCTAAGAATCCTATATCTACGTAATCGGTTAACCCTAGCATCCTCTGAACTAACTATCGGTACATTAAATGGTAAACGGACACCGCGCCTTCTGCGCATCCTATGACTTCTATCTTCCATAGAAATTGTTAAAAGAAGTAGATTAAAAAACCCAATCAATAGGATAGAAATTCTATGTGATATGCGAAGAAAACAACAAAAACAGACAGCAGATTATCATATAAATTAAGTTTTTAAAAACAAATTTAACAAAAACGTTGGAAAAATCAAAGTTTAAAACAATAAGATTCTCTACCCAGAAGAAGATTACAGAGGAAAAATATTCGGCGAGAATAGAGAAAACCAAAACAGAGAAAACCAAATCTGGAAATGAAGAATCGAAGATTAAAAAAAAAATTCAATAGGGAACTCACCGATTTCAAAATAATTATTGATCGTTGTTATAAAACTGAAGAGACTCCTTCATCAATGCCATAGACACGATGAGTCGCCAACCATCAAGATTCCTTCAACCGAAAACTGTATTGAAACAAAATATAATGCCTTTCGCCTTCCGGAGCAGGTGAAGTGAATAAGGCCTATTATAAAATTGTTTTCTTATATTCCGGTTAATGATTCGTCAAAAGATAAAGACATTAATGTCTGCATAGTACTCTACAAATATATAAGGATAAAATGCGAGAATAAATAAATTATAATAATTACACATTTTTTAACTAAATACAAAAACCATTTCATTAATCAATTAAAAAAATATTTTAAAAATAAAATACATATAATATTACTATATTTTTAATAGCTCTGTGAAAATATTAATTTTAACAAATTAAAGATTAATTGTTAAGGAAAATTTTTCGATTATACGAAATGGAGATAAAACAAATAAATAGGTAAAAATAAACATTCAGTATAAACCTTAGCGGTTTTTTTAATTAATGCAATTTATTATATTTTTACATTAAGCCTTATTTGGTAAAATTAATTTTAAGTAATTATATATTAATCGTTAAGGAACAATTTTCAATTATGAGACAATGGGGAAAAAACAAACAAATAGGTCAAAAAAAATTTCAATACAAACGTTAGGAATATTTTCATTTAATGCAATAAGTGACCTATAATATTTTCTTAATCTAATTAATGAAACAATTAAATAAACAATTTATTACTATTAAATATATACCTACAATTTTCACTATTAAATATAATTTTTTAAGTGTTTAACTATTTCACAATTAAAGGAATATCACAACCTCAATCCTACGTGGCATCCCTCTTTAGCCTCCATTTGGTATAACTTTATTATAGTAGTATAGATATATATATATATATATATATATTAGTTTTAAATAATTATATTTTTTTAACTTTGATTAGTAATGTGAAAAAAAAAATCAAACTTACTAATCAAATTATAAATTTAAACAATTTATTTTTACCTTTATTTTGTTTCAACAATTTTTTTATGATATTTAATTATGTATTGATGGAATTTAATGAAAATATAAACATATAGCATATCTAAGTTCTAGAAGTAGGTGTATTCTTAAGGTTGATTTTTTTTTTCTTTTTAAATTTTATTTTGAGAAGAAAAACATATGATTTTGAATATGATTAACATTATTTGTGATGATGAATATATTTTTGGAGAAAAACCTTTTTAAAAAAAAAAATATTTTTATGATGTACGTTGAACTATGGATTAATAAAATTTAATGAAAATATAGTTGTATGATATTTACTTTTTGAAAGTGTATTAATTATTGGGGTTGATTTTTTTTTTCAAAATTCAATTTTGGGATGAAACATTTAATTTTAGGGATGATTAACATTATTTGAGGATGATGAATATACTTTTGGGGATGAGCCCATATTTTTTTCCCAAATTTTTTTATGATATTAAACTATAGATTTATGAAAGTTAATGAAAATATAGGCGTATGACGTATTTAAGTTCGGAAGGTATATTATTGAGGTTGATTTTTTATTAAAAAACTTGAAACTCATAAATGTAAAGAAATAATATATATATATATATATATATATAGATATATAGATATATCTATACCATTAATTAAATGTTATGCCTAATGGAACTCTAAAGACAGTGTCACATGTCAATTTTTAATCATTTTGTATTTTTAAACATGTCAATTTTTAATTTTTTTTATTTTTTTAAAAATAAAATGGTCATTATTATCATATGAAGTCATTAAATTCATTCAATATTGAATTTATTCAATGTATTGTATAATTAATTTTTGAATTGTTTCTATATTATAAAAGGGAAATGGAAGGACATCTAAAAAAATAAAAGAAGATGATGAAGTAAATTAATTTATATTTTTTAAATGTTCAATGAATTTTTCTTCTTTCATTTCTTTTTTTATAAAAAAACCCTTAACATGAATTTATTATTTTGTGAGGATAAATAAAAGGGTAAGAAATTAAAAAATCATTTAATTTAATTTTTATTTTTGAATTGAAAAATTAAGATGATGAAATTGAAAAGTATGTCAGTGAAAATTTTTTTCGAGATAAATAATAAGTCAAGATTTGATATATATTTTATTTCTTATTTTGTTATCAACTAAATTCATTTGTATGCTTCATTTTACTATCAACTAAATTCATTTGTGCACTTTCTTTTTTCTCAAAAAGGGAAATGAAATGATATTTAAAAAAATAAAAGAAGATGATGAAGTGAATTAATTTATATTTTTTTAATGTTCAATGAATTTTGCTTCTTTCATTCCTTTGTTTCTTTTATAAAAAAAACCCTTAATATAAATTTATTATTTTGTTTGGATAAACGAAAGGGTAAGAAATTAAAATAATTAATTAATTTAATTTTTGCTTTTGAATTGAAAAACTAAAGTGATGAAATTGAAAAATATGTTAGTGAAAACCTTTTTCCGTATAATTGTATTTTTACTTTTTTGGGTGCTTCTTCCTTCCTCTTTATTTTTTAATGTTATTAATCAAGTTAATCTAAAAAAAAGGACAAAAAAGGAATAAAAAGTCGAAATTTGATTTATATTTTATTTTTTATTTCGTTATCAACTAAATTCATTTATATATTTTCTTCTTTTCTATAATTATTATTTGTTATTATCTACTTAAATAATAATATTATAATACATATTTTGAATCTTAAAATATATGATGTAAAACATTATTTTTATACACGAAGCGTTAACGTGAGATTAAAACCCTAGTTTTGTGCTATAATAAAACCTAAAAGGTCAGTTCAAATGGACTTGGGTTAAGAAAATAATAATAATAATAATAAAAATAGATTTGGGTCAAGATTGAACCCGATCCAAAAGGGGGAATTTTTTATAATTCAAATGTAAATTTATGTCCATGTGTTGGATGCTAATATTTAAATCTAATCCTAATATCATTCACGAAGGAAACTCTAAAGTCCTATGACCTTAGCTCCATTGTTATAAATTGATATGGATCTATTATGCATTGATGCATAATTTAGATATTGCCAATTTCCCATCGGCAATCGGGATATGGATAACCGGCCGGTCGGCCACTTTAGTTATTCAGTCTCATCACTCATGGTTAGACTTTGTTTAGGATTTAGCCCATACTAAGGAAAGGTTAATATACAAGAAAAAGATGCGCACCAACTAGAAAGGAAAACGAAAACATAAGAATGAAAAGGAGGATTCATGAATGCTGGATAATTGCCTCTTGAGAAGGCTATATTTCCAAAACTCATTCATTGAGTTCATACTATTTTGTTACCCCTAGAAAGACTAATTAAGTAAATTTGGACTGATAGGTCTATATATAATTATTATTTAGGATGGCAAAATTCGATCCATTCGACTTTCCCCTATATATGCCCGATGGCAGAAAGGTTGGAGAATGTAAAGATGACTAGCGTAATAGTGCCTGTGGTCGGCAATCGGGATATGGATAACCGGCCGGTCGGCCACTTTAGTTATTCAGTCTCATCACTCATGGTTAGACTTTGTTTAGGATTTAGCCCATACTAAGGAAAGGTTAATATACAAGAAAAAGATGCGCACCAACTAAAAAGGAAAACGAAAACATAAGAATGAAAAGGAGGATTCATGAATGCTGGATAATTGCCTCTTGAGAAGGCTATATTTCCAAAACTCATTCATTGAGTTCATACTATTTTGTTACCCCTAGAAAGACTAATTAAGTAAATTTTGACTGATAGGTCTATATTACTATATATAATTATTATTTAGGATGGCAAAATTCAATCCATTCGACTTTCCCCTATATATGCCCGATGGCAGAAAGGTTGGGGAATGTAAAGATGACTAGCGTAATAGTGCCTGTGGTCGCGCGATAGTACCCACTGATTAAACGAAAGAGGTAATTACTAGTTCGATTCTTTTGAAAAGTATTTAAACTACTATTTGATTTGATGGGGGGAATGTGAAATCACGTGAAAAGGGTAAAACGGTAAAAAAAGAAAAAACATGTATAGAATTTAACAAAAGAACAGTTTTCTTACTCTTCTTCGTGATATAGTTAAAAAAGACAAATAAAATAACACGGGAAAGTACTACAATCCATCAACCACCTCAGAATCTTTTTTTCTTTTTAATTTTTGGCTAAACCACCTCAGAATGTTTAAGGTTTGGGTAGCATCTACCTTTATCCTTTTTAAAGGAACTTGAAAGTTTACGAAACTTCATCAACATTTCACCATTTAATGTTATTAAATTAAAATACATTTATTTGAGTTCTTTAATTTTTTATCAGCTTTGACAACTTCATTGAAGCTTCGTCATCGTTAAATGTTAGGTAGTTACCCCTCATTAAATGAATTAATAGAATAATTAATTAAATAATTTTAAAAACGGATGTACCGATACACTTTTTAAAATTGATTAGCTTTTCATTCAAAAAAAATATTTTTTATATAGTACAACAACTTTTTTTTAATTTAAGAAAAAATAACATTAATTATATAAAACTTTATATATTTGACACATTCAAACTTTCACCAAGCATTGGATTTAATTGTGTTGATAAACTTGAATAACTAATATATGAGAAAAAAAAAACTTGAATAACTAAGGCTATGTTTGGTATATGAAAATATTTTCTGTTTTTATTCTCTAAAAAATACAAAGAAATGACTTATAAGATATATGTAGTTTATAGAAATGTATGTATGTTTTAGAAAATGAAAATGAAAATAGATTTAACATTGAGAATAAATTTTTTTAATCTAATTTCTAGATCCATTTTCATTTTTATTTTCTAAAACATATATACATTTTCCCTTAGAATACATATCTTATATGGTAATTTCTTTATATTTTTTAAAAAATAAAAATAGAAAATATTTTTTCATACCAAATATAACCTAATATTCGAATATCCTTTTTGTCGAGTTTCCTTGAGCTATAAAGTGTTGGAAGTTTGAACATGAAATTTTTAGGATTACTGGATTAGGGGGGGAAAATAGAAGGAAAATGGTTTAAAAATTTTGGGTTGGGCTTGCTAAAACCTATCCCAAGAGGATTGGTGCGTAGTCCATGAGCCTTAGCAGGAGAACTCACTAGTCAATGCAACAGATAAATACAGGGCTTTTTACAGAGTCAAATAATTCAAAAGATTATGCACTGGGATCTTCAGTTGGGCTCAATCTCGGTATACATTGGAAAATCAGATCCAGTGTAATGTATTTATAGGTGCCGGAGCGTGGGTTGGGCCTAACATATAAAAACCTTGATTAGGTTTATAAAAATCATATAGAACATACAAAATTACCTCATATATTGTTATATTGTTAGTGTAAAATTTTGACTCTAATAGTCGAGTCATATGACCGTCAAGTGTCTAATTAACTAATTAGTTAATAATAATAATAAATGTTATTAACTTTAGCTATTAATTATATATTGAAATAATTGAAATAAAATTAATTTTATAACTATTTTAATGTTTACGAGTCTAATTTTATGCAACGCCTGTGACACATTTACTAGTATATATGAAGTATGTTTTTGATAAATAAGTCCTACATTTTTAATGGAGCTTTGGTCAACATTAGTACCATATGCTATATTCTTGGTCACAGTCAACATTACTATTTTAAAACTGACTTTGTTAATTTCAAATAAAAATAAAAATAAAACTGACTTATATACGGATTACGGAGTAAATAATTAATCAAAATCTTGAAATTAGTAACCAAAAGGGAAAGAAGAGTTATGAATTAACTTTTATATCATACTAGAACCATGTACATTATTTATGTGTTATTTGTTACTAAAATTTTACCACGAGCGACTATATTTTTTGCTTTTAATTTTTCCACAAACAAATAAAACACTATTTTATTAGATAATAATTAAAGGAAAGTTGAAAGTAGATGTCTCTGACTCAAATGGCTGACCCAAGCAGCTAAACTGAACGTCTATCAGGCAAAGCATAATAGACAAAACAGGAACAACTTCACTACCAGACAAAGAAATAATTAAAGCAGCTTCTGGTTTACCGCATACAGGATACTATATAATTTGCAACCAAGCTGGTGAAGGCACTCCACGGATTACTTGTTAACAAGGGGAATGAGAGCAGTTACAAATTGTCCGATGGCAAGAAGGATAATGAGAAGAGCAGCCAGAAAGGAGATGTGTGCCCAAGGACTGTTAAAATAATCATGCCTTAATTTAGCCTTATATATGTTCCAACTTCTTGTGCAATGCTTCTTCACGCCAACAAAAATTTCCTCGTAATAAAAGGTGTCTCCGCATAATGTAACACGCTCACGAAGTTTGTAATCATTTGAGCAACGGCTTCATCATCGCCTAACATATTCTCGATGACTCCACTGAAACGGAGCAGTTGCACATCATTGGCTGAGTTGATGAGGTTATCCATCAACGTAACGTAATCCATGACGTAAGTTGAACCTTCATTAAATCATTATATAATTCGTAGGCAATGAGGTTACGAAAGAGATACTCCGTATTGTCGCCAACCACAAACGTTGGAATCTTCATGGTTGAACCTTTAAAGCTTATATCAAACAAGCTCTTCACATCACTGTCGGTGCTGTTCCCATCACTATCAACCCCAACATTGACAAACCGGATTCCTGCTTCTTCCAGCTCCGTTGCGCAACGTATGGATTGCCATTCTGCTAGGCCTTTTCTTACATCTTCCTTGTCTCTTGCACCTGCACTAGGGATGGCAATGGGGCGGGGCGGGGGCGGGGACTGCCTCATCCGCCTCCGCCCCGCCAAAAAAATTTGTCCCCCGTGCCCCGCCCCACCCCACAATTTTATAATATATATTTTTATTTCATTAATTTTATATAATTTTTCAAAATATTTATATAATAATATAGTAATAATGATCTAAATCATTAATTAAGTTTTAATTTTTCAAATTTAATATAAATAATTTTATTTAATTATTTAAATATAATAAAAATACACATATTTAATTTAAAAATTATTAATAATATTATATGCGGGGCGGGGCGGGGCGGAGGTGGCCATATTCCACAATCTCCCCGCCCCGCCTATCAAACAAAAAAAATTTGCCCCGCCCTGCCCTATCCCCGTTTTTTTAAAAAAAAAAACCGCCCCACTCGGGGCGGATCGACTCGGAAACCACGGGTCGGCTCGGGTTTTGCCATCCCTAACCTGCACAGAATATGAATTTCCAACATTTCAAGGAGCTACGGTCACCCTTGGTCATACCGCTCTCCTCGTCGCCTTGTTTTTCCTTTTCTAATTTTGTCCCTTTTTTCTCATAGTATATTTTATGGCGCGTAATTCCTTCAGGCGAAGGAGACCAATTATCATGTACTAAGCTGAGCAGGTGTTTAATTTGACTTGGATAGTTGATGGCAGGACGGTGATGGGTACTCCAGTTCTTCGGACCTGGCAATAATTGAGAAAGCGTAGAAAAAGCCTGGGAAGCAAAGTCCTCTCCATTTGTTGGAGCATCCTCAGTTTTCTGATACAAGTTTACTAAAACAGAGAAAGGAAGTTGATTTTCAAGTAGCAATAAATCATGAAGTAAGGCAGTTTGAATCCACTTCAGTGTGAAAATAGGATCAAAATATTGCACTCTCCCGCACAATAGCTGAACAACAAAGCAACCATCAAGTAGGATCTTTTTTCCAAATGCTTCTTCATCAAGATTTAATGATTGTGAATAGAATTTGCGGACTTGTTCTATGTTCATGGCTTGTAGACATCTATCCCCGAGTTCCTGGCCTTTTCTATCGATAATCCTTCTTAAACACTGCCTTTTGTGCTCTTCCATCTCCTCCAAGTGTGGCAATCCATGATGGTAAGGACCAATTGAGATTAATTGTGGTATATAGGCATTTTCATTTACCTCTCGTAGCCGATGAGGTACTTTCAAAATAGTACTCCAATTGTTTGCAGAGTCAATGACCTCCTCCTTGTCGCTCCCATCCCACGAGTTGTTACCTTCCTCACGCAAACGCTCTCGCCATTCCGTGAACTGAGATGTAAAAGATAAAAAAAACTATAATGTTTACTTCCGAAATTGATACTACTATCTTTTTTTCTAAGTATCAACATGTGGAAGCAATCAGCTTGGCTTGCAAGTTGCAAGGATGATTTTAGAGGAGATTAAAATATATAGATAGATAAATACAATGTACCAAAAGTTATGAAAACAATTTATAATCAAATAGTTGTTTTAGTGATCATATATAATTCATTGAATTAGTACTTAAAAAGTATTTGTTAAATTACTTAAATTACTTAAACTTAGTATGATTATTTCATTTGAAGTCATATTGCTAACTTATAACTAGAACACCGGGGCTTATGTTGCAGGTATTAGAAATATGTAAGTAATGAATAATTATTCATCTAAAAGCACTTTTTTACTTGTGCATAGGAAGTAGGGAAAGTCACCTACTTGGGGAATGAGAGGTTTCAAACTCGATATATTTTATATAAATTTCTCGACCTCTAACTGATACGAGTAATTTACACCTATATTACGGATTAATGTAGAGCCTAAGTTATACAATTTATGTGTAAATTATGGTATATTTTAGATTATTCCCTTCACTTTGGTTTAAATGTTTGTTTGTTTTATGTCTGGCCAATATAGAATAGTTGTTTGGAATTATATGAAGGATCGAAGGGTGAAGTATATTTCATACTCTAAGAAAACAGACGCAATCTAATTGGATACGAAAGTAATTCAATTTATTGTGATAATCATAATTGAATTATGGTCATACAGAAACTGATTTAATTATAATCTAAGGTTCTTAATGTTCTTAGATAATTAGTTTATCTACCGAGAGGTGGTAATCACTTAGTTAGAAAAATTTAGGATGATCTGAGAGGGCTCCTAAGTAGATTAGTGATTCTTATTTTAACCATGATAATTAAATTAAATACCTAGAAGAGAAACCTAAACCCTCACATCTTTAATATTGATTTCCTCGCTTGCTTAAAATGATTCTTAATTTAATCACTACAAGAAAAAGGGATTTTGGCGGGGGTCAAGATAAACATTTACCGGGGGTTTAAACCCCCGATCCATCCACTTACAGGGGGTTAAAAAACCGCCAGTATGGCGCCGCCTGTTCGAGCGTCGTGGAATGCTTTAACAGGGGTTTTATCACGCCCTGGTAAATGTCATATTTACCGGCGATTCTATTAACCCCCCTTGTTTTAGACAATTGGCGGAGGTTAAACCCCCGTTGAATTTGCTGAGCCGGTAGATAACAATTTCAAATATTGAAACATTCACCGGGGTTTATAACCCCCGGTGTTCATTACATTTTTTATTATTTTATTCAATCAATTATTTGAATTACAATTGAACTATAATATCAACAAAAATTATATACATTTCTCTTTTACTAAAATAAAAAAAAATGGTTCATTCTTTTAAAAAAAATGTTAAACTCATAATTAATGCCAAAACGAACACTAAATATCAAAAATTAGTTTGTACAACAAAGAAAGAAGAGTTTAAAACTCTCATGAGATATAACCACACAGTTCACCATGCAAAATACAATTTTAAATCCCTCAATTTTTACTTGACACAAATGATTTGTCTCACAAATCATACAACCTTCCAAACAAGCATATCTGTCATCAAAACTAACTCTACCTAGTACTTCCTGAGTTGTAAGTCGCCAGTTGGGATCAGGATTGATCACATTTTCCTCACAAGGTCATTTGGCGTTATCAGAAACTTTAGGCCAAGGATCCCTCTTAAAATCTATAACAGAGCAAATAATTTCTTGTGCAACTCCTTGTTCAGTTTCTGAAAAAAAAAACTGAAAATTAGAGAGAAAAGAGAGACACTAAAAATGAAAGATGGAAGTGGAACACAATACATGGAAAAGGCCTATCAAGTTCCATTAGTATTTACTCACACTAGCCGGTGAAAATAGGATTAATTATGGAAATGAGTGTGAAAATGTGTAAAATGGTCTAATCAGGTGAGACACAAAATTCAGGGTTGGAAGTAGTATTCAACTAGTGTTCATGTAACATTGGAACTCTAGTCACAATGTCTCCCCTAGTATGGTAGAATAATTCTTTTTTATTCTTTATTAATTGGGAAGAGATGGAGGAAAATAGTAAGTTCTTTTATTTATTCACAGTTCTGCAACTTGGATGCATAAGGAGTTACAGTTCTCACTATGTGGACTACATTCTCTTTAACTATAAATTAATATACTAACCTGCCCAAAATGGTGGAACGCTACAAAGTAAGATGAAAGATATCACAACAGCACTCCAAACATCTATTCAGAGCCATAATTTCTTTTCAACACTTCAGGAGCCATGTAGTATGGACTTCCAACTATCTTAGTAAATCTTTCACCTGTAAGAGGAAATATTCAATCTTCAACAGATAAACATGGAAGGATGAAGCCAAAAGGTGAAAATTAAGCAAATAAAATTATCAATTAAAATAAGGTCAATGTTTCTATCATGCTTAGCAATAGTTACTCATACAGAGAAAAAGGAACTTTCTGGAGTTTCCTAAACCAACATATAGATAGGACACATAACATTCAATTGTCTGTAATGAATGGAAAGAGGAACAGGGAACAACGTCCAATACTGGTCATTTATGTTATCAATCTTTTTACAGGGTGGAAAGATCTAAAAAAGCATTAGATAGAATAACAAGGAGTCGCATACAGTATGTCATTCCCATAGGACACATAACATTCAATTACCTGGAATGTAAAGAGGAACAGGGAACATAAGTACAGATTTGTTGCTTCATCTAATTCAGAGTAACAGCTGCGACCCTACCTAAAATGGCTTATATATATTCTATTGGCTTACCAAAAAGTACATTTTTGCAGTTTAAATCTAATTTTCTATAGTGCTTTATTCTTTGCTTCTATCTATCATAACTCTGTCAAATATAACAAGATAATATTAGACTGCAGTTATAATTATTCTTAACAGAAAGGCAATAAATAGGCCACTGCAAAAAATAAAGAAACTAAAGATTCTCACCATTGATATAAAATAATTGTCCAGAGAAGGTTATTGACTCGTTCATATCAAACAGCAACTTAAAACCCAATTCCACAATCTCAATTAGCCTTGAAAAGGAAGAGACTTACCAAAGATGTTCTGCAACAATTTGACTTTGACAAAAGGCAACAAGTAATATTCTGCACAACAGCTAGATTTAGCTCGAACCACAGATAAGTATCTGTAGCAGTAGCTTTCTTTACTCCCCTAAGGTTGTGTGGTGCTTTCCAAGTAAAGCTAATGTGGCTTGTTTGCTCCGAACTCCAAAGAAACCAATAAGAGTACTCGAGACTAAATAACTAACAGAGAGGAAAATAAATAACAGAGAGGGAAGAGATTTACCGGATTGAGTGGAAAGCCGAGAATCGTATCAGTGTTTGGCTTGAAAGAGAATCGCCTAAGAAGTTAGATGAGAAAATAGAGCTTTGGTTCTTTTTTCTATTTTAAAATTGGTTGGCGCCGATTTATCAGAGAAAACGGAGGGATGGAACGGTAAAAATATACTTAAGAGAGAACAGCGGCGCCGATTTTAAGCCAAGTTGCAGCCGTACTTGGAATAGATGAGAAAAAAATTGAGATAATAAAAGGAACTAACGGGGGTTACTTTGAGGTTTGATAGAATATATAGAACTTACACTCTGCTGAATTGCTCTTGCATTTCTAGTCTACCTTTTTCAAGTAGACTTTTTGGCTCTGTAGAGATGCTCTATGATCTTGATGGGTTGGTATTGTTTCGTTAACTAAACTGAAGGAAAAAAAGGGTCAGCTAAGTTGGCCACAAGTAGCTTTATATCCAATTTAAACAAATTTTAGGAATTTTTTAAGAATCCACAATCAAGTGACATTTTCTCAAATTGAAAACCTTAGAAGCATGATGTATAGATCTATAATATTCTTCTCAGCTCAAAAGATATTAGCCTAGAGAGCATTGAGCATATCAGAAGAAGCCATACTATTTAGAACAAGAAATTAATAATCCACAAAATTAAGAGAAAACAAACAAACAAAGTGCATTACTTATCCAAAAAAATAAAAAAAAAACAAAGTGCATTAGTGCAAGTTAGAAAAACATGATAAATTTTGATATGGCCAGTACTTAAAGCACGAGCAGCCAAATATTTAACAAAATACTTATTTTCAAGAGCTCATTCATCAAAGGAGATTAATTAGGAAATTAACAAATATAAAAAATTCAATTTAAGCATGCTCAGGCTTCCACCAGAAAATGTAGAAGATATAAGTAAATGATTACTAGCTACCAGCTACCACTATAAAACAAAATATTTGCAGTATATTCAGTCTTATCTTCAGCACCTATTTCTGGTTAGACAATCTAATATAATTCATTCTCCAATAACATCTCTGAAATTCCTATCTTCAGTCTAGTACATAATCTACCTTCCTTTGCCAGCCCTGTACCAGACCACTAAAAGGATCCATCAGAGGAGACATGGTGAGATGCCATCCTAAACAATTCTTTTATGACACTGACATAATGGTGATGAAGTAGAATGCGACTTTAAAGAAAGTTACAAACAAAAACAACTTATCATGTCATCTCTGATTATGGAAAATTCAGAACACATAACACAAGCAGATGTAGATTAGGTCATTTAAGAAACGATAACAAAAGCTATAAACTTATTGTGGTACCTGAGAACCGTTGGCAACCAACCGATCAAAGGCAAAGTCATGAATTTGTAAAAACAACAACAGAACCAAAGAAGTTAGCATGTTCACAATACTAAAACCGAGTAAGCATGCACTAGAAGCAATTAATCAGAAAAATCGCACCAAATCTCTAAACTATCCTATCTAAATTCCAACCAAAAACAAATATTTATCCAAATTGAAATTTTGTTTACATACATATTCCATGATTTCAAATTGAAAAAACGACATCGCTATCAAAAGCAAAATGTTGGCCAGAACACCTATTATCAAGCTTCAAACTTTATGTAATTGACTTTGAAAATAGACATCGCCAATGACCACCGTCAAATCATTGCCTCCATTCAAATAAACGGAGCTCAATGCCAATATGCTTAGGGTTAGGGTTTCTAATAACTAAAGAATCGAAAATGGAAAGGATCTTTCAATTTCTTGGTAAAATCTAGAGAAAGACTAATATTCTGCCATGAAAATCGAAAAAGAGATGTGAGAATTGAAATCTTTCCAAGAATCGAAGATTTTGACTTTTGAGGGCGAGAGAGATAGATTTGAAATGCGAAAGGCAGGAGGAAATTAGGAAAAAAGGAAAATCAGAAGATTTGTAGAGGGGAAAGAGAAAAGTTCGGGAGTCTTTTTTTTTTCTTTTTTCTTTTTTAACTTCGCGCGGAAGAGTCTCAGAGAGCGGGGGTTAAATTACCCCCCAGAAGAATAGTGCCGCTAAATCAAACATTTTTTGTAGTAAATTAATTTTTATTCTTCCTTGATCAGTCAGTTTTACTATTTTTTTTTAATTTAATTTCCTCTTGTTCTTTCTTAAACTTTACTAGAATTAAATTATTAGTTTTCTCAAGTCCTTGTGGAATCGATACCTTAAAGCACTCCAAGCTTTACTACTTGATTTCTGTTCTCTTGCAGAAAATCCCTTATCACTAACCAATTTGGCAGGATGAGGAATTCAACCATCTAAATATTTTCATGTAAAATAATCGAAATTAAATGTGAATTTTTGCCTTTAACATAAAAGTCTTAAAAAATTAGGTGAAGAAAGATTCATTCAACTCAATGCATATAAGGAAAAATAGAAATCAAAAGCAAATAAATCGAATGAGTAGATTCAAAATAATTAAACCCATTAATTTTTCCCGTAATTGAACACTCAGAATTCTAAATTCAATACTTTAATAAAAAAAATTATAGCTTGACTTCAGTAAATGGTTGATGAGGTGATATAGATTAATATAAGAAAAAATTAGATTCATTGTACTCGATCCGCCTAATAATAATAATAATAACTAAAAGGAATATCCGCACTAATGCAGTAGATATATATACAAAATTAATCATATGTATTTAATTGAAATGTGCATATAATTGTGGTGATTATTTTAAATAGGACAGCTTTGATATCAATAATCAATAATCAATAACAATATATAAAAGTTATCTTCAAAGGGCTTCACAGGTTGTGCCATGTTATATTTTAAAATTTTTTTTTAGTTTTAAATTAATTTTCCTACCCTCATTTCATACATTTATATATGGGTTTAAAATTAATAAATTTTTCTTCTTCCTTTACTTTCAAAAACTATTCATACATTTATATATGAGTTAGGAAGGGTCAAGTTGGCTTTCTTATACTTTGTTAAATGATGCTTACATTGTTGAGTTGATAAAATCCCAATTTTTTTACCTCATAAAAATATTCAATTAAAATTTTAATGTTTTAAAGATGTCTTTACTCTTTAATTATTTATATTTATTAGTTCAATTTTCTTTTCCTTTGTTTTTTAAAAACTACTTAATTTAATTTTATGATGCTCTAGTGATGTTTTTATTAATTTAGTAGATGATGTAATATATGTTTTCATGATTTTAATAAAAATTAAATTGATTTTTGTTAACAAAAAAAATATTATATTAATTTTTTTAGAAAGAGGAAAAGTATTTTTCAAGAAAACTGAAGAGTGAAGAGTTAAAAACATAAAATATATATAAGGATTAAAAAAAAAAGAAATGAAATGATGATGTGAATAACTTAAATAATAAGTTCCTTTAAGGATACATCAAAAGCTTCCATATTCTTTTTTCATATCAATTGATTCTGATTGAAATCAATATATGCATTTATTGACAGAAGAATTAAATTAATTTTTTTTAAAAGAATGCATTAATTTTTTAGGAAAAGGTATTTTTCAATAAAGTGAAAAGTGAAGAGCCAAAAATATAAAATTAAAAAAAAGGAAAAAATGATGATGTCAATATCCTAATGGTTGAATACCCAAATTGGCCCATAAACTATATATTTTTATAGGGCTGTTTAAGCAAACCGAAAAATTGATAACCGAACAGAATCAACAACTAGATTAAGGTTTTGGATTGTTAATGAAAACCGAATGAATCAAATGGAACTCGAATGAACTGAATGAGCTAAAATTTTAAAAAATACTTGATTTTATTGATCCAAAATGAAAAGATGTAAAATTTTTATAATCTTATTTGAGCTTTTATAAAAGAAAAAAATCCAAAATTGAATGGATTTCAATTACCTAAAAACCCGCAAAAAAACCTGGGACTGAACCGAACCGAAGCGTTAGGGTATTAAAACCTTAATATCCGAACCGAATCGAATCATTTACACCCCTATATTTTTGGACTTATTGGCTTCTAAACTTTTATTTGAGACGATTGACCCCTCAAACTATTATTTTGGGACAATTAACCCCTCAAACTATTATTTTGAGATAATTAACCCTTCAAAATTATTATTTTAAGACAATTAACCCCTCAAACTTAATAGTTTGGGACAATATAACCTTTGAGATTCCATGCAATATAATCCTTTGGGGGATAAATTATCTAAAAATAATAGTTTGAGAGGTTAATTGTTCCAAATAAAAGTTTAGAGGCCAAATTATCTTCTTTTGTATAGTTTGAATGCCAATTTGGATGTTCAGCCATATCCTAAATGAGCTCATTTAGATGATAAATTTAATAGGGAGTTATATAATAATAAAACAATTAAATATATAATCTTGTAAACTTATAAATATATTAAATATATTCCATATATATTTTTTATTATTGCTTTTTATTTCATTGTGCCCTATATATAATTTGTTTGGGTACAAATCAGAATACACAAGATTTTTCGCTTACGTGCTGCTCAGACGAAGGATTAATTCCACTCATAGTAAAAAGAAGATCCATTGGCTGCAACATCGAAACTATATGTTAGGAAGGGAAACACTTAATGAAACATGAAAAGCTGCTAATGGTTGGAATGATTCAGATAAATCATAAAATTTATAAGTACAAACATTTATTGAGAAATCATGTGACAAATTAACAAACTAATCAACATATATAATTGTACAAAATCAAGTCTCAAGGGACTTGCACCTATCACTTAAGTTAAAGATAGGGTACTTTATAATCTTGATCTTTGAAAAATTATAATTAATCTTTGAAGATTCAAAAATGGTATATATTCATCATTTTCCCTAAAAAAAAAAGTTAGACTATGTATGGTATCAGACAAAATTTTAAGTCAAGTAAAGTAAAGTCTTGGATTTTAATTTTTAGTGTTTCATTAATAGGGCTGAGAAAGAAGTACTTAAATAAGAAAGATTTCGGTCATATTTAATTACCTCCTCCTCCGTGAAATCCATTCCGGAAGTGTCGTCTAGTAGTCGAAGAAGAAGACTATTTGATCGCCCCTGTTTCGTTTGTCTTCTGCTTGCTCGCTTCACTCCATAAAAGCAAAGAATAATTTATAGGATGAGATAGTTTTTCCGTATATGAGAATTTGAATTAGGATACTCAACAACGGTCAAACAGCATATTAGTCAAATATGAAGCAACCCAACGGTTAGCAACATGATTGGAATAATATTAACTAAAACATTTTGCATTTAATTTCTGTCAAAGATTTCCATTCTATAGGAAATTTCCATGCACAAAATTCTTTATATAAAAGAACTGCAATTAAATACACAATGTTTTAGTTAATATTGCTCCAATCATGTTGCTAGCTGTTGGGTTACTTCATCTTTGGCTAATATGTTGCTTGACCGTTGTGGAGTATACTTAGTCAAACTCTCATGCAAGGAACCATCTCTTCCTATTTTATTAACACAAAACTCTTTTCTCCTTTTCTGTCAGATTAATGTGTACAAGATGGAAGGTTTGACTTGAACTAAAAATACCAACCCTAGGGGTAATGACTTAACCAAGTCAAGATGAACGTGCCTGCACCGAGGAGTACGTTCTAGAATTTTCAAGATGGAAGACTTGACTTAGCTTAAAATTCCAACCCAGGGTATAATGGAAAATTTTTGACATGACAACTTCCATAGGGAAAAAATATGTCTAGACATGGTCATATGTAATAAAAATATAGGTAAGCTCAAAAATAAGAATAATCAACTTTTGTAATATGCAATTTAGGCTAGACGTTGTTCATTATGGTGTTGATCAGGAGAATTTCTTTTGTTCTTGTAATAGTTTTTAAAAGTTGAAAACAACTTTGGTTAAATTTCCTTACATTTTCCTTTCTCCAATATTTTCTATGCGCCAAACATATATAGGAAAATATTTTTCTTATTGTTTTCCTTGACATCAAATAAGGTAACGATTTTGAATTTTCTCAATTAATTTTTATTTCCTTCAAATTTTCCTAAGTATTTTCCTTTTCTTAAAATGTTCCACGTACCAAATATAACATAAAAGAATGAGTCAAGTATATTTAAGAAACCAAATTTACCTCGCTTCCACATATTGTGGTATGTACTTTGTCTGCATCGTTTGTGCATTTTCCTCAATGGGGAAGCATGTTCTTGCCTGCTTCAAAGCATGGTGAGAAATGTAGTGAAGAGTACTATTATGGATCGGAGTGGGATAAGGAGGAAAAACAGAGAGGGTTGCACCATGGAAGCCTCAAATTTGCTGAGAACAGCAGGTCTGAGAGAGGCCCGCGGATTAGTTCTGCACCAACACCTCCAATTTCAACTCCAGCAGATGTGTAATAACTAATAGTCACCAAGCACTGGATTTGATTGTGTTGATAAACTTGAATAACTAAGACAATGGATATCCTGCTTGTTCAACAGCTGTGTAATTACTAATCACCAAGCATTGTTGGAAGTTTGAACATGAAATTATATAAGGATTAGGGGAAAATAAAAGGGAGATGGTTTAAAATCATTTGGGTTGGGCTTGCTGAAGCCTATCAATCTTAATACTATTCCCAAGAGGATTGGTGCACTGCATAGTCCATCAGCCCGAGATAGAGTAGTCATTAGTGAATGCAACAGATAAGTACAAGGCTTTTGCAGAGTCCAATAACTTGCATGGGTTCAAAAGATGATGGGCTAAGATCTTGGGTTGGCCTCAATCTCACTAAATATATTGGTAAAATCGGATCCAGTGCAATGAATCTATTAGGTGTTGGAACGTGGGTTGGGCCTAAGATAAAAAAACCTTGATTAGGTTTATGAAAATCATATTGAGTATTAAAGTATTGAAATTTGAGATGATAACGGTCTCTATCAGTGAAAATACAAATTTGATCTTCCAAAAGACACATATTTAGAGGGTAATACCTTTAACATTTTCAACCTGAAAAGGATTGCTCTTATCTAAAAGTCTAGAGAGATCTTTGGAATGGGAAAAAAAAAAAGAGGAAAAAACCGACTTGCTCCACTTAAAAGAATGAGTCTAGTTTTTCTTTTTTTTTAATAATACAAGTATCCGTATCCGTTTTAATGATCTACGACTAATTCTATTCGAGTCGGATCGGCTCATTAAGGGGCAAAATTCTCTCAGAAATAGTTTTCTTTAATCATAATACTCAAATTCGATACCTTATTTAAGAGGAACACGTGTCGAATCATTTAAACCAACCAATTGTTGATACTCTATTTTTTTATTCCAAAGTAAGTAAGTTTATGTTTATCTCACTTACACTTGTAATCTTAATCATTGTGCTCATTAATTTAATTAACTTGTTGAAGTCTTAAAAGTTAGGACAATAAGTAAGGACTTAGACTTAATCATGGACTTCAAACGAATACTAGGTCAAGATAATCATTATATTCCAAAGTAAGTTTATGTTTATCTCACTTACACTTGTAATCTTAATCATTGCGCTCATTAATTTAATTAACTTTGTTGAAATCTTAAAAGTTTGGACAATAATTAAGGACTTAGACTTAATCATGGACTCCAACAGAATGCTAGGTCAAGATAATCATCGTCCCATTCATTTATGTCGTCCCATTTCTAATTAACGATATGGTCAAAGATTTCTACTTTTCACTTTGGCAACAAGAATTTTGAAAAAGGGTACTTTTTGAACACAATCCAACCCGACGCTTATGAAACAAATGATTAGCGGGGAGATTGGTAAAAAGTCTCATGCTATAATGAGCCAAACCAAGGAAGAAATTTTATTCCAATCTTTTCACCATTGGATGCCAACTGGGAGTTTTACTCGTCCATCAATCTGTTACAAAGCACTCGTACTCATGGCGAATATAATTAAAAACCTGTAGCCGACTACTTGACTCAATAATTAGTGTATGAATTTCTCTGTTTAAGAATAGGGTTCGAATCTCGCTTCCTGAACTCCTCAAAGAAAAGAAAGAAGAAGAAAGGGAAAGTATTGAGTGGAAACAGTACCTCTCTTTACAAGGCCTATGGACTACGGTTTTGTAGCAAAAGGTTAGAATGAAAAAGAACATGGCAATGATGATGATAACATTTAAGTGGTAAATCATGGAAGATGGCGACCCATCAATTACTAAAAGGTTTTCCTAAGACCCAAAAAGACTAAATTGAAACTGGCTTAGCACATGGCAGGGTCCCAGGGCTAACAGGATCTCTGACTCTTGACTTTCTTCTTGTTTGAGATGGTTAAAAACACCCAACCAAGCATCATAAATATTAACAATCAAGCCACTATCTGCAATGCCTCAAATCCTTTTAACTGTGGTCTTCTACTGATGAGTGATGAGCCTTTTTTGTTCTCTTATTTGGTACCCTTCACCATTTTTACAGCATGAAATCTGCCTTGCAAAGTTCAAAATCTACTGCATTGCATTTTTATCCCTTTATAATATAAAGTTTGGAACTTTGAGCTTTGAAGTGACTAATCAGTCTTCATCTTTTTCTCTCTTTTTTAAAACTGGTTACATTTTTTAGTACTTGTGCTTTCAAACACTTGGGTTTAGCCTAATTGATTCTCCAATGTTTCAAATTCACTAAGTTGGAATTGTACCATGTTCTGCTTGCTGCAGTCATATCAGATTGTCATTAATTATGAGGAAGAAGTAAACTGTTTTAATCAAAATTGACAAGCAAATGAATTGAATATGCCGACAGACATTTTTTTTCACCATTAATATTGCATTTCATCACCTTTTGATTACCAGGAATTGGGAAAAGCATGATGACAGGAAGAAGACACCCTCTCCACTGTTGATCAACCCTGTTTGTAACTCATCATAATCAGTTCATCACTTTAGCAGAATACCACTTTCTCCAAAATATATGGTTCTCAGGGAGAATGATGCTTCCCTTTCATTGCAACTCAGCAATAAAACAAGGGAAAAAACAGAAGGCATCTCTGATCTCCACACTTTTTACTGTTTAAGATATATACTGAACACTGTTTGTTAATAAATTCTTACTTTTACTTTTGCCCCAGGAAAGAAATCATTATAAATTTGTTTTGACCATAACAACTCTCTAGCAGACTAGCACTCCCACTCATGCATATAAAGGTCCTCATGCTTGAATTGACCTTAACTTAAAACAAAAGACAGGCTTGGCTTGGTAGAGGTCCCGCCCATTGGGGTCTAAACGTAACTCGATTTCATATTAATAGAGGTCCAACTGACCACCAATACTGAGAAATTTATACCGAAAACTTAAAAAAAAAGACGGAATAAGGTAAATGGGAAAGTTGACCGGTAAAGTAGGGACCCATGCACTTACCAACTAATTTAAGCTAATAACTCCATACATTGCCCTGTATAAATGTTCATGTCTGAATTCGGATAATCAGTACAAACTGGTTATTGCACTCCATTTAAGATCAAGACAATGCTTGCTGCCAAGAAAGTTAAGCTTATGATTTTAGTAATATAACATGTATCATCCCTATTGGATTTCTCATGGCGTAGTAACAAAAGCAGTTATAAAATGACGTATAAGAGGTGATCATTACTGATAAAAATTGCAGGTGAAGTGCTCCCCCTACCTGAAATGGCGACGGTCCAGGTGAATTTGGGGCAAGATATATAGACTAACCTTGGGGTCCATTCTGTATCAATTTTTCTTCTGTCATATGCTTCTCTGCCCTATCCCTCCCTGACAGCTGGTGGGTTGCAGTGGCTACAGTCCATACGTTATTTAGAGGAGCCCAACCCAGAATCAAACACACCCCTCAATTTCAAAAGGTCTCTCCCTTTTCCTCTCTATATAAATAACACCGAACCTCATTCAACCCTCTCCATATCTTTCATATTTATATTTACTGCTTCTATATAGTGTGGTAGCAGCTAGCACAGGCACAGCAGTGCCAGTCATATAAGAACGCTACCTTTGACACAGCTCAAAGCAAAGAAAAAACAGGAAAAAGAAAGCTACACACCATTTTCGATATGGCAGGAAAAGAAAACGACACAAGATTTATAAGTGACAATCACGCATGTGAGCCTTGCAGGTCTTTTGGTGAAAAGTGCAGCCATTTGGTTAAGAAGCAGCGAGCCAAATTCTACATCCTCCGCCGGTGCATAGCAATGCTTGTTTGCTGGCGTGACCGAGGCGAGCCTTAATCACAGAGGGCCAGCTTTGGTTTTCTATTATCGTCTCTCTACCTTGTATAGGAGTGTAATTAAAAGAAGTGGTTTTGATTAGTATATTAGGTAGCTCATTGTTAATTTTTAAGGATAAGAAATATTTCTATAGCTAGTGTTCAAAATGAGTTTTATTTTGGCTCTTAGCAATAAGAATCTAGATCTGTTTAAGGTTGCCCTCTTGTTGAAAATGAATGGGGAATGGTTTTTTTGAGTCCATATGTAAATTTTGTAATGCTTGCAAGTTTCTGCTCTATCTCTTCTTTTCTTGTTGGTCCTTTCTCTTTCTTTCTTTCTTTCTTGCTTTGCTTTTCTTGGAATGCTGTTAAAGTTCAAAACTTGTTGTTTAGCAGTCAAAAGTGTTGATGGGACTGAAGGGAAATCTGGGTTTGTCATCAACATTCTCTCTCATTCATTAGTAAAAGAATCAAAATTTCCCTCTTCCTGGGTAATTAGCAGCTTCTGACTGATACTTTTCATTTGTTCTATTTCCTTTTCTATCTTAGCCATCTGGTTCTGGTCTCATCATGTAAACAGTACACCAAGTATGGGATTGAAAAAGGAAATTTGTGAATTCTGTACTGGCTCTGGGTATGTTCCAAGAGGGCAAGAGGTGATAGGCTGATAACTGCAACTGGGTCTTCTCTGCTGCCTGCTGATCTGATATATTTTACAGTTTACTTCTTCCTTTTCTTTTAAAAGAGTTTCTGTGCTATAAATAGAAATTGTGTAGATTCTTCCATTTTTCCTCCAGTTTCTTCACATGAAATCATCATTGGTTAGAGAGAAAAAAAAAGAAACAAACAAAGAAGACAGATGCTTCAACTTTCCCAGATTACAATCTTCCTTTTTTCATTGTGAATCCTATTTATGAATCATTAAACTAATAATTCTTCCTTGTCTTTTCCTTTTCTTACTTCGTAACAGGAAATTATCATTATGCTACAGTAATTAGACAAGGTAAACAAATAGTAACTGTTCCTGTTTGAGTTTCAAATATAAACTGAGCAGTAAGTCGAGAAAGCATTAATCAACATGCTCCCCATACCCTGTAGAGTAGAATCTCAAAATGATTCGTCAATTCAGACAATCTAATCACCAGGTCCGTGTGCTTAGGAAACATCAGACAAATAGTGGGAGCACTAATTTTAGAATTATTTTGACTTAATACATAAAATAATCTTCAAATTTATATAAAATTATCGTTTTGACTCTTCAATTTTTATTTTAAAATTTTCTTCCTTAAATTTTTATTTTGTACACAATATAACCCTTAGCATTTCTTTTTTATATATTAACACGTGAAATTTTCATATGACATATGAAATTTTCTTATTATACCAACATCAAAGGTTACATCGTGTACAAAATAAAAGTTCAACGATTAAAAATTTTAAAATAAAAGTTGAAGGGTCAAAATGATAATTTTAGACAAATTTGAGAACTTATTCTGTATATTAAACCGAATTATTTTTCTTTGGACCATCTCGCCTCTCCGATTGCAACTTGTTTATATTTTTTCTTTTGTCTCCCAATCGCAACCATGTTTTCCTTTAGTGTTCCTTTACATGCAACAAAAATCCATCGGCTCAGATTGATTGGAATGGCTGACCATACGTCAATATAAATATATATACATATATATTTATATATATTTACTACCACTATTTTCATCATCCTCGCAACAATGCAAGTTTTCCCTAAGAGTCTGTCACAAAACCACCACTCTTTACAATCTAGTGATCCGCTTGCAACTTGCAAATTCTAAGTAATGTTTTCAAATATAGACCTCAAATTACTTCTAACCAAAAGGGTTTCATCGGACCAAGCCGTATAATTGTATACATCGCTATAGGATTAATACAAGTATTTTCTTTGTATTTGATAACCACGTTAGATCCGATTAATCAAGAATTAAATCACATTAAATCTCAAATAGAATAAGTTCCTTTTATTTTTTTTCTCATTCACACAATTTGAACCTAATATCTCGTCTACGGGACGTCAAGCTTCTTCTTTTCTGACTTGATAAGCATGAGTTAAAAAGTTATTGTCTTCGTGATTTAAATCCGTCACCTCAGATCTCCATCTTGGCCTAGTGGCCAAAGATTCTAATGAGGTCACCTTGTATTAAAAAAAAAATCCGTCACCTCTATAATAATGGAAAGCGGTTTAATCACTAGATTTACTGTTGAATATATCAGGGATCACCCTGTTATAGCCTCAAAGTGATGATGGACAGGGGCAAAATCATATCAAAGCCTATTCTAAAACTAAAAGAGTTTTACCATTCAACATGATCAGAAAATATTGTATAAGTTGACTGATAAATGAACCCCTTGACCAGTCAGCATAATTTGATTACACCCTTTTACAGGTTGGGTTTTTCTTTTATTTTTTTTCTCTTAATAATTTGTTCAGAATGTTTATCCATTTAATCATTCAAAAAAATGTTCACTATAGTTTTGAAAAATCAAAGGTCATCAATATAAAAAGGGCAGTACTGGTATATGTTTGATGTGAATCAGGGCAACGGAAAGCAAGCAAGCAGCAATAATGAATAATGATTTCAAACAAAAAGCTTTAAATCCGAAAGATGCATGTGAATTTCAATTATAGCCAACATGATAATATATCCTCTTTAATAAGTACACTGAAAATCACGTGTGAGAGTGAAAATACACTTAGCCTTTGATATGACACATTAAGCTATATAATTCTTCCATACCAGGTGAAGAGCACGCCCCTTTATTACAAGACAAATCATGCGTTTCTTTTGTCTTCGACAATCTTATCAACCGATCGATCGCTTCTTACACACTGTTATCTTTGCCCACCTTTCAAAGTTGATTAGTAATAATAATTCCTCTAATTAGTGCTACTCTAGTATTATTAATTAATTTTAAGGGTTAATTAATCTCTCTTTGGCCCTTTTTTCTGAAAAAAAAAAAAAAAGCTACCATAGTGCAATCACAAGTGAAAATTATCCACTTGGAGTGGTTAGCATTTGAACGAACTCTACTCCCGGAATCAATAATCATCGTTTTATCAACAGATTATGCAACTGTTATCAATTATTAATATTGGTATCATTTTTTGTTTAAGAAAATTGATATGTAAGATTAAAACCATTTCATCTGTAAGAGATAGGACCTTAGCTTGCAGACTATATTGTATCAGGCATATATATACAAGCCAGTCACAATTTCAAAAAAAAGTAATGAAACCTAACTTTGACTATTCAGAAATGACAAATTAATAATGGAGGGTCATAAAAAGGAAATGCTATAGTCATGCTTTTTACCTTACAAAGAAGACCTGGAAAGGTAATGCATATACTTCCAATTAGCAACAGTTAAAAAATAGCACCAAATCTAGGAATACCATTGTAGACTATATATATATATATATATATATATATATATATTAATAGATTTTTGACAATCACATTGAATTCTAATTAATTTGAAATTTGAGTCGTGTTGGACTCCAAATGGAGTCAAAGGAATTCTTCCAAACTTATTTTTTGATTCACAACAAATTTTGTTTGATACCAATGGCATGATTTCATATTTACCATCATGATTTAGTAAGGATAATTAATGTTCCTTTTTCCATTCTTTTTGATAATACTGTCAACATTTTCATGGTCAAGAAAATAAGTAAAATATTATCCTCACAGTAATAAGTAGGTGGAACAAGTTGGTACCATTTGATTCCTTCTCCACGTTGTCATTGCTGCTGAAAAGTTCTTGCCCATTCCAAATAAGATTCATCTGGATAATGTTGTACTAATTGTTAGCCTTGCTAACCATGGAGTAAAAAAATAAAAAATCAGCATATAACTAGAAAAAGGATCACTTATTTAACCATATATATAAGAGTTGGAAGAGAAGGGGGCTTCAAAGAACTAAAGGCTAATTAAACGGAAAAAAATGCATTAGAATATTTGGCTCGATGATTGGTACGTGCCTAACGAATTCGAAATCTCGAAATCTCTACGAGAGGAAAAGAGGGCAGAATTTTTAATGAGTGAGAAGAGCAGGAAGAGCGATGTGAAAAGGGGCAAGAGATGATGCGGGTGGGTCAAGGGAAATGTGTCAGCCGACAGCGAGAATCCTTAGAGGAAAGAAAGGGAAGTGTGGGTAGAGAAAAGGGAAAAGGAAAGGGAGGGACTAGGGAGGTTTACAACCACTGCACTGCAGCTCCTCCTCCTATATGCTCCCTATTCTCAGTGCCCCCTCGTGCGGCCCTCCCCTCTCTCTCTTTCCCTTTCTGTGCCTTTGGTCCCACTCTCCCTGCCGTTTTTATAAGTCCTTGTTGCTCACTAATCAACCCCCCACCTCCACTGCCCCCATCATATTCAATATTGATATTCTCGGCCTAATTTCATCAACTCATCAACACCATCATATCAACGCTTTCATCACCTTTTTTGCCCTCATCACGCTTTCATCAACATCCACCAATGTTTTGCTGTTCCTGAATATATAATACAGAAAAAACAACAGATCCCCTTGACTATATGTTGGTTACATTTAAGTATTTAACTTGATTATTTGTGTTTCATGCTCCAAAGATATGTTTTTATGGTAACATTAATAATACTAAGACTTTGATCATATATTGAACCTCGCCGCTTGTCCAAACGTTCTGAAACCTACAAGCATTTGATCAAAATATCATGAAAAAAAGGTAGTATTAGGATACCCTCATTGACATAGATATTCAGCATTGTTGTTAACAAGCAGAAGATCCGCAAAGTTGAAAGATGGGATGGGGCACCAAAATGTGGAAAGAGAATAAAAACTACAACTACGGCAATTCAAAAGGGAAAGGGCGGGGAGGGAGGGGGACCCAAAAATAAATGATCAGAGGCAGCACGTGCATTCCTGACAACGTTGAAATATAGGGGGCGGAGAGAAAGGGGTTGATTTGATTTCGTTTTGTTTTGTTTTTGTGTTTACCATGGTTGGTTGGCTTGGCTGGTTACTACTATATTACTGCTGCTGCAGCAGTAGTGGGAGTAGTACACACAGGCTGCTGCTTGTAGGGCGATGGAATTCAATCGAATCCCCTGCTGCCAATAAAAACAGAACAGCAGCAGCAGCATTCAACGATGTTCCTGTGTAGTTACCTTTCAACGTGGAGATGCACGTGTGGGTTTACCCTTTACAAACACCAATTCAAAAGAGAGAAAAGAGGACTCTGGGATTTAATGAATGTGCTGCTGCTGCTGCAGCAGCCTGCAGCTGCATGGCAGCATGGCATAATATAGAAAAGAGTTAAAATAAAAGATCATAAAAGAAAGAAAAGTTAATCAAAGGTCCCCCAATCCCAAAAACTTTTTTTTCCCTCACCCCCTCTTCTTTTATCTCTATTTAGGTTATCTTCTCCAACCACCTGTCAGGTGTTCCATAATTTCAGATTCTTATAGAATTGGCCTATATATGATCTGTCGCAGACCGTTTCTTCTCACTCTTCTAATCCTTCCTCCACCATCAACCATCTCAACAAATTTGCTGACAGTACTCTTTTTGCCTTTTATTCTGGCAAAGGTGATTGAAATTCCATGTCTTTTGGGTAGAGATCATCCATTCATCATATACAAAGCCATTCACTTACCAATATGATTACAGATAATAAGAAAGCAACATCTTTATACAGGGATTTGACGGGGTGAGTCTGTTCTCTCTCGAACATTTCTAGACATCATCTGAGCTAAATTCGATTGAGATTATTATTATTTTTAGTCAAACAAACGATAACCAAAACTATCTACCAAACGGATCGTGTTGGTAATTTCTTTCTCCCCCTAGTAGCTAGTTAGAAATCTAGGGCATTTGGTTTAGCAAATCCATTATGGGACCGGTTATGGTTTATCATAGGTTAGATAATTGGTGGAAAAAAGGGGAAATGGTGGGGTAGAATAGAAAAGGGTATGCCCCTAGACATGATTGGTATCTACGTGTATATGATATGATATGATGTGCTCTCATCACCATTATTGTTATTTAAGTATTTATTTATTTTTGGGTATGTGATATGATTTGATATATGTGTTTTTTGTTACTAGTATGCTAAATATCTCTAATGCATTTGATGATTCCCAGCAATTCATGTCCCCCTCGACACAGCAACACATGAGGCTGCGTTTGGCTTTGAGTTGGTTTCAATTTTTTGCTGTTTATGGATACAAATTGAATGCTTAATCGGTTATAAATTACAAAGGAAAAATCCTATGTGGTTGAAATCCTAAACCACTATGCTTTGAAGCTGAAGATTTCTTTGAAATAGTGAAGCAGTGCAATTCAAAGAAGAGGAAATAATTTCAAAGGAAAAAGTGTAGGGAAACGACTTGGGAGAGCAAAACAAGCAAGTGGGCAGTGGCCAAAAGGATCCAAAACTATTGGGATGATATTTTTGAGGGCACTGGGAGAGGGCAAGCAAGTTGGGGGAGGGGAGGGGGGGTGGGGGATTTTTTGTGTCACAAGAACTCAGAACTATTGTCGGGAGTTGACAACCGACATGGGGTTGTTGCATGACCAAAGATTGCAAAGACCCAAACACCAAAGAAAGAAGGCCTCTAAAAGTGCAAGGACAATGATGGAGTATCAATTAAATTAGTACACGTTAATCTCCGTTTTCACATGTGGGGTTGTCTCCCATAAAGTGGCTTAGTCTAATCAATAGTTCCCACCCACAGGCCACAAGGCCACAACAATTATCTAATCTTTCCAAATCTATATTTTTCCTTGCCTTTGCTTCGAGGAGCATGATTCCTTTCCCCCTGCATGCGGGCATCTCCAAACCTAGCCTTGGGCTTTAGTTTTTTTTATCAATGGTGCTCCAAGATGGGCAAACTTTACATTGATGAGGGTCAAGGCCCAACGTTTACTTCTAAGTTCCATCCCTGGATAAAGGACAACCTGAAACATAGTAGGGCCAAAAATGTGTAAAACATTAATATAGTTTTTCCTTTAGTTTTCAACATGTGCGTAAGCCAGTAAGGTGTGGACGGTGGAAAGAAGTCCAGTTTAACTTTGCAAGCGGTCCAAAATGGGCAAAGCAACATTAATGTCTTTGTCAGTGTAAGAAAGCCGGAAGCATTATGATGAGTATGTAACTCAGTCAAAATTTCTAGTTTTAGTAATAAAAATCCTGACATATCAGATCCATAAGAGTTAAATCTGCACCTCACCGACTCCTTGTTGTTAATAAATTCGAGTCCAAGTCTTATGCTGGGTCAAAGAGAGAATACTCAATTTGCATAATTTTCCATACGTTAATTCATGGTCAGTAGCTGTTTGGGGAAGACCACCCAAAGTTTCAAATCTAGTAGTTAATTAAATTGCTACATTAACCTTGTGAAGTTATGATTTGAGCCAGCATTCTCGTTCATTTTTCTTTTCCTTTCAAAGAAACGTAGTAGGAGCCCGTATGAGAATGAGAAGCCCCAAAAGGCCTTCTCAAAGCCCAAAGGCATAAAAACAAGTTCAGGGGGAGGCCCGCGAACCTTGGTTCGTCCGATACTTTCAGAAACACAATCAGGCGAAGAAAAAGTTGTAGCAAGGGCTACAAGAAAGACTAACTTCTAAAACTAAAGTAGAACAGAGGAAAGAGCTGGTGAACATGTAAGGACTTTCATTGCAGACCACTTCGGAACCATTAAAAGTTCTTATCCCCTTTTTGGTCAGGCGATTCTGAGCTTCTAATCATAAAAGAGAGGGAAGCAGGAAATAACAAAGAAAAGGGTAAAGCCACAACCATAAAACGAACCAAATGCTCAATTGAACTTAAATCTTGTAAAATAAAATGCTTTCCAATTTGTCTATAGACTCCAAAATAACAAAAACTGCCTTTGAACTCCGATGGGGGTAGGAATATCCTCCAGGCTCCTCTCCTGCTCGGGAGCTTTTACATCATACAGTCAATTTAACATACTACATGATAAATTTGTTCATCATAAATTAGGCAAACACATCTGAGGGGTAATTTAACTGTAGAGGTCATCCTCATCACCTCCTCCAGCTGAAGCTGCAAACGGATCAGATGCAGCAGCAGCCCTGGAACTGGTTTCAAACCTAAAATCACTTCCAAATCCCCTCGACTGCTGCAATGTTTGAGCAAATGCCTGGTATTTGCGGATGTCGGCATCACTCACACTCCTACGAGCATACTTCATGGATTCCTCAAAGTGCGCAGCCTTGATTTCTGCCACCTCATCCTCTACATCTTCCTCCATAGCTTCAGGGTTCTCCCTCCTCCTCCTCTCTCTCTCAATATCCTGTAAACATAAAGATATCTCATCAATCTCAAATCTCAAAAATCATGAAAAGCTTGCTGTATTGCATCTAACTGCACAGAAACAAATTAATGAGGGAAAAAATAGGAATCATCCTACCTTTTCAATGTTCTCTCTTATGGCATATTTACAAGCACGCTGACATATTTCTGTAATATCAGCCCCACTAAAGCCTTGAGTATATTTGGCAAGAGCCCTGAGGTCAACCTCTTTTGCAAGTGGAGATTTCCTCAAGCAAGCCTTGAAAATTTGATAGCGCGATTCTTCATCAGGGAGAGGAATATAGATCAACTGATCTAAACGACCTGGTCTCAATAGTGCAGGATCTATGATGTCAGGTCGGTTGGTTGCTCCAATGATGAAAACAGTTTTCTTGGCAGACATGCCATCCATCTCAGTAAGAAGTTGGTTCAAAACCCTATCAGCAGCACCACCAGCATCACCTACACTGCTTCCTCTCTGCAATATAATATATAAAATAAAATCAGCATCACATGAAGCCATAACAAAGAACACCAACTTCATACAACCACAAGCATATTCTCATTGGTAGAATAGAATGATCCATGCACAAAAATCCACCCTGGTGCAGAAAGTTATTTAATCCGTAACAATAAAAGAATTTATTAGCCCTAAACATACCTGGGTAGCAATTGAATCAAGTTCATCAAAGAACAGGACACAAGGAGCAGACTGGCGAGCCTTGTCAAAGATTTCACGCACATTGGCCTCACTCTCTCCAAACCACATTGTAAGCAGTTCTGGACCCTTGACACTGATGAAGTTTGCCTGACATTCATTGGCAATAGCTTTGGCCAGAAGAGTTTTCCCACATCCTGGGGGGCCATAGAACAGTACTCCCTTTGAGGGTGACATCCCAAACTTCTCAAACTTCTCGGGATGCTCCACAGGATATTGAACAGTCTGCATATGAAAGGAACAATTAATCCTATTTTTTAAGAAATTTAGAAAGATAAAGAAAGAAAATGGAGAAGTAACCAACAAGAGCAAACAAATTTTACCTCTTGAAGCTCCCTTTTAACATTCTCCAGGCCTCCAATATCTTCCCAACTGACATTGGGCACTTCAACAACCTGACAAAGAATTAAAAAAAATGATTAGAAACAGAATTGAGCCCAAAACTTCATAATCAGCAAAAACTCAGAACATCACTAGAGGTATCTTCCTAATACTCACAGTTTCACGCAATGCTGATGGATTGCTTGTTCCAAGAGCAGTCTGGAAGTGCTCATTTGAGACTGCCATAGAGTTGAGTATCTCTGCGTCTATTGACTCATCTTCCAAGTCAATCACATCCATCTTTTCCCTGATGCATTGTAATGCAGCCTCAGTGCAGAGTGCTGCAAGATCAGCACCAACATAACCATGTGTATCCTTTGCAATTCTTTCCAAATCAACATCCTCGGCCAACTTCATGTTCTTTGTGTGGATACGAAGCACCTCAAGACGGCCAACTTCATCAGGGACGCCAATATCAATCTCCCTATCAAATCTCCCAAACCTTCTGAGAGCTGGATCAATGCTGTTGGGACGATTTGTGGCCCCAATAACAATAACATGCGCACGGGATTTAAGTCCATCCATCAATGTCAACAACTGAGAGACAATCCTCCTCTCAACTTCACCATGGGTCTTCTCTCGCTTAGGAGCAATTGAGTCAATTTCATCAATGAATATTATAGATGGTGCATTTTTCTCTGCTTCCTCGAATGCTTTTCTAAGATTGCTCTCACTCTCTCCAGCCAATTTTGACATGATCTCTGGACCATTGATGCAGAAAAAGAAAGCACCAGTTTCATTGGCAACAGCACGGGCAATCAAAGTCTTTCCAGATCCAGGAGGCCCATAAAGCAAAATTCCTTTAGGTGGCTTCACACCAATTGATTTAAAGAGCTGTGGATGCCTCAATGGAAGCTCCACCAATTCCCGAATCTGAGCCATCTGTTTTCTCACTCCACCAACATCGTCATAACCTACCTCATCCAATCTATTCTCATCCTCTCTCCTGACAGGCTCCCCCTCACAGAATATCTCAGTATCTGGTGCCACCACACAGTACTCAGGAGGGTCAGTCTCAATAACCTTGAATTCTACACTTCTCATTCCACCTCTCACAAGGAAAAGGTCACCCTTCCTCACTGGGCGGTATGCTTCAAGAAAGTAAGCTGTAAATGCAAAAATATCATAGTTAGTTATGGAAACATTGTCAACATTTTGACATAAATTCGACTATGTTAATAGGTGTTTTATATCGATATATAATAAGTGAAGCTGTGGCAGCGATGCACACATGTCCACACATAAAGTCTACTCCATTAGGGAAAAAACTATCCCCTCATTTGATATGATCAAAAATAATGTATCGGATCAATCAATTATGGTGTCAATGTGCATATTATGCATTAAAGAATAATAAATTAGTGTGCTATCTTATGATGATTACCAAAACTACAATAAATAAGCAATGAAAACCATTCAAGATATAAATTGGGATAAAATATTAAGAATAGTATACTCACGTTTTAGGTAAGCATCAAAGAGATTTCCAGTAACACCTTCAACTGTGTCATCAATTGGCAAGATGTGCACACGCTTTCCATACTTAACATCTGGACACTGATGCACAGAAACAACATCACCAAGCCTAACCCTCAAGTTTGACCTGACAACCTTATTCATCCTAATCTTTGGTTCATCACAAGTGTCGTCTGCAAGAGCAATGCAGATAGTATCTCTCCTCTTCTTTCCCTGTGAACCCAAAGACAATACAAAGGACACCATTAGCAATATATAAGCTTAAAAATGTTGATATTTGAAATCCATAAGAATTGCAATTCAATAACTAAAAATTCAAGCTTCAATCCCACAATGCTTTATAAACTAATTTTACACATTCATCGGTAAAGGAACAATCTTAGCTGAGGACCTAGAAAATTAGCCTCTTTACCTAAAAAATTAAGCAACAGAAAATAAAGAAACAGTTTCGACCCTAAACAACAAAATCATGTAAATAGGCTAGAATAACTTCCGTTATATATTGAAACTACCCAAAGAGATATCCAAATTGAAGATCAAGAACAAAACAGCATAAAATAAGCCACCCCATCAATTAAAAACCAAAATTTCCAACAGCCCATAAAAAATTAAACCCCTAACGCAGAACAAAAAGCTAAAACAAACAAATACCCATCAAGCATAAGCTTTGTTTAAATAAGAAAATAGCTAAGAGAACCCCATAAAAGGATGAATAAATAAAAGCCAAATCTAAAGTAGAAACCTTGATCTGGATGGTGTCACCACGAAACAGCTGGAGCTTTTCCATGGTATCAGGATGAAGGGAAACAACTGAGTTATCATCGTTGATGGCCTCATCAACAACAAGCCGATTCGCAGCCTTCTTTCTCTCCAAGATTGCCGTACTAAAGTCCCTCTTAGTCCCCTTCCTGAAACACAAAACCAGAATCGAATTAGAGAAATCTAAAAGAAACCCATTGAAGAAAAGGGGGAAGAGAGATCTGGGCACTTACGAGTCGGAGGATTCAGCTTGATTAGACATAGTTCTGGGTCGGTTGATAGAAGATAGCCGAAAAGAGAAGAACTTTGGGGTGTTTGGTTTGGCTGGGTAGATTAATGTGCGGGATCTGAAGTAATAGGTGGGAGAAGGGGCGTTGGCTTATTTATACGGAGAGGATCCATTTCTTGTTAGGAAAGAAAAGGTTGTTTTGGTCTTCTACTTTACTTCTTTGCTTTCCGAGTTCGGCCATTAAAAAAAAAAGGTGAAAATTTTCTATTTTTATTTTCAAAAGTAAAATCTAATCTTTTTGCTAGTGATAAAGAATAAAATGTTATTTTTGATCGAAATAATTTTTTTTTAAAAGGAAAGAATGGCAAAACATAAAAGAAAATTAAATTAAATTCATTGAAAAATGAAGAAGAAAAAGTTGTTTTGTGCCATTGGGGAACAACTTTACTTCACTTTATCATCTTTCTTATTCTCCTTTATTATAATTTTGAATATTTAAAACTTGTATAAAGTCTCTAATCATGTTCATCATCATTTTTTATTTTATTTTTTATGTTCTTGTTGCTTCAATTATTGAAGTTTTTCCTTCTTTTCGTTGCACAACCTAGTCAGAAAGGAGAACTAGAGAAGAGGTTTACCCTAGCAAGTATCCCATTTTCATAGAAACATTTAAAAAAAAAAGGAGAAAATTCCATATTTTGGCATGACATATATTATATATATAACAATAATATAAATAAATAAAATTAAAGTACAAAAAAATTATATATTTTGAGTCTCTAGAATGTTCCAAAGTCCCAAATGTGGAATTTTAATCCCAACAAAATTGGGGTTACTGAAAAAGTCATTGATAGTCTCCCAATTGGTTACCAATCCTCCTCCGTCCCATCCATCCAAAGATAAGCTATAGAAAACGGCATGTTGCCCACATTCTTCATATTCACACCTTATAACAGCGGGCACGCAGCAGCCCACTCGTTTATCATACCAGGGCCCACTTTATCAATGCCATATTACATATTAAAAATTACTCACGACTGTTAGAATAATACTAGTATTTTATTTACTTTGCTTGCTAACACAAAATGGTAGACATTCCCTAGAAAAGCTTTTCCAGTTGAATCTTCAGTTCTCAAGGAAACTTAGGAGGAAAAAAAAAAGGGTGATGATGGTGCAAATTCCATCCTTTCAGTCAACTCTAAGCAAGTAATTGAATTTCCCCTTGGTGGCTAGAAGAACTAACCAGAAATGGACCAAATGGGCAAATGGCAATGATGTATTTGATCTTTGGTCCAAATTCATATTTCATCTGGACCTTGATAAGCCCGATTGTCCAGAAGGCAAGGTCCTGATCACTTCACCCAAAGAAGAGAGCAATGTCAGTGGGTCACGAGGCAGCAACTTTGATCAAGCAAACCAAATAATAATAGCCCACCAAGAAAATTGGATCGAGGTGCACTTTGCAACTTGCGGAAGTTGTACCATACCTTTGCAGAAGTCTACAATTTGCCAATTTTCACAAGTTGGGTCATTATGGATCCACCAGGAAACAAGCCGAGTGTAGGCCTGGAATAGGGGAAATAAAGAATATTGAAAATGGGCGTTGGTTATCATTATCATTGATTCTGATCCTTTAAGGGAAATGAGGTTTGCTGAGAGAAAATGACGGAAGCAGAGCCAAGTTGGATGGATGGCTTTTGAAGCTAGGAAGGAACCAAGATCAAGTGGCCCAAGAAAAATGGCAACTTTCATAAATGGCCCCGCCACCACCCCCTCAATTATTTTCTTCAACAGTTCAAGGCAATATTATCATCTTGAAGCTGAATAATCTACATTCTTCAGTAGTCACAGATTCACCTGGTTGGCTGGTTCCGCCAGATACACATTATCACTTCTCCTTTTATTCTTTCTGTTTTGGGTGTGGTAGTGATGAGATGTAGACAAATAGAGATGTAAACCCTTTTTTTCTGGTAAAGAATGTTGTTAAAACGATGTGTATATCCAACTTATTCCATGTGGACAAAGTTTGAGACTAAGATGTTGGCCACATAAATCCATTCCAAAAGTACTTAGAGATTTATCTTTAAAACTAAAAGATTATTTTTCTACCCCACCTTATGTCATTGGAGGATTTCCGGTTGATTCATGATGTTACGACAATACTTTCTACATGAATTTTATCCTCTAATCGGTAATCATACCGACGGAAGAGGGAATTCGAAGCTACATGTCTTATTAAAGCTAAAGAGATCAATATATATAAGTAACAATTTTATAAGGAGTTATTTATTATAATTCTACAACAAATTAAGATTAATTGATCTTAGACATGATTGGCTAAAGACTTGGTCTCACGACATGTGGCAGGTGCACGTTTGTTCTTACTTTTGATCTCCACATCACTGATGAATTGGTTGAGATTTTTTTCCGTCGATCCAACGCTGGACAATGCATTCTCTAACTTCCTTTTGACCTCCTTGATGTTCTTCCTCAATTCAGCATCAGCTGATTTTCCACTCATCGCACGGTGGATCTTCTCCGCGACCTCATCCCGTTTGATTTGCTTCTTATCACAAAGATTAAGTCCAATTCTCCAATCATCAACCACTAATTTTCTATTAGTGAATTGATCGGTCAACAAAGGTAAACAAATCATCGGGACGGTGCACCATATACTCTCTAGTATAGAATTCCACCCGCAATGAGTTAAAAACCTTCCAATTGCTGGATGTGAGATCACAGCAATTTGGCAACACCATGGCACAATCATACTCTTCCCTTTGATCTTTTCCTCAAATCCAACGGGTAAGAAATCAGTAACATCGGAGCTGACAATATCAGGGCGAAGCACCCAAATAAAACTCACCCCACTGAGCAAAAGCCCATGGGCTATTTCCACGATATCATTTCTGCTGACATGAGCATAGCTGCCAAACGAGACATACAAAACTGACCCACGAGGCTTAGTGTCGAGACATGGCGTGCAGTCGTACTCTGACCATAGGCTCGTAGACACAACACTCTTAGTGAACCCAGTTGGAAAAAGGGGCCCAATTGCGTAAGTCGGTTGCTTTTTTTGCAAGGCTGAGATTGTTTCATGTTCAAGCTCATGCACAGTGTTACAAATAATGAAATCTGCCTTCTTCACGTCCTCGAATGCCCTGAAGATTATACGATGCTCCACCGTTGATGTATGGGAAGCTTTGAGATATGACATCAAATCCTTTGGCTCTATAGCTCGAACCCCCGGGATGTAATCGATTGTATCATTGCGATTATCTGAAAAGAATATCACATGGACTCTTTAGTTTTTCTTAAGCTATTCATGCCCTATGTTGGGGTTCATGTAACATATTTGGTTTAATAAAATAGGAACTAGAAATGAAGTTTGTACGTACCGATAGAAGCAAAATGACCATTGCTTTTGAGGAGGTCGAGGTGGTAATAAAGAGTGAAGACCAGAGCTGGTTCGGTCCAGAAGGAAACATTAACTAGGTTATACTTGTTTGATATCATGGAGGACCAAACATAGAAGGTGTCGGCAATCAAACAAGTTGGAGGAGGGTTTGCTTTGATTGTGTTAGCAACAAGTTCATCTATGTGAGCGGACATGACATGTAAAACACCTTCGAAGAACTGGTCATGATTGAGGGAACGATCGAACCCAAGTGGGAAACCGTCGCTGACTATGGCGTAACGTATGTCGAGACCCGATTTACGTGCCTCGATGAAGATGTCGTCATCGTCGTTGGAAGCGGTTGTGGTGGTGGTGGTGGATCGGGATTTGGTTATTTGGTGATGGATGAATTGAGTGTTGGCGAAGGTGATGGTGAAGCCTTTTGAAGCAAGCTTCATGGCAAGATGAACAGAGGGGATAACATGGCCTTGGAGAGGGTAAGGGATCATAATCGCATGAGGCTTTTGCTCGTTCTTCTCCATTTCTTTTTTCCTTTGAGTATTTGGTTGTGAGAGTGAGTGAGAGATTACCAAAATAAGGGGAGGCAAAATGAAAGATGAAGGTGAATAATTGGAATGCAACGGCGTATATGAAAGGACTACCGAGGGAACCCCATATATTTATCTCGTAGAAAGTTAGGGTAATTAACTATGCGATCAATTAATTGGAAATACACTTGTCTGACAAAAAATAATTGTCGCTAGATGAACTGCAGAGAGAGATCACGACAAACAACAACTTGCTGGGACAAGTTTTATATGGATCTTGGAGTTAGTGCAGCCTAGAGATCAATGCTGTCTGACCCAGATTCTTGTTATGTTTCACTGTCCAATGAGAAAATAATTTTTTTAAAAATTTCCACGTCTTTGAAACTTGTTTATATAATTCACATTTACGTTCTCGTGCAATGCACCTATGCAAGTGCGCTGCTCATCTATCCATAAAAAACAGTAAGTCTCACATTATGGTCCTAAAGGCATATTTGGTACTTCGGATTAAATTCGATATAATGAATGAAAAAATTACATATAATTTGTCATATGATTTTATAATATTTATATATAGATTTACATAGATTTATATTGAGAGGAAGATCATTCATAGAATGAGACAATTATCTTCATTTATAGATGATTAAAGCATCCTATGAATAATCCTCCCTACATATAAATTTATGTCAATTTATGTTAATATTATAAAATCACACTATAAATTATATGTAATTTTCCTCGTCCTATCCAATCCAATCCGGTATAACAAATATACCCTAAATGCAGTAATGATGCGAGTCATGACTGCAACTTAAACTTCTAAAGAGGGGAAAGGCTGGCTTATAGCCTTCTCATAAATGCGTCCAATCATTAGCCAAAGAAAAAGCATCCAATCATGAATCAATCCATACCAAAGCAATATGCCATAAAACTTAAAAGAATCTCAAATGGGATAAAATGAATAGAATGGTTCTGTGTCATCTATTTGATCAGTTGCATGGTTATCGTCAAGAGTATAAATATGTACTATAAAGATAGATACAAAGGAAACAGTTTGCGAGCATCGCGTGTAGGAAGTGCTTTGTACAAGTTGACAAGGCTTGCTTATCAGGGAAATTCTCTGATAAAGCCAGAATTCTCCTGGTTTGAACCATCCATTTCTCGTACTTAAGGACAGACAAACTTAATAGTGACAACCTCAAAAGGTTTCCAACAAAAAAGCCTTTGCTCTCAGTAAAGAGTCTTCTTTAGATCAGACTTGTATGTTGCACTTGCTTCCAATGTCTAGCAAAGCACTTTTCGCGACAGTGCTAGCTCCTTACTGCTCATCTAATTGATGTAAATAACTCCTGCATTGTTAATAACTTGATAAAATGCAAGCCATGAAACAGGGATAATCAATAGCATTATCGTTCTCTAGAATTGGATAACAAGAAACTAAAGATCTCACTATTGGATTAACAATAAAAGGAAGCATGCTTGAGCCTTACCCGCAGGAACGGGTCGACAATGGCTGCACTGACACCGAGTATCTCAACAAATTATCTTCAAGCAGTAGCTCGATATCCCAGTTACCAACTTTTCGGAACCAGCAAACATCGACTACTTAATCATGCCCTTGCTTTGGCGAGGATTAATCTGTACATAGGAGCTCCTCGATCTATAACATGTTGCTCCCAGTCTGAACGAACTCCAAATGGGTTCTCTTCAAGCCATGTATTTCCGTCAGTTTTTACATTGCAATGATCATGGGATAGACAAAGTTTACCCTTTCCATATTTCAAAAACTGTGCCTTCATTCTTATAGCAACTTCTTCAACATCAGATTGCAGAAAGACCTGGAAAAAAAAGGCCATTAAATCTATATAAATCTCATTGTTGTCTAACTTTAAATTGAGAATGGCTTTTCACTGCAATTTTAGCTGATCCATTCACAAAGAAATAAGATGAACTACTATCCCTGATGTGGAAATCAGAAAATGACCTAAAGAACACAAAGGAAAACTCATCAGCCACACATCTGCAAATAGGATTTGTTCAATATAGTTCTGATTTAATCTTTGTTCTAGTTGCCAACTTCAATATAGAAACAAATATTAGTAGTCGTAGTGAGACACATCATGAAACCTCGTGAGTTTACATGCTTCAACCAAATTATGTTACCTTTCCCTTAGAAGCAAGAAGATCTGCCACTGCTTCAATTAATGACCTTTGCAGCATTCTCCACCTGTATTCTGGTTTATTAAAATCTGGGTTTGGACACTACATGAAGAAAATAATTATGCTTAGCAGAAAGAAGAAGGATGCTTATTCCAGATTGCTACAAAAGACAAGATATCGTAATTTGAACAGACTGAACATTGTTGTCAACCTGAATTGAAACAAGAATCAATTCTCCTGGGTAACTGGAAACAATAGAACGGAAGGTTGATGTTGCATTTGTTTCAATAAAGTATCTAAGACAGAAGACAGAAGCAACATGGTAATGGTATACAATTCAAGTTAAATGGATATAATAATACTCCAATTAGTCCTTTTCATATACATTGTATTGATAATAGTGACAAGAGCACTTACCCATTCGTTATGCCAGATTGATGAATAGAATCCAGACAATGTCTCACAAGCTGAAAAGTTTTTTAAGCATTAGAAAAGCAGTATACAATATTTATAACAGACCATCAAAGAGGTGAACTGAAAACCTTTCCATTAATCTCCAAACCGAGAAAATTCAGATTGTTCCTCTTTCTGGCCATTTCCATGATAAAGAGTCCATTACCTGCCATTAACACCCAGATGCACACATCAAGTATAAAGAGGGAAAAAGGTTCAGAAAACACAACCATTCAACAAAAAGCTATTGGACTTTCATTGCTTTCTGGTCCCCAGAAAAGCATTATGAGATTTTGTATTTGCATGGGAGACATTGATGTATAATATGAACAACTTGCTTAAGGAAACAGTAGGCAACTGGTAGGAGAAGATTACCGCTTCCAATATCAACAACCAAAGGTCGGAATGGATCACGGTAGGCAACATTCCAGTCAATCTCAAAAGGATATGCCTGCACAGAGCATCCATTTAAGCAGAATCCAGTATTTGCAACGTTTTGTTCTCTCAAACAAGAATCAATAGTCAAATCCCTTTATAGCATTTTCATGCAAGAGTAAATAATGCACCAGTCCCAACAAATTCAGAAAACTGCACTGATGCTATCTTTGATATTTCATTAGACACCATTTACTTAAGGCCCTTCAGGCAAAAACTATAAGCACTACCCTCAGGCATATGCAAAAATCTGAAAAACATGCACTTTACATAACTACATGGCAGAATGGTGAAGTAAAAACTTGACTTAGAGAAGTTGGCTTACTCTATCTAAGGCCACAACCCCAGGCAGCTTTTGTCCTTTGAGAAACTCCCATACAGTTGAAGCATTCTCTAGCATGTTAAAAGAAGATACAGAGCTAGATTCATTCTTTACTATTTCACAGGCTACACTCCCAACAATAGTAATCTCACATCCGCATTGACTCTGCTTGTAAAGCATCTGAGCCAATTTAGAAGTTCCTCCTGTATATGAACTGGAGGACCTGAATTTCACCAGCCCAATCCATATAATTTTCTGTAAAGCAAAAACATCAAGTAAGTCAGAGCATGATAACACCAGAAACAGCATTGAGCTAAATCATCAGTCACTGGAAAAGAAAATACTTAGGACAAAATGATAAGGACACAGAATATAGAATTTTCAAAATGGTAATTTCTTCATACATCCTCTTTTTCCAAAATATGTTAAATGCATTTGATTGTCAGATAAAGATGGTAATAATTTCAAACAAGATGAATATCAAATTAAGGTTGTCAAAGATAGCTATCATACCATGGAACTCATAATTAGAAATATGAAGTTAAAGATCTTGTCTCCACGCTTGCAGCTAGGTACACCTAAATTACACTTATATGTCCTAAAATCTTTCAAGCTACTAAAGCCTTATGTGTGGAATGCAGAAAATCAATAATTTCTTGCCAATATTCTCATACAATCATAATAGACCCTCAAAATACTAACTGTGTTACACAACAATTTCAAATGAATGAGAACATATGGTCAACCAAACATAATAGGCATACGTTATAGCACTATGACATCAATTGCCACTTTACCTTGGAGTTTGTTACCAGAGAGTTTATTTCATCCAATGACATAGGTCCCAGATCAACAGGTAGCCAACCTAAACAGACAAGTTTCCGGATGGATAATTTAACTAAGGAATTGAACTTCTATTATAAAATTCAAAATTTTAACAGACAAAATGTAATACCATGTATATACTTCCAATAGTCAAACATATTGAATACCACCAATACTACAACGACTTTGGCAAGAGATTTATGGATCAGAAATGTAGCATAAGAACATCTTTATTTCCATTAACAAAATGAAAGATAAGAAGGAAAACGATGCAAAGAGGCCAGCTAGATGGTTGGAATTTATATCACCACATTGTAAGGCTATCCAAATGCTGTCTCAAACTATACCAACCAATAATAGATTGGTGCATAATTTCAAATCATGGCTAATTCCATATATAGATGAACGGAGATGACTTTTCACAAAAGAAGAAAAACAGAAATTCATAGCATAGCATTCATTCTTTATCTTGAAAACAGCATCCAAAAATGAAAAAAAAAGAAAAAGAAAATGGAAAACAATGAAGACAATGTATGTCATTGTTGAAAGCAATCTTACCTTCTGAAAATCCATGAGCAGGAAAAACTCTCATTTGCTTAGGAAGGTGCTGATTTACACACGAAAAATCTTTTGGATATGATAAGAGTACATTTTTATCACGTGCAAACTGGACAATGTCTAAAGCTGCTTTATGTGCTTCACGTTCAAGCAGATTAGTTGGGACAGAGTGTCCCAAAGCATGGATTATCTGAAAGGCCATAAGTCCAACGAAAACCAATGCATCACATCTAGATGCTAAAAATTGTATAGCAGCTACCTTCTTGTTAAGATTACCCCCGCCAATCTGCATCAAGTACAGGAAGCACTGATAAGTGGGAGCAGAAACCAATAGATATAATCGTCCTAGATGAAAAGAAAGAAAGCCCATACAATTGCAATATATGGTTTCTTGTTAGTTTTAGCAGTCTTCTTTAGTTGACAAAGGCTTTCGTCAAAGGAAAAACCAGCCATAGAGGCATAGCAAAAATGTGTAACACCAACTGTTGACGCGAGAACTTTATGGGACTGGCTAAATGAGTCATTAACAAAAATATCAACTTCTGATGATAAGAGTTCTGCAAATTTTGAACAGTTGGCAACTTCCTCTTTGTAATCAGAAAGATTCTCTAGAAGAAGGATGTCTGCCTTCTGCAGGTCTTCCCTCTTTAATGGCATGTGGCAAGAAATACATCGTAAAGCAACAACTTTGTGCTGTAGAACTGAAGACAAGATATCTGAAATGTAGAGACAATATTATGTTAACTTCGAAAGCAGTTCCTCAAACTAATGTTTATAAGATTGAATCAAGCCTTATTATTCAATATCTAAGATTCAGTCTCGTTTATTTATAGTATACATGGCTTTCAAACAAGGTTAATTGAGTCTTGTGCTTTAATGTTTATGTGACTCTACCACTATGCTAGTATTCCCCATGTCAACATAGGAACTGCAGGTTCTAACTGCCTGAATAAAAGCCACTAGCTCTTACCAATAAAAAGTTCCTATTGATAAGTGCTTTAACTATAAGATGGAAAGGCTTTCAATACCTGCAACAGCTTCTGCAGCAAGAAGTTTGGAATTCTTTTTCCTTCTCCATTCACTCACGAGAATCACTTTGGCACCAGATTTATGCAAATACTTAATGGTGTAAAGTGCTTTTGAGGCAGATTGAGAACCCCAATCCAGATTTTCGCCAAGCAAAATGTTCAAATCGAATCTCACCATGACAACTTTTGCAACGAGCTCCCCTTGAGGAAATTTTCTAAGAGTTTGTACGTGTGGCAAGGCCTCCAATTCCACTCCTTCATAGAGACAAGTCTGGAAAAAATTCCAACCGGGATAGAACATCAAACTCACAGCCAACCTACAAACAGAGAATGCCTTCCACTAGCTCATTGATTTAACCAGATCAAGCCCAATCAGCCAAAATCTCACAAATACAACCATAATAACAGGTCAAACAACACTAGATTCAATTCAATCAGCCTACATTGTCATTTTTCCCCCTTTAAACCATTTATATATTAAGTTGTTAGAGTTCCATAAGTCTTTTAGAATTTATCCAGAAGAAAGCTAACATCTGTTTAAACTTCAATAGATGCCAGTAATAGTTTTTGTTGACAACTACCAATGCTTATCAAGAATTATTTGATTCCTAGAAAAACATTAACTCAAGACATGACTATACATAAGTTCAAGGTACCTTTTCCTTATCAGAACTTTTAACATGAGTCACAACCTCCAAACCACCTGCCAAGAAAGTAACTTTGAGAAAACATCGGGAAAGAAAAAAAGTCTGGAGCCATTAGTCTCAAAACTCATACCTTGCAAAGATGATTGAACATTGTTCATGGGATAAGTCCATGACCCATGTTGAAGCAACTTGCTTTCCTTCCTTGGGTAGTTGTGGAAACTTAATTTGTTTAATGAAAGAGTTCCTTGGAGTGTGTTCAAAACTTGACTCATTTGTCTCTGCTGTGCCTTGACAATATGAACAAAAGTTAGGCACTTGAAGGAAGAAAGAAAACACAGAAAAGAAGTTAAGGATACAGTAAAACAAATACAATAATAATTCCAACAAACCTGCAATCAAATTCAATGAACAACAGCTCTGCAGTGCAAATTCTGGACTTCAAAGTTCCAAGTGTTGCTTTAGTGCACTTACTCAGGAAAACCATAGATAAGGATTAAGGAGAGCCAATAAAACGCTGCGTTTGGAGAAGAAAATAGAGTAAAGGAAAATATAAAGCATCTTTAAAAAAATTTTACTTATTTCCATATAAACGGCGTCGTTTTTAGGGGTGGGGGATCACAATGATAACCCCCCTTGCAGTGAAGGGAGAAGAGATAAAAAAACTTTTTTGAGTTCTCTCTTTTTAGTTGAGAAACGACCGAGGGAAAGCCGATCGACAACGATGGGATTCGGCTTTATTATCGGCGTCTTTGGAGTTCTAATCCTCTCCCACGCAGCTTATTCCACAATTCAGTGTAAAATTCCCACAACTTTACGGTCCTTTCTGATTCGATTTGATCTATAAAGTTTTAAATTTTTCTTTTTTTTTTGATCGGTTTTTTCAGATAGGGGATTGTTGAAGATTATGGAGGAGGAGTTTTCAGGTCCACCAATTAACGTAAGTTTTAGTTTTTTCTTTTAATGGATCTGATTTTGTTGATAAAGTTGTGTTCTTTGATTTCTTGTGCAAAATCTGAAGTAAAGAAATTGATGTGAAACTAGCAGGTTGTTTTGGAGTTGCTTGTAGGATTTATTTTCTGTGTTTGGGCTGCGCTAACTGAGCCCGGGAAGTTTCTCTCAATTCATCCTGATTCCGAGGAGAATAGGTATGTGGAGACTATGTGTTAGTTCGATTCTCAGTGGTTTATAATGATGAAACTGTGTTTAATTTGGAATCAAGCTTGCTTAATTTAGCAATAGGGTCAGATGATCTGAAAAATTGATGCTTTTTTCCTTTTTACATTTATATAATTTGGGGACAAGATGGCATGCCAATTTGTTGACAATGGGGAAGAAACTGTTGGCTGTAAATCTATGGTGGATAAGGAAGTTGTATTAATTTTGGCAATAACAAACTGAAAATGCTATTGATGTCGTAGGAACCATTATTATGCTCTGTCTTTGGCATCTTGTTAGGGGTCACAGAGTTTTCTGCAAGTTACTTTGTGTGCATGATCTAGCATTTTTACATAGTGGACTTGAGTCAAATCTTAGTTGGTAACGATAGGCATGGATCTTACCGATTTCTGCATGGAAAGATATGCCATAGAAAGTCTTGTTTGTGTTATCTCTGCTGATTCTCCCTTGAAGAAATTTCATTGAATACTCTCATTAGGAAATCCAGATTCGGCTATATCTTCCCAATAAGTAGCTTGCTGAGCATCTGTCTTTATTGGTTTTGACTAGTCATTCTATCTTGATGTGTAAATTTCTATGTTCATGATAATACTACCGTGCTTGTTTGCTTTGAAATAGGTAGAGTCGTAGGGAAGACGGCTACTCTTATGAAACTCTTAGCCTCATGCTCTCATGCATACTTTCTGCTTAACTCTCCATTAATGCTTTTATATTCTATTTTTACTAAGCTTGCCAACTAATGCTGAACATGGACAAGAATACGCTGTTAATTTTATCCTTGGCTGATCATTCTTGTCGATGCTGGTAGCTTTTACATAATTATGCTTTATAGAAAACTGTTCTAATGAAACTTCTCATCAGTCACTCTTAACTCACATTGAGGTTGTGGAATGGTGACAAAATGTAGAGTAATTAATACTATTATCTGTGCGAGCTTTGTTGATTTTAGGAAAATTATACGGGTCACTGACATCAAGGTATATAATCTGGAATGCAGGATTGTGTCTTTATCAGCAAATTTGGACTTCATGATCTTCAATCACAGAGCCAGAGCATTTCCTTTAGAAATTGATATGAAGCTGAAGCATTAAGATTGAAGAAGCTTCTAAGTACTTAGTTTAAGGGAGTGCTGTTTTTTGGGGAGTTTCTTGAACGTTAGAGTAGAGGGCCCAGGTGTCAGGTGTACTATCTCCCAATATAGGTTGTTTTCCAAAGTAGTGATTTTTACCAAGCAACACTTTCTAGACTTTCTTGTCTTTCTCTTCTTGTCTGTTTTTATGTTATTTTGCGACATGCAGAACCTTATTCTAAGTTTGAATTGTTGCTAGGAGTTCTAGCAGGCCAGCAATTCAAACGGTTCATTTTTTCTTTTTCATTTATCTGTAATTTTAACCTGTTTCAGTTGGGAATGGAGCAAGTATTTGAAATTTCCAATTACACCCAAAGTTAAAAACTGCTCAACTTGGCCTTCAAAAGTACTGTAATCTTAAGTAGTCTCTCACATATCACATATTGACAGAAGGGAAAGGTTCAACGTTGGATTGTCTATGTTTAAAACAGATGCAACTCGGCATATTTGTACCGGCTCGCTAGACAGTTGCAGGCATTTTCTTCCCTCGTTTCATTCCTTGGTCTCGCCGAGGCTGAAATGCTTTCCTGACAAGTAATTTCTTATCAGAAGTAAAACTATAAAAAGGTAAATATAAGAGATACTAGCTGTTGGGTTGTGTTCGACAATTTCCTTGCGCAAATAGACCAATCGAGAGTACAAACGCGCGAGAAACAGATCCTTCTTGCCAGATGCATGTACCGCCGTGGACAAGTTTATCCGTGCATGCACATTTGAGGTATATCTTATCCAAGCTTATTATGATCGAACAGTATGAATAGGTACAAAAGTTTTCCTCCACAATCCAAAATCAGACAGCTTCCATCTGTAGTCCTTTTCCACTTTACCGCCACACTTTCTGTTGTCTGGATGCAGCAAGAATACTAAACAAACAGACGTGGCAGTATTTCCACAACAACAGCATAGGTAGACTCATCTAACCATGCTCGCAAAGTGCACAACATATCATCTGATGAAATCCAATAATAGTTTTGGATTCACCATTGGCACAGAAAGTGGGATCGAGTTGAACTGTTACTCCATTCAAGTGAATTTAAAATATTTTCTATAGGGAAATGTAATGCGACTTTAACATCTGCAAGGTTTATGCTCTACTTATCTAAATGGCTTGCTTCTCAAATGGGAGCTCAAGCATTTCCGTAAAAACACATGAAACCATAAAAATAATGAAGCTTACCAATGTATTTATTGTCATTGTCATCATCACCACACAAATAAATCCTGGAAGCAAAGAATTGTGCCAACAAATACTTTCTCACAGCATCCATCAGGAAGTCCTTTTCATAACCTCTCATTTAGCTAAGTAGGGGGTGAGAGGAAGACCACATCATAATAATTGCCAGGACTGTTTCTTTCCCTATTTATATCCAGCACTGCACAAGTTCTCATTACAGACAACTAAATTCAAATAACAGACATCTTTAAGGAAGAGGGAGACAAGATCAGCTTACATGGCTATGGCTACAAAGGATCAGAGAAAGTATAGCTTCAATTCCACAGCTAAGAGTGCAATGAAGCTGTCGAAAAGCAGTTTCCTGTCCACTTTTAGGTGGCAAACTCGAGGTGACAGAAGCAATAGAAGAGCAGAAAGTTCAGGACTCTTGAAAAAAGGGCACTTCTCAGTTGTCGTGCTCATGAACGGCGAGCCCAAGAAATTCTCTGTCGCACTTAGATATCTAAGATATCCACCATTTATCAAGTTACTAGATGCAGCAGAACAAGAATATGGCTTCAATCAAAACGGTGCTCTAGTCATCCCCTGTGAAGCAAGTGAACTTGAAAGAATTTTATCAGAGATATTCTAAAGATATCATTTTTACACGTGTTGGAGTCTCTTTCAGGTGGTCTTCTATCAGAAAAAAAGAAAGTACAGTTGTCGTACATTGTTATCCTGTGACTCTAAACAAACAAGCAATCTTTCCATTTTAGCAATAGGTGAATATCAATAAGTACCTGGATGCAAAGGCATGTCTGTACACACAGGTATTAGTGTCTGTCACAGCATCTATAGCATCAAATCAATCTTCAGAAACTCAATTTGGTTTTTTTCTGATATAATGGAAATGTAAAAGAATTGGTCTCTTTCCTACAGCCTATAAGGAGTGATCAGCTGAAAATTTTGTCACATTGAGTAAATTATTTATTTCCCCACAAAAGAGTTTATTAAGAACAAAAATTAGTTAAGTTGCAATGATGGTATTGGAAATGGGTACAATCTACTACATGTCAGCAAAAGAATACAGTTCATGAAACCATTGAGAGAAAAATTTCAGTGCATAATCCAATATGAAGGTCAGTGTATCAGTATTCAGTACAACACAAATAGCGAAAAAGTGAAGAACCTCATTTTCAAAGAATAACCTAACTAGAGCTACAGTGATGTCAAAACAATTGCCTCCATACCTCTAGAGCGGGACTGAGACAGAGTGACTTATGATATCCATGCAAGGGCAATAGAATGACCCTGGGATAAAGCATCCACAGCCCACTAAAACCATTGACTACTACAAGAAAAAAAAATGGAATTTCAAGAAGACAACCTAAATTACACTTTAAGATTGGTTCAGTTCCATAGGAAATTCCGTAGTTTGTCTGAGAATAAACTCAGCTCTCCTCTTCTTATCATCCCTCTCCTCATCGCGTAAAAGGAATGTTGCGGTCCTCTCACCCTTCTTCTGCAAGCTCAAATCTAATGAATCACCCAAAATTTTCTTGCCAGTCCTGAACTTGAAATGAACAGCAGGCCTCTTTTCAGGAAGGAATGATCTTTCACCATCTAAGTCATTAGATGATCCACCTTTCATTGCTTCAATGGCAGGAGCAAAAGCCTCTAAAACAGAAACCCGATTTCCCTTGCTCACTTCATCAGAAAACTTAGCCGGCAAAACAACCTGTGAAACATCTTTGTCCCCAGGTTGCAATGGGGCAGCAAGAAAAGGGTTATTTCCAATTTCTTGTAGTTTCTCCTTTTTAGAGTCCACGACCGTGGCAGCAGAAGTTCCCATAGAACCATTAGAGACCAGTCTCTGTTGCAAACTCAACAAAGCCCTCTCAGCCTTTCTCCGCTGCCTTGCTTGCTCAATCTTATCAGCATGAGGATCAGACACCCTCTCATTCCACATAGGTGCATGAATATAAGTGTGAGGATCAGGCAAAGCCGGCAACCAAGTAGGAATATGCTTTCCAGGAGGGGTTTCATTCATATGCTCAAAACTTGGGATTAACTTCCTATTCCTGACAACTGGAAACTGAGGCACTGATTGAGCAAATGGTATTTCCTCACGTGAATCTACAAACTGAATTATTTCTCTCAGTACCCCAGAGCCTATAAGACAAGTCCCTGTCTCCGAAGCACCCGGAAACCCATCTGAAGCACCCATATCTTCTAAAGCCTGAGTTATATCAAACAAATTGCATTCCGTCCTACCAGCTAAATTAGAATGATAACTTGCATTTTTTGCTAGGTCACAGAGGTATCGAATTGTGACATCAGCCAGGGCTTCCAAAGCAGACTCTTTGAATCCATGATAACCAACACTTTCACATACCTGGGCCACAGCAACTTTTGAAACCTCTCTCCCAAAGTCATCAGCTTTCGGTCTTTCCAAGGGCAAGCTATGCTGGTCTTCACTCTCTCTTGTATCTCCTGTATTCTCCACACCTCCATGGCTCATGTTCAAAACCTCATATCAGATTTTACAGTTTTTTCCCCCAAATTCTCTCACATTATCTTTTCTTTCACCCCATCAATCTCTTACTAATTACTCATAGGACAAAAAATAGCAGTTACCCTCTATCTCGTTATCTGGAAACTCTCGTTTTCTAAGAAGAAAAACCCAAGAACTACACAAACCCAAATCTTTTTTCTTTCTATACTTTCTCAGGAAACAAATAAAAAGAAAGAATTACGGCAGATTCCAGGAAACCCTAGAAAAAAAGTCCGAACTTCTACGTCTAAGAAAGATAAAAGAATCAAAAGTGTGGATAAAGAACAGAATTTGAAGCCTTACCAGCCATCCAATAAGTTGAAATCAACAGGGAAAAAGAACAACCTCTACTGAAACCCAAGAAACAGAGCCAATTTTAAAGCGACCCAACACAACACCACAAAACAAAACCCTAAGAAAGACGTTAACTTCTCGAGAGGTTTTAAGAGTTTCCCCAAAAGGGTCAAGGGAAATGGAGGGAAAATGGGTAAAATTTGAGAAATTGGAAAAAAGAAAAAACAAAAACCCTCGTTAGACCCTTAAAATGGAGCGGATCAAGCAAAAACCAAATTCTCGAGAGGTGAGTGACCGAGGGGTCGATGCAGTGAAAGTTGTTTTTTTTTTGTTTATTTATAGACCTTTGAGTAAACGAACTTAACCAAGAGAAAATTAAATGATCCGCGCCGGCCTGTAATACTCTCTCGAGTATGATTTTCTCCCTACTCGCTTTCCAATTTGGGCCTATTGTCCCGGCCCAAAATTATATAATTTTCATTTAAGATATATATAAAAAAAACCCTTTTCTTTTTCCTGGTAAAAGATAAGAGCTTGGCTTGGCTAAGAGAGCTGAAGACTGAGTGAGAAAGAGGGAAGCTTTGGAAATGGAGAAGTACTTTGGGAATGCATACAGAGGGGATCCGGGAGTGCCGCATGCGAATCCTGATCGTTTCGTGAACATATGGATTGGGTCGGCTGCTTTCTCCGTTCTCACTTGGTTCAATCCTTATATGTGGCAACTTTCTAACCAATTCAAGTAATCTTCACCCTTCTCTCTTGAAATCCTTTTGTTACAGATGATTTTTCTGTTTTGATTTTATGTTTATTGGAAAAATCTCATCTCCAAGCGATGATTTTTATGTTCTTAATCTCCCAAGTGCATTTATGTGATTTTGGTTGCTGTTGATGCATGAAGTAGGGTTAATGTTTGAAAGCATTTGTATTTATGCTTTTCCTTTTTTAAAAAAAATTTTTTTTAGCTATTCAGAATCTAAAGTTGATTTTTTTTAAAGGTTTTGGCTGGAGTGTTGTAGATTGCAGCATTATTTTATATGTGAAGCCTTGCTTTGCTTGCCCGGGTTGTACAGTGTCAAACACTTTTAAGTGGACAAGGATTAGCAGTGGTTGTTTGCAGCATCTCTTAGAAGTTTGCTCAATGCAAATTTCCCTTTCCCTTAAATTATAGATATCGAATTCTGTTTCTTGCATTGTTGCTGATCTTGGGTGGTTTGTGCGAGGATTTTTCTAACCAAATTGAGTTTTACAAGTTTAGTTTGTTGAGGGATTTCTTAGAAAAGTTCCATTTATCTCCTCAGTTTCTTCTACTTTCCAATGATATGTTTGGGATGTTCTGTATCTCTGGTCCTCTTGAGGGCCCAATGGAAGGCATTTCACTTGTTTATGTGTTAGTAGCTCAAGTATGGTCATTTTATCGAAGATGTTTATGTCAATGTGAAATGTTTCAGCATCTGCCAAAATTTTGTATGCTTATAAGTCTCAAGCAATATGAACTCTGGAGGTGTTATCCATCTATGGAAACCTGTAGGTCTCTCAATCATGGTATTTATGTGTGTGGGATGCATGTAAGTGGGAAAAGAGAAAGTGAACAGATGTCTTAAGTCCTTTCAGCTATGTGTTCTGCTCCTACTTTGTGTATTTGCATTCTACTATTCTTTGCGGCAGTTAGATGTCCTCGTAGGATTTCACCCCTAGTTTCACTGGTCCTGACTTTGTTTTTTTCCCACTGATTTGGATTATTTCAATTTGTAGCTGGCATGACAGAGCAATGCTATTTGAGCAGTACCATTGGAAGAAAGCAAGGGCAAAGAACCAACCATACAAATTTAAGGTTTGTTGTTTATATCACTTGGGATGAACTTTCCCAAAATGTATTATAAAGTCCTTCGGATACCTTATACAAAGTGCATGGAAAATATTCTCATGAAACCCTCTTGTTTTTGTTTTTCCAGTGGAATGAGTACATGGACAAGGATCACAGGGACTCATATTACTTCAACTGGCCTGTCTACTTTCCTTAGTTTTTCTTTTACGTACGCATGCTTCTCAATAAGTAGAGTAAACAAAGGGAATTTTACCCTGCTTTTAAGCTTGTGTGTTTTCATTCCTTCCTCTCTTCTTCTATAAATCCATTGCCCTCTTTGTTATCTCATGTTGGAAGATTTGAAAGTCTTTTAGTTAACAGCAGGATCATTTTTTATGTTTTTCCATATGTTTCTTATGATGTCATTGGCTGAATGATTAGCTATTTCTTGTTTGAAATGGAAATGGTGAGAGGAAATCGTGGTTGCATGCTAGTTTTGTAAGTCTGTAGATTGGTGCGCATGCTTGGGTCTTCTTACTGGTTGGTGAGCAATTGGCTTATGTTGTAAACTCAACTTACTGCGTGGCTAGTTTCGCGATATGACGACCAGTTCTGTTCCAGGTTACGCTCTTTGGGTTTCATATCCCATTGAGTGCATTTAGCTCGACATTTTTCAGATGCCACTCCCCTGTTTTGCCCCTCTTAACTGGTAGCCAATATCAATTTGACTTATACATAAGATGAAGTCTTTAGCAGGATCGGTGCGACAAAAACACAAATACATGTTCGTCTAACAATCCAGGTTCCCAAGGTTGATGGCCTGGATTCCGATTCTTGGATCAAATGGATCATTTTTCTTTAGTTTATTCAAAAAGTATTACTATCATCGAAATAATTGTTGGTCGGTTGAAAAATTTTTAAGCGAGCAATAACATGATCTTGTTGCCTGGACACTATGTGCCATCTTCGACAGTTAAGGTTGTCCTAAAAGTATATAAGAGTTTGGTTTTCTTGCTCCCTTCTGTTTTGCTTGAAAAACTAGAAATCGCCAGCATTCCAGAAAAAGTTACTGATTAATTCAATTCCAAACTAGTGGTACAAGGAAGAAAAGAAAAAGGCAAACAAGTGTGGAAGGAACATGGCCTTAAAACAAAGAGAAAGAGAGCAAGACACGTAGGAGACACTTGGAAAAGAAAAAAATGAAAAAAGGTCGTTAATCCTATCCACACACAGTTTCACTTCACTTTCAGTTGTACGGTCCCAGGAAACGAAAAAGGCCATGGCGTTTCTGCAATATCCATCTCCATCTTTTAGAACCAACTTACTTCCTACTTTTTCAGTGCCCATCAGAGCATCTTCTCGTCTCTCTCTGCCAATCACTCATACGTTAAACTCAACCAGCGTCAGCAAATGGGTCCCAGATTTTAGAGCCAGGTCTTTGAACTGGGTCTTCTCTGGTGCTCTGGCTCTTAGTTTATCTCTAACAGGCAAGTCCAGTCAACCTGCAATGAATGGTGCCTTGACTGTTTTCAGTCTTAGCTTGATTAAACTCTATTCTAAGCAGTACTTTGTTAACTTTGAGTTCTGATGTTTTCTTCCATCTGGGATTATGGTCTTCGTTTCGTTTTTGGTTATTATTTTCATTTAATTCATGCAAAATGCAGCAGTCTTATGAATCAAACTTTGTAGGGGTTGGGTTCGCGGAGGCAAAAGTTGGGGTTAACAAGCCAGAATTACTACCTAAAGAGTTCACTTCTGTAATTGATGTGGCTGGCTTACTCTCCGATGGCCAGGTTTGGTTTCTTTCAATATCCAATATCTTTTTCCTGGCATAAATGTGCATGGTTTAATGATCGGGTTCTTGTCTATTGCTTGTCCTTCAAAATGAACCCCTTTAGTACGATTATGACTTCGATGAGTTATTTGAGAGTAGGATGTATTGATTGACTAAACATGAGCTTTCATCTTTTTCGATTACTAATTACTTTAGATTCTTAGTGACCAAAACTTGTATCAAATTGATGCATTGATTCTGTGCTTTTTAGCTTTGACCTTCATTCCTGTCTAGGTTTCATGTTTCTTGAGTTTCACTGAGGTATTTAATAAGAGGAGGGAGGGAGGGAGGGGGGGAGGGGGGGTGGGTGTGGGTGGGTGGGGTGGGGTTTGGGTTGGGGAGGAATGGTTAAGGAGCTCTTCGAGTCATGCACTTATGAATAGAGTAGGAATATTCAAGAAACATTGAGGAACATGTATTTTTCATCTTAATTTGTTAGCTATTGAATAAATTAAATTTTTGGTTTTAACATCTTCTCCTTCATTTTCTGAATAAAAAAGTCAAAGTCTTGGCCTGGAACCAAATCCCTTGCTATGGTAGTCTTAACTGAGGTTAAGCTAAAGCCTCGATACGATATGATCCTGAACTTTCCTTTCATTGAATGATGCTACTATTTATACATATAGGATGATTAATCGATAAAAGGGTAATGCCACCTTTTATGAAAAAAAGACTATTATTAACTCGCATTGTTTAATCCCAGGAGAAAAGACTTGCAGAGGAGATCAGTAATATTGAAAAGGATACTGGCTTTAAGTTGAGAGTTCTAGCACAAAATTACCCTGACACACCAGGTATGATTTATTTTTCTATGTTATTGATCTTGTTGCTTTGTTTTTTAGCTTTTATTTTCCCTTTAAAATTTATGTTTATTTCTATTTTTGATTTAATTCTTGAAGCTGTTTCCAAACTCCAAAAGCACTGACTTCTGCAAATTGTAACAGGGTTGGCAATCAAAGACTTTTGGCAAGTAGATGATAGAACTATTGTCTTTGTCGCTGATCCCACCTTTGGTAAAGGATTTCTCTATGTCATTGTCTTTAAACTCTAGTCTGGTATGAGTATTTTCTAATAATGGATTTCTGATCAGGCAATATATTAAATTTCAATGTTGGGGCTTCTGTTGACTTAGACATTCCACGAAGCTTTTGGAGCCGTTTGGCAGGGAAATATGGGAATATATTCTATTGGAAAGAGAAGGTAAATGTTTACTTGTACCATGCACAACCACTGTTTGCTTATGAGGTGTCTAGTTTATGCAGCATCTTGTTATTCTACAAAGTAATTTAAGTTATTTTGGCTGAAACAGGGGGAAGATGCATCTATTGAAGCTGCTGTCATTGCAATATCAAACTGCTTAAGAGAACCTGTGGGGCCAAATAATTGCTCTGAGGTAAAATAAAACTATATTTGATACTGCAAGCAAGAGTTCTTCCAATTGTCGGTTACTTGATATATTCTGTAATTCTTTTTCATCCCCATTGATGAATAGAACATTTGCAATTCTAATAACAGTTGTATAGGTAGGAAGATATATACGTAATATCTGTGTCACTAAGTGGTAAAGGAATAAGATTTTACTTGTTCTTCAGATCATAGTCAATATTGTTTGCAAAGAATCATGTAATGTTGATTTTCTTGGCTTGAAGACAATACATTAATAATGCTACAGATTTCGGTAGTTTTCAAATGTGGAACACAGAGAATTATGCTAAGCAACTCATACTTTGTCCCAATGTAATGTTCTTTTGGACTTCTTGGATTTTTATTTCATATTCTCAAAGGAAGAAGGCAGACACTCTCTAGGAACACGATTAGAGGAAGAGTATGTTACATGATCAGCTATGAATTCATAGCTGCATTGTGAACCAGTATTTAACAAGAAGAACAACAATTTCTGATCTGACAAATCTTCCTTGAAGAACTGGTCTGCAATGATGTTACTATTAGTTGAATCTGAGTTTTAACATTCTTCACATCTTATCTGTAAATCATAAGAATGGCCTTATGCACGTACAGAGATTTCCTTTTAGACAAAGTTGTTGAACCTAAAGCTAAAATTTGCCATTTTGTTAAGGGTTGTTATCGACAAACTGTTTAAATGTTTTCCATAACCAAGTCATAAAGGAAGTTGCTAAACATTGCAGTTGAATGAGCTAGTTTTATACATTTTTCACCGATCAATTAAGGGAATGAAATCGATAGAAACAGATTTAAAAAACAAAGACCCTCGACCTCTACTATACAGTGTTAAAGCAGGATGAGAGGCTCATAAGTTTAGCCCAACTCAATCACCTAATCCCGCAATAATAATGGAGATTAGTGAATGGTGGTTACAACCTTTTCTCCCAATATGCTTGAACGTTTGAAGGTGGTTTATTTTCTGGTAAGGTTGTAACTTAGAGTATGGTGTTTTTTTCTCTCAAGCATGCAGGGCAAGGCAGAAATATGTATGTGAAGCACTTCTTCCTTTCTTCCTTGTTCTTTCTTTTGAACATTTGATTAGTAAATTAGCATAAATAACAACAGGAGGAAAAGAGGCATCAGGTCAGACTAATCAGCCTGCCAGAAAACAATTTTACTTATAAGTTACATCTAGGTACTAGCAATGCCCTTTATTCTGTCTTCTAAGATCTTCTGTAACTCTTCAGGGTGACAAGGAACTGTAAGAGCTCCCATTTGTTGGAATCCATATTCTTCTTTTGCTTGCTCTAATAACCTCAAAAATGCTGGATTCCTCAGATAGCTCAGCTCCAAGATAAATCTCTTTTGCTTATCACCTTTGACAGCAATTACTGCGAAATGCCCTTCTTTAACATCCTTTGGTATGGTCTTGGTTTCTTCAACATGTTCATCAAACTCGACAAAATGCTGGTCTTGACCTCTTGATGGGAATTCAGAGAGAAATCCTTTTATCTTTTTCGTTAAAAGCCTAAGCACAACAAGCCCTGTATGACGTTGTTCCCAGTCCTGCATTTTCACGCACATCTCAAGATGTAATCAAGATTCAAGACAAAGCTCTCTGAGACCTGGAAATTCTTTTTGTATTTTGTTTTTCCGACTGATCTTCGGATTCTGATAGAAATTTATACCGGGGTGTTGTAGAAATTCGGAAGCAAATATGAAATTTCCGACGGACATCATGGGGCCATTTTCATATTGCAACCATACGTATCATTTAATGCAATATTTGTCATTCCATTTTCCATACTTGTAAACGGTGGGCTCCTTTGCAACGCGGTACCGGTTAACATAGTTGTTTAATTCCACATCCGAAAAGTATGCAACTGTTTGATGTTTACCACAGTTGTCTTCGCCTCGTTAGGCGGCCCTTGGTTTCTCGCGGTTGAAAAAATCAAAGTCCTCTGTTGGTTGAAGTAGCCAAAATACTGAGAAAGCTCACTTTCAGGCAGCTTTATGTACTAGATAAGCTGCAAATTCTGCTTCTGGCCTTCTGTCAACTAACGCCCCCTATTTGTTGTGGGTTAAAATGTATCCGTAGAATAGACAAATCGACCAGTTTAAAGTAAACTCCTCCGTAAGTCCGTATATATGTGGCATCGGTTGAATCTTCGGCATCTATGACTGATTAGGCTACAGTAGTTTGACTGCCAGTGAACTGATTCAAATAGTGTTGGCAGATGGCATAGTACAGTATTTAATGCATTCAAATTTGCCGTAGGCTTCCAAGTTCCAAGTTTGTGGACTGGAAAGCAACGGGAAAGGCTACAGCCATATTATACTTTTCCAGGAGATAGACTTTTTTATTGAATGACTCTGACAAATTCCAGTAGGCAGAAGCAGGAAGAGAAAGTCATGGAGAATAAAAAGTCAGCGCCCTTCCATCATTCTGAAAGCCAAAAACTTTTCGGTAATTAGAGTGCAACCACCCCAGAATTCTTTGCCCTTTCTTCTACTGCAATGCGGTTACGCGTCGAATTCTGATTGTCTATGGACTTCAATATTACTCCTGATTCTTAAAATCTGGACTAACCATGGGAAGCCAGGAATGTCATCTTTTAGAGGCTCGTCATCTGCTTTAATAAAATGCATTCTGTCATCACAATAATAGATCAGGGTTATTGTTACAGAAATTTACTGCTCTTTCTACATATAACCGGAGTTCTGAAAGATCGGAAAGCAAAAGTAACTCATATTTATATATGAAACAAGTAATCCAGGTCTCATTAAGATTTCATTGTTGGTTGCATGCATTTTTTATGTAATTGGTAGTCTGGTGTGACCTGAAAGTTAGAAACAAGTGGTTTTTGCTGATCAGTCATGCCTCTGGTTTTCTCTTCCAGTTCTACTCAACATTTGAGAGTATCCAATAATTGCATGATCAATAACATAGGGAAGAGTAATTTTCACCGTGTTGTACAACTGGATTCAATTTGCTACGGTTGTCTGATGGTCGGGACGCAAATAGATGAATTTTGCATGGTACATGGGGCCTTAAAATATTACCACCCCATTTGTTGCTGCTCTCTGATTTTTGAAAGACAAGAGGTAAGAATCTATGGTCTTTTCTTACATGTTTTTCCTAAGTTTTTGCAAACTCACCTAGTAAGCTGCCTCTTAACACTGAAGTTACAAGATTTTAGTTTAGAAAACAGCAAGTCCTATGCTAAAGTAAGCAACGAAAACTGCAGGATAGACTAGGAAATTTACAAGAAAAATTACCTGAAATTCTCAGAATGTGGTGTTCAGCAGAGGCCTCTTTCCATTGCCAAATGATTTTCCAGATCATTTTGGGGCAGCCTACATACCGTGTTTCATTTCACAAGTATGCATCATAAAGATTTTACGGAAATGACTTTCTGCTTTTGCAAAATCTCATTTCTTGTAGTATGTGAAGTATTTGAGCAGTAGTGGGGTGGAAGTTCTACCGTAATTGGTGATTTTCTAGTGCTCATGGGTTGATTCTGCTGTCAGTTAATTCCTTCGCAAAAGCATCAAGAGGACAGCATTACGAAATTTATAAATCTCTGATCTTAGAAAGATGTACAGACTTGGACAAGAACTCAGAAAAAAATTACAAGAAATCCGTTATCTGTCCTAGTAGCTCTCTACTGTGCTCAGTGGGTGTCTTGAATCATCAGGCTTTAGAATTTCCTAAAACAGTTGAAAATGATTAAGCCTCTTATTAGAACTCTTGTAATTATTCCGCCAAGGTATTTGAGTTAGCTTATGCGCTGAAAAAGGCACAAAAATTCTGGTTGAACATAGTATAATATAATATGCATTACACAAACAGGTAAAGTGGACAGCATTACTGAAATTTTATAATCTCTGATCCAAGCAAGATACGCCGACTTGGACAAGAACACAGAAAAAATGACAACAAATCTGTTATTTGTCTTAGAAGCTTTCTCCCATGGCAGCATTAACCATATCCCAACTTTCATTGCCAGCACTGTTCTGTTTGTTGTGTTCTAGAATTTCCTGCAATTCCTGAGGTCGACAAGGGAGAGAAAGAGCTCCCGTTTGCTCAAATCCATATTCTTCCCTAGCCTGATCCAGTAGAGTCAGAAATGCAGGGTTTGTTAATTGGTCTAATTCAACAACAAACCTCTGCGTTTCTCTTCCTTTCACTGCAAAGACAGTAAAAAATCCTTCCTTAACATCGCCGTGCACTGATTTAGAGACACTCAGGTCTTCATCAAACTTGGCATTGTTGAGAGCAGGCGCTCCTGCGGATGCTGGGACCCAAAGTCCCTTCCGTAGTTTCTGAAAGAATGGCCTAAACATCATTAAACTTCTCTTGCTTTCTGCAATGACTTGATTGACAACTCTATATGAATTTATGAGTTTCTTTGCAATCTATGCTCCTTTCCGCCAGACTTGCAAAGGTATTTATACTGGTTTGTCAATAGAAGAAGTAAATTTCTGTATAATGCTGTGGAGCCACCTCTAACGACGTAAATGGTTGATTGTTATGGCATTAAACTGTTCTCAACATGAACTTCTATGTTAAAAGGTGTATCTGCTTAGATTTTGATTCGGCCTTATCTTTCCACTAGGATATTGCTGGTAAAGTGGGGCTAAATTAGTGTTCTCTTGATGACATAACACCCTTTATATACTTTACATAAATTGATTAGGTAGTAATTAGCATGTACGTCTGTATCTGAGAACATGTACCATGGAACATGCTGCATCACAGCTTACAAGTGAAAGCTTAAATATCATGAAGTACCTTTCATTCAAGTATTGGCTAATGAGCTATCAGAGAAAACTTTAAACTAAATCTAGAAATTTATTCTTCTTTACCATACATTTATTGATAAAGATCTTCTTCAACAATTATCTCAATGTTTGTTATATAGGCAGGCATGCATGCCTGGTTACAACTTACAATCAGTTCAGAGAGTTCTACAGGTTACATAAATTCTGATAGAACTAAGGGGGAAGAACAAAAGAGGATAGGGACAATCAGTTAATGATTCTTTCTTTCTTGTCACATAGTAGGCCCTTTAATGCATCTGCTAAATCTTTGCACTCACTTTGTGACATAGATATTAAGCACCGAGACAGATGATAGCATAACTAGCCGTCCTTCCGCCTGTGTGCAGTTGCTCCATCTTTTTCATACCCCTTCCTCTTAGCATACAGGATGCATTTTCTCAGAAGGCCAAATCTCAATTTCCAAATGCCATTTTCATTTGTAATACACACAACATACTAATGTTTTTCATTTTTGCTTCTAAAATTTCATAATTTTGTGATCATCAAAGAAGAAATGATCCTAGTCTGTATCAAAAACAGGAGCCTGAAGACAATATCTATTACTGTCAAAGTAACTATTTATTCTGTATGTTGACTGCCTATGGTTTATATGGGGCCGGCATGAGGCAGAAGTTAATATGTTCAATTTACCATAGTGTTTTCTTGCCGACATGGTATTTTAAAGCTTGCCTACGGCAATTGTAAGACCTACCATCAACCACTCCATTGCACCATAGCATAGAGATTGATCTTTAACATAGAGATTGATGGTTGTTCTCTTTCTAATGGTAACAAATGAAGCTAGAAAGATTACTTTTGATCATTATGGAAACCTAGAACTTAGATTCAAAGTGTCTTGAAAAAGAAACTCCACAGCTTGCTGTTCTATTTGCATTCAGGTAGGGGATTGGTATGCAGAACTTAACTGGGCTAAAACAAGACCCGGGGACAAATCTCTTCTTGCTGTTCAATTGGATTTAGGTTGGAATGCTGTACTCTACCTTATATGGAGAGAAAGGAAAAACAGATTGTTTGGCAAGCAACCCGTTCCTGTTTTCTGAACAAGTGAAACTCATATCAGAGGGTCTTCGTTGGAGACTGGGGGCCTATAGTCACATTGCCAATGATCAAGTCAACGTTATTGCTAATTGGTTGCTCTAATGAGTCTTTAACTGTAATGTAGGCTGCTGAGGGCTAAACTTTGGTATCATCAAGAAACTGAAATTCATACTCACCATCCTCAAAATCTTGTCAGTCTGCAATGACAACCTCCACAAACATTCTGATGCTTAGAATATTAAGAAAAAGATTGAAATGTCAAGTAAAAGACTCTTGTAACTGATTCTGGTGTAACCATCAGCAATTTTGTTATTTAAATATTGAAGATGACCATCTGCTTAAATACCAATAATTCTGTCCTTATTGCTATAACCATCACAAGATAGACCAGTACTGATGCTATTATGGAATTTTAATGCAACTTACAGATTTAAAGGCTACTGTGGAACCGTTTGAGATTACCATAAAAAATTAACCTCATTTATACTCATAGGAAGACTACAAGTCTCAATAAATGTCTTGTTCTAAGCCTTTTCCATGTAGCAGGTATTATTGATTGACTTGATCAATGTCTTGTGAGTTGTAACCGAGTGGTTTTGCTGCATATGGTTTAGTTGCAAATTTGCATTTCTGGTTTTCTTTCCAACCCTAGTCCCTGGGAGATGTGAGTACCCAATAATTTTTTTTGGGTACATGTGAGTACCCAACAATTGCATTACTTAAGAATACATAAAAATGAAGAAACACCATGCTGTACAACAATGTACAGTTTCACAGCAGCTGTCTGATGGTTAGGAAACAAATAATTGAATAATGTTGAATACTTGGGACCATATGAAAATTCGGTCTGGTTTGTAGCCATGATATACCTGGTTTTTGAAATGACAAGAGCTTAGAATTTATGGATTTTTCTACATGAGATTCCAAATTTTTTGCATGATTCAGCTTGTCACCTACCTCTGACATTTGCAAAATTTCAGTGTAAAATAGGATTTCAGATGTTAACCATGATCTATCAGTGAAAATATAGAACGTGTAACAAGTTTACTGCCATAAGTTAAAATTTTGAGAATCCGATGCCTTGCTAGCAGAGGGCTTGTTTCCATTTTCCAAATGATTCTCCCAAACTATTTTTAGATTTAGCCTATATATTCATAAGAAATACAGATCAAAGACTCTACAAGAACGAATTCAAATGATTTATATTAATTTTATTCTTGTTCTTCCTTATATTTGAATAATGGCAAGTTAGATGAAATCATGTGTAAATAATTTTTCCCATTGTCATGCTAATTAATTTTACCATGAAGAGGAAAGCTGCTAGTATCTTTCTAGGTAGCAATACATGCTTAGTCCAGCCTTCAGCACAAGCCTTTTTTACTTTCCCATGTTCTAGAATTGCCTGCAATTCTTGAGGTCTACAAGGAAGAGAAAGAACCCCCTTCTGCTCTAATCCGTATTCTTCTCGAGCCTGCTCCAGTAGACTTAGGAATGCTGGGTTTGTTAAGTTGTCTATTTCAGTGACAAACCTCTGTGTTTCCATTCCCTTGACTGTTGAAACTGTAAAATATCCTTCCTTGACATCATCTGGCACTCTTGTACCTGGTCCGTTTCGTCAAACTTGGTGGTTGAGAGCTGGTCCTCTGGATGCTGAGACCCAGAATCCCTTCCTTAGTTTTTGAAAGAGAAGTGTAAACATCATTGAACCTCAGTTTCTTTCTGTTATATTCTTGATAGAAACCTCTCTAGTGAATTTTAAGAGCTTCTTTGGAATCTATGCTCCACCTTTGCCAAGTGTGCAAGGCAATTTATACTGGTTGAAGACGAGCAAATATCTAACTTCTATGACACAGTGTGGAGCCACTTATAATAGCATAACATGTAGTTTGTCTGAGAGATCGGCTTGACCATGTCTACTTGGATTACTTCGACATGGAATGCCGTTCTCCATAGTTTCCATGTTAACAGCTTTATCTGCTTTCCTACTTCGGCTTTTCTTTTCACTAGGTTAGTTGGAATTAGTGGGGCTGAAGTATATGAAAATTATGCTTGTCTTTTTCCCTCTTTAAGTTTGGTGCCATTTTTTGCATAACACTCTTCCGATATTGTGGAACATTGGTACTTTACAAAAGAAAAACTGCTGGCATTGACTAGAAATTTATTCAGGTAACTTGTACTGTACAATATCAGCACGGACAGACGGCTAACGAGATTTAATACAGATGACAGGATAATGGGACAAGAATGCTGGTCACTACAGGGCTTCAGTTTTTCTCAACACTTTTCATGCGCCTTCCTCTTATCAAACTAGATATGCATGGCGGAACTGTTTCTCATGACTGGATCTTTTCCTTTTCCCAATGTGTGCTACACATTTTTGGTTTGCAATTGCATTAGAGATAAGAAAAAGATGTGGGAATCTAATTCAAATTTCCACAGTACAGCAATCTAAGATTAGCCTGTAAAAGTTATGGGATTTCTGAAGTCAAATAAATGGCCTGTCTTCCCTCTCTTTGGTGCACAGAACCTCTGACCATTTGAAGTTATCATAATAAACTCAAAAAAGTGAAGTTTTCTAATATCGTACTTGTTTAAAAACAGGATATTATTGAACATGTAAACCTGGTTTAATTCTTAGGCATAAACGTTTTCATGTAACATTGGAAATTCAGTAGGAATGTTAAGCGCTTATCATGGAGTAACATTAATTCTTAGGCATTAACGTTCTTTCTGCCTATTCAGGACGAAGGTGATGATGTGAATAGGCAGAAAGAACAAACCCGTTACTTTCTTTTACTAAAAATGGCTGCCACAGGACTTGCAGGAGGTCGGCACCTCTTTCAAGCCTAATAATTCTTACTTTTGGGGGATATGAAGCCTAACAAGAAAGGATTTGCTGTTTAAGTTACCCAATTCAACTGTGACTGAGCCAAAATTGATCCTAATCAAATACTTGAGACCTTTTTTTACGTTTGAATTTCATGGATGTTCAAAAAATGGCTCATGTTCTGCAAATTGAGTGTAAAGACAAAGCAAATAGTCTGTTCATTCCATTTTATTTCTTGTACATAGAACAAGTATGCTGTTTTATCTATTTTCATTCTTTTAAGAATTTGATTAGTGATCATGTACCAAAAAGAAAAATGAATTTGATTAGTGATCACTTCTAAATGATAATAGTAAGGGAATTAGCTACAAAGCAGAATCATCAACCTAAAAACTATTCCAGAATGTGGAACTATATGCACCCAAACATCAACAATTATCAATTTATCTCTGTGGTGTCTTCTAAAATGTTCTGCAAGTCTTCTGGTTGACAAGGGATTACAAGCACTCCCTTTTGTCGGAATCCATATTCTTCTTTAGCCAGCTCTAGCAGCAGTAAGAATTCTGGTTTTCTCAGATAGCTTAACTCCAGGATAAACCTCTTCTGTTTTCCACCTTTCGCTGCAATTACAGAAAAATGCCCTTCCTTCACATCTTTGGGGACCATGGTTGTTTCTTCAACTTTCCATCTTGATGGTGAGAATGGGATGACTCTTAACAGCTTTCTGGTTAAAAGCCTAAGCATCTCAAGCCCTGCATGGTGGTTTTCACATTTCTGCATTACAGACATTTCAAAGTATGGTTTAGTCTTAGAGAACTTTCTGAGACTTTTCTACTGGTATTTTGTTTTGCAACTAATTTGGAGTCCTCTAACAGGAATTTATACTAGGGTGTTAACGAAGATGTAAGCTATAGGTGAACTTTCTGAGGACTTTTATGGGAACATTTCGTATGGTTTGAAACTTGCTGCCAAGCATCATTCAATCTTCGTAGAATGCCGGTGGGGGCCTTTTAAACACGGCATACAGATATATGGAGTTTGTATTTTATATATTTGACTCAGAATGTCACGCACAGTTTTCCAGCCTAGCATTGAGTTGTGATGATTACCGTGGAGTACATATGATGGAACTCATATGATCAAAACCTTATCTATTCACAGAAAGAAAGACATTTACGTAGTTTAATTTGTATTTTTGATGAGGCCAAAAAATTGAAGAAGAATGGAGAGTTAAGCCGCGGGCACGAGGTGTAATTAAGCAATTAGCAGGCATATAGATACATTGTTGTACTGTTTTCAACACCGAAAATTGGTCAGTTAAAGTTCATTCATGCGAAACAAAGACAAGAACAACTACTTGGTTTCCTCAATTAACCATGATTGCTGAAGCAGGCAAGTGAAATGGGGCACGGTTACGTTCCTCTATAGTGTAAATCAACAGGGGAAAATGGAAAAGGGCAAGAAAGCGACCTCCAGTTTGGACTCAATCGTCCCAGTTTAAATGCGCTGCTCAATACAGCTCACTCGAATGACAGCTGAGGCATGACTAAATTACCTTCGAATTCAATTGACGGTTGGGGTTTGATAATGTGGTGTCGGCATCGGTAGCATTAATGTGACCAAAGCCTCCGTAGTACTAGCTTACTTCCAAGTACGTGGAAACCAATTGTAAGGACCTACTGCTTCATTGACTCGCTGTATCTTTTCTGGATCTTCAGATTTACATGTGCTCCTTTCCCTTGTTGAGGTGACAAACGACCAGAATTTTATTTTACTAGGAAACGTTAGAAGGACTATCCAAAAGTAATCCTGTCTTTGAACAAGGTAAGGCTTAACAGATTAACCATAATCCTGTCTTCGAACAAGAAATGATTATCTGTTACCAGTAAATGGATTCAAGAACACGAAGATCGTTCAGTGATCCTTAGGTTATGTTTGATCACGACAGTTCATTCCAACAGAAATGGTGAAAGTTACCTTTCAATATGCATAAAGCGCATAATCCTGTTGATCCAACATTAATTTTCCTGTTCTTCTGAAACTTTGGAATCAATCATTGAATTACGCATAAAAATTCAGAACATTGATTAAAAAAAAAAAGAACACCGTGTTGTACTTCCGTACATTGTCGCCACCATTGTCTGATGGTAGACAGACAAACTGAATACATATCAAATGCCTGGGGACCATTGTAAGAAGTATGGTCTGGATTGTAGCCACGATTTCCTTTCTGAAAACTGCAGCTTTGAATTTGTAGCATTTTCTACGTGATATTTGTATTTCTTTTTATTCCCTGTTAATCTATTTGTACTAGACATATGGCCTGGGCTACATATCAGACTTTATATTTTTTTGTCAAATTCTCAAATCAACATCCTTTTAAAATATGAAAATTAAAAAAAATGAGAATATTAATAAAAAGACAATATATGCCCTCTAAAGATGTGAAAGCTTCAAAATAAAGAATAAGGATCATCTAACCATATAAGTTATAGGATCAACCAATAAAAGTTTACCAACTCAAAATAATTGCTAAAATTTAGCCCATAATTTTAAAAAATAAGATTTAATGGGTAAATCCTGAAATTAAAGATATTAGTAGAGGTAAAGTATTAGTAATTGTAGAAAAACTTTTTTGTTGATAATATTTTATTGATTGGTCCCATAGATGACATGATGAGACGAATCATAAAATAATTTCTCTAAAATAAGATTGTATGTTTATATTTATTTTATATATTTTAATTTTTTAAAATTATTTTGATGATATAATGGTTGGCTCTATATCTTGTCTTGAAGAACAAAATGAAAAAAAAAAAGATCCATCCAATCAGGTGGTATCAAGTACTATTAAAAGAATTTTAGGCCTTATAGTATATATATGTATATAAAGAAAAAATGAAAACAAAAGTAAAAGTAAAAAAAATTAAAAAATAAAAAAGGACCAATGGGAGACCGACAAATGCCCCCAAAAAACAGTAAAAGTAAAAAAAAATTAACAAGGAAAAAAAAAGTCAATGAAAGCTGACAAATTCTTTCCATATAACGCAATTTTAAGATGTCTAGAATGTGGGGAGACATTTGTCACCTCCCCATTGGCCCTCTCCTTTTATTTTTTTAAATTTTCTCATTTTTTTACTTTTTTTAATTGTTATATTTAAAATAATATTTTTATTATTTGAATATTATTCTTTAATATTAATTTTATATAATAATACTATTTTAATATTTTATAATATTTATTTATTATAAATGTCTAATATATTTAGTATGTTTATATATTTATTTATATTATAATTTGAATATTATTTTTAAATATTAGATTTATATAATAATATTATTTTATTTTTTAAAATTTTATCATATTTATTTATTTTAAAGATTTAATGTTATATATCTTTTACTTATACTATATATAATACTTAAAAATATTTTATATATAGTATATATTACTACATATTACTTTACTATATATTACTATTAAATATTTATATATATTTATATTATTATTTGAATATTATTTTTAAGTATTAGTTTTATAAAATAATGTTATTGTTTTAATATTGTATCATATTTATTTGATTTAAATATTTAATATTATATCTATATATATTACTTATTCTAATATATATATATATATATATAATATTACTATATATTACTATATTATATTTATATATTGTATATCTGTATTTGTATCTATATAATTATCTTAAAGAGAAGCTAGCCTCAGATTATATGGGAAGAATTTGTCAGCTTCCATTGGCTTTTTTTTCCTTTTCAAATTTTTTTTTTTACTTTTACTTTTTTTGGGAGGGCATTTGTCGGTTTCCCATTGGTCCTTTTTTATTTTTTGATTTTTTTACTTTTACTTTTGTTTTAATTTTTTCTTTATATACATATATACTCTAAGGCCTAAAATTCTTTTAATAGTACTTGATACCACCTGATTGGATGGATTTTTTTTTTTCATTTTGTTCTTCAAGACAAGATATAGAGCCAACCATCATATCATCAAATAATTTAAAAAATAATAAAATATATAAAATAAATATAAACATACAATCTTATTTTGGAGAAATTATTTTATGATTCGTCTCATCATGTCATCTATAGGACCAACCAATAAAATATTATCAACAAAAAGGTTTTTCTACAATTACTAATGCCCCACATCTACTAATATCCTTAATTTTAGGATTTACCCATTAAATCTTATTTTTTAAAATTATGGGCTAAATTTTAACAATTATTTTGAGTTGGTAAACTTTTATTGGTTAATCCTATAACTGATATGGTTAGATGATCCTTATTCCTTATTTTGAAGCTCTCACATCTTTAGAGGGCATGTGTCGTCTCTTCATTAACATTCTCATTTTTTTTATTTATTTTTTTAAATTTTTAAATTTTAAAAGGATGTTGATTTGAAAATTTGACAATAACATATAAAGTCCGAGGCGTAGCCCGGGCCATAGGTCTAGTATATATTAGAATAAGTAATATATATAGATATAACATTAAATATTTAAATCAAATAAATATGATACAATATTAAAACAATAACATTATTCTATAAAACTAATACTTAAAAATAATATTCAAATAATAATATAAATATTTAATAGTAATATATAGTATAGTAATATATAGTAAAGTAATATAGTATAGCAATATATAGTAAAGTAATATATAGTAATATATATAATACTTTTAAATTTTTAAGTATTATATATAGTATAAGTAAAAGATATATAATATTAAATATTTAAATTAAATAAATATGATAAAATTTTAAAAAAATATAAAAAAATATTATTATATAAATCTAATATTTAAAAATAATATTCAAATTATAATATAAATAAATATATAAACATACTAAATATATTAAACATTTATACTAAATAAATATTATAAAATATTAAAATAGTATTATTATATAAAAATTAATATTAAAGAATAATATTCCAATAATAAAAATATTATTTTAAATATAACAATAAAAAAAGTAAAAAATGAGAAAATTTAAAAAAATAAAAGGAGAGGGCCAATGGGGAGGTGACAAATGTCCCCCACATTCTAGGCCTCTCCTTAAGATTGTGTTATAGATAGATTATTATTATTTTGCATGATAGATCTCTCTCAATTAGTTAGGAGATTTAAGCCTGAGAAAACGACAACAGCAGGAAAAGTGGAAAACGAGTCCAATGTCAGCAAACTTTATCACTTCAAAATTTTGAGAACGACGTTTCGGCTGATGTTTCTAAACAGAGAAATGCGAAGTGGTTTTGCAAAACCGCCATTTTGAAGATACCCCATGCCAGCAATGAGCCCACAAGAATTAATTTACAGGATTTAAGTTTTGAATTGTCTGATATTCAATCATGTCATCTGCAACCTTTAATGGCGAGAAATTAATCTACTGAAACACTCAAATGTAATCAGATGGATACAAATCTATTTTAAGCTCCTTATTATAAGCTGTTATGGTTATTATTCCCTGTATGGTGGAAGGTGATTCAGCTCATTTAAAGAAACAGGTCAGTGCATAAAATCAGGTTGAAAGGAAGAAAGAGGACTTATTAAGGCTTAATATGATACAATACACATAAATGTTTTCCGGGAAAGTCTCGTATCTAATCCAAGAAAAGAATAAATGAATTCAGTTCTTTGTCCAGGCTAGTGGCCTTCTGTTCTTGTGTAGCATTCATGAAGCCCAACGTTCAGTATCAGCATGATCGGCTTTCCAGTCTTCTAGGATCTTTTGCAGTTCCTGAGGACGGCACGGGAGAGAAAGATTACCCTTTTGCTGGAATCCATATTCTTCTTCAGCCTGCTCCAGTAGGTTCAGGAATGCAGGGTTTGTTAAGTTGTCTAATCCAATAACAAACCTCTGTGTATCCTTTCCTTGCACTGCAAAGACTGTAAAAAAGCCTTCCCCGACCTCATTTGGCACTGCTGTGGCTATGTTTATTTCTTCATCAAACTCAACGTCATCAATCAGAGCTGGTCCTGATCTAAATGTTGAGATATGGAACCCCTTTCTCATTTTTTGAAGAACAGGCCTAAACATTTCTAAACCTCTTTTGCTTTCTTGAATGTTCTTGATAAGATACCTCTCTGTGAGTTTAAGAGTTGCTTTAAAATTCGATGCTCCATGGTGCTGAGCTTGTAAGGCAATTTATACTGGTTTCATAATAGCATAAGGGAAATTTCTAAGAAAGGTGGAGCCATCAGTAACATGTATTGTGTTCGAAAGGTCGATTTAACTTACTTTACACGGATTCAAAGACAAGGTAAACTGTTGACAGCCCAATTATCTCCAATCTCCTTTTCAGCAGCTTGATCTATCTACTACCGCATGCTTCATTTTTGCCTTATCTTTTCACTAGGTTTTGGAATAGTAGGCCTAAACTTTTGGAGTTCACAATTCTTTTAATGAGATAACAGCGGGCTGCTGAAATGGATTCCATGAATGTTATGCATTACATTTTAAGTATGATCTTTCGTGTATTAACTTACTGTTTTATGAAAAGAAATTTTTAAGGGATCTAATTTTCTCAGCCAATTTATATCTTCTTTAGCATTAAATTTGTTCACAGTATGCAGAATGGAGTTTGAACATGACAGACGCATCTGCATGGATATCAGAACATCTGCATGCAAACTATTCAAACTAGTATTACTAGCCATGATCAACAATCATTGTGTTTGATGCCGAAGAATAAGATTGTTCTGAGTTACTGTCTTTATGTTAATTAACAAGGTCTTATCAAAGAATTTGGTTGCTCTAAGAATGTGATTACATAGTTACAATCAGTTTCAGATAATTCTATAGCTGTATGTTGCATTCTAACATAATCAATTAACCAGTATGATAGGCTGGGGACCGGCCATCAGATGTGAATCTTTTGCCCTTATCAGGTAGTAGCCCCTTCAATGCATATCTGCTCAAAATGTTCACTGAAAGAGGCTGGTAAGTGCATATGTAGGATATGAGGATAACAAAGCCAATATTTGAAGCCTGTGCCGTTGCTCTATCGTTTTCTCATGCATGCACTCCACCTCTTACTGCACCAGTGGCACGCTGAACTTAATGAGTTGGGGTTCTCAAAGAATGATGTTTCTTTTCCAGCTGACCATTTTATCTATAGAAGGAAAAAACCTGCAGATGTTTTCCAGTGTCCTTTCAGAATTTTCCAACAGTCTTCTAGCCTAGCTAGCAGGGAATACATGCAGCTGTTAAAAGTATTGAAATGAAAAAGTAATTTAGGTTCCCTGCTAAAAGCCAAGAAAACTATCAAGTTATAACAAAGAAAAGTTATGGGCCATTTTAAATGCTCTGCTGAATGCTGCAACTGCAATGCAAGTATAGTTGAAATTAGCAGAGAGACAAGTAGCATTTAACGAGTAAAGCTACTCTAGAGAGAGACAATCTATCACCATCAAAGGACTGTAGCTCTGAGCAAGTAGCCCGTTTGCCTGCAATAAAGTCAGGAAGATGACTCCAAAGTGTACCTCTCAATTATTGGAGAAAGCCAGAAATAGTATTTCCAATAATGCAGAAGAAATACCAGAATATGCTATCATCTTTCTTTTTTTCCGTTCTAGCAACTAGATCCCTTGAAACCATCATTCAAATTAAATTTAATAATGGCCTAGTATAAGTGCTTTGGAAGAGAAACAGCAAAGTGGTACAACAACATAAAGATGCAGATGGACCCAAAATTTGGCTCCATCAAGAACCCTATTCGCATTCTGCTATGGCTACGCTGCAACAAGGGACGAAGCTTGATCATTAAGAGGCTACTTAATTATTCACAATTCTCGAAACCTCCCATGTTGAGTTCTATCAAAAATTCTGATTTGCATTTCCCTAGTTTCTGAATTCTGCATGGAAATGGAAACTCAAGAGTTATTTGCACCGTTTGAACAATAATTCAGTATCGGTGTGACTGTGACCAATCAATGAGTCTTACATATCTGAAGATAGACCTCCGTATTGTCCCAAACATACAATATTTCTAGGGTTTTGTGATGGTGGGCAGACAAAGAAATGTATATGCCAAGTTTCTGGGGCCATATAAAGCAATGGTCTGGTTTGTGGCCACGATCTTACTTCTGGAGTGACAGGAGCATAGCCTTCGTAGCCTTATCTATAAGATATTCCAAATTTTTTTGCATACCTGAGCCTGACATCTCAAGAATAGAGCGTACGTGAGAATATGATCAGGCTTCATGTAGAAAAGCACATGACATTTTAACATGAGCAATAAAAACTACAATTTTGAGAAGGTGCCAAGGAGAATTCTTTTGGAGAATCAGAATACTAAATAACTTAAATATGAATGAACCGTAAGTACAATTGAAAAATTTACAGAAATACATATCTAGGGGAAGAGGCTTCAGAAGAATGAATGAAATGGTTTTCATTTTCCTAGCCAGCTAATACCCTTCTATTATGGTAGCATCACATGCACACCAGCTTTCATTTGCAGCACTCTCTTGATTCTGGTATTGGAGAATCTGTTGCAATTCTTCAGGTCGACAAGGGAGAGAGAGAGCTCCCTTCTGTTGAAATCCATATTCTTCTCGGGCCTGTTCCAACAAACTCAAGAATGCAGGGTTTGTTAGGTTGTCCAATTTAATGACAAACCTTTGTGTTTCCATTCCCTGCACTGCCAAGACTGCAAAACATCCTTCTTCAACATCATCAGGCACTGTTGTGGCCCTGTTCCTTTCTTCATCAAACTCAACACCACTGACAGCTAGTCCTCTGGATGCTGAGAGCCGGAATCCCTTTCGTATTTTATGAAAGAAAGGCCTAAACATCTCTACACCTTTTTTTGTCATCTTCAGTGTCGTTTCTGGATATCTCTTGTGAATTTAAGAAGTTTTTTTTCACTCTATACTCCTTGCTTAGCCAGCAGGGGGATTTATACTGGTTTTTGGATGGTTGATGGAAGTTTTCAGTGTGGAGCCACTTGTAACATGCATTGCACCTAAGAGGTCAATTTAACTTTCTTCACACGGATTTGATTGACACAGTATAATGTTCATAACCTCAGTTCCAACTTGCTAGTTGGCATGATGATCTACTATTGTACTGATTTCACCTTATCTTTTCACTAGACTTCATAATAATGGGGCTAAGAGTTTGTAGTTCAAAGTGTTTCCTAAAAAATCCTGTTGAGTACCCGGCCCCTACAATTCACATCTCAACCTGTTAACTGATACCGACAAGCAATCAGTGACGCAGATGATAGGATAAGAATGCACATGTTAGAGGCCTCTACCGTTGCTGGTTCTCTTTTCTTTGCTGCCCCATCCTCTTACTGTACCAAACGCATATGCTGGAATGGATTTAAGCAACGTGCACAGTTCTTATATGCCAATGGTGTCATGCATTTTAAATCCTGAAATCTTCAACATTCCATTTAGTTATGCATTCAAGTACTATGAACTTCCAATTTTGTGACGGTCATTTTTAAGGCTATGTTTGGTACGCGAAAATATTTTCTATTTTCATTTTTTATTTTCATTTTCTGTTTTCTAAATTTTGTTTTCATTTTTTAAATTCTAGAAAACATGTTTGGTATATGAAAATGAAAAATTATTTTCGAAAATAAAAATAGTGAAATGTGTTTGGTATCTACATTTTTAAAATTAAATGTAAAATAAAATATCATTATTAGATTGTTAGTTAAGTAATTTATTAATTAAAATGAGACCTGATGCAGTGTAAATGATTGATGATTATTGTGGAAAGAAATTATATTACAAATTTACAATTACTGGACTTTTTTTTTTCTTTTTACAATTATTGAACTTTGATGAAAGGTGCACCATAATGATGTGTACGTTTGATGCCTTTCTCTAAAAACTTAAAAAAAATGCATAATGAGAGGGGCAATTACAAAAAAGGGCTTTTTTTTTTAGTTAAAGAAGATAAAAATAAAAAAAAAACGGTGAAAATCAGAAAATGGAAGTACTCACTCCATGAGTCCATGTACTCTCCCATTTTTGTCTTGTTCCCTTTTTTCGCTCAATACTCTCTCTTAAGTTAAAAAAAACAAAGAAACAAAAAATAGCAAATTTGTCAATGTTGGGATTCGATATAGGGTAGTTATGTAAGTTGGGGGGGAGGCTGGGTAAAATTTTCTACAAATCCCGTGTTTTCAAAATCTTCAAATGCACAAAACGTTTTCATGGAAATGGTTCAAAACAATATTTTTTTGTTTTCTAATTTTCAACCATTTTCATTTTCATTTTCCACAAATCATTTTCCAATTTATCCACCAAACAAGTTTTCACATCCATTTTCTGTTTTTTATGAAAATGAAAACAGAAAATAGGTCTGTTTTCTCATACCAAACATAACCTAATTTTCTCAGCAAATTTATAAGTATCTTCTTCAGCATTAAGAGTTTTGCATCTGTAACGCACATGCATTCTAACATAATTAGCAAGTGTGATAGCTGTGGGCCAATCACGTGTGAATCTTTTGTTGTCATGATCTGGTAGCCTCTTCATATATATCTGCTCTTCCTGTTCACTGAGAGAAACTGGCAAGTACTTAATTTGCAGATGAGGATAAAAAAATGCCCGTGTTTGACACTTGTGCTGTTGCTCTATGTCTTCCACGCTGAGATAATAATCGGCGTCTCAAGGAATGGTGTTTCTTTTCCAAATGACAATTTTCATCTTTAGCATGAAAATCTAAAGATATTTTTCTTATATTTTGCCAGTAAGTCAGCAAGGAAGTGAATTAGGACCGGCACGAAGCACATGATCTTAGTTCATTCCTATCTTTTACCAGTAAGGGAGACAATTTTCTATACTGTTATAAATTCTGTGCCTATTATGGGCAAATGGACACTTTCATGAAAGGGATATTAGCATATATATCATCTTTCAGAATTATTATCCTTTTTCTGATACTACATTGCATTTAAGGACCTAGGCTTAGGGTCTCAAAAAATCTGCTATCAGGTGAACCATGAGACATTCTGATTCTTTTTGCAGCTAATAGGATTTTGAGAGTGATTTAAATCATTTGATCAATAATTCAATATCCATGTGAGTCTGACCAACTGTTGATTCAAAGACAAAAATAAAAAGGCTCCGTGTTGTCATACAGTATTTTCTAAGGTTGTCGGATGGTTAGAAAACAATTAACTATTGCTGCTGGTCCCTAATATAAAGTTTGATCTGGTTTGTGGCCACAACCTTGCTTTTGACATGACATAATTTTAATGTTTTCTGTATTACTCTGGGACTGTTGTGAAAAATATATTAAAATTGAAACAAGAAGCAAGTATAAAGGAGAGAAAGAGAGAGAGAAATGAAGAAACCAGAAGAGAGATCTTCTTATTTTTCTTTTCATTCGTTCGTCTATTTATAGACGTAATAATCACTATGCACTATGCACTATTCATAACTGAAGTACACTATTCATATGTGCAGTACAGTTCACTATTCGTGCAGTACAGTTCACTATTTATGCAGTACAGTTCACTATTCATCTGGCACTATTCATCCTGGGCCCCATGAATAGTGATATGCATTATTTATCCAGTAGATTTTTATATCTTAGATAATTTGCACAACTTGCATTTGTCCACTTTCATAACACTCCCCCTTGGACAAATGTCATTATTAAAATTTGGACGTGTACTGCCTCGTTAAAAACCTTTAGTCGGAAAAACCCAGTGGGAAAAAACCGAACATAAGGGAAAAAGAGTACAATACAATTAAGTCCATCTAATATGTCTTCAGGACAATATGTGCTTCTCTTCAGGACAATCTATTTGTCTTCAGGACAATATAGGTAGGCCTATTTCAGTGGCCTAATTGGACGTGCTATTACTGCCTCATTAAAAACCTTAAGCCGGAAAAACCCGGTGGGACAAAAACCGGACAGAAGGAAAAAAGAGTACAGTGCACCTATGTCCATAATCGCTCCCCCTGAAATAAAACAAATTGCTACTTCTGGAGCATCTAAACTTTTCCACTTCTGGGGAATTCAATCTTGCATTTTACTGACTCGCCGCATACCAATGTCATAAACTAATTTCTCAAATGTTGATGTTGGCAAAGATTTGGTAAATAAATCTGCAAGATTATCGACGGAGCGAATCTGTTTAACATCAACTTGTCGACTTTCTTGGAGTTCATGAGTATAGAAAAATTTCGGCGAGATGTGCTTGGTCTTATCACCTTTAATATATCCTCCCCTGACTTGTGCAACACAAGCAGCATTATCCTCATAAATTATAGTGGGAGAATCTATCACCGGTTTGAATCCACTAGCATTATGAATGTGTGATATCATAGATCTTAACCAAACACACTCTCTTCCGGCCTCATAGAGGGAAATAATTTCAGAGTGGTTGGAAGATGTAGCAACTAGTGTTTGCTTAGTGGAACGCCAAGAAATGGCTGTATCATTATAACAAAATAGATAACCGGTTTGGGAGCGAGCTCTGTGCGGATCAGATTTATATCCTGCATCAGCATAACCTACTAAACCAGAGTTAGTAGTATTCTTAGAATAGAATAACCCCAAATCAATGGTTCCTCGGAGATAACGGAAGATATGTTTAATCCCATTCCAGTGTCTCCGGGTTGGCTCAGAACTGAAACGTGCCAACAAATTTACCGCAAAAGCGATATCTGGTCTCGTGCACTGTGCCAAGTACATTAAAGCCCCGATTGCATTGAGGTATGGTACTTCAGGACCAAGTATATCCTCATCAGATTCTTTAGGACGAAACGGATCCTTTTGGGGTTCAAGAGACCTTACAACCATAGGGGTGCTCAATGGGTGAGCCTTGTCCATGTTAAAACGTCTAAGCAATCTCTTAGTGTATGCTGACTGATGGACAAGTATTCCATTCTTTTTGTGCTCAAGCTCTAGACCAAGGCATAGTTTGGTTTTACCCAAATCTTTAACCTCAAACTCCTTTTTCAAATATTCAGCAGTTTCAGATAACTCTTCAGGAGTCCCAATTAAATTCATGTCGTCGACATAAACTGCTATAATAGCAAATCCGGTTTCAGATCTTTTAATAAACACGCATGGGCAGATGGGATCATTTATATACCCTTCCTTTGTCAGGTATTCACTCAAACGTTGATACCACATGCGGCCGGATTGCTTTAACCCATATAAAGATCTTTGCAACTTTATTGAGAATAAGTTGCGGGGAGTGTATGCTTCAGGCATTTTTAAACCTTCGGGAATTTTCATATAGATATTGGAATCTAATGAACCATATAAATATGCCGTCACAACGTCCATAAGACGCATTTCAAAATTTTCTTGGGCAACCCAACTTATAAGGAAACGAAAAGTAACTATATCCACTACTGGTGAATATGTTTCATCATAATCTATCCCAGGCCTCTGCAGGAAACCTTGGGCTACGAGTCGGGCTTTATACCTCACGATCTCGTTTTTCTCATTTCGTTTCCGGACAAAGACCCATTTATATCCAACAGGTTTTACATTGTCTGGGGTTTTAGTAATAGGCCCAAAAACATTACGTTTGGCAAGGGAAGTCAATTCAGCTTGGATTGCTTCCTCCCATTTAGGCCAATCTTGCCTATGACGGCATTCGGTTATAGACCGAGGTTCATAATCATCATTCATAATCTCATGAGCAACTGAGAGAGCAAATGTATCATTGATGATTATCTCATTTCGATCCCATATCTCATTATGATAACTGATGGAAATTTCAGTATTCCCAAGGTTGGTGATCTTTTCATGGGTTTGTACCACTTCAGGGGTAATATGCTCATGTACTTGTGCCACTTCAGGGGTAATATGCTCTCTTTGAATATTATGTTGTGGCACTTCAGGTGCAATTTGCTTTCCTCGAGAAAGATTAATGTGCTCATCTGGAGCAGAATTATACTCATCTGGAGCAAAATTATGCTCATCTGGAGCAGATTCTAAATTCCTCCCCCTTCTTTTTCGAGGAACAGTGTCTTTTGATCCCATCGGTCTACCACGCTTCAGGCGCGGGACATTTAGATCCATTTCGGGTGGTTCTACAGGAACATCTATCCTAGCTGGAACATTCGCAGCTGGGATATGAGACTTTGTAACTTTAGCAGTCTCATTAAATGCATCAGGCATTTGATTTGCAATAGCTTGTAAATGGATCAATCGTTGCACCTCATTTTCACATTCAGGTGTTCTTGGGTCTAAATGAGACAAACTTTTCTCATTCCATGAGAAAATCTCGACATTTTTCTGCTTTCCATATGTGGAAGCATTTGGTATCCCAAGTGATGGGAATACTGTCTCATCAAAATGACAATCCGTAAATCTAGCGGTAAATAAATCACCCGTCAATGGTTCAAGGAACCGAATAATAGACGGTGAATCAAACCCAACATAAATGCCCAAACGGCGTTGGGGACCCATTTTGGTCCTTTGCGGTGGTGCTACAGGCACTTGTACCGCGCAACCAAAGGTGCGAAGATATGAAATGTCTGGCTCCTGGCCCAAGACTAACTGAAGGGGGGAATATAAATGAGAAGTAGTGGGGCGCAATCTAATTAAAGATGCAGCATGTAAAACAGCATGACCCCACACTGAGGATGGGAGCTTTGTCCTCATCAATAAAGTTCGAGCAATAATCTGAATGCGCTTAATCATGGATTCTGCTAATCCATTTTGAGTATGAACATGTGGGACAGGATGTTCAACTTCAATTCCTAATGAAGCGCAATAAGCATCAAAATTCTTTGATGTAAACTCACCAGCATTATCCATTCTTATGCTTTTAATGTGATAATCTGGGAAATGAGCTCGAAGCTTTATTATCTGTGCAAGCAAACGTGCAAAAGCGACGTTGCGCGTTGATAATAGGCAAACATAGGACCATCTACAGGATGCATCCACTAGTACCATGAAATATCTAAATGGTCCACTTGCAGGCTGAATCGGCCCACATATATCACCCTGGATTCTTTGCAAGAATGAAGGGGATTCATAATCAACCTTTGTTATGAAAGGTTTAATAATGAGCTTTCCTTGTGAACAAGATTCACAAATGTAATCTCTGGACAACAACACCTTTGTATCTTTTAAAGGGTGTCCACGAGTATTTTTAAGGATTCTTCGCATCATTGTAGCTCCTGGATGACCAAGGCGATCATGCCAAAGTCCGAACACATCAGGGTTCATTAGTTTCCAGGGCATCGTAGCATATGATTCTATAGCTCGTATTGGGACAAAATATAATCCCATACTAGAAGCTTCCAGCTTCTCATGGATGGTCTTCTGGCCCATCTTGTAGGAAGTGATGCAAAGTAATTCCTTATTTTACTCATTAATTGTTTCTAGATGGTACCCATTACGGCGTACATCTTTGTAGCTAAGTAGATTTCTTTTTGATCTACCGCTCAACAATGCATCTTCAAGATACAATGTTGTGCCATTTGGCAAAATAACTGTGGCAGTCCCATAGCCATCTATAATATTAACAGGACCAGATATTGTCTGAACATTTGCCTTGCGCAATGTCACATTTGAGAAAAAGTGTTTGCCACAAAGTATAGTATGCGTTGTAGCACTATCAAGCAAACATATATCTTCCTTTTTCTCGATGTGTCCCATTTGCATTTATCTTGACAACTTCAGGTGTCAAGTTTCATAAAATTTAACAAATTAATAATATGATGCAAAATATAAACCAACAAGAAGCAGTAAAATGCATAAAATTTAACAAATTAATAATATGATGCAAAATATAAATCAACAAATATGGAATAAAAGATATAAACCAACAAATTTAACAAATATGGAATAAACCAACAAAATATAAACCAACTGTTATGATGCAAAATATAATATAATGCAAAATATAAACAGTTTGTGGATATTGTCCGCTTTGGTACTTCAGGACCTCACGGATTTAAAACGACCATATTTATTTAATATCTTCCTTGGTAACATAATTATCCAAGGGTATGGCAAAACATAGATGAAAACCCTCAGGATCTATTTCTGGGGACTTATTATTTTCATCAACATTATAAAAAGAAATCAGAAACCTCAAAAGGTTTTTCATTGACCAAAACCTTATTGACTTCAGTATTAGTCTCAGTTAGGTCAATGGCATGGGTCTCAACATGCTTGTTTTTCTCCTTCTGGGATGCTTGGTATAGATCAACCAAATGTCTGGCCGTACGACAGGTACGTGACCAATGACCAGTCATTCCACAACGATGACAGGTACTATCATCATGCTTCTTCATGGGCCTTTTACCTTTAGGGTTGTGTGGGGAGTTATTTATATTACGGTTAAATCTCCCACTACCCTTACGGAAAAAATTCCCATGCCTGCGCTCACGGCCTCTAGGACGGCCAACATTCTTACTTGAGCCGGCATTTGCTTCAGGAAATGCCTTAGAGCCAGCAGGTCTTAAATCATGATTTTTAAGCAGCAACTCATTTGTTTGTTCTGCAGTCAACAGGACTGAGATCAATTCAGAGTATGTTTTAAACTGGCGCTGTCGGTATTGCTGTTGCAATACAATATTCGAAGCATGAAAGGTGGAGAATGTTTTCTCTAAAAGCTCAGCCTCAGTAAGCTTAACACCACAAAGTTCAAGCCGTGATACAATATCATATAATGCCGAATTATAATCGGACACGGACTTGAAATCCTGCAACCTCAGATGTTGCCAATCATATTGTGCTTGAGGGAGGATAACAGTTTTGGTATGATCATACCGCTCTTTCAATCTTGTCCACAAGATCAGGGGATCTCGGACAGATAGATATTGAACTTTTAGGCTATCACTTAGATGCCGACGGATAAAAATCAAAGCATTTGCCTTATCTTTACCATTAGCATTTCCATTTGCACCAATGGTAGCTGCAAGACCTTGGCCTTGGAGATGCAGTTCAATATCGAGACACCATGACAAATAGTTATTGCCACTTACATCCAAAATTTGGAATTTGGGCTTTTCAATATTTGCCATAATTCAGGCTTTAAACTTGCTTTTGCTTTAGAACACTCGTACTGACAGAGCCTCGTGCTGATAACGTGTTGTGAAAAATATATTAAAATTGAAACAAGAAGCAAGTATAAAGGAGAGAAAGAGATAGAGAAATGAAGAAACCAGAAGAGAGATCTTCTTATTTTTCTTTTCATTCGTTCGTCTATTTATAGACGTAATAATCACTATGCACTATGCACTATTCATAACTGAAGTACACTATTCATATGTGCAGTACAGTTCACTATTCGTGCAGTACAGTTCACTATTTATACAGTACAGTTCACTATTCATCTGGCACTATTCATCCTGGGCCCCATGAATAGTGATATGCATTATTTATCCAGTAGATTTTTATATCTTAGATAATTTGCACAACTTGCATTTGTCCACTTTCATAACAGGGACAAGATTTTAGCATTACAAATTAGAAAGCTTCCATGAAATTAAGATTATTTTTGCCAAATGAATCTTGAAATATATCATACTGGAGATGCACTATGAAGTCTATCAGAATTTACCTTTATGCAGTTAAAGAACAAGAAGAATGAATATGAAGAATCTACTCTCCCCCCACTTCCAAGCTGAAAACCTCCAAAATTAATGGCCAAGAAAAATGTCGTGAAGTATTCCAGTTGAAGATGAGGAGGGTTCAGGGCTTGAAATGATAAAATATGCAATTCTTTTTTATTTTCTCGCCTTTTATTGAAACTTGAATGATAATTAAACTAATACATCAAGAGAAAATCAATAGAAAAAGCTAGTATTATTGACTTGGAGAAGAGACTTCAAAAATAAATGAAATCTGTTCTTTGTCCTAGAAAGGTCCTAGTATATGGTAGCATTACAAGTAGCCAAAACTTCAGCAACGGCATGCTTGGCTTTCCTGTCGTTTAGGATCTTCTGTAACTCCTGAGGTCGACATGGGAGAGAAAGAGCACCCTTCTGCTGGAATCCATACTCTTTCTCAGCCTGCTCCAGTAGACACAGGAATGCTCGGTTGCTTAAGTTGTCTAATTCAATGACAAACCTCGGTCTTTCATTTCCATGCACTGCATAGACTGTAAAATACCCTTCTTCAACTTTTGTCATACCTGTATCTATTTCTTCGTCAAACTCAACATAATTGATAGTTAATCCTCTTGATGCTGAGACTGAGAACGGCTTTCGTAATTTTTGAAAGAATGGCCTAAACATCTCTGAACAACTTTTGTTATCTTCAACGTTCTTTGATGTACTGCTGGACGAATTTAAGACTTTCTTTGGAACCTACACTCCTTGCTAAGCCCAGCCATGTCCATTTATATTGGTCTGCACAGTGGTTTGTTTGAAATCTCTATGAAATAGTGTGGAGCCACCAGTTACATCTAGTCTGTCCAAGATGTCAGATTAACTTTTTTAACGATTTTTCACTGACACGGTATGGTTTTCATAACCTAACTTCCAGTTTCCGTGTTGGCAGTTTGATTTGCTAGTCGATTAATTGCAGTATCTTTTGGAATTAATTAATTGGCCTAAAAGTTAGGATTTCAGTGTGTTTTAGGGAAAATGATGTGCCATAGACCCTTTGCTTCATAAAGATGGAAAATTACTTAACCAGAAAGAATTGAGGTAGCATGTGCCATCCAAAGCGGACTGGTTAGATACCACAGATCACTGGAAGCATACGCATTATGAGGGCTCAAGTGCCTTGCATTCAATTCATAACTTATTGCATTCTCCTTGTCATGATCGCCTAACATTTATTTGTTTCAGAATTAGCAGGATTCATGAATACAGACCTACAAAGAGGTCACAGAAATGGAATCTCTCCAGCATTATTTATCTAACTGTTCTTTCTTTCCTTCCCCACAACCACAACTTCTCATGATGATTTGCTATAGACATGCGCTAGCAATGGTTGCAACTGGATTCAAAGAGTTCGCAAAAGCAATTTACATGCATTCTGTAGAACATGGGCAAAATGAGAAATGAACACTGCGAATCATAGGTAATTCTTTTGCCCTTATCAGTTACTAACCCCTTGAGAGTATATCCGCCCAGTATGTTCATTGACAGAGACCAGAAACCAATGATATGCGAGGATGAGAGGATAAGAACGCGTGTGAGGCGTGTGCTGTTGCTAAATCTCTTTCATGCAGTACCGTCCTTTGTCCTCTGAGACTAGAAACCAATAGCAGGTGCATATTCAATCTGTTTCTCTTGACTTATAAGAAACTTTAAGTGGAATGGACAAATTATGTAGGCGCTCCAGCTGTAAATAAACATAAAGAAGCAAATTATGTCAGCCAGCCTGGTAGATTTTGCCTTCCTTATATCTGCTGCTAAAATGCAGAAATGAGTTGAACATCGCAGAGAAATTACAAGAGATACCTTAGTTTGATTTCCACGGGTTCAGATGGTGTCAGCATAAGCAGCATTTAATGTGTAAGCAATTTTAAATACCTTTCTCCATGGAATCTACCATTTCCTCTGGCAAGGAGCAGGGAAATAAGGATTGCACAGGCAGAAAGTCAAGAAGATGACCAAGTTCACCGTACCACTTTCAACTATTTGTGATGGACAAGAAGACAACATTTCTGTTTTTCCTTTCAATGGCAACAATATACCTTTAGATCATGATTCAAATTAATACCCTCACCACTACATTGATCTAAACACCTTGGAAGAGAAATTAACCATAGAGGAAACTGGGACAGGAAGAGTAAGGTGAATGCCTCTTACTGATAAGTTCTGCACATTTTGCCAAAAAGGAAAATTTTGCAAGATTTTTCCAGCCTAGCAATAAATTGTGATTAGCAGGGAGTACATGCATCTTTTAAAGTATTTAAATGGAAAAGGAATTTAGGTTCCAAGCTAAAAGCCAAGAAAACTATCAAGTTGGAAATTAGGATAGGTTATTGGCCATTTTAAATGCTCTACTAAATGCTGAAAGTAGTTGAAATTCAGCAGAGAGACATGTAGCATATAACATGTACAGTTATTCTAGTACTAGAGAGAAAATCTATCACAGCAAGTAGCATGCTTTGCCAGATAAGAAAGTCTGGAGCATGACACAGTAGTGCACCTTTCAGTTATTTCAAATAATGCACAAGAAATACCAGAATATGCAACTAGATGCCTCGAACCGACATTCAGATCAAAATTTATAGGCTAATATAAGTGCCTTGGAATAGAAACTGCGAAGTGATACAACAGCATAAAGATACAGGTGGACTCAAAATTTGGCTCTATCAAGGACCCTATCTGCTTTCTGCTACTGCTATGCGGTAACAAGTAAGGGCCAAAGCATGGTCATGCAGAGGCTAATTAACTATTCATGATTCTGGAAAATCCATGTTACTGAGTTCCATAGAACATTCTGATATACATTTCCCTATTTTGAGAAATTTTGCAAGAAAGGGCAGCTTAGAGTTATTTGCACCATTTGATCAATAGTTCAATATCTATATTAGGACCAATCAATGCATCTTACAGCTGTCCCAAATGTACTATTTTTCTAAGGTTGTCTGATGGTTTGCAAACAGATTAATATAGATGCCAAGTTTCTGGGACCATATAAAGTAATGATCTGGTTTGTGGCCACGATCTTGCTTTTGAAGTGACTTAACATAAACTTCATAGCCATACATGAGATTTCAAAGTTTTTTGCATACCTGTTATTGCAAGATTATAGTGTTGAAAATAACTTAGGCTTGATGTTGAGCAGTCAAAACTACAGTCTTGAAAAAATAAAAGGTTCCACAGAGGATTCTTTTGGACATAACTTGTGCACTCAACAAGTATAAGATAAAGCTGTAAAGCAGTACAAATGAATTTAAAGTATTTACTTTCCTCCATATTCAAACAAAGAATTTCCTTAACTTGAATGGTAAGAAAAAGTTTGTAAAATATTTGAATAAGAGAGAGGTTGTATTCTAAAACTGTTGAGAAGTATTTCAAAGCTCTACCACTCAGAAGTTAGTTTGGTTGAAAATGCAAACAATTTCAGGTTGAATACAGGGAAAATGAGGATTTGAGGCTAGCATAAAAGTTAATAAGTTCTGCACATGCTTTTTCCTTTGGAATTTGCTAAATACAAACATAACTGAAATATCAACCACAAGTACTTAAGAAATTTACAGAATTACATAACTGGGGCAAGAGCATTTGAAAGAATGAATGGAATGATGAGTTTCTTTTTCCTAGCTGACCAGTAGCCTTCTATCATGCTAGCATCACTTGAGACCAACTTTCATTTGCAGCGTTCTCTGGACTCTGGTATTGTAGAATCTGCTGCAATTCTTCAGGTTGACAAGGGAGAGAGAGAACTCCCTTCTTCTGAAATCCATATTCTTCACGGGCCTGTTCCAATAACCTCAAGAATGCAGGGTTTCTTAGGTTGTCCAATTCAATGACAAACCTTTGTGTTTCCATTCCCTGCACTGCCGATACTGTAAAATATCCTTCTTCAACATCATCAGGCACTGTTGTGGCCATGTTCCTTTCTTCATCAAACTCAACACCACTGAGAGCTAGTCCTCTGGATGCTGAGACTTGGAATCCCTTTCGTATTTTATGAAAGAAAGGCCTAAACATCTCTATGCCTTTTTTTGTTATCTTCAGTGTTGTTGCCAGATATCTCTTGCGAATTTAAAAACTCGTTTTGAACCTATACTTCTTGCTTAGCCAGCAGGGGAATTTATACTGGTTTGTGGATAACTGATGAAAATCTCCTATGTATAGGAGTATGGAACCACTGGTAACATGCATTGCGCCTAAGAGGTCAATTTAACTTTCTTCACACGGATTTGATTGACACTGCATAATCTTCATAACCCAGTTCCAACTTGCTAGTTGGCAACTTGATCTACTATTGTACTGATTTCACCTTATCTTTCCACTAGACTTCATAATAATGGGGCTTAAAGTTTGTCGTTCAAAGTGTTTCTAAAATATTGTGTTGAGTAAGCCAGTCCCTATACATATCTCGGCATGTAGGTCACTGATAGAGACTAGCTAGCAAGCAGTGATGCATATGATAGGATGAAATACCCATGTTAGAGGCCTCTGCCGTTGCTATTTCTCTTTTCTACCAGCCTCATCCTCTTACTACCTAGCTCATGCTGAGTTTGTTTCTTAGAAGAATTATTCAAATGCATTTCTAAATGCCTTTTCCATCTTTAGTCTGCAGGATCCTCTTAATGTTTTAAACAATAACATTTACAATATGATTAGCTTCATGTGATTCATGTGTCCTAAAAATTTCTATATTTTAGATTTTAGTTTTTAAACACGTGTACATGATTTTAGTTTTAAGTTGTCTAATTCAATAAGAGAAAATGAAGATTAGAATTGCTCCAAGCAATCCAAATATCTGTCATCTTGCAACATTGGGAAGTTGATCAAATAGAGAAAGGTTATCACAAGAATTAAAACACTGGTAGTAGTCTTCTATGGCAGTAGCAGAGAAAGAGAGGCAGAGAGAAGCAGAGGATTCTCACCAAAAGAGAGAGAAGCAGAGGATCCTAATTTGTGTGCATTTGCTCCTTTAACATTTATCCTACAGCTGAGTATGTTGAAGTGCCAAAATCTCCAATTTTATCCCTGGAGCAGATAAATCTCGGAAAGACATTTTAGAGTAGCCAAGTACATGCATGGAGATACAGCTGAAGGAAAAGAAAGGTTGCAACTTGCAAGCTTTAATCACTTTACAAGAAAATGAGTCCTAGCATCTTAGGTATAAACCAACAAAGTATAAACCAGCAAAATTTGGACTCCTCCCACCCTCCTCCTTTTTGGAAATGAAGTCATTGATGTATTTGAAATTCAATTGAGTTGCATTTCAAACATATCAGTCCAATCATTTTAAGAAGACTTGAAGGATCCAAACGGAAAGGCATTTGCAAGATTGAAGAAGACCTACTTAGCAGAAGGAACATTTCACTGCTGCACCTCAATTTACAATCAGCCGAAAAATCAAAGACAACTGACTATATAAACTCTTAACTATTTCTGCAAATAACCAGTAAAAGAAGGAGCATCATAAATCATCTTAAATGATTATTAAGCCAAGTAAAAATACATAAAGGCATATAAGCTGTATCACAGAGATAGAAACAGTTGTCAAACTAAACTTAATTAGCTAGTTAATTCAAGTAAATGTTATTCAGCCCAGGAATATCGGCTTAGAATTCTTCGCAGCTCATCTGGTTGACAAGGAAGTTCAATGGCCCCCTCTTGGGAAAACCCAAATTTTTCCTCTGCTTCCTTCAACAACTTCAAGAACTCAGGATTGTTGAGATGATCTAATTTGATGACAAACCTCTTCTGTTCCTGACCTTCAGCAGCAATCACCACAAAGTGCCCTTCCCTGATCCTCTTGGACATGGAAAGACTGCTTTGCAGCTTCCCTGCAATGAACCTCAGCATTCCAATGCTTCCTTTCTTCAAGACCAAAAGATTCTTAGCCTTACCCATGGTCAAGTCCTTTAAGTGTACGAAAACCAAAAATTGCTGCAATTATTCTGAGATTGTCCCTAGCTAATGCAGGTTTATACAAAGCATTTCATCCCTAAAAGACTCAGGTAAACTGCAGGTGCTGAAAAAGAAGTTTATTTGGGACCATAGCATGTGATGCATTTTACATGTGATGCTTCTTAAAATTGTCAGTCAATTGCACCCCCTATTTTTAGTTGAATGTAATGTGCCCATGACAGTCCGCTTTCAGAGAACATGAAAACATAATCTACAAAAACACTTGCACATAATAGAAATGACAAGACGAAGGAAAGCATAAAGGCACGCTTAGCTCTTCCTTTAACCACCTGACAGCTAATCAGTATTTTCATTCCATCAGCACAAGAGTTTTCTAGCAATGTTGTTGCTGCAAACTGAAAATTAAGATCGGAGGTTTACCAGGGTAAAATTATTATGTTCATACATTGCTCAATCATAACTCATCAAAATAAGATCTAAGAGTCATTAGTGACAGTCCAATGACTTAAAGAATTCAAACATATGGAAATCCATGTTGGGTGATGCTTAATTGTAATAAAGATTTTGAGTAATTAATTGTTCTTTGACAAACTGTTAAAAGAATAATGGTAATGCCATCTCCTTTTTCCTTCTATCCCTCTGTACTGCTATAGTGCTTCAGATTACTGCTCACAGACAAGAACAGCACCTAGAAACTTGTTTCCCTAAACCACTAATGTCAGAAATTGATTAACCCTGTTTTCTTTGACAATTATCTACAGCAAAAATGGAAATGATAAACCTTCAAATATGCACATTCTTTTTAAAGCAAGTGAAGGCAAACTAGTTTTAGGTCTGGATAGAGATGTTAATGTACATATGAGGAAACTGCCAAAATGTGAAATAGCATCTTATGCAAATTTGTTCATAATTGAGAAAAATATTTTATGAGCAGACATCCAAAATGCATTATAAATTTACAATAACACACATTTGTCGGGCATCTAAGATAATCAAGTTTAGCAATCATAAATAAAGTTATAAATTATTTCTCCATTCACACTTTGCCATTCCTCAAATGAAGAAATGTAATACTCATCAAATAGATTTCATTCAAATGAAAAAGGACTATCATAAATCATAGTAAAATATTCATTAGCATCAATACTATTAAACAAGATCCTCCGTACTCCACAACCACTTGGCTATTTTATTTCTCAGAGAACAAGATTATACATACTATATAGAATGGGTAGTAATCTCTTCAGATATAGAGTGATCAGACTGTTGGCTTCCTCTCAAATCCGGTGCCAGGATCTTCATCTGAAGGGAAAACCTGAAGCCCAGTAACCATGGCAGCTGGAGGACCACGACGGCACCTCTGCTCCATCTCTTGGACAGAGTCTGGGCTCCCAGAGAAAAGAGCTTCCACTGAACCATCCCTCCGGTTCCTAACCCAGCCTTTCAACCCCAGTTGAGTGGCATTCTCTATTGTCCAGTTCCTATAGAACACACCCTGAACCCTACCCTTTATGACAACCCTCACCTGCACCATCCAAATTCATTTGTTACAAGTTATATACAGAGAGATCCAGAAACTCATTAGTCATTATTAAAACTAAAGAAATTTTTTAAAATCCTAATCAGCACAAACAAATCAAGACAGGCCCATAATTTGCACAAATTTGATTTTCTAAGTAAACAACCAAAACCTACTGCTAAACTATAAGAAAGTACCTTAACAACCTAAATAGTATATACAGACATCCAAGTCCAAGTCCAACTTCCAAGTTCCAAGTACGTAAATTTGTACAGACAAATCCAGAGATGCCGTCTTTTTTACTGTTTTACACACAAACGAAGCTCAAGCTACTTAAGAGTTTAACTAAAAACCCTCTGTTACCAACGACTAATTAGCTACTGTACCATAGAACCAGCACTGTATTCCTCAAAATTAACTGAAATTTCCACTGAAACAATTAAAATCCATTTTCATTCCCCATTAATGAAACCTAAACAACCCATTAATCAAATGAACATAATCAAATGAACCCCTTTTTTCAACAGTTTCAGCAATCCGCTCACTAAACTGAATTTTCCAAGTAAAACAACCCAAACCCAGAAGATATATCTATCAATATCATCAACAACACATAATGAAACCAATTTTTAACTTAAAACCCAACCTTGAAAGCTAAGGTTGATCAAAAGAATATTCTTTCTCCCCCAATAAACCCAGTATTCGGATGAGCAAAGCATTACCAATTACTATGGAACAAGGGAGATAGAAACTCACCGTTTTGCTTTGGGAAGACTGAGAGGAATCATTGGCAGCTTGAGAAGTGGCCATCGAAGTTAAAGGAGATCGAAAAGGATGAAAACTAGGTGGGAACAAAGAAGGAAGAGGAGAGTTAGAAAGAGAAAAACGAGAGCAAAGCGGAAAAAAACGATGAAAAGAAGGAGAGTTAGAACGAGAGAGAAAGGGGAATCTATGAGCAAAACAAGTATTTGCATTTTGGGACAATATTTTGGGTAGAAGATATTGAAGGTTCTTGCTGTTCCTGAATATAAGGAATCTTCTACTTGTTTCTTGATTGATTAAGGTCAGCGTTAAGGACGATCTCAGTGGTTGAGCTGATGCCATTTCGGTTTTGACGTTTTGAAACGTTTGGTTTTTATTGGTGGAGAAAATGTGGACGACTTTTTGGGACTCTGCTTCTTAAGGAAGGGGAGGGAAGGAGAGAACCTAGAAAACAGAGGGTTCTTTAGGATTCTAACTAAAATATCCCTTCTTTTTTGTAGCTGTCACTGTATGTTTACTGTTTTAAACTTTTACTTTCATTTCTTTCTATTAAAAAGCAAAAACGTTTGAAGTTTTCTAATGGGTGAATGATATTTTTAATATATGAGCAACCTCACAGTCATATATGTCTGATGCTCAGTCAGTAAAGAGAAAAGAGGAACCAAAGAGAAAGAATCCGTAAGTATTTAGCTGATATATTCACAGAAAGAGATGGGAACATACCTCTCTGGTGTTAGAGATAGAGAGTTCATCTGTAAGAAAGTCTGGAGCAGCTTTCTTCAGGAGTTTCCACGACTCACGGAGGGAAAAAGAGATCAAAAAAGATGTAAACAAGGTCTGAGCACAAAGCAAAGAGGAGGACGAGAAGAAAGAACGTAAGTGTTACACCAAAGAGAAGGACGAAAACGATGAAAGCAAGGATGGTTATGAAGAAGAACAGTACTGGTGAATCTGATATTAGCATTACTGTTCTTGCTTTCCTTTTTATACTACTCTTTTGGCAAAATCAAAATGGAAGCTTCAATGCTTAAAAGGCAGAAAGATTACCAAGTTCTTGACGTTTCATGGACCAGTGGATCAGTTCTTGAAGAACGCTTTCTGAAGCTTCTCAAGGCTTCTCTGCCCAATACATAGTCAGCGTTTGGCGAATCGTTCACAGGCAAAATGATTGTTTCTAGTCAGCATTTGGCGAATCCTTCAAAGGCAAAATGATTGTTTCTTTTTCTACCTGATGATTTGATTTGCTTCTTGCATGTGGCTTTTTCTTGTTGTCAGTTAAATCATTACAAAAGTGGAAAACTCAATGAATGATAGACAGATGGGAAGTCCAAAAACAGTGGACGCCAGAGAGTGATTTTGCAAAGAAGCCAATCTAACCAGTAATGACATGCAAGTACTCTTTGTTCTAAATTTTACTGTCAAACAACTCCCGTGGTGGTTTTATATGCTAGAGTTGTTTTTATACATGCGTTAGCAGTTCAATCTATTGTTACAAAGTTAACGACAAGATCAAATGTATTGGGTTGAATGGAATGAGTTTAATGTCTTTTAAGTAAAGTATCGAGTTCGAATCTTGAGAAAATAAATTTGAAAGAATTTCTTCTCATTTCAAATTCAACGTGACTTGAATAGGATTAATCGTAAACCGTTATACATATGATTATACCAAAAAACGAGGAGGACACGCTAGCTTTGACCTCCGGCTCTGAGTATGGTTCCTAGCTCACAGTAGCAACTCAACTATTCCAATCTTCCAATTCATCCATGAAATTGTCATATGTATGGCCCTGTAGAGGCCCAATTAAGTATTTAATTTAGTCGTCCCATTAGTTTATGATTCATGCAACCCAATGGAGAGCTCAATTAGGTTGTATTAAAGGATCACATATAAGCTCACAAGATGAACCCTTCTAGTCTACCCATTTTGAGGCCCAAAAATTGAATTATCTGATGTTGGACTGCTTTACCGGCTGCCAGAAAGATCATGTTACGCACTTTTTGATTAGCATCTTCGCTCACCCCAAATTGGTTCCCCACCCGGCCACCCCTCCCTCTTTCTTATGGACCAGGCCCCATCCTTACACTTTTGATGTTGCTCTACTGTTGATTTCAAATGGACCGGTTGAGGCTTTCTTATATATTCCCTTTCTTGTTTTCATTTTGCATTATTCTATCTATTAAACAAAGGCATCTGATTTTTGCTTGCAATTGGAGTTCTTTGGCTAATAGACTTAAATAATTTGCACTTGTTGAAACATGCAGCCAATCTATTGCTTGTTTCAAACTTTCCAAGGCCTAGGAGGCTAGGACCATACCCAATATCAAGCCACGCAACAGGGGACCTGGCTGTTGTAGTTTGGAATCCACAGGCCAACAGAGTCCTTCGGATCTGATTTTTATGGGCTAAAAGGATATTTGTTATGGACCCAGATCACCTCTAGTTATGAATAAGATTGGTACAAAAAAGTGGAAAATTTAGACCAAAACCCATATCATCCCAATTTCAACTTTCAATCGTCCATCCAACACAGCATAGTTTGCTTTCCTAGTTAACATGGCAAAACGGGTTGGCCCCAATGCCAATCAACCCAAGAACTGAGGCTGGAGGGCCAAGAAAAGACTCTTCAAATCTGATACTTATGAGCCCAACACCGACATCTTTGTGAACCCAAAATCCGGATTGCGGCTGGCGGCTGCTGCGGGCTGCCACAGTTTCGTTTCAACATTTTTTAATCATGTCTAAGTCTTTTGTTGTTGTTTTCTTCACACTTTTTTCCTTCCTTTGGGGCGGATGGCGTAGAGCTTATCCAAAATCCCAACAAAGTCAAAACAAAAATCAAACAAAATGGCACGCTCGTGTTTTCCTTCCTCTCTCCAAATTCTATTTACAGATTCAACACTTGGATTGAATATTCAATGCACTTTTTTTATCAAACAAAAGTTGAATACGTTACCCTAAAAGGTTAGACCAAAGGAGAAATTGAATTGGACATTTGGACTGCACGTGGGTTGTCAATGGAATCATTACTTTTGTCAATAAACCCACGAAGAAAGAATGGAAAATTTTTTTAACTATAAAATAAAATATGAATCACAAAAGAAATGGAATTGAAGTATTGGACAAGAAATTTTTTTTTTTCTGGGACTTAGCTGAACAAAAATTCAAAGGAATGACCATGGACTATATAACCTCTACATGGACTAAATCAATACATTACAAAGAGAAAATTCCCCAACAGAACCGGTAATAGACCTACCAACAACCTTATGTGTGCTGAGCTAATCCAGCATTAACTGATTTGGTACTGATCATTAACATACATCATCAATGAAGTAAGCTTACTCTTTTCCTTTCTAATAAGGTAAAAGTCATAAAATCCAATATTGGACTGCCATTCTTACATCTTATCGTTTATAGAAATTCTTTTTGTTTTATTAATTTTATACACAGTTTATAAAACCTAACACTGAATTTGACAGGTTAAGTAATTAAGAACATGTGGATTAGGAAGAATATTTGGACAGTGCATCTCTCTCCCTTTGGTAGGGAAAAGGGTAATTTGTTGGAAAAAACAATAGAGAAAATTTGTTTTTGTTTTTTTGGGTATAAAAGAATAGGAAAATCCGACAATCTAACTAACTTAGATATATAAATACCCGAAATATCATTATAACCATTGATTATTTATTTGATCAATTTGAAGTCATTAGAATTAATAATTTAATATTTTATCAATAGGACATGCGACTGTTTAAAAATTTTTCATATTTTCTCATTTATAATTTAATTTTCTTAAATGATATACTCAATTTCCTTGATCATGAACATAGAAATATTTAAATCCATGTAAATTTCATTTTGGTTGGGCCAAAATACTTCAACATTAAACAAAAGTGTTACTTTTGAGTTGTCAAAAACAAGCCATAAAATCTAGATTACATATAAAATAAAAAGATTTTGCACCTTGTTGCAAAATGCATTAATAATTTAAAAAAAAAAAAACCAAAAATTTATTGAGCTTGAAATTTGGCTGTCAATTGTGGAATTTGGAATTAAGCAAGAAAAAATGAAAATGGGAACATGGGGAGGAGGAAAGATTAGACGAGAAGGTGTGTGTTCCGTGTCCCCCTGTCAGTTGAAATTAGGAAAAAGAGCACTCAGATTTTAGCGTGCAATTTCAAATTCCAACAAGGCGCCATGTGTAGTTGACGTGGAATGGGACCCATGGGTCCCCTTCATGTCTGGTGGCTTAACTACACATTTTTTATTCATTCCACCATGCTTCTTCTCCCTTCCATCAGAGCCAAATCCATGATCATCATCATGTATCATCATCATTAGAGTCGCCCAAATGCCAAACCCTTTTCAAACCCCACTTCTAAAATTAGACTGTTACCCATGATGCATCATCTCACATGCCATGTCAACATGCATGGTCTTGCATTGACATGTGGTGTACATGATCACCATCATACCATCATCACCATCACTATGATCCATGATGATGATGATGAAAATTGAAATTCTAGTTCTGAAAAAGTGAAGGGGCCGGGGGCTGCAACTTTTCTCCAGAGGGTCATAGTCGGAGCTGAGTCAGAAAATTAGGACCTTATTCATGACTCCCACCTTCCTCCTCTTCCTCCTGTCTTAATTTGTCTTTAATGGTTTTTTCCTTTTTAAATTAACGATATCATCACGAGCCTTTTGTTCTCCTGTCTTAATTTGTCTTTACCTTTTTTTTCTTTTTAAATTAAGGATATTCAAGATTAATTGTTTTTGAATCGTGTATTTGTGTTGATTTAATATAAGAGTAAAATTATTCTAATAATAAATTTTTTTGATAATAATATTCGAATTTAAGATTTTACTTAAAAGAATTACTTGAGGAAATAAGTGTCCCCACTTAAGCCAAATAATTGTTAGTAGTTTACCTTTAATATTATTTTTTAGCGATGCCGATGTGGATTAATCCATCTTGTTAGTTTATTCTTTTTATTTTCTTTTTATTAAAATTCATTATCTTCTTCTTATCTTTACCAAATTAGGTTATCCTAATAAAACCATTAGCAATATTTTTCATAATTTGTTAAGAATAGTACATAGTCATGTCACCCTTGAGGAAGCCAACCCGTCAAAATCCTTTTAAATTAAAATTTCACGATTTTACATACAAATTAATCTAATTTTAGAAAATGAAAAATGTGAGTTTGATTCTTGAGGAATCTTGAACCATCTGCTGCTGCCTTCCCCGAGCAAATCAAGGAAATATCTTTAACTTAATGGGATATTTTTGCGCATGAAACGAAGCCCTTTGACTTTCCATTATTAATTAGCTATAAACTTATAATAATTAACAAGAGTGATTAGTTTGAAACTCAAAATTGGCATCAAACTCCCCTTCTATAGGCCAACAAATCTTTGTTGGGAAACTGTAATTCCAATTCTCTTTAGTTAAAATGACTCGTGACATAGGATTTTCCCCCAGATTTGATGAGATTTTCTTTTTCCTTTCTCAAGTTGACAGTGAAATGATATTAAAAAAAATTTCTCTGAGATTAATGGAATTCATTAATATTTATTTTATCATAAAGTTTGGGTCATTTAGTTTTTATTATATATGAAAAAAGATCAAGACGGTTACCTGTCACACAAGGGTGGCAAAATCGGTTCTCTGTCGGTGCAATCAAGCTCAAAATACTTCTTCACTCCATAGTATATATATAGGAATAGGAGTCCACTTCAGACTGATGTGGTGATAAAACTAGATTAACTGATTGTTAATGTGTCATTAACATAAAATTAATTAAATAATCAAAATTATTTTTGTTTTGTTTGGCCAGCATGGTTTATGCCGTCGTCAGCTTCAATTCTGCACTCTAGAAGCTTCCTAATTAAATTATTTTTTGATGAAAAAGTTAGTTTGTTTGGTTGTGGTTTGATTAAAATAGAAGTTATAAGGTAAATAAGATAAATTAATTTTGCAAATAGATAGTCAATAGTATCAATAAGCACACAGAAGACGAGTAGTGGGTTTCGCGGCTGTATTTAGTCTAATAGCCCACAGCATAAGTTTTACATTTGAAAACTGACCATTAAGCGCGGAATCTAGAGGCTGTTTCGATAATTTTCCAATTTTTAATCTTGATTTCAGATGTGGAAGTTGGAAGTTGAAAGTTGAAAGTTGAAAGTTGAAGAAGTTACTGCCTTTTTGCCTTTTATATAAGCAGTAAAACAAGTTATGGTCTGCATCTTTACAAGTTAGGAGGAAAATTGACCACATTTTTTACAAAGGAATTTATCCAACCTTAATTAATTAGCTAGCTAGTTTTGCTAAAGCTCCTAAATTGAATTGGGTATTATTCTTCTTTAGTTCTTTTATAATAAAAGTGAAACGCATAAATTAATTGAAGTAGATCGACTAAGAAGAAAAGACAATGATTAAACAATTTTCACATGGAAATTTTTCGTAAAAATTTAATCTAAAGAAAATTATTTACGCTCACCTAATAATTATTAAGTTAATTACTTATATCTATGACTTTTTCCTGCCCATTCCTTAATTAGAGTCATCATTATCCTTTCCCTGACCTTGATTCTTAATTTTTTTTCCTTTATTAGGATTTAAAAATAAATTTTCTTCAAAATTAAAAATGAAAAAGAGCTAGTACTCATCATGACTTACATAATTTTATTTTTAATTTTGTTAACGGGTGCATCCAGTTAATTAACTTTTTATTTAAGAAAATTACTCTTTATTTAATGCAGTAACTTTTTTAAATTTCAAAAAAAAGTAAAATATTAATTATATAAAATTTTTTATTTTTAGTACTTTAAATGGTTTCTATATTTAACACTTAAATGATGCACCATGTACCATTTAGTAGTTTTCTTTTATTTTATAAGAAAACACTATTTACAATACAAAATATTTTAGCACGAGCCGGCACATGTGTGGTGGCCCTAGTTTTTATTATAAGAAAATTGATAGAATATTATATAGAATATCCTAAAATATGGAGAAGTTGACATGCAAGCTGTCGATAAAGCCATGACACGTACAACCCAACGTCCAATTTTTTGTAAGTATATATTGGGTCGTAGATGTATCATTATCTTTTAGGGACTCTAATGGAGTCTACCTATACAAACCATCATAATTGGACTAAAATGGCTCCAAAAACAGAGTGGCAACCCTTGTTCTTCATCAGATGGCTAGCTAGCTGCTGCGCCCTTTTTGTGACAAGAGAAACAAAAGCTTTATTAATACTTATTATTATCTTCACTTCCTCTCATTTCCCACCAACAAATAAGTTATTATTGTTATCAATCCCCTTGATTATATCAGATTAATTGGATTATTATGGGAGATTAATTGTATCAGTGCCCTCTAATCTTGGAATTTATATAATACTCCTATATATATGTTAGGTCATGCGCACGAGCCATAGACCAATTAGTTGATTAATCTGCTCTGTCCTCGATCGTTGGCCTGCTTAAGCCGTCATTCAGTAGCATTGTCTTTACTAATATACTATCAATTTATAAATACAATACACACCGCCCGCTTGCGTTCATGCATTTTAATGACTTTACTCAATGATCAGTGGACAATTCTTTTGTTTAAAGAATGAATTCGATCGATTAAATATATGATACGTAGGTAAGATACTAAGATTAGTACAAAGTTTATTAGTTTGGCAGTAAAAGAGCTTGACTTGAAATCAAAATGTAAAATTTAATTTACGCTCATGATTTCGGTCTGACCTCCATAAGCAAACAAACAGTATAAAACAACGGCATGAAGCTAAATTAAGAGTTTGGACTTTGGGTGATTTAAAAACAAAAAAAAAGTTTCATGGTCGTGAAGAATTAACAATATATTAAAGAAACAAAATCTGTGATCTGTGGGTGTAGTTAGGTATGTATCCTACCAGATGCAATATATGTTGACTTGATTAATAATTTGTCGTCCTGGGGGCTGCTTCAACCCAAAGAGTCACATGAGCCATGACATACAGGTTTGCGTGGCTTCCACTTGGAACAGTGGCTCAAGTTTGTTTTCATCGTCGTCGCCTCAGGGGTCCCAGCATCGGGGCCAAGGGTCCATCGTCGATGCTGTTTGCAGTCATTGCCAGCAAAAAACCATGTTCCTTACAGCTCCTTACCATAGGCTATTTTGATTTCCATAATTTATATTCCTCGACAACGCGTATATTATTACAGTGACCGATGGCTACAATGGGGTTTTTGGGTTTTTCTCTCTTTCTTTTTTTTCTATATTGTAAATCAAGTCTTTCCATAGTCAATTTATCTATAGAAATTAGAGTATAAAAGTCAAGAATATAACAGAGTGTATACGTAAATTTCGAAGCAAATTTGTTGGATGGAACTTGGACATATTAAGGTGAAATGATGGATTTTGACTTTTGTGTTTGGAAAATGAGAGATTCTTCGTGAATTTCATTTATTTCAGTCATATCGATCCTTATCTGCAAAAAATTTAAATGCATATTGCAAGGTTTAATTTTTAAGCTTGTGACAATATTCTTGGCAGAGGAGTCGCTTCCTATCAATATCACTCTATAGAAGCGACATGGTACTGAATATTACACACAGTAGATCGACACTTGGAAATGAGTGATGGAAGTTGCCTGGAAAGGTCCTTATTCCCTATAAGATTCGGCCACTATTGACTGATACAAATTTTTCCTGCCATATATACTACTGTGTCACTGTATTTTAACATTAATGTCTCCATGCAAAAATGAAAGCTAGAAATGTCTTAATCATACAATATTTTTTCAGAATAAACCAATCAGTATCTCATAATCATAGTGAATCTAGACTAATCAAAGTCAAATTAATCACACAATATTAAACGTTGGTGAAGGCAATTAATCGACGAAATTAAGCAAGAGAAAGAGAGGAAAAAAAAAATCAAAACGAGGGTTTAAGAGAGATAATTAATACTCCTTAAGTATTTCATGCATATAAATGTTTTCAGAGGGTTTATTATCCCCGGCCAGCTTCGAGACATTATAACATTCATTAAAATCTAAAATACTTTCATGTTTCATAACAAAACAACAATCTTTCTTAATTCCTTTTTCTTCTTTTCTGTAAAGCAAATCAACCATGATTTGCTTGATCCGGAAAGGTGTCTTATTGAAAAGCTTTCACGTTGCATAGGGCAATAATAATATCTGAAAGTGAAATTGACTGAAGATCTTTTGTTTGCGTTTTGGGGCTGCAGAAGACATGCAAATTGATGAATTCCCTCAATGAAAAGATACTATATAGTTTTATTAAATGCCGACAGACTTGTCCTGAAGATATTTATTCTAGTGTCTTGTTCGATATATATTATCTCTAGATGAGAAGGAAGGGTTAGGCAACAACGTTGAAGCCGCCAACATTTCAAAATTTATTCACTATGCCTTTAATTTGACATACTAATTAATTCATATCTTGAAAAATCAATCAAATGATATTTGACCTAATTACTAATTAATAACAATATAAAATTAATTAGACAACCGATACTCCACAAAGATATAAATTTTACAAACCTAGTAATATACCAATATTGAATTAAATTAATACATGAGATGGAACTTGAACATGAAACACAAGTCTCGGAGAAGTAGGGCTGTTCAAGCAACCCGAAAAACCCGATAACCGAACCGAACCGATAACTAGATTAGGATTTTGGAATGTTTTTATAAAAACCGAATGAACCGAATGGAACCGAATAAGTTAAAATTTTAAAAAATACTTGATTTTATTAGCCTAAAATTAAAAGACCCAAAATTTTTATAATCTTATTTGAGCTTTTATAAAAAAAAAAAGTTCAAAATTTAATGGATTTCAACTACCAGAAAACCCGCAAAAAACCCAAACCGAACCGAAGCGTTAGGGGTATTAAAACTTTAATATTTAAACCGAACCGAACCGTTTACACCCCTGCGGAGAAGTATGCATTAACCAGTAATTAACTATGATTAATAATATAATATATAAAAATACACCGGCATATGTTAATTTGTAATTTACTTTAAATTGATAATTAATTTCTCCTTAATAAATTAATACTAATAATATATATTTTTTGAAAAAAAAGGGGCTTATCAAGCCATTATAATCAAACGTTTAATTCTTAAAATTGCATATTTAAATTGAATGGGATGATGCAAGCAAAGGCGTGAGTTTCTTATCCTTTGAATGATTGGCTACTTTGTTTTTTGTCCCCATTTTCAAAATAAACAACTCCAAATCAAGCATATACGTAGCACTACGTCACCGTTGGAGGAATCTATAACAAAAACTCTCTCAAGCCACGGACGCATGGGTCGTTGTTGCGTTCATGCGTTTACATATAATCAATCCAAAGAAAAGGCTTTGTCTGCTTTTCCATGGTTGCTGCTCGACGAAGGAAAGGTATCGGAAGAGAGTTTACTTTTTCGAATCCATGATATATATTTGTTTATGAAATCTCCTCTCGCCCTTTATCAGAAGGCCTCTTTCTTGACTTAACTAGCTTTTTGACCTTTCTGCAAAGGTCATTTCATTCATTCATATGCTCCAACAGCCACACCTTCTACCCTTTCATTAGCTTGCGAATGTGTCAATTCAGATTTAAACCCCATTTATATTGTAACAAATAGTCAAAATGAATACGTTGTTCATTAGTTTTGTTTCCACGGGATGAATCCAGATAACTTTTTATAGAAGTATCTGATTAGAAGATTCAATTTGGGAGTTAGACCACATTGAACCTAAAACAGATAAAAACTTAGGTTATATTTGATATGAGAAAGTATTTCATGTTTTCATTATTTAAAAAATACAAAGAAATTATCATTTAAGATATATAGTGTGAGGGAAAATGTATACAAATTTTAGAAAATGAAAATGAATCTAAAAATAAGATTAAAAAATTATTCTTAATTTTAAGTCCATTTTCATTTTTATTTATCATAGATGATGATCTCTTTGTATTTTTTAGATAATGAAAACAAAAAAGTATTTTCATGTATCAAATATAACCTTAAATGTTCAAATCTAATTTTTATATTTACAAAACACAAGTTCAAGACCTTACTTAACGAGTGTTAAATTTCTTAATTTTATTCAACCCAACAGCCATTTGTGAAATAAAAAATTTAGGCTATTCAAGTCTCTCTTTTTTTTTCGATTTCCTTTCTTTCTTTCTTTACTTTTTATGGTTTTGGGGTTGAAAGAATTATTATATTATATGCTCGAATGTTCTTGAACATTCGTGAAATATTATTATCATCAAAGGGATTATATAATCATATATGAAACATCCTTTTTTTTCTTTTACTCTTTTAGCCTAGTGCGTGGTATTTATAGTTATTTTTCTCCTATATATTTTGTCAACGTTCGAATCCTGCTACTAAGAATGAATAGCCCTGTTACCAACCATTTTGGTTAGGGGACCTCTTCATAACTATATGAAACTTTTTCGATTTTTTTTATTGCATAATATGCAAACGTAAGTATACATGTTCTTTCAAAAAGAAATGATATGTCGGTAGGTTTCTAAAATGTTAGATGGTTGAGGTTAACTTCTAGTAGCGCCATGAACATGATGATGATGAAGAGGATGACTCTTAATCGGTTCCTTCCATTTGTTAAAGACTCGAATTTTTCAGTGTGTTACGTAAAATATATATAATAAAAAGGACTATTATATATTATTTGATCAAATTCTTTAGTTTTGGCTAGCTAGCTAAACACCTTTTGAAAAAAAGCGTCCAAATCTCCACGATCTACGCCCTTTTTTCCTAGTCGAAATAATTCCTATAGCTAAAGTGAAGATCATCATGATGAAAGGAAAGCAACAAGAAAGCTAGGGTTCTTGTCGAATGTCAATCATATATCCTGCATTATTGTACTTTTTATACTGTGATCCAAAGATGATGACGGAAATATAATCAAATTAATCAAACCGGTAATGATAATAAAAGCAAAAAAAAAAATTAAAGGAAGGAAAAGTGAAAGGTAAAACAAATTAAACTGTGATTTCATTATGATGATTCTCATTAATCCAAACCAAGTTATTTTATTATCAAATAATATAAGGGTCGATGTTCACATAAATTAAATTAAATTAAATTATCAATGTGGGCATGTGGACATGGTCATTCCTGACAGTGAGTGAGTGGCTTAATTAAATGGCATAAAAATTTTGCTTAATTTTGTGATAGCCAGGCCTTTATTGCCACGAAAATGTGCTACAGCTGCAGAATCTCCCTGCTTTTTTCGTGGCCTTTTCGCCAACTTTAAACGTGCATTTTCCATCTGAACGTGCACTTTGCCTCTGATAGTGTTAGCCTTTTGCAGTTTATAAAGGTCATTAAGACTGTAATCATCTCAAATATATTAAGGCTTACCATATCAACAAATAATACTTAATCAATTAACTTGACCCTTCTCCAACATTATTTTTTTTTCCTTTTTCCTTCTTTAGGTCCCTACCATGCCTTGAAGAAGCCTGGCTCAGGACCACACACCACATTCAATCTCTTCCCATTTGACAAAGGAAACCCAACCACTAATCCCATTGTAACAAATCTAATTTCCCATTGAAACGTCATCAATTTTTTCAAACTAGTTCCCTAAATTCGTCGTTAATTAAATCAAGAAACTAATAATAAAATAAAATAAATAAAGCCAATTGGGTTGATTTCATCGAAAGTTATTTTCATTGCTTCAACATTTTTGTACTATGTCTAAGCTAGCTCAACAAGAATAGTACTAAGTGCAATTTGTATAGCTATGTACCACCACCCAACCAATTTTTCTGTACTGGTCCAGAACTCCATTTATTAGTATTTGGGCATGCCCTTTTCGCCAATCACAATCGTGAAAAAATACTTTTAATTAAAATCAGCAGTCCCCACCACTAATAAACCAGGCGTTAATCATGCCACAAACATAATAGACAAAATTTCAGCAAAACTTTTTTAGATATCTAAATAAATCAACAAATGCACCACGTGGCATCGTCCGTTGCCACTCACTGCTCCATCATAGCACCAATTTTTAACAATTTTTATCCAAGACAAGATTTTAAAAATAGGATAAATGCATTTTTGAATTTAAAAATTAAGATATTATTATTATTATTATTATTTAACAGCAAAAAATTTAAGCAAAAGAACAAAATAAACAAAACAACGACCATGCCAACAACTGACCGGCTCTAGCCAAGCCGGCTCTGGCCGGTTCATCATCTAAGCCTATTTCGATAATTCCAAAATTCTAGTAGTCTATTTTTTTTTTCCGTTTAACATCAGCATGTTTTGAAGCTCTCTCTATATTTACTTTTATCTCCCTAGAAGGTTCTGATATTTACATTTGTGCCCCCCTTTTTCGTTTTCCTCCAATTAGCTCCATCATCCACCGTTGATTTTTCTTTCGCACATTACATGACGGAGCACGCGTTGGGGTTCTCGTCGCTGAACATCTGAGGCGCGTAGTTGTGCTGCCGTGGGTCCACCATGTAACCTTGATTCGCATAGCCCGGGTGCATATAGCCTTGATTCATATTCATGTACCCTTGATTCATGTATCCGTATTCATGATGCTGAGGCTGATATGCCTCCACGGCGTAACTTGGGCCGTTCACGTGTCCATCATTCCAATACAAAGGCTGTGCAGGATATCCGTATCCATGATACTCCATCTTGCTCACCTCCACCTTAGCTTCACCGCCACCACCTTCTTTCTTCTCTCCACCGCCTTCCTTCTTCTCGCCCCCGGCAGCAGCTTCTTTTCCTTTCTCTTTATCATCACCACCAGCGTCTTTCTTTTCCCCGCCATCTTTCTTTTGTCCGCCGTCTTTTTTCTCGCCGGCGTCGTCTTTCTTCGGGGGAACCACGTCGACGCTTCGTTTTAACTTCTCCTTGAGATAAGGAACGAGGTTATTCACGTCCATTGTGCCTTTTACGGTTATTAAATCTTTAGCTCCATCCACGTTCACTGATTGAACTCCTGGAAGAATTAAAAAATAAAACCAAATCAGATTAGCACTTCGACTAAATTAATTAAAATTGTGCCTTTACTTATCTCCTACTCCTCTTAAGTTAATTAAGCACGAGATTACATCGTCCTACGCTATTAATTTAATCTTAGTTCAAATAAAGCATAATTAATTAACTTACCATCGACCTTCAAGATGATCTTCTTAATCTTGTGAATGCAACCATCGCAATGCGTCCTAGTCTTCAAAACCACCGTACTCTGTAACCGAAAGAAATAAAAAAAATTTGATCACAGTTAATTACTATACAAAAGCGAAACTCAAACTAATCAGAATTTAATTTAAACCAAATTCCTCGTTTATATCGTTAATTAATTGAACACGTCATTAGACTCTTAAATCTCCGATATGAACAACTCAACTTCCCCTGATTCCTCGCATGTCTAACATGCGCACGTTAAAACAGATATTTTTAAAGTTTTTTTTTCTTTTTCGAGTGAATTTACCTCTTTAGGTGGTTTCTTTTCTTCTTTCTTCTCTTCAGGTTTCTTCCCAGCCTCTGGCTTCTTATCACCACCGCCGGCAGCGGCTGGGGCGGCATCTTTCTTTGGCTGAGGAGAAATAAGGTCAACTTTCTTCTTAGTTTTCTCGGCCAATCTATCTCGGACTTTGGTAGGGTCCACTTTGCCAGTCACCGTTAGTTTGTTGGCTCCACAATCTGTTTTCACTTCTTCCACACCTTCAAACAGACACCAACAACAACCATCCGTGTTAGGTAATTTTCAGTTGTATTTCCACTTACGCTAATTTTTTTTTAAAAAGAAAAAAATTTTTAATTAACGTTGAAAAAATTAGCACTAATCCTTATCCATTCCCCCCGAATATTACGGAGAAATTTGACGAACAATTCAAAAAGGACTAACAAAAACCGATTTTTCTATCCAGTTTTGACAAATTCCAAAACTAACTCTGATTATTTAATTAATTAATTACCTTCATAATGCTTAATCGCGCGTTTGATCTTCTTGGCACATCCTTCACAATGCATATCAATCTTGTAAACGGCGGTGATTTTTCCGTCGTCTTTCTTATCGCCGGCATCAGCGGCGGGCTTCTTCTCGGCTTCAGGCTTAGCTCCATCTTTTGCCTGGAAAACAAAGAACAGGACAATATAAGAATCTATAAAGAACCGAAGGGAAAAGACCAGAGCCAGAGGGAATGTCTGAGAACAGAGCTAGTAACTAACCTCACCCATTGGTTGACTGAATGGTAATTGTCGGTTTTCTTTTCTAGGTTTTGGTTGTCTTTCTTGGTGTGGGGGTTTGAGAGGATTAGTGAAGAGCTGTTTGAAGAGAAGAATTGGAGGCAAATAATAGAATATATAGAGAGACGAGGGGGTTGATGGTATGTATGATGATATATGTATGTCATGTATGGTGGTTGAGGCAGTGGATGTATGATGATGATGGATTTTTTATGTTGGGTTTGGTGTATGAAGGATGAGGTCAGTGAGGGTGGCTATGGCTTGGGTTTTATTTGTAAAAATTTTGAAATTTTGAAAGAAAAAAAAATAAAGAAAATTCCTTTTTTTGTATTGCCGTCGTTTTGGACTGACAGTTGCGGAGAAACGACGCCTTCGTGACCAATCATAATCCATCTTTTGACTGAACAATGACAGTAGATTGAAATGACATGACTACCCCCACTAATCCCATAGTTTAAAAGTTGTAATTTATTTTTGTTGGGTAGTTTTGGGATTTTAAGTGCGTTCCACATCTGGGAACGGGATTGGACTAGGTGGGTGATTTGGAAGTCTCGCCAGGACGTTTTACTAGGTCCGTAATTGAAGTAAGCCCACAGTAATCTAGAGCAGGTTATGGGGAACAGTGTTTTAATTGAATTTTTTAATGTTAACTAACCCAATCAGCTTTTGTCTGACCTTATTTTTGACAATAATGCGTACCATATTTTTCTATAAGATTACAATTGTACTAAAGTATGATTATCTTTTATAAAAACTAGAAGAAATTTGTCTTTCTAATGAAAATTTTAAGGAAGCTATCAAAGTTTCAAAACTTGGTTTTTATCGTTGCTTGCCTAGAATTAAAGGTAATTACAGATAAATTGGCTTCTCGGTACATCGAAGTTGTATTAGGCTTCGACTAATGCAAAATCATTGATTCATATCCGATTTCATTAAATTAGGAAAACTCTTTTAAGTTTTTTTTTATTCATTATGAAATTCAAATAATAACAATCAAAATAAAAAAAATTCAAAACCAAGATCTTAAGGACATGTTTGTTACATTAAATTGGATATTGGATAGGATGGAGAGAAAAATTATATATAATTTATAGCATGGTTTTATAATATTAAAATAGATTTATATTGTAAAAAAAATTATTCATAGAATGACTTAACATTGAAGTTGTATTAAGTTTCGACGAATGCAAAATCATTTATTCGTATCCAATCTCATCAAATTAGGAAAACTTTTTTAAGTTTTTTTAATTCATTATGAAATTCAAAATAAAAAAAATTCAAAATCAAGATCTTAAGAACATGTTTGTTACATTAGATTGGATTTGATAGGATAAAGAAAAAAATTACATGTAATTTACAGTGTGAGTATTAACATAGATTTGTATTATAAAGAAAATTATTCATAGGATGATTTAATCCTCTAGAAATGAAAGGAATTATCTCATCCTATGAATAATCCTTCTCATAATATAGATCTACGTAAATCTATATAAATATAATAAAATCACATAACAAATTACATATAATTTTTTCACCCATTCTATCCAATTTAATTCGATATAACAAACATATCCTAAGAGAAATAAACTTCTTCCACTACACCAAAATAAGGCTCCTTTGGGAGACCAGTGCAGCACGTTTAGAGGCTAAACGTGCTGCACTGCCCCTTTTAACGTGCTGCACTGCCCCAAAAAGGGCTTAGGTGTGTGTGTGTAGTGCGGTGAAGGTTGTCACCCATAACTGCACCGCAGCAAAAGCAGCAAAATGTTGTGGTGGAAATTCTCCATTTCCACCGCAACATATTTTTCCAAAAAAACCTTACTTTTTTTTTACACTATCACCTTAGATATTTTTAATTAATACCCATTTTGGTTTTTTTTCATTCTCATCTCATCATCACCGTCGTTTTATTAAATGTATATTTTTTCACCACTGCTTTTCTTCTCACCGCCATAATTATCAATCTCACCACCACGACTATTAATCTCACCCTTACCGTCAAAAACTGTAGAATTAACAAAGGAAACCTATGACTCTTTATACCTATTACTTTAGTGTACAGTTCCATTACCATATATTAGTGTAATATTTTTATATATTTTAAGATTACATTTTAATAAAAAAGTGTATTCATTACCAATTCAACAACACGTGCGAGCTAGATTCGAGTCTAGAATTGATATCCACACCCATCTCACGAACCTGGATCGATAGCACGAGTTAAGTTATACGTCACTATTGTCAAGAAATATGATTGCTTCAAATTTACCCAAACAAAATTTAGTCGAGACAATAGTTTCAATCACAGGTTGATATGAGTTGAATATACATGTGATGTGTATATGCGCGATGTACGTGTATATAAACACATACATTTTTGTACTTATACCTAACGCGTTTCAAATATGCATTAAATGGGTTTGAATTCAAGGTGCAAAATCCCTTTCTTCTCACGATTTCCTTCAAATGGAAAATCACCATCTTCGTGGTCTAATACTTGGATTTTTCTCGATATGTCATAGGGTAGGAACACTTAGGCTCGATGAATTTGCACTATCGCCTTGTTGCTAGGATAATGTCTTGCGTCGTAAAGCCTAGAATCCACCACCTGAATATAGAGGAAAGGCAGTGAACAGGCATGCGTGGTCTGTTAGGTATGTATGAACGGAATAAATTAATATAAAGACGAATATTTACTTAATTTAATGGTTGTGATTCATGATCATACGTAGATATTGATTTTTGTTTAATAATTAATATATTTCATACAAAAAGTGGAGTTGACCCAAGATGTGTGATAAGGTCTCATCATAGAATGTATTGGATGGTTTGGCTTAGAAACTCAAACTAAAAGTAATTGAGAACTCTTTCTCAACTTTTTTCTGAAGAAATAGTGATGTCACATTCACTATAACCCCTCCTTATGTTGATTGATTTTCTTCAATAATAACCTATTATTTGTGGAATATTCTATAAAATATAATATCTGAAATACCCAAGATCTTAAGCAAATATTAGAACACCAATATGATAATAAGATAATATACATACCTGATTGGGCAGCCATCATTATTTAGCGGAAGCAAGTGTCTCCGATCAAGCTATGATCTTCCTCTTCTTCTTCTCCTTCTTATGGCAGATCTCAATAGGAAGAAACTGACGTTATAAAGAGAAGAGGGGACCTTAGCCACTTATTTATATTAACCTTAATTATCCCAGTAGTAATCCTCCCCATAAAAAACCTACTGGGACAGGCCTACACAACTGCCATACCACACTAATTCAAAAGAGACGTGCAAAGCCCATACAATAAAGATCACTTATCAAAATTAGGCCTTCATGCTTGTTTCCCACATGGACCAAATTACTAGCCTGTTTTAATAAACAACAAATGACCAATTAATAGTAGCCCACAAAATAGAAAATTCTAACATTCTCCCACTTAGGCAATATTAATTGGTGTTTATTTTAAATTTTAGAAAATATTTTCAAAAAAAATGACACCAGGCTAGTTAACTTAATTTTTGATGTGGCCACAATTTGAAAACAATTCAGTCCATAGAAACAACATCTCATGATCCTGTCCATTAAAACCAATAAATACTGAATCATGGCAGCCTTTGTACCCTTTAATGATACAAGACCAATCCATGGTTACAAGTATAAGTGATTTTATCGACAATAGATCTTAGTGTGGTTGTGTAGCAAGAAAATAGCATCAAATGTGATCTTAATGTGCTACTTTCATTGTCGGTCCTCTTTATGATTTCTCTAAATAATATGAGAAATCTCTTTGGCATCAATAATATGCCTGTATGTCTCCCACTGATCCTTAAGATCACTATATGGTGCCATTTATGAGATATACCCAATTGACAAAACAGTCCTACTTAAGATAGACACCAAATCTTAAGATTTTACAACATATATAAGCAAATCTTCATCAAAGTACATGTACATATGAAAATAGAAGATAGCATGGATTATTCTCAATGAGAATCATCAATCAATCATCATAATGATGTCTCAAAACATAAATGAGTCTCAATATAAATAATGTAAACTATAATGTGAGAATTCATAACTCCCACTAACCAAGTACATTAAAAGACTCAATAATACCCATGCTCTCAACATGTCTACTAAATGCTATAGGTCTCAACCCTTTAGTCAAAGGATCAGCAAGCATACTATCGGTGTCAATGTGCTCAACAACTATGTCACCATTTTTCACAAAATCCCTCACCTTAAGGTATTTTATCTCTAAATGTTTAGACTCGCTAGTAGTTTTGTTGTTCTTAGAAAACAACACTGTAGATCTATTATCACAGTAAATCATCAATGGTCTAGAGATAGAATCAACAACACAAAGGCCTGAAACAAAATTTTTAAGCCAAATAGCTTGCGTAGCAGCCCCATAACAAGCAACAAACTCAGCCTGCATAGTTGAAGAAGCTAAAAGTGTTTGTTTAACACTCTTCCGAGAAACAACTCCTCCAGCTAACATAAAAATGTACCCTGAGGTGGACTTCATATCATCCTGACATCCAGCAAAATCAGAATCTGTATACCCAATAATCTCCAGATCATCCACCTTTCTATACACTAACATATAATCTTTAGTCTTCTGCAAATACCTCATTACTTTCTTAGCAGCAACCCAATGATCTAAACCAGGGTTAGAAAGATATCTGCCAAGAACACTTACCGCAAAGGCAATGTCAGGTCTGGTGCAAACCTGAGCATACATGAGACTCCCCACTGCACTGGAATAGGGAATGCTCTCCATAGACTTTCTTTCCAAATCATTCTTTGGACACTGATTGAGACTAAGCTTATCACCTTTAATGATAGGTGCATCTCCAGGTTTACAATTCTGCATATTAAACCTTTTAAGCACACGATCAATATAAACTTTCTGAGAAAGTCCCAATAAATTCCGAGATCTATCCCTATGAATCTCAATCCCAAGCACAAAAGAGGCTTCACCAAGATCTTTCATGTCGAAAGTCTTGGTCAACATCTGCTTAGTTTCATGCAACAATCCAACATCATTACTAGCAAGTAAGATGTCATCTACATACAGTACAAGAAAAATGAATCTACTCCCACCAATTTTAAGGTATATGCACTGATCAACCTTATTCTCCTCAAAACCCATGGAAGTAACAACCTCATCAAATTTCAAGTACCACTGTCTAGAAGCTTGCTTAAGCCCATAGATAGACTTTTTGAGTCTACACACAAAGTGTTCACCTCTAGGCTCCTCAAAACCCTCAGGTTGCTTCATATAAATCTCCTCACTAAGATCGCCATTCAGAAAAGCTGTTTTCACGTCCATCTGGTGAAGCTCTAAGTCAAAATGTGCTACCAAGGCCATAATGATTCTAAAAGAATCCTTGGAAGACACTGGTGAAAAAGTCTCATTATAATATACTCCTTCTCTTTGAGTAAATCCTTTTGCCACCAATCTAGCTTTAAATCTCTCAATTTTCCCTTTGGAATCTTTCTTGGTTTTATAGACCCATTTGCAACCAATTGACCTACAACCTTTTGGAAGCTCAACAAGCTCCCAAACATAATTTTGAGTCATAGAGCTCATCTCATCTTTCATTGCATCCATCCACATATCAGACTGAGAACTATTAACAGCTTCACTAAAGCTCACAGGATCCACAACATGACTAATATCATAATCACTTTCTCCAAGAAAAACAACATAATCATCAGAAATGGCTGACCTCTTTTGCCTAGTAGATCTTCTCAAGGGAACATCAACCTCATTATTTTGAACAGGAGGAACTTCAATTGGAGCATTATCAATATTTTGAGGAGGAGGATCAATAATGTGTTGCCCAGAATCTTCTCTCTCAACATCCATAGGCACCACACTACCTTGTGAAACAGGCAGAGGAAGATCAACATGTCTAGGAAGTTCACTATCAACGTTATCTACCACAACATCATCTGCCACATCCCATTCAAGAAATTTCGCCACTTGTGACTCAACAACTTTAGTGCCACGTGTAGGACAATAGAACATATATCCCTTAGAATGGGCTGGGTATCCTATGAAGAATGAGCGAGTAGTTCTAGGTTCAGTTTTCTTTTCAAAAGGATTATAGATTCTAATCTCAGCAGGACAACCCCAAACTCGAAAATGGTTCAAACTAGGCTTCCTACCAGTCCACAATTCAAAAGGTGTTTTGGGAACAGATTTACTAGGTACTCTGTTAAGAATATACAAGGCAGTCTTAATGGCTTCACCCCAAAGAAACTCAGGAAGGTTAGTTCTACTCATCATGCTCCTCATCATATCTTTAAGGGTACGATTACGCCTTTCAGCCACACCATTTTGTTCAGGACTACCAGGCATAGTATATTGGGCAACAATCCCACATTATTTCAAGTATTTGGCAAATGGACCCATATGCTGCCCAATTGTACCATGTTTGCCATAATACTCACCACCACGATCAGACCTAACAATCTTGATGACTTTCCCTAATTGTTTTTCTACTTCAGTTTTAAAAACTTTGAATTTTTCAAGAGCATTTGATTTTTCATCAATCAAGTAAAGATAACCATAACAAGAAAAATCATCAATAAAAGTAACAAAATATTTGTTACCACACAAAGTAGGTGTAAGAGGTCCACTAATGTCAGTGTGCACAATTTGCAAAAGGTCAGAACTTCGAGTTGCCCCTTTCTTCTTAGTCTTAGTCATTTTCCCTCTAATGCAATCAACACATGTGTCTAAGTTTTCAAAATCAAGAGAAGGTAAAATGTTGTCTTTTATGAGTCTTCCAACTCTTTCATTAGAAATGTGACCTAATCTCTTATGCCACAACAAGGAAGACCTCTCTTTAATCAAAGACCTTTTAGACACAATGTTTTCAACATTCATGCAACTATACTCATTATTAGGAGATAAACTCAATTTGTAGAGACAATCAACAAGTTTAAAATTTCCAACAATATTTGAGTTTAAAATCAAATCAACATTTCCATTTCCAATGCCAAAATAGTATCCAACTTTGTCTAAAGCAGAAACAGAAATCAAATTTCTCCTAAAAGATGGAATATGAAAAACATAATTCAAAACAAGTTCAAAACCAGAACTCAAATTTAAACCTATGGTTCCTACATGCTTAACATCTACTTCAGCATTATTTCCAACTTTAAGCTTGGCCTCACTCTCACTTGGCTTCCGTTTGCTTTTGAATCCCTGCAATGTACAAGCAACATGAACAGTTGCACCACTATCAAGCCACCAAGAATTCGGTGGGGCACTAACAAAATAGGATTCATAACAAACGAGAGCTAGTGAGTTGAGAGTTAATGAGTTACCTCCTTGTTTATTCTTTTTCTCTAACCAAGATTTAAACCTGAGGCAATCGACCCCGATATGACCTTTCTTCTTACAAAAGAAGCACTTGACATCTTTCTTAATGGCAGCATTTGGACCTCTTATCCATTTAGACTGACCACTAGACTGTCCCTTATCGTCCTTAACCTTATTAGGAGCATTAAACTTAATCTTCCCAGGTTTTCCAAGGTTCTTTCGGTAATGAGGTTTGGAATGGGTGGTAAGTAAGGCAATTTCATTTTTTTTCTTTCTTGAGTTTTTCTTCCTCAGAAACACATTTGGCAATAAGGTCATTGACACTCCAGGTTTCATTCACAGCATTATAGGCAGTTTTGATTTGGGTGAACTCATGAGGTAAAGCATTCAAGGCATGGTGAACAAGAAATTGGTCAGGGAGAGAAATTTGATGGGCACCTAGTTTGGTTTGAATGTGGACCATTCTCATAATGAAATCTCTAACACCTCCTTCACTGTTGTATTTCATACTCGTCAGCTCACTCATAAGAGCCCCAGCCTCAGACTTATTGGATTGTTCATACCTATTGCCTATAGCAGCATAAAGTTCCTTAGCATTTTCAATCTTTTCTAGACCACTCATCAGATGTTCAGCAACGGTTCTCCTAATGGCCTCTACACACATACGGTTTGCTCTATCCCATTGAGCAAACAACTCCTTTTCAGCAGCAGTGCTTTGATCAGTGAGAGCTGCAGGCTTATCAACACGCAAGGCTATGTCTATCTCACTCATAACAAAAGCAAAGTTCAAGTCCTTAGACCACCTCTTATAATTAGAGCCATTCAGAATCTCAACAGTAGCTTGATTCTTATTCACACCAAAAGTCACTGATTAAAACAAAAAATAATGCAACTTATTAGTTAATGGGCAAATATATTAAGCAACAATTCATAATGTGCCAATGAATAACCAAGAGCCCTGGTGTATCATCACAGACTCCCCTTTGGGCAGAGAATGTAACATACTAATAGGTACTCTTCATATAAAGCTAACATGAGATATTCCAATTTTGAATAGCTATCCCCTTTGGGCAGATAGAAATTCTAAACCAGTTTATCGCAATCATAATGCTTTATATAACATACCAAATTGACTTACACAATAATCCCCTTTGGGCAGGCGATTGTATAAAACAATCAAGGTACAATCCTGTAGCCAACAAATGAGATAATTTTTATTAATATCCATAAGTGAGCCACTTTGGCAGCCAAATACTTATATCAACTAATAAAAGATTTTCTCAAACCAGGAAAAAATTAAATTTGCCCAATTACAAAAATTTGTATACTTGACAAAATGTATACAATAGACCATTCAATATGAGATACGGATACCAAATGTATCTCATGGTCTTTCAAAAATTATAAGTTGCATTTAATCACAATGTCTTGATCCTTATCAAACTGATTGGTTCCAAAATTTCAACAAGTCATACATATATATTTTGGCTTAAATTAAAATAATACATAAATGCCAAAATATTTCACAATCAAACAATTTTAATAGTGACATTTGTCGGGAAAGTGTTATGAAAGTGGACATAAATGCCAAAATATTTCACAATCAAACAATGAGTCTTGAAATAATTGCCGACACAACAAGACTTGTTTTAAATAATTAAATAATCATAATAATTAACAATGATTACTAATACCAACAAAAGGTTATGGAAAAGTAATAGATGAATAATTTGAATATAATATATAAAACAAATGCCAATCGTCTTCAACCTCAAGACGGGTATAGCTCAACCCGCTAAACCAGTTTTTCAACCCATTCGGGTCAGCTTTATTTTCAACCAGTTTTAATAAATTTTTGACTACCGAAACTTCATGTAATCTCAATTTCAACATGTTTATACAAAACCCATGTATCAAAACTTATTAAAACAGCAAGAATTGAAATAATAAGCAAGAAGTATTATAGGTTTTAAGCTAATTCACAAGCCGTATAAAAACTTGATTACCAGTGAAGAAGAAATCAACTTTTATACGATCTAAACTTATTATTTGAACTAAATAAGACTTGGGTCCTAATATCACTTAAGATCTAGCTCTGAATACCACATGTAAAATATAATATCTGAAATACCCAAGATCTTAAGCAAATATTAGAACACCAATATGATAATAAGATAATATACATACCTGATTGGGCAGCCATCATTATTTAGCGGAAGCAAGTGTCTCCGATCAAGCTATGATCTTCCTCTTCTTCTTCTCCTTCTTATGGCAGATCTCAATGGGAAGAAACTGACGTTATAAAGAGAAGAGGGGACCTTAGCCACTTATTTATATTAACCTTAATTATCCCAGTAGTAATCCTCCCCATAAAAAGCCTACTGGGACAGGCCTACACAACTGCCATACCACACTAATTCAAAAGAGACGTGCAAAGCCCATACAATAAAGATCACTTATCAAAATTAGGCCTTCATGCTTGTTTCCCACATGGACCAAATTACTAGCCTGTTTTAATAAACAACAAATGACCAATTAATAGTAGCCCACAAAATAGAAAATTCTAACATATTCATCATCTCACTCACTACTTAGAACACATTATCCCATGTTCTTTTAAGATTATGTGAAATAACTTTTAAATGACGGTTACTTCTGCCTATAAAGTGTCCCTTATTCACAATGAGAGAGGATTGAAGAAACTTTGGCCAAAGAACACACTCATAAAACATCAAAAAGCTCTGAAAGCAAAAGCGATTACAAAATCTAAAACCACCAGCTTTAAGAAACTAAAATCATTACTTGTCATCACACACTTATCTCTCAAGATTTATTCCGGTCCTTCTATTTATTACCTCCTACACATCCTTATAGTATCTGTGACATTTCCTTATTCCTTAGTTAAGAACCATGTCTGCATCACATATATATAACTTTATAATTCAACCGTTCTCAACGGACCCTAATCCAAACTCAAATCGTATAAGCAACCAAGTTAAATCCATTGTCAATAATTTTCTTGTCAAACGATTCACACTTTAATATAAGGGAGATGAATTAAGACCCCAAGATTATCACGCAACACAGCCTGCTGAACATCGATATCAGGGTGATGGTGCCCATGCGGCTCGATGGCTTTGCTGCTCTGAGTCACAAAACCCGTCAAAGCTCGAAATTCGTCAAGCATGCACGCAATTTTCAATTATAGAACTTTTAATCGAGAAAATTGCTAAGATCCAACGTCAAAAAATTGACTAGTGCGACAAAAATATATTCATTTGTCAATAAAAGAGTTTTCGTTCATTTTGATGAAAACTACAAATTCCGCCTAGCATGACAAAAGATTATCTTTTAATAAATACGAGAGTTCATTAATCATGAAGAGCTAAATAAATTTGTGTTCTAGATTTGACAGATAACAGTTTCCTGTAATATTTTCTATTTAGAATGATGAGAATTTTGTTTTATAAAAAAAAATGATGAGATTTTTGTACCAAATGTTAAACTATAATAATGTGATTAAGAATCCTGATCATGATACATACTCAAATTAAAAAAATTTTCCTTCTAGACCCTTTTCTTTTCCTGCTTGTCAAAGAGAACAGGAATTAGGGGTGGAAATAGTTCGATTCGGTTTGAATATTAAAGTTTTAATACCCTAATGTTTCGGTTTGGTTTGATTCGGGTTTTTTACTGGTTTTCGGGTAGTTGAAATCCATTAAATTTTGAACTTTTTTCTTTTATAAAAATTCAAATAAGATTATAAAAATTTTGGGTCTTTTAATTTTAGGTTAATAAAATCAATTATTTTTTAAAATTTTAGCTTATTCGGTTTATTTGAGTTTCATTCGGTTCATTTGGTTTTTATATGAACATTTCAAAACCCTAATCTAGTTATCGATTTGATTCGGTTATCAATTTTTTCGGTTACTTGAACAGCCCTAACAGGAAAAGGAAGGAAAGATTTGAGGTTGTGAAACTCCGACAAATGGAAAGAGAGATCAATGCTCTGACTTTTGGGTGAAGGATGCTTGTTTGCTTACAAACGCGGTGATGTAACCAAGCACACCGCCCACCAACGCTGAGAAACTGGGGAAGGCTGCTAGTGAGGGTCTTTAGGGATGGAGCCAGGAGGGGTAGGGCGGGGCCAATGGGGAAGACGTTGGGACTTCCAATCTTTGAATGTGATATTGACATGCTCCTTAAATGTTATCCTCGTGGGGGACCTTCTAGTCTGGGGCATGCAGGCCCCCCACCAAAGGAAGCCATAAAATTCTTTTACTGTATACGTAAAGCCAGGATCTAAAAGGGTCCCCTCCAATGGTGGAATTTGTCATAAACCCAAGGCGCAGCAAGAAACTTCCCTCTGAAATATTCTCTGTCTTTCCCGTTGCAGAAAAAACTATTTGGCTGGACTGTGAAGTTTCGCAATCACTTGAAGAGTGGACTACTGGAAAATGAATTCGGAAAATATATAAAAACCAATAAAGTTTCAACGTACGTGGAACAATGCTTGCTTAGTTTCAATGAATCAAAAGATAGTTTAGTGTTAATTAAGCTTACTATTAACGAACCATTAAGCTTAATTTACTTTGAAAATTAGACCTGTCATTAAATATGAGAGATCATTTTTCCTGCTCGAAGAACTATCTACAGGACTTTATGCCATATACGGGTAAGATTCAAACACAAATTCAAATATGCTACGCCATCTGCTTTTGATTATTTGTTTCGATGTTTTCGAGTTTCAGCAATTATAAATTTTTAAAAAAAATACTTACTAGTATTTATAATAATAATGTAGTTAAATGATTGAATGCAAAACAGAAACATGTACTATTAACAAAAACAAATTAATTGAATAAAAACAAGTTTAACATGTGGATGCGGGGCAAATGTTCATCACGTGTAGAGTTAGAGAAGAACTTTCCATTTCTTGGTGGGACTTCCACAATTCACAAGTGTTTTGTTTTTCTTGGATTGAAATTTTTAGTAAGGATCAAACGATTATGTATAAATCTCAATTTGATATTTAATCTTTTAATTAATTTTATCAATTTAGGGTGTAACGTTTGCAAATTGGATTAAATAATGACATCATAGAAAACTAATAAAATTTAGTTTTTAAATGATATAACTAAGCAAAATAAAAGTCGAATTGAAGAAAAAAAAAATTCGGTTTTCAAGAAAAAAACTTTACTTACATTCAAAGATTTTAGATGAATATTAATATTAAATATGAAAATAAAATATACTTATCAAACCTTTAATTGACATAAATTCATAAACATTAAATCCTTAATTGATAAAATTAAAAGGTTTAATCCTAAATCGAGATTTCTAAAAAAAAAAAATTTGATCCTTAATTAGAATTTCAACTTTTTTTCGTTATTATTATCATTATATTATTTTTGGATTACGCACACTTCACAAGTTATACTTCTATTTTTTCAAGAGGAACAACGTGAAATATAGTTGTGATATAATTTTATCTTTCACTTGTTACTACTAAATAAATACTAAATAATTAATTCTTTAAAATCATATATATTTTTTAAGCAAAATAAACTCATAACCTTCGATTCGGTACAAAATTGAAGTATTAAATAGTTTTTTTTTTGGCTTACCCACTTGTCAATGACCGGTGAAAATACAAAGTCATCATAAGAAATTAGAAATTAATCCGGGTTACGCACCGGATTTTTTAAAAATTTTAAGTATTTAAAATTTATCTTTTAAAATTATTAGAGGATTAATAGGAAATAATAGTACTTAATATTAAAAATGAAACATATATATAATCATATATTGATATATTGATGTTACATATAGACCAAAGTGAAAAACATAATATATAAAAAATCATTTTGATATACATACCAAAGATAATGTTAATTAATTAAAGATAAAAATACATATATTAAATATTATTTATAAGTTGAACATGTTAATTAACCGTTAAATAAAATTATACAAATCAAATATTAAATTCTTTAATAATAAATACATTTTAATAACATATATAATAAAAATAATAAAAATGTAAAAAACTTTTCTCAAACCCCATAAAAATCACCAAATTAAACTTTTTTTAGATCATGGGTAAAAAAAAATCCTACAAAATATATAAAAATTTTAAAAATAAAATAAAACACTAATGCAAAAAAGAGAATGAAATAACAAATGAACTCTTTTAACCCAAAACATTAAAAAAAAAATGAAAAAAAACAAAGGAACCCTTGGGGGAGTGACAATTGCACCTCCCCCTCCCCCTCCTCTAATACTTTTTCATCTTTCAATATATATATATATATGTATATATATATGTGTGTGTGTGTGCGCGCAGATGTATATGTATAGATTAGGAGTTTTTTGGTGGAGAGAACAAAAAGTCCTTGCCCCTTGTCCTTCTCAATCTCATGTTAGCCTTCTCATCTTAGAGTAGCTTTTTGGTTGTACATTTATTAGTTCTATTTGTGAGTCGCATGGCCAAAATAACCTCCCCTACAAATGCCTGCACGTATATTGTGGTAAAGAACTGGAACAAGAGCCTTTAATGCGATACAGCAAGTGTAACGCAATTTCAATTCAATCTGTCCAACCATAATGGAGTCAAAGTACATAAATTAATTTCTCTCAATTATTGCAACCCACTTGAAATTTTATTTTGAGTCCATAGAAGTTTGAATTTTGTCACACTAATTGCAAAACCAAAGTTTTGTAACCACCCAAAAAAGTTTAATATAATGTAATTTTATTTTTTTTTGTTTAATTAAGTGTATTTTCAGACTTTATTGACTCGACATTAATCCTTTTTGAGCCGAAAATATAAAAAATAAAATTCTCTCAATAAGTGTACTTCCTAAGATTGAATTTATATTCTTATTTTCCTTAAAGTGGAGGCTGTCCTCATGTCAAATACTTGGTTTATTTATACTAATTTATTATTATATTATTATATCCAAAAGGGAAATAAAATTGGGAAATTTGTCAAAACCTAAATCCAGCCCACAATTTATACATATTGTTTTGGGCTTCGAAGGTTAGCTGCTCTACTAAACTTGTAAGAGCCCAATCTTGTGTGTGAAATTGGGCCAAATGAAGCCCTACTTCCAAATTCCTTTGGAAGCCCAAACCCAAACGAAGAAATCACGCTATCTGCTGCTGAGCAGCCAGCAGCCTAGCAACGGTAAAAAAGTCGCCGCAAATGCCTCCGTTTACTTCTTCACTGCTGAATCCGCGCCTTGGTTTCTGCCTGAAACCATCGTTCCTTTTTACTCAGCCCTCTCTCGCTCCGCGGAAAATTTCAATTCCGAGGCAATTAATCTCCGGAAAGTCTAGAAGTTTTTCTTCCTTAGCTTCGGTTCAGTCGTCTGCAACCGACAATGGCAGCGGCAGCGGCGGAAGTGGCGGCGGAGGCAGGTCCGGTGCACTATCACCGCCTCCATTGGTGGAAGAGGTTCAGAGAATTGATGTCAATCCACCTAAAGGGACTCGCGACTTCCCTCCCGAAGATATGCGACTCCGTAATTGGCTCTTCAACCATTTTCGAGAGGTTACTATTCGTGTAGTGAAGTGTTGCTCCGTAGTTTTAATTTATTTTAGTTTAAATTTCTTTCCTTTTGTGTCTGTTATTGAAGGTTTCGCGGTTGTTTGGATTCGAAGAAGTTGATTATCCGGTGCTAGAATCAGAGGCTCTGTTCATTAGGAAGGCAGGGGAGGAGATAAGAGATCAGGTTTATCATTTTTTTTCTTGTTTTATAAGTATTGTGTTTATTTATGCAGCATATTTGATTTCATAAGTAGTCATTACTCAAATTGAAGTAATTAGGTTTGTTTTATAAGGTTCTAACTTTGTATATCTGACTACCATATTCTTCTTTTTCATAAAATTTCTAAATTTATTTGAGCTGAGGATACTTATATTACTTGTGGAAATCAGATGATTATTTTGCTAACAAGAGCCACTTGCACTAAAAACAGTAAGAATGTGCTGCTGTTAAATTTGACGGCACGATTGCAAAAGTATTAAGAGTATGCAACTGTTTGAATTGTCTGATATTTTCCAGTGTTTTATTTCTGTGTTACGCTGTTTTAGACTAAGGTTTTGATGACTGTTGCATTATGTAATTTTTCTATGTGCAGTTGTATTGTTTTGAAGATCGGGGAAATCGTCGTGTTGCATTGAGGCCTGAGCTCACACCCTCTTTAGCAAGGCTGGTGATGCAGAAAGGGTATTGAGAGTGTTAATTTCACAGCATATTGTTACTCATGTCTATCAAAATCTAGGCCTTTTGCTTTGACTTAAAAAGTTTGATACCAATCTTTTTTGGTTCAGGAAATCTTTATCCCTCCCATTGAAGTGGTTTGCTGTTGGACAGTGTTGGAGGTATGAGAGGATGACAAGGGGACGTCGTCGTGAGCACTATCAGTGGAATATGGATATTCTTGGTGTACCTGAAGTTTCAGTATGTGCTCCCAACTTTGACATGAGCCACTTTGTATGATTCTATTGGGAGATTCCTATATCCATTTTCTACTTGTCAAGATTATCAACTTTCTTTGGTAGGCTGAGGCAGAACTTATATCTTCCATCGTCACTTTTTTCAAGAGACTTGGAATCACAGAATCAGATGTTGGCTTTAAGGTTTCAAGCCGAAAGGTATGATCATTTTGTCCTTGCATGAAATGGGCAATTGGAGGCCCTTCATGACTTTCTTGGTTCTGTTCATTGTCCTTTTTCAGGTGTTAGATTTGCAAAAGATATATTCTACCATTGCTTCTTCATGCTGTATGTTTTCTTTCTATTGAAATGTGTCAAGCACTCACTGTTGATATATTTTGTGAGTTTGTAATTCATATACCTATTTCCCAGGTCTTGCAAGAAGTATTGAAATTATACTCAGTACCTGAAAATTTGTTCGGCAAGGTTTGCATCATTATAGACAAGGTTGGTAATTTAAACTTTAGTATTTATGATTTAGATAGTAATGAGATTTATTCTCTTAGTCCTGTATAGCTTTTTGTAACTTGAAACACCTACCTGGTCTTTGGCTTGTATATATATTGTTTATATTTGATGAGCCATTGCAATGGCTGGATTCTTATCTTCTCCTTTCTTTATTTATGCGAAATTTAAGCAACGATTTATTCATTTTTGGTGGTTTTGTTGTTGCTGATACAGATTGAAAAGATTCCAATAGATGTGATTAAGAACGAGTTAAAGGCTACTGGGGTATCAAATGAGGCTATTGAGCAATTATTGCAAGTCCTTTCTGTAAAGTCACTGACAAAGTTAGAAGGTTGGTTTTGCTACATGTTCATGACTCATTGTTTGATATTATTTTCTTTTGCGGAAGTAAAGGTAGGTATACTCCCTCCTCTTCAAAAGAAAAAGAAAGGGTAAAAAGTCAACTCAGTTACTGTTACCCCATAAGAAAGCAGTTAACATATATCATTTCCAGGCTCCAGCTCTCATCTTTTCTTCACCGTATATCTAGTTGAATTGTCAGCTGTTAATCGACCTTTATGTGTCTCTGGTTTTGTCGTATTTCTAAGGGATGGCTTTCAATCATGATGCTATTTGCTTAGGTGATATCTTTTTCTGAAGCATTGGACTAGCTTCTTTGTTTCTAATTTTTGTATAGTTTTTTATAACCACCAATTGGGCCAAAAAAAACCGTATAAAGTACCATCTGAAAGAGAGAGAGAGAAGGAATAACAATGACAAATTGACTGCAAATCTCCGCCTATGGATTGAGTTTCAGTTTTCTTGAATTGTAGCAGATATTTGAAATTAAATTATTGCCTTCTGATTCCCTCAAATAAATTTCTATCCATGTTAAGAGCTTCAAAATTGAATCTGACAATAAATAAGCATTTCAGTTTTCCTTGTGATATGTGAGAAGAAGATACTAGCTTTAATTCTAATTACCTGTGCCATATTCATTAATAAATGTAGAGATAATTGGAGGTGCCGGGCAAGGTATTGCGGACTTGAAACAATTGTTCTCACTTGCTGAGAAGTTTGGTTATTCCCAGTGGATTGAGTTTGATGCATCCGTTGTTCGTGGCCTTGCCTACTACACTGGTATTGTGTTTGAGGTTAGATTTATGATATTCACGTGCAGTCTAACTTAAGAAGCTGAATTTATAAGGATCATTCATGTTTACTTAACTTCTCCAATGCCTACTTCTTGTGGGGTCTGATGGCACGTTTCTATTGCCCATATGTTCTAATTGGCAGTAACTAGATTGGTTTCATTTTGGAGGGGGCTGTAATGTATTTCTCTACTGGCTAGAAGTCTTCTGACACTTTGAGAAATTATAGATTGCTTCTAATCTTAATTGAATATTAATAGACGTGTAGAATTGGGGAGTGAATTCTAACCTTATAATCATACAATAGGGCAGTACACTGCCCTTGAAATAAATATATCCGAACTTTACTGCTTGCAGCAATAACATTAGGTCTGCCTATGACTATGAGCATGTGGGATGATCATTTGCCAAAACCCTGTATTGTAGTACGATGTAACTCATGTAAGCATTGGAAGTCTCTTGCGATATTACTCCGTTTTATCTTTCAATCATTGATTTAATATATGAAAATTGTCTAAGCTTAATACAGTATTCAATAAAGTTTATCAGTTCTCTCTACTCTTTGAACTTTCAGCATGACAAATATTTTTTTTTCAGGGTTTTGATAGAGAAGGAAAGCTGAGAGCTATCTGTGGTGGTGGGCGATATGATAGATTACTTTCTACTTTTGGTGGGGAGGACATTCCAGCTTGTGGCTTTGGGTTTGGTGATGCTGTCATTGTGGAAGTGAGTTTAATGCCTATAAATAAGTAACTTGATACTTCATTTTCTTGAAAATTGATGACTATGTTGTATGCTCAAAGATTGATAGTACCATATATATCGGTTGATCATGGATCATTATGGTATGATAAGTCATCTTAGTCATGTGTCATTTGGCTAACATGGATCATTATGGTATGATAAGTCATCTTAGTCATGTGTCATTTGGCTAACATATTCCAGCCTCTCTTATTTCCATTTTTACAACTATATTCTCTTGATTTTCTATGTTTCATTTGTGTTCAAATTTCTTCCATTTATTTATACTCTTTTTGCCTTTTTGGTGTGCATCTAATGTTATGCATTAATCATGACTCTTTGGGCAAATATGTGGGATGTGGTTCATAAGTTGCTGAAGGAAAAGGGACTCCTACCGGAACTCAGCCTTGAAGTAGACAACATTGTTTGTGCTCTGGATGATGATCTTCAAGGGGTAGCTGCTACAGTTGCTACTAAACTCAGGGAGAAAGGCCAAAGTGTTGACTTGGTCTTGGAGAGCAAACCGCTTAAATGGTACTAATGCAAATGATGTTCTCTTTGAGACTAGACCTTAATAGATCGATTCTTTCATGTTTTGAGTTTTCCTTACATTGATTTGATTCATTCTTGTTTTCTACTAGGGTGTTCAAACGAGCTGCAAGGATAGATGCACAGAGACTAATATTGGTAGGAAAAACTGAGTGGCAAAAGGGTATGGTCAGTGTAAAAGAACTTTCTTCAAGTGTACAATACGAGATCAAGCTAGATGAACTAGAGTGAAAAAGAAGAGTTGTCTTTTGATGTATCTGATTTTCATGCTTGGTGAACATGTTAATAAATTTTGTCAATTCAATTATATTGTTTTCTCCAACTTTACTTGCTCCTGTCGACCCAAAAATGGAGAAGAGAAACACTGTATGTACTCTTGTTCCCGTATGAATTTTGTTTCTTATTTAGAAATGGTAAAACAAGCTATAACCAAAAGGAAAAAAAAAAAAGTCTGGAACATAGTTGTACTTGGTTATTATTTTATGTTAATCTTAATATGTTAGCACATATATAATTATTATGATGTGCTGAGAGCCTTGCAAAGACCATTTGCTTGATGGGCCTTACCGGCCCATAATTTGTCATCTAAGGGACCAAGTCCAATCGGGGAAAATGTAAAATAAACCAACGAACGGGTTAAAAGGGTTTTGGGTAGGTTTTAACTTTTAAGGAGTGCATGCCTAATTGTTTCAAGAAGGCGGGAAGTTAGGTTCTGTGTCACGGACCAAGGCCTTATGGAGTGTGGGTGTGCGGGCAAAGCCTAGCACTAGTGCAGGGACATGTGCGGTTGCACAGTCGGCTGGTACGTGCATGCTGGCTTGAGTGACGAGCACAGTAGGTGCAGGCAGATTGGTGCCCAGTGAAGCTAGACGACTTTGGAAACCTTCGAGGGGAGTTTGGTTGGTTCGAGAAGAGACCGGAGGAGTTTGGGAACCTCTAGCTCAGATCGGAATTGCCTAGTATTGTATGGACTACTCTTAAAGGTCCCGAAACTCTCTAGAAACTTATGGACATATGTAGATGCATGTAGAGTAGTGTGGACCATAGTCATTAGAACCGGACCGGTGAATGAACTGGTGGAGGTACTAGGTCATCGGGTCAATGGTTCAACCGTCAAGTCAATAAGTCAATTGCTGGTTTAATTTATATTTATATATTATTTTTTACATATAAAATAAATAATTATCCAGTTAAAAATATAAATATTTAATACATTGAACATGAATAAACTATTTGGCTTAGTGGTTAGAGAGTGTTAATCTTCATTAGGTCGAATGTTTAATTCTTAACAATTACATTAATTTTGCAAATTTAGTGAAATTGGTTCAACCATCTGGTTTAATACCGATTTTATGAAAAAACCATCGGTTTGATTGGGTTTGACGGTTCAATTGCATTTTCGGTCTAATTACAAAATCGGACCGACTCCATGATTGATTCAACCGATCGGACCGACGGTCCAGTTCAATTCTGACAAGTATGGTGTGGACTATTCTAGAGCTTTATAGAGAACCATGGTCTAGAGAAGATTAGGAAGTCTCTAGACATGGAAACTTGTAGATAGCTTGTAGGATCTAGCCACTTGCCTAAATCATGGCTATTCATTGAGAAGGTAGAGTGCCTGTAAATAGGGACTGCCTACTCCTCATTTGTAACCAAGACATATGTAGATGCATGTAGAGTAGTGTGGACTATTCTAGAACTTTATAGATAACCATGGTCTAAAGAAGATTAGGAAGTCTCTAGACATAGAAACTTGTAGGATCTAGCCACTTGCCTAAATCATGGCTATTCATTGAAGGGGTAAAGTGTCTATAAATAGGGACACCTACTCCTCATTTGTAACCAAGACTTGTGAAGTAATAGAAAAACACATCCATTCTTTCAAACTCTCTAAGCTTTCGTCGTTCAAATCATCAGAAGCAAAACTATAAATCCCAGCTAATATCCGCTTAGTCTTAGAATATGTTCTTGCAAAAGTGGATCTATGAATCCCATCTAATATATGTTAAAGTCTTAGAATATGTTCATAAAAAAGCAAAACTATGCATACTAGCTAAGCATCCATTATGAAAATATAACATTGTGAAAAGAGATCAAGATCTATGATCCATTACTAGCTAAGATCTACACTGTCTGTAAAACATGGCAATTCATCTCCACCATTACTCCTCAAGCTTCACCCGCTCTTCTTCCCCTACTGATCATTCTCTCTTTCCTTGGTTGATATATTTGCCCAGTGGTGATACTGTTATATTCAACTTCTTTCATCCAATCCATAACGTCACTTCCCATGTCGACATTCCACCTAATATCCATAATGCCACTTTCCATGTCGACATTCCATCTAATATTCCACCTGATATCCATAATGATATCTGTAATTTCATTTCCCATGTTGAAGTTCCATCTGATATGTCTGATGCTAAAATCTGTTTTGCAAAATATGTCTGGTTGCTAATGACTCTTGAGGACCGACTTGGGTTTCATCGTCCTTTACTCTACAATCCTCTAACAAGAGAGAAAATAGATATTCCTCTTTCGTCCAATCTAGAAGTCATGTCATTAACCTCTCTTTGATAGGTACCAACGTTAGGGGAAGCAGAGAGAGAGAGAAAAGGGAAAGAGAGAATGAAGAATATATGAGCAGGAAGAATATTCTTAGCTGTTTTTTTCTCTTTTCATTTACTCCTTACATATAACAAGTACCATAACGGTTTCTTAAGATCACGAGCCTGGTGATGGTAGGTCCCTTACATCATCCTTACATCATTCAATACTTATGAATATTAAATAATAAAGGAAATACATCAGGTTAAAATAAAATCCTTCAGCCTAGCAGGTGGCTTGACTTCACGCGTCACCCTGGTAATAGCAAGGGTCTCCTGGCTCATAACATTACCCCATTCTTCAAGAGCAACCTTGTCCTCAAGGTTGAAAGTGGGGTAGTTACTGATCATATTGTGTGCCCACTCCCAGATTGCCTCATCAGCAGGCAATTGCTGCCACTTGATCAGCCATTACTCTAAGGTTTCTCCTTGTCCTATCACTTGTCGTTTCTGCAATACCAATTCAGGTTCTAGCACAGGTTGCCAGTCTATTACAGTAGCAGGCAAGGGAATAGCCTGTGTAGGAGCATCGCTTTTATAAGCTTTCAGCAGTGACACATGAAAAACAGGATGCACCTTGGAACCGTGGCGATAATTTTAGTTCATAAGCAATAGGGCCAATCCTGCATACTATCAGATAGGGTCCAAAGAATTTCTTGGCAAGTTTCTGAGTTGTTCTTCTCACCACTGATTGTTGCCGGTACGGTTGGAGTTTGAGCAGAACCCAATCGCCTACTGCAAACTCTTTTTCAGTTTTATGTCGATCTGCTTACATCTTCATTCTATTCCGGGTGCAAGCCAAATTAATTTTCAATTTAGCTAGTATAGCTTGCCTTTCTACCAAGCAATCTTCCAACAGTGCAATCTTTGTGGAACCTGGCAGATACTCACTAACACTAGGAGGGGCATGGCCATACACAGCTTCAAATGGGGTCATCCCAATGGCCGAGCGTTGAGCAGTATTATAAGACCATTCAGCCCAGTGTAGGACCTTACTCCAAGCTCTCGGGTGATCACCAGCAAAACATCTAAGGTATGTCTCCAGACAGTGGTTCAACACATCAGATTGTCCATCCGATTGTGGATGGTAAAAGCTACTTAGGTTGAGCTGAGTGCCCTGTAGTTTAAACAGGTCCTTCCAAAAAGAGCTCGTAAATAGTGGGTCCCGATCGCTGACAATGGAGCGTGGAAGTCTATGTAGCTTACTTATCTCCTGGGAAAAAGATGGCTGCTAATTGTGGAGTGGTAATACCTAGAGGCAAAGTAACAAAGTGAGCGTACTTCGACAACCCGTCAACCACGACCCAGACTGTAGTATTACCTTGGGAATTGGGCAAATGGGTGATAAAATCCATGGTGATATCTTGCCAGATGTGTGTAGGTATTGGTAGGGGGCAAAGTAAGCCATGTTGCTTACTAGGAAGGTATTGACCTCCTGACAGGTGCGACAAGCAGCTACAAAGGCAACCACCGACTTCTGCAATCCATTCTAAAAGTAATTTGCAGTCAACCAAGCTAAAGTTTTAGCTATACCGACGTGACCACTAGTAAGTGTGCAGTGATATTCGCGGAGCAAGACTTGTTGCAGAGGATGAGCATCTAGAATTACCACCCTTCCATGTCTTAGAACCAACCCATTAACCATTTTAAAGTCAGGGCAATGAGCTGGAGAATGTTGTAACTGAGAATAGAAGTTACGGCCTTTAGGATCGGTAGAATAATATTCCCGGAGTTGGTCCAAAAAAGAGAACACTAGACTTGAAATGGCAAGACAAGAGCCGTCGAACTGGTAGGAATGGGACAAGGCATTAGCCACTCGGTTTTGCACTCCCGGTTTATATTGAATGTAGAACTGAAATCCCATTAATTTGGATAACCATTTCTATTGCTCAGGGGTATGTATATGCTGATGGAGTAAGGAGCGTAGGCTCTGTTGATCAGTAAAGATGGTAAAAGGACATCCAAGCAAGTATTGTCGTCATTTACGGATAGCTTCTGTAATGGCAAACATCCCGCGAGCATAAGTAGAGGCCAACTGCATCTACGAACTGAGTTTCTTACTAAAGTATGCGATAGGATGCCCTTGCTGGGAAAGAACTGCACCAATAGCTGAATTAGAAACGTCTATTTCTAAGACAAATAGCTCCTCAAAGTTTGGTAATGCGAGGACTGGGGCAGATGTGAGAGCTTGTTTGAGGGCCTAGAATGCATGAGAACCATCCCCAGTCTAATGGAACTAATCCTTCTTCAATAAGTCAGTTAATGGGGTAGCAATGGAAGCATAATGCTTCACAAATTTTTTGTAATAGCCAATAAGGCAAAGGAATCCTCGTAACAGCTTCAAATTAGTGGGTTGTGGCCAAGCAATAATTGCCTCAACCTTTGAGGGATCAACCTCCACTTCTATCCCTGTAATAATATGCCCCAAATAATCGATGGACGAGCACCCAAAAGAACATTTGGAGAGTTTCGCGAAATACTGATTAGAGATTAGTGTACTCAAAACCAGTTCCAAATGTTGTAAGTGCTCAGCAATAGATCGACTGTAGACTAATATATCATCAAAAAACACCAAGACACACTTCTGGAGATAGGGGCGAAAGAGATCATTCATGGCTGACTGAAAAGTAGAAGGGGCATTGGTCAACCCGAAAGCCATAACCAGGAACTCATAATGCTCGTCGATGGTTCGAAAAGCCGTTTTAGGCATATGTGCTTCCGCAACTCGAATTTGATGATACCCAGCACGCAGATCGATCTTGGAAAATACTGTTGCATCATGTAATTCATCCAATAATTCCTCTACAATAGGGATGGGAAATCGATCTTTAACAGTCACAGCATTAAGGGCTTTATAATCAACATAAAACTGCCAGGAGTTATCCTTTATTTCCACTAATAAAACAGAGGAAGAAAAAGGACTGGTGCTGGGTCGGATGATACCTTCCTTCAACATGTCGCTGATAAGAAGCTCCATATTTTTCTTTTGGTTGTGGGGGTAGCGATACGATTTTGCATTAACTGGTGGGGTATCCGGCAGGAGGTGAATATGGTGATCACAGTGGCGAGGAGGAGGAAGGCCTTTAGGTGTATCGAAAAGCTTCTGATATTTACAATGAAGATTATGAAGCTCCGGTCGTTCAGTGGGTAAGCCAGGTAGAGGAGGGTCTTGAGCGGCGTCGGCCATGGCAAGTAAGTAGGCCGAGGCAATCGCGTCTGTCTGAGTAAGGCGGTTGAATTATGCTAAGGTGAGGGCTGTTGGTTGCTTAGGCCCATCACCTTGAAGTGTAATAACTGAATCTCGGTGGACAAAGGTCATGAAAATACTATTAAATTCAACGATAATCAGACCTAATTGAGATAACCATTGGATACCCAAAATCACATCTGCACCATAAACATCCAGCAAGTAGAAGTCCAAAGTGAACTCGCGGCCCTGTAGGCCCAATAAAATCGTTGGTACCCGACCCAAGCAGCGTAAGGTGTCACCATTACCAACAGATACCGATAGCGGCAGAGCAGGTTGCACTAGCAATCCAAGGTACTTGGCCACCCTTGGTTGCACCAAATTGTGAGTACTCCCCGAATCAATGATGACAGAGAAGGGTTAGCCTTGAATATACCTAGTTAGACGCAAACAACGATGGGAACTATGACCATGTAGAGCATGAAGAGATACCTGAAAATCTTCTGGGTCGAGCTCGGTAATAGTTGGAGGAGGTGTGGGCAAAGGTAGGGAATGTAAGGGAGGAGAGAGAGCCTCTAAGGAAGTAGAATCACCCTGAAAATCTTTCGACACTTGGAATAAGAGGAAAGGAGCGGTGCGGCACTTGTGATCGGGTTTATACTGGTCGTCACAATTAAAACAGAGGCCTTTAGCCCTTCGAGCTTGCATCTCATGAGGAGTAAGACGTTTGACAGGGAGGGCGGCATGAAGAAAGGTAGTTCTGGAAGTAAAGCCTGCGGAAGGGGAGGGAGGAATCGGGTGTGAAGGAAAAGACTTGATGTCCTGTAATTTGGACTCGATGAGTTTAGCTAAGGCTAAAGCTTGTGTTAAGGAATGCGGATGGAGAACCACCAACTCGCGTTGAATCTCAGTGTGAAGACCGAAGACGAAACAGCTGAGGAGATGTTCCTTGGTTAAGCCAGAGACTCGGTTAGATAAGTTTTCAAACTCAATTTGGTAATGGGCAACAGAGGAAGTCTGTCGCAGTTTGAACAGAGAGGCTTATCGGTTAATGAACAATGATGGACCAAATCGTAATTCCAGAGCACGAGTAAAAGAATCCCAATTAGAAAGTTGATTATTTCTATGCATCCATTGAAACCAAGAGAGGGCTTGGCCACTCATGAAGAAATCGGCCACGGATAAACGATTCCTGGGGGGAACGGCATAAAAGGTGAAGTACTGTTCGGCTTGGAAGAGCCATGCATGAGGGCTGGATCCATCAAAGTAAGAGAGATGAAACTTAGGTGTTTTGATTTGGAAAGAAGAGGATGGGGAAGGAAGAGTGGATGCCGCAACAAATAACGTGGATTCAGGAGCAGAGACAGTGGGGGCAAAAGATGGAGTGGGAAGAAGAAGTGGTAGGGGAGGGTGGTTGGACTCTGTTTAGGGAAATGGTGGAGGTGGAAACCTTAATGATGCCAAGCCACCTGCTAGGTTTATGGATTTTATTTTAACCTGATGTATTTCCTTTATTATTTAATATTTAGTAGTATTGAATGATGTAAGGATGATGTAAGGGACCTGCCATCACCAGGCTTGCGATCCTAAGAAATCGTTATGGTACTTGCTACATGTAAGGAGTAATGAAAAAGGAAAAAGGCAGCTAAGAATATTCTTCTTGCTCATCTATTCTTCATTCTCTCTTTCCCTCTTCTCTTTCTCTCTGCTTCCCCTGACGTTGGTACCTATCACTCCCCCACATTCATCAGATTATTTAGTGGTCGATTCACATTTTCCGGTCCACCGTTTTATATCGGTATTCATAAACTTGGGAAAGAAGGGTGGGAGTATTATCATTTTATAGAGCAGGTGCCATTTTTCTCAACCAATTGCAATACCATTTTTCACAATGGGTTGTATTATTCTTTGAGTCCTAAGGGGAATTTGCAAGTATTTGATCCTCAAAACGTTGAAGAAAGTCGAATGGTGTACAAAAAGCCTTTTGAAATGCGTTTCCCTCACTCAATCCAGCAAACCTTTTTGGTGGAGAACGAAGGAGAGATGCTAGCTGTTCTAATCCTAAATAACTTGAAATCTGTTCATGTTTTGAGGTGGGATCACACAGAGAAGACTTTTCGATCAGTGGAAAGTTTGGGCGGCAACACGCTATTCATTAGTTATGCGGCATCGTTTTCTGAGAAGGCTCTCATAAGAGGAACCCGGAACAAAATTTACTTTCCATTCTTCTTCCACAAGAACGGTGCATCTGCATTTTACTCTCTGCATACCAAGAAGTTTCACTCTTTCTCCAGTGATTTTTCTCCAATAAGTTCCAAAATTATGAAGGAATTGAGGAATTGCGCTTGGTTTAAACCTACGACGCCTTGTGACAGAAATGCACAATCATGATGAGCTTAGATTTTCTCCTCCATATATTAATCCGTAATTAATCATATTGTTAGAATTCTCGTTCTATTGATATTCTTGAATGTTTGGTTTATAATATTATCCTTTAATTTATTTTTAATACATGATATTAATTGTTAATATGTGTAGCATAGTAATATTTCTTGACATATGCTAAATTGTGAAGTGGCCAGTAACATCTATATTTTTAACTTTCTTGTTGTAGAGTAATTTGATGTTACGGATCCATTAGACAATGAAATTTCAAATGAAAGAGAGACAAAACTCTCAAGCCTTCATACTTAGGAAACAGAATACATGAGCAAACACTTGATTAATTTGGGGGAATTCAGCTTTTACGAGGCAAAAATCTCATAGGAGTCATGATTTTTCAGGACCCTTTTCTCCAATGTTGGCAGTAATCTGGCTGTTGTAATGATAGATAGGTAGATAGAGTACCAAACAAAAGACTGACCCACTTCCAACATTCATGTGGGAAAAGAGCAGGGAGAAGCTTCAGATTTTCACGCCTGTCTTGAATCTTTGATTTCTTTGTGAAATAATGGATGAGGGAATGAAAAATCCCGGAACCCCACTTTCAATCATGGTTAGGTCTCCAACAGGGTAAAGTATTCCCTGTTTCAGTATTCCAAGTCTTTTTAAGCGCTATGCTTTTCGTGAAGTCGAAGTTTCCTACAAAGTGAAATCTCCATTCATCCTACCTGAGAGAATTCAATTTATTTTTCTCATCACCACTTTTCACTTTGACCATTCTCCTCTACATCAGCTAGCAATACCAAAGCAATGCATCTTAGAAGAATTGTTTGTAATCAAAGACAAGAAATCAGACATAATACAGAACAAGGGAACTCAAATCTTAACAATCTTTGTTAAGTAAGGACTAAAAACATGATACTGTAACTGCCTCTGGGTTGTCTTTCAGCCCTTTTCTAACCACCAACAAAGATGATGACCATAGTTAAAGCCTAGGATCCATTTGGCCACCTTTGGGCACATGCGTGAAAAGCTTTTGGTTAGGTCAACTTTTGATGAGAATTCTAGATGGGATTTCGACAAAGAAAGCTTTAATTAAGTGCAACCACTTTGTGAATCCAAGACATTGAATTGAGAAATTTTCTAGTTTTGTTGGATCTCTATCCATTAAATAAACCATCCATATTCAATCCAACCAATTTGTATGAAGGCAGCTTCTTAACTAACATTTTCTGCTCTCCCACTTCCATACCAAATTTCTTTCTAAACTAGAAAAATGACACATTTACTCTATGGTTTTGAATTAGGTAAAATTATTAATAGCAAGCTCTGATTTGGGGAGTTGTACAATAATTTCAGTTGGCAGAAGTGAAGCAAACTGTGTATCTTCTGTTCTTTAAAGTTAAACCCAAATTTGGGCCCTTTAGGATCAATCCATTTAAATGCCACCTTTATTCCCTCTACCCAATCACCACCCAAGGAAAAAAAAAAAAAGAGAAAAACTAAATAAAAACCAAACCCTCACAAAAATAAAATTTCCCTCTTTTCCACACCCATCACAGTTCTTCAAAGCCTTGAAACCCAATTTGGCTCCATTCCCCATTCCATAAACAAAACCCATCTTTTCTTCACTTTCAAAGTTGATTTCATTTTGTTCCTTACAGGAATATAATCAAACAGATAGATAGAATATATATATTTTTCCCCCAAGCTGTTACTGATTATTATGCTCATTGAATTCTCTTCATGTCCAGTGCCCTCTTTTCGTTAAGGTCAGTTCTCTTCTGGGTTTCTCTCAAAAACCCCTAAATTTAACTGAATTGTTAGTTTTTGATTTTGGGGTTTGTTTTTTCTTTCTTTGTAGGTATGGTAACTGGGAGTAACCACATTCAAAACCATAGCCACCAAGAAGATGGGGACAAAAACCCAACTAAAGGAGGAGCTTCCAGGTCGTGGGGTACGACCGTTTCAGGTCAATCCGTTTCGACTAGTGGTAGTGTCGGCTCTCCCTCGAGCCGGAGTGAGCAAGCTATGGCTACACCAGCTAGTGAGAACACCTTTTTAAGATTGAACCACCTCGATATTCACGGAGATGATGCTGGATCTCAAGGTGCTGTCGGGTGAGTGCCTCTTTTTAAAAAAAAATTATCGTTGGATACCCTTTTAGCTTGAGTTTATGATAACTGTGTTTAATGGTTGATTTGATTGTTGGTTTTTGAAGAAAGGGGCTGAGGATTTAGGTTAGATTGAATGAAAAGTCTTGAATTGTGCTTACTTTATGTAAATTTGTATTTGTTTGTCCTTGAATTGGTAAATATTGTCACTTTATGCTAGAATTTAACATTGTTTGTGGGCTGGAAGTGCAATGATGATTTGAGTTGTGAATCGTTTTGATATTTGACAGCTTGCATTTTTGCTGTCCAAGGTGCTTTATACTTGATTGCCAAACTTTATAATTCCAGAGTACTCCGGTTATTTAACTAATTGCCAACTTCATTTGCAGTAGTAAAAAGAAGAAGAGAGGTCAACGTGCAGTTGGAGGTGATAAGAGTGGCAGAGGACTTCGTCAATTTAGCATGAAAGGTTTTTCTTTTCCTCCCGCTTCTGTTTTTCTTATCCTCGACAAGTTGGGTCTGTGGTTAGTGACAGATTGTATTAAAAGCTCGACATATTGTTTCATGTGAAAAATGTTTTTTAATTGCTTATTTTTCCTTAACAAAGATATATTTTATGCATTAGTAATTGCTGGAGATATATTTTATGCATTAGTAATTGCTGGTTAACTATTTGATTTCCTGTTTCAACTTCTTGGTTTGATTCAGTTTGTGAGAAAGTGGAAAGCAAGGGAAGAACCACATACAATGAGGTGAGATAGTTTCTGAGAGTCATTCTTTCATTCATGGTTGTTGTTTTTGGTAAACTTGTTAATGGTCATTGCTTTACTGCTTTCTGGTCTATACATTTTGGCAGAATGATCTGAATTTCCTCTTTCTATTGTATGATATATGCAAAGGCTAAAAGTCTTTTTCTTATACCACATTGATGGATCAAGATATATGCTTCGTCAGGGGACCACAGTTTGAAATAGTTGCGCATTTGACAGTTCCCTCTTTTGGGGCAGGTTTCCGTGCATTAACTCATAATTGCATGACTATGATATTAATATATTGAATTTTTGCTACATCAGCTGAAAATTATTTCTATTCAGCCCCTACAAATGTTTCTAATGTTTATAAGAGATATCAAAGAGTAGACCCGACAATTAATGTCCTAGACATTACTTTCTCGTCAACCCATTTGTTCTACTCTGATTGCTTACAATCTCTAGTGACATGTATATAATTGTGGTTGTAAGTGGTTTTGTTATTTTAAGTGTCATTCCATTATAGATACATATAATTCTTGTACCCTTTCAAACTTTCAAGCAGAATAATACTGTTTTCTTTTGCAAACTGGCATTATATAGTAATTTGATTCATAAATTTATAGCTTTTCCTTCTCATGCTAGCAAGCATGCATTTGCACATGTATATGGTTGTGCCTTCCATTTCTAATGTTTCATTGTTTTGGAAATTATGTAAGTTGTCTGCTTATTGTTGGAAGTTTTACTACTTCTCTCCTGGCGTTTCAAGGGTCATTGGTTGCTCTCATTTTCTACCTATTAAACAATTTATTTTATAAGCCAATATCTTTTTCTAAGAGTGAATATTATTTCAGGTAGCAGATGAACTTGTAGCTGAATTTGCTGATCCTAGCAATAGTGTAGCATCACCAGATCAGGTTTGCTATGCTGAAATTATTTTTCTTGATCTATATACTTGCATTTTTTACCTCTTAGATAGACTGAAATTCAACATATTGAATCTTCCTTTTGTCTCCTTTAATCTAACAGCAGCAGTATGATGAGAAAAACATTAGGCGACGGGTTTATGATGCCCTGAATGTACTCATGGCAATGGATATTATATCCAAGGATAAAAAGGAAATACAGTGGAAGGGACTTCCTCGTACTAGCCTGAATGATATTGAAGAATTAAAGGTGATAATACAGCTTCAACTTTTGTGCCGTTTATATTAAGCGGTTTTGATCTGCCATGACTATTAAGGATTTAATATTGAGCTTACTAAACTCCTTAAATGTAATACAGACTGAACGACTTGGACTGAGAAATAGGATTGAGAAAAAAGCTGCCTATCTGCAAGAATTGGAGGAACAGGTTAGAATAGCACACTTTTCATATGTTCTTAATAAAATTGCTCTCTGCATGCCCTTAGGTTTAGAAGTTTTATTTTTTCCACTCATCAAGTTGCTACATTTAGAGAAAGAGTAATCTGTTTGAGGACATCAAGTTTCGCTTGGTCCCTTTGCATGTCAACTTTTGTTCATGTACATGTTTTGTTTCTTAGTTTGTAGGTCTTCAGAATTTGATACAAAGAAATGAGCAATTATACAGCTCAGGCAATGCTCCCAGCGGCGGTGTGGCTTTACCTTTTATTCTGGTCCAGGTTTGTTGTCTTCTCAATTGTTTAGTTTCAGTGAGGAATTAAAAATGCCACTTATTGAAGTTATGCTGTTAAATTTAGTTTATTAGGCAAATTTATAGTTTCCTAGCTCCTTCAGATCACTTTTCATGTGCTTATATGTGACCCATCCATAAATTTCGTATATATTTTCTATTTAATTAGAAGTGTATGATCTGGCAACTTTGCATGTAGTCTCTTCCAATTATCCCTTCTGACTTAGCACTGGAGTTTGTCAAGATCTGCACCTATGTTAAGGGATTTGCATGCTTGTCTATCTTTCTTCAACTAGAATATTGAAGAATTAATCAGTTGGTAGAGGTAAATGGTGATTACTAGATGAAAATATGAGCCTCTCTGTAATATAACTTCTTAACGTGTTAGTTAATTCCTTTCTATTTAGGAGTGTGGAAAATTAAGAGCTGTCTCTGGTTTTAAGCATCAATTATGAATGTCTAGATGCAAACACAAAGCTAATTATACAAATTTATCATGATGTGTGTGTGCTCACTTTGCGGAAGAAGAGGGAATTATTTCTATGATCCAAATCTTTGACAGCTGGAAATAGTAGGGATTACATTTGATTGAGCACATCTACTTGTTGCTCATGTTGACATGCATATGCTGCTCACCAAACATAGACATGTATTCTCGATAGGTGATATAGATTCTCTCTGATGGCAGAATAAACCAATTTAGGATTGAAGAGGTTTCATAGAGATGGTTTTTCTGCACTGATATTGCAATTACTATGAAAGTTTTGGTTGCCACAAGCTAAATGCACTAGATAAACCTGATAATGTTGTTGATTGACACAGTTTTTCAAATGTGCCGGGAATATGGATGCCTAAGATATTTATTGTTTAGGCATATTGTGGGCCTTCTTTATTCAACTTATGTTTAATCTGTCCATATTGATATTCCTCTTGCATTGTTTAATCTGTTGTTCTCTCTCTCTCTCTCTCTCTCTTCCCCCAAACTCTTACCAAAACAAATTTTATTATAATAATGATAAAAAGACATGATGAGGTTTCTTGATTAAGGACATAAACATTACTTGACAGATACAAAATGTATTTTTATAGTTATTTGGACTCTTCCATTAATCCTGAGGTCTTTTAACTTCTCTTTTTCTTTGTCATCTGCAAATTGCAGACACGTCCTCATGCAACTGTTGAGGTAGAAATATCAGAAGATATGCAGCTGGTACATTTTGACTTTAATAGGTAAGATTTTCTGAACCTTGCAATCAAACAGCAATTGGGGTGTATTTTGCGTCGTAATCATCTAGTGTAGGACAAGCATGTTGCCGCATTTGATGGAGAACTGACAAACGCCAAAACATGGAAAGGGCTAGTCTTGGTAGAGGGGTCAATTCCATAGCATGATAAATTATAGCAACCTTCGCTTGAAAAGCCAAAAGCCAAAAGCCAAAAGCAAGTGATAATTTACCAAATGCTTAATCATCTTTCGATTCCTTCCTTACTTTTTTTTTTCCTTTTCATTTTTTTGGTGCTCTATTTACAGCACTCCATTTGAGCTCCACGACGACAACTATGTCTTGAAGGCAATGAAATTCTGTGACAGACCACAGAGTGATGAAATAGCACACAATTTTCCTACAGATGGTGAAGGTTCTAGCATGCCAGCAATGTACCAACAACAGATCATTCCTCCCCCAAGGACAAACACGCCGGTAAGGCCTACGTCACCACCTCTTCCTGGAATATTGAAAGCACGTGTCAAGCATGAACATTGATAATTGAGTCTCATGCTGAGCACCATGGGCCGTAATCTATTTGTACATTGTGTAAAGTAATTTGCCAGCAATGTGCCCTGTGGGTTCATCCTCACCTCATAATACTTTACCCCACATTAAGCCTGATTAGATTGTTTGCTTGAAGGCTTTCGTTATCGCTTCTGGCGAGTCCTGAGCTTTTACGTCATAATTTGCTCTTGTAATTGTTTTTTACTCAGTTTCCCCTTTTGTTATTTTGACCCCTTTGTAGTAGAAATTAGCTTTATTTGTATTAGACTGTAGAGATTGTTCACTGCATACAGAATCATAGAATGAACTAGTTGTTTAAAACCAATGCTTCGAGCTATTAGTTTCTGTGAAATTACTTAATCAGCTTTATTTATGGCAAATGGTGTATAGAAATTGCAAAAAAGAAGTTATCGCAGCTTGATTTCGGATTAGTGCGTTCAATGTGACTATTGGATAAAGTTATATGGTAGCTTGATTTCGGATTAATGAGGTTCAATGTGACTATCAGATAAAGTTATACATACTGGGGCAATGGAATTTTCAAACTCGCAATTATGACTATGCTGCACATTGGAAAACATTTATATCAGTCCTTTGCACAAGAGTGATAAGAAGTTGAGAATAGTCGTGGAAGAAAGATATCCACCATTCAGCAGAAAAAGAACCCATCGACCCATTAATTCTCCTTGCTCTCATTCGCTGGGGGCGATTCTCTTAGCCAAATTATCTGTCCACTTGGCGCAAGGCCACACCATCACCTCTATGTGCTGCTGCTGCTGCTCTCTCTCTCCCCCCCCCCCCCCCCCCACCCAAGCATGATAATCTCCACAGAGACAGTATGCATCTAACCCGTACCATTATGTTCTACAAACTACAAAAAATCCCGTACTTCCCTTCGTTTCAAACATGAAAATTGTTGCTGAATCTTGATTGACTTAAGATTTTCACAATCTGACTATCCCTGGGAGGTAAATGTAAGAATCTGATTTAAAGATTAGACGGTCAATGTTTCCCTCTTTGTTTTGTTCGTGACGTAGATTTGATGTTACATTAGTACCGACGGATAGGCCGTGGCATATCCTTCGACTGTATGCGCTAGTGCTTATAGGATGAAAAAGAAACAGAACCAAGAAACCCAAGTAAACATGAAAGTGGTCCTAAAATATTTTGTTCAATTACTTGCATACAAGAATGGGTGCAAAGTTCCAAATGTTACCGGGAAAACTCCAATGACTCTTCGAGATTTGGTTTCAGGTTGAGAAATCATGTTGATTTTGATTATTACGACTGCAATTGATGCAGGATCCATTATTAGGACTGTTTTCCTTTGTTTGGTGTAAACTATAAATATCTATGTCTGTTCAATAGTCTAATTTTGTTTGAGTTAGATCACCCTATTATAGAGTAAAACTCTCTCGATTATAATTTTCTCCATTCACAAGACTCAAACTGACTGCTACCAACAGTTAACAGTGTGTTTATCTATGGTGGTTGAAATAAATTCACGTGACAATGCTAATGCTTGCCATTCAACTTACACAAATTGGCAAAGAACCAAGCGGTGAGTACAGTTGCAGAGAGAGTAATTAGAGAAGAACTGCAATCGAAAGTACCGATTAGCCCACCACCAGCACCGAAGGGTGATATATCAGTGTGAGCAGCAGGTGCATGATCCTTATGTGGCATCCCCTGATTGGCTCGTTTGTATAAATCCCACGTGCTTCAGCTTACCACATCACATGGTCACAGTGTACTACTGATTATCAAGTGATGAACTGAAGCAACCAAAGCGAAACCGTATAGCCGAAACTCCGCTTATTTTCCTAGCTAGTAGCTAGCATCTCCCTAGCTCTTCTTCAACCTTTGTAACTCTTCAACTGTCTTTCTTTTATATATGTATATCACTTTTGCTCTTCCTCCAGGGTACTTTTTCTTGATATTAATCGCAGCAAGTCTCCACCTGCATGCTTCTCTCCGAGTCTTCATTTATCTGCATTTGCACCTGCACCTTTCTCTTTAGTCTTTCCAGCTGCTAAGAGAGCACAGCAATCTCTCCCTCCCTCCATGAACCATATCAAGGTTAATTTGTTGGTTGGATATTGGAGAGAGTTGCAGATGCAAATGCAGACAAATGGCATCTTGGTTTTTATCTCTCTCTGTCAGTTTGTTGCACAAGGGGAAGCAATTAATTATTATCCTTGCAATACACTTTTTTTTCCTGCATATCTAACAAGGTAAAAATGATTTCAATCTCTGTTACTTCTTTATCATGTTTGTTGGTTTTAGAGAAGTAAATCATGCTCTAATGTATCAAAGATAAAGTCTACTTTGCTGTTTACCTTTTGCTACACGTAGAGTAATATGGATACAACACAGACAAACAGACATTTCATGATTTAACATTATCACCTATATACATGCGCTTTATTATTCTTAAACAATTCCAAAAGCTTTAAAACTAGTGCTTAGGTGTAGAAATCTACTTGTTTCATTCCTAATAAAGTATGGGTACATACGCTTGGTGCAGCGGATAAGATGAAATAAGATAAAAAAAAAGATTTATTTGTAATTTGTAGTATAGTTTATATAGGATTAATTAAATTATCAAAAGGATTAATCATTTTAGTGTGGTATAGAATGACATAATCCTCTAAACATAAAGATGATTGACTTATTTTACACTAGTAAGATGATTAATCCTCTCCATTTTATGAATAATACAAACCATATATATACTATAAAATATATACTCCCTCTGTCTCTATTTCTTTGTCCACTTCATTTTTACGCAATCTTTAAAAAGGTGGATGAAAAAAATAATAGGCTTCCATTTTTATCGTTAATATTGTTAATTCTTAAAGTTTATGTAAGATGTGATAGGAAAGAGTTAAAGGGTAAATTTGAAAATTTAGGTGCTTTTATTGTTTGTTTGGAGTAATGGACAAATAAATTGGGATTATCTAAAGAAAAATATGGACAAATAAAAAGGGATAGAGAGAAGATGATTTTTCTTCTTCTCTTTTCTCATATTATCTGGTATTCTAAATGTACCTTTAACCCTAAATGTAGTGTGGGATATAACAATCATGATTAACAAACTAATGATCCATCTCCCAATATTTAACTCATTTTTTTTGTATAACCATAGGTATCTATATACCAAATGTACCCTAAACCCTCAATGTATTGTGGGATATATATATATAACAATCACGATTAACAAACTAATGATCCATCCCAATAGTTGACTCAATTTTTTTTTATAACCAAATGTAATGTTTCTACATCCGTTTAGTTGTTTACGACTAATCTCGTTCGAGCCATGTCTAACCTCATTTGAGGGGAAACTTTTCCAAACTTATTTTTTTCATTAACAAAATTCAAACCTGAAACCTTACTTAAGGGGCATTGAACTCCTTTCACTTAACCCAACAGATGTGGATATATTTGACTCAATATTAAATGTATATAATTGGCATCGGGTTAATTTAAATTTCCTTTCTTTGAATAAAAATAAATTAAAATCAACGAGTTAATAATAATTGGCATAATTGAAATCTCTTTTTTGTTTAACCCAGGCAATCTTCATATCTTATTAATCCAAAACTAATTCCCTTTAAACCCCGTGAGTGTGAAAAGTAAAACCTTCTTAATAAATATACGCTTTCGGGATCAAATTTGTATAATTATCCTTATAAGAATAGAGGCCATCTCATGGTTGGATTTTAACCCAAAAATTTCCTCTCTCTCTACATATAAACAGACGAAATTGTGCAAAATATGTACGGACGAGGCCCGCCCATCCATCAGGCCCAAAACACAAGTGTTTCTGTGTTTTTTTTAGTCTACGACGTCGTTCTTACACTCCAAACGACATCGTAATTAGAATATAAGTATGGAAACACCGCCTCATCAACTCTTCGATCCCCTTCTTCATCTAGGGTTTTTCGGCGTATCTGCTACAAAACCCTAATTCCCAAAATCGCAATCAAAGGAACCGAAAATCAAAGCTATACAAAATAATCTTATTTACAATGGGAGGAAAATGTCCTAGCAGGAAAGTAAAGAAGCGAAGATTTTCTCACAAAACAGCTCGACGCACCAAATTCCTCCTCAAAGATATCCTTTTTCTTTTTAATTTTAGTTTAATTTAATATAATTTTCCTTAGTTTATGATCAAATTTTTTCTTTTTCACTTTGTCGGATTTGTTGTTCCTTGACTGTGAAATTCTTTTTTTCACGCGACGACGCCGTTTACGAGGAGCTGCAAAAGGGTGATTCGGAGAACAAGCCATTGCCTCGTGATGAGGATTTGCCTGGAATGGGCCAATATTACTGCATACACTGCGAGTAAGTCCAATTATTATCAATTTAACTGTATAATTTGATTAAGTTACTGTTATAATTACTGACAAAATCGAAAATTAAGGAAAAAGAAAGGGCATGAACTCTAGTTTTTTTGTTAATTTGAAATAAAATTTTATTGCTTTTTGTTTGCAGCCGATATTTTGCAAATGCTACTGTGAGGGATGAACATTTCAAGACGAAACGTCACAAGAAACGGTGAGCAATGCCCTTTTGAAAATTTGTAATTTAATTGCTTTTGGCTGTGTCCTCATTAGTTTTCAACTGGTAGAAAAGTTTTATCCATAATGCTGGTTAAGCTAATGTTACGTTTTTGGTTAAGAATTCCTTGTCTTATTGAGAGATCTTGGTTGTTTTGATGTTTGGTATAAATGCTCACAAAATCTTCATAGCCATAATTTTAGTGGTGCATAAGTGTTTTGGGATACATTCATTTGCAACTTAGAATTGTAAGCAACTATTAGGTGGTACCATTCCAAAGTAATTCAATTTTCATGTAAATGTAAGCTAGGCTACATTTTGGTTTTTGATATTTCAGTGGTGCATAATATAATGTTTTGTTTGATTTATGCCTTGTTGGGTGCAGTTTGAAACAAATGTGGGGGCCTGCACCACATACTCAACTTGATGCTGAGTTAGCTGCTGGGATGGGTATGCCGGACAATGGACCTACATTAATGTCAATGTGAGCATCCTTAGTTTGGCTCCATCCATGATGTAAATGGTTCTGGTGATCAATGGGAAAACTTGCACCTCCTGATTGCCGAGGGTTTTTGGTGTTGTAGGAGGTCTTCCAGTGACAGCTGATTGTATTACTGCTTTAGTAACAGTAAACGGATTTTGCTTTCATTATGCTAATGCTTGTTTTTCTTCTTCTTTGTTTTTGGTGCTTTCCTATGTCATTACATCTTAAAATTTTGTAAGCAATATATTTGGATGAGATTAGTAATGAGGAATCATATGTTATCTTTCTTTCAGTTGATTTCGAATGAGCCATATTTCTTTTACGATGGATTTGTACTCTCCTGACAAACTTACCTTCTGTTTGTATACAAAAGAAGCCTGTATTTATTTCTTTTTTATTTCTATTTCTGTGTGATAAATAATGACTGCATTCTTGATACTTGTCAAGTTTGTTTTCTGTGGTGGTTGAACTTTTCTTAGAGATTAAGGGTCTTTATTTTCACTGGAATTGGTCATTAGGAGAGGGATGTAAATAGTACTGACTGTTGGGTCAGGGGTTAGGTCAATGTGGTGGTTCTTCTTATGAAGATTATTGGTCTCTTAGCGTCCCATGAGCTTGTCTGTGTTTCTTCATGATAGAGTTGGTGAAATCTCGGATGGAAAATGCTCGTCATTGCCACTATTTTCTTATCGTCTGTTTGTGTTGCCTGAAAAATGCTTATGTGCCTTAGAACAGCGGAGCTAGATAGAAGGATGGTGGGAAGTGTAACTTATTAGGATGCATTAGATATTTCTTCTGTGTTATCTAGCAGAATTTGACAGGAAAATGCTCAAGAGGAGACATAGTTGTCAACTAGTAATGTTTTTGATTGGTGCATATAACCTGTTGGTTAGCCTGTAGACATGCAAGTTGCCTTCCATAGTCCATACCATGTTGCTGCTCATACATGGAGCGTAGTTAATATCTTTGCATGTTCAACCATGGAGTTTGTGCGGCAATTTTTGTCTTCAAATAAATTATGTTGAATTGAAGGCGAGTGGAAGCTTCAGGCGTCTTTCCTTCCTAGTGGAGCATTGTCTGATTGGTTTCTGCTTTTGCCCTTGTGGAGGAAATAGCACTACAGGTCACTGGCTTGCCTCCAAATATACCGGGCATCAAATGCCCTGTCTTTGTTATTATTCAGATTAATCCATCAAATCTTAGCTTCTGTTATGATTTTGGTTTGCTTTTCACTTTTAGGTACATTATTCTAGTTTTCAAGTAGTTAGACAGGTTTAAGGATAGTACCTATAAGCTTTACCAACAGATTTCAAATTCCTACTGCAGTGAAGTTATGATTTATGTGCTCTGTTGCTTCCATGGTTGAGGTCTGAATACTTGGCCTCCCTATTTGTAATTATCTGTGAAGAGTATAAATGTTGCAGAGCCAAGAAGAGTATAAATATCATGGATGTTTGAGATATAGAGGTAGCCCTGTCTCTACTCTTGTTTTTAGTCACTACCATTTCCAATGTAGACAAAGGAAGAAGGGTTGCAGTCGGTACGTTAGCATTTAGCAGTGTGTCATCATCCTCCATGGCTCCAATTTCCCCCCCAATAAGTTTTTAATAAAGGCAAAGACCAATGCTTCACCAAAGTGCCCATTCCCAGCAAAAGGCCCATCAGTGTATCTGTGGCCACTAACATTCTTATAATTTCTTTTAACCAACAACAAAGAGATTAGGTGAGGGGCCCACTGGCTCACATAGTATCCCATCAGGCCAAGAACCAACACCATCATCTCTCTGTCATTTTCCCACCCAAAGTTTCCCTTTCTTTTTTCTCTCTCACGCTTTGTCCTCTACCATCTACCATTGGCTGAACCTTGAAGAAGCTGTTGGCATAAGCATGCATGACTTTCCTCATAATTCTCCTTTTGGGGTCTTTGTCCATTTTCTTCTTTTCTACTCATTCCTTGTGTTATCTCCAGTTGCCATCTCTTCTTTTAAAGGGAAATTCATTGCACATGTGCAACTACCATGTGAGCTTCAAACTCAATTATTTTTGTTCCCCACAAGGTCTCTCTCTTTAATATTAACATACCCAAGTTGAAGATCAAGATACCATAAATTTCCTAGTCGCTACAAATCCATTTCATCTTGAAATTTGGATTGTGATGGATGAAAATGCCAAACGTGTCATTCCTCTTAAAGCTCCTCAACCACAAGCCTAACCCATTTGATTATCCATGACTATGTGAACGTGATCAAACTTTGTGACAGTGATTGAAATCTAACATGCATGAAAGCTAATCATTTTTTTTGTGGATATCTGCTGGATCCCATGCAAGACTTGACACCCATATTGATGTTTGGCCTTCAGTTCCCCACCCTCAATTATTTTTCAAGTTTCAGTCCTTGCCATATCCTCCTTTCTTTTGAGAGTTGACAACAAAATACATATTGTATATGAGGATCAGGTGCTTTTTTGTGAAATCTTCTGATGGAAACATATTAATCTATTTCAATATCAAGGAACTATTTGTCATTATCATTTCCTTAGAAAGATGAGATCCATGTGAAGATAACATACAAGGGTTAAAAGGGAAAAAAAATAGATAATGCACATATATTATACTATATTGAAGCATTAAATCCAGAGTAAACACCCAAAAAATCTTAAGGGGTATATGGGATATACTCCTCTTTGTCTACTATTTTTCTTAGAGTTCACTAGGCTTCTCTTTCATTTTCATCTTTTGGTCTCGCTGAAGAACTTGAGCCTGAGGCCATTCCAACGACTTGGCTATGTGTAAACCTTTGTAATTGTATCATGCGGGCATAACATCCGTCAGGATAGTTTTTAAGTAAATGCGAATGGGATCCTTGCTCGGCAACTTTCCCATCATCAATCACTGCAATGACATGAGCATTCCTAATTGTTGATAACCTATGAGCAACCACAATTGTGGTTTTACCTGAGCAGGCTCGGTCTAGAGCCTCTTGGACCGATCTCTCAGACTCAGCATCGAGGGCACTCGTTGCCTCATCGAGCAGCATAAGCTCAGCCTTTCTCAAAAGAGCCCTTGCAATTGCAATTCTCTGTTTTTGGCCCCCAGAAAGCTGAACTCCTCTCTCTCCCACAAATGTTTTGTAACCATCCGGTAATGAAGATATGAACTTATGGGCATTGGCTAGTGTAGCTGCCTCAATGATCTCAGCCTCAGTTGCGGACTCATGGCCATAGGCGATGTTTTCATAGATGGTAGAAGCAAAGAGGCATGGCTCTTGTGGAACTATTGCAATGTGTTTTCTCAGGGATTTAAGGTTGTATTTTCGAATGTCCTTCCCATCAATCATAACACGTCCAGATGAGGGCTCATAGAATCTTTGTATGAGTGAAATGACTGAGCTCTTACCACAACCACTTGGACCAACAAGGGCAAGGGTTTTTCCAGCTCGGGCACGAAGATTGAGATCACGGAAAATTGGGACGTCAGGACGTGAGGGATAAGAAAAGTCCACATGCTTAAACTCAACTTCTCCACGAAGGCGGTCAGGAACTTGTGTAGCGTCAGGGTCATCAGGCTCAATTTCAGTTTTACGGTCAAGAAGATCAAAGACTGACCGCATGGCTCGACCTCCCTTGATGAAATCAGGAGCTAGGGTCAATGTTTCAGCGGCTCCATTGGCGGAGACCATGAGAACCATGAAGACTCGAATTGTCTTGGAAAAATCAGATATCCCATGCTTCACAAGCCAGGAAGCATACCAAAGACCAAGTGCATAAGAAGCGTATAGTGAAAACTGAGCAACCCCAAATCCGCTTCCGGCAATTTGTCCCTTCCAGAAGCATCGCCTTAATGGAGTTTGAAGGTTTGTGGAGAAAAGGCCGACAATTTGGTTCTCTGAATTGAAGGCAGCAACAGTTCTTACATTGGCTATGGCCTCTCCAGCTAGCTGGGTGGCCTTGGCATGAGCAGCTTCTAAATCTCCCGAGAAACCTGTCATAAACATTTTCTGTGGAAAATCCAACATATAGAGTTAGTAATTGAATGCATGGTCATATACTACCCAAAGGCATAACTTGAACAAGACATAATTGATGTTAAATTTTCGAGAAACTATTACATACCAAGAACACTTTCATTTTAGTTTACAAACATTTTAATTGTTAAGGTGTTCTCAGATTGATTGAATTGATCATTGATCAATTGTAGGAAACTAGGAATCCATATTAGAGAGCATGCATATGCAAGGGATCCATTGTAGTTACAAACCTGCAAAACGGTAGCTGCGACAACCACAGGGAAGACTGCAATGAGGACAAGGGCAAGGCGCCACTGCAAAACGAAGCCAGCAGTGCAGGCAACGAGCATGAGTGCTGTGTTTTGCACAATCACTGAAATCCGGTCTCCAATGGCTGATCTTACATTGTTGGCATCAAGAGCTAGCCTGGCTGCAATCCTAGCACTTTCATTTTCCTCCTGATCAAACCACGCCATTTCATTTTTCAGCACTGCTGCCAGCATCTTCTCTCTCACTCGTTTTGTAAGATTTTCTCCCACAATATCCCAAAAGAAATGCTGTAGTGTGTTGAAGAGAAGGGCAGCTGATGAAAGTCCAATTAACAGATAGCAATATTTCCCAATTTCTCTGCTCATGTAAGCATGATCTGGGTTGTAGTAGACACTGAGAACAGCACTTAGCACATAAGCAAAGAAAGCACTAAGGGACCCACAGACGATAGAACCTATAGAACCAACTAAAGCATAAACCCACTCAGGAGAATTCATTTTTGCAAGGCGCCAGAAGGAACTAGCTTGCTCCTTGAAAGCAAGCTTTTCCATTCGATAATTAGAGTGAGAGGCCTCAAGAGAAAGACTAAAATCAGAAGTAGAGAAGTCAGAGAGCCTGCGAGAATATGGTGATCGGCCATATGATGAATTCCGGGCAATAATTGGTGAGCTAACTGAGTTCCTGGCACTAGAAGGCCTGCAGAAAAACCATGACAAAATATCTCAGATTGACATGCAGCGTTTTAGGTTTAACATGAAGATTTGCAAAGATTTTAAGGCTTCTCAAAGATATTAACTAACAAATGCAGAAGTGTGGTAGCTACCTTGCACTACTTTTTCTAGCATTGTTAAGGGCTGTTTCGTGTGCCATCTCTTGCATTCGAATGAGCTTGGCATAGACGCCATTTTCTCCTTTGGAGATGAGTTCATCATGTGTTCCAATTTCAGAAACACTCCCTTGCTGGAGTACAGCTACAAGATCAGCCTTGCGAATAGTGGAAAGGCGATGAGCAATGACAAGAGTTGTCCTCCCAATCATGAAACGATCAAGGGCCTCTTGTACCAGCTTTTCTGACTCAGAGTCCAGTGCACTAGTTGCCTCATCCAAGAGTAGTATTGCTGGGTTCTTCAACATTGCCCTGGCTATAGCAATTCTCTGCTTCTGCCCACCTGAGAGCTGAAGTCCTCTCTCCCCAACCTGCCATTCGAAATTATTAACTTTAATTGGTTTATGCTTTCATGCTTATTCCTCTCCCTGTTGAGTTATTTATCTTTTTTAATTATTACAAGATAGAATTCAAAAAGAATTGAAAGCATGAAAATTTCTATTAGGCTAAAATTTATTAACAATGGCATACACATTAACTTAACTACGAATTTTGAAGAAATGAAGATATTGCAGAGTTCCTATCAAATTCACGGGAAAAAATACCCCTTAGTTTAACCATATATTTTCCACTTTTCTTCTTCTTGTTCTTGTTCTTTCCTTTTTTTTAAATTCAGTATGTCTAATTATATCAGGCATCAAAGAAATAATTTCTTCTTCTAATTTTAACAAATTATTCTTCTCACAATCATTTTCGCATTATGGGTTGATTTCTATATTCCTACTAAAACAGAACATTTAGCAATTATTTATTTTGGAAGGGTTCTATATTTTATTGTCCTTTATCCCCATTTTTCTTCGCTTGGTCTTCTCCCTTCTAAGTGATTTGGTCTTATTCCTGCACATGCATTGCTGACTGAAGCATGTTACCTTCTTACAAATGCATGCATGGCCAAATACTTTCCTACTTTGACTTCAAAAAATTGTATAAAATAATAAATTTAAGTTAGGTTTTGTTTGTTGACCAAATGAAGCAACTATGGAGCATTAAAATTCTAACCAAATAATATCCCCTCTGGTCAAGATCCATGATTAAATTCCACCCTCCTTGGTGCCAACTTTACTCATTCCCTCACCTTCCCCAACTGCCATAAAGTCAACATCCTAACTGGTCCATCATCATATACTTCTAATCTACTAATAACTAATACATAGTTCAGTATTTAGGGAAGATCACTAATATTAATTTCATTGTGTCACCTTATACTACAAGATTTTATGTCTTAAAGCAGTATTCGAAGATCAGACATTGTCAAGCACTAAATGTAATGGCAGGTGCTGCAGAAGGTAGATAACCCTAATGAAGTATACAGCCTGGTAGCAATTATTGAACTGATATATGAAATGAACCGTCTGGGACCGGCTAACCTGAGTATCGAAACCATCAGGGAGCTTTACAATGAATGAATGAGCATTGGCCACTCTGGCTGCTTCTTCAATTTCAATGTGGTTTGCATCAGGCCTACCCAAGAGAATGTTTTCTTTAATTGTGGTAGCAAAAAGGGCAGGTTCTTGGCTCACAAGTCCTATTTGTTGCCTCAACCATCTCAGTTTTAATGTCTTTATGTCATGCCCATCTAGCAGCACTTCCCCTGCATAAGGACATTAATTCACTGAAATTTCCCACCCTATGGTATAAAATTTCTGAAAAAGTACATAGCCACACAGAATAACTGACCTCAACAGCAGAAATTATTTCCATTGGCATGAAACATTGATAGTATTGTACTTCAAATGAGACAAGGTTTTAATGTTGTTGGTTAGAAAGGTTGAAGCTATTAACAGCATAGTTTACCTGAGGTGGGATCATAGAATCTCTCAATGAGGGAAACCACAGTGCTTTTACCCGAACCACTGCTTCCTACCAAAGCTATGGTCTTTCCAGCAGGAACATTAAGGGAGAAATTGTTAAGGATCTTTACATCTGGCCTTGATGGATATGCAAAATCCACATTTTTTAGCTCAACTAGACCACTAACTGACTCCAACTCCAAACCTGAATCACTGTTTCTATCGATACCGGGTTTGTGATCAATGATACGGAAAATTTTTGCTGCTGCCACTTTGGCCTTTGCAAACGCAGACATGCTTGGTGCAGACTGACCCAAACCCCTGTCAAGCAATGAGACATGTCTCAGCAAGCAATACTTCAACAAAAAATAGGCAATATAGAGAACAGGGCAAAAACAGAGCACTCACAATCCACCAATCATAACGGCGAACATAGTGGCTATGGCAAGTCCTCCATTCGTGGAGTGATGCCTAACCAGATAACCGCCGTACCAAAGAAGAAGAGCATAACAACAAAAAACAACGAAATAAGTTGCCCCCAATCCCATTCCTTTTGCAAATCCGGACTTATAGCCAATCTTTTGTGCAACCTTCAATGCTGCTGAGTATGCTTGTAATGCTCTTGATTCACCAACAAATGCGAAAACAACTCGAATTTGAACTACTGTCTGCAATTTAGCCAGCAATTAGCAAATACCCAGATGAAGAAACAGAGTCAGAACTAGGCATAAAATGGATTTTTTTTTTCTCTCTTTCTCCCACCAATCCCTATTTTACCTGTTCAACAATATTTCCTCCTTCAGATAAAGCTTCTTGGCTCTTTGCAGAGAGCTTGGCTATTGTCGTGGTATGGATTGCTCCAATTATAGCAATGAGAGGAACCACTGCAAGTGTGACCAAAGCCAATTGCCATACGGCCGTGAAACCCACCACAAAACCAGACACAAAGGTTGCCATGTAGTGAATGAAATTACCCAACTGCTCAGAAAAAGCCAAAATTCAGAGTTTAATTTGACACCAAAAGAAAAAGAAAAAACTTTTCGAAGAATATGTTTCTGTTTTGCTTTACCTTCTCGCTGATGGCATCCTGGACCATGACTGCATCAGTGTTGATGGCAAACACAACATCAGAAGTTCTAACCTCTGTGTCAAAGTATTGAATGTCCTGATTCAAAGCTGCTTCTAAGTACTTGATCCTCATCTTTGTTGTTTGCCTCTCCCCTGTCCACATCCAACACGATATTTCTGCAACCAATTTTCAAGCTTTTCTTCAATTTTCAGATCAACAAAACCACCCACGAACTTTTGAACTAGAAAAAGGAAAGAAAAAAACTGTCTTTTCCAATGATGAACTAACCTGCCCATGAAGATGCCCAGATTGCAGCACCCACCACAAGGAAGTAAAATGCATACTACAAATCAAAAATAGAAGAAAACTTATTACTTTTTATATGAAAATTCTTTAGCTTAAACCCCAAAAAGATGGAAATTCAGTTTAAAATGTATAACCTTTAAAACTTCTTGCATCATCTTGTCCACGTTATTAGCATTAGAACCAAAAGAATTGACAAGATCGGCAAAGAAACGAAGGAAGATAGGCAAAGAGCAGCCATGTACAAGAGCACCAAGAGACCCAATTCCCATCAAAACATAATCCAAGCCATCAGCAAATCTAAATAGTTCACCAAACCCAACTGCGGGAACATCCCCTGGCTTCTCTCCACTTCCACTACCACCATTATTACTCCCATCCTTTTTTGTCTCGGATGAAGAAGAAGAGGAAGCAGAAGAACTTTCCATTTCTCTTCTCTCCTCTGCACTTTCTTGATAAGGTTCAGCTTCAGCTTGACTTTGCTGTTGAGGTTTCTCCTGTTTTTGTTCTCTGAAGTGTGTGTTATTTGTTGGTGTTGTAGGAGTTGGAGTATGGGGTGATGGGTTGGTTTTAAAAGGGTCAGGGGGAGCAGCAGACACTAGTTCAAGGCCTTGCATTTCGGACCATTTCCACTGCTCAATCGTCTTTATCTCCTCAGAATCTTGTGACATTTGCAAATTCCTTAGCTTTATGAACAAAACACACACACACACACACACCCCAAAACTCTCTCTTCTTTATTATCTAAATTCCCACTCTCTATCTGGCTTTTCTCAGCTCATTGTTCTCTCTCCTCTCTCTTTCTCTCTCTTTTAACCCCCGCCCTACCTTTCTTGATAATCGTTGTTCCTTTTTTCAGTTTTTACTCCTCCTATGTTTTGCTCTTCTTTTCTTTGCTTACTATCCTGCTGCTGTTGTTTTTAAAAATCAACTGTTAGCGGTTAAGTGGGTTTTTTTCCCCTCACTGCTTCAGTTTGCTTGCTGTGTAAAAAACATGGAAAGTGACAGATGATGCAAGAGAGAGGGATTTTCCACCCGACAAAACCATGCTATGTGAATACTTAGAGATGTGGATTTTGACTAAAACAGCTTCACACTGTTGAAAAAAAAAAACAACGTATGAAACACCAAATTTAACAATTTTTTTATAATATTACTGCTATCTCATTACTGTTTTCTTTATTGTTTTTTAAAATGTATATGAACAGTTTGATTTCCATTTTCTCCCATTTGGCTTATTCTTCAAGATTGCTCCAAATGCTTGTACAGGAAATTTTCTTCCCTTCCACCCAAAAAAAAGGAAAAGAAAAAGAAATTTTCTTCCCTTCCCATTCTTCTTTCCTCTGTTCAAACCTTTATTATAAAATCTTTTAACCTTCTCCCCTTGTGAAATTGTCTGTCTGTCTCCTTTAATTCCGCCGTCCTTTTCTACCCCATTGTTGGCTTCTGCATTCTTACGTTAAAAAAGCATTCACATTGTCACATACAAGACACACAACCAAGCACTATAACACCCCTTTCTGTCAATGATTTATATATATATAATATATGTATTTTTCAATGGAAGATGATTTCTTTGAGTACAACTTGAACCTAATACTTACTTGGAAATGAACATTTTGGTTGAGTGCTTATCTTGCTAAAGAATTTCGCATTTATTTTGAACTTACCAATCGAGTAAATCTTTTGTTATCGTTTGATTTAAATAGAAAGAAACCGGCAAATAGAGAAACATTTGAGTATTTAAATGCTCATCTGACTATTGAATATTAAGTGCAATAATGCTATTTGTCCACCAGGCAAAGCTTATGATAACTTGCCTTCAATATTCCAAGGGTTGTTGATTAAGGAGTAATCTTGAGGCTTAATCCTGGCATTTTATTAAAAGGGGCTTTGAATTTTGAGGTATCCTGACAAAAGAATACTTCAAATCAGCATGAAAGGTGGACACAGTAACAAATTGTTTTGACAATCAAAAGAGCTAACCAAGAAGCATTGATCTGTATCACTTTATTACTTAATAGTGATTATTAAGTTTTCATTTAACAAGGAAACAAAAAGAATATCTCAAAGGATCACCTTTAACAGTTTAACCCTTTTTAAAACTTAATCTTCCTTGATTAAATAATTGGATCTCAAATCTTGATTTTTTTTTTTAACCTTAGTCTGTATTAACCTTCTGAATCTAAACATGAAACCTAGTACAAATCCTTAACTAAAATATTAATGGTAAAAAGTGTCAATTAGAACTCTAGCCCAGTGTTTGTGTTTGAAACTAATCAACTAGGGTTCTTTTGTCCTCAACCAGCTAACTCCCTCAAACATTCTAGTAAAAAAATAATAAGCAAGTAAAACCCCAACTGGAAATTCAAACAACCATTTGTCAGATCCAACAGCTAAGATCTCATCAGTTCTTGTCCCAAGGGAGAAAAAAAAAAAAAAAAAAAAGAGGAAATCACAAAGAAAATTTCATGTGCACAAACACACATATTATACTAGCAGGTAGCAGCAATATTTTTATATGCAACTGAAATTCTTCAAAGGAAAATATATACTGCTACAAAGTTTACAATTCCATCCAGAAAATTATAAGGAAAAAAAAAGGACCCTTTGTCAGAAAATCATTTTACAAATCTGGGGATTCTCTATAAATTTGATTGTTTATAGAAAATGACAGCAAATGAACCCAAATATTTTAGAAATGCAAGCATCTTGTTCTCTAAATTTAGCCCCATTTTCATATTCCAGAGTCAGAGTACTTCACCTGCCAAGTGCCAACTTCACCTGTATTATAACTCCACATTATATGTTACAGAACTTTAATCACGCCATTGGGTCTTCTTTCTCTGTTTCATCCTCTCTTTTTTTTTTTATTGACATTAAAACTTTCAGTCAAGGTCTTTTTCTGATAACTTAAAATACAATAAAGTTTTTACAGAAACCCTGACACTGAAAAAATTCCCTGAAATATTGCATTTTCTTTGCTTTGCTTCTCGGATTAATATTAAATAAAGTACTCAAAAAAATGAATGAAAAATAAAGTGTTATTGATATCTTTCTCCCTTTTCACGCATACCGTACTGTTTTTTTCTTTTTTTCCTTTATTAAGACCTCTGCAAGGCCTCTTTGGCAAGGTTCTCTTGCCCTTTACCGCGGGCATTTGTCGATTTCTTCTCGTTGTACAGGCTTCTTGTCTTGCTCCATTCAGAGGACCATTTATGCCTACTTATTTTACTCAAGAAACCAATTTCGTTAATTTGATAATTAGATCCGTAAATGCTTCCATTAATACAATTCGATTTGTTGTGAAGAATTAGTAACATTTTTTGAAGTTATGTGGGTTCTTAGTTGGGTAAGAGAAATTAATTAATAAAGGAAGAAAAGGTGGCAAAGTTAGATTTTGTTTGGTATCAATTTCCAGCCACCTTCTGATTTTTCTTGAATCAGACAGCTTTATTAGAAAATGTCAGACTATGTTTAAGATTAATTAATTCTAAATTTTTTCAGTAAATGATACAGCTAAAATAAAATGGGTTTAAAAAAAAAAAAAGGGAAACAGTGTTTTAAGGTTGTTGAGTGTACAATAAATTCAATTACTACAATTTTTTTTTTGGGTTTTTGTCTGGCAAGGCAACATAAGAAAATTAATCGTACAAGATTAGAATGCATTTCCATTTATTCACCAAAAAAAAAATCGTACAAGATTGGATTGAGGGGAAAATTTTTCACATACATCTATCTAAGAGGGCAATGGGGCTGGGCGAGGGCGGGGACTGCCACATACACTCCCGCCCCGCTTGTACGACCACTATGCCCCGTCCCCGCCCCATCCAGTTCCGCCACAAATTTCAATTTTGAATTACAATCCCTGTCTCGGCAGGTGTTTTTGATATCCCGTCCCGTCTCGCTAATGTATAGTTTTATTTTATAAAAAAATATTTATTAAAATATCAACAAAGTAAATTATTCATGTTATACACTATATCATAATTATTTTTGATAAATATATGATTTTACTTTCTTAATATTAAAAGTCAATACACATAGTTGTTATATTTTTTAATAAAATAAAATTGTATAATACATACTTTATATGTTAAATTTAGTATAATTTTCAAAATATTTATAAAATAAAATAATTCTCCCTCTTTTTTTTTTTGGTAAGAAAAGAGCTGCATTACTTAAAAAGAGGTAGATGCTCTAAAAGTTACAGTCCCAGCTTCATCAAGGTGAAGACTGTTCAAAATAATTCTCCCCCTCTCTCCTTATGTTTGTTCCCAACTTTCACAAAATTTAAGAAAAAGTATTTGAATTACTATGTTAGATAACAAAGTTTGTGAGTGTTTTTTGGATTTTGTATAATGATGTGATAGTAATAAAAGAAAAAGAAGAGTAAAATTGAGAATTGAAATTTATTGATTGTTTATTTATAATAAGGAATAAATAAATTGGGACTTTCTAAAAAATAATAGATAAATAAAATGGGACTAAAGGAGTAATAATCTTAATAATTAAATTTTAATTTTTCAAATTTAATGTAAATACTTTTTACTTAGTTATTGAAACATCATTAGTGAAAAAAATATTAATAATAATATACATAGGACGACGATGGTAACCATATACTAGAACCGCCCTGCCCCCATCTCAGCTTTTTAAACAAAAAAAATCCTCCCTTTCAGGATAAATCAATGCGGAATCCGTGAGGTGACTCGGATTTTCCATCCCTACATACATTCTATCTATACTACTATATAAAAGAAATTATGTAAACTTACAAAATTACACATTTTATCTCAAGTTCCCTTTTTTTATCTATATGCTAATATGGGATTTTAGTCATTTTACATTCCATCATTTTTTTAATCTATTCTTAAAATAGTGGGACCCACACACATACACAAATCATTATTATATTATATATAAATATTATTATATATTATAAATGCTAATATATATATATATATACACACACATAACTACATACAATATACATATATACATATATACGTACGTAATTACATACATGCATTCATACAGTACTATTAAAGTTGAGTGAGAAATGACATGATTCTCTTAATTTTGAGGTAATTTTAGGCCATTTATGAAATGGGTTAAGAAGAATTTATTTAATATATCAATATGTTTTTGTGAGATCTATGGATGTGGTGATGGAGTTTATAAATTTTGAATTTTGGATTTTTTTTCTTGGCTTTTTTGTACTTTATGAGTATTGGTTTTTTTTTTGGATTTTATATAGTTTTTAGATTTTTTTAGTATTTTTTTAGGTATGAGATTTTTTAGTATCAAACTATATATATATATTATTATATATGCACCAATTTTTATTATATATATGTACATTTAAGCACATACACATATAAATATATACGAATACTTATATATAATTTATATATCAATTTTCTGCAACGAAGTGCGGGTCATTTGCTAGTTTATTTAAAGACGTTAAGAATCCAAAACAAAAACAATTATACACGAAAAAATAAAAAGAAAAAAGATGTAAGGAACCCATCATCAGTGTGTAAGATGAAGAGAAGAAAAAGCAATCCAATCCCCCCAACTACTCACTCACTAACACAGATGTAGGACACTGACTTTTGGGGGTAGCTACAAAAGAAAATAGGTCAAAATTTAAGGAGAAAGTCATCTACGACACAGTCTCTCAGGCTCCCTCGCTCAGGCTAGTTTGGTGCAGTCGGTGCCCTGCAGCCTGCAACCTTCTCATCAGTACCCCTTTCTTTAGCTCGTCTCATTCAATTTACTGGGCCATTCCACGTATCAATTCATCTCCATTTCTTACGGTGGTTGGTGTTGAATAAAGAACCCTGGCAATGGCATCCCCTCGGAATAGTATTCAGTTTTATTTTGCTTTAAATTTTCATCTTAATTTCTAGATATACAGTTCATTTCTGATAATGAATTGCTGTTCGTTGCATTGCATCCTTTTCAGGACAGGTTTATATAAAGGTATGCGGATGAGAAAATTAAGAGGGAAGCAAAGCATTCCATATTGTTAGAACTGAGAAATTTTGTTTGACTAAAAGAAACCCGGGCTTTTTCTCTTTGGACCCTAGACAACAAGATGAACATTATTGAGAGCCAGAATTCATGAAGGTGCCACTAATTCCATCACCCAAAATGATGAATCATTAGATCACCATATCCTAGTCAAGGCTCAAACACCAAATGGGAAAGTTCTATTCTATTCCCCCAAAGAAAAAAAAATATACTATATAAATATTCTTGTGCCATAGCAATGGGGGGCCCTGGGAGCCCTACCTTGCGGACTTCATAGATTTGACCCTACTTAATGTGTACATGTATACATATAGATTAATGCAGATTCCTTAGAACTAGGAAAGAAAAGGACATAGACCAAAGAAAAAAAAACCAAGAGAGATATTAATTAATCATATTAATTATGAGTAGGAGTACTATTTCCGATTGGAGATGGAGAGTCTACTTCATATATTTGATCAGACAACTCTTGCTAATTAATTCCTGTCACTTTCATCTCTGCATTTGGTGAGAAACCAGATTATTTTTGAAATAGAACAATATACTATATATAATTATGGAATTGGAAGGAAATATTAATATATAAAAATCAGTGAAGCTAGTGATCATCCATTGTAAAAAGCTCAATCATAGACAAAAATTGCAGAACAGCCATGGAAATGGGATTGATATATAGAAATGTAATGCAAGAAAACATGGAAAACATCCAACAAGGTCGTTAAAGATTAGGTGTAAAGCATGGGAGTCGGTGGTGGAAAACTCACATAAAATATAAAAGTTGAATTAAGATTTCAAGATCATAGAATACTTATACATATGTACACCAAGTAGTAATAATTTTATTGGCAGGTAATCTGCCAAATTTGGAGGGAGAGAGACTGACCATGAAGAAGTCAAAAAGGGGAACCCACCCCTTTCTTTCTCTTCCTCCTTGAGTCCTCTGTAATTGAGAGCTTATTATTATTATTTTGTTATTATTATAAGAAAAGAGTGGCCCATTTTCAGTCCTCCAATCTTGCTTCCAATAGGAAAGGGAAAGATTATCAATGGAGGGACTAAAATTTAAATGGGAAATTCGGTGTAAAATAAAATAAAGAAATATTCAAATCCCCACTCAAATAATAATAATTCTCAAAAGTGGTGCATGTGATGCTCATTATGCCATTCCATTGTCTTTCTTGTGGTTAAGTGTGCATTATTTTAATAATCTTAATCAAAACTATTATATGTTAATCCCATAAGATTATTATATTAATCTTGGAGTATAATCTTAGTTTTAAAGTAATGATGATGATGATTCAACGGGCTGTACATCAATCAAAACTGAAGCCACCAAGCTAAGGCTACCTGTTGTTGTCATCGTCTTAACTGCTGTGTTCTTCAAACTGCTCGAGCCACTGCATTTTTTGTAACCTATCTTTAGCCTTCTTCTTTAAATATTGGGAAATCTTACAATGGCCCATAATTTCATTTTTCTCTCTTTTCAAATAGAATAAATTTGATCAGGGACCCCATCTTACATTATGATCAAGAACATTAATATTTTGGAGAGCATATCTTTCCTTTGTCTTATTAAAATTGCAATATCTTGGTCACTATATGGATTGAATTGAACAGCAAGCCAAGTTCTCATCATGGTTCTTCATTTTGTTTACAGATTTTTTAAATCAGTCTTAGAAGTTGAGAAACTTTCATGAAATTGCAGATAAAATGGACCCGAACCCTTTTATCTTCCTTCAAAAGAATGTTTTTCTTTAAAATTAGAAAGCTTTAAAGCTTCAATTTCTTGAGCAACGGGAACCAAATAAAGAGATGGTAGGGCACCAGTTAGACATGTGATGAAAAAGGTGAACAAGTGTTTGTTTTTTTCCCTTCTCTCGTAAGTATGATCAAGGCAAGAAATGAGTCATTAGAGGCATGAAAAAGTGTGAAAATGGGGAAAATTGAGCCTCTCGGGGTCCACTAACTTTGGACTCTCAATTCCAAGCTATGACTTCCTATAATTAGTTATACACATTTAGCAAGACTGTGGCCTAATTTTCTATGATCTTAAGCCAATTGTGTAGCTTCAACATCTAAATTCACCAACTTTCTGACCTTAAATCAGCTCATTTATTAATGTTTATGAGGCAAATCACATAGATTTCACGTGGTCTAATATTGCCTTCAATCAGTGCCCTGAATTTGCTGGCAATTTATGGTTTCCACTTCAATATTTTCTTATTCAGAGCCACTGAAAGTTAGACTTTAGAGAGAGCAGCTACTTTAATAATTAGATGATCTCTCATTTAGTAATTGTTTCTGAGTTTATGTTTACAGCTAGCAAGAATTCATCTGTAGAGCCAAAAGTTGTTTGTGTTTTATGAATGAAAGGTTCATTACCAAATCGGCTTCTCCTTTGCACTTGTCACCATAGTTACTTAGTCAAGTTAGTCATGCAGTTTACTGCCGAAATGTCTAGTTTAAATAACATCAAAGCTTCCCCGTCTAGAGTCTAGCGCAGCTTGACTCACCCAATGTATTACCGGATACGGATTAGTTTATTAAACATAATACTTATTTTGGATAGATAATTATACTGATTTGTAGAAAATTATTCACTTTGGAATTTCATGAATGCTAATAAGGGAGCAAAATCCTATAGGATACGGGCACGCAGCATTTTGATGATTTGATTCAGTGAACCAAATTCTTGAGCTTTTGCAAGCACAAAAATTCCGAAACAGGCACTTTGGGGGGTTGAGTAATGCATAGTTTATTCATTTTTGTTCCCTATAATTTATCAGTAACTTTAGCTTTAATGATTCTACCTATCCTTTTGCAAGGAATATATGGAGGGTTGGTCGTGTGAAATAATATGAAAATCCTAACACTAGAAAGTGGGAAATCTCAGCAACAAGATTTTGGTTTCTTGGAGAAATCGTGCCAAGGCTACAGCCTAGCTAGCTGCAAAGAAACAATCACAGTTCACAGACAGCCTATGTAAGCACCAGAGCTGATTGCCATCCCCACAGAAAGGTTTGGGGTAATTTTGGCTGAAAAAAGACACGAGTTTGAATTTATCAGAAAAAAATTTCTACCCAAATTGAACAAACAATCTATGTTATTATGAGTTCATAACATAAAAATAAGCATCAGATTCAAATGGTTGTGTGGGAGAGGGACAGCAGGGAGAGAAAAAAGGTCGGTAAAAGTCAATTTCTTGAAAATCCTACTCCTTTCTTGTCATGCACAGAGAACTTGACTTCCTCAGCTGCAATTTTTGGAAAGCATCACTTAATTTTCTACCAAGAAATATGTAAATATTGTAGTTAGAATAAAGTTTGCTCTTTGGTAGGTCCCAATTAAACAGCTAATGATTAAAATCTTTGGTCTTTTCATCAAATTTAGCTCTCAAGGTTCAAATTTTGAATAATGAAAGATAAAATTTACCTAATTTTTACATGAAAATGAAATTAATTAGTGAGATATGATATTTTGTCATTTCATCCAAAACAAGGTAGGTTTCTATATATATATATCGAAGAAATGAAAAAAGTTTGCCTTACCAGGGAGAGCACTTTGTGATGAAGTTTGTCTCCAATGTCTAAACTGTAATAAGCTAGGAACCTCTTACTGTCACATTGCAAAATCTAACTTATTAAAGATTGCTTTTCCTAGAAAAAAAGTCATTAGCTCTTAAGGGTTCGACGTGACTTGACTCCAAATTAATCGGTGTCTAATATAATTACCAAATGCCGATTGGTTTATGTTCAAAAAAGTCATTTGCTCTTAGTATTGTCATTTTTCCAAAAAAGTTCCAAGTTAAGAGGATTCTATATTATATACAAAAGGTCTCCATGCCCGTAATCAATCTAAAATGGAAATTGGATCAAAATGAACTTTCATTAAATGAGTTATGAACTCTGTATCAAGTTATGAGAATTTCTATCTGATCCAAGAAAAAGTCACTTGAAACCAATATGTAACGGGGAGATCAGGAATGTGGTGACGAATTACTTTTCCAGATGGCAGTCTGGTTCAACATCAGATATATTTCTCCATCCAAAAGATGGCATCTCACATCTGAAGGAAAAAAAGTGATTCTCTCCTGAAGTCTGCTTACGAAAATTCTGATTCTTTGGATTGTGATCAAGCAAGCGAATATTCCTACTTTCCAGGTTTGCACCTGAAGGCTTTTAGCAGCGTCTTCAAGAGATCGAAGCTCCTCTCATCCTCCATGGCCCTATCTCATAAAAATATCGAGAAAAAGATTTTCTTAGTTGGATAGTTGTTACACTGAACACATTAAATTAACAGCTCCAAAGGTACATCCAATAATGCAGAATTGTACAAAATTGGAATCACAATTATTTCCAACTCAATCTCAATTGATTTGAAAAGGATTAGCCCTCTAATTCGTGTCACATTATGCACCAATTTGGGCATGTTCTGCCTAAAAGTTGATAAGCATAAAAATCCAGCTCAAACCAATTATGTATTATCGTACGGGAAATATATTCTACTATTTTATAACTTATATAGAAACTTGCCTTGCATGCCCATTTCCTTCTAAATAGGCTTTTGATTCAAAGTGGATTATTATTTAATTGAGATCAATTATAATTTTGAATTCCTTAATATGGTTAAGTGGGAATCCAGTTTGGAAGTATCATTGAAAAGTCTTTGCTTTATTTTAAAACCGGTATCCTTAACGGTAGCAAACCAACATGAAATAAAACTAGTAATTGATTAAATCTTAATTTTTTTAAAAAAAAGAATATTTACATTAATTACATATTCTTTTTTCTGATTATCTTAAGTGGTTTCCACAACATCTTAGCATGCTTCAAGCAACCGTGGCAATATTGCCACATTTAAAGGGAAAATGTTCGTGCCACATGCTTTAACATGTCATGTTGATCAATCTTTTTGTAAATTTTAATTAATTATTTCGGGATAAAGTGGATGCAATTTTAATTAGTGTAGTAATTTATTTAATTTGGTGGGGGAAAATTTCGTACGTAATTGCACAACTAGACATGCAAAATGATTTGCTTTATTCAACTTACTTATACATCCTATCTTACTTTATATATATACTACTAATAGAGATTAGAGAGGGAAAAACATTATTATATGTTGAAAGATTATATACCTAATTATAATTAAGGATTCTCCTTAACACTTTTTAGAGTGGTAGCCTAATAAAGAAACATATAGGTGGGTTGGACGAAGAAAAAATCACATTTAAGATTGTCAAGGTTTGAATTATAGTCATTGAAAGAGTTTAGTACTCTATCAACAGATACGCATAATTATTGACATTGATGAAATAGTTGTTACAAAAAATTGTGAAGTAAGAACAGTGGAACTCACATAGATTGTAAATAATATCATAGAAAAGAGAGAAGAGGTTGTTGTAAGTTGTTGTGAAAGGCAAAGTGCAAGAAAGAAAGATTTATGGCATTGTATAAGGAATCAACTTTGAGACATGGAACAAAGGAATACTCAACGAACATTGATCAATGTTGTACACTTGAAGAAGAAAACAGAACACAGAATATAAAAAAATGGCAAATGGAGAACAAAATGTGAGAGGGAAGAGTAAAAGGAATGATGGAAAATCAGATATTTTGACATCATTGACAGCACACTTAACCTTTTACAAAACAAATGTAATTAAGACAGGTTGCGGGTGTGAGGGACAAAATTATTTAGAGGAGACTAAAGTTGAGGTAATAATATGGTACATTGAAGAAGAAGAAGAAGAAGAAGAAGAAGAAAAGGGAAAAAATAAAAATTGAATGGACCAGATGGGATTTTACTGAAAGTTGACCTTGAATAAGCAAAAATGACAAAAAGTGGGGAGCCTGTGCATGATTTGTGTTTTAATGATACGAATGATTATTTGTTGCATAGTGGGAAAATTGGTTCCCATGTGTCGATGTTAGTGATCATATGGCTTCCGCTTCTCAATTCCCCTTGCTTTTATGGCCCCATCCCCCTTTTTGTCCTAACTATTTTCTTACCTCTCTTCATTCTACTTCTTCTTCTTCCTCTTCAATTATTTTTTTAATTTTCTTTTAATTAATCCTTTCTTATTTGGGTGGAGCTGTGCTAGCTCTTCTCTCCCAATCACTTCTTCTTTTTGTCAAAGCAATCAGCCCTTAAACCTAATAAGTTTGATTGTACGGCCATGAGATTGGCTTTGCTTTGTGTGAATGTGGGTCCTTGAAAGCTTATGAAGCAAAGCTGTGCGTCACAAAGGAATTTAAGACATTCTGTCTTCCTCCCAAAAGCTTCCTTCTTTAGCACTTTATATTTTCCTTCCTTTACAATCGAACTTTTATCACCTATGGAGTCTTTTACAGGTTATATGAAATGAATTATAGAAAAAATTGCAGGGTCGAAGAGGGAGATTTAACAGTTTTATCCAAGTTTAATTTAACATGCAAGTTGGGCATGAGTAACATTGCCTGCCGGCCCTTAAAAGCAAAACCCAAGAAAATATACATGGTGCCATAAAAGGAACAAGAGCTGGCCCTTTGCATATGCTGGACATGTGTGTTGCTACCCTACCGTGATTTGGTTTTGGTGAAGGATCATTCATGGATGATCATGCACGGAAAATTTTGATGAAAAAATTTTTTTTTAAGAGGATTGGGTCATTTGTTTTATCAATGGAACTAAAGCTTTCCTTGGAGAAAACGATGTTTGATAATGCCAAAAGAAGACATGTCTCATGGCAGACATATCTTGCCATTGTTGATGTAAAGTAAACGAAACCCTTTTTTGCATTTTCGTTTTCATCTTTGAGGTACCTACCTATGTACCTTAAAGATGATCTAACTACAACTGTGGCAAGAAATAGACAATTTTTATAATTTTAATTTTTTCCCCTTTTTTTTTTTCGAAATCGGATGGGTTTTTTGGGATTAATTTGTCATCTTAATCAGTCATTAATTTTGATTATAAATCCTAAACAGAGAATTGTCGACAACTGGGGAGTAACGAGTCATTTTCTGATAGCAATTGATCAAGTGATATTAAGATCATGAAGCTAAATTAATTATATATAGATCAAAGGGAAACACTACTTTCTTTTCAAGTTCCATCGAGTTGTTCAAAATCTTTTCATCATTATTGTGAGCATTAAAACTGAAATTAGTCATCATAATTCATTCATTTATTGTTTTCATACTAGCATAAAGAAGCTTCGTAAATAGAAATAAACTGAGCATTTGAGTCTTGAAATTGAATGCAGCCCAACCCAATATTAATTCGTATATCACCCCGGAAGATCAAGATCTTTTGACTTAGTGGCAAGCTATTACCCAAGGAGAAGAAGGGGGGACTTCCTAGAGTTTTCATGGATGTCCTCCACTTAAAATGGATGTTCCTAGGTTAGGAATTTTCATTATTGCAGAAGAAATTAAAGAAATATATCTGCTGCTATGTGACTATATATCTATTGCTAGGGCATTCAATGTTAATCAAACAGGTAGAGCTACTTGTCTCTACCACCCTTAAAGCATAACTTCACTACACTTTGTTTTCTTTTTTTTTTTTTTTAATCTTTGTTTGGATATAAATCCATTGGTATCCGATAGCCACATTAAACCTTAATGAATTTAGAGCTAATCCGTGATTGATTTTTTATTTTAAATTTTTTAGAAGAATTATAGAAAAGATCCAATTTTAGTTCATTTGCAACTAAAAGATTTGGTGCCTAGTTTAGAGATATTTTAGAGGGAGTTGGGTGACAATTCAAAGCTCCAAGACTAGTTTTCCAACTGATTAAGGCATTAAAAATCCGACCTTTTTATAAAGATCAGTGGACTCTAATCAGAGAAGTCTCAATCTACCAGAAGCATGTGCAAAGCTGATGCTACAGGGCCAAGGAGGTTAAGCAAAGTCTAAAGACTAAAGCAAAGGCAAGCGAATGCGGACCCTAGCTAAGAAGAAGAAGTTAGTTACAGTACTGTCTCTGATTAACACAGTGATGGGGCCTAATGAAAACACCCAAAAAAAAAAAAAAGTTGAAAAGATTTGTGGACTACGTTTTCAAAGACTCACCGAGTCTAGAAAAAAGGGGCGTTCGTGAATGATGCATGTGCCATTGAATTATTGGTAATATTGCTTGGCATCTTATGTCAAAATCCTAGATGAGAAAGAAGGGGGAAATGTCCACTCAAATATATTGAAATTCTTGGACCGTCTCAGTTCTCATCCCCTCAACTTTTGTACCAACCAGTACAGTACACATTCATCCTCTATGACCCAAATCCTCTTTCTGCATCAAATTTTAGCATAAATTGTTATCATACACTAAATTTAGCTTTAAGAATTGCTAAAAAAGTGACAAGCAGTTCTCAAACTCATACTGAAATTTTCGAGTTCAATAATGTATCAATAAAAGAAAGATAATAAAGGAAGAGAAGAATTTTGTGCCATCAAAGTGGTTAGTTTATAAAGATGGGTTGAGAACTTGAGACATAATAATGGAAAGTGCTAGCTATGAGGCGAATGACAAAGAAAGGTAATGTGAGGGGGAAAATGGGACAGAGAATGTAGTAAGTGGGATTGAGGATGATTAGCACTGAACTCTCCATATTGGAAAAAACTTTGTTCTCCAGTAAAGTAGATCTATGGATCAAAATATATGCCTGCTGGGTGAAGCCTTTTGGCTGTTGCTATCTTCCTCACAGCAGGATTTGGAGAACATATTGTGCCAGACTTGATTTCTTTTAGGTCCAATGATAAGATTCTTCGCTGCCTTCTTTAAATTTCTCAATTATTGAACCTTATTTAAGGGCCTATTTAAGGGTCTATTTTCATCTCTTGTTTTCATTTTTTTTTCCATGAACAAATTACATATTTTGTAGTACCATGTAATAGGATGATAATTAATGCACCCATCAAAACTTACTCTGTTTCGTTCTGCAGAGACATTTGACATGAAGGCTTGATTCATTATCCAGCCATTGCGTGCACTCAAAGAAAATTTTTTTTTTTAAATAATCTTTAAAGCCAATAAGGTACACAGAAAAAGAAAAATCTGAAAGGTTAACTACTGCCACAAAGAACTTGAGTAGACTTCCTTCTAATTTTCTGGTTCTTCATTAAATTTGAAGTGATATGAGGGATTGTTTGAGCTGTAGGGCACTCAACTCATCATTCATAATCATCCTGGAGTTCATGTTTGCTTTTTCCGTTTTCTTGCACCCCTTCATGGTCAAAGCTTATATTGTGATTGGGCCCTTGAACAAAAGCCCAGGCTTGGGATTAACAAGATTTTAACCAAAATATATATCATTCTCCAAGAGAAGGTTGCATTGCCATTTCTGATCAGAAGCCACAAAGCTTGTGCAATTGTTAATTCCACATCCCTAAAAACAATCATTTGTATAAAGTAGATGTGTTGATGTAATGCAAATGCAAAAAAGGGAGAAGAAGTGGGGAAAAAAATGAAAAAGAAAAAAGAAAAGCAGACTACGATAAAGTGAGTCAGTCCAAAGAAGCATTTGGACTTAGGAAAGAGCCAGCAAGAGTGCATTTCATGCACCTTTTTTTATTTTGTTGCTTGGTGTTGTGTAATGCACTATGCAACTACTGCAAAAAGTGCTAAGAGAGCCACATAAAAGAAGCAAAAGTGTGATAGACAATACGATGGTTGGCTTTCAAATTCCTCAGGTCAGGCATGTCCTTCTGCAAATTCTGCTGCAGCTGCCGAGAATGCTGATAACAATTCCAGGGAGGCCGAGGTTGTAAAATTCATTTGTCAGAAAATCATAGCAGCTTGCATGCTAAAGAAGAGGCCACAAAAACAATTTACCTTCTCATCTCTCTATATTTTTCCAGATTCTCTTCTCCAACATCTACCAGCTTTTATCTAAGTGATATCATTATATTCCTTTGACTCTTCTATAGATGACTGGTCTGAAAGCAAAGGACGTTTTCTTATCTTGTCTGATTCTATCATGGTCATCAATAGGGTAAAATATTATCAATATCCAACAAAATAATACTGACAAAAACAAGGAAACAAATTTTCACAGCAATGATCAACAACCTGTTTCCTGGATGCCAGCCTGCCTGGTCTCGCATAAGTCTGGGACCATAATCATTGACATGTTCTTATAGCTCACTGGCATGAAAGGCTATTGCAAGGAAGCAAAATTTCGGAAACATGATTGAATTTGGAGGCAAGGGAGAGTGGTCAGGCTGAGGCCCCTGTTGGAGGTCCTTCAGGCCTTTTCCATAGATAGGTTTGGGCTGAAGGCCTTTTTCATGGATTGGGTTTCTCTTTTAAGATTGGTTTTCTTAATTTTGTCCTTGAATAATTGAATTGTGTGGCTATATTTTTAGTGACAGACAAGCTGAGCCCTGCTAAAAAAGGTTTCATTAAGATTGAAATTAGACCAGCAAAGGAAAAAAATCTATGCTGCATTTAAGTCCGTCCGTTTCTTTCTGTTAAATTGGTCTATCGTTAGGCTGCCTAACTTGTGGCAGGGTGGGATTTTTGTAAATCTCAGCCAGTAATAATTACACATTAATTATAAAATTGGCTTAATATTCAAACAAGCCCTTAAACTATACAAAAAATGATAAATTAATCCATAAATTTTTATTTAGGACAATTGATCATTCAAACCATTATTTTAGGATAATTAAATCCTCAAACTTTGTTTTAGGATAATGTAACTTTTAAAGGACAAAAATTTCAAGGGGTCAATGTAATCTATCTATTCAATTAAGTGTTACGTTGTCTTAAAATAATAATTTGAGAGATTAAATTGTCCAAAAATGATAGTTTTCAGGGATTAATTATCCTAAAAAAATAATTTGAGGGATCAATTGTTCCAAATAAAAATTTAGGGACTAATATGTCTAAAGATGTATAATTTAAGGGGTAGTTTATATATTTAACCATTATAAATTAATTATAGATTCGAAAAGTTAGTAAGGCTCTAATAATTATAGTAGTACCATATCTTACCAGCATTCTCTACCTAGAGGTAGTTGGGGTGCCCTATAAGAATATCTTTAATTCTATTTAATTGTTTGGGCTTTTTCTTTTTTTCGGTTTTTTAATTTAAAATTTTTCCAAAGTTTGAGAAAGATGAGTCTGACTAATTGATGTCTATAAGCACTCTTTAAAAATAGGTAAATTACTTTGTTCTTTGAATAAAAGAAATATATTATACAATAATTAGGGAGAGTGGGTATTGATTAATTAAGTAGGTAAGGTTGATAACAACTCATATATATATATATATATATATATAAAATTAAGCAATAAATTCTAAAACATTGTGAATGAACTTCAACCTTAATCCAATTTCTCAAAGTGGAATTGATCTGCCTTATATCTTGGATCGAACTCTCCCAATCAGCTCTCTTCTCAAAATCTTTCCAGAAACCGACCTCGGAACACTGCTGACAAAAGTGACTCGACGCAATCTCTTGAAAGGTGCAACCTGTGAACATCAAATTAGACAGAAAGGAAATAGATAAGATAAATACATACAAACAACATGAGGTTTAAGAAGACTTTGATCTGGATACCTTGTCTGCCATGAATTTCTTAACATCTTCTTCGGTTAGTGAGCTGTTTGGAGGTCGAACAACATAAGCCACTGGAACCTCTCCAGCTTGAACGTCAGGAAATCTGAAAACAGGGAGGAGTTTCTAATTATTTCCATGTAGTAATTTGGTGTTTAATTATGTTGATAACAAAATTATTTAGGCTAGACTTACGGAATAACAACAACGTCTACAATTTCAGGGTGAGAAAGCAGCAAGCCTTCTAGCTCGGCTGGTGCAACCTAGTAACGACGAAGAATTAAATCAAAAGTTTCATTTTAAATGGAACAGAGAACTACAGAACATGGTCGGCAACAAAATTTGGCTTATTTTGACCTAAATTTACCTGAAAACCATTACACTTTATAAGCTCCTTTATCCGATCTACAACAAATAATTGTCCTTGTTCATCAAAATAGCCGAGGTCCCCTGTACGCAGCCACCCTTGTTCATCTATAGCAAGCTTTGTGGCCTCAAGGTTGTTGAAATAACCTTCAAAAAAAAAATCCATATATATATAAATATATCATGATGGCAAGTTATTATTAATTTTTATTCGCCTATCACTTAAATTATACCTCTTTGAATATATTAGTCCCTAAACTTTTATTTGTAACAATTAACCCCTCAAATTATAATCTTGAGACAACTATCCCTTAAACTATTATTTTGAGACAATTAACCTCTTAAAACTATTATTTTAGAATAATTAACTCTCTCAAATTATTACTTTTGAACAATGTAACTCTTAGTTGAATAGAAGAGTTACATTAATCCTTTGAAATTTTTATCCTTTAAGGGTTACAATATTCCTAAATTAAGTTTGAGGTGTCAATTATCACAAATAAAAGTTTAGAGGCTAATTTATCCTTTTTTATGTAATTTGAGGACTAATTTGAATATTAAGCTATTTTTATTCATAACAATGAAGGAAAATCGAGCCAAATACTAGTTTTATGTGATTAGTATGCTAGAAAATATTGTATATATATTAACTATAGCAAAGAAGATAATTTTATTAATCTCAAGTCAAAATATCATTATTATATATCTAATATATCTTCCTTAAATTAAACTATAGGATTCGACTTGATTATTAATTTCTTGGGTGTGATCATTTAGACACATTTTTTAGTTACGTACAGTCACACATGCTGATGACAACGTGCAGCAAATTTATTGGCCTTTAAGCCCTCGAGGATATAAATAAACAATTATGGGTAATAAAGGGTACTATAAGTGCCGTTTATTATTCAATTTGAAGTGAAAACAGGGTTCGTTTAGGTAATAGTAGTTGCTATTCGGATAATTAGGAAGAGAATACAAATTTGATTTCTGAAAGCTAATTATTTGTTTGAAAGGATTTTATTTTTCACATTCCTGATCTATAAGGAATTAAACTTGCCTGGTTATCTACTCATGAGGAGTGGGATGTAGGACAAAGGAATTAAACTTGACCAATAAGAGTCGAAGATATCATAGATTTTTTTTTTTAAATGAAAACATAGAAGTAATAGACATGAATAAAGCCTACGCTTAATACCCAATTTGGTCCTTGAACTATATAAAAAAGAATAAATTAGTCCATGAACTTTTATTTGAGACAGATTAATTCATGAATTTTTATTTTGAATCAGATAGGTTAGGAAATGAAAAAAAACCAAAGACCAATCTGTCCTGAATATAAAAGTTCAACAACCAATTTATCTCAATCCGTCAAGTTTTGGATAATTTAGGGACTAATCTGTCTCAAAATATAAAAGTTCATGGATTAATGTGTCTTAAATAAAAATTTAGGGATCAATTTGTCCTTTTTGATATAATTTAGGGACTAAATTGGGTATTAAACCAAAATTAAATTAAATACCAAGGACAAAGACATGAATCATCATGTGCATACCATGCAAAATGTTTGGTGACTCATGTGCATGCGATTGTTAACCTAATGTGCATGCATACCATGCAAAGACATGAATCAGGTGCATACCATGCAAAATATGTTTGGTGACTCATGTGCATGCGATTATTAACCTAATTAAGCTCAATTATTTACCTTGCGTAACAGTCGGTCCTCGAATCCATATTTCTCCAATCTCATTTGTTGGAAGAGGCTTCATTGTATTTACACTTACAATTTTGGATTCAATTACAGGCATGAGCGTTCCAGTTGAACCAGAGAAACGAGACCCTTCCTTGGGATTCTCCATTGAAATTTTTCCGCAGGCTTCTGTCATACCATATCCCTACACCACACGTATCTTGTTTCAAAATCATGATGCTACTGGACCCCAGATTTTACAATCAACCCACTTGGTCTCTTTTATAAAAGCTACAAGTTGGGTGTCAACCCAAATTTATAAAGAGATTAAGCCAATTCTCTATTCTTTGATAAAGATAATATATATGAGAGATATACTAAGTTATTTGTCAATATATTTCCCTTTCTCACTACTTCGTTCCATCTCACGAGGCCAAGAAAATAAAAGCATTTTGGGGGTATATATATGGATACGCAAACTTGGGGGACTTCTTAGTAAGCAAAAGCCAGAAAGCATGTATGACCCCATATGGGCTGGCACAAGTAATTAATAATTACAATTACAGTGATATTACCTGGAAAATGTCAACATGGGGTAAATTCTCGGCGCATGTCTCAATTACATCCCTGCTTAGTGGTGCTGCACTTGAGATGATCTGCTGTAACGACGACAAATCATACTTCTTCAGGGCCCCTAATTCCTTTACCAACGAAACCATGACTGGGGGCACAGCATACAGATGCGTGACTTTGTACTTCTCCACAGCACCCAAAACTTTCTCAAGCTCAAACTTCGCCATCGAAACCAACACATTGCCCCGTCTCAGTTGTGTAAACGTTAGCACCGAACCGAATCCGTGAAACATTGGCAAGAAACATAAGCAAACATTACTTCCTTCCTCGTACCTGTCTTGATCCGCCGCAAAATTCAAGGTCGAGGCGATGAAGTTTTTGTGTGTTAACATCACCCCTTTACTCGCCCCGGTCGTGCCTGACGAGTACATCAACGCTGCCACATCGTTTTGTTTTACATCGTAGGGTCGAAAATTCAAAGGTAGATGGCGAGCATAGTTTCTTATTATGTGGGAGTAATGGAAGGAATTCGGATATGTGGTTGTGGTTGTTGATGAATGTAAGAAAACCAAAGGAACATCGAATTGGTTGACTTTATCATAAAGTTGAGGGACTGTGATAATAAGCTTTGGCTTGCAATCATTGACTTGTATCAATATCTCGTTGAAGGTGAAACAAGGGTTGGCCGTGGTGGCAATGGCACCGAGGGAGATGATTGCAAGGAAAGAAATGGGGAATCGGATCGAATTGGGAGCGAAGATGAGGACGACGTCGTTCTTGGCAATGTGAAACTGGTGGTGCAATGCATAAGCAAGGATTGAAACTTGAGCTTTGAGTTGGAGAAAAGTTAAGGTTTCATCTGAGTTGGAAGAATCGATGAGAGCAATTTTATGAGAAATGGAGGAGGTTGATTCGAAGATAAAGCAAGTGAGGGAAAGGTCAGGGTTGGTCGGGAGAGTGATAGGAGGCCTTGGGGAAGTATATGTTTGGGTTTGGGGATTGAATGATTTCACCATGCTTGTTTCCTTCGAGGTTTTGAACTTTGAATCAATTTAGAGTCATTTTTTTGTGAATATATAGCTTGTCAAAGTAGTACTAGTATATAAGTAGAATGGTATGGAAGAGAGATGAAGATTAGTTAGGCATACCTCTCTCTATTAATTAGGCCGTTAGTTAAATTGGTAAGGTTTTAGACCTTTATTTTTAAAAGTTTGAGGTTTAAGTCGTGTCAATGATCTTTATTAATGGATGATTTATAAACATCACTGTTAACTCTCTCTGAAACTTGTGACATACCCTAACGCTACACTGAAATAGTCTTTCCTCATCTAAACTTTTTTATCAAAAAAAAAAAAGAAAAAAGGAGTTATGCGTCTTGGAGAGTAAGCCATTAATGACGGATCGTGTCACCTGCAGTTGCCTTTATCGCAATTGCGTATCACTTGCGGTTGCGTGACGTGGGCTCCGAGTGACGCAACACGCAGCCTTTCTCTGACGTAAAGAAACTTAACGGCCGAGGCAATATTACGTTTAAACCAAGTAGAAAACGAATTTTGCCAGATGTGATCATTGAAATTGTGACTCATGTTCATATTAGTATATAAAAATTTAAATAGTATTCTCTTTGTTTTTATTTATTTGTCATAAATTTTTTTTTAATTATAATTTCAGTAGATCAAAAAAGTAGTGATTAATTTTATTATCATTTTATCATTCTTTAAAGATGTGAGAGAGAGTAAGAGACATGAATAGTAGAATATGAAAGAGATAAATATATTAAATATAGAGAGATGAAAATAGAAAAATTAAAGATAATTTTAAAAGAACATCTAAAAATTTTATTAATTTTAAAAAATCAACTAATTTCTTAATCCAAGAGAATTAGTTATACATGATAGGTAAATAGTAATAGAGGAAGTAATTTTTTTTAAATCAAATATTAGATTAACCAAAAAATAGTCAAAGATTATATCAACAAGTATAGAGTTTTACGTATTCAAATCACTACAATAAGTATTGCAGTAAAGGCAATTGCAAGTGATACGGTACATTAAAATGAATCCCCAAAGGAGCTTTGTATGGCAATCCACGTCATCCCCTCCTCCATTTTCTTTATTACCTGAATTTATAAATTAAAAAAAATTACAATGCTTTTTTGAAGTAAAAAGTTTACAATGCTCTTTCGGAAAATAAACGGCCAGTGCATTTACATCTTCGCTTTCGAGGAAAATTTTCCGGCCTTTTCATTCTAGATTCATCTCGTCATCTTTTCCCTCCTCTCTTTTCTTCTACATTATTTCATCATCTTTTCCCCTTCTCTTTTCTACATTTTCGTGGGTTAAGAGAATAAAGAGAGCAATGGCTTGAGTGGCCTTTAATTTCTGCCTAATGGTCGTTAACTTCGGCTATGTTTGGTGTATCATTTCGACACGTTTGAGGCTTCAAATGTGCCAAACGGCACATTGGAGGTCTTAAGTGCCTCAAATGGTATGATGGGGTTTGTTGACATGACAAGTCCCAAACGTGTTACATAATGAAAATTTCAATTGGAGCTTTTTGTTCCAGTTGGCCAAACGGTGGGCCTTTTTTTTTCTTGGTATTATCTTTACCTTTTTCTTTTTGGTTTTTATGCTAACCCCTTAATTTTATTCATAATAGTCATTTTTCATTCTCACCTCACCACCACTATCACTGTTTCACAAAACACATATTTTTCACCGTTAATTTTATTCCCACCGTTATAATTTCAATCTCACATCTAAGTAACATTTTAATCTCATAGCTGTCTCAAACATAACCTTCATCCACGATGATTTCTTTTTCTTCTTCTTCTTCTTCTTCTTCTATGAATCACACCAACTTTGAGTTTCCTTTTTCAATAATTCTTTGTCTATTAAACTATGGGTATGTTTATTACAACGGATTGAATTAGGTAGAATGAGGAAAAAAATTACATGTAATTTGTAATATGATTTTATAATATTGATATAAATTTATATATATTTGTATTGTGGGAAAAAATTATTTATAGGATAACTTAATTCTATAGAAATAAAAGGGATTGTCTTATCTTATGAATAGTTATTCTCACAATGCAAATCTATGTAATCACACTACAAATTACATGTAATTTTTTCACTTTTCCTATCCAATCTAATCTAGTATAATAAACATGCCCTATGTGTCTAAGTAGAGAGAATAAGTCATTAATTCATTTTTTAAAGGCTACTTGTCAAGATCATTACCCTGTCTCTAGATTTAATTAATTACGACAAGTAGTTGAGGACAGTGATTGTGCTACTTAGTTATTGGGCCATACATAGAGTTTCATTTGATATACTCATGCAAATGAAACATAATTTAATACCTGAATTATATAAAAAATGATAGATTGATTTCTAAACTTTTATTTGAGATAAATTGGTCACTGAACTTTTATTTTAAGACAGCTAGGTCTTGAATAAAAAAAAAATACTAAAAAAACTCAGGAATCAAGCTATTCCAAAAAAAAACCTCAAATTTTTGACCATTTAGTGACCAATCTATCTTAAAATAAAAGTTCATGGACTAATTTGTCTCAAATAAACGTTAAGGGATCAATCTGTATTTTTTTGTATAATTTAGAGACCGATTTAGGTATTAAGTCATAAAATAAGCTCATCAAAAACTTTAAAGACATATATGAAGTAGATGGTTTAGTGAGGGGGAAAGGTCAGGGTTGTTGGGAGATTGGTTGGAGGCCTCGGGGAAGTGTACGTTTGGGTTTTAGGATTGAATGATTTTGCCAAAAATGAATGTTTTTGAGTTAATTTCTTGTTGTGAATTTATAGCTTGTGAAGGGTGTAGAACCATAGATTAGAGTGTATATATGAAGAGTGGGGTTACTAGGCAAAAGTAATTAATAAAGAATTTATTAAGTTTGATGACTATACTTTAATTTTTCCCTTAGATATTAATATATATCGTTCAAAATACCCTGCATTTTGCAGAGAATCACATAGCAAGACCTTCACCCATACGCACTCAGCTTGTCTTTCATTTTCATCAGGCTCTCCCATCATTTTCATCAGGCTCTCCCATCATTTTCATCTTCGCAAGTCAATCAAATAGAACTCAGAAGGTTACCTGTCAAAGATCATTACCTTTTTCCTCTGGAATAAATAGGCCAATTTGTGGAGAATGACTGTAATACTTGCCAGTGAAATGTATATTAGCCAACGAAATCCATATTAAGTTTCAAAGAAAAAAAAAATCATTTCTAAAGTCCATATGCATATATACACACGCAGCTTGTCCTTCATTCGGCTTTGCCATTTTCATTTTTCCAAGTCAAATCCAATGCAGACACATGTTCGCTTCCATCCACTTGCTAATCTTATTGTTGATGTTCATGAGTCGAAGAACGAGTGGAACTGCACATTGAGGGAAAGTAATTTTATGCGTACGCTTTGTCAAATTGGATTGTCATATGGATGGTAATTTTGAATTACATTGGAAACTACCTAGAGAGCTATTGGATGGATGAAGTCTTTATCTTTTATTGCCATCCACACTTGGGAAAGTTCATAATCCATCCCACATTCCCACTACAGTAGTATTTACAGTTTAGACTGTGGCCCTCCATTTTTCTGCGTTTCTGGGCTTCGATTGTACTGTAATTAGGTCGAGCCTGTCGCCATTTAGTTCAGACATCTTGCCTGGGCCGACGTTTTAGACTGCGGTTGAGTTTAGATGGGCAACTGGGCAAGCATCCTAAAGCCCAATTCCTTCACTCTACCATGGTTGCCCCGTGCTGTCGTTTTTTGGGTAAGGGCCAGGAGGTTGTGTAATTGGCTTTATGGGGAAATGGAAATCACTTCACACAAAAAAAAATATCAACCTACAGGCATTGGGTTGAGTAGGAGTTCATTCCTCTTTATATAAGATCTTCGATTTAACTTTTATGAATGGAAAAAATTGAGTGAATAATATTATTGATCTATAAATTTTAATTTAAAATATTTTATTTTAGTTTTTATAATTTAAAAGTAAAATCATTTTGATCATTTTATTAATATTTTTATTAATTTTTCATATAAATTTTAAAAAATATGATTCATAGGATAAGTGGTTAGGACTTAGGACCATCGGATCATGTGGTAGGCCGAGCATAAGTAATAATTTCTCAAATGATATAAATTATAGACTTTAATTATTAACCAAATTTTATTACTATATTAATTGAAATTTATAAAATTGTTAATTTAATTAATATCTTGATTTTATGGAAAAAATATATATCTTTACTTATAATTTAAAATTCTTCTTTTTATTTTTTTCATATGGTCATATTTCATGTTCTATTAAAATAATAAATATAATAAAAAGTAAAAAAATTAAATTTGAAGGGAAAAAAAGAGAGAAATAAAAAAAAGAGAAGAAAGGGAAGAAAAAAATGAAATTAAAAAAAAAAAAAAGAAGAAACACTTTTTTTGGACGTTGAAATTGAAAAAAAAAAAAGAAACAAAATTGAAACCAAAAGGGGGAGAGCCAAAGCCAACTGGGGGCTGACATTTGCCCCCCAAGTCATCCCCAAACCTTTTGCAATATTATTAAGGCGACTACTTTGAAAGGTAGTAAGATTATTTTGTTGTTTTTGGGAAAAAATTTTGTGAATAATAAGGGATTTATTAGCAAGGCTTAAAAGGCGTGAATGCTTCCGTAAAGCATTATTTGCCCATATTCAGGGAAGTGAATTCCTGTGCAGATTCATTGACTAAACATGGGTGGCTGCTAAGGTAAGGCTAATTATGCTGAGGCCAAGTTAAGACTACTTTCAATTTAGGCCAATAGATCTTAGTTGGCAAAGAAGGACCATTGCTATTACTAATAGAATTGTATGTGTGACCTTTTACCTACAAACATCTATACCAACAAGGAGAGAGAAAATTTACTCTAATAATCTATAACTTTATTACTTTTTCTTATTTTTTTCAATTTTCTATGAAGTTATAGTCAAACTTATCTTTTCAAGCTTTAAATATGGGAGAGTATCCTCTCCACTGATAAAAATAGTGGAGAGGTCCATTGAATTTAAACCCTTTAACACACGGTTCTGAAAAAGTCACATCACCCATTTTCAATTCAACGCATCTTCTCTTAGTCTTAGATTAAAGGACTTAAGACCAGTGCCATCTCCACTGTTTTTTAGGAATGGAGAGGATCTCTCCCTTTAAATGTATAAATGAACCTTTTTTATGTTAGGATTTAACTTTTCATGCATCATATTACTTTTGCAGTCTCCTTTTTTAGTGTTTCTTTGTCTACTTTGTAACTTGAAAGTTGAAACCTAAATATATCTTAAAATTCAATGTGACTTGAAACCCTAAATATAGTTTAAACCCCACTGTGACTTGAAATCCTAAATATCTCTTAAACCTAAATTGTATTAAATGAGGACAATATATTCTAAAATTCATGAAGTTAATTAATCTTCGTCATTAATCTTATTCAAAGACATATATTTATTGGTTAAAACAATTTTATTAGAATTTCTTTTTGTTTGAGAATTTGACTTATATGAAATAATTTAATTCACTAATTACAAGAGTGAATTAAGGAGTATAAATTGTTAGATTTAGATAAAGTGTATATCACATAATGGACCAAGATCACACTAGTAATGAAATAATGGCCAATGAGTAGAAATAGGTAAATATCCAAATGGATAGATTTGAATAAGACATATACTATAATATAAGAGATTGTCCATAAACATTATATATTATATTTACATTAGTAATTAAGTAATGAACAATGAATTTGAGTCGAATAAATGATTAAATTTCCATAAACATTGTAGTAGCGATATGAATTAATGATTATTGAATTGGAAATGGATAATTATTAAATTTGGGGAAGATATATATAAAACTAAGATTCATAAACAACATTAGAAGTATTAATTTGAGTTTTTAAGAACATATGAATAAAATTAAGATCCATGCACTTTTCATTGACAATATGAACTAATGATCTACGTATTGCAAATTGGGAAATGGTTATATTTGGAGATGATATATTTAAGACTAAAATCCAAGTACATTAAGTTAGTAATATAAGCATTAAAGGAGATATATATATATATATATATAATTAAGATTCATACACATTATATTAGTAATAATATTAATTAATAATCAATGAATTGTAAATGTATCAATGGTTAAATTTGAATAAGACATACATAGAACTAAGATCCATGTACAACATTAGTAATATAAACTTAAAAAAATATATGTATACGATTAAAATCCATACATATTCAGTAATAATATGAACTAATAGTCAATTAATTGAATATAGATAAATGATTAGATCATTTGAAGATGACATGTATAAAATTAAGATTCACACATATTAAGTTAGTAATATAAACTTCGAAGGAAACATGTATAAGACTAATTAATATTTCTATTTAAAAGTTTTACTCATAAGAAGAAAATAACTTAAAAATTAATATAGAATAAAGATGATATGTAAAAGTTAAATATTCACTATAACAATAATGATCTTAGACATCGACTTATGAGTAGTGGTTATTTAAAATTGTTGCCTTAAAATAATTTATTCAATGAATATTTGAAGTTGCGTTATCTTAAATAGCATTTTATAAAACAATATTTAGACAATGACTTATAAGAGTTGTCTATTAAAAAATTAGACAATAAGAGTTAGTAATGTTTAATCTTGCCTTATATTGTAAGTGCATATAATAATTGCAAAAATTATTACATAGTGTTGACAATAACTTTGAGATAAATGCAGCAGAAAAAATTGTGCTTATTAACATTAAATTTAAAGTAACGATATAAGAATCCTGCATATATAAACTTAAATGTTACAAAGAAGTATAGATAAAAAAAATGTTTAAATTATTATTTTAATTGCATGTTTTACTTTTCGTAAGACATTTAGATTTTAGTTTTATATAAAATAACTTTTTTCGCCAAAAGTACGACACTATATTAATGCCTATAGGTATAAATTAATGAAGAATTAATCAAATATATGTAAGCAAAATTTTTAAATTTAAAAGATGAAAATAGTGTAAATACTACATATAATATATTTTGGTGTAATAGTGAGTGTTTCACGTTTATTAATTTATCATATTAGTTGTAAAATTTTTTTTAAAATTTATCATGTTAGAGTTTTAATTATGTATTGAAAATTTTTCTTTAATATATATGTTAAAAAAAGTTTTACTTATTTTTTATATAAAGAAAATTACTAAATAATGAGAACTACATTATAAGTCATAAGAACTCATCCTATAATTGAAATAAAAATAGTTCACTATTATTAGTCCACTAAATAAATACAAGTGATTAAATCTTGTTTATATTTCAACTTTAGTGCTACCATAAAGGGGATATATAATTTTAAATTAATTAATTGAGTTAATACATTTTCCTTCCAAAACAATACTATATAGAAATAATAAATATACAAAAATAAAATAAGTACTAGTAATAAACCAAACGATGAAGAAATGAAAAGAAAAAACATAAAGTGGCGGGAAGTGATGGGAAGTGAAGAAACAAAAAAAATTGAAAGACACACAAACCTACAAAACAAAAGTCTCGGGTAAAAAGAAAAAACAAAACAATTGACATGAAAAAAAAGTGACATGACAAGAAAAAATTTTACTAAAAAAAGAAAAATAGAGAATTGATGAACACGATTTTTCAAAATCATTTCCTTACTTTACTTTTATATTTCTACAATCGGTTACCCTTCTTCTAGTCTATCACAAGTTATTAACATTTAACGGTTCTTTTCATTTTATCCATATTCAACGATCAAATTATATGACCTTTCCTAACCTCATATATATGACCTCATTGAAGTCATCACCCTAAACATGGCAGTCATATTTTGTGTGATAGTTTTAACGAGGCTTTTAGTATGTTTTTGGAGCCTTCTCCTTTTGTGATTGATAGTCTTCATCATGATAAGGCTGAAACTGTAACTTTCACAACTTCTTAATTTATGTATGCATCTTCCGCACCAAAAAAAAAAAAGCATTATTTGCCCTTTCTCCTTTTGGGATTGTTGCAGGGTTTAAATGCAAATAATTTTAATAAATATGATAAACTTTTGGTTTTCTCCGCACCTAGCACTAGTGAAGAGAAACCGATATTGGACAAAATGAATTTCGATTTTTAATCTTCTTTTGGGATAGCTTCGCACTACCATTACAAAATTTCCAACAGTTATAGATTCTTATCCCAGAAGAAACCACATCCTTGGAAACTTTCTCTGAAGATTCTTTTAATATTTTGCTGTAAATGTCTTCCCCATTCTTATCCGAAAAGAAGCCACAATGAAATTTCCTTTAAAATCCTTATTAAGTTTCAAAATAAAGTCCCACGCGCTTTCCGGCAAAAAAATGCTTCACGCGTTTGAAACCTTATAAAATTACATACATGCAGCTTGTCTTTCATTAGGCCTGGCCATTCTCATTTTTCCCATTCAATCCAGTACAAAGAGTTAAAAACCCTCTACAAACAGGAAGAAGAATCCCAGTTAAGTCTCTCTGCCAGCATGACACCTTGTTACAAAAAGCTTTCACAGACAGATATTAGAGTGAGGCTATCGTTTCCGTTGAAGCATTTTAAAGAAGCTTTTCCTGAAATGGGAACTAAGTTGCTTTTCGACTTCAAAGCGATAGATAACAGAAATTCTCAGAAAGAATGGGAATTTCGTCTCTCAACAAGGAAAGGTGCTCACCCGAAGCCGGTTCTCTCTGCAGGTTGGCGTCAATATGTTCGCGCAAAGGGTCTCAAAAAGGGTGATCGTATTATTCTCTACGTGGATAAGGACGGAGCTGGGAAAACAGGATTCATAATTCGAGCACAGAGGAAATTAGTACCATTCAAGCTCTTCGGCACTGAATTGAATATGGGAGAGTGTTGGACCGATGTGGAGAATCTAAAGCAAGATGCTGCTTGAATCTTGAATTTTCTATGCACCAATTAACCCAGCCGAATCTTGCACACAATAAAAACTACTCTCGGCGTATGGGGTTGTCCTTTGCTTATTTCTCTATGTCAACTCCATGTTTGAATTTTCTTTTGGAAGAAATATGTTTGAATGTTTTTGAATATTAATCGAATGGGGATTTGAACTTCGTTAAAATCCCTTCATGAAGGCTTGTAAATTTTGTCTGATTAATTAGTTGTAGTCTTTAATAGCTACCTACCCACACCAATCTTTGATCCAGATCTTTCGACCGCTTGCTAATCTTATTACTGATGTTTGTGAGTTGACGAGGAAGGTAACTTTATGTCGACGCTTGGGTTGGACAAATATATATGACGTCGCCAAATTCGTTTTTAAAAGGTTACGTCCATTTCCATTGCCCACCGAGTTCCACAGTTGTGAAAGTGAACCGTCCATTTTTCATTTTCCCACTGCAGTAGAATAACAGTTTAGACTGTGGCCCATCATCTCATTGTAATTAGGCTGGGCCTGTAGCCATCTGATTCTGACCTCTTGCCTAGTCGGATACTATCTTGGAAGGCGTTTGAGTAGAGATGGGCAACTGGGCATGTGTCCCAAAGCCCAATTCCTTCCCTCGACCATGGCTGCTTCCTTTTTTGGGTAATTGGGTTTATCGCGAAAGTGAAATTTACTCCACAAAATAAAAATCAACCTCGGTTCGTTCTCCGCAAAAGATCAAATCCTACCGACCAAAACACACAAAAGTACATAAGATAAGAGGGAGAGAAGAAGTCATAGACCAATCGTTTCAAACCCGGATTCCCAACCCGGCTGCGAATATCAAAAAAGGAACTCACTCCCTGACGCCACGTGTCCTTTTCCACATGTGTGGCGTCGAAACTTTTTCCTTCTCCTTTCTTTCTGGCTCCTTTTCCTTTCCTCTTCCCTCCATTTCTCTCCGATCACTGTTTCTTCCATTTGTGATTTGCCATAGATTTTCGTTTCTGACACCGAAGCAAAAGGAAAAAGAAAAAAAAACTCTGTTTGATGGCAAAAGCAGCCATCTTCTTCTCTTCATTTCCTTCCCTTTCTCGTTGGGGAGAAACCAATTCTTTTCTCCCTACTTCCTTCAGATTCTCAAGTCGTCCTTCTCGGTTCCTTCGTTTTTCTTCTAAAGCTTCGGATTCCGGCGGCTTCCCTGGGGACGATTCTTTTGGTTTCTTTCCTTGGTCCCCTGGTGACAACGGTAAAGAATTAAAAACACCCATTTTTCTTTTTTGCGATTTAATTGGGCTTAGTTTTTGAATCTAGTATTTGTTTACTTGGTCTAGAATAGTGAAATCAAATAATTTATGCCAAAGTAGTTCATGCCTGAATCTTTAAACGTGATTTGAAGCCATTTTTTGTCTTTGAAATGGTAAAGTATCAGTCAACAGAGATATTTTATAGACTAAAAGTTCTTTCTTTTATGTCATGACATAGCTGATTTAATTGAATTGATTATAAGGCCATAGTTGTTGAAGGTCAATGTAAGGGGAATATGAAAACTTTTACGTGTTGTGTAATTGCATTGAGATTTATATGTTGATGGAATATATGTTGGAATGTTGTTATCTTATTCAAATTTGCAGATGTGGAATGGGTTCAAGAGGAAAGGGTCACTTTGTTTACTGCAGATGGACTAATTCAAATTGGAGGTTCCATAGTTCCACGGCGTCTAACCTCTTTGGATGTGAGTATTTTGTTAGTACTCCTGTGTTATCTTTCTTTGTTCACATATATTTAAGAGTACCGTATGGATCAATGTTTTATTGAAAGAAAAATGCCATTTTGAAGTTTGACAGTGTATGGATTCTAGTCTTTCTTTTTGTTTGTTTTACACAATGTATTATTTCATAATCTGGTATTAGTGGTCTGAAGAATTATGTTATTTGAGCAGAAGAAACAGGGAAAATCGAAAATGTCTCAGAGATTTCAAAGATTTCAAGAGAGTGATTACATGGATCCTAGCCAAGGCTTATGTCTGGGTGCCCTTTTTGACATTGCAGCAACAAATGTAAGGAATTTTTATGCAGCTATTTTTGTCATAAAGCTGAGGTTTCAATCCTGAATGACTTACACAAATGAATCTTTTTCAATCTAGGGACTTGACACGGGGAGAAGGCTTTGTATCATTGGCTTTTGCCGCTCAATTGAGATGCTTAGTGATGTTGTGGAAGATACTGTTTTAGAGCATGGTGGGGAGGTATGCAGCATTGGACTGCAATCATGGTTGCATACCATGTTGCATTTTTACATAGATGAAGATATTGAGTTGAAAATTACTATAATTTAACATATCATATAAGACATTCAAAATGATTTTTCAGCTCACAGCCTTAACTTTCAAGCTCTTATCACCATTTTTGCAGTTTTAGCTCTTTGTTCCTTTGTTTATCAGCAGGTAGCATAGTTCATATTTATTTATTTTTTTTTTGGCCTCAAGTTCATATTGATGTTTACTGTCGATATTCTAGCAGGGGAAAGTTTTAGTTAGTTTCTTAAAAGCTTAACAGTACTAACCAACTACTAGCTGAAATTGGGAATAAGATTTTTTGGCTTGTTTATCTGGGAAATTGTTTACTTATATTATTGATACAAAAAAAAAAGCCCAAATCCCATAAAATTCCGATGATGTTTAACCTATTGCAACAATAATTTCTGGGTTAATGTTGGAACTTGTGTAAGTGGACCTTCCACTTGGTTCTTTTGCAACTTAGTCTTGACTTGAAGAGTTTACCATTGTGGTTTTGGCCTCCTATTTTCCTATTTAATCAACCATGTAAGTCTGTTGTAGCATCACTACCTTTTAGAAGTCTTTCTTTTTAAGTTTCTATCTTAGGTTGTGAATAAAAAAATGTAATATGAGCTATCTCTTGATTTACTTTCAAAACGATGCTTCATGTCCACCTTTTTAAATGGTTCTCTTGCAAGCTACAAGCTTGGTATGGACATCTTTCCTTTGTGTTTTGATTGGTATGATCATCATGCAATGAATCTTAATGAGGGTTTTCCGTTCTGTGGCTACTTCAAAATTTAAAATCTGCCTATTGTTGATGTTCAGATTGTTGCGGCGGAGAAGGCTAGCAAAGGCGGTTTGCATGAAAAGCTTACCATGACAGTTGCAGTGCCATACCTCTGGGGTGTTCCCCCTGCTTCTGATACACTTCACCTTGCTGTACGGAGCGGTGGAGGGATCGTGGAGAAGGTTTATTGGCAATGGGATTTTTTGTAAATAATTCATCAATTTCTTCTAACCATCACTTGTGCATTCTGTACATAAAATTGTTGTATTCCTATGTACAAAACTGAATGTTGCATTCAAGGTTTTCAAGGTCACTGACCCAATTCATTATTTGGGGATTGATTGTCAATATCCAATTGATTATTCTCAGTCTTCCTCTTCTTCTTCTTCTTCTTCTTCTTGTTGTTGTATTCAAGGTCATTAACCCAATTCATTATTTGGGGATTGATTATCAATTTCCAATTGATTATTCTCACTCTTCTTCTTCTGTACCCCTCTGTCTCTCCTCTTTTTTTTTTTTGTTCCTTTTTTCATTTTGGCCTATGTAGCATAAACTGTGCAGGTATAAACATTCAAAAACTGGGTAAAGAAATGACACTGTCTGTGGCGGGAAATATTTGCTGGCAACTAGCTGGTAAATTGTCTGCCTTTTGTTGGTCTCTCGTGTCAAATTGTCAATGTCGGATCATGCAGGGAATCCATATATACTGTTTAACCTAAGGTAATCTTTTTAGATTATGTTAGGTCAAACGGAGTCTGTTTAACCTAAGGTAATCTTTCTAGATTATGTTAGGTCAAACGGAGTCTAATCTGTCGAAACGTCTAAAAAGTCGTCCGACGTATACAATTGAATCTCATGTTCATCTTTTTTTCCTTTCTTCTTCTCGTTCTTTTTTTTTTTCTTCTTTGGCTGAAAACAAAAACTATTATACTATGGATTATGCTTCTTTAAAGAAAGAACTGAGGAGCTAAGCCTTGCTTATCAGTCACTACTGCGGAGACGGTCACTCTCTGAGAGTGAGCACATTCAAAGCACCAAGATAAACTCCAAGCATGGGTTTCAAAGCAGAGAAATTTGCATAGAATGAGCCGAAATGATGTTTTCTGATCTCCTTGCCTCCAACTCACAATTATGAAAATGAAAGGAAAAAAAAAAATCAAAAGAGCGACTGACATTGATATGTACAACTAACTAAGCACTATGCTTGGAAAACTTCACCCCCCACAAAAGAAAAGAGTGGACTAGGCAACTTCTTTTGTTGCCATTGTGAAAAAAGTAGAAAACCTCCAAAGGCAAAGATCTTCCTCTGTTTTAGCACCTCCCCACAAAACAAAAAAGATCTTTCTCTCAGTTTCACATCAGCCATTGACCAACTGTTCATGTCAAAGTTAATATGAATCCCAGAATCCGTGACTAGACTTTTCCACAAAATGAACTGAAATATTAAATCATTCACATGATCATATCATTAAACATGTTCATCAACATGTTCCTCGTTAACTTATTTCATACAAGCTGCCCTTTTTCCTAAGTTTCTTCCAGGGTATTCAGTTTTCGTGATCTAGTGTAGACATGAGTCCCTACTTTTGCATGATTGAATGCTTAATGTGTAGACAATTGAATTTAACAATCATTAATTTTGTTTTATCATTTCTTTGAAAAATGCTCTTTTTCCGATGTTCCCAAGTTCTTCATGTCGTGTAATAAAGGGTACCAGAGGCAGTAGGGCCAGAGGCCGATGTTTCCGCCCAAAATATAGCTGGAGAGCCCTATATGACATTGCTGTACAAAACCATCTCTTCAAAAGATTTCACCCGAACAGCGAGCGAGAAGAGCAAAGGAATGACCTTTGTGGCTTTGTCGCATTAAATAAAGTTAAGAACTAGTATCTTATGCCTTCTCTACTCTGCTTTTCAAAGCTTCGATTGACCGTATGCTTATTTCAAAATAAATATAAAATATTGGTTTGTGATGTTATTTTTGGTGCATAAAAGTTCAAGATCGGAATAAGCCGTTAACCCTTTGGAAGATTTATGATTAAATCTCTATTTAGCCTTACTTCTAGGTCGGCCCTATTCAAACTTTACATTTTCAATTCGTATGATTCACATGTTAATCCATGTAACATTATCTCCCAAATTGGATTTGCATAATTCATTTATCATGAAAATGTTGAGCACATCGTGGAACATGGCAGGCCAATAAAGAAAATTTGACGGTCCTAGTCCTAGTTAATTGTCGGTGGTCGACACTTTAAAGGGTTGAGCTGTTTGTTTTCATCTTATCATTGAGATTTTTATGTTTGTCTGTTAGAAAAAAGGTTAGCTGCCTTTGTCCTTGGATGATTTTCCGTGATATTCTAGCTTTTGGGGGTTCCTCATTTCTATGTCATTACGTTAATAGAAAAATGATTAATTTTTTAAAAAGGGTTACTTGAGAAATTCAAACTTTCAAATGTGAAAGCACTAGAAAAGATAATATATATATAAAACCTGCATATGCATGCTTGTTATGTTGCGACAATTTTGAAAAGTAATGTTACATCAAATTGCCCTTAGTCTTGTAATAAGCCAACAAGATACTAATGTGGATGTGTCTGGCTAAATTTGCTTCAATGATATAAACTTTGGGTCATTAACTTTTTGTGAAAGGATGAATGAAGCCGTGATTAAGCTAATTTTCTTCTTTTGGTGTGTGGGTTCATGGGCCATGGCTCTTGCACAAGATATGGAGCATAGCTTGTTGGTATAACCCTCGGTGTCCGATAACTACGTTGAATCTGACTAATTTAAAATTGAGTGGCATGGGATCATAAATAGGAGGAAGTTCTTTCAAATTAAGATTATTTTCTTCATTCACATGACATGAGTTGAGTTTGAGACCCTACTTAAGAATCAGTGAACTCTTTCCACTCGACCTAACAGATATTATTGATAAAGATACGAAGCATATTCTTGCATATTTGAGTACTCTTTCAATAATTAGTTGCATGATTAGCTACCTTGAAGTTCTATGGTACAATATGGATGATTTAAGTAGTAAGCATTGTGAAGATAAGAGAATTAAATAAATAAAAGCTATTTATTTATGTATAATGACTTAAGTAGGAGGCTGGAGTTTGATGCTCACTCACTAACAAACATATAAAAGCAAAATGAGTAAGTTATTATATATTGTTGAGTCGGAAATTTCCACAAGGATAGATTAAGATTTCATGGATCAGCAGTAGGTGCCACCTTTTGACCTTTAACACTCCACTAGAAACGACATTCCTGGAAACTCTTCCCCCACAATTATCTATAAAAAAACCCAATTTGAATTTTTTTATCATTTTATAAAAATAATGGCTAGAGCTGGCAAAACCAATTAAATCTAACCTAATATATATGGCAGAAGAAAACAAAATGGTGAAAAAGGTCAATGATTTTATTATTTTAATAATAATACAAATAATTTATTTTGTGTTTTTCTCATGGGAGGGAAAAAAATAAAGTATCCGTTTGCTTATTCAATAATCAATGAGATATAAAATAATTACAATTATATATATATATAATAATTTCATAATAAAAAATAAAATAAAATATTCAACTCTTGATTTGAACAAGTTAAACCCATTAGCCAATTACATTGAAAAACCTTAGGCATCATTATCCCAAAATAAATCATATGATTTTGGGAGCCCTTTGGACTGCTTCCTCATGAGGATTCTTTGCCATTTTGCACTATAATATAGCGTATAGTATATGTATTGTGACCTTGAAATTTTCCTTATGTTCCCCCTCGTTGGGAGTTGTTTATCAATTTCTCATCACATTTTTTCTAATCAAAGCTTTTTGGCCTCTCCATACCGCACCAACCCTAATCCAACTGGGGTAATCAATAATTGAAACCTGCCTCACATGTGTCAGGCTGCTGATTGTCAACCAATTAAAACCCAATTGTTCAACAACATATGTTTACTCACTACAAAATGATATAAATGTGATGATATATATATATATATTTATATATTTTTATCTCCAATTTTTTATATAAATCCTTCGATATTTAGTAATTACATACTTTTTATTTTAAAATAATTGTCATTTTTGAGAATTTTTTTTATTCCAAAATATTTATTATTTTTACAAAATTAATGTAATATTATTGTAGTTTTCTAAAATTATCATTTTCATTAAATATATGTCTAATCTATTTTATTCTTTTTTATAATAACTGAGAGAAAAGTTAATTATGAATAATATAGAAAAATAAATAAAAATGCATAAAACTTAACAAAAAAAACTACTTTTTTTGTCTTATAAAATAGTTAAAAGTGATAATTATTTCGAGACAGACGAAGTATTAAATTCTAATTAATTCAGAGTTTGAATTAGATTGAAATTTAAACAAAAAGAAGTTATTTGAAATTTATTTTCTCAGTGACAAGATTGATTTTGAGATTTTATTTAAAAAATGGATGCACGAACATTGAGATCCTTTACTTGATGTATATTCATCTCCTCCGGTTATATAATTGAAGCCAAGTTTTCCTTTTAAAAAATTGTATAAGTTTAATCTGCTTTTCTCTTCTATCATCGGCCAATAGCCTATAAGACAGTGGAACGTGCAGCATCCTATTTCAACTTGTTGTAGGCAAAAAAGGATAAATTATGGCACTATTAGTTTATTTAAATAGACTGACATTAGGATTAAGATCAAGTCATTTTAAAATCTCGAGGGATAATATCCACAAAGATCCAAATCATGTCACCTTCGGCTTGACTTGATTCAAAGTTTTTTTATTTTTTATTTTTGGAAACAAAAATTCAAGAATAAAGCAAGTTCCTTCAGAAAAAAATAAAAAATAAAAAGAGTAAAGTAGGTTATTTCACTTTTAAGACTAAAGTAAATCATCAATTTTTTTGAGGATTTAGAATTTCAATTTTATCAAGTTTTTCGAATTTACAAATCTATATCTATAATCTATAATATATATAAAAATGTTATTTGGGTAAAAGGTTTATACCTATTAAATATCTATTTTTCTTTAATATATTTAAAAAATATCACTGAATTTGGACTCTACTTATTTAGTGGGCTTTGGATAAGAGATTTATACCTATTAAATATCCATTTTTCATTAACATAATTCAAATGCTACTATTAAATTTGGGCTTTATCTATTATATTGAGCTTTTAAAAATAAATAATTAAACATTAAGATTTTAATTGAGTTTTACACAATTAAAAAAATATAAAATGTCATTAGCCATTGTAGCTTAATTTATCCATTGGTTTAAATTGAGTTTTACAAAATTAAAAAATACAAAATGTGATTAGCCATTGTAGCTTAATTTAATTATCATTATTATACACATTATTTTACAATGTTGGGAATAAAAAAAATTTAATTTAAACATTACTTTTATATAAATTATTGTATTATCTTTAATTAAATGTATTTGAAAAATAAATATAATAATAAATAAATTAGATGAGATTTTTAAAATATATATATTATTAATAGTGCGTTCTATTATGTGTGATACACGTAACATAGTACATAATATATAATATATATAAAAGTACAAATCAGATAATAGGTTTGCTTCATCTTAAATATCAATTTTCCTTTAACATATTTTAATAATGCTATTGAATTTGGATTTTACTTTTTATATTAGCCTTTTTTCAAGAATGTCATTAGCTTAAATTGGATTTTATATAATTATAAAGTACAAAATTAAGAACTAAATGTGTGAAATGGATGAGTTGGGTAAGTTATATGTTCAGGTCAGATTGGCCCAAAGAAATTTTTAGGCCATTCAAATTTCAGGTCATTCAGGTTCGACTTTTAGGGTCATTCAGGTTCAGGTTTTCAGGTCAATCGGTTTTGAATTTTTATAGTTTGTCCCTTGGGTTTTTGGGTAATTTAGGTTTGAGTTTTTGGGTTTCCGATTATTTAAATTTTTGAGTTTTTGGGTTTCCGATTATTTAAATTAGTATGTCAAGTTATTTTAGAATAGTTTATAGGGCTTTATGGGTTAAACTCTTGGGTCAATTAGGTTTTGGATCATTCGATTCTCATATTAATCAGGTTTTGGATCAGTCATGTTCAAGTTATTTATTTCTTTCAATATTCAAATCGGGTTAGATTAATTTCAGATTCGGATAGGTTAGGTGAATTTTTTTGTTAGCATAACGCGTTGTATCACCTTATACCACTAATTTAAACTTGTATACCGCTTTGACTTGATTCGAACTTGATCAATGAGAATTCATTTGAAAGAAATACATTTTAGAAATGGGAAATTGTTGATTAAAAATTGAATTAAAGAAGTTGTATGCTTAGTTTCAAGTTCAGTCATTGTATGATGATAAGCGTCCCATTTCCCAAGTTTCCATGGCAACTAATTAATTTAATGAATTATTCTGAATATTGCAGCTAAATCCTGCCTACAGGTACATTGATGATACATCATTTCCCAAAAAGAAATGTACAAAGGAAATTTTTTTTCTTTTTTTTTACCATGTACTGTCAAAAGAAATGTTTCCATCAGGATCCATCCCCTCCTCACATTAACTCAGTCTAAATCTGAAAACTCTTGGAGCCCATTTCCCTTCTCTCACCCTTCAAATCCATCTGATTTTACAAGCAGTCATAGTCAGACCAATAGTACATAAGCTTTTTCCTCTGCCTTGTTTTCATCAAAAAATAAAGCTGTTACAACTACTACTGCTAATTAGCTGCTTAAATTCCTCAAGCCCATAATCTAATGGCACTGTCTCAGTTTCACCCCACAATCCATTATTTGATGCCATGAGCTTGTTCTGGCTTTCATCAGCTTCATTGTAGAAATCATAACTGTGCATGCCCATTTGTTCTCCATATTCATGCTCTAAGTCTTTGTTTTGGCTGATTTGGTTGCTGCAATTACTCCCATCAGAAGAACTACAACTAGCTTCATTTCCAAACATTTGCAGACCATCCTGCAACTGGTAACCATGCTGCATAGGACCCAATAAACTTTCCCGGGGTTGTTGAAGAGCTGAAGATGCAGCAGTTATGCAGGAATTAGAGTTACTGCTGTTTGAAAAACTGGAAGAATATGATACTTCAAAGCATGTAGAAGGTCTACCTTCTGGTGTAGGGTAGGTGTTGTTGCCGCAATAGTAAAGTAATGTTGATGATGGAGATGATAAAGGAGGTGAGCGGGAGGGGGATGTAGGTGAAGGGGAATATGGGTGAAGAAAAGATGAGAAGCTACTAGCATGGTGGATAATGTGATGCTGATGGGGTTTTCTCTGGGATTGGGGAACCATGCCAAAAAGTTTCTTCTTCAGCTTCGTGTTCCAATAGTTCTTGATATCATTATCAGTCCTGCCTGGCAACTGAGCTGCTATAATTGACCACCTGTATCAGTATGTTCATGATGAGAGTAAGGTTCCATTAGAAGAAATCCAAGTGAGCTGTTTCTCGAAAACAATACCTCAAACACTCGAGAAACTAAACATGGTATGCAAAGGACAGAATCAGAAAACAGAAAATGGATTAAGATTAGCATATTCTTGGAATATGCAGGTTTTATTTTTCTGGAAAAGCAAAAGGAAAACAAAAATCTTCTGTGAAGATACTGAAGCAAGAAAAATTCATTGAGAAAGCCAGATCAAGTGGTTAAAAACTATAATATGGCAATATTTGGAAAAGACAGGGTGATAAATATACCTGCTACCAATGCTTGCGAAGAGAGTGCAGATCATTCTATCTTCATCATCAGAGAATTCTCCATGTTTAATATTAGGCCTGAGATAGTTAAGCCATCTTAATCTGCAACTTTTCCCGCATCTTCTAAGACCTGAATACAAACCAGAACTCATTTAGAATCACAAGCGATTACTATTTGAAAGGACCCTTTAACTTACATGTTGACATGTATATGATCTGAGTATTTCATCAGTTACCATCTTCCTTCAAATTCATCACCAAGGAAGAAAAGGAGTTCTTACCAGCTTTCTGAGGCAGAGCAATCCAGTTTCCTCCAGTTCCATGTTTCTCTATGTACTCTTTCAACTTTGCATCTTCTTCAGGTGACCAGGGTCCTTTCTTCACATTAGCCTTGTCACAGCAAGGAGCTCTTCCCATCTTCCTTAATTAACTAAAACAACAACTGGCTTGTCTTTCTGGTTTGGGAGTGAGGGAGGCTGGCTGCTGGCTTTAAGTCTCAAAAGAAGACTTTCAACTTGTTTGGGGGAAGGGAGAGGCAGTGAGGGAAGACATATGATTAGCAATAATATAGAGATGAGAGAAATCTAAAAGCAGAAGTCAAAAGACAGGCCTTCTTATAATAATTTCAAGCATCCATACAACTTCCCTGTTTATTGTGATTAGCTAAGAGAAGTTTCCATCATAAATTAATCAGAGGTAGAAAAAGGAGAGAGAGAGAGAGAGCCTTCCTCACACAGGCCTTAACTTGGTCCTCTTCCTTCTCTCTTTTCCTCACTCGAAAGAATCCAAAGTCTGCTTCAGGAAATGAGATACAATTTGCATTGAAAATGATAGGCTATAGTGTTTTATTATTTTAAATCTTTAGGCCAAGTCGTAGGGCTGCCATTGCCAACATTGTCATTTGTCAATGTGGACGCCCCCCAATTAATTAATAACTTACTTTTCGTCCATTAAATTAATTAATTCATGAAATTTTCATGTCTGTGCGACCTTTCAAATTATTTCATTTAGAATAATTTAATTTTTGTGTAGTTAATGAGATTGGACCTTTCTGTGTATCATCGTATATAGTATCATACTATAAGTATATACTGCCATGTTGTTTTGATATAGTATTTGAATTAATACTGAATCAAATCATCAAAATACGATTTGCAATGATTAAACGATAAGAGTTGAACCGCATAGTGCCCCAAATGGGGATAAATTCTATCAAATATATTTTCTCTATTCATAAAAACTCATAATCCGAAATTTTATTTAAAAAATATCAAATTTCTTCTACTTAATCCAGTAGACGTTACTTTCTCCATCTCTATTTATTTTATCACAATGACCGAATCTCTTAGATTAAGAAAAATAATTAATTTCAAAATTCTATATAAATTTTACTTTGTTTTTCAAATTTATCCTTGCATTTTCTCTCTCTTCTTGTCTCTTACTAGTATTAAATATATGTTTCTCAAACTAAAAAAGTTAAAAGTAGAAGAATGATAAATTTGAAAAAAAAATAGTTAATGCTTTATTGAAACTATAATTGGTCAAATAAAAAGGGATATGAGAAATGATCAAATAAATAGGGACACATGAAGTAATAATTAAAGAGTAGGAGAGCATTTGACTCGATAATTGATGATGTATAATATCTACTTTTGTCCTCCAAAAGCAAAAAGGAAATCAAGGGAGACCGAGAATCTTGTAATGCTCCACTTGCGAACGAATTAGTTACCTGTAAGACAAGATTTTACGTGATAAATTAGAAGAGAACCCCTACTTCATTTTGGGTTACAAAATTAAACATAATTGAAAAAAAGTTCAGAAATGTCCACACTAATGCCGTGGATGTATAAAATTAATTATATGTATTTGATTTAAATGTCCATCTAATTGTAGCAATTATTTCAAATAGGAGAATGTTGATATCTAAAAAAAACACAAAAGAAAATTAGTAACTTTACATAGACTTATATAGAGGGAGATGAATAATATTTTACAATTAAAAGTAGGAAAAAAACTAATTTACATATAATAGGATAATACCCAATCAGATAGCATCTCCCTAGTTTTGTTTTGCCTTATAGATCCTCATCCGCCAAAATTATCATGCCAAAAGATACTAAACTAAATTAGGGTTTATATTATTGGTAATACGGAAAAAAAACCTTGAAAATTAATGTATACATTCATTAGAATAAAAATTACATTAATTTTGTCAACAAAAAAAGAATTATATTAACTTTTTAGGAAGAGGAAAAGTATTTTTCAATGAAACTAAAGAGTGAAGAGTCAAAAATATAAAATATAAAGATTTAAAAAAAAAGGAAGAAAAGAAATGATGATGTGAATAGATTAGATGAGTTTTTTTTAAGATAAATGAAAAGCTTCCCTATTCTATCTCATATTAATTCGGTTTTGATTAAGATTAATGTATACATTTATTGGGAGAAGAATTATATTAATTTTGTTAACAAAAAAATAATTACATTAATTTTTGAGAAAAAGTATTTTTCAAGGAAAGTGAAAAGTGGAGAGTCAAAATATAAAATAAAAAGATTTTAAAAAAAGTATAAAAAAAAGAGATGATGATGTAGATAACCTAAATGAACTCCTTTTAGGATAGTTTTAATAAAAGGTTATATATATGATAAATAAATTTTGATAACTTATTTTTTTAACTATAAATATCCATAGAGTAACAATTGTGAGAATGAACTTAGAGGGCGTTTGGTTAGAGGTAATTTGAAATTATCTTGAGAATTTTATTACTATCTCAATGACCGGTAATTTAAAATGATTGGGAATTAATACATTTTCTATTTGGTTATTATAATGTGAATTTTAAATGACTTTGTTTGGTGGTTGTCATAATGAAAATTTTAAATAACTTTTTTTGGTTTGAGGGGATATGATATTTTAAAATGAGTTTCTTTCCTAAATTATATTCTTTGGTTTTGATTTTATGATAATATTTTATTATAATTTAACACATTTATCAATATTAATACAAAACAATTTCAATTGAAACAGAATAAATTAAAAAAATTAATTATTCCAAAATAATATATTTTTGTGACAAAACTAATCACTTTTTTAAAATAATGGAAGTATAAAGAAATGAAAATATGCCTAAACTTTCATTCATTAGATAGAATTAGATAAATATTACAAAGACAAAGGGGTATTATTGACCAAAATCTTAGTTTCATAAAGGCATAAAAGGTATAAAAATCAAATGACCTTGGTAATTTTAAAATACCTAAGAAATAATTGGTAATTAAATTTCCACTTCAATAATCAATTTCTTCATCATATGATAATATGGAATTATCAAGGTAATATGAAATTCTCAAAATAAAAAAAAAACTAAATATAGACATTTAATATTACTAGTAGCCAATTCCTAAGAGACGTTTGGTTCGAGTAATCTGAGATAATTTTAGGTTATGTGATTAGCACCATCAAAGATAACCTATGCAAATAACCTGAAAGATTACTAAATTGTGTTTGACTCAACATTTGTCAATGTTAGATTAATCCGTTTGGTTGGGGGTTATGTTTTCTGTCAAAATCGATATTTTATTATTATGCCCTTACTTCAAGACTTGTAGTTTATTTTTTTCTTGTGTTATGTATCGTATATTTTTCAAGTCTTTTTATTTCAATAATTAGGTATGACTAACAAAACAAAATTATCTTCATTGAACTTAACAAAATAATATTTATTTGTTTCATTAAATTAAATTATGCCTAGTTTACATAAGAAAAAAAATAGATACTATAAACTTGAGCCTTGTGAAAAAATTAATTGGGTAAGTCATATGCATAGAATATTATATAATTAATATTTTAATGATTATATAAGTTAAGTTTAATTATGTTTATGACAACAAAATTATGTTTCTAATTTAATTGAACTAACATATATTTAAATGGTTTTTTTTTTGCAAAAATATATTTAAATAGTTTAATAATATGCTTCTTACAAAAAAAAAGCTTAAAAAGCATGTTATAATTTACTAATTAAATGAGGTTATTATGGTCCAAACGAGTAAAATAGTGAGGGTAAACTAGGAAAAAATTTAAGACAACTTGGTTATCTCATATTATATAAGAATTTGGAGGTTATTACACAACCTGATTTTGAGGTTAGATACTGATGTGGTGGTAATATGATATAACCTTGGTTATTTCATTACCTCAAACCAAATAAGATCATATAAGATAACAAATGTCAGATAACCGGGGTTATCCTACATAACCCCCAGCCAAATGGCCTCTTAAGGTAATTTGAAATTGCCTCTAATCTATTATATGGTAATGTGAAATTATCAAGATAATTTGGAATTCCCAAAATAAATAAATCAAATATAACTATTTGATATTACCAATGATCAATTATTGAAAGAATTTTCAATTCTCATAAACCAAATGCCCCATTACATAACTTCGGATTACTAAAATAAACGTAATAAATAGACAAAATTGAACTATATTATATAATAAATTTAAATTTATGATAAATTCAATAAATATTGGTAAAAATTTTAAATATAATCATAAAACCAAGAAATTTTTGTAAAAAAATTGTGCTAAATGAAAAATCATAGTTTAAATATATTATAATTTCTTGTAAAATTTAATATTTATAATAATTTAAAGCATCCCAATTAATAACATACCAATATTAAAAATACTCGATATATTCTGATTTTTCATCAAAACAAATAATTATCTTTATAAAGAAACACAATAAAAATTATTTTTAAATTAAATATAATATTTTTCTCTCTCCATCTCATAGATACAATAAATAACTCACACAAATTATTTAATATACTTAAAAAATAAAAATAATTTTTAGATTAATTATAACTATTTTTCTCTCTCCTCTTATCTTACATGACACTTCATATGACTTTTATGAGATATTTTTTTACTTTAACTATATGTGATGCCCTCACTAATGCCATGGGTCAACCGTTACTTGAAAATTTTTTTGTTACTAACATTGCGGGTCAAATTGTGCATGTAATTGAAACTTACAAATATATGAAAAGAAACATCTTTTTTCTTTTTCGAAATATCATTAAAGTACTATTAATGCAAGCATCTAAATACTTTTTCAGTTAAAAGCAGTGAATAAAAAATCGGATCAGACCGGTTAATTCAACCGATTGAACCGACAACCAGCCACAAGTTCGGTCCGTTAATTAGTCTAAAATCGGATTCCTATTGAACCGGTGTTGAATCGAAAACTGTTGAACCGGTTGGGCGGGTTCAACCGGAAATTTAAATTTTTTTAATTTTTAAAGCTATTTTTAATTAATTAACTCAAATTCAAAAGAAACCTAAATTAATGTGAAGCCCAAATTTTAATTTTCTTATTATGTTTGAACTTTGAACTTTTCTTAAATTTTTAAGTTTTTTATGTTAGTATACTTCCATAATAAAAATATAATTTGTGATGTAAAATAATTTGTAATATTTATTTAGATTATGTGATGCACTAATATTTTTTATTTTTTCGTATTTTTTATGATTTTTATGAACTTTTTCTTATTTTTATCAATTTTTTTGAATATTTTTAGAAATTAATAAAATTAAATTATTTAAGTAATTGGACCGACCGGTTGAACTAACTGGACCGATTGAACCATGACCTGGACAAGCAATCGGTTCAATGATCGGTCCGGTTTTTTATTCATTGGTTAAAAGAAAAACAACATCCAAACATCTAAGTAGTTTAGAATACTTTTAATAGTTTGGTATAAACATGAAGTGGATGGACTCCAAACTGGAATATAGCCTGCAAAGCATCAACATATGTAATGGTTCATCATCATCTTCCACTCGATGAGTTTCAAAAATCTTCACTACATTCTCATATTCAATAGTTCTGTTTCAAGTTCTCCATTGTTCTCATGTATCTTTGTTGTTTTAATTTTCAAACAATCATATGTGGTGTCTTCTGCGCAAGTAGGCAATAGAACAATTTAAAAAAAAATTAGAAAATCAACCAACAATATTATTGGTTAAATCTTATTTGTTATGAAGAGGTGGGGTTTTAGTTACCTTTCTCTAATAGCCACTACCTCCAATATATCTAGTCTAAATGCAAAGCAAAGCAAGAAAATAGAATTATAAAACAGAGGAAGACCTGGCATTATAGTGAGAAATGTTTTCGACATTGCAAATCCGGATCACTATCAACTCTCTTGACTCTTAAAACCTGCCGTGGAATAAATTTTATCCAAAATTGATTACTTTTCACTCTTACTAGAAACATAATTTACAAAATGCTAAAAAACAAAAATTTTCATTGAATCTCTATTGATGGCATTGAGAAAATTAGAATTTAAATCTTGAACTCACCAATTTTAACTCACTCCTCTCAAGCTTCTTTTTGTGTCAACTTTTTCTTACAAAAGAACTTTGGATTCCACTTCAAGATTTTACAACCTAAAAATACAACCAAAAACACAAATTAAGTATTAGTATAATGACAGGAAAAATGCTTATGTAATCATACAAAGGCTATCCCAAGCACTTGAGAAAATAAGATTTTCGTACATATACTTTCAAACTAATCAAGTAGCCACTTAAACAAGATCTAGATCTGAAAAAATAAACAAAAAGAAGAAGAATGAGAAAAACACTTGAACAGAGTCATGGTTACATATCCTGCCTTTAAAATCTCATTTTTATCAATGTTTCTATGCTTTTAACTTCTCCACTCTTTGGTAACAATCTATCTTTTGTCATTAAAGAATCAGTATATCAAATAAAATACCAAAAAAATAGCATTAAATTGAAAACAAAAAGAAAAAAGATTTAGAAAAATGAAAATTACAAAAGAGAAAAGAGAATGAACTTCGGTTGAATAGTTGCGATGCCTATAGTTTTCTCTGAGTTAATTTAGTCCAATTAGTTTCTTAGAGTCACTTGTTCCTCTATTTTGAATATAGATGATGATTGAAATTTTAGAAGAGAATTGTAGTACATGAAAAAGATGAAGATATAGAAGTCTCATGGTGATAAGCCTTTCTTTTCTTATATTAGATTAATAGATTGCTTTATTATACTTTTGGAAAAAAATAAAAGGAAGAATAGAAGATTTTGGAAAAAGAAAGGTTTATCGCTTTGTTTCTATTTTCTAGAGGCAATTAAATGAAAGAATAAAAGTAAATATTTATTTTATGTAAAATTGTTTTCTTCCCATAAAATTATTATTTGAGTTCGTCCCACCACGTCAGTCAGGGGATGAACCAATAATTCAAAAATTTATCTACAATTATTAAAACTCTACCCTATTAATGTGCTTAATTTTAGAACTTACCTTTTAAATCTCATTTCTTAAAACTATGAGTTAAACCTGTTGCTAAATTATAAGTTAAATCTTAGTAATTATTTTGAGTTTACAGAATTGTATTGGTTGGTCCCATGAATGATGTGATGGGACGGACTCATATAATAAATTCTTCATTTAGAGACAATCATCATTTAATGTTATAGATAGATGGCATAGATTTGTGGATGAAATCTCATCTACCCTATTTTAGTGCCACAATTTGTACCCCATACATCAAAATACGTCATGTGTCCCATTCACTTAACTACACCTATTCTTTGTTTAGGTTTAGTGTTCTTTTTAAATAAAAGATTTTAAAACTATTTTAGAGAGAGAAAAAACCCCTTATGAAAAAAGTTTATTCCAAATTAAAAATTTTCATTTTTTAGCCTTTCAGGATAAGTTTTTACATTTATGACATTACTAGTCTCAGTGTTACGTGCATCGCACGTAATACAACACGTTGTACTAACTTGAGAAATTCGTCCAATCGACCCGAACCCTAAATTAATCTAACCCGATTTGATATTTAAAAGAAACAAACAACCTAAACCCGACTGTTCTAAAACTGGATTAATCTGAGAATCGAATTATTCGAAACCCAATTGATCCAATGAACTCGACATGCTAATTTAAATAACTGAAAACATAAAAACTCGAACCTAATTGACTCGAAAAGTTAATGACCAAACTCAAAAGACTTGAGAGTCAAACCAGAAAAATTCAAAATCGATTGACCTGAAAACTTGAACCTGAATGACCCGAAATTTGAATGGTCCAAAAATTTCTTTGGGCCAATTTAACCCGAACCTGTAACCTACCTAACTTGCCTATTTTATACCTCTAATTCTTAATTTCGTATTTTTTAATTGTGTAAAACCTAATTTAAATTGATGGCATTCTTTAATACCAATGAATAAAAGCACTTTAAAATCCTAATGTTTAAACCCAATTTAAACTAATGGCTTTCTTAGACACTAATGAGTGAAAGTCCTTTAAAATATTAATGTTTAATTATTTATTTTTTGAAAACCTAATGTAAAAGGTAAAACCAAAATCCAATTATATTATTGAAATATGTTAAAGAAAAATGGATATTTAAAGTGAAACAAATCTCTTATCTGACTCACACTTTTATATATATATATTATGTGTATCGTATGTAATAGAACGTGTTTTTAATAATATATTTTTTTAAGAATCTCATTTAATTTTTTAATTATTATATTTATTTTTCAAATACATTTGATTAAAGATAATACAATAATTTATATAAGAGTAATATTTAAATTAAATTATTTTATTTTTAGCATTATAAGACAATGTGTATAAGAATGATAATTAAAATAAATTACAATGATCCATGATATTTTGTATTTTTTAATTAAGCAAAACTCAATTTAAACTAATGAAAGCCTTAAAATCTTAATGTTTAATTATTTATTTTTTAAAAGCCCAATACAAAAGGTAGAATAATTAAATTAAATTACAATGACCCATGATATTTTATTTTTTCAATTATACAAATGTCACGCCCCGACCTGCAGGCTCGGCCTCGTGACAACCGCCGTACCACCTCGAGATGCATGCCTCGTCAGGCGGGCAACCAAGATGGCACAAGGCTAAAAATAAAGGATATTCGAGCAATATATGAAAACATACGAAATTACCATAAATAACATAGTTCAAAATATTTAAAATAATGTGACACATCTTACGATGCACCATGCAGCGGAAAGTATTATTTATAAATACACAAATATATATGTAAGATGCAATAATATTCCGAGCCAAGATACACAAAGTAAAAGAGGTGGCACCTACAAAGTCGTGTCCACAGTAACATACTTGGATCACTGGCCACCGGGACGTCCGCCGTCCGGAGACTGATGATCTGACAACAAAAGTGAATGGGGTGAGTACAATAAACTTGTACCCAGTGAGAGACTCGGTTATAAAGACCGATCACCTCAGGCTGGGGATATGAAATAATCCAAAAATTAATTTAATAAACCATTTACTGAAATATAGTAAATCCCAAACCAAATCAAATATCAATTCAATAATAATATTTCTATATGGGCTGGCATCTGAAATTTTCCCAGTGAGGTATACCCGTGCGCTAGGGTATCCACTGGATCATCAATGGTTACTTTATACTTTTAAAACATTTTTACTTTTCTCTCTGGCCCACTTCTTTGACGTTTGCCTCGCTGTGGTGGAACACAGCAGTCCTGGCGAGTTTCCCTACGCTGAATAACTCCCGTGCCCCTCAATAGGCGGTCCACAGCTGAATATCACGCATGCTCATAAACTCGGTCCACGCTCCCTCATATTGGAGCCCCGAGTAAAATGCTCAATCTCTCATCTCTCAGGGGTATCATTCCCCATACGATAATCAATAATAATATCAATATATAAAATTTATTGAAATTCCCACCCTTTAAATCATTTGTAAACTGGGTGTGTGAGGGTGGACAATTCATACTCCAAAACATATATAAACAATTTAATAAAACATTTATAAATAAATTTGAAAATGGTTAACCCTCAATGGTCAACCAATATAATCCAAGCCACTCACAATAGAGGAGAGTTGTATACTCCCCGATTACTTACGAATGCCTTAGCTCAAACTGCTACCGGTTCCAACCTTGTACAATCACGTACCTAAATAATCAAATTAAATCTAATTTGATTAATAAAGGCATTCAACCAATAATTAAATCATAAAACAAAATCAATTAAAGGTCTCGGAGTAAAATTGGGCAAGTCCGGAGGTCAATTGAAGTAATTTAAAGTCAATTGGGTCAAATGGGATTAAAAGGGATTTAGGGCTGTAAAATGACCATTTTGCCCCTGGACCCGAATTGGGGCAAAAATTGCCCAGCAGTGCTGACCATGATCCGGCTCCCGGTTCTGTCCTGGAATTAAGGCCGAGTTTCGGCCTCCAATTTCTTCAGCTCGATTCAAGTTCGATTCAACACCAATCCGCACCAAAATTGAAACACAGCAAGTTAAACACATGATCTAAAGATTTACAGCTTCAAGAACGGAATCAATCCATTTAACATGCTCGAATTTTGAATCAAAACACTAAGGATTAACATATCTCGGGTAAAACAGAAATCTCAACTTCAATCAACGATTTCTCTTAGCACAGATCATGAAATCAAGCATGTAAACTATCAAATTAAAGCTTGATGAGTCTAGAACAACATACCAAATTCCCAGCCTCAACCCACTGTTGAATCAAAAGATATAGCTCGAAGAACAAACTGTCGCTGAAATTTCAGATTTTTTCTTGGAAATTTTGGTGTTTTGATCTTCAAGAAGACAAAAGAAGTTGATATTGATGTTTGATTGAGTGTTTGAAAGGAGATTACAGAGTTGATTTGAAGAGATAGAAGAGAAAATTCGGAGAATTGAAGAAGAAGAGAAAAAATGAAAAATTGGGGTTCTCGGGTGACCGAGACCCATTATAATCGGTCAGTTTCGGCCCCGGTTCTGACCAGTTCCGACACCGGAATCAACCGAGTCAAGGTTGACTCTGGTCAACTCAGTCAAATTTCCTTGGGATCCGTGCCCAAGTGGGGCCCACATCTCGGAACTTCAATTTTAGGGTTTTTAAGCATGAAATCGAGCTAAATGAAGTTTAAAACATCCATGGGAAGTCAAATTTGGTATATTGACTAGACAACAATACATAAATATTCAACTTGACACGTGCGGACTAGGTCTGGGCGTGTCAACAAAACTCTATTTAAACCAATGGAAAGCCTTAAAACCTCAATGTTTAATTATTTAGTTTTTAAAAGCTCAATGTAAAAGGTAGAGTCCAAATCCAATGATATTTCTGAAATATGTTAAAGAATAGAGGATATTTAATAAATATAAATCACTTACTCAAGTCATACTTTTATATATTACTAGTCTCAGTGTTACGTGCATCGCACGTGATACAATACGTTATACTAACTCGAAAAATTCGTCCAATCGACTCGAATTCTAAATTAATCTAATCCAATTTGATATTTGAAAGAAATAAATAACCTAAACCCGATTGATCTAAAACCAGATTAATCTGAGAACCAAATGACTCGAAACCCAATTGATTCAAATAACTCGACATGCTAATTTAAATAACTGAAAGCATAAAAACTCGAACCTAAATGACTCGAAAAATCAAGGACCAAACTCGAAAGACTTGAGAGTCAAACCAGAAAAATCCAAAACCGATTGACCCGAAAACTTGAACCTGAATGACCCAAAATTTGAATGGTCCAAAAATTTCTTTGGGCCAATTTGACTCGAACCTGTAACCTACCTAACCCGCCTATTTTACACCTCTAATTTTTAATTTTATATTTTTTTAATTGTGTAAAATCTAATTTAAATTGATGGCATTCTTTAATACCAATGAGTAAAAACCCTTTAAAATCTTAATGTTTAAACCCAATTTAAACTAATCGCATTCTTGGACACTAATGAGTAAAAGTCCTTTAAAATATTAATGTTTAATTATTTATTTTTTAAAAACCTAATGTAAAAGGTAAAACCAAAATCCAATTGTATTATTGAAATATGTTAAAAAATGAATATTTAAAGTGAAACAAATCTCTTACTTGACTCGTACTTTTATATATATTATATTATGTATATGATATGTATATCGCACGTAATACAACGTGTTATTAATAATACATTCTTTTTAAGAATCTCGTTTTAATTTATTTATTATTATATTTATTTTTCAAATACATTTGATTAAAGATAATACAATAATTTATATAAGAGTAATATTTAAATTAAATTATTTTATTTTTAGCATTATAAGATAATGTGTATAAGAATGACAATTAAATTAAATTACAATGACCCATGATATTTTGTATTTTTTAATTAAACAAAATTGAATTTAAATCAATGAAAAGCCTTAAAATCTTAATGTTTAATTATTTACTTTTTAAAAGCCCAATATAAAAGGTAGAATAATTAAATTAAATTATAATGGCCTATGATATTTTATATTTTTTAATTATACAAAACTCAATTTAAACCAATGAAAAGCCTTAAAATCTCAATGTTTAATTATTTAGTTTTTTAAAAGGTCAATGTAAAAGGTAGAGCCTAAATCCAATGACATTTCTGAAATATGTTAAAGAGTAGAGGATATTTAATAAGTATAAAACACTTACTCAAGTCACACTTTTATATATACTAGTTTCTGTGTTACGTGCATCACACGTAATGCAACGCGTTCTTAATAATTATAATATTTTTTTTAAGAATCTCATCTAATTTATTTATTATTATATTTATTTTTCCAAATGAATTTAATTACAATTAATAATTTATATAAAAATAATATTTAAATTAAGTTATTGAACAAAAATATTTAAATTAAGTTACTTTGTTTTTAATATTGTAAAACAATGTATATAAGAATGATATTTAAATTAAATTACAATGACTCATAATATTTTGTACTTTTTAGTTATATAAAACCCGATTTAACGAATAGCATTTTTGAATACCCATGAGTAAAAATTCATGAAAATCTTAATATTTAATTATTTATTTTTAAAGCTCAATATAAAAAGTAGAGTTCAAAACTTTTATAAACTCAATATAAAAAGTAGAACCCAAATCTAATGGTAATTTTGAAATATATTAGAAAAAAAGGATATTTAATAAGAATAAACTTATTCAACTCACACCTTTATATTACGTGCATCACACATGATACAATGCTTTATGCTAACTCGAGAAATCCATCCAACCAACCCGAACCCGAAACTAATCTAATCCGATTTGATTTTTAAAGGAAATAAATAACCTGAACATGATTGATCCAAAATTTGATTAATTTACATAACTGGATACCAAAAAACTCAAACCCGAATGATCTGAAAAATCCAATGACTAAACTTGAAAGACTTAAGAGTCAAGCCAAAAAAATCCAAAATCAGTTGACCTAAACACCTGAATTTAAATGACTCGAAAACTCGAACTTGAATGACCCGAAATTTGAATGGTTCAAAAATTTCTTTCAACTAATCTGACCCAAACTTGTAACCTGTCGACCCGTCCATTTTATACCTCTAGTTCTTAATTTTGTATTTTTTAATTGTGTAAAACCCAAGTTAAACCGATGGCATTCTTCAACACTAATGAGTAAAAACCCTTTAAAATCCTAATGTTTAACACAATTTAAACCAATGGCAATCTTAAACACTAATGAGTAAAAGCTTTTTAAAATCTTAATATTTAATTATTTATTTTTTAAAAGCCTAATGTAAAAAGTAAAAGCCAAATCTAGTGACATTATTGAAATATGTTAAAGAAAAACGGATATTCAAGATGAAGTAAACCTCTTACTCGACTTGCACTTTTATATATATTATATTATGTATGTGGTACGTGTATCGTATATGATAGAATGCTTTATTAATAATATATATTTTTTTAAGAATCTCTTCTAATTTATTTATTATTATATTTATTTTTCAAGTACATTTAACTAAAGATAATATAGTAATATATATAAGAGTAATATTTAAATTAATTTTTTTATTTCTAGCATTGTAAAACAATGTGTGTAATAATGATAATTAAATTAAACTACAATGGCCTATGACATTTTATATTTTTTAATTGTGCAAAACTCAATTTAAACCATGGAAAGCTTTAAAATCTTAATTTTTAATTATTTATTTTTTAAAGCCCAATAGGTGGAATCCAAATCCAATAATATTTGAAATATATTAAAGACAAAAGAATATTTCATAGGTATAAACCTTTTAACCAAGTCACATAAAACCTAATATAATAAGCACAGCCCAAATTCAATGACATTTGAAATATGTTAAAGAAAATGAATATTTAATATGTATAAACCTCTTATTCAAAGTCCAACACAATAGATAGAGCTCAAATTCAGTGACATTTTTGAAATATACTAAAGAAAAAGGGATATTTAATAGGCAAAAACCTCAAACCCAAGTCACACTTTTATATATATTATAGATTATAGATTAGGGCATAGTATTTTTATTTTTTTCCAATAAGGGTACGGTATTAATTTAAATAAAGAAAAAATAATGATTTTTTTCTTCTTTTATTTTATTAAAATCAAATAATAAATAATAAAAGAAGTTAAATGAAGAGAACATATAACGAACTATGGTGTATGAAACTTAAATTGCGATATTAAGACGGTGCATTCGATTTCTATCGTAGATTTGTAGATTTGTGAGTTCATGTTAAAGAAAAATCTTCAATCTGGTCAAACACAAATTAGTTTGAGACAGGTAAGGGCCAGCAAAATTAACCTCGCAGAATAGGGATGTCGATAAATTTCCTACTTTTGGACCGGTCCAAACTTAAATTTATGGCCACAATAGGACAATGGACAAGAAGTTCAGAAGCAACCGAAGATTTTCAATCCCCTTGTGCCAAACTTTGCAATTTTTCAAACATCCTAAAAGTTTTTGCATATAAAATTTGGCCACTTGTTAAATCCATTTAATACTTCTATAATGTCTTGATTTGATTTACATCAACCGTAGCCTGATGTCATTGTTGAAAATACTGTGTAAAACACAGTACAATAGAATACTATTATCCGTAAACCAACGACTGTCAAGTAGAGGTGAAGAAATTTGAGAGGTTATTAGGTGAGCTTCCCCCATTTGGTCCGACCCAATTAGATTTCGAATTAATCCAAACTCAATAAAATTATCAAATATCGACAAGTTTGTATTGAAAAAAATAAAATATTATCCCAGTCTTTAAATTTTAATTGTTGGTGTCTGAACCCGGACTCAAAATTCTCCCCTGTGTATAAAAAATTAAACTATTGAACAGACCAAGATTAAGGAGCACAGTTAAGTTCTGCTTGAAGGGTAAACTTCTTCCCCAGATCCTTGCTAGATAACAAAAAATTATAAAAAAAAAAAGGGGGAAAGAAAGGAAAAAAAAAGGAGCAGTAGACCCTGACCAATAGACCACAAGACAAAAATCTTTGATTACTTAGCCATCAGATGAACTCAGATGCCCAGTCACTTTTTGCAATACAAAACTTGGACTGGGAGACACTCCACTCCACGTATATTAATGCACTCTTATTCTGTTTTTTTAGATTAATTTATGAAGAATCGTGGGCTGATTGGCATGCTCTTTGGGAGGTTAATGGCTTTCCATAGATTCCAGAGAGAGTCAACTGGCTAGCGGTTATGATGACAAAGAAGGCAAATATTAAATGGTGGAAGATGAAGGGGAAGCTTTGTCCCTGTAGCTATCGCCCAAAAGTATTAAACTATTTTCTTTCAAAGTCTATAGTGTGTATCCTTTTTTGTTATGGTCAAAAAATGGACAATGTTATTTGCTAAGACATTGAAAATTAAATGGTCAGACATTTTGCGTGACAATATCCAAAAAAAAAAGATGGTAATGCATTTATTGCTACAATATGTTATATGTCCTGTAGAGTAATTTACTCTATTTAATCCAGTAATTAATTGACCATTAATCCTTAATTAGTTCTTTGAACTTCAAGACTATATGGATGCTAATTTGTAATTTCACCCTCAAATGAATAATAATTATAGAATTGTCAAGCTGAAAATTCAAGTTATCAAACTATTGGTTAGATAACTTTGCCTAAGTGGTTGAAGAAGTCATAAGAGCATGGGTTTGAATCTTGTTTTAGTATATTTGAACTTCTAATAATTGGTACATGAATGAGTAATAAGGTTCAAACCTCATCCAAAATTAAAAAAAAAAGTTGAGTTACATTGTCACAAAAAATACTAAAGAAACCTAACAAAATATTTTATTTTAATTAATTAATTAAGCTCATATATTCTTACTTTTACCCAAAATACTTGTATTCTATGATTTGTATCAAATGAGAGGGGTTTATAATTTGGATATAAATAAATAAAATGATAAGCCTATTTTTTTAAAGAATTTTATCCCTTAATTTGCATCTTATTGAGAGCTAGGGTTTTCTTTAGAGGATAAGGTTTATATGGGTCCAGTCAAAAAAATAAAGGTTTATTTCAATAAATGAAATATTTCAAAGGCTTTTTGAAGTATTTAAGTAATTAAAGAAAAAAGCTTCAAAGTCTTTGTTTTAAAAGAAATTTATCAATGCAATTAAGAAATTTGGGTTTTCTTCTAAATGTAACTTTGATTGAATTATTAAACAACACTTGATTTTTCAAAGCCAAAAAGAATCTGATTTCCTATTTACATATACAGTTCAAGCCGGTCTTGGAAGCTCACACCAACCCAAGCATTAAACTTCTAACCATTTTCCTTTAGAGCAAGCTTTTAAGTTTTGATCATTTGGGCATCAAAACTCAAAAGCTTATCCAAAATCTCTTCTCTTTTCATCTTTTGATTTTGACACTTGAAAACCATGTGGTGGTCTAGTTTAATAAGTAGCCTGCCTGCATTTTTAGACTCCATACAATGCATTACTGTCATTTTAAAAAGACTATTCTTTTCTGATGGAGAAAAGCTAAACACCCCAAAGTTTATAACTCAAGTCATGGTCCCATCTGCTTTAAATATTACCTCACTTAAAACAAAACCCCAGACCTTGATTGATCCCCACTTCGAGATTTTTCGAGCTTATGTAAAGACTTCTAATAAAGTTTGCTTTGTGGTCCAACCACATGAATTTTGGGGCAAAACAGATCAGTCATATGGTTTTATTTACATTGATTATTATTATTATTATTTGTTGGGAAAATTTTTTGGTCCATAGATTGTTTATATGTGTGAAGGTTTATTTTTTCAACAATGTTTCCTATAAGTTATTGAAAATGGGTTTGGTGCTATGCTGTCCTCATTGCCTTCTCTTTCTACACGTATATACAGGACGTTTTGACCTCTGTCTCGTGTTTGAATCTTCTTTTCTTCTTAATAAATTCATTCAATGACTTTAGAAGCTCAGTTTTCTTTGGAAAGTTCAACAATTTGTTGATCTTCCCTTCCAACCTGGTTTTACATTAGCCATCAGAGGGAAATAGCATATGTCACTTTATTTCAAACATGGTTTTCTCCAGAAGAAAATCATATCCAATGAGAAGCCATTATCAACAAATGGGGTTTTGATTTTATGTTAATTTCCATGTCCTTGCAAACGTGAAAAGTTTAGCCAAAGTTCATATGATTCTGTGAGCGATAACTAAAGGTTTCAAACTATCAGTAACTTTACAGAGTTTTTGGTCAAGTTAATAGCCAGAATATCTATCTACATCCTAATTCTACCAATGGGGTTTTATCGACATCCTAATTCTACCAATGGGGTTTTGTCCCCACCCTTATCCTACCGCTATTGGGGTGGTTTTCTTTTCAGTACAAGGGGCAAGGGGTGTTTTCAAGTTAGTTAGGACTTAGGATCACTATTTTTCAATGAAGTTTGTATAGGATAAGTCCTTTTTAATCAAGATTCTGTTCATTAAGATTTGGTTCTTTATATGTGGTTCATTTGCCTTTCCCTGGTCAGTTTCATGGATCAGTAAGTATTCAGTTTTCGCTTAACTGATGGATTTAACACAAAACAAAACTTAAATTGCAAGTTTTGTGTAGAGTCAAAGTTTTTCTAGGAATAGTAGAAAAGAAAAGCACTTTTGGAAACAGGAGGGTATGGTTTGCCTTTGCCTTCGCGACCTGGACTGGCTGGACTAAGAAAATGTTTCGGCTTAAGGCTTGCCCAATTCAGTTTTCTCTCCTTAAGCCCTGTTCTAGGCCTGGTTAGTCTCACAAATGATGAGTTGGCTGGGCCTCCATAATGAATACTCCTGGCAAAAAAGACCCAAACATTTTACACCTTTTTGGGCCTTCCAAGCTATGAGTTGGCTGGGCTGCTGGGCAGAATTCTCAAATTTTCTATTCTCTTTTCACTGGTCAATTTTATTTTTCTTGAACAAGAGAACCAAAAAATGGAAAACACTAAAAAGGGAAATAAAAGAAATTCTGAAGATAATGTCTACTGAGATTTCGTTTGTTTGAATCATTAAGATATTGACACTCGGACTGAAAATACATTCTCTGGACACCAGCACCTTGTTTTCAGCAAACTCTAAAGTGAGTCCGAAACCGTAAGTACAGATAAAAAATTAACCTTGTACATTCTTAACTCTAGATTGCCTTGTCTGATTTTCCGTTACTCCTCCTCCATAATAAAAAAATATTATCTTTCTTTAAGTTTTCAATGCTGCAACAAGGTTTCGCTCGAAATGGTAACCTTGTTTCAGTCTCCAACTTCTCTATCCCTTTCTTGTTATGAGCATCTCTTCTCATCAAAGCCACAGCAATGGCTGAGGCTGAAAATTCATGAATACCCATCTCGAAGAAACTTGAAAATATATGCCTTTTCTAGTAGAAGACCGAGGTTTGTACAATGTTCTCGCTTTTATTAAAGGTTTAGAATTTCTTTTCTTTTATCTTCTCATTTTATCTAAATTGGTTCTGGCTTCCTATTTTTTCTTATTTCAGGAGTGGTAGAAAGGTGAAGAGCAATGAGGAGCTTTGTAATGATATAAGGGAATTTTTAGCTGCAGTTGGACTTCCAGAGGTTCATGTTCCCTCCATGAAGGAGCTTTCTCAGCATGGAAGGTACTTGAACAGTTAAAACACATTCTTCTTGTTCCTTTTCTGGTTAATTTTTTGTTTCACTTGAACATGGGTTGTTTGATGTTTGCGAATTGTTGGGCTGTCTAAAAAAGTTTATCTTTTTTGGTCTAGATGGAAACCAAGTTTTGTTTTGGAAATTTATGCGTTTCTAAAATACTAATGATTCATAAGGGAGGAATTATGCTGCCTGTTACTCTATTATTCAATGCAATATATCGTGGAATCGAACTATGTACTACTGGAAAAAAGAGGGAAAAGGGACAAGGGTAGAGGAGAGAGAAAGTCTCCAATCTTCAAAATTACCCTTACTGATGTGCTTTTTTTCTTTTTGCCTAATTGTTCTGCAGGAATGATTTGGCTAACATTGTTAGAAGAAGGGGATACAAACTGATCAAGAAGCTTCTTACGAACTCACCAGAAACAGACATTGATGGACTTATTACAGAGAATAGTGTAGCTGAAAAGCAAGATACAGCCGGTGATTCTGGAGATAGTTTTGCAGGTCAATATAATATAAATTCCTTTCATCTGTTCATGAGCCCTCTCATTCTAATTGAACTTTTGTTGTTGCTGATAAATTATTTCTACTATTTTAAAAGGTCAGAATCGAGAGGGGGAAAATGCAATCCAAGATGCTTCCTTGCCAACTGAAGTTTTCAGCATGGATAATAGTTTAGTTGGAGTGGATATTGATTGTTATGGCCGTAAGGAATCTCTAGCTATGTCAACTTTGGAGGAAAAAGTTGCAAACTTTGTTCAGAATGGAGATTTGGATTCCGTTGAGTGTAAGTTTCAGTGGATAAACTGCATTTTGGTGTCATTTCACAGATTATTTTTGTGTTTCATGTAACAAGGATGAATTTTACTTTTGGGGTTTGAGCATATCTAACACCAATTGGTCGAGTCAGTATGTTTGGAATGTCCTGCTCCAATTGTTTGAAGTATGCTCTAAGTAGTTCCTCAATATGCTATATTCATAAAAAGAACAATAATGTCTGCTGCCTGTTTTCTTACATCTAACTTCAAGGTGTTTCTTAGTGCCTTTTCTAATTTACAAGATTGCCCCTTTATATATGTGGGAATTGAAGTATGAAGTTTACCATCTGCTGCCACTTGATATGCAGATAACGTGTATGGAATGTTGAATGAAAGTGGTGGCAAAGAAAATGAGGAAGTTGTTGAGAGTAATAGTAAAGAAACAACTCAATCTAGTAGCAGTGGTCAAGAATGCTCAGAAAATTCATCTGGTTCTGCTACCGCATTGAATGGCAGTACTACAGTTGCCAAGGAGGTAGCTCCTCCTTTGCCAGTGAATTACCTTCCTTGGAGGTTAGCATAATTTTTTATCTGTTTAAAGTAATAGATCCGCACCTCTAATTAAATTTTGTTTTTAAAGCCCACAATTTAGAATACTTTTTATGGTATCTTATGACCAGTGGATGGTGTAGTGGCATTAAACTTACTGTTAGAAAAAACAGACACATGGATGATTGATTTTCAAAGTGCACTTCATTCACCTTGAGTAAATTTATGTCATTACTTTGCTTTAATCCTTTTGTTTTGGTTCTATGAACTAAGGCCATCTGGTATTTTGTCTGGTACTTAATTTATTTGCAGTCATGATAATAGGAAAGCTCAACTGTTAAAAGGTGATGATTTGAGGGAGGATTTGAATGCTGAGGTTGTAATACGTGCCCTGTTGCTCTAACTTGGTTTAAAATTCAGTCTTTATTTTGACATATAATATCTTAGTCTATGTTCTTCTATCTTCCAGACCACTAGAAGGGATAATGAAATGGAGATTAATCATCTCAAGTTTATGCTGGTACACACTTTTAAGTCCTTGTTAACTAGTCTTATGCTTTTTTCTATATTAAAGTTTTGTTTCATAAACTAACTGCTTAGCAAATCTTTATTGTTCCTCTTGGTGCACATAGCACCAGAAGGAATTAGAGTTGTCCCATTTGAAGGAGCTGATTGAAAAGGAAAAGGTACAAGAGTTATTTTTACAGGCATGTTTTCTAATAAAGCATTTGCATGGGTGATCCACATTCATAAGGGAGCATTGTTAGAACTTGATTTAACTTCGATGTCCATATACATAAGACACTAAACTAAGCATTTGAAAGTTGGACCAGCAAAGAATGAAATGCTATTCATCTATTTTGCTGATATCTTCTCTCTCCAGTTTGCTTTGTCTCACCTGCAAACCAAGGCTGAAACAGAGATCCACAAAGCTCAAAAGCTTGTTTCTGAGAAAGATGCTGAATTGCTTGCTGCTGAGGAGAGCCTCTCAGGACTAGTGGAGGTATTTATCTTTGCTTGGCTTCTTTTCTTGTCCCCTTTAGTTATATTTTTAATGAGCGTGGGAGGTTGCTCTTATTATAATCATTCAGAAAGAAAACTCATGTCACCTTTTTGTGGCAATCCCCCCCTGCATTTTCCTGTTTATTGATTTTATTCTTAGTTTTCTTCAAAAGAAATAACTAAATATCAAACCAAATGAAACTGAATTCTGGACTGCTATAATAGGTTGAAATTGACTACTCCGGAGATGGTGAAATTGTGGAGGTAGCTGGTAGCTTCAATGGTTGGCATCATCGGGTTAAAATGGATCCTCAGCCATCGTCTACCATAAAAAAACCCAATGAATCAAGGTGTTCAATGCTTTTATTTTTGTTGAATAATTTTCTGATTGAGAATTAGTCGTTTAGATAGAAGTAATCTTCTGGTTGATCACCTTTTTTGTTAGCTTAAGTTACTCAACTTTGTTATAATTCGCCAATGAGGTGGTTTTCAGTAATATCCTGCCATTGTTTATTAATTAAAACATTATAGTAGTGCTAGAATATCAACTTCTTTCCACTGGATTTTCCTTATAGGATCTGGTGTATTTAGAAGGTATGAAAATTTAACAATCAGCATACTGAAGAAACCATGTAGAGGCAGGATATCTTCTGTTGAGCTTAGAGTAGCTAACTTACTTCTCAACATTGTGTTAAGTTTGAATATTGTATCAGAGAATCTCCTGTTAGACAAAGTATAATCATGAACTTTGTAAAGTTGAGTTGTGCTTATTGTCATACAAGGCTAGATGCTTTGGCTAAATTTGGAACAAACAACACACTACACGGACACCCATTTACTTGTGAAATAAGAGGCACTAGATGGCTTGAATTATTTGTCTTTTTGGATGATAATGTTTGGTCTCTTTCTAGTTTCACTTCTGGACACTCATTCTTAAAGGTTGTTTCTGGCATGCTACAACAAATTGACACCTTACTTCTATGATATCTGAATTGCACAATATTTTCTGTTATTATTACCAGCGAATGATTCTTCTTTTGGACTGTAGCAGCATACCTTGTTCAATTTGTGGGTTCTGCGTGCTATCTTTTTTCTCTAAATCTTTTATTTATGCTTAAAATTGTTAAGATCATTGAGCTCACTCTGTTTACACACTTTCCAGGAAGTCCAAACTGTGGTCAGCAGTGCTATGGCTTTATCCTGGGATATATGAGGTATGAACTTCTGCCATCAAATAACATTTTATCTTGATATTTGAAGAAAACTAATCTGTCTAGTTATAGCTACATCTGCAATCGACATATTAATGTGTTTCTTTCTGGACATTTACTGCCATATATTTAATCCATCTCTAGCAGCAATAGGTGTAGGGCTGCTTGTTACGACACAAAATACATATGGCATTTTGTAAGAACTTTTGAAACTAACCAAACTATTTGGCTCTGAGAAACCAAACCAAGCCGAATTCATGTTCAAAGCTAAGTATAAACAATATCCAATACTATTCCCTTCACCTGTATTTTTTTTGGGTTTTAAATAGAAATATATAGAATTTTTAGATCCATACACCACAGTACTAGTTCCTGATGTGCATGAGCCTCCACCACGTTTATGACCAATTAGCCAATAGGGCCTCTTGGTTTAGGGTCGAAAGTGCAACTTGGTATTATTGCTTCTTCAATGCTTGCTTAAAGAAGCCATTAAAAATCAGAAAGTTCAACTCTTCCTCTAAAAACACTATTCTGGAATCTGAAAAACCATGGAGGATAAGCAAAATAATTTATCATTTACCACTGCCATTGTGAAGGCTTAAAGGGAGGAAATTTTTTTACTTTATATTTACATCTAATTTCTTCCTTTTTATTTCCTCCCTTTGAAAGGTGAGCAAAGGAGTATGTCACTGCCTTAAATTTTGAATGTACATGATTTCTGGTTGATGTTGTCATTAAAGAATAAATAGTTCCGTGTGTGATAAAAGGAATAAACAACCAATGACTTTTATGGTATCATTTTGTTTAATTGCAGATAAAATTTATTGTTGATGGTAAATGGAAGATTGATCCTAAGAGAGATTCAACGGACAGGGGTGGAATAACTAACAACATTCTTCGAGTTGACAGATAATTTTGGCTGGGTGGGAGATTCTTTATGCACTGCATAACAGTAAGGTAAATGGCTTTTTAGTTGCGTAGCATCCAATCAATGCAAAATTTCTTTCTGGTGTTAACATATTATATTTGATACTTGATAATGACCTTAAGTGATGAACTGCCATTACTGGCTGTGACAAACTGTAAAATTGATTTGAGCCTGAGCTCTTTTGTGCCTAATATTTGAATGAACATTTGTATGCTGTTGTTGAGATCGTAGATATGGCTCTTATAACGGTGGTAAAAGCTGAAGATGCTTGAAAATCTTTTAATTATTGTCATTCTCTCAGTGATTAAAAGACTTTCGATGAAATGCATGTCTTGTCTTATACTCAGGATTACCAGGAGGTAAAATGCAACATAATGGCTCTGATATCTGAGCATGTTTCTAGTGGACACCATTGTACCCGAGAACAAAAAGCTACTGACCTTCATTGTTAATTTATACTTATGGTTGCAGATTTTTTTTCAGCGTATGATACTGGATGGGTTTGGCAACCAGCAATTTCAGTCGGAACAGATAGCGCACTGCCAGCATCACACAGATAAAAAGGGACTTCAACGTTTTCCTTGTGATATACTGAATTACAAACCAACTCTCATAAATTTTTCATATTCCATGTTCATAAGGGTAAGTTGATAGTTAGCAAAGGATGTGTAGCTGCACAAAGATATCCATTACTTAGAATAGAAGAAACTGAAGCAATAGATTTTCACGAAGTCTGTTTCTATCAGTGTACAAAAGTTATTTCTAGCTACCATGTGTATCTCTGCCTCTTGTAAACATGAGAACTCTGAATTTTGTAGGAGGGTCCAATTGGAACCTTTAGGTAGAATCTTGCCACAAACATTGTCCATGTTACCATGTGAGACTTATTAAAGGAATCTGAAATATGCGAACTTATTACAGGTGCAATTTGGGAGCTCTACCAAATAATCAACTCCTGACGTGTCTAACTTGAATCTTTCTAAAATGCACAGATCTCGGAGTTCTTTTTTCTCAGTTAACTAAATAGAACTCCATAAGCCAACAAAAGGGGAAAGAGGGTATAATAAAAAATTTTCAATTACATCGGCCATTATGGCATTATCTTGATTAAATGCTTGAAAGATGTGGATGGTTTGGTCAGTTCTTGCCTGTGCAAAAGTTAATAGCATGTGAGGGACCATACCTGAATTTCTTTATCCCTTCCATCTAGTCAAGCAAAGAATTTACATGTTAAATGATGTTTATATAAGATCATGGGATGAAGCTAAATTTGCTCGCTGGCAACTCATGAACGGCGGGGTTTTGTAGTTTTTTGTTCTTTTGGCTTTTTCCAAGATAACTGTCAGACACCGGGAGTCTGGAAGGTTGAAACATCTCTAATTCTAGGGACTGGAAAGGTTTGAAGCTTGATTGGAAAGAGAAGCGTGTTGAGACCACGTGGAAAGGTTGCAAATATATTGGCGTGTCTATTTCCTCACCTTTCCTACTTCACCTCTCCTGTCATCCTCTCAATCTGCTCTTTTTTCTCCACCTCTACGGCGCACCGGCCCCCCACCGAAATCACACCCCTGATTTTTGATACTTCACTAAACAGTAACAGTTGTTCACATTCTTTCATTTCTTTGCTGCTTTTTCTGTTTAACAAAATGGCTCTAGTAAATTCTTCTGCCTTTACTCTGAGAAATTCTCCCATCCTTTCTGCCTTCGGCTCGTTTCCTTATAGCCGACCAATTACTTTTGGCACGCCAACTAAGTCTTTCCCTTTGGCTTTGCAAGCAGCAAGAAAGAGAATAGTTCTGTTCAGTCAAACTTGTGCAGTAAAGAAAAATGAGTCTAGTGAAGCTGATGATGGAGCAGAAGCAGATGCCAAAGTAGAAGAGAAGGTGGAGCCTACTGAAACATTACTGTATTCCTTCACTCCTTTGCCTTTGCTAGTTGTGGCTGCTCTTCCTGGAGGTAATAACTAGTGGAAAGGTAGAATCTGGGGTTCTTCCAAAGCTAGAAATATTAGGATTTCACATATTTGTTTATCAAGACAAGCGTGTAGTGGTTTGCTGTAAGAGATTCAAAGCATAGTAGGTCTTTAAGCTGATTTCTCTTCTTTCTCGTGATTACTTACTCCATGCTCGAATATCTTTGCAACAGCTGGGGCTGTAAGGTCTCTCTTTGGTCCTTTTGTTGAACTAGTGAAATCATGGAATCTTCCCGATTGGCTTGTGCATTGGGGACACCCCGGCAACATGGTATAAGATTATTAGCTTCATTGCCTGAAATATTCTCAGCAATACCTTCACATTTCTGAACCGATACAAATACTTTCCTTGTTTCTGGTATTCTTAGGCAGTAGTGCTCTTTGCGATGGGAGGGTATGGAACATATCTAGGTTTCCGCATCCGCTATTCTGATGATGTGGTAAGAAATTCATCACAAGAGTTACTTGTGATTGAGCAAAGGATGCCTTCTTCAATCTGTGTTTTCTTACCTTGATACTGCTTCATCATTTCAGGAGGAAAAGGCTAAGGCCAAAGACTTGCATCCCAAGCTTCTAGGTGGGATGTTCTTCTTCTTTGCTCTAGGAGCAACCGGTGGTATAACATCTCTGCTGACTTCAGACAAACCAATTTTTGAAAGGTACTACTACTCCTACTACTACTCCATTTTTAATGGTTTTGTCCATTCACAAATATATTAATATTAGCATCTTGAACTTGAATTAATAAACTTTTTGCATCTTTCTATTTGCAGTCCACATGCGGTTACAGGTTTCATTGGTCTTGCTCTGCTGACAATACAAACCACTTTACCAGCATTATTTGAGGTACTTGTTGAAGCATTTCATTTGCTCCTAAAACCAACAACAAAATTAAACTAGCAATGCTCTTCTTTCTCTGCTACAGCCATTTTCTTTTCTTTCTTTCCCTGATGGTTTTTTCTCCTATTTCAATCATTTGCAGGGTAATCCTGGATTGAGGAATGTGCATGGAATCCTAGGCAGTGGGATCATGACTCTGTTTCTTATCCATGCCGCCCTTGGACTTCAACTTGGCCTTAGTTTCTGATCATCACACCATTTCTTCTGCTCATATATGTATAATTTCCTCGACCGCTGGTGCCTGGCTATAATAATGCTCCCATTGATGATATCTTCATCCCTCATCAGCTAGGTCCAGATACAATTTTGTAGCAAAATTTACATGGCACAAAATCATCAGCAGAGTTACATTAATACCAATTTTTGCCATACTCTTCCAAAATCTCCACTTCTCCAATTTGTTCACAGCCAAACATATAATCCATCAAACATCAGGTTAGCTCCAATGCCCAAAGCTTAAGCCATTTACTAATGACTTCGATTAGCATCTCAACAGTAAGAGATCTCGAGTTCGAGTACCGGAATTGGAGTCCATATTCTTTAACAAGACGAGCATGGGATGCCAAAATTAGAATGAAGTGATCATTGGAATTATGAAAAATGTTGCTCAAGATATTGCATCATTACTGAACATAAATCCTCATTAGTGAGATAAATATTCCCATTAGCATAATCCTCTTACTGCTCCAATTAGCTAATCATAAAGAATTAGCCCACAAGGCCGAGACCATCACGCCGATCGAAATGGGGCATACCAATTTTCAAAGTGGATTCTGTATTTTAATTTATTATTACTAATATTAATTACACAAAAGTGGCCGAAAATAGTAAAGAGCCCAGAAAGCCCCAAACCATGTGACAGGCCGGGTAAACAAAAATAGCAAGATGAGATCTCATCTTCGAAACTTGACAGGCTTTCTGCTCCGGATCCAAGTTGGAAACTCGGTGCGGGTGGGACCCATGTTCACCAACCGGAAAGGTTAGGTGAATGAGCCGAGCCTTATCATATGCTACCTACCTTCCTAACCCCTGCATCTCATCTCGCCCCTCCGTTTTCCTCAACTAGATCCGGTGATAATCTCAACGGATGATATTGTCTCCTGTCCTGGAACGAGAAGCGGGAGATAAAACCTTGCGAGGCCATAAATAAAAACCCGGGAAGGGCAAAATGAAGGAAGAGCGAAACAGCGAAAAGAGCGGGGAATCGAGAGAGAGAGGAAGCGGAGTAAGAGCGAGTCAAACGACTCGTCTTTCGGTTCTATAAATAAAATCCAAATTCCCAGTTTTCCCCTGTAATTCAATTCCTCTCTTCCTCTTATCCTCTCACTCTCTTTCTATCTTCTTTCAGATTTCAAAAGAAAAAAGGTACGCTTATTTGAATATATTCTGCATTTTCCTTTTGGATTTGCTACTCACGTGGTTTTGCTTAGATCTGATCGGTTCACATTTCACTAAGATTTTGATTTTTAATAATGTAAATGGCAATTGAATACATTGCAATGATTATGTATTGTTCTTGATAGGAAAATCTTGGATGTATTTGAAGATAAGAATGCAATGGTATCTGTGTTTTTAGATCGATAAATTGCTTGGTTTTTTGGATAATTTTTGTTGGGTACATATTTCTGGCTATTTGTGGAAATGTTAAACAGTGCATTTGGAACTAAAAGAAATGTCTTTATTTTCATCATGTGCTGCCATCTTTGATCAAATATATGAAAACATTTTGATTTATAGCTGTTTGAGCAAATGAATCCACAGCCAAATTTAGTCATCGGGCTTGAAGTCGGATTCAAATCGGATGAGGATATTTGCTTGTTTTTAATTTCCATATGATATGTGTGGGTTTTTTCTTTTCTTTTCTTTTAAACTTATTGTTTCATGTAAAAGTGGAATTAATCTAATGCATTGTGATGTGGTGGAGTACAGATATGGATACCTTCCTATTCACTTCCGAATCTGTCAATGAAGGCCACCCTGATAAGCTGTGCGACCAGGTTTCAGATGCTATCCTTGATGCCTGCTTAGAACAAGACCCAGAAAGCAAAGTGGCCTGTGAGACTTGCACCAAGACTAACATGGTTATGGTCTTTGGTGAGATCACTACCAAGGCAAATGTAAACTATGAGAAAATTGTTCGCGATACTTGCAGAGGTATAGGGTTCACATCAGCTGATGTTGGCCTTGACGCTGACAACTGCAAAGTTCTAGTTAACATTGAGCAACAGAGCCCTGATATTGCTCAAGGTGTTCATGGCCACCTTAGCAAGAAACCTGAGGAAATTGGGGCTGGTGACCAGGGTCACATGTTTGGTTATGCTTCGGACGAAACGCCTGAGTTAATGCCTCTGACCCATGTGCTTGCCACTAAGCTTGGTGCCAAGCTCACTGAAGTTAGGAAGAACAAGACATGTCCATGGTTGAGGCCTGATGGTAAGACCCAAGTGACTGTTGAGTATCGCAATGATGGTGGAGCCATGATTCCCACTCGTGTGCACACTGTTCTCATTTCAACACAACATGATGAGACTGTCACCAATGAACAGATTGCAGCCGACCTGAAAGAGCATGTCATTAAGCCTGTTATCCCAGCAAAGTATCTTGATGACAAAACCATTTTCCACCTCAACCCATCTGGTAGGTTTGTTATTGGTGGACCTCACGGAGATGCAGGACTCACTGGCCGGAAAATTATCATTGATACCTATGGTGGCTGGGGTGCTCATGGTGGAGGTGCATTCTCAGGGAAGGATCCTACTAAGGTGGACCGCAGTGGTGCATACATTGTTAGGCAAGCAGCAAAGAGTGTGGTGGCATCAGGGCTTGCACGACGCTGTATTGTGCAGGTATCCTATGCAATTGGTGTGCCAGAACCATTGTCCGTTTTTGTAGACACATACAAGACGGGCAAGATCCCAGACAATGATATTTTAGAATTAATTAAGGAGAATTTCGACTTCAGGCCAGGAATGATTGCTATCAATCTTGACTTGGTGAGAGGAGGCAGTTTCAGGTACCAAAAGACTGCTGCTTATGGTCATTTTGGCCGTGATGATCCAGATTTCACTTGGGAGATTGTTAAGCCTCTTAAGCCAAAGGCCTAAGTTAGTTTGGCTAGATAAAATTTTCAACCAAAAAGTTACTGTCATAGCCATGATTCTGGTATATTATAGGGGAGAAGAATAAAGAAACCTTCAATGCATACATACATTGGATGCTAAAAAGGCTTAGGTCAAAGGCGGGATTCAAGATGTGTGCTCCCAAGTTGAGGTGTTAGGAAAATGTTAGCTCGGCAGAGTATGTGGCCTCTGTCATTTTTTCCATTTTACAACCATTGCTTTCTATTTACATTTCAGGTCATAATTTGTTTCCGCAACCATCCATGGTTGTGGGGGATTCTATCTTGTTTATTATTCAATTCCATTTTTTCTTTTATTCAAATATTGTTGAGCTTTCGAAGTATGTTTAACATTTTGATTGTAAGTATTTGCCTGTATTTAGAAAATCTTGGATTGGTGAACGCAGGTTCAAAGCATTCAAGGCGTATACATGTCTAATACGTATAAACATATATACTTTGTATGCATATCGTATACCTATATGCAGTATGTATATATCCAAAATCATTGTCTACGTTTGGGAAGTCATACTCTCATATTTATAATTTATGCCCATTTTGAAACACTGGATATGGATCCAAAACTACAGAATACTATAAAAGGAAATTTGAAGTCAGGAGAAAGATGTCAATTGCAGTCAAGTAGAGTTAAATGATTAATTAGGATGCTCAAGAGGTAGCAGATTTGCATAATTTGGAAAAGGAGATTTTACAAGAAAGTATTGTTTTCCAAGATTTGATACATAATTGTTCAGGAATGTAACCACAAGCGATCGTGAAGCCGCTCTTCACCAGCACCAAACATCTCATCGACCCTTTCACCATCTCGATAGAAATGGAAGGTAGGAGTGTACCGAATATGCAGCGTGGTTTCTGGGCATTCATCGATATCTGCATATACGAAAGAGAGCTTCGGGAAATGGTTGCTCAGCCGGCAAAATGCAGGAAGAATTTGGCTACAAACACCGCACCTGAAAAGGAAAAACAACTTTAAAATAGAGTCTTCTCCCAGGATTCATAAACAACTGAAGAACTCTTAACAGAACCATGAGTAAAGCATGGCATCACGATGTAAAGTTCATCTTCTCAATTCCTAGCCAGTTCTACAACTACCCATTTCCATAAATTTGCGTACTTTTCCAAATCGTAGACATTTCTGATCGGGAAAAAATAAATCAGTTTTATATATTCTGTCACAGAAACTTTACGTAAAACAGATCGTGTGCATTATTGTAACTGATGAGGAAACTCGTAAATGAAATCGACATACCATGAGGCTCCATAATTGATAACTGTCTGCAAATATACAACAAAAATTGAGTAACGAAGTCAGTTTTGCAAAGCAATTTAAAGTTAAATTTTTTCAATTTCAATGGAAATTAAGAAGGCCATTAAGATGGAAAAGTCAATTAAAAAAGAAGGGTGTTTACAGGGGTTTTAGAGGACTTGATATGAAGAAGAATGTCCCTGAGATTTTGATCGCTCGAAGCACTCTTCAAGTTTCCATGCTTATTCGGTGGCAGATCCAAGCCCGTGCCTTCCAACCCTTTCTTGCTGCTATCCCCCGACTCTTCCATTTCTTTTTTCACTCTGGTAGTCCCTGTCTACGCAAACTCCTCTTTGGTTTCGTGGCTGTTATCTTACGATTTAGTTCCTTGTCGTCTTTTTCTGTCTCACTACAAGCAATGTTTAGCGCCAAAAACCATTTTTTTCCCTAAAAAAATCTACTGTCCACAGAAATTGGAAGATGGTCTTGGTTATCAAATGGAATTTACCACCATTAAGCATTTTTATGTGCCTGTGGTTGGTGGGGTTGCTGTTATCTGCAAGTTCTGGCTTTGTTGATACATGCAAAATGCAGGATGAGCGACAGCTAGCTTTGGGACTGCACACATAGAATGGAGGAAATCAATTGAATAAGAATGACGACAACAGATTCATACAAAGAGAATCAGATGATCAAGAAGAATGGTCACTTATATTTTCTCTACTTTAAAGGATTCTTAAAGCTGAGAATAGAGCTGTGAGATTCATTGATCTTGGCTAAGAACAAATACAAGTTGTTTACAAATCTAAACTGTCACTTTGGTTTCCACCGGTAAGTTCATTGTAACGGCTGTATAATCGTTTTCTTCTTAAAAATAAGGCCTTGCCCGTATAGGGAGCATGCGTACTTAAATTCTTTATGCGATCATCCCTTAACCCCTTTTCCATTTCCTTCACCCTTCCCAATCAGAACTCTGGCTTCCCATTCGATCCCAAGGCACGTTTCCACCCTAAATACCCGAAAATAGGGAGTGGCAGTGCAGTAGTTGAATAAGCTTCTTGGATTTTGAAGCTTGACAAGAAAAACTTGAATGAATGGTAGTTTATCTAGTTGACTTCAGAGAATGCCCCTGGATGGAACTTCTTGCACAATGCTTCTACGGCCACATCAATTCTACCTGGGTCCTGCAACCAAATTGGTGAAGTATTAATGTACGGAAGGAGGGTGGTTGGAAGGAGACAAGGATATGAAGTTTAATGACAGATGCTTTGACATCTTGTGATATTGTACTGTACCTTGCCTTCAAAGGTAATTACAAGAGGTCCTTCTCTGGATTTACGGAAACAACCTTGATTTTGCACAAAAAGAGTAACATTTAGCAAAAGATGGCAGAAAATATTATATTTTGCATAACAGCCTAAATGATATGAAGACCCTCACCAATGTAAAGGTCTGGGAAGTCTAGACAAAGTTTCAATAGGGGTTGAGCGGTTTCTACCTGCATTTTGCCAAGCAAAATGATGTTAAAAGCAAGAGAATATCGATATCACAAAAATTTTTTAAATGCAAGCATCTCTTTCGTAAATCAACTTTAGAAGGAATGAAATGTTGTAACAGAAAGAGCAGATTATCAACGACAGCATG